>CM043867.1:0-2518333 GCA_023846275.1 Vanilla planifolia
CTAATCCCTAATCCCTAATCCCTAATCCCTAATCCCTAATCCCTAATCCCTAATCCCTAATCCCTAATCCCTAATCCCTAATCCCTAATCCCTAATCCCTAATCCCTAATCCCTAATCCCTAATCCCTAATCCCTAATCCCTAATCCCTAATCCCTAATCCCTAATCCCTAATCCCTAATCCCTAATCCCTAATCCCTAATCCCTAATCCCTAATCCCTAATCCCTAATCCCTAATCCCTAATCCCTAATCCCTAATCCCTAATCCCTAATCCCTAATCCCTAATCCCTAATCCCTAATCCCTAATCCCTAATCCCTAATCCCTAATCCCTAATCCCTAATCCCTAATCCCTAATCCCTAATCCCTAATCCCTAATCCCTAATCCCTAATCCCTAATCCCTAATCCCTAATCCCTAATCCCTAATCCCTAATCCCTAATCCCTAATCCCTAATCCCTAATCCCTAATCCCTAATCCCTAATCCCTAATCCCTAATCCCTAATCCCTAATCCCTAATCCCTAATCCCTAATCCCTAATCCCTAATCCCTAATCCCTAATCCCTAATCCCTAATCCCTAATCCCTAATCCCTAATCCCTAATCCCTAATCCCTAATCCCTAATCCCTAATCCCTAATCCCTAATCCCTAATCCCTAATCCCTAATCCCTAATCCCTAATCCCTAATCCCCCTAATCCCTAATCCCTAATCCCTAATCCCTAATCCCTAATCCCTAATCCCTAATCCCTAATCCCTAATCCCTAATCCCTAATCCCTAATCCCTAATCCCTAATCCCTAATCCCTAATCCCTAATCCCTAATCCCTAATCCCTAATCCCTAATCCCTAATCCCTAATCCCTAATCCCTAATCCCTAATCCCTAATCCCTAATCCCTAATCCCTAATCCCTAATCCCTAATCCCTAATCCCTAATCCCTAATCCCTAATCCCTAATCCCTAATCCCTAATCCCTAATCCCTAATCCCTAATCCCTAATCCCTAATCCCTAATCCCTAATCCCTAATCCCTAATCCCTAATCCCTAATCCCTAATCCCTAATCCCTAATCCCTAATCCCTAATCCCTAATCCCTAATCCCTAATCCCTAATCCCTAATCCCTAATCCCTAATCCCTAATCCCTAATCCCTAATCCCTAATCCCTAATCCCTAATCCCTAATCCCTAATCCCTAATCCCTAATCCCTAATCCCTAATCCCTAATCCCTAATCCCTAATCCCTAATCCCTAATCCCTAATCCCTAATCCCTAATCCCTAATCCCTAATCCCTAATCCCTAATCCCTAATCCCTAATCCCTAATCCCTAATCCCTAATCCCTAATCCCTAATCCCTAATCCCTAATCCCTAATCCCTAATCCCTAATCCCTAATCCCTAATCCCTAATCCCTAATCCCTAATCCCTAATCCCTAATCCCTAATCCCTAATCCCTAATCCCTAATCCCTAATCCCTAATCCCTAATCCCTAATCCCTAATCCCTAATCCCTAATCCCTAATCCCTAATCCCTAATCCCTAATCCCTAATCCCTAATCCCTAATCCCTAATCCCTAATCCCTAATCCCTAATCCCTAATCCCTAATCCCTAATCCCTAATCCCTAATCCCTAATCCCTAATCCCTAATCCCTAATCCCTAATCCCTAATCCCTAATCCCTAATCCCTAATCCCTAATCCCTAATCCCTAATCCCTAATCCCTAATCCCTAATCCCTAATCCCTAATCCCTAATCCCTAATCCCTAATCCCTAATCCCTAATCCCTAATCCCTAATCCCTAATCCCTAATCCCTAATCCCTAATCCCTAATCCCTAATCCCTAATCCCTAATCCCTAATCCCTAATCCCTAATCCCTAATCCCTAATCCCTAATCCCTAATCCCTAATCCCTAATCCCTAATCCCTAATCCCTAATCCCTAATCCCTAATCCCTAATCCCTAATCCCTAATCCCTAATCCCTAATCCCTAATCCCTAATCCCTAATCCCTAATCCCTAATCCCTAATCCCTAATCCCTAATCCCTAATCCCTAATCCCTAATCCCTAATCCCTAATCCCTAATCCCTAATCCCTAATCCCTAATCCCTAATCCCTAATCCCTAATCCCTAATCCCTAATCCCTAATCCCTAATCCCTAATCCCTAATCCCTAATCCCTAATCCCTAATCCCTAATCCCTAATCCCTAATCCCTAATCCCTAATCCCTAATCCCTAATCCCTAATCCCTAATCCCTAATCCCTAATCCCTAATCCCTAATCCCTAATCCCTAATCCCTAATCCCTAATCCCTAATCCCTAATCCCTAATCCCTAATCCCTAATCCCTAATCCCTAATCCCTAATCCCTAATCCCTAATCCCTAATCCCTAATCCCTAATCCCTAATCCCTAATCCCTAATCCCTAATCCCTAATCCCTAATCCCTAATCCCTAATCCCTAATCCCTAATCCCTAATCCCTAATCCCTAATCCCTAATCCCTAATCCCTAATCCCTAATCCCTAATCCCTAATCCCTAATCCCTAATCCCTAATCCCTAATCCCTAATCCCTAATCCCTAATCCCTAATCCCTAATCCCTAATCCCTAATCCCTAATCCCTAATCCCTAATCCCTAATCCCTAATCCCTAATCCCTAATCCCTAATCCCTAATCCCTAATCCCTAATCCCTAATCCCTAATCCCTAATCCCTAATCCCTAATCCCTAATCCCTAATCCCTAATCCCTAATCCCTAATCCCTAATCCCTAATCCCTAATCCCTAATCCCTAATCCCTAATCCCTAATCCCTAATCCCTAATCCCTAATCCCTAATCCCTAATCCCTAATCCCTAATCCCTAATCCCTAATCCCTAATCCCTAATCCCTAATCCCTAATCCCTAATCCCTAATCCCTAATCCCTAATCCCTAATCCCTAATCCCTAATCCCTAATCCCTAATCCCTAATCCCTAATCCCTAATCCCTAATCCCTAATCCCTAATCCCTAATCCCTAATCCCTAATCCCTAATCCCTAATCCCTAATCCCTAATCCCTAATCCCTAATCCCTAATCCCTAATCCCTAATCCCTAATCCCTAATCCCTAATCCCTAATCCCTAATCCCTAATCCCTAATCCCTAATCCCTAATCCCTAATCCCTAATCCCTAATCCCTAATCCCTAATCCCTAATCCCTAATCCCTAATCCCTAATCCCTAATCCCTAATCCCTAATCCCTAATCCCTAATCCCTAATCCCTAATCCCTAATCCCTAATCCCTAATCCCTAATCCCTAATCCCTAATCCCTAATCCCTAATCCCTAATCCCTAATCCCTAATCCCTAATCCCTAATCCCTAATCCCTAATCCCTAATCCCTAATCCCTAATCCCTAATCCCTAATCCCTAATCCCTAATCCCTAATCCCTAATCCCTAATCCCTAATCCCTAATCCCTAATCCCTAATCCCTAATCCCTAATCCCTAATCCCTAATCCCTAATCCCTAATCCCTAATCCCTAATCCCTAATCCCTAATCCCTAATCCCTAATCCCTAATCCCTAATCCCTAATCCCTAATCCCTAATCCCTAATCCCTAATCCCTAATCCCTAATCCCTAATCCCTAATCCCTAATCCCTAATCCCTAATCCCTAATCCCTAATCCCTAATCCCTAATCCCTAATCCCTAATCCCTAATCCCTAATCCCTAATCCCTAATCCCTAATCCCTAATCCCTAATCCCTAATCCCTAATCCCTAATCCCTAATCCCTAATCCCTAATCCCTAATCCCTAATCCCTAATCCCTAATCCCTAATCCCTAATCCCTAATCCCTAATCCCTAATCCCTAATCCCTAATCCCTAATCCCTAATCCCTAATCCCTAATCCCTAATCCCTAATCCCTAATCCCTAATCCCTAATCCCTAATCCCTAATCCCTAATCCCTAATCCCTAATCCCTAATCCCTAATCCCTAATCCCTAATCCCTAATCCCTAATCCCTAATCCCTAATCCCTAATCCCTAATCCCTAATCCCTAATCCCTAATCCCTAATCCCTAATCCCTAATCCCTAATCCCTAATCCCTAATCCCTAATCCCTAATCCCTAATCCCTAATCCCTAATCCCTAATCCCTAATCCCTAATCCCTAATCCCTAATCCCTAATCCCTAATCCCTAATCCCTAATCCCTAATCCCTAATCCCTAATCCCTAATCCCTAATCCCTAATCCCTAATCCCTAATCCCTAATCCCTAATCCCTAATCCCTAATCCCTAATCCCTAATCCCTAATCCCTAATCCCTAATCCCTAATCCCTAATCCCTAATCCCTAATCCCTAATCCCTAATCCCTAATCCCTAATCCCTAATCCCTAATCCCTAATCCCTAATCCCTAATCCCTAATCCCTAATCCCTAATCCCTAATCCCTAATCCCTAATCCCTAATCCCTAATCCCTAATCCCTAATCCCTAATCCCTAATCCCTAATCCCTAATCCCTAATCCCTAATCCCTAATCCCTAATCCCTAATCCCTAATCCCTAATCCCTAATCCCTAATCCCTAATCCCTAATCCCTAATCCCTAATCCCTAATCCCTAATCCCTAATCCCTAATCCCTAATCCCTAATCCCTAATCCCTAATCCCTAATCCCTAATCCCTAATCCCTAATCCCTAATCCCTAATCCCTAATCCCTAATCCCTAATCCCTAATCCCTAATCCCTAATCCCTAATCCCTAATCCCTAATCCCTAATCCCTAATCCCTAATCCCTAATCCCTAATCCCTAATCCCTAATCCCTAATCCCTAATCCCTAATCCCTAATCCCTAATCCCTAATCCCTAATCCCTAATCCCTAATCCCTAATCCCTAATCCCTAATCCCTAATCCCTAATCCCTAATCCCTAATCCCTAATCCCTAATCCCTAATCCCTAATCCCTAATCCCTAATCCCTAATCCCTAATCCCTAATCCCTAATCCCTAATCCCTAATCCCTAATCCCTAATCCCTAATCCCTAATCCCTAATCCCTAATCCCTAATCCCTAATCCCTAATCCCTAATCCCTAATCCCTAATCCCTAATCCCTAATCCCTAATCCCTAATCCCTAATCCCTAATCCCTAATCCCTAATCCCTAATCCCTAATCCCTAATCCCTAATCCCTAATCCCTAATCCCTAATCCCTAATCCCTAATCCCTAATCCCTAATCCCTAATCCCTAATCCCTAATCCCTAATCCCTAATCCCTAATCCCTAATCCCTAATCCCTAATCCCTAATCCCTAATCCCTAATCCCTAATCCCTAATCCCTAATCCCTAATCCCTAATCCCTAATCCCTAATCCCTAATCCCTAATCCCTAATCCCTAATCCCTAATCCCTAATCCCTAATCCCTAATCCCTAATCCCTAATCCCTAATCCCTAATCCCTAATCCCTAATCCCTAATCCCTAATCCCTAATCCCTAATCCCTAATCCCTAATCCCTAATCCCTAATCCCTAATCCCTAATCCCTAATCCCTAATCCCTAATCCCTAATCCCTAATCCCTAATCCCTAATCCCTAATCCCTAATCCCTAATCCCTAATCCCTAATCCCTAATCCCTAATCCCTAATCCCTAATCCCTAATCCCTAATCCCTAATCCCTAATCCCTAATCCCTAATCCCTAATCCCTAATCCCTAATCCCTAATCCCTAATCCCTAATCCCTAATCCCTAATCCCTAATCCCTAATCCCTAATCCCTAATCCCTAATCCCTAATCCCTAATCCCTAATCCCTAATCCCTAATCCCTAATCCCTAATCCCTAATCCCTAATCCCTAATCCCTAATCCCTAATCCCTAATCCCTAATCCCTAATCCCTAATCCCTAATCCCTAATCCCTAATCCCTAATCCCTAATCCCTAATCCCTAATCCCTAATCCCTAATCCCTAATCCCTAATCCCTAATCCCTAATCCCTAATCCCTAATCCCTAATCCCTAATCCCTAATCCCTAATCCCTAATCCCTAATCCCTAATCCCTAATCCCTAATCCCTAATCCCTAATCCCTAATCCCTAATCCCTAATCCCTAATCCCTAATCCCTAATCCCTAATCCCTAATCCCTAATCCCTAATCCCTAATCCCTAATCCCTAATCCCTAATCCCTAATCCCTAATCCCTAATCCCTAATCCCTAATCCCTAATCCCTAATCCCTAATCCCTAATCCCTAATCCCTAATCCCTAATCCCTAATCCCTAATCCCTAATCCCTAATCCCTAATCCCTAATCCCTAATCCCTAATCCCTAATCCCTAATCCCTAATCCCTAATCCCTAATCCCTAATCCCTAATCCCTAATCCCTAATCCCTAATCCCTAATCCCTAATCCCTAATCCCTAATCCCTAATCCCTAATCCCTAATCCCTAATCCCTAATCCCTAATCCCTAATCCCTAATCCCTAATCCCTAATCCCTAATCCCTAATCCCTAATCCCTAATCCCTAATCCCTAATCCCTAATCCCTAATCCCTAATCCCTAATCCCTAATCCCTAATCCCTAATCCCTAATCCCTAATCCCTAATCCCTAATCCCTAATCCCTAATCCCTAATCCCTAATCCCTAATCCCTAATCCCTAATCCCTAATCCCTAATCCCTAATCCCTAATCCCTAATCCCTAATCCCTAATCCCTAATCCCTAATCCCTAATCCCTAATCCCTAATCCCTAATCCCTAATCCCTAATCCCTAATCCCTAATCCCTAATCCCTAATCCCTAATCCCTAATCCCTAATCCCTAATCCCTAATCCCTAATCCCTAATCCCTAATCCCTAATCCCTAATCCCTAATCCCTAATCCCTAATCCCTAATCCCTAATCCCTAATCCCTAATCCCTAATCCCTAATCCCTAATCCCTAATCCCTAATCCCTAATCCCTAATCCCTAATCCCTAATCCCTAATCCCTAATCCCTAATCCCTAATCCCTAATCCCTAATCCCTAATCCCTAATCCCTAATCCCTAATCCCTAATCCCTAATCCCTAATCCCTAATCCCTAATCCCTAATCCCTAATCCCTAATCCCTAATCCCTAATCCCTAATCCCTAATCCCTAATCCCTAATCCCTAATCCCTAATCCCTAATCCCTAATCCCTAATCCCTAATCCCTAATCCCTAATCCCTAATCCCTAATCCCTAATCCCTAATCCCTAATCCCTAATCCCTAATCCCTAATCCCTAATCCCTAATCCCTAATCCCTAATCCCTAATCCCTAATCCCTAATCCCTAATCCCTAATCCCTAATCCCTAATCCCTAATCCCTAATCCCTAATCCCTAATCCCTAATCCCTAATCCCTAATCCCTAATCCCTAATCCCTAATCCCTAATCCCTAATCCCTAATCCCTAATCCCTAATCCCTAATCCCTAATCCCTAATCCCTAATCCCTAATCCCTAATCCCTAATCCCTAATCCCTAATCCCTAATCCCTAATCCCTAATCCCTAATCCCTAATCCCTAATCCCTAATCCCTAATCCCCCCTAATCCCTAATCCCTAATCCCTAATCCCTAATCCCTAATCCCTAATCCCTAATCCCTAATCCCTAATCCCTAATCCCTAATCCCTAATCCCTAATCCCTAATCCCTAATCCCTAATCCCTAATCCCTAATCCCTAATCCCTAATCCCTAATCCCTAATCCCTAATCCCTAATCCCTAATCCCTAATCCCTAATCCCAATCCCTAATCCCTAATCCCTAATCCCTAATCCCTAATCCCTAATCCCAATCCCTAATCCCTAATCCCTAATCCCTAATCCCTAATCCCTAATCCCTAATCCCTAATCCCTAATCCCTAATCCCTAATCCCTAATCCCTAATCCCTAATCCCTAATCCCTAATCCCTAATCCCTAATCCCTAATCCCTAATCCCTAATCCCTAATCCCTAATCCCTAATCCCTAATCCCTAATCCCTAATCCCTAATCCCTAATCCCTAATCCCTAATCCCTAATCCCTAATCCCTAATCCCTAATCCCTAATCCCTAATCCCTAATCCCTAATCCCTAATCCCTAATCCCTAATCCCTAATCCCTAATCCCTAATCCCTAATCCCTAATCCCTAATCCCTAATCCCTAATCCCTAATCCCTAATCCCTAATCCCTAATCCCTAATCCCTAATCCCTAATCCCTAATCCCTAATCCCTAATCCCTAATCCCTAATCCCTAATCCCTAATCCCTAATCCCTAATCCCTAATCCCTAATCCCTAATCCCTAATCCCTAATCCCTAATCCCTAATCCCTAATCCCTAATCCCTAATCCCTAATCCCTAATCCCTAATCCCTAATCCCTAATCCCTAATCCCTAATCCCTAATCCCTAATCCCTAATCCCTAATCCCTAATCCCTAATCCCTAATCCCTAATCCCTAATCCCTAATCCCTAATCCCTAATCCCTAATCCCTAATCCCTAATCCCTAATCCCTAATCCCTAATCCCTAATCCCTAATCCCTAATCCCTAATCCCTAATCCCTAATCCCTAATCCCTAATCCCTAATCCCTAATCCCTAATCCCTAATCCCTAATCCCTAATCCCTAATCCCTAATCCCTAATCCCTAATCCCTAATCCCTAATCCCTAATCCCTAATCCCTAATCCCTAATCCCTAATCCCTAATCCCTAATCCCTAATCCCTAATCCCTAATCCCTAATCCCTAATCCCTAATCCCTAATCCCTAATCCCTAATCCCTAATCCCTAATCCCTAATCCCTAATCCCTAATCCCTAATCCCTAATCCCTAATCCCTAATCCCTAATCCCTAATCCCTAATCCCTAATCCCTAATCCCTAATCCCTAATCCCTAATCCCTAATCCCTAATCCCTAATCCCTAATCCCTAATCCCTAATCCCTAATCCCTAATCCCTAATCCCTAATCCCTAATCCCTAATCCCTAATCCCTAATCCCTAATCCCTAATCCCTAATCCCTAATCCCTAATCCCTAATCCCTAATCCCTAATCCCTAATCCCTAATCCCTAATCCCTAATCCCTAATCCCTAATCCCTAATCCCTAATCCCTAATCCCTAATCCCTAATCCCTAATCCCTAATCCCTAATCCCTAATCCCTAATCCCTAATCCCTAATCCCTAATCCCTAATCCCTAATCCCTAATCCCTAATCCCTAATCCCTAATCCCTAATCCCTAATCCCTAATCCCTAATCCCTAATCCCTAATCCCTAATCCCTAATCCCTAATCCCTAATCCCTAATCCCTAATCCCTAATCCCTAATCCCTAATCCCTAATCCCTAATCCCTAATCCCTAATCCCTAATCCCTAATCCCTAATCCCTAATCCCTAATCCCTAATCCCTAATCCCTAATCCCTAATCCCTAATCCCTAATCCCTAATCCCTAATCCCTAATCCCTAATCCCTAATCCCTAATCCCTAATCCCTAATCCCTAATCCCTAATCCCTAATCCCTAATCCCTAATCCCTAATCCCTAATCCCTAATCCCTAATCCCTAATCCCTAATCCCTAATCCCTAATCCCTAATCCCTAATCCCTAATCCCTAATCCCTAATCCCTAATCCCTAATCCCTAATCCCTAATCCCTAATCCCTAATCCCTAATCCCTAATCCCTAATCCCTAATCCCTAATCCCTAATCCCTAATCCCTAATCCCTAATCCCTAATCCCTAATCCCTAATCCCTAATCCCTAATCCCTAATCCCTAATCCCTAATCCCTAATCCCTAATCCCTAATCCCTAATCCCTAATCCCTAATCCCTAATCCCTAATCCCTAATCCCTAATCCCTAATCCCTAATCCCTAATCCCTAATCCCTAATCCCTAATCCCTAATCCCTAATCCCTAATCCCTAATCCCTAATCCCTAATCCCTAATCCCTAATCCCTAATCCCTAATCCCTAATCCCTAATCCCTAATCCCTAATCCCTAATCCCTAATCCCTAATCCCTAATCCCTAATCCCTAATCCCTAATCCCTAATCCCTAATCCCTAATCCCTAATCCCTAATCCCTAATCCCTAATCCCTAATCCCTAATCCCTAATCCCTAATCCCTAATCCCTAATCCCTAATCCCTAATCCCTAATCCCTAATCCCTAATCCCTAATCCCTAATCCCTAATCCCTAATCCCTAATCCCTAATCCCTAATCCCTAATCCCTAATCCCTAATCCCTAATCCCTAATCCCTAATCCCTAATCCCTAATCCCTAATCCCTAATCCCTAATCCCTAATCCCTAATCCCTAATCCCTAATCCCTAATCCCTAATCCCTAATCCCTAATCCCTAATCCCTAATCCCTAATCCCTAATCCCTAATCCCTAATCCCTAATCCCTAATCCCTAATCCCTAATCCCTAATCCCTAATCCCTAATCCCTAATCCCTAATCCCTAATCCCTAATCCCTAATCCCTAATCCCTAATCCCTAATCCCTAATCCCTAATCCCTAATCCCTAATCCCTAATCCCTAATCCCTAATCCCTAATCCCTAATCCCTAATCCCTAATCCCTAATCCCTAATCCCTAATCCCTAATCCCTAATCCCTAATCCCTAATCCCTAATCCCTAATCCCTAATCCCTAATCCCTAATCCCTAATCCCTAATCCCTAATCCCTAATCCCTAATCCCTAATCCCTAATCCCTAATCCCTAATCCCTAATCCCTAATCCCTAATCCCTAATCCCTAATCCCTAATCCCTAATCCCTAATCCCTAATCCCTAATCCCTAATCCCTAATCCCTAATCCCTAATCCCTAATCCCTAATCCCTAATCCCTAATCCCTAATCCCTAATCCCTAATCCCTAATCCCTAATCCCTAATCCCTAATCCCTAATCCCTAATCCCTAATCCCTAATCCCTAATCCCTAATCCCTAATCCCTAATCCCTAATCCCTAATCCCTAATCCCTAATCCCTAATCCCTAATCCCTAATCCCTAATCCCTAATCCCTAATCCCTAATCCCTAATCCCTAATCCCTAATCCCTAATCCCTAATCCCTAATCCCTAATCCCTAATCCCTAATCCCTAATCCCTAATCCCTAATCCCTAATCCCTAATCCCTAATCCCTAATCCCTAATCCCTAATCCCTAATCCCTAATCCCTAATCCCTAATCCCTAATCCCTAATCCCTAATCCCTAATCCCTAATCCCTAATCCCTAATCCCTAATCCCTAATCCCTAATCCCTAATCCCTAATCCCTAATCCCTAATCCCTAATCCCTAATCCCTAATCCCTAATCCCTAATCCCTAATCCCTAATCCCTAATCCCTAATCCCTAATCCCTAATCCCTAATCCCTAATCCCTAATCCCTAATCCCTAATCCCTAATCCCTAATCCCTAATCCCTAATCCCTAATCCCTAATCCCTAATCCCTAATCCCTAATCCCTAATCCCTAATCCCTAATCCCTAATCCCTAATCCCTAATCCCTAATCCCTAATCCCTAATCCCTAATCCCTAATCCCTAATCCCTAATCCCTAATCCCTAATCCCTAATCCCTAATCCCTAATCCCTAATCCCTAATCCCTAATCCCTAATCCCTAATCCCTAATCCCTAATCCCTAATCCCTAATCCCTAATCCCTAATCCCTAATCCCTAATCCCTAATCCCTAATCCCTAATCCCTAATCCCTAATCCCTAATCCCTAATCCCTAATCCCTAATCCCTAATCCCTAATCCCTAATCCCTAATCCCTAATCCCTAATCCCTAATCCCTAATCCCTAATCCCTAATCCCTAATCCCTAATCCCTAATCCCTAATCCCTAATCCCTAATCCCTAATCCCTAATCCCTAATCCCTAATCCCTAATCCCTAATCCCTAATCCCTAATCCCTAATCCCTAATCCCTAATCCCTAATCCCTAATCCCTAATCCCTAATCCCTAATCCCTAATCCCTAATCCCTAATCCCTAATCCCTAATCCCTAATCCCTAATCCCTAATCCCTAATCCCTAATCCCTAATCCCTAATCCCTAATCCCTAATCCCTAATCCCTAATCCCTAATCCCTAATCCCTAATCCCTAATCCCTAATCCCTAATCCCTAATCCCTAATCCCTAATCCCTAATCCCTAATCCCTAATCCCTAATCCCTAATCCCTAATCCCTAATCCCTAATCCCTAATCCCTAATCCCTAATCCCTAATCCCTAATCCCTAATCCCTAATCCCTAATCCCTAATCCCTAATCCCTAATCCCTAATCCCTAATCCCTAATCCCTAATCCCTAATCCCTAATCCCTAATCCCTAATCCCTAATCCCTAATCCCTAATCCCTAATCCCTAATCCCTAATCCCTAATCCCTAATCCCTAATCCCTAATCCCTAATCCCTAATCCCTAATCCCTAATCCCTAATCCCTAATCCCTAATCCCTAATCCCTAATCCCTAATCCCTAATCCCTAATCCCTAATCCCTAATCCCTAATCCCTAATCCCTAATCCCTAATCCCTAATCCCTAATCCCTAATCCCTAATCCCTCTAATCCCTAATCCCTAATCCCTAATCCCTAATCCCTAATCCCTAATCCCTAATCCCTAATCCCAATCCCTAATCCCTAATCCCTAATCCCTAATCCCTAATCCCTAATCCCTAATCCCTAATCCCTAATCCCTAATCCCTAATCCCTAATCCCTAATCCCTAATCCCTAATCCCTAATCCCTAATCCCTAATCCCTAATCCCTAATCCCTAATCCCTAATCCCTAATCCCTAATCCCTAATCCCTAATCCCTAATCCCTAATCCCTAATCCCTAATCCCTAATCCCTAATCCCTAATCCCTAATCCCTAATCCCTAATCCCTAATCCCCTAATCCCTAATCCCTAATCCCTAATCCCTAATCCCTAATCCCTAATCCCTAATCCTAATCCCTAATCCCTAATCCCTAATCCCTAATCCCTAATCCCTAATCCCTAATCCCTAATCCCTAATCCCTAATCCCTAATCCCTAATCCCTAATCCCTAATCCCTAATCCCTAATCCCTAATCCCTAATCCCTAATCCCTAATCCCTAATCCCTAATCCCTAATCCCTAATCCCTAATCCCTAATCCCTAATCCCTAATCCCTAATCCCTAATCCCTAATCCCTAATCCCTAATCCCTAATCCTAATCCCTAATCCCTAATCCTAATCCCTAATCCCTAATCCCTAATCCCTAATCCCTAATCCCTAATCCTAATCCCTAATCCCTAATCCTAATCCCTAATCCCTAATCCCTAATCCCTAATCCCTAATCCCTAATCCCTAATCCCTAATCCCTAATCCCTAATCCCTAATCCCTAATCCCTAATCCCTAATCCCTAATCCCTAATCCCTAATCCCTAATCCCTAATCCCTAATCCCTAATCCCTAATCCCTAATCCCCTAATCCCTAATCCCTAATCCCTAATCCCAATCCCTAATCCCTAATCCCTAATCCCCTAATCCCTAATCCCTAATCCCTAATCCCTAATCCCTAATCCCTAATCCCTAATCCAAATCCCTAATCCAATCCCTAATCCCTAATCCCTAATCCCTAATCCCTAATCCCTAATCCCTAATCCCTAATCCCTAATCCCTAATCCCTAATCCCTAATCCCTAATCCCTAATCCCTAATCCCTAATCCCTAATCCCTAATCCTAATCCCTAATCCCTAATCCCTAATCCCTAATCCCTAATCCCTAATCCCTAATCCCTAATCCCTAATCCCTAATCCCTAATCCCTAATCCTAATCCCTAATCCCTAATCCCTAATCCCTAATCCCTAATCCCTAATCCCTAATCCCTAATCCCTAATCCTAATCCTAATCCCTAATCCCTAATCCCTAATCCCTAATCCCTAATCCCTAATCCCTAATCCCTAATCCTAATCCCTAATCCCTAATCCCTAATCCCTAATCCCTAATCCCTAATCCCTAATCCCTAATCCCTAATCCCTAATCCCTAATCCCTAATCCCTAATCCCTAATCCCTAATCCACCCTAATCCCTAATCCCTAATCCCTAATCCCTAATCCCTAATCCCTAATCCCTAATCCCTAATCCCTAATCCCTAATCCCTAATCCCTAATCCCTAATCCATCATCCCTAATCCCTAATCCCTAATCCCTAATCCTAATCCCTAATCCCTAATCCCTAATCCTAATCCCTAATCCCTAATCCCTAATCCCCTAATCCCTAATCCCTAATCCCTAATCCCTAATCTAATCCCTAATCCCTAATCCCTAATCCCTAATCCCTAATCCCTAATCCCTAATCCCTAATCCCTAATCCCTAATCCCTAATCCCTAATCCCTAATCCCTAATCCCTAATCCCTAATCCTAATCCCTAATCCCTAATCCCTAATCCTAATCCCTAATCCCTAATCCCTAATCCCTAATCCCTAATCCCTAATCCCTAATCCCTAATCCCTAATCCCTAATCCCTAATCCCTAAACCCTAATCCCTAATCCCTAATCCCTAATCCCTAATCCTAATCCCTAATCCCTAATCCCTAATCCCTAATCCCTAATCCCTAATCCCTAATCCCTAATCCCTAATCCTAATCCCTAATCCCTAATCCCTAATCCCTAATCCCTAATCCCTAATCCCTAATCCCTAATCCCTAATCCCTAATCCCTAATCCCTAATCCCTAATCCCTAATCCCTAATCCCTAATCCCTAATCCCTAATCCCTAATCCCTAATCCCTAATCCCTAATCCCTAATCCCTAATCCCTAATCCCTAATCCCTAATCCCTAATCCCTAATCCCTAATCCCTAATCCCTAATCCCTAATCCCTAATCCCTAATCCCTAATCCCTAATCCTAATCCCTAATCCCTAATCCCTAATCCTAATCCCTAATCCCTAATCCCTAATCCCTAATCCCTAATCCCTAATCCTAATCCCTAATCCCTAATCCCTAATCCCTAATCCCTAATCCCTAATCCCTAATCCCTAATCCCTAATCCCTAATCCCTAATCCCTAATCCCTAATCCTAATCCCTAATCCCTAATCCCTAATCCCTAATCCCTAATCCCTAATCCCTAATCCCTAATCCCTAATCCCTAATCCCTAATCCCTAATCCCTAATCCCTAATCCCTAATCCCTAATCCCTAATCCCTAATCCCTAATCCCTAATCCCTAACCCTAATCCCTAATCCCTAATCCCTAATCCCTAATCCCTAATCCCTAATCCCTAATCCCTAATCCCTAATCCCTAATCCCTAATCCTAATCCTAATCCCTAATCCCTAATCCCTAATCCCTAATCCCTAATCCCTAATCCCTAATCCTAATCCCTAATCCCTAATCCCTAATCCCTAATCCCTAATCCCTAATCCCTAATCCCTAATCCCTAATCCCTAATCCCTAATCCCTAATCCCTAATCCCTAATCCCTAATCCCTAATCCCTAATCCCTAATCCCTAATCCCTAATCCCTAATCCCTAATCCCTAATCCCTAATCCCTAATCCCTAATCCCCTAATCCCTAATCCCTAATCCCTAATCCCTAATCCCTAATCCCTAATCCCTAATCCCTAATCCCTAATCCTAATCCCTAATCCCTAATCCCTAATCCCTAATCCCTAATCCCTAATCCCTAATCCCTAATCCCTAATCCCTAATCCCTAATCCCTAATCCCTAATCCCTAATCCCTAATCCCTAATCCCTAATCCCTAATCCCTAATCCTAATCCCTAATCCCTAATCCCTAATCCCTAATCCCTAATCCCTAATCCCTAATCCCTAATCCCTAATCCCTAATCCCTAATCCCAAATCCCTAATCCCTAATCCCTAATCCCTAATCCCTAATCCCTAATCCCTAATCCCTAATCCCTAATCCCTAATCCCTAATCCCTAATCCCTAATCCCTAATCCCTAAATCCCTAATCCCTAATCCCTAATCCCTAATCCCTAATCCCTAATCCCTAATCCCTAATCCCTAATCCCTAATCCCTAATCCCTAATCCCTAATCCCTAATCCCTAATCCCTAATCCCTAATCCCTAATCCCTAATCCCTATCCCTAATCCCTAATCCCTAATCCCTAATCCCTAATCCCTAATCCCTAATCCCTAATCCCTAATCCCTAATCCCTAATCCCTAATCCCTAATCCCTAATCCCTAATCCCTAATCCCTAATCCCTAATCCCTAATCCCTAATCCCTAATCCCTAATCCCTAATCCCTAATCCCTAATCCCTAATCCTAATCCCTAATCCCTAATCCCTAATCCCTAATCCCTAATCCCTAATCCCTAATCCCTAATCCCTAATCCCTAATCCCTAATCCCTAATCCCTAATCCCTAATCCCTAATCCCTAATCCCTAATCCCTAATCCCTAATCCCTAATCCCTAATCCTACCCAAATCCCTAATCCCTAATCCCTAATCCCTAATCCCTAATCCCTAATCCTAATCCCTAATCCCTAATCCCTAATCCCTAATCCCTAATCCCTAATCCCCTAATCCCTAATCCCTAATCCCTAATCCCTAATCCCTAATCCCTAATCCCTAATCCCTAATCCCTAATCCCTAATCCCTAATCCCTAATCCCTAAATCCCTAATCCCTAATCCCTAATCCCTAATCCCTAATCCCTAATCCCTAATCCCTAATCCCTAATCCCTAATCCCTAATCCCTAATCCCTAATCCCTAATCCCTAATCCCTAATCCCTAATCCTAAACCCTAATCCCTAATCCCTAATCCCTAATCCCTAATCCCTAATCCCTAATCCCTAATCCTAATCCCTAATCCCTAATCCCTAATCCCTAATCCCTAATCCCTAATCCCTAATCCCTAATCCCTAATCCCTAATCCCTAATCCCTAATCCCTAATCCCTAATCCCTAATCCCTAATCCCTAATCCCTAATCCCTAATCCCTAATCCCTAATCCCTAATCCCTAATCCCTAATCCCTAATCCCTAATCCCTAATCCCTAATCCCTAATCCCTAATCCCTAATCCCTAATCCCTAATCCCTAATCCCTAATCCCTAATCCCTAATCCCTAATCCCTAATCCCTAATCCCTAATCCCTAATCCCTAATCCCTAATCCCTAATCCCTAATCCCTAATCCCAAATCCCTAATCCCTAATCCCTAATCCCTATCCCTAATCCCTAATCCCTAATCCCTAATCCCTAATCCCTAATCCCTAATCCCTAATCCCTAATCCCTAATCCCTAATCCCTAATCCCTAATCCCTAATCCCTAATCCCTAATCCCTAATCCCTAATCCCTAATCCCTAATCCCTAATCCCTAATCCCTAATCCCTAATCCCTAATCCTAATCCCTAATCCCTAATCCCTAATCCCTAATCCCTAATCCCTAATCCCTAATCCCTAATCCCTAATCCCTAATCCCTAATCCCTAATCCCTAATCCCTAATCCCTAATCCCTAATCCCTAATCCCTAATCCCTAATCCCTAATCCCTAATCCTAATCCCTAATCCCTAATCCCTAATCCCTAATCCCTAATCCCTAATCCCTAATCCCTAATCCCTAATCCCTAATCCCTAATCCCTAATCCCTAATCCCTAATCCCTAATCCCTAATCCCTAATCCTAATCCCTAATCCTAATCCCTAATCCCTAATCCCTAATCCCTAATCCCTAATCCCTAATCCTAATCCCTAATCCCTAATCCCTAATCCCTAATCCTAATCCCTAATCCCTAATCCCTAATCCCTAATCCCTAATCCCTAATCCCTAATCCCTAATCCCTAATCCCTAATCCCTAATCCCTAATCCCTAATCCCTAATCCCTAATCCCTAATCCCTAATCCCTAATCCCTAATCCCTAATCCCTAATCCCTAATCCTAATCCCTAATCCCTAATCCCTAATCCCTAATCCCTAATCCCTAATCCCTAATCCCTAATCCCTAATCCTAATCCCTAATCCCTAATCCCTAATCCCTAATCCCTAATCCCTAATCCCTAATCCCTAATCCCTAATCCCTAATCCCTAATCCCTAATCCCTAATCCCTAATCCCTAATCCCTAATCCCTAATCCCTAATCCCTAATCCCTAATCCCTAATCCCTAATCCCTAATCCCTAATCCCTAATCCCTAATCCCTAATCCCTAATCCCTAATCCCTAATCCCTAATCCCTAATCCCTAATCCCTAATCCCTAATCCCTAATCCCTAATCCCTAATCCCTAATCCCTAATCCCTAATCCCTAATCCCTAATCCCTAATCCTAATCCCTAATCCCTAATCCCTAATCCCTAATCCCTAATCCCTAATCCCTAATCCCTAATCCCTAATCCTAATCCCTAATCCCTAATCCCTAATCCCTAATCCCTAATCCCTAATCCCTAATCCCTAATCCCTAATCCCTAATCCCTAATCCCTAATCCCTAATCCCTAATCCCTAATCCCTAATCCCTAATCCCTAATCCCTAATCCCTAATCCCTAATCCCTAATCCTAATCCCTATCCTAATCCCTAATCCCTAATCCCTAATCCCTAATCCCTAATCCCTAATCCCTAATCCCTAATCCCTAATCCTAATCCCTAATCCCTAATCCCTAATCCCTAATCCCTAATCCCTAATCCCTAATCCCTAATCCCTAATCCCTAATCCCTAATCCCTAATCCCTAATCCCTAATCCCTAATCCCTAATCCCTAATCCCTAATCCCTAATCCCTAATCCCTAATCCCTAATCCCTAATCCCTAATCCCTAATCCCTAATCCCTAATCCCTAACCCTAATCCCTAATCCCTAATCCTACCCTAATCCCTAATCCCTAATCCCTAATCCCTAATCCCTAATCCCTAATCCCTAATCCCTAATCCCTAATCCCTAATCCCTAATCCCTAATCCCTAATCCCTAATCCCTAATCCCTAATCCCTAATCCCTAATCCCTAATCCCTAATCCCTAATCCCTAATCCCTAATCCCTAATCCCTAATCCCTAATCCCTAATCCCTAATCCCTAATCCTAATCCCTAATCCCTAATCCCTAATCCCTAATCCCTAATCCCTAATCCCTAATCCCTAATCCCTAATCCCTAATCCCTAATCCCTAATCCCTAATCCCTAATCCCTAATCCCTAATCCCTAATCCCTAATCCCTAATCCCTAATCCCTAATCCCTAATCCCCTAATCCCTAATCCCTAATCCCTAATCCCTAATCCCTAATCCCTAATCCCTAATCCCTAATCCCTAATCCCTAATCCCTAATCCCTAATCCCTAATCCCTAATCCCTAATCCCTAATCCCTAATCCTAATCCCTAATCCCTAATCCTAATCCCTAATCCCTAATCCCTAATCCCTAATCCTAATCCCTAATCCCTAATCCCTAATCCCTAATCCCTAATCCCTAATCCCTAATCCCTAATCCCTAATCCCTAATCCCTAATCCCTAATCCCTAATCCCTAATCCCTAATCCCTAATCCCTAATCCCTAATCCCTAATCCCTAATCCCTAATCCCTAATCCCTAATCCTAATCCCTAATCCCTAATCCCTAATCCCTAATCCCTAATCCCTAATCCCTAATCCCTAATCCTAATCCCTAATCCCTAATCCCTAATCCCTAATCCCTAATCCCTAATCCCTAATCCCTAATCCCTAATCCCTAATCCCTAATCCCTAATCCCTAATCCCTAATCCCTAATCCCTAATCCCTAATCCCTAATCCCTAATCCCTAATCCCTAATCCCTAATCCCTAATCCCTAATCCCTAATCCCTAATCCCTAATCCCTAATCCCTAATCCCTAATCCCTAATCCCTAATCCCTAATCCCTAATCCTAATCCCTAATCCCTAATCCCTAATCCCTAATCCCTAATCCCTAATCCCTAATCCCTAATCCCTAATCCCTAATCCCTAATCCCTAATCCCTAATCCCTAATCCCTAATCCCTAATCCCTAATCCCTAATCCCTAATCCCTAATCCCTAATCCCTAATCCCTAATCCCTAATCCCTAATCCCTAATCCCTAATCCCTAATCCCTAATCCCTAATCCCTATCCCTAATCCCTAATCCCTAATCCCTAATCCCTAATCCCTAATCCCTAATCCCTAATCCCTAATCCCTAATCCCTAATCCCTAATCCCTAATCCCTAATCCCTAATCCCTAATCCCTAATCCCTAATCCCTAATCCCTAATCCCTAATCCCTAATCCCTAATCCCTAATCCCTAATCCCTAATCCCTAATCCCTAATCCCTAATCCCTAATCCCTAATCCCTAATCCCTAATCCCTAATCCTAATCCCTAATCCCTAATCCCTAATCCCTAATCCTAATCCCTAATCCCTAATCCCTAATCCTAATCCCTAATCCCTAATCCCTAATCCTAATCCCTAATCCCTAATCCCTAATCCCTAATCCCTAATCCCTAATCCCTAATCCCTAATCCCTAATCCCTAATCCCTAATCCCTAATCCCTAATCCCTAATCCCTAATCCCTAATCCCTAATCCCTAATCCCTAATCCCTAATCCCTAATCCCTAATCCCTAATCCCTAATCCCTAATCCCTAATCCCTAATCCCTAATCCCTAATCCCTAATCCCTAATCCCTAATCCCTAATCCCTAAACCCTAATCCCTAATCCCTAATCCCTAATCCCTAATCCCTAATCCCTAATCCCTAATCCCTAATCCCTAATCCTAATCCCTAATCCCTAATCCCTAATCCCTAATCCCTAATCCCTAATCCCTAATCCCTAATCCCTAATCCCTAATCCCTAATCCCTAATCCCTAATCCCTAATCCTAATCCCTAATCCCTAATCCCTAATCCCTAATCCCTAATCCCTAATCCCTAATCCCTAATCCCTAATCCCTAATCCCTAATCCCTAATCCTAATCCCTAATCCCTAATCCCTAATCCCTAATCCCTAATCCCTAATCCCTAATCCCTAATCCCTAATCCTAATCCCTAATCCCTAATCCCTAATCCCTAATCCCTAATCCTAATCCCTAATCCCTAATCCCTAATCCCTAATCCCTAATCCCTAATCCCTAATCCCTAATCCCTAATCCCTAATCCCTAATCCCTAATCCCTAATCCCTAATCCCTAATCCCTAATCCCTAATCCCTAATCCTAATCCCTAATCCCTAATCCCTAATCCCTAATCCCTAATCCCTAATCCCTAATCCCTAATCCCTAATCCCTAATCCCTAATCCCTAATCCCTAATCCCTAATCCCTAATCCCTAATCCCTAATCCCTAATCCTAATCCCTAATCCCTAATCCCTAATCCCTAATCCCTAATCCCTAATCCCTAATCCCTAATCCCTAATCCCTAATCCCTAATCCCTAATCCCTAATCCTAATCCTAATCCCTAATCCCTAATCCCTAATCCCTAATCCCTAATCCCTAATCCCTAATCCCTAATCCCTAATCCCTAATCCCTAATCCCTAATCCCTAATCCCTAATCCCTAATCCCTAATCCCTAATCCCTAATCCCTAATCCCTAATCCCTAATCCTAGTCCCTAATCCCTAGTCCTAATCCCTAGTCCCTAATCCCTAGTCCCTAATCCCTAGTCCCTAATCCCTAGTCCCTAATCCCTAATCCCTAGTCCCTAATCCCTAGTCCCTAATCCCTAGTCCCTAATCCCTAGTCCCTAATCCCTAGTCCCTAATCCCTAGTCCCTAATCCCTAGTCCCTAATCCCTAAGTCCCTAATCCCTAATCCCTAATCCCTAATCCTAATCCCTAATCCCTAATCCCTAATCCCTAATCCCTAATCCCTAATCCCAAATCCCTAATCCCTAATCCCTAATCCCTAATCCCTAATCCCTAATCCCTAATCCCTAATCCCTAATCCCTAATCCCTAATCCCTAATCCCTAATCCCTAATCCCTAATCCCTAATCCCTAATCCCTAATCCCTAATCCCTAATCCTAATCCCTTAATCCCTAATCCCTAATCCCTAATCCCTAATCCCTAATCCCTAATCCCTAATCCCTAATCCCTAATCCCTAATCCCTAATCCCTAATCCCTAATCCCTAATCCCTAATCCCTAATCCCTAATCCCTAATCCCTAATCCCTAATCCTAATCCCTAATCCCTAATCCCTTAATCCCTAATCCCTAATCCCTAATCCCTTAATCCCTAATCCCTAATCCCTAATCCCTAATCCCTAATCCCTAATCCCTAATCCTAATCCCTAATCCCTAATCCCTAATCCCTAATCCCTAATCCCTAATCCCTAATCCTAATCCCTAATCCCTAATCCTAATCCCTAATCCCTAATCCCTAATCCCTAATCCCTAATCCCTAATCCCTAATCCCTAATCCCTAATCCCTAATCCCTAATCCCTAATCCTAATCCCTAATCCCTAATCCCTAATCCCTTAATCCCTAATCCCTAATCCTAATCCCTAATCCCTAATCCCTAATCCCTAATCCCTAATCCCTAATCCCTAATCCCTAATCCCTAATCCCTAATCCCTAATCCCTAATCCTAATCCCTAATCCCTAATCCCTAATCCCTAATCCCTAATCCCAAATCCAAATCCCTAATCCCTAATCCCTAATCCCTAATCCCTAATCCCTAATCCCTAATCCTAATCCCTAATCCCTAATCCCTAATCCCTAATCCCTAAATCCCTAAATCCCTAAATCCCTAAATCCCTAAATCCCTAAAATCCCTAATCCCTAATCCCTAATCCCTAATCCCTAATCCCTAATCCCTAAATCCCTAAAATCCCTAAATCCCTAATCCCTAATCCCTAATCCCTAATCCCTAAATCCCTAATCCCTAATCCCTAATCCCTAATCCCTAATCCCTAATCCCTAATCCCTAATCCCTAATCCTAATCCCTAATCCCTAATCCCTAATCCCTAATCCCTAATCCCTAATCCCTAATCCCCTATCCCTAATCCCCTATCCTAATCCCTAATCCCTAATCCCCTAATCCCCAATCCCCAATCCCCAATCCCCAATCCCTAATCCCCAATCCCCAATCCCCAATCCCAATCCCCAATCCCCAATCCCCAATCCCCAATCCCTAATCCCCAATCCCTAATCCCTAATCCCTAATCCCTAATCCCTAATCCCTAATCCCTAATCCCTAATCCCTAATCCCTAATCCCTAATCCCTAATCCCTAATCCCTAATCCCTAATCCCTAACCTAATCCCTAATCCCTAATCCCTAATCCCTAATCCCTACTAATCCCTAATCCCTAATCCTAATCCCTAATCCCTAATCCCTAATCCACCCTAATCCTAAATCCCTAATCCCTAATCCCTAATCCCTAATCCCTAATCCCTAATCCCTAATCCCTAATCCCTAATCCCTAATCCCTAATCCCTAATCCCTAATCCCTAATCCCTAATCCCTAATCCCTAATCCCTAATCCCTAATCCCTAATCCCTAATCCCTAATCCCTAATCCCTAATCCCTAATCCCTATATCCCTAATCCCTAATCCCTAATCCCTAATCCCTAATCCCTAATCCCTAATCCCTAATCCCTAATCCCTAATCCCTAATCCCTAATCCCTAATCCCTAATCCCTAATCCCTAATCCCTAATCCCTAATCCCTAATCCCTAATCCCTAATCCCTAATCCCTAATCCCTAATCCCTAATCCCTAATCCCTAATCCCTCTCTTCCCTAATCCCTAATCCCTAATCCCTAATCCCTAATCCCTAATCCCTAATCCCTAATCCCTAATCCCTAATCCCTAATCCCTAATCCCTAATCCCTAATCCCCTAAATCCCTAAATCCCCTAATCCCTAATCCCTAATCCCTAATCCCTAATCCCTAATCCCTAATCCCTAATCCCTAATCCCTAATCCCTAATCCCTAATCCCTAATCCCTAATCCCTAATCCCTAATCCCTAAATCCCTAATCCCTAATCCCTAATCCCTAATCCCTAATCCCTAATCCCTAATCCCTAATCCCTAATCCCTAATCCCTAATCCCTAATCCCTAATCCCTAATCCCTAATCCCTAATCCCTAATCCCTAATCCCTAATCCCTAATCCCTAATCCCTAATCCCTAATCCCTAATCCCTAATCCCTAATCCCTAATCCCTAATCCCTAATCCCTAATCCCTAATCCCTAATCGCTAATCGCTAATCGCTAATCGCTAATCCCCAATCCCCAATCCCCAATCCCCAATCCCCAATCCCGAATCCCAAAATCCGAAATCCGAAATCCGAAATCCGAAATCCGAAATCCGAAATCCGAAATCCGAAATCCGAAATCCGAAATCCGAAATCCGAAATCCGAAATCCGAAATCCGAAATCCGAAATCCGAAATCCGAAATCCGAAATCCGAAATCCGAAATCCGAAATCCGAAATCCGAAATCCGAAATCCGAAATCCGAAATCCGAAATCCGAAATCCGAAATCCGAAATCCGAAATCCGAAATCCGAAATCCGAAATCCGAAATCCGAAATCCGAAATCCGAAATCCGAAATCCGAAATCCGAAATCCGAAATCCGAAATCCGAAATCCGAAATCCGAAATCCGAAATCCCTGATCCCTGATCCCTGATCCCTGATCCCTGATCCCTGATCCCTGATACCTGATCCCTGACCCCTGACCCCTGACCCCTGATCCCTGATCCCTGATCCCTGATCCCTGATCCCTGATCCCTGATCCTGGATCCCTGGATCCCTGGACCCTGGATCCCTGGATCCCTGGATCCCTGGATCCCTCGATCCCTGGATCCCTGAATCCCTGAATCCCTGAATCCCTACTACCTAATCCCTACTAATCCCTAATCCCTACTAATCCCTAATCCCTAATCCCTAATCCCTAATCCTTTAATCCCTTAATCCCTTAATCCCGTAATCCCTAATCCCTAATCCCTAATCCCTAATCCGTAATCCCCTAATCCCCTAATCCCTAATCCCTAATCCCTTAATCCCTTAATCCATAATCCCTAATCCCCAAGCTTAATCCCTAATCCCCAAGCTTAATCCTTAATCCCCAATCCCTAATCCCTAATCCCTTAATCCCTTATCCCTTAATCCCTAATCCCTTAATCCCTAATCCCTAATCCATAATCCCTAATCCCTAATCCTTAATCCCCCAATCCCCAATCCCCAATCAAAATCCCAAATCCCTTAATCCCCAATCCCCAATCCCTTGATCCCTTAATCCTTAATCCCTTAATCCCTTAATCCCTTATCCCTTATCCCTAATCCCTAATCCCCTAATCCCTAATCCCTAATCCCTAATCCCTAATCCCTAATCCCTAATCCCTAATCCCTTAATCCCTTAATCCCTAAATCCCTAATCCCTAATCCCTAATCCCTAATCCCTAATCCCTAATCCCTAATCCCTAATCCCTAATCCCTAATCCCTAATCCCTAATCCCTAATCCCTCCCTCCCTAATCCCTAATCCCTAATCCCTAATCCCTAATCCCTAATCCCTAATCCCTAATCCCTAATCCCTTAATCCTTAATCCCTTAATCCCTAATCCCTTAATCCCTCATCCCTAATCCCTAGTCCCTAATCCCTAGTCCCTTAATCCCTAGTCCCTTAATCCCTAAATCCCTAATCCCTAAATCCGTAAATCCCTAAATCCCTAATCCCAAAATCCCTAATCCCTAATCCCTAATCTCTAATCCCTAATCCCTAATCCCTAATCCCTAATCCCTAAATCCCTAATCCCTAAATCCCTAATCCCTAATCCCTAATCCCTAATCCCTAATCCCTAATCCCTAAATCCCTAATCCCTAAATCCCTAATCCCTAATCCCTAATCCCCAATCCCTAATCCCTAAATCCCTAATCCCTAATCCCTAATCCCTAATCCCTAATCCCTAATCCCTAATCCCTAATCCCTAATCCCTAAATCCCTAAATCCCTAATCCCTAATCCTTAATCCCTAATCCCTAATCCCTAATCCCTAATCCCTAATCCCTAATCCCTAATCCCTAAAATCCCTAATCCCTAAAATCCCTAATCCCTAATCCCTAATCCCTAATCCCTAATCCCTAATCCCTAATCCCTAATCCCTAATCCCTAATCTCTTAATCCCTAATCCCTTAATCCCTTAATCCCTAATCCCTAATCCCTTAATCCCTAATCCCTAATCCCTTAATCCCTAATCCCTAATCCCTAATCCCTAATCCCTAATCCCTAATCCCTAATCCCTAATCCCTAATCCCTAATCCCTTAATCCCTAATCCCTAATCCCTAATCCCTAATCCCTAATCCCTAATCCCTAATCCCTAATCCCTAATGCTCCCTAATCCCTAATGCTCCCTAATCCCTAATGCTCCCTAATCCCTAATCCCTTAATCCCTAATCCCTAATCCCTAATCCCTAATCCCTAATCCCCTAATCCCCTAATCCCTAATCCCTAATCCCTAATCCCTAATCCCTAATCCCTTAATCCCTTAATCCCTAAATCCCTAATCCCTAATCCCTAATCCCTAATCCCTAATCCCTAATCCCTAATCCCTAAATCCCTAATCCCTAAATCCCTAATCCCTAATCCCTAATCCCTAATCCCTAATCCCTAATCCCTAATCCCTAAATCCCTAAATCCCTAAATCCCTAATCCCTAATCCCTAATCCCTAATCCCTAATCCCTAATCCCTAATCCCTAATCCCTAATCCCTAATCCCTAATCCCTAATCCCTAATCCCTAAATCCCTAAATCCCTAAATCCCTAATCCCTAAATCCCTAATCCCTAATCCCTAATCCCTAATCCCTAATCCCTAATCCCTAATCCCTAATCCCTAATCCCTAATCCCTAAATCCCTAAATCCCTAATCCCTAATCCCTAATCCCTAATCCCTAATCCCTAATCCCTAATCCCTAATCCCTAATCCCTCATCCCTAATCCCTCATCCCTAATCCCTAATCCCTAATCCCTAATCCCTAATCCCTAATCCCTAATCCCTTAATCCCTAATCCCTTAATCCCAAATCCCTAATCCCTAGTCCCTAATCCCTAGTCCCTTATCCCTAGTCCCTTAATCCCTAGTCCCTTAATCCCTAAATCCCTAATCCCTAAATCCCTAAATCCCTAAATCCCTAATCCCTAAATCCCTAATCCCTAATCCCTAATCCCTAATCCCTAAATCCCTAATCCCTAAATCCCTAATCCCTAATCCCTAATCCCTAATCCCTAATCCCTAATCCCTAATCCCTAATCCCTAAATCCCTAATCCCTAAATCCCTAATCCCTAATCCCTAATCCCTAATCCCTAATCCCTAATCCCTCATCCCTAAATCCCTAATCCCTAATCCCTAATCCCTAATCCCTAATCCCTAATCCCTAATCCCTAATCCCTAATCCCTAATCCCTAAATCCCTAATCCCTAATCCCTAATCCCTAATCCCTAAAATCCCTAATCCCTAATCCCTAAAATCCCTAATCCCTAAAATCCCTAATCCCTAAAATCCCTAATCCCTAATCCCTAATCCCTAATCCCTAATCCCTAATCCCTAATCCCTAATCCCTAATCCCTTAATCCCTTAATCCCTAATCCCTTAATCCCTTAATCCCTAATCCCTAATCCCTTAATCCCTAATCCCTATTCCCTAATCCCTAATCCCTAATCCCTAATCCCTAATCCCTAATGCTCCCTAATCCCTAATGCTCCCTAATCCCTAATGCTCCCTAATCCCTAATCCCTAATCCCTTAATCCCTAATCCCTAATCCCTAATCCCTAATCCCTAATCCCTAATCCCTAATCCCCTAATCCCCTAATCCCTAATCCCTAATCCCTAATCCCTAATCCCTAATCCCTAATCCCTAATCCCCTAATCCCCTAATCCCCTAATCCCCTAATCCCCTAATCCCCTAATCCCTAATCCCTAATCCCTAATCCCTAATCCCTAATCCCTAATCCCTAATCCCTAATCCCTAAATCCTAAATCCCTAAATCCCTAAATCCCTAATCCCTAATCCCTAATCCCTAATCCCTAATCCCTAATCCCTTAATCCCTTAATCCCTTAATCCCTTAATCCCTTAATCCCTTAATCCCTTAATCCCTAAATCCCTAAATCCCTAAATCCCTAAATCCCTAATCCCTAATCCCTAATCCCTAATCCCTAATCCCTAATCCCTAATCCCTAATCCCTAATCCCTAAATCCCTAAATCCCTAAATCCCTAAATCCCTAAATCCCTAAATCCCGAATCCCGAATCCCGAATCCCGAATCCCGAATCCCTAGATCCCTGATCCCAGATCCCAGATCCCAGATCCCAGATCCCAGATCCCAGATCCCAGATCCCAGATCCCAGATCCCTGAATCCCTGAATCCCTGAATCCCTGAATCCCTGAATCCCTGAATCCCTGAATCCTGAATCCCTAATCCCTAATCCCTAATCCCTAATCCCTAATCCCTAATCCCTAATCCCTAATCCCTAATCCCTAATCCCTACTAATCCCTAATCCCTAATCCCTAATCCCTAATCCCTTAATCCCTTAATCCCTTAATCCCGTAATCCCTAATCCCTAATCCCTAATCCCTAATCCCCTAATCCCCTAATCCCTAATCCCTAATCCCTTAATCCCTTAATCCCTTAATCCCTAATCCCTAATCCCCAAGCTTAATCCCTAATCCCCATGCTTAATCCTTAATCCCCAATCCCTAATCCCTAATCCCTTAATCCCTTATCCCTTAATCCCTAATCCCTTAATCCCTAATCCCTAATCCCTAATCCATAATCCCTAATCCCTAATCCTTAATCCCCCAATCCCCAATCCCCAATCAAAATCCCAAATCCCTTAATCCGCAATCCCCAATCCCTTAATCCCTTAATCCTTAATCCCTTAATCCCTTAATCCCTTATCCCTAATCCCTAATCCTTAATCCCTAATCCCTAATCCCTTAATCCCCTAATCCCTAATCCCTTAATCCCTTAATCCCTAATCACTTAATCCCTAATCCCTAATCCCTAATCCCTAATCCCTAATCCCTAATCCTTAATCCACCAATACCCAATCCCCAATCCCCAATCCCCAATCCCAAATCCCCAATCCCGAATCCCTCTAATCCCCCTAATCCCTCTAATAATCCCCCTAATCCCTCTAATCCCTAATCCCTCTTCCCTCTAATCCCTCTAATCCCTCTAATCCCTCTAATCCCTAATCCCTAATCCCTCTTCCCTCTAATCCCTAATCCCTAATCCCTTATCCCTAATCCTCCCTAATCCCTAATCCCTACTAATCCCTAATCCCTACTAATCCCTAATCCCTAATCCCTAATCCCTAATCCCTAATCCCTTAATCCCTAAATCCCTTAATCCCTTAATCCCTAATCCCTAATCCCTAATCCCTAATCCCCTAATCCCCTAATCCCTAATCCCTAATCCCTAATCCCTTAATCCATTAATCCCTTAATCCCTTAATCCCTAATCCCTAATCTCTAATCCCCAAGCTTAATCCCTAATCCCCAAGCTTAATCCTTAATCCCCAATCCCTAATCCCTAATCCCTAATCCCTAATCCCAAATTCCTTATCCCTAATCCCCTAATCCCTAATCCCTAGTCCCTAGTCCCTAGTCCCTAGTCCCTAAACCCTAATCCCTAATCCCCGAATCCCTAATCCCCGAATCCCAAATTCCTAATCCCTTAATCCCTAATCCCTAACCCTAATCCCTAATCCCTAATCCCAAATCCCCAAATCCCCAATCCCTAATCCCTAATCCCTAATCCCTAAATCCCTAAATCACTAAATCCCTAAATCCCTAATCCCTAATCCCAAATCCCAAATCCCAAATCCCAAATCCCAAATCTCAAATCCCAAATCCCCAATCCCAAATCCCCAATGCCCAATCCCTTAATCCCTCAATCCCTTATCCCTAATCCCCTAATCCCCTAATCCCTAATCCCTAATCCCTAACTCACTAATCCTTAATTTACTAATCCTTAATCTGTAATCCATAAATCTCTAAAATCCCTAATCCATTAACCCTAATCCCTAATCCGTAATCCCTAATCCTTAATCGCTATTCTCTAATCCCTAATCCATAAATCCTTAAATCCATCATCCTTAGTCATAAATCTCTAATGGCTATATCTTTAATCCTTAATAATTAATTCTTAATCTCTAATTCCCTAAATTTTTAATCTATAATCCCTTATCCCTATATTCTTATTCCCTAATTCTTAATTTCTAATCCTTAGTCCTCAAATCCTTATTCCTTATCCTTAATTCCTAATATCTAATTGTTAATCTTTTATTCTTTAATCCTTAAATCACTAATCTTAAATCTTTTAATCTGTAATACTTAATCTATGGTTCCTCATCTTTTATCCCTAAAACGTCAATCCCTCACACCCTTCATCCTAAGATCTCAGATTTCCTATGAACTTATTCTCTTAAAATAAACCTAAGCTCTAATCATACCACTTAATAACCATAATAGATCTTTTCAGATCTATAAAGTTTTAATGTAATTTCTTAATTATCTGATTTTTCCTAATTTCATAAAATTATATAATTATTTTTAAGACCTAAATATCTATAATAATATCGTCATCGTCGTCGTCGTGGTAGTCGTCGTCAATATTAATATCTTTGTTGTCGTGGTGGTGGTGGTGGTCGTCGTTAATATTATTATTGTCGTTTTTTTCTTCGTCGTCATCGTCATCGTGATCTCGTCGTCGTCATCATCATTGATGCGGACATCAAAGCTTGGCGTTGCACGAACAACGGGGGATCAATTTTTATTTAAATTTTCAAAATATTTTTTTAAATATTATGAGGTAAAAAATGATGCAGTGACGTATGCGCCGAAACATGGATTCCGGAACATCTTTCGGAATCGAATTCGGAGTTCAAACGGACTCCCAGGAGCCAAAACAGCGCGAAAAACACTTTTCCTGCCGCCGGTCCTTCTGCCGCCTGCCGCGCCGTCCGCCGCCAGAGCCGCCGCCGAACCAGACCCGGGTTCGACCGACGAGCCAGACTCGCGCCCGAGTCTCGCCCGGGCTCGTCAACCCACACCAACCCGCCAACCCGCGCCGACCCGCACCAACCCGCGCCCACCAGCGCCAACCCACGCCGACCCGCGCCGCCGCCGCAGCCGCCGCCGCGCGTCCAGCCGTTTGAAATTAGGAGTCTTTTTGTATTCCCATGAATGAACTTAATTTTCATTATTTTTAGGTTACTTTTGGTTTACCCATGTGTCCTTTAGTATTCTCATGTTATGAGTCAAATGTCTTTTTGGTGGGGACACCAGCGCCATGCATGATTTTCGACGTACTTCATCTATTCAGATGCGCTCTTGCACTACCCGACGACCAAGGTAGTTACTCTTCATGAACAGGATCAATTTGGAGCCCAAAGTTGCATTTCGGGCTCGAATTAACACTCAAGAACATTATTTTTGGATTCGGGGACCCAAATTTGGCCAAAAGGCCTCTTTTTCCGGTTTTCGCCGCCGCTGGACGCCTTCTGCCGCCGACTGCGACCGTCCGCCACCGTCGGCCGTTGAGCCGACGGACCCGCGCGTGGGTTCGCGCGAGATGCGCCCGCGGGTGGCGGGTCGGCGCGACCCGGTTCAGGCCCGTGTCATGGCTCGGGTCGCACGACCCGCTGGATGAACCGCGCCGACCCGTCTCCGACCCACGCCGACCCGTAACCGACCCGCGACAACACGACTCGACCGCGCCAGCGTCCCCACCGGATTCGCCGCCGCGACCGCCACCGCCAACCGCTGCTAGCCCGCCGGATATTCCTTAAAAGTTGTTTAGCAACAGCTTCTGGATCAGCTTTTGACTATTTTCTGCCTTTTTTTAATGTTTTAAAAGGCAGAAATTGATATGCAGCCTTTATATTTGTTATTTTCCTATTTATTTCCAAGTTTCACGTATTTTATTCCTTTAAAACTCTAAAAGTTGTTTTACCGATGTACCCTTAGGCTCTATAAATAGGGAGGCCTATCCCTATGTAAGGTTAGTTGATATTTGAGCTTGTTTAAGTATTTTAGTGCTTTGCTTTCACTTGTTGAGTCATTGGTGTGATTCCAACAAGACTTCGGCGTGCTGATTCGTCGAGGCTCCGGTACTGGGAGGAGGGGTGCGAGGCCCAAGCGGTGAGAGGTCGTGCCAGTTTATCAACGACGCCATCTTCATCTTCATCCCTTCGTCAACATACTCTCCATACCCCGCCGCTACCACGACGGTAATGTTTCATAACTACTCATCATCGCATTCGCCTTTTCATCCGGATTTCGACGCTTCTCTCTCTCTTAAGATTTGGGTTCCCCTCGGACTTGAACGGTTCTTCTCGAATAATATCTGTTAACTTTCTGATTTACGGTGATTTAGCGCGATCTTTGTACCTTTCAACTGCGCCGGTGCGACCATTCCACTTTTCAAAATTTATCTCGCTCGGTATTTAAACCCTTATCCGAGTAACCCGCGTCTGTGCCGTCGAGGTGTTGCGGACCTAGCCTACGGAGCGACCTCTGTGTTGCTCACGGTCCCCCTCTTGGCTAAGATTGCCTTGGACGGGTGTCTCTTGCTTGTTATTTCTTTTTCGAATTTTCACATTTTTACCTTTCAAGTTTACTTTATTTCTGGTGTGTGGATGTAATTTCTGTATTGCTCAAATTATTGTAATCCGTCCGGCATCACTTTTGTACCCTTATGGATTCCTATATAAGGGGTGTTGTACCCTTTGATGTGATAATTACAAAACCAAGTTATTTATTATTGAAGGCTTGTTTTATTTAAGTAAAATTGTTAATAATTAATTAAATCAAGCCATGTATTTTAGATGTCTAAAATAATGGTCTCTAAGGGCCTTGAGGTCATGACATACTTCAAGGAATTTTTGAGACATGCGCAAGATTTTTTATAATTAAATTTCTTTTTATTTCTCTTGAATTTGATATGTCAAAACCTTGAGATTATGAGGCACACTAGTAGTATTAACATTTAAAAATATTATAAAATTATTTAATGATGAATTTTCATTTTTGGGCCAAGTATATTTGACAAAATGTATAGACATGGGTATTTGATTTTTTAATATTATTATGGAATCGTTTTTTACAAATTTCTTTTCATAGCCACTTAATTAACTTATAATACTATAAGAATATAAAATTATTTTTATTCACTTATATTCAAATTTGTGGCTAAAAAATTCGTCAAAAATACCCTAAAACTGCAAAAGTCTCGGGAAAAAGCACTGTAGCATGGGCGGGTCGACCCGGCGTCAAAACAGCCCGTCCAGGCCTTTTAGGAATAAAAAAAAGAGAGAAAAATAAAAACTTGGTTGACCCAAAAGGGGCGAGCAAAGCCCGCCCAAAGACCGCCGAGAGCAGCTCGGCTGGCGCTGGTCAACGGTCAACGGAACAGTGCCTGGCTAAGCCAAGCCTGCCGAAAGGAGCTCGGCTAAGTCTAACTTTAGCGCTGGTCAATGGTCAAAGAACAGTGCATGGCTAAGTCAACCTGAACCGGGTGATGAAATCCCGGCCAAGGAAGGGGGGAGCCGGCCCCAAAGTGGCTCGCAGGTTAATCGGCGCGAATCTATTATAAAGCAGTGTGCGAAGTTTCATTCTGCAGTGTGGGACTAAAAATCCCACCTTATAACTTCGTCAGGATCCAAAGGCGCAGATCAAGCCCGCCCAGATCCAACGGGCGAGAGTAATTTCGAACGGCTGTTTAATCAGCGCCGTTCGTTCAGCGCGTGGGATCCAATGGTTCAGATCAAGCGCGCCCAGATCCAACGGGCGAGAGTAATTTCGAACGGCTGTTTAATCAGCGCCGTTCGTTCAGCGCGTGGGATCCAATGGTTCAGATCAAGTCCGCCCGGATCAGACGGTCTAGAGATGATCAAGCCGTGAAGTCCATCCAGCCGTCCATTCTTGAAGTGGGATCGGACGGCAGCTGCTCTTCTTCTTCCTTTTCGGGCTTCCGGCAACGGCTATTTTCTGGTTTCTTTTTTCTTAGCCGTTTGGAACTGCTTTTTGGTGGACTATATATATAGGACACTTTACAAATTATGGGTTGATGAATCCACTTGCAAACTTCTTCAAAAACTAAGAAAAAAGGCCAAAACCGAGAGCAACAATTGGCATACTCGTGGGAGCTACGAGCTCAACTTTCTTCTCCAATTTCGACAGCTTTCTTCCACATTTCATTGCATCATTCTGTAACATTTTGTTCGGATTTTTGGTGTCTCGTTGGAGCACCGGTTGTACTTGGTTTACCCCTACCGGTTTCGGCAAAAGAGAGTGGTTAGTGGAAGCCTGATCGGGTTGATCGGGGGTGGATGTAGGCACGGGTTTGGCCGAACCACCTAAAAATCTTTGTCTTCTCTTTGCTTGTCTTATTATTGCATTTTTCGTTTTCACAATTTATTTACAAACGTTTTTTTTATTGAAAGAATTTTTCTTAATCTAAATTTTAGTGAAAAACACAATTCACCCCTCCCCTCTTGTGCGTTGTTCTCACACGATTTACATCAAGGGGGAGTCCTCTTCTGTTGTAAGAAAGGAGATGGAATAGTTAATGCAAGCTTTTGAGTTTGTTTGCTTCCATTCTGAGCGTGAGTGCTCTGAGTGTCTTTGGCGTGCTGACTCGTTAAAGCTCTGATACTGGGAGGAGGGACGTGAGGTCCAAGTGGTGAGACGCCACTCCAGTTTTGGAGTGCTGATTCGCTGAAGCTCTGGTACTGGGAGGAGGGGTGCGAGGCCCAAGTGGTGAGATGCCACACCAGTAAGTTATCCCCAACACTGGTTCTACTATCCATCTTCCTACCCCTCCACCAAAATCCCAAAATCTAAAGCTTTTACCATTTCCCTTTCCTTTTCTATCTACACACACAATCCCGTATCTTTTTCGTGTCGCCATACCCCATTTTTGTCCTACATCATTTGGTATCAGAGCAAGGTTTCGCGACGTTCTATCGTTGCGACGATCTAGTTTTTTTTTTTTTATATCATGGAAACCAAGATGAAAGACTTATTCACCCAAATGCGACTATTGCAACAAACCTTACAAATCTTTTCCGAAACATCAAATAGTAGATTCAATCGCTTAGAACAACTGTGTAGAAAGTCTACAAATCCTATTTCACTTTTTTCTTCTCCACTTACTCAAATACCTACACACCAAGCTTTTGCTAAACTTCCTCAAACTATTTGCGAGCCTATTAGCCAAATTAAAAATAAATCACTTTTTCAAAATTCTACATCTCCTATTCAAGTCGATCCATCAATCGTGCATCGAGAAAAAGAAGCTCTAGATCCTGAAGAGTATGTTGCCCCAATTGAACTATGTCTCGCTTATTATGAACAAGAAGAAATTACTGAGGAGGAAGAACACATATGCGAAGAGATTCAAATAGAAAGAAGTGACGAAGAAGATACAAAATTTCATATTCCTGCAGCTGAGAAAGAATCCTTCAACTCAACGGAGTTGAGTTTTTCCCGCATCGGGAGAATGATGCGGACATCAAAGCTTGGCGTTGCACGAACAACGGGGGATCAATTTTTATTTAAATTTTCAAAATATTTTTTGAAATATTATGAGGTAAAAAATGATGCAGTGACGTATGCGCTGAAACATGGATTCCGGAACATCTTTCGGAATCGAATTCAGAGTTCAAACGGACTCCCAGGAGCCAAAACAGCACGAAAAACACTTTTCCTGCCGCCGGTCCTTCCGCCGCCTACGGCTGCCGCTTGCCGCGCCGTCCGCCGCCAGAGCCGTGGCCGAACCAGACCCGGGTTCGACCGACGAGCCAGACCCGCGCCCGAGTCCCGCCCAGGCTCGTCAACCCACACCAACCCGCCAACCCGCGCCGACCCGCACCAACCCGCGCCGACCCGCGCCCGCGCCCATTAGTGCCAACCCACGCCGACCCGCGCCGACCCACGCCGCCGCCGCAGCCGTCGCCGCGCGTCCAGCCGTTTGAAATTAGGAGTCTTTTTGTATTCCCATGAATGAACTTAATTTTCATTATTTTTAGGTGACTTTTGGTTTACCCATGTGTCCTTTAGTATTCTCATGTTATGAGTCAAATGTCTTTTGTACCCTTATGGATTCCTATATAAGGGGGAGTCCTCTTCTGTTGTAAGAAAGGAGATGGAATAGTTAATGCAAGCTTTTGATTTTGTTTGCTTCCATTCTGAGCGTGAGTGCTCTGAGTGTCTTTGGAGTGCCGACTCGTCAAAGCTCTGATACTGGGAGGAGGGACGTGAGGTCCAAGTGGTGAGACGCCACTCCAGTTTTGGCGTGTTGATTCGCTGAAGCTCTGGTACTGGGAGGAGGGGTGCGAGGCCCAAGTGGTGAGATGCCACACCAGTAAGTTATCCCCGACACTGGTTCTACTATCCATCTTCCTACCCCTCCACCAAAATCCCAAAATCTAAAGCTTTTACCATTTCCCTTTCCTTTTCTATCTACACACACAATCCCGTATCTTTTCGTGTCGCCATACCCCCTTTTTGTCCTACATCAGTTATCGTTATCTCGTCGTCGTGGATATTGTTGTTGTGGTCGTCGTCGTCATCGTCATCATGGTCTCGTCGTCGTGAATATTGTTATTGTTGTCGTCGTCGTTTTCTCGCCGTTGTTAATATTAATATTGTTGTGGTGGTGGTGGTCGTCGTCGTCGTCTTGTTGTTGTTCTTCTTCTTGTTGTTGTTCTTATTCTTGTTGTTATTCTTGTTATTGTTATTCTTGTTGTTCTTGTTGTTGTTGTTCTTGTTGTTGTTGTTCTTGTTGTTGTTGTTGTTCTTGTTGTGTTGTTGTTATTCTTATTGTTGTTGTTGTTGTTATTCTTGTTATTCTTCTTATTGTTGTTTTTGTTCTTGTTGTTGTTATTCTTGTTCTTGTTGTTCTTGTTCTTGTTCTTGTTCTTGTTCTTGTTCTTCTTGTTCTTGTTCGTGTTCTTATTATGATAACAAATGCATAAATAAAATTTAAACAATTAAATAATAAAATAAAATAACAATAAAAAATCAAATACCTCTTCACTCTCGAATTTAAAGATCTTTCCCAATTAAATCGTTATCTGTAATAATCAAAATTCAAAAATTATTATTCTATTCACAACAAAAATTATGAAACATAAAAAATATAATACATTTCTCATAAACATATATTTCAATGTACAAAAATCAAGCAAATATTTTAATTTTAAAAAATAATATCTTTTAAATGTGTACTAATTTTTTAAATTATAAAATATCATTTTTAAAATTAATATCTAAACATATTTACCCAATATGATTAAATAATATGATCACTACAAATATATATTCACCGTTATTAAAATACATATATTAAACAATAAATATTAAAATTATTTAAATATGATATAAAAAAAATTTACTTTTAATATTATAATAATAATCATACCATAAATATAGATAAAATAAAAGACTTAATAGTTTAAAAAATTTATTAAAAAAATAAAAATGTTATTATAATAATTTAAAAAGTTTACATAAATAATCTAAGTTGTTTAATGTTGTCGAGTCGCCTCATGTAATTAAATAAACTTTTAAAATATCTAAAAAATAACATTACTATCTATTTTATAAAATACATACACACAAAAAGATTATTTAAAAAAGAAAATTAAAAAAATTTAATTAAAAACCTAATCACTACTCAAATTTATATTTAATTAAAAATTATATAAAAACTATTTAAAAAAATAACATTAATTATTAAATATCTACCTTTAAAAAAATTTAATTAAAAATTTCTTTTTCATCAATTTTGTGTTTTTACATATAAATCTCTATAATAAAAAACTTATTTACAACAAAACTTAAAACAATTTTACATCTTTAATAAAACTTTTATAAAAATAATAAGATTCATTGTATCTACAAAATTAAAAAATACTATCTTATAAAATTCTTTTTATTAATTAATAAGCCTCAATAACTTTAAACATTTTTAATAATTAAAACAAAAAAATATGATCTTTGATCATTAATCTAAAATTATAAGAAAAAATTACTATAAACTTTTATTTAAAAAACATTTATTTTACAAGCAAAAAATAAAAATAACTTGGTCGGGCGGGTCGGGTCCAGTTCGGCCCGGTCCGTTACCGGTCTGGTCGGGTCGGTCAGTTTAGGTCCGTTACCGGTCGGGTTGGGTCGGGTGCGGTCGGGTCGGTCAGTTCAGGTCCGTTACTAGACGGGTCGGCTCGGGTCCGGTCCGGTCGGGTCAGGCCAGGTCCGGTCGGGTCAGGTTGGGTAGGGTCCCGTCGGGTCGAGTCAGGTCCGGTCGGGTCCTGTCTCGTCCGGTCGAGTCCCGCCGCTCCGGTCTGGTCCGGTCGGAGGCGGTCTGCACCGGTCTGTTCCGATCGGGTCCGGTCTTCTCCGGTCGGGTCAGCTATGATCCGGTCGGGTCCAGTCGAGTCCGCTCTGGCCCGGTAGGGTCGGTTCAATTTTTTTAAAAAAATTTATTTACAAAATACTAGAACACTTTTTTTAATAAAAATATAAAAAATAAAAATCATTTTTTATAACAAAAATTAATCATAACCATCTATTTATGAAAATTTTATTAATTTTTATATAGATATTTTATCAAAACTTATATTAAAAATAAAAATCTAATTAAAAATATAACATTATTTTTTCTAAACTTTAAATTTCTAAAATCGTTTTATTTATTTTATTCAATCAAATAACAAAAACACTAAATAACTATTCTAATCATTATTTAATAAACTATAATCATTATTATTTAATCTTATAATTTATTTCTTTTATCTTTATTAATTCTTAATCTCTATATCATCTTTATTTTATAATTAATCAATAACACCAATTTTCTATAAATTTTAAATTTCAACATTATTTATAAACTTTAATATTTTTTAACTATTTAAAATAAATTTTAATTTTGTTATTCTTATTTTATTATAAAAATTATACACAAATAATAATTCATTAATTTATTTCAAATTTATCATAATAATAACTGATTTAATTTGACATAAATATATTTTAGTTTCGTTCATAAATAACTAAAATTCATTTCAACTTTAATTAAAATTTAGAAATATTTATATATCACATAAAGTTTATAAGAATATCAATTTCTATAAACAAAATTTTTTATTATTTTAAAAATAGAATTCTTAATTATTAAATTTTTATATTAAATTATTATTTAATTCATAAAAAATAAAAAAATATATTCCATATATTTTAAAATATGAAACATAAAATTTTTCTTCACTTTTATATAATAATTTATTTTAAATATATATTATTTTAAATTATGATATTAAATATTTTTAAAAAGTTTTAAAAATTTTAAAAAATCAATTATTATTTTTGTTAAAATACTTTTTATACAGGTCTAATCTAATTAAAAAATTATATTAATTAAAATAAAAAATAAATATTAAAAAAAAATTATCTGTACGAAATCAGTCTCCATCCGTCACTTCTCTTAATGAAAAAGAGTTTATTCGTTCCCAAATCCTATGTCCATGCATTAAAATAAATAATTATAAATATATGAATTATATTGAACAAGAACTGGGAAAGAGGGCTAGCTGCCTACTTGACTGAAGCCCCACGGTCAGTTGGGACAAAAAGGAAGGGCGCTTGACTTGGGTGAGGACTCTGCTTTTTTTTTTGCTTAACTTTGACTAGACTTTGACGATGCTGGAAAGCGGAGTTTCTCTCTTGCTTGTTTAGGCTCATATCATGAGGAGTCAATTTCTCTCTTCTCTTGTTCAAGCATGGCCGGAAAGGATAGTTATGAACGTGTCTCGTTCAGAGAATCGAATGAATCAACTTTGGGTAACGAATCAAAGAACTCACAGCTGTGATTTCACTGAGAGCAGAACTCATTCCAGCGGCCGGGCAACTTGAACTATGCCCGACGGCCCTCAGGGTAAGGGCAACTCTCTTTCGGAGGTCTCAGAAGAGAATAAGACGTGAGTCTACACACGAAGAACGGCGAGACGAGAGTCGAGCAACGAAAGCTGAAACTCGCAGCTCTTCTTCTGCTGAGGATGAACGAACTAGCTCAGGAGCTGAAAGCTGATTTGATTCATCAGTGAAAGAGGAAAGCCGGAATTCCAGTCGAGGCACCGGATCCCGATTGGACCTTTTCCAAGCCCGGCCAAGATCAGAAGTTCCCATCTTTCAAGCTCGAGCCAGAGAGGAGGGAGGAGAAACAGAATTCTTTTGAGCAGATCCGTATTTCTCCGCTCCGAAACAAGAGATCAATTGACTCATTTCCGGCATGCTAGGCCAGGCCACTTAATGAAACAGAACTCCTTTCCGGGGCTAGAGATCGAAACGACTTGATTTCCGGCTAGTGGGAATGATCTGAGAACTTCCGAATCCGCTTTCTCAGCTCAGAGACTTGACTTCAGCTTTAGCTCAAAGCTCCTTGATTTCGGACACTTCCGGTTCATTTGCTTCCGGAGAATCCTATCCAGTTTCGTTTCCATAAACTGATAAATATATAATAAATATTTTTTAAATTTTTAAATATATAAATAATAAATAATCTCATTTTTGTATGAATAATAATAATGAAAAACAGATGTTTAAATAACATTTGAGAGAAAAAAAAAGTTAACATAAAAAAACTCATATATAAAAACAGAGATAATAAAGTAAAAATAAAAAATTATTTAAAACATAAGAAAATAAATTCAACAGAAACAATAATCATAGTTTTGATTCTTAAAAATCTAAAAAATAGATAAAAAAACCTAACATTTTAATAAATGTTCGAAAATTCCATTACTATAGTGTATAGACAACTTATTCAGAATGCAAATAAAATAGAACTTGATGTAACAGAGATGCAAGTCTTAAAATGACTTCCTCCACGAGCTACAGAAGCCCTACAGTCAATGGCAATGGCCACCTCTTGATGTCAACACGGCCATGCGACGCCACGTAGCCGTAGTTATCAACTAGACCATCTCATAAGCTTAAAATCTCGCTTGAGCCACCATCGACTTCCAACGCAAGCCCGCAGTTCGCCCTCTTCCAGTCGGCCACGCTTATCGCCGAGCAGGAAATCGCAAGATCCCTCTGGAACCGCCCTGCCAAAAATGTTCTTTTATTTTTTGAAGAAGTTGGTCGAGTTGTATGGTTTGGAAGCACTGAAGGAGAGCCCTTTAAATACTCTAAATCCACCTGTAACTCGTACGAATACATGCCGGCAATGTCCATCCATCCATGGGACAGCAAACAGATGACGATTCTGGTTCCGGTTCACGTCCCGGTAGGAAGAAGAGGAGCGCTGCAATGGAGGAGGTGATTTCGACAAAATCAGCCTCCGCGATCAAAGTCGTCTATTTTGATCCAGCGGTCCTCTATACCAAGAACCGCCGACATCACAAATCTTTTTCCTCAACAAATGCACGGCAACCTTCTTGAAAAAAAGCAAAGGTCAACCACCAAAAGTTCGCGAAGCTAGCGCCTCCGCTCCACAAGTAACTGAAGCCCCGCGGACCTTCCTCGGCGACCTCTTGAACTCATCACAGCCGTACAGCTTCGCGTAGCAGTGTGTTACATCAATGACATTGCAATCGGCCACTTTCCAACTCACCTTCGGTATCCCCTCCCATCCCGAAGCCCGACAATCTCGTAAGCTTAAAACCTCTCGCTCGCAGAGGTTGACCTACCTGAAAACTGCCGTCCACTTCTAAAACCGCGCAGATCACCGACTTCCCATCGATCACAGTTAGCGCCGGGCTGGGAATCGCAAAATCGCTTGTGCGCTTCCGACGATCACGATGTTCTCAAGGTGATGGGTGGGAAAAAGATGAGGCTGCTTGGGAACATGTTATTTTTACGTAAAATAAGATTCATCGGGTCTTTAAAAGCCTTTAAAATACTTAATTTTTAATTTTTTGCTGAACGTATGTACTAACTTACTTTATGTCTACGTCGCGGAGCTTCCCAAGGTTTGATAGAGATCAAAAACGTTGAAAACAGCAAGAGTATCATTTTGATATCTTTAGGATAGATTTGCTCATAAATTATAATATTATCTAATATAAAATTAATATAATTTATTAAATTTTATTTATTTTAACAAACATTAACGTATTTTAAAAAAAAAACTTCTTTAATAATTCTTAAAAATTATAATTTTCATCATAATTTTTTTATAAATAAATAAATATTATATTTATTTAATTTATAAGAAAAATAATTAATGACTTGTTTTGTTTTCTTTGGTTTTGGTTTGTATATTAATGATTTGATTAGAAGTTCATAATTTTATTTAAAATCTGTTATAATTTTTGTGAAAAAATAAAATTTAAAATTAATATCAAATTATAATCTAAAATAATATTGTATAACACAACATATTATTAATCTATTTTTATATATTGTTTTATAAAATATAATTACAATACATAATTTTATGAACATGATAATAAAGTTAAGGTTTTATAAATAAAACATAATCATAAAATATTTATTCTTTAATTCTTAATTTTTTATACCTAAAATATTATTTATTTTTGAAAAATTAATACACCTCATTAATTTAATTTTATATTATAAAATATTTGTTTTAATAATCAATTCGTATTATGTTTGATAAATTTTATTTATTGTATTAGGGATTAGGAATTAAAGATTACTATTTTTAATAATATTATTTTAAATTTTAATTTTTCTCAATAAGAATAATTGATTGAAATATAAAAGAGAAAAAAAATTATGATTAAATTTATGCATTTTAATTTTATAATTTATCATAAATTAGTAAAAATTATAAATAATATATTAGCTTTATCAAATAAATTTTGTTTGAAATTGAAAGATCCCAACCCAAGTAGACCAGACAGGACCTGATCCAGACCGGACAAGACCCGAAATGACCCGACCCGACCAGACCAGACCCGACCCCACCAGACCATACCAAACCCGACCCAACCCGACCAGACCAGACCAGACCCGACCAGACTTGATCGGAACTAACCAAACCGGACCAGACCGGACCCGACATGACCTGACCCGAATGGACCCAACCCGACCCGACCTGTCCCTTTAATTATTATAAATATGTTTATTTGTATTATAGATCTCAAGAATGATTTTATGTTAAAATTCATTTTAACATATAGGATAACCAAATAAATTATATTGTTGATAAAAGAATTTTTTTTTTTTAATATTACAATTAATATTTAATATTTTATTTAATAAATAAAAAAATAATATATAACGATAATAGTTCTTTTGAGATTATTTTTTATATATATTTTTAAATAATAAAATTTTAAAAATTATTTGACTATATTTCTGCTAAATTAAAATATTCAAATGTATTTTTCTTCGTCCTTGGATAAAAAGTAAATTAAAATGTAAACTAGAATCACTATTATTTAAATTGAAAAAAACACGTGTTTATTTATACTCGGAGAATCATAAACAAAAAGCGGCATAATAATGGATGCTTTTATATTGTGTCGTTCCGCATAGAACGTTCTATGCGTCTATGCATCTATAACTAAATCAGACACCCTGTGAATAGTAGGTTTCTGCAGTAATCTGTGATGGTAGGCTTTTAAGCTTTTACGGCCTCTGCATACATCCAATTACGCTGCAGAACATATAAAAAAATACTTAAGTATTTTTGCGAAAGAAAGAATGAACGGTTGCAAATTAACACATATTTTAATACCAATTATTTCCTATAACATGTTAATTTTAGAGAGAATTCGTAAAATAAATATAAACTATTATTTATTAATAAAATAAAATATTTAAAATCTTATATGATTATTTATTAAATCAATCTCATTGTATTCTTCACTTTCTTAAGAATATTAAATTTATTTATTATATAATGAATAAAGAAATCATTACATTTTAAAAAAACAATAAAGTCAAGAAATATTATTTAATAAATAACAATTATGTATATTTTTATAAATTAAAAAATGAAATGTTTGTTTTTCTATTATTATTCCAATTTTGCATTAATAAAAAAAATTAGAGAAATATTATAAAAAGAAATCTTAAATATTTAAAATATGTAAAACGGATAAATATTTTCAATAATTTGTATTGTTTTTTATTATCGATCATAATTAAACTAATTTTATTTTTTATGTGGTTTCTCTAAATCCTAATTATTTGGACATGAAAAGTAAATATTAAAGAAGAGAGGGATAATATTTTTAATAATTAAACATTCTTTTATTAAATTTATTATTTTTCATGCACAACTTAGTATACAAATATTAATTTATATTTATTTTATAAATTTCTTTAAAACTTTATTACAATTATCTTTGAAATGGATTTAAAATTATTATCATTTTTTGTTTTATAATTATAAAAAAAAGATATCGATCAACGATGTCCATGTTTTCTTATGGATTCCACACCATAATTACAGTCATATAAAGTAATTTATGTCGACAATAAAGCAAGACAAAAATCTTGAATTAACCATGAAAGAATTTTTTCAAGAATCAATAATTGGTAGAGACATTAATTTTGTAACGATGACATAAAACATATTATATAAAAAAAATTCGAAGTAATAAACAATTCAAAATATACAATTATATTATTAGTAATCGTTTGTCATCGAACTATGCTAATAATTATTCAAAATAATTATTTTAGCATTTCCATTATTTTTGTATGATATATTTTTTTATTTTTTTTATTTTTTGCTCAAGAAGATTTGAATAAAATAAAACTTGACATAGAATAATTTAAAATCTAAATTTTCACAAAATTAAAGTTTGAATCATGCAAGTTGTTTTAATTAAAAATAATAATTTTTTTGAAATTTATATCATTATTTTTTATTTATTTATATTATTTTAAAATTATATAAATTTATCTTAATAAATAATTTAATAGTTTTAGTAATAAGGTTCATGATTTAATATAGATATTTACATAAAACTCAAAACATTAATTTATTCCATTAAATAATAGCTTATATTTATTTTAAAATGTCTTTTAAAAACTAACTGCGTATTTTTTCTTTTTTTTCAACTAAGAAAAAACAAAAAAACAGAAATTCGATTAAGCAATCAGTTTTCCTTTTTCTTTTGTTCCCGCAAAATAAAAACATTTTGAAATTATAGGACCGTCCGTATAGTCAGAATTATGCCGACGCACAAAATGCACAAAATCCATGAGCTAACACTCACGGTTTTCCCTCGAAATCTCCGAATCGGAGGGGTATTCGCTTTTACGAAGCCGCATAACACTATTATGCGGATACACACAAAACTGCAAAGCGGAAATATGCGACATTGTTTTTTATTTCGTGATTAACGTAAAATGCACATAAATCCTTTAAATATTTTCCAAGTTTTTATTTTTTAAATATTTAGGATTTTAAGTTATTTGTGAAGCATTTTCTAAATTTTTTTATTGTTGAAGTATCAAAGCAAAATTTTCTTATCAAAATTTTAAACAAATAATATTATTATTGTTTACTATACATTATTTTAAAACTATATAATTTTTTATTAGCTGTTTTTTTAAAAGAAAAAATTGGATTTGTTGATCACACAATAATAAATTAATTTGAAAGGTCTAGAAAAAGAATAAAATTATAAAATGTCCAAATTATTTCTCATAAATAAATATATAAAAATTATAAAGTTAATTTTTTATACAAATATAATTTAATAATTTATTAATTCCTTATGCTAAAAACAAAAACAACAATTTAACGGTTTGTTTATATATATATATATATATATATGTATAGTAAATGGGTAAAATATTAAAATTTTCAAATGTAAGGAGTCAATAAAAAATCTATAGTATTATATATAAATTCATGGTGAGTTAACTAAGATTACTTGCTAATAATATTTAAAAATATTTAAAAAAAGCTCTTAGTAGTATCTCAATTAAATTAACTTATTAAATTTTGATAAAATTTGTTTTTTATATTTCTATTACACCAACAAAATTATAATCTTATAAAATTTAATTTAAACATTCGAAAAAATGGAATAAATGTAACAAAAATACTACATAAATACCCACATTATTTCTTTCATAACTTAATTTATTATGTAATTTAATTAAAAAATAACATGATAATTTGTTAAGATTATTAACCAATGATTTCTCAAATGTATTTATTTTAGTTTAAATCTCAAAAGACAAATAACATGTCTAACAACTTTCATAACTTTTTTTAATAATTAATATTAATATGTTCTAAAAAAATACCTTATAAATAAATTCTATGTTTTCTCTCGTTCTCTCTACTCTGTTTTTTAGATATAGCATAAAAAGCACTATGATCGAGCACATGTTTTACTGAAGTATTGAAATTACATTAGTTTGAATAAGTACCTCGAGTCGATGGCTTTTGATTTTGGTGCAAGTTTGAATGATTGTAAACCACAAATAAAAAGAATGTACTTATGTGAGAATTATTCAAATAAGTTTTTCAAAATTTTAATAAAATAAATAATATATGATTTAACATTAATTAAAATATTATTAGGCATAAAATCTTCAAATATTACTCTAAAATAATGAATTACATTTTTGATTTTTTTGAAAAACTTGACAATTATTTCATGTGAATATATTTTTAAAATCGTATCTTAAATAATAAAAATTGATTAATATAAACAAATTGTGAGCTCTAATAAATCTATGTTTATAACACATAATAAATGACGTCAAAGGTTGAGCACAATAATTTTAAATTTTAATTATGAATTTCACAAAAATAACTTCACTTTGTGAATGCATAATAAGGAATAAAAAAATATAACTATGAAAGAACAAAATTAATAGTAATCAAAATTTTTAGTTGAAAACTAATATTGAATATAATTAATTATTCATATTACATAAACAAAATAATTTACTTCTTTTATTAAGAAATTATAATAGTTTCTTAAAATAAAAAGAAAAAAAATTATCAATTTAATTTAGAGTATTTATAAATAAAACTACCTACTAAAATAAATTATGTATCAAATTTGTTTTAAAATTTCAAATATAATTTTTTTATTCTTTTATTTATTGCATTGAAAGAAATACTAATTAAAAATTATGCTTAAAAACTTTAACTTAGATTTTATTTATCCAAAATTATAACATATAATTTATCTTTAATTCTTAATAGATAAGGCATGTATAAGAATTCAAATGTCTACGAATGATTTTTAAAAGCATCAATTAATCTCTAATATTCTGAGAAAAATTTATATGCAAATGAACTCAACGAATTCCCAAACAACTATAAATAATCATAAAAGTTTAACATTAATTTTTCTAATTTTTTGTCAAAATATCATTACTAGTCTTCTTCGTTAGATATAATGTATGTATAGACATATGTATTATATGTGAAGTTTACTAATTGTATTAGATACTAAACTATTATACAAAAATCATGAGAAATCATCTTCTATTGTATATTTTTGCTCACTTATAGATCTTATTGTTCAGAATATAATATATTGTGTACATGCCCCTTGACACAAGAATGTGAAGTAATGTACTTATGTATCTTAAACAGGATTTTATGTATAATACATAAATGCTAAATATATTATACATGATATAAATATATTGTAGTTAAGTACAAAGATTATTTTTTTATAAAAATGTAATCTTAGAAACTTTGTATGCTATAAAGATTTTATTCATTTAAAACATTTCAATATTTTAGGAACACATTTTTTAATGTAATATATGAATTTCAATGCATCATAGGATTTGATCATATAAGATAAATATTTTTTTCCGAATAATTTGTACACCATTGGAGTATCCCTTCATACTTAGTGCCATTGAAGCTTTTAGAAAATTAATTAATTTGAACATTTATTAACCGACTTAATGATTGGTGATCATCAAGTCTCAATTTTATATATAAAATATATAAAATATACTAAAAGGACGTATAATAATGTTGTAACAAGTATTTATTATTATTAAGTTGAAATGTTATCTTTCAAAATTGTGAGGTTCGATATTTTTCTCCATGCCAAAACCTGTACTCTACTGTTCATTATCGTTACCTTAATCAAAGTAACGTTTGGATAAGTTTTGCACTCTCTAATATTATTTCTATTTTAAAAGATGATATGACTATTGATGATATTATATCTTAGATAATGGGAGTTATATGAACATTTTAACTAACTAGATGGTGAGTCTTATGAAGTTGAAAACTAGGGTCCATCAATTGCCTTATCATGGAGCTTAAGTGGACAAGAAGTTTATTCTTTTTACATAATGATGCTAAACATTTGTTCAATAAGGTGTTTTTTAAATCAGGTATGGTGCAATATTCTCATTATGGATAGTGTATGTATTATTAGATCGACTATGACTATTTGGTCTTAATTTAGTATAATGATTCATTGAACACTTAAGACTTTGAATTGGAAGGTCATTAGATTATTTTAAATCCAACAAAAGAGCCTTTAATCAAGAAAGTAAAGGAATTTTCAGCATCAATGAAAAAGAGGTATTCCATGTGTCATGTGAGTTCACATTGGTTTCAACAAGAGTTAGGATAGTGATATTGTGTATGCCTTAGTGGTGCATGAGATGATTGGGGCACATGCTTATTCTCAAGATGTTTTAGAAGACTTGAAAAATTTATTGATGTCAAGATAGGCATCTTGTTGAGTTACCAAACAAGCATATATGGGTTGTTCAGATAAAACTTTTGTTCATATAAAGATTTATGAATTGGTGGGTTGGGTATAGGTATCATCCTTAATTAGTAGCTTTATGAGATAACATCTACTAATAGGATAACTATTTTTTAATAGGTTCATGTTAGCTTATAAAAATAAAAATTAAGGAGGACACACCAAATATTTGGAAAAAATGATTTTTAATAAGTGGTTTGATTATATGTGATCTCTTCAATTATTAGTTTTAGAAGATTTTTTTCACATCAAATTTTGCTTTAGTTTTGATATGTATTTGGTTTAAGTTGTAATTGTGAATACAACTTGAATGATTGTTAAGAATTTTTTGAAATTCTATTTAAATGTTTGAAGGTTTATGATTTAATTGGATATATAGCCAAAAAAGGTTGATTGCATTTATATTTGGTGTTGATTAGGAATATGGCTTGGCCAAAGTTTGGGTAATTTTTACAAGATTTGACTTATGATAGTTTTGTTTTGATGTGGATTTGGCTTAAATTTGATTGAGAGTATGACCCATTAAAGTTAGTAGTTTTATTGGAATATGTCAAATGAGGTTTGGATTGGTTTGATTTTTGCTTAATATACTTCATAAGAGTGTTTTTGATAATTTTATCTTTTATGGGATAAGTTAGTTTTTTGAAAGGACTGAGACTACAAAATTTTCAAGTCTTACTAACATCTTTTGAATAAACATGAAAGATTTGGTTTTAATTTGATTTTTGTTTGGATTTGATTCAATATACAGGTACATCTCAGTCATTTTGATTTTTAGTGTTATTTGGTTATTTCAAAGATAATTATTATCCATTAAAAGTTGCATACAAAGTTCATAAGCTCTTGGGGTGATTTCAAATTTTTTGAGAAATTTGTTTTATTAAAACCAAGTATTTTTTTCATTATTTTATATTTACAATGGCATTTTATATAATTTTAAAAGAATTTGTTACTTTGATAATGCATCTAGCAATATCAAAGGTTTTTGTGAATAAGTAGGAAAATTTTGGTGCAGTGGTGCAGTTTGGTCTGTGGTATGATGCGGTCTAGTTTGGTTTGGGTTGGGCTTGGTTGGGCAGGCCAGTTTGGTCTGGTCTTCTCTTTTGATTTTTCAAATGAACTGTATTTTGGATTGCTCCAAACAAGATGATAAGATAAATTTGCAATGACTTCAAGAAAAATAAGTTGTATTTAGCTTAAGCTCCTCATAAAGATGATCATTTCACAAATTAAACAATGCTTTGCCTTAAAGACTCTTTGGGAAACATAAGTTACACATAAGTAAAAGATAAAACGAAAAATAAAAACAACTTGGACTTTCACAATGCTAGAGTTGAGAACAAGTGTACAATTTATTGTAAATAATTTAGTTAAATATTTAGTAATTTTTATATTACATTTTTGGTGTTTAATTCTGACATTGTATTTAAAAGTGGATGCTTATATTTGATATTACTTAGCATAAAATCTAAATTAAAATGATAAGTTTTCATGTGGAGTAAGAGAAAATTTGTGTGATTTATTTATAAAATCTTCTTAATTTGTCTTTATCAAATTATGATAGATTAAGTAACTATTATAAGTATTTTTCAATAAAAGGTATGGGGCAAGTAAGATACCTTATTTCAGATTTAAAGTATCGATTTCATTTGAGATCAGAAGTTTCTATTTTTGAGAAAAAACACGTTTTTGACATTGAAATTTTTTGTTTCCATTTTCTATAAACATTACCTATGGCAATCTCTGAAATGTGACAGAATATCTTCATGAATTCAACAAAACAATTGCTTCCCTCTTATTTTTCATTGACTGGTTTTTCTTTGTACGACATCCTCACTTTTAAATATTTCTCGAAGCTACCATTTGATGCTATTCTTAACATTTTCTTCTTTCATATAAATTATTAATTCTCTTCTTTTTATTTTGTGAAATATTGCAATCAATAATAGATGTAGATATATGTTGTGAGGTATCGATTGTATTGGATGAAGAAAAAGTTGAAGAATGAACTTGACAATAGGAACACAATTCATCAATACATTTACTCGAAGTGTTGGGAGAAGGTATCCAAAATATTTTGGGCAACTTAAAATTTTAGGTTCATGCTTCATTGAATTTTGATTGTTTGGTATGATGAGAATTATTTTACATATTATACTTGTAGATATTCAGCTTTTGATGCACTACAACTTGTGAGGAAGGTCGATGAGTATTTTTTGTGTGAAAATCATTATGGTGAGCTTGTTGTTGAGAGTCACAAACTTGTTGGGAAGAAAATAGGAGATGGAGATGATAATGTTAGGAGGTGACAGAGAAAAACCTAATGACATGTTCTAGAAGTTTGAGGTATTCTTTTAATACTTGTTTTATGTTGATAAAAACAGATTCTTGTATACTTGAAATTTTTCTAATAATCAAATTGCAGAATAATATGCCACTATAATCAATTTAGAAAATTTAATAATGACTAAAATATTATTAAAAAACAAATTCTAGTTATTTGACATTGGATTGACTGTAGCTTGTCATTTACTTAAACTACAAGAACCTTACATATCTATCTGTTTACTCGAACATACAGAAATGTTTGTAATCTAACACATGTTTGCCTTTGTACCTTGAGTAGTTTGTGAGTCATTGATCAGTAGTTTTTATGCTTCTATAGAAGGGAGGGAAAAAGAATGGGAGAGAAAGCTAACACCCATAATTCAACTTTTCAACCACTACAATAATCATTAATAAAAGCATAAAGTAAATGCATAAGAGAGAGTGAATGAGGGAGAGACATATTTTAAGGACCAAATGCCAAATAATAGTTTTTTTTCAACTAGATCTGAAGACCTTTAGAAATGCTTAAGACACTCTGAATTGGAATGTCAAAGATCTTGCAAGAGGGAAAAAATATCTTTTTGCAGAAAATGGATGTAGAGAATTTGTGTCATATAGTTGGAAGGACTTTATCGTACTTGAATGATAAGCAACTTAATCAATTTATGCTAGTTGTATTGTCGCATTGTCTATGTTTATTGTTCTAATACGATTATTACGACGTACTAATACAATTAGTTGCCATAATAACTAATTTCTAGTTTTCTTAATTTCAAAAAACCAAATGATGTCATCGAACTTACCTTAAATTACAAGAAATAAATCAAAAGTATAAATATGAGTGTTTTAAACTTCGAAAAAACCAACTATTACATCTTCACAAGAAAAAACTTTTCATTCATGATCATCAAACCCATTCTTAGAAGCTCTGTTTAGATCTTTTTGTTGCATCGCATTTTCTTTATTCAATTCCTTCTTAGATCTTTAGTTTGGTAACATACTAGCATTCTAAATATTGTCACATGTGAATTGTTTGGTTGTAGGTTATTTATATTAACACTTAATATTATTGTGTTTTGTAACTTTTTGTCATTTGCTATTATTTTTGTTTGCTATTGTGTGGCCATGATTGGTGGAGCTGGTTTTTTTATCATAAAGTGATCAAACAATTGTGAGGGTTAGTGGCCTACACATCGGTTGGCAAAATATATTGATTGGTGAAGCCTGGTTGCCTTAATCAGGCGTGGATATAGGCTAAAATTTGGTGACCAAGCCACCTAAAACTATTGTGTTGTTTCTTTATTTATTCATATTTATTTTACTTGGTTCACTTTCAATAATAAGTATTTTAAAAATTAAAGAAAAAGTTTTTTATATATAAATTTTTTGGATTAATTTGGAATTGTTTTACTTTCTTTATTACAAAAGATTTTAAACTATCATAATTGACTTCTCTTGCATTTTGACAAGTTGCTTTCACTTTCTTTCTCTCAAATTTGTTTCTCTATTAAGTCCAAAATGATCCCATTTTTTTCTTTTGTCACTCTAGCTAAACCCCCTCTCTCTCATAACTCACAATTAACCTCAAATGCCCTTATTCAAGTCATCCACCTCTTTCCTTTCATTTTATTATTTCTCTCTTTTTTATATCTCTCTTATTGTTTTTCCCTTAATTGAATATCTCTCTCATTTATTTTCTCTCTCTAGATGATGTCTCCATCTCTTTTAACCCATGCTTAATCCTTGACATCCTCAACAAAGTCCACCACAATTCTCTCTTTCTCTTTTTTCTCAATTTTCTTTTTGACCAATTTTCTCTCTTCCTATTTGTTATACCCGGTAAAATATTATACGTTTAATCTTTAATAATTCAATTGTGGCTTGGATGATTTCAGATCGACAGTAGGATGAGCCAGGAGCTCAATTAGAGGCTATTGGAATTTCTGAAATTTTATGGAGATTTTTCGGAGCACCGAGATTTATTTTAAAAAAAAAAAAAAAAAAAACCGGAATTTGGTTTCTTTTACCGCGCGTGAACCGGACTGGAGCGGTTCAGCGAAGGCGTGCGGTTCGCCGAGGTGCGTTTGCGCGTGCGTATGGATAAGCCGCGGATAAGCGGATCGGACGGGCGAGATCAGCAGTGGAGATTAACCGGCTGATCGAGTGTTAAGCAGTGTTTTTAGAAGGTCAACCGGCGCTTAATGGGTCTTAACGGGTTATTACCGATTTAAGCTGGGTATTTAACCTGATTTGTTCGGCTGTTAGGGTTTCGAACGGCGGCTAGAGGCGAGGTGTTCGCGGCGAACGGCGGTAAATTCCGGCAGCCTTTCAAGGGGCTTTTGGTAACCGGAGGTTCGCGGGACAGAGACGAGCATTTTGGTACCGGTTTCGTTCGGCGAGGAGCTGCGGTTGATCGCGTGCGAGTTTCACCGTCGCCGGCGACGAGTAAAGGTAGGAAATTCAGTTTTAAATTAGTTAATTAGTAGAAATTAAAAGCATGAAATATTTTGCTTAATGAACACAAGCATGGGGATGAAAAATTAGACTTAGTTGAATGCTAATCTGCGTCTTTTACAATTTTTTGGATTTCTGGAAAATTTCCCAATTCGCCGAAAAATTTAGTTAATGCTTAGGAGCATGTTAGGGATTTGTATTATCAGTTTGCCATTGAATTAGTTAATTAATTGTTGGATTAATCTTACGGCAATGGCGTACGGGCGAACTCCTTCGGCGGAAATTTTAAATTAGTGGCATTATTGAAACATTAGGATAGTACGAACATCGAATTTTGTTTCTCCTTGTTCGCGTTCGCCGGAAATCGACGGAAGGATTGGATTGGTCGGCGAATTGCGTCAGTTAGGGTTCGCGGGCGTCGGACCGAGGAAGGAGAAGGGTTTAGATTAATTACGAGTTTATTTAAGTAATTAATGGTATTATATAATATTTATTAGTAATTATATTTATTTAAGCATCGACCGATTAATGGATTATTAAGGAATTGGTTCGGCGGTGTCGCAGTTCAGCGCGAGGTTTTCGAACCAGAAGCGAAAACCGGTTCAACGGGATTCGGCGCGGACGAACGGCGCAGAGGAAATTTAATTCGGGAATTAATCCGAATTTTCGGAAAAAGGATATATGTGGAATTTAAATTTTATTCGGAAATTTATTCCGAATTTCGGAAAATGGATAAAGGGCGGAAATTGATTTTTTTTTAATTTAAAAAAATTCCTGAATTGAGAAAAAGGTGATTTTTAGAAATCACGTAGCCAAATTGAAATTGACTGTTGGAAATTACCCATAAATTCAGTGCAGCTGGATTAGTTGAAAGAAAGTGTGACACTTGGGTGCTACCAGAATAATCAGAATTTTGGTACAGTTTGTGTTGCTTGGATGGCAATGACATGGATTGAGTCAGTTTACTCAGTGTTGGCATATTTCATGGATTGGCATATTGGACCGGAATACTATAGGCCCTATATGATGTTTTAGGGTAGTTGTGGTAGGTAACTGTGCGGTACAGTCTTAGCTTCCACAGTATACATGTGGACTGGTATGCGCCTTGTTGTATCTGGACACATGTTGCCGAATCTTGGAGTTAGAGCTTGGCAATGACTGTAGGGGCGTGAGCTTCTATGGAAATTGTGGGAGAGGACTTCTTGGGACGGTGGCTGAGTCGATCTCTTCTGGTCCATGAGTGTAGGCCTGCGCGCCTGAGAGTGGCAGTGGCAGGGGTGACTCACCGTGGCTAGCCAAGTGTGTAGGCCTGCGTGCCTGAGGGTGGCAGGGGTGTCTCACGTTGGCTAGAGATATATGTAACTGGTTCTGTCTATAGTCTCCAGAAGATTGATTGACGAGAGACGTTGCGGTGTCGGGTGCTAGGCGTTGTGATGCGTGCGCAGAGATGGGCGTGTCCCGCTGGCATGCTGCCTGGGAGCACAGAAGAGAGCTACTCTGGTGTGACTGGGGGTGACTGTGATTGGTCAGAGTCTGGGACTGAGAGTGCCTTTCCACCATACATTGTTATGCCTATACTCTTGCTATTATCCTTCTCTTACATGTGAGTTTTTACTAGCTGTCTTTCTTACTGGGCGTAGCTCACTCCTTTATTATCTATATTTTTCCAGCGGCTCGACAGTCTTGACGCCACCCAGATTAGGTGGGATCGTGGTCAGCAGGCTAGTGGATGATATCTGATCTGTGATTTTCTGAGACATTTTGGTTAGTGTGATTGATACTATTGGATGTATTCAGGAAGACTGTTATTCTTATGTCATGTAATATGTGAGGGTGATTCTGACTTATGTATCTAGTTGGATGATATTGTATTTGTTGGACTTGGATCTTATTCTTGTGATGTAGTTTTCATTCACTGTTTTACTTTATTGTCTTGGTGGTATAGTGTGTGGAGTGCCATATTTTATCTGTGGATGTTATGTATCTTATTTTTGATGGTGAGGTCATTACATGACTATGGAACTTTACCGTGGGGATTCAGACTTCTATTAGATCGGTTCTCCTACCGGTATGGGTTAGGAGTATGGGGTCTAGTAGGAGTAATATTGCGCGAGTCCATCTGTTAATTCAGGAGTCATGAACCTGATTTGACGGTGTACCCGGGAGATGGGATCCACATTGTTAAGGAAAGTAGGTGTGTAATGATGTGTTATATCCTATGTTTTTCGTAGGCTACTCAGGTTGGTATGGGACGATCTGAGCTGTCTATATGTAAAAAAAAATGTATGCCAAAAATCAGCCTTGGAAAAAATGGGGTGTAACACTATTTATATCTATTTTGACCCACTTTCTCTTCCAAAACATATACCAAGCCTTCATCAAGCCAAAAAAACCCTCAAACTTGTCACCAATCTTCTCTTTCCTCTTTCTTTATGTTATTTCTTTTTTTCTCTCCCTGAAAATGCTAAAATCTTAAATCACCAATTTCTCGAACCTACACAATTCTTGGCTACCTCCTTCCAGTTTGTAAAACCGAGCCAAAACCATCCTCTCATCTTTGCCAAGGCTTTGACAATAAAGATTCAATCTTTATTCAAGATTGTCACCTTTTCTCTCTCTTCAAGAAAATTCAATAATGTTTCTTTCTTCCCTCTTTTGCCATTAGTTAAGAGCCCGACTTGTTTATGTTGAACCTTGGCTCAGCTATATAATGAATGGCTGAAGATATTAATATCAAGGGCTCCATCTTTATATGTTTTCAATTAGTTAGTTGGAGTTATCTATAAATCTTTGTTCAGATATTTAATTGGATTGTTTTGTATACAATTGTTCATGAGTGGTGTGGTTGGTTACATCTAGGTGACATATTGATGCTAATTTCATTCTGGTTGTAAATGAGTCTCTTATGTGTTTTAGGTCACTTTTATTATGGTGATTATTGAGTTATGAAATTAGGACCTATGTTTGAATAAACCTTACCATATATAGTTGGTGATGGTGCTACTTTCATGACCATTTTATTTTTCCTCTTTTCTTCTTTTTTCTTTTCCGTGTTCATCAATTGGAAGTATAGTTGTAATTTCACACTCTAGCATAACTTGTGGAAAATGCTCAACGTTGTTACATATTCAGTGCTATAATGCATTGTTATCAGGAGTCTTGTAAGTTAAAGTTCATGAGGTTGACATGCACAAGGTAATAGTTAATTATTTTTCTTATTTTTATCATTGTACTTGATGTTGCACCAGCACATGGATTTTGCAAGTAACTTTCATTCTATTGGGGTTTGTGGCACTGGAACGCATCTTATATAAAAGTTGTTAATGCTGCTAATATCTTAGTGGGCCATCAATTTCTTCTAATGGGAAACAAACTTGCTAACATAGAATCTTATATAAGTTGTAATTGCAATGCATTCTTTGTTATCATAAATATTGCATTTGGCCTTTGGTGAGATATTTTTCCCTCCAATTGTCTATGACATTTTGTCCTTTTCTTAGAGTACACTACTACCCTTTTCATGTTTGTATCAATTCATGCTTTGTTCTACTAATTGTATGCTTTTGAGTGTCCAAATTTTCCTCCCTATAATGCATCTTTACCTTTTATGCTTTTTAGATTGTTATTTTTGTTAGAATTTTTTTTTGTTATGTTTGAACAAATAAATCGCCCATTGACAATGTTTTCTGTAATAGTTTCAAGGTGGTCCAATTTCAATTGCTGAGTACATGGAGGAAGTTTTAATGAATCCTCATTGTGGGTTTTACATTAACAGAGATGTTTTTGGAGCTGGTAGTGATTTCATAACATCCGTTAAAGTAAGCCAAATGTTTGGAGAGATAGTGTGAGAATGAATTTTTGGTTTGCTCCAAATTAATTATTGCATATGAAATATGTTTTAATTTTTATTGGTATCTCATTTTAATTTAATGGTGAATTGAAGCATATGTAAAAGATAATGAACTTAATTGCTTTGAGATTGCTAAATATGACCTAAAGCTATAATCTATCCTAGCTTATAGTACATCCTTTTATGCTTCTTGTACTTATAGTGGATTGCACTCGCTCTTGGAAGTTCTGATCAATGTTCCATTGCGAAGAAAACCACTTGTTCTTATCATTATTGTTTTTTTAGATGATTGTTGTGTGGACAATGTGCTTGTGGGAGCAAAGGTGGCCTAGCAAGGTAAATTTGGTCGAGCTTGGTCCTAGACGAGGAACACTGATTGGCTGACCTTCTCTGTGTAATGTCTAATGCTCTACTTTTTTGGGGGGGAGATATCATTGAGCTTGTCATTCTCCTTATCAACTTTTTTAGTTAATCCTCTTTGGAATTGTAGAGTTTTTTATATTACTTTTTTTTTCTTGTAGAGTTCATCAAAATTTGTAGAATTTGTGAAATCCCTTGATATTCATTTGGTAGAATATAGTCTTACCTTGCAGAAGATACAACACAGTAATTTGAGATGTGTTGATGAAGTTATTTTGATAATGTTGCTACAAAGACCACCACCTCATTGAATGGAGCTCCTATTTTTTGGCATGCTGATCTAGAGGAGGTTCCATCAGGATGTATGTAATCTTTATATGAGTATCCATTTATAAAGATTATTGGTAAATGATTTTGCAAATATATTTATTATAATTTAAATCTCAAAAAGAAAACAATATGTCTAATACCTTTCATAACTTTTTATAATAATTAGTAATATTTTGTAAAAACATATCGTATAAATAAATATTATTTTTTTTTCTTCATCTTTTATTCATTCTATTTTTCTTTTATAAATAGCATAAAAGTATCATGTTCAAGCGTATGCTTTAGTGAAGTATTGAAATTGTCTAAGTTTGAAGAAGTCTCTTAAGGATTCGATTTGGCACAAGTGTGGATAATGGTATATTACAGATAATAAAGAATATATTTATTTGAGAATTATCCAAATAATATTCTGGAATTTTTACTAAAATAAATAATGTATGATTTAAAATTAATTAAAAAATTATTAATGAAGGCAAAACTTTCGACTCAGAAGTCTTATTAACATTGAAGTTGAAATATGAAATTATCGCTATCATAAAATGTTCTACTTTACTTTGAAAAATTAATTCACTATATTAATATAATTTTATATTATGAAAGATTTATTTTATTATTATTAAGTTCATGTTACATTTTAAAACTTTTATATAAATATTTTTTAAATCTTAATTATTTGGACAGGAAAAGTACATATTAAAAAAGAAATTGATAATATTTTTAAGAATTAAACTTTCTTTTACTAAATTTAGTATTTTCCATGTACAACTTAATATACAAATATTAATTTATATTTATTTTATAAATTTCTTTAAAAATTTATTATAATTATCATTAAAATAGATTTAAAATTATTGTTATGATGCGCATATTTTCTTCTAGATTTCACACCATAACTATAATCATGTAAAACAATTTGTAACGACATTAAAGCAAGGCAAAAATCTTGAGTTAACCATCAATGAATTTTTTCGAGAACAAATAATTATGAGGGAAATTAATTTAGTAATATGTATATAAAACATATTATGTAAAAAAGATACAAAGTAATAAAAAACATAAAATATACAACTATTTTATTAATGTTTATTGACAATCGAATTATGTAAATAACTATTCAAAATAATTGTCTGTTTTACATATTTTTAGTATTTCGATTTTTCTGTATAATATAATTTTATTTTTTATTTTTCTTTTATTCGTACTATTTTTGCTCAAATAGATTTGAATAAAATAAAATTGACATAGAATAATTTAAATTTATAATTTTACAAAATTAAAGTTTGAATCATATACGTCGTTATATTTAAAAATAATAATTTTTTTGAAATTTATATAATTATTTTTTTATTAATTTATATTATTTTAAAACTATATAAAATTAGCTTAATAAATAATTTAATAATGAGGTTCATGATTTAATATAAATATTTACATAAAACTCAAATCATTAATTTATTCTAATAAATAAGATTTTATATTTATTTTAAAAATTCTTTTTAAAAACTGACTGCGTACTGTTATTTTTTTTTTCAAACTTTGAAAAAAAAAAAAAGAATTCGGACAGCATTTTTTTAATTTTAGTCCGCACAATACATTTACAGTGTAATTATAGGACCGTCCGCATAAACGTCATTATGCGGACGCCAAAAATGGCCAAAATCCGTGAGATAACACTTACGATTTTCCTGCGAAATTGCCCCAATCGGAGGGGCATTTAGATTTACAAGATTCCATAGAAATATTATGCGGAAAATGGCAAAATAACAATAGCAAAAAATATGCGACATTTAAAACATTTTATATAAATGTTGTTTAAATCTTAACGATTTGGATAGAAAAAATACATATTAGAAAAGAAAAAGATAATATTTTTAACAATTAAACTTTCTTTTATTAAACTTAGTATTTTTCATGTACAACTTAATATACAAATATTAATTTATATTTATTTCATAAATTTTTTTAAAAATTTATTATAATTATCATCGAAATAGATTTAAAATTATTGGCATGCCTTGTTTCGTAACTAAAAAAAGACGTTTTAGCCACCGATGCGAATATTTTCTTATGGATTCCACACCATAACTACAATCATATAAAACAATTTGTAACGACATTAAAGCAAGGCAAAAATCTTTAGTTAACCGTCGCAGAATTTTTTCGAGAACCAATAATTAGGAGGGAAATTGATTTAGCAATAGTACATAAAACACATTGTACAAAAAAAGATACGAAGCAATAAACAACTTAAAATATACAACTATTTTATTATTGTTTATTGATTATCAAACAATGCAAAGAGCTATTCAAGAAAATTGTTCGTTTTACATATCTTTAGCATTTCGATTTTTTTGTATGATATAGTTTTATTTTTTATTTTTCTTTTATTCTTATTATTCTTGCTCAAATAGATTTGAATAAAATAAAATTGACATAGAATAATTTAAAATCTTAATTTTACAAAATTAAAGTTTGAATCATATACGTCGTTGTGTTTAAAAATAATATTTTTTTTTTGTAATTTTTATGATTATTTTTTTATTAATTTATATTAGTTTAAAACTATATAAAATTAGCTTAATAAATAGTTTAATAGTTTTAATGATTCATGATTTAATATAAATATTTACATAAAACTAAAAACATTTATTTATTCTAATAAATAAGAGTTTATATTTCTTTTAAAAACTGACTACCCGCTGTTCGGTTTTTTCAAACTTCGGAAAAAAAAAAAAAAAAAGAATTCGGGACTGCTTTTCTTTTTTTACTTTTGTCCCACACAATACATTTGCATTGGAATTATAGGACCGTCCGCATAAACGTTATTATGCGGAAGCCGAAATTGGGCAAAATCCGTGAGCTAACACTCACGGTTTTCGTTCGAAATTGCCGAATCGCGGGGATGTTCCGATTACAAGGTCGCATATAAATATTATGCGGACAACTGCAAAATAACGAAGGCAAAAAATGTGCGACATTTTTTTTATTATTTTCCGGATTAACTATAATGCCGGACCAAACCGGATCGGACCGGACCTGACCGGAACGGACCGGACCTGACCCAACCGGACCGAAACCGACCGGAACGGACCGGACCCGACCCGACCCTTTAAAACTAATATTTTTTTTGAAATTTATATAATTATTTCTTATTTATTTATATTATTTTAAAATTTTATAAAATTATCTTAATAAATAATTTAATTTTTTTAGTAATGGGGTTCATGATTTAACATTGATATTTACGTAAAACTCGAAACATTAATTTATTCCAATAAATAATAGTTTATTTTTATTTTAAAATGTCATTTAAAACCTTACGGAGTATTTTTCCTTTTTTTCCAACTTCGCAAAAACAAAAAAAGAGAATTCGATTAAGCAATCGGTTTTCTTTTTTTCTTTGGTTCGCGCACAATGAAGACATATTACAATTATAGGACCGTCCGCATATTCAGCGTTATGCGGCTGCCAAAAATGCAGAAAATCCGTGAGCTAACACCCACGGTTGTCCCTCGAAATCGCCGAATCGGAGGGGTATTCGCTTTTACGAAGCCGCATAGAGCTATTATGCGGACACGCAAAACTGCCAAGCGGAAAATATGCGACATTTGTTTTTTATTTCGTGATCAACGTAGGATGCACTTAAATCCTTTAAATATTTGCCTAGTTTTTATTTTTTTAAATATTAAGGATTTTAATTTATTTGTAAAACGTTTTATTATAATTCTATTATTTAAAGTGCTCTCCTCAAGTGCTTCTAAACTATGATAAAATTTATTTTTCATAATTCTATTATGCCAACGCAATCATAGTCTAATAAAATTTAATTTAAACATTGGACAAATTAGATAAACAAACAACAAAAGTATTACATAAATATCCATGTTATTACTTTTATATTTATATTAATTATATAGTTTAATTAAAAAAAGAAAATTATGTAGGTGTTCATTTATTAAGATTATTGGTTAATGATTTTACGAATACATTTATTTTCATTTAAATCTAAAAAAGAAAAAAATATGTCTAGTACCTTTAATGACTTTTTTTAATAATTAGTAAATTTTGTAAAAACATATCTTATAAAAAAATACTAATTTTTCTCTCCATCTCTTTATTCCATTTATTTTTCTCAAAAAGATAGCATAACAATATCATGTTCAAGCACTTGCTTTAGTGAAGCATTGAAATTGCCTAAGTTTGAAGAAGTCTCTTAGATCAATGGCTTTCGATTTCACGCGAGCGTGAATGATGGTATACTACGAATAATAAATAATGTATTTATTTGAGAATTATCCAAATAATGTTTTGAAATTTTTACTGAAATAAATAACGTATGATTTAAAATTAATTAAAAATATATTAATCGTAAAATTTTTTAAATGCTATTTTAAAATAATCAATTACACGTTTAAGATTCTTATGAAAAACTTGATAATTATTTCAAGTGAATATATTTTTAAAATCATATCTTAAATAATAAAAAATTTAATCAATATAAATAAATTGAGAGTTGCAATAAATCTATTTTAGATAAACAAACAACAAAAATATTACATAAATATCCATGTTATTTCTTTTATAATTTAATTCATTATATAGTTTAATTAAAACAAGAAAATTATAAAGAAAATTATGTGGGTGTTCATTCATTAAGATTATTGGTTAATGATTTTACGAATACATTTATTTTCATTTAAATCTCAACGAGAAAACAATATGTCTAGTACCTTTCATGACTTTTTTTAATAATTAGTAGATTTTGTAAAAACGTATCTTATAAAAAAGATACTAATTTTTCTCTCCATCTCTTTATTCCTTTTATTTTTCTCAAAAAAATAGCACAACAATATCATGTTCAAGCACGTGCTTTAGTGAAGTATTGAAATTGCCTAAATTTGAAGAAGTCTCTTAAATCAATGGCTTTCGATTTGACGCGAGTGTGAATGATGGTATACTACGAATAATAAACAATGTATTTATTTGAGAATTATCCAAATAATGTATGATTTAAAATTAATTAAAAAAATATTAATCGTAAAATTTTTTAAATACTATTCTAAAATAATCATTTACACGTTTAAGATTCTTATGAAAAACTTGATAATTATTTCAAGTGAATATATTTTTAAAATCATATCTTAAATAATAAAAATTTTAATCAATATAAATAAATTGAGGGTTGCAATAAATCTATTTTCATAATACATAATAAATGATATCAAAGGTTGAGCACAATAATTTTAAATTTTAGTTATGAAATTTACTAAAACAATTTTTCTTTGTTAATACATAATAAAAAAATAAAATATATATAACAATTAAAGAAAAAAATTATTAATTATAAAAAATTTTAGTTGAAAACAAATTATTTGATAACAAAACTGAATCCTGACAAAAATTGAACCAAGTAAAATAAAAAACAAAAGCCAGCTGAAAAACACAACTGTTTTTCAATTATAACCCCCCAAAATGGATGCGAATGCAACATGTTAGAGACTGACCTAAGATCCCAGCAATGAGCATAACCACCAATTGATCCAGCAAAAAGTAAATGTGAATTCAAGCACAAGCACTTCAGACCTGTGAGAAGAAAAATTATAGAAAACATATTTAAGCAAACCAGTTCAGTTAAATTAGAAAACTAACAAGAAGAAAGAACTAATCACAACTTTTTAGAGCTGTCAAGTAATATTTTTCACCTGATCACCTTCAAACCTTTTTTTTGGTATTCGCAAAAACATGTAATCGAAGAGATTATAAATTATTTAAGTTGAACTATATTTGATTAGTTAAGTCATTTGCGGGGGCAAATTAGGTCCCATGTGAATGCCATCTAGCTCTACTCTTAGAAGAGATAAGTGCGATACCCACTCACGTGTTAACCTCCAAAAAAAAATTTTAGGCTCCACACGTTGGGCCTTGCCTGTTCAACAATCATCAGTCCTATATCATCCAATGAGTGAACTCTATATATACTTTAACATAGATATTATGAGCTAACTAAATACCCTGCTACCCAATATTTCGAATATAATTAAAAATTATTCATAATACATAAACAAAAAAATTATTTCTTTAATTAAAAAATCATAAGAGTTTCTTAAAATAAAAGGATAAAATTTTATCATTTTTTTTAAATATATTGCGTGCAGTACTCTTGACACAAGAATGTGAATAGAATGCACTTATGTACCATAAACAAGATTTTACGTATGACACATGAATGGTAAATATATTATACGTGATATCAATATATAGTAGTTGAGTACAAAGTTTATTGTTTTGTAAAAATGTAATCTTAGAAGCTTTGTATATTATAATTTTTTTAATTCATTCAATACAGTTTAATTTTTAAGGGACACATTTCTTAATGTAATATATAAATTTTAATTCATCATAAGATTTGATCATATAAGGTAAATATTTTTCTTTCGAATAATTTGAACATCATTGGAGTATCCCTTCATTCCTAAAGTCATTGAAGCTCTTAAAGCATTAAGTAATTCAAACATTTATTAAACTACTTGATGTTTTGTGATCATCAAGTCTCAATTTTATAAATGCAATACATAAAGTACACTAAAAAGACATATAATAACGTCATAATAAGTATTTACTATTATTAAGCTCAAATGTTATCTTTCACAATCACGAGGTTCGACATTTTTTTAATATGCCGAAAGCTTCTACTCCGCTGTTCATTCCCGTTACCTTAATGATGGCAACGCTTTAAACTCAGCAGTCTTATTAACATTGAAGTTGAAATACGAAATTATTGTCATCATAAAATCTTCTACTTCACTTTGAAAAATTTATTCATTATATTAATATAATTTTACATTATGAATGATTCATTTTATTATTATGAAGTTCATGCTACATTTAAAACATTTTATATAAATGTTGTTTAAATCTTAACGATTTGGATAGAAAAAATACATATTAGAAAAGAAAAAGATAATATTTTTAACAATTAAACTTTCTTTTATTAAACTTAATATTTTTCATGTACAACTTAATATACAAATATTAATTTATATTTATTTCATAAATTTTTTTAAAAATTTATTATAATTATCATCGAAATAGATTTAAAATTATTGGCATGCCTTGTTTCGTAACTAAAAAAAGACGTTTTAGCCACCGATGCGAATATTTTCTTATGGATTCCACACCATAACTACAATCATATAAAACAATTTGTAACGACATTAAAGCAAGGCAAAAATCTTTAGTTAACCGTCGCAGAATTTTTTCGAGAACCAATAATTAGGAGGGAAATTGATTTAGCAATAGTACATAAAACACATTGTACAAAAAAAGATACGAAGCAATAAACAACTTAAAATATACAACTATTTTATTATTGTTTATTGATTATCAAACAATGCAAAGAGTTATTCAAGAAAATTGTTCGTTTTACATATCTTTAGCATTTCGATTTTTTTGTATGATATAGTTTTATTTTTTATTTTTCTTTTATTCTTATTATTCTTGCTCAAATAGATTTGAATAAAATAAAATTGACATAGAATAATTTAAAATCTTAATTTTACAAAATTAAAGTTTGAATCATATACGTCGTTGTGTTTAAAAATAATATTTTTTTTTTGTAATTTTTATGATTATTTTTTTATTAATTTATATTAGTTTAAAACTATATAAAATTAGCTTAATAAATAGTTTAATAGTTTTAATGATTCATGATTTAATATAAATATTTACATAAAACTAAAAACATTTATTTATTCTAATAAATAAGAGTTTATATTTCTTTTAAAAACTGACTACCCGCTGTTCGGTTTTTTCAAACTTCGGAAAAAAAAAAAAAAAAAGAATTCGGGACTGCTTTTCTTTTTTTACTTTTGTCCCACACAATACATTTGCATTGGAATTATAGGACCGTCCGCATAAACGTTATTATGCGGAAGCCGAAATTGGGCAAAATCCGTGAGCTAACACTCACGGTTTTCGTTCGAAATTGCCGAATCGCGGGGATGTTCCGATTACAAGGTCGCATAGAAATATTATGCGGACAACTGCAAAATAACGAAGGCAAAAAATGTGCGACATTTTTTTTATTATTTTCCGGATTAACTATAATGCCGGACCAAACCGGATCGGACCGGACCTGACCGGAACGGACCGGACCTGACCCAACCGGACCGAAACCGACCGGACCCGACCCGACCCTTTAAAACTAATATTTTTTTTGAAATTTATATAATTATTTCTTATTTATTTATATTATTTTAAAATTTTATAAAATTATCTTAATAAATAATTTAATTTTTTTAGTAATGGGGTTCATGATTTAACATTGATATTTACGTAAAACTCGAAACATTAATTTATTCCAATAAATAATAGATTATTTTTATTTTAAAATGTCATTTAAAACCTTACGGAGTATTTTTCCTTTTTTTCCAACTTCGCAAAAACAAAAAAAGAGAATTCGATTAAGCAATCGGTTTTCTTTTTTTCTTTGGTTCGCGCACAATGAAGACATATTACAATTATAGGACCGTCCGCATATTCAGCGTTATGCGGCTGCCAAAAATGCAGAAAATCCGTGAGCTAACACCCACGGTTGTCCCTCGAAATCGCCGAATCGGAGGGGTATTCGCTTTTACGAAGCCGCATAGAGCTATTATGCGGACACGCAAAACTGCCAAGCGGAAAATATGCGACATTTGTTTTTTATTTCGTGATCAACGTAGGATGCACTTAAATCCTTTAAATATTTGCCTAGTTTTTATTTTTTTAAATATTAAGGATTTTAATTTATTTGTAAAACGTTTTATTATAATTCTATTATTTAAAGTGCTCTCCTCAAGTGCTTCTAAACTATGATAAAATTTATTTTTCATAATTCTATTATGCCAACGCAATCATAGTCTAATAAAATTTAATTTAAACATTGGACAAATTAGATAAACAAACAACAAAAGTATTACATAAATATCCATGTTATTACTTTTATATTTATATTAATTATATAGTTTAATTAAAAAAAGAAAATTATGTAGGTGTTCATTTATTAAGATTATTGGTTAATGATTTTACGAATACATTTATTTTCATTTAAATCTAAAAAAGAAAAAAATATGTCTAGTACCTTTAATGACTTTTTTTAATAATTAGTAAATTTTGTAAAAACATATCTTATAAAAAAATACTAATTTTTCTCTCCATCTCTTTATTCCATTTATTTTTCTCAAAAAGATAGCATAACAATATCATGTTCAAGCACTTGCTTTAGTGAAGCATTGAAATTGCCTAAGTTTGAAGAAGTCTCTTAGATCAATGGCTTTCGATTTCACGCGAGCGTGAATGATGGTATACTACGAATAATAAATAATGTATTTATTTGAGAATTATCCAAATAATGTTTTGAAATTTTTACTGAAATAAATAACGTATGATTTAAAATTAATTAAAAATATATTAATCGTAAAATTTTTTAAATGCTATTTTAAAATAATCAATTACACGTTTAAGATTCTTATGAAAAACTTGATAATTATTTCAAGTGAATATATTTTTAAAATCATATCTTAAATAATAAAAAATTTAATCAATATAAATAAATTGAGAGTTGCAATAAATCTATTTTAGATAAACAAACAACAAAAATATTACATAAATATCCATGTTATTTCTTTTATAATTTAATTCATTATATAGTTTAATTAAAACAAGAAAATTATAAAGAAAATTATGTGGGTGTTCATTCATTAAGATTATTGGTTAATGATTTTACGAATACATTTATTTTCATTTAAATCTCAACGAGAAAACAATATGTCTAGTACCTTTCATGACTTTTTTTAATAATTAGTAGATTTTGTAAAAACGTATCTTATAAAAAAGATACTAATTTTTCTCTCCATCTCTTTATTCCTTTTATTTTTCTCAAAAAAATAGCACAACAATATCATGTTCAAGCACGTGCTTTAGTGAAGTATTGAAATTGCCTAAATTTGAAGAAGTCTCTTAAATCAATGGCTTTCGATTTGACGCGAGTGTGAATGATGGTATACTACGAATAATAAACAATGTATTTATTTGAGAATTATCCAAATAATGTATGATTTAAAATTAATTAAAAAAATATTAATCGTAAAATTTTTTAAATACTATTCTAAAATAATCATTTACACGTTTAAGATTCTTATGAAAAACTTGATAATTATTTCAAGTGAATATATTTTTAAAATCATATCTTAAATAATAAAAATTTTAATCAATATAAATAAATTGAGGGTTGCAATAAATCTATTTTCATAATACATAATAAATGATATCAAAGGTTGAGCACAATAATTTTAAATTTTAGTTATGAAATTTACTAAAACAATTTTTCTTTGTTAATACATAATAAAAAAATAAAATATATATAACAATTAAAGAAAAAAATTATTAATTATAAAAAATTTTAGTTGAAAACAAATTATTTGATAACAAAACTGAATCCTGACAAAAATTGAACCAAGTAAAATAAAAAACAAAAGCCAGCTGAAAAACACAACTGTTTTTCAATTATAACCCCCCAAAATGGATGCGAATGCAACATGTTAGAGACTGACCTAAGATCCCAGCAATGAGCATAACCACCAATTGATCCAGCAAAAAGTAAATGTGAATTCAAGCACAAGCACTTCAGACCTGTGAGAAGAAAAATTATAGAAAACATATTTAAGCAAACCAGTTCAGTTAAATTAGAAAACTAACAAGAAGAAAGAACTAATCACAACTTTTTAGAGCTGTCAAGTAATATTTTTCACCTGATCACCTTCAAACCTTTTTTTTGGTATTCGCAAAAACATGTAATCGAAGAGATTATAAATTATTTAAGTTGAACTATATTTGATTAGTTAAGTCATTTGCGGGGGCAAATTAGGTCCCATGTGAATGCCATCTAGCTCTACTCTTAGAAGAGATAAGTGCGATACCCACTCACGTGTTAACCTCCAAAAAAAAATTTTAGGCTCCACACGTTGGGCCTTGCCTGTTCAACAATCATCAGTCCTATATCATCCAATGAGTGAACTCTATATATACTTTAACATAGATATTATGAGCTAACTAAATACCCTGCTACCCAATATTTCGAATATAATTAAAAATTATTCATAATACATAAACAAAAAAATTATTTCTTTAATTAAAAAATCATAAGAGTTTCTTAAAATAAAAGGATAAAATTTTATCATTTTTTTTAAATATATTGCGTGCAGTACTCTTGACACAAGAATGTGAATAGAATGCACTTATGTACCATAAACAAGATTTTACGTATGACACATGAATGGTAAATATATTATACGTGATATCAATATATAGTAGTTAAGTACAAAGTTTATTGTTTTGTAAAAATGTAATCTTAGAAGCTTTGTATATTATAATTTTTTTAATTCATTCAATACAGTTTAATTTTTAAGGGACACATTTCTTAATGTAATATATAAATTTTAATTCATCATAAGATTTGATCATATAAGGTAAATATTTTTCTTTCGAATAATTTGAACATCATTGGAGTATCCCTTCATTCCTAAAGTCATTGAAGCTCTTAAAGCATTAAGTAATTCAAACATTTATTAAACTACTTGATGTTTTGTGATCATCAAGTCTCAATTTTATAAATGCAATACATAAAGTACACTAAAAAGACATATAATAACGTCATAATAAGTATTTACTATTATTAAGCTCAAATGTTATCTTTCACAATCACGAGGTTCGACATTTTTTTAATATGCCGAAAGCTTCTACTCCGCTGTTCATTCCCGTTACCTTAATGATGGCAACGCTTTAAACTCAGCAGTCTTATTAACATTGAAGTTGAAATACGAAATTATTGTCATCATAAAATCTTCTACTTCACTTTGAAAAATTTATTCATTATATTAATATAATTTTACATTATGAATAATTCATTTTATTATTATGAAGTTCATGCTACATTTAAAACATTTTATATAAATGTTGTTTAAATCTTAACGATTTGGATAGAAAAAATACATATTAGAAAAGAAAAAGATAATATTTTTAACAATTAAACTTTCTTTTATTAAACTTAATATTTTTCATGTACAACTTAATATACAAATATTAATTTATATTTATTTCATAAATTTTTTTAAAAATTTATTATAATTATCATCGAAATAGATTTAAAATTATTGGCATGCCTTGTTTCGTAACTAAAAAAAGACGTTTTAGCCACCGATGCGAATATTTTCTTATGGATTCCACACCATAACTACAATCATATAAAACAATTTGTAACGACATTAAAGCAAGGCAAAAATCTTTAGTTAACCGTCGCAGAATTTTTTCGAGAACCAATAATTAGGAGGGAAATTGATTTAGCAATAGTACATAAAACACATTGTACAAAAAAAGATACGAAGCAATAAACAACTTAAAATATACAACTATTTTATTATTGTTTATTGATTATCAAACAATGCAAAGAGCTATTCAAGAAAATTGTTCGTTTTACATATCTTTAGCATTTCGATTTTTTTGTATGATATAGTTTTATTTTTTATTTTTCTTTTATTCTTATTATTCTTGCTCAAATAGATTTGAATAAAATAAAATTGACATAGAATAATTTAAAATCTTAATTTTACAAAATTAAAGTTTGAATCATATACGTCGTTGTGTTTAAAAATAATATTTTTTTTTTGTAATTTTTATGATTATTTTTTTATTAATTTATATTAGTTTAAAACTATATAAAATTAGCTTAATAAATAGTTTAATAGTTTTAATGATTCATGATTTAATATAAATATTTACATAAAACTAAAAACATTTATTTATTCTAATAAATAAGAGTTTATATTTCTTTTAAAAACTGACTACCCGCTGTTCGGTTTTTTCAAACTTCGGAAAAAAAAAAAAAAAAAGAATTCGGGACTGCTTTTCTTTTTTTACTTTTGTCCCACACAATACATTTGCATTGGAATTATAGGACCGTCCGCATAAACGTTATTATGCGGAAGCCGAAATTGGGCAAAATCCGTGAGCTAACACTCACGGTTTTCGTTCGAAATTGCCGAATCGCGGGGATGTTCCGATTACAAGGTCGCATAGAAATATTATGCGGACAACTGCAAAATAACGAAGGCAAAAAATGTGCGACATTTTTTTTATTATTTTCCGGATTAACTATAATGCCGGACCAAACCGGATCGGACCGGACCTGACCGGAACGGACCGGACCTGACCCAACCGGACCGAAACCGACCGGAACGGACCGGACCCGACCCGACCCTTTAAAACTAATATTTTTTTTGAAATTTATATAATTATTTCTTATTTATTTATATTATTTTAAAATTTTATAAAATTATCTTAATAAATAATTTAATTTTTTTAGTAATGGGGTTCATGATTTAACATTGATATTTACGTAAAACTCGAAACATTAATTTATTCCAATAAATAATAGTTTATTTTTATTTTAAAATGTCATTTAAAACCTTACGGAGTATTTTTCCTTTTTTTCCAACTTCGCAAAAACAAAAAAAGAGAATTCGATTAAGCAATCGGTTTTCTTTTTTTCTTTGGTTCGCGCACAATGAAGACATATTACAATTATAGGACCGTCCGCATATTCAGCGTTATGCGGCTGCCAAAAATGCAGAAAATCCGTGAGCTAACACCCACGGTTGTCCCTCGAAATCGCCGAATCGGAGGGGTATTCGCTTTTACGAAGCCGCATAGAGCTATTATGCGGACACGCAAAACTGCCAAGCGGAAAATATGCGACATTTGTTTTTTATTTCGTGATCAACGTAGGATGCACTTAAATCCTTTAAATATTTGCCTAGTTTTTATTTTTTTAAATATTAAGGATTTTAATTTATTTGTAAAACGTTTTATTATAATTCTATTATTTAAAGTGCTCTCCTCAAGTGCTTCTAAACTATGATAAAATTTATTTTTCATAATTCTATTATGCCAACGCAATCATAGTCTAATAAAATTTAATTTAAACATTGGACAAATTAGATAAACAAACAACAAAAGTATTACATAAATATCCATGTTATTACTTTTATATTTATATTAATTATATAGTTTAATTAAAAAAAGAAAATTATGTAGGTGTTCATTTATTAAGATTATTGGTTAATGATTTTACGAATACATTTATTTTCATTTAAATCTAAAAAAGAAAAAAATATGTCTAGTACCTTTAATGACTTTTTTTAATAATTAGTAAATTTTGTAAAAACATATCTTATAAAAAAATACTAATTTTTCTCTCCATCTCTTTATTCCATTTATTTTTCTCAAAAAGATAGCATAACAATATCATGTTCAAGCACTTGCTTTAGTGAAGCATTGAAATTGCCTAAGTTTGAAGAAGTCTCTTAGATCAATGGCTTTCGATTTCACGCGAGCGTGAATGATGGTATACTACGAATAATAAATAATGTATTTATTTGAGAATTATCCAAATAATGTTTTGAAATTTTTACTGAAATAAATAACGTATGATTTAAAATTAATTAAAAATATATTAATCGTAAAATTTTTTAAATGCTATTTTAAAATAATCAATTACACGTTTAAGATTCTTATGAAAAACTTGATAATTATTTCAAGTGAATATATTTTTAAAATCATATCTTAAATAATAAAAAATTTAATCAATATAAATAAATTGAGAGTTGCAATAAATCTATTTTAGATAAACAAACAACAAAAATATTACATAAATATCCATGTTATTTCTTTTATAATTTAATTCATTATATAGTTTAATTAAAACAAGAAAATTATAAAGAAAATTATGTGGGTGTTCATTCATTAAGATTATTGGTTAATGATTTTACGAATACATTTATTTTCATTTAAATCTCAACGAGAAAACAATATGTCTAGTACCTTTCATGACTTTTTTTAATAATTAGTAGATTTTGTAAAAACGTATCTTATAAAAAAGATACTAATTTTTCTCTCCATCTCTTTATTCCTTTTATTTTTCTCAAAAAAATAGCACAACAATATCATGTTCAAGCACGTGCTTTAGTGAAGTATTGAAATTGCCTAAATTTGAAGAAGTCTCTTAAATCAATGGCTTTCGATTTGACGCGAGTGTGAATGATGGTATACTACGAATAATAAACAATGTATTTATTTGAGAATTATCCAAATAATGTATGATTTAAAATTAATTAAAAAAATATTAATCGTAAAATTTTTTAAATACTATTCTAAAATAATCATTTACACGTTTAAGATTCTTATGAAAAACTTGATAATTATTTCAAGTGAATATATTTTTAAAATCATATCTTAAATAATAAAAATTTTAATCAATATAAATAAATTGAGGGTTGCAATAAATCTATTTTCATAATACATAATAAATGATATCAAAGGTTGAGCACAATAATTTTAAATTTTAGTTATGAAATTTACTAAAACAATTTTTCTTTGTTAATACATAATAAAAAAATAAAATATATATAACAATTAAAGAAAAAAATTATTAATTATAAAAAATTTTAGTTGAAAACAAATTATTTGATAACAAAACTGAATCCTGACAAAAATTGAACCAAGTAAAATAAAAAACAAAAGCCAGCTGAAAAACACAACTGTTTTTCAATTATAACCCCCCAAAATGGATGCGAATGCAACATGTTAGAGACTGACCTAAGATCCCAGCAATGAGCATAACCACCAATTGATCCAGCAAAAAGTAAATGTGAATTCAAGCACAAGCACTTCAGACCTGTGAGAAGAAAAATTATAGAAAACATATTTAAGCAAACCAGTTCAGTTAAATTAGAAAACTAACAAGAAGAAAGAACTAATCACAACTTTTTAGAGCTGTCAAGTAATATTTTTCACCTGATCACCTTCAAACCTTTTTTTTGGTATTCGCAAAAACATGTAATCGAAGAGATTATAAATTATTTAAGTTGAACTATATTTGATTAGTTAAGTCATTTGCGGGGGCAAATTAGGTCCCATGTGAATGCCATCTAGCTCTACTCTTAGAAGAGATAAGTGCGATACCCACTCACGTGTTAACCTCCAAAAAAAAATTTTAGGCTCCACACGTTGGGCCTTGCCTGTTCAACAATCATCAGTCCTATATCATCCAATGAGTGAACTCTATATATACTTTAACATAGATATTATGAGCTAACTAAATACCCTGCTACCCAATATTTCGAATATAATTAAAAATTATTCATAATACATAAACAAAAAAATTATTTCTTTAATTAAAAAATCATAAGAGTTTCTTAAAATAAAAGGATAAAATTTTATCATTTTTTTTAAATATATTGCGTGCAGTACTCTTGACACAAGAATGTGAATAGAATGCACTTATGTACCATAAACAAGATTTTACGTATGACACATGAATGGTAAATATATTATACGTGATATCAATATATAGTAGTTGAGTACAAAGTTTATTGTTTTGTAAAAATGTAATCTTAGAAGCTTTGTATATTATAATTTTTTTAATTCATTCAATACAGTTTAATTTTTAAGGGACACATTTCTTAATGTAATATATAAATTTTAATTCATCATAAGATTTGATCATATAAGGTAAATATTTTTCTTTCGAATAATTTGAACATCATTGGAGTATCCCTTCATTCCTAAAGTCATTGAAGCTCTTAAAGCATTAAGTAATTCAAACATTTATTAAACTACTTGATGTTTTGTGATCATCAAGTCTCAATTTTATAAATGCAATACATAAAGTACACTAAAAAGACATATAATAACGTCATAATAAGTATTTACTATTATTAAGCTCAAATGTTATCTTTCACAATCACGAGGTTCGACATTTTTTTAATATGCCGAAAGCTTCTACTCCGCTGTTCATTCCCGTTACCTTAATGATGGCAACGCTTTAAACTCAGCAGTCTTATTAACATTGAAGTTGAAATACGAAATTATTGTCATCATAAAATCTTCTACTTCACTTTGAAAAATTTATTCATTATATTAATATAATTTTACATTATGAATGATTCATTTTATTATTATGAAGTTCATGCTACATTTAAAACATTTTATATAAATGTTGTTTAAATCTTAACGATTTGGATAGAAAAAATACATATTAGAAAAGAAAAAGATAATATTTTTAACAATTAAACTTTCTTTTATTAAACTTAATATTTTTCATGTACAACTTAATATACAAATATTAATTTATATTTATTTCATAAATTTTTTTAAAAATTTATTATAATTATCATCGAAATAGATTTAAAATTATTGGCATGCCTTGTTTCGTAACTAAAAAAAGACGTTTTAGCCACCGATGCGAATATTTTCTTATGGATTCCACACCATAACTACAATCATATAAAACAATTTGTAACGACATTAAAGCAAGGCAAAAATCTTTAGTTAACCGTCGCAGAATTTTTTCGAGAACCAATAATTAGGAGGGAAATTGATTTAGCAATAGTACATAAAACACATTGTACAAAAAAAGATACGAAGCAATAAACAACTTAAAATATACAACTATTTTATTATTGTTTATTGATTATCAAACAATGCAAAGAGCTATTCAAGAAAATTGTTCGTTTTACATATCTTTAGCATTTCGATTTTTTTGTATGATATAGTTTTATTTTTTATTTTTCTTTTATTCTTATTATTCTTGCTCAAATAGATTTGAATAAAATAAAATTGACATAGAATAATTTAAAATCTTAATTTTACAAAATTAAAATTTGAATCATATACGTCGTTGTGTTTAAAAATAATATTTTTTTTTTGTAATTTTTATGATTATTTTTTTATTAATTTATATTAGTTTAAAACTATATAAAATTAGCTTAATAAATAGTTTAATAGTTTTAATGATTCATGATTTAATATAAATATTTACATAAAACTAAAAACATTTATTTATTCTAATAAATAAGAGTTTATATTTCTTTTAAAAACTGACTACCCGCTGTTCGGTTTTTTCAAACTTCGGAAAAAAAAAAAAAAAAGAATTCGGGACTGCTTTTCTTTTTTTACTTTTGTCCCACACAATACATTTGCATTGGAATTATAGGACCGTCCGCATAAACGTTATTATGCGGAAGCCGAAATTGGGCAAAATCCGTGAGCTAACACTCACGGTTTTCGTTCGAAATTGCCGAATCGCGGGGATGTTCCGATTACAAGGTCGCATAGAAATATTATGCGGACAACTGCAAAATAACGAAGGCAAAAAATGTGCGACATTTTTTTTATTATTTTCCGGATTAACTATAATGCCGGACCAAACCGGATCGGACCGGACCTGACCGGAACGGACCGGACCTGACCCAACCGGACCGAAACCGACCGGAACGGACCGGACCCGACCCGACCCTTTAAAACTAATATTTTTTTTGAAATTTATATAATTATTTCTTATTTATTTATATTATTTTAAAATTTTATAAAATTATCTTAATAAATAATTTAATTTTTTTAGTAATGGGGTTCATGATTTAACATTGATATTTACGTAAAACTCGAAACATTAATTTATTCCAATAAATAATAGTTTATTTTTATTTTAAAATGTCATTTAAAACCTTACGGAGTATTTTTCCTTTTTTTCCAACTTCGCAAAAACAAAAAAAGAGAATTCGATTAAGCAATCGGTTTTCTTTTTTTCTTTGGTTCGCGCACAATGAAGACATATTACAATTATAGGACCGTCCGCATATTCAGCGTTATGCGGCTGCCAAAAATGCAGAAAATCCGTGAGCTAACACCCACGGTTGTCCCTCGAAATCGCCGAATCGGAGGGGTATTCGCTTTTACGAAGCCGCATAGAGCTATTATGCGGACACGCAAAACTGCCAAGCGGAAAATATGCGACATTTGTTTTTTATTTCGTGATCAACGTAGGATGCACTTAAATCCTTTAAATATTTGCCTAGTTTTTATTTTTTTAAATATTAAGGATTTTAATTTATTTGTAAAACGTTTTATTATAATTCTATTATTTAAAGTGCTCTCCTCAAGTGCTTCTAAACTATGATAAAATTTATTTTTCATAATTCTATTATGCCAACGCAATCATAGTCTAATAAAATTTAATTTAAACATTGGACAAATTAGATAAACAAACAACAAAAGTATTACATAAATATCCATGTTATTACTTTTATATTTATATTAATTATATAGTTTAATTAAAAAAAGAAAATTATGTAGGTGTTCATTTATTAAGATTATTGGTTAATGATTTTACGAATACATTTATTTTCATTTAAATCTAAAAAAGAAAAAAATATGTCTAGTACCTTTAATGACTTTTTTTAATAATTAGTAAATTTTGTAAAAACATATCTTATAAAAAAATACTAATTTTTCTCTCCATCTCTTTATTCCATTTATTTTTCTCAAAAAGATAGCATAACAATATCATGTTCAAGCACTTGCTTTAGTGAAGCATTGAAATTGCCTAAGTTTGAAGAAGTCTCTTAGATCAATGGCTTTCGATTTCACGCGAGCGTGAATGATGGTATACTACGAATAATAAATAATGTATTTATTTGAGAATTATCCAAATAATGTTTTGAAATTTTTACTGAAATAAATAACGTATGATTTAAAATTAATTAAAAATATATTAATCGTAAAATTTTTTAAATGCTATTTTAAAATAATCAATTACACGTTTAAGATTCTTATGAAAAACTTGATAATTATTTCAAGTGAATATATTTTTAAAATCATATCTTAAATAATAAAAAATTTAATCAATATAAATAAATTGAGAGTTGCAATAAATCTATTTTAGATAAACAAACAACAAAAATATTACATAAATATCCATGTTATTTCTTTTATAATTTAATTCATTATATAGTTTAATTAAAACAAGAAAATTATAAAGAAAATTATGTGGGTGTTCATTCATTAAGATTATTGGTTAATGATTTTACGAATACATTTATTTTCATTTAAATCTCAACGAGAAAACAATATGTCTAGTACCTTTCATGACTTTTTTTAATAATTAGTAGATTTTGTAAAAACGTATCTTATAAAAAAGATACTAATTTTTCTCTCCATCTCTTTATTCCTTTTATTTTTCTCAAAAAAATAGCACAACAATATCATGTTCAAGCACGTGCTTTAGTGAAGTATTGAAATTGCCTAAATTTGAAGAAGTCTCTTAAATCAATGGCTTTCGATTTGACGCGAGTGTGAATGATGGTATACTACGAATAATAAACAATGTATTTATTTGAGAATTATCCAAATAATGTATGATTTAAAATTAATTAAAAAAATATTAATCGTAAAATTTTTTAAATACTATTCTAAAATAATCATTTACACGTTTAAGATTCTTATGAAAAACTTGATAATTATTTCAAGTGAATATATTTTTAAAATCATATCTTAAATAATAAAAATTTTAATCAATATAAATAAATTGAGGGTTGCAATAAATCTATTTTCATAATACATAATAAATGATATCAAAGGTTGAGCACAATAATTTTAAATTTTAGTTATGAAATTTACTAAAACAATTTTTCTTTGTTAATACATAATAAAAAAATAAAATATATATAACAATTAAAGAAAAAAATTATTAATTATAAAAAATTTTAGTTGAAAACAAATTATTTGATAACAAAACTGAATCCTGACAAAAATTGAACCAAGTAAAATAAAAAACAAAAGCCAGCTGAAAAACACAACTGTTTTTCAATTATAACCCCCCAAAATGGATGCGAATGCAACATGTTAGAGACTGACCTAAGATCCCAGCAATGAGCATAACCACCAATTGATCCAGCAAAAAGTAAATGTGAATTCAAGCACAAGCACTTCAGACCTGTGAGAAGAAAAATTATAGAAAACATATTTAAGCAAACCAGTTCAGTTAAATTAGAAAACTAACAAGAAGAAAGAACTAATCACAACTTTTTAGAGCTGTCAAGTAATATTTTTCACCTGATCACCTTCAAACCTTTTTTTTGGTATTCGCAAAAACATGTAATCGAAGAGATTATAAATTATTTAAGTTGAACTATATTTGATTAGTTAAGTCATTTGCGGGGGCAAATTAGGTCCCATGTGAATGCCATCTAGCTCTACTCTTAGAAGAGATAAGTGCGATACCCACTCACGTGTTAACCTCCAAAAAAAAATTTTAGGCTCCACACGTTGGGCCTTGCCTGTTCAACAATCATCAGTCCTATATCATCCAATGAGTGAACTCTATATATACTTTAACATAGATATTATGAGCTAACTAAATACCCTGCTACCCAATATTTCGAATATAATTAAAAATTATTCATAATACATAAACAAAAAAATTATTTCTTTAATTAAAAAATCATAAGAGTTTCTTAAAATAAAAGGATAAAATTTTATCATTTTTTTTAAATATATTGCGTGCAGTACTCTTGACACAAGAATGTGAATAGAATGCACTTATGTACCATAAACAAGATTTTACGTATGACACATGAATGGTAAATATATTATACGTGATATCAATATATAGTAGTTGAGTACAAAGTTTATTGTTTTGTAAAAATGTAATCTTAGAAGCTTTGTATATTATAATTTTTTTAATTCATTCAATACAGTTTAATTTTTAAGGGACACATTTCTTAATGTAATATATAAATTTTAATTCATCATAAGATTTGATCATATAAGGTAAATATTTTTCTTTCGAATAATTTGAACATCATTGGAGTATCCCTTCATTCCTAAAGTCATTGAAGCTCTTAAAGCATTAAGTAATTCAAACATTTATTAAACTACTTGATGTTTTGTGATCATCAAGTCTCAATTTTATAAATGCAATACATAAAGTACACTAAAAAGACATATAATAACGTCATAATAAGTATTTACTATTATTAAGCTCAAATGTTATCTTTCACAATCACGAGGTTCGACATTTTTTTAATATGCCGAAAGCTTCTACTCCGCTGTTCATTCCCGTTACCTTAATGATGGCAACGCTTTAAACTCAGCAGTCTTATTAACATTGAAGTTGAAATACGAAATTATTGTCATCATAAAATCTTCTACTTCACTTTGAAAAATTTATTCATTATATTAATATAATTTTACATTATGAATGATTCATTTTATTATTATGAAGTTCATGCTACATTTAAAACATTTTATATAAATGTTGTTTAAATCTTAACGATTTGGATAGAAAAAATACATATTAGAAAAGAAAAAGATAATATTTTTAACAATTAAACTTTCTTTTATTAAACTTAATATTTTTCATGTACAACTTAATATACAAATATTAATTTATATTTATTTCATAAATTTTTTTAAAAATTTATTATAATTATCATCGAAATAGATTTAAAATTATTGGCATGCCTTGTTTCGTAACTAAAAAAAGACGTTTTAGCCACCGATGCGAATATTTTCTTATGGATTCCACACCATAACTACAATCATATAAAACAATTTGTAACGACATTAAAGCAAGGCAAAAATCTTTAGTTAACCGTCGCAGAATTTTTTCGAGAACCAATAATTAGGAGGGAAATTGATTTAGCAATAGTACATAAAACACATTGTACAAAAAAAGATACGAAGCAATAAACAACTTAAAATATACAACTATTTTATTATTGTTTATTGATTATCAAACAATGCAAAGAGCTATTCAAGAAAATTGTTCGTTTTACATATCTTTAGCATTTCGATTTTTTTGTATGATATAGTTTTATTTTTTATTTTTCTTTTATTCTTATTATTCTTGCTCAAATAGATTTGAATAAAATAAAATTGACATAGAATAATTTAAAATCTTAATTTTACAAAATTAAAGTTTGAATCATATACGTCGTTGTGTTTAAAAATAATATTTTTTTTTTGTAATTTTTATGATTATTTTTTTATTAATTTATATTAGTTTAAAACTATATAAAATTAGCTTAATAAATAGTTTAATAGTTTTAATGATTCATGATTTAATATAAATATTTACATAAAACTAAAAACATTTATTTATTCTAATAAATAAGAGTTTATATTTCTTTTAAAAACTGACTACCCGCTGTTCGGTTTTTTCAAACTTCGGAAAAAAAAAAAAAAAAAGAATTCGGGACTGCTTTTCTTTTTTTACTTTTGTCCCACACAATACATTTGCATTGGAATTATAGGACCGTCCGCATAAACGTTATTATGCGGAAGCCGAAATTGGGCAAAATCCGTGAGCTAACACTCACGGTTTTCGTTCGAAATTGCCGAATCGCGGGGATGTTCCGATTACAAGGTCGCATAGAAATATTATGCGGACAACTGCAAAATAACGAAGGCAAAAAATGTGCGACATTTTTTTTATTATTTTCCGGATTAACTATAATGCCGGACCAAACCGGATCGGACCGGACCTGACCGGAACGGACCGGACCTGACCCAACCGGACCGAAACCGACCGGAACGGACCGGACCCGACCCGACCCTTTAAAACTAATATTTTTTTTGAAATTTATATAATTATTTCTTATTTATTTATATTATTTTAAAATTTTATAAAATTATCTTAATAAATAATTTAATTTTTTTAGTAATGGGGTTCATGATTTAACATTGATATTTACGTAAAACTCGAAACATTAATTTATTCCAATAAATAATAGTTTATTTTTATTTTAAAATGTCATTTAAAACCTTACGGAGTATTTTTCCTTTTTTTCCAACTTCGCAAAAACAAAAAAAGAGAATTCGATTAAGCAATCGGTTTTCTTTTTTTCTTTGGTTCGCGCACAATGAAGACATATTACAATTATAGGACCGTCCGCATATTCAGCGTTATGCGGCTGCCAAAAATGCAGAAAATCCGTGAGCTAACACCCACGGTTGTCCCTCGAAATCGCCGAATCGGAGGGGTATTCGCTTTTACGAAGCCGCATAGAGCTATTATGCGGACACGCAAAACTGCCAAGCGGAAAATATGCGACATTTGTTTTTTATTTCGTGATCAACGTAGGATGCACTTAAATCCTTTAAATATTTGCCTAGTTTTTATTTTTTTAAATATTAAGGATTTTAATTTATTTGTAAAACGTTTTATTATAATTCTATTATTTAAAGTGCTCTCCTCAAGTGCTTCTAAACTATGATAAAATTTATTTTTCATAATTCTATTATGCCAACGCAATCATAGTCTAATAAAATTTAATTTAAACATTGGACAAATTAGATAAACAAACAACAAAAGTATTACATAAATATCCATGTTATTACTTTTATATTTATATTAATTATATAGTTTAATTAAAAAAAGAAAATTATGTAGGTGTTCATTTATTAAGATTATTGGTTAATGATTTTACGAATACATTTATTTTCATTTAAATCTAAAAAAGAAAAAAATATGTCTAGTACCTTTAATGACTTTTTTTAATAATTAGTAAATTTTGTAAAAACATATCTTATAAAAAAATACTAATTTTTCTCTCCATCTCTTTATTCCATTTATTTTTCTCAAAAAGATAGCATAACAATATCATGTTCAAGCACTTGCTTTAGTGAAGCATTGAAATTGCCTAAGTTTGAAGAAGTCTCTTAGATCAATGGCTTTCGATTTCACGCGAGCGTGAATGATGGTATACTACGAATAATAAATAATGTATTTATTTGAGAATTATCCAAATAATGTTTTGAAATTTTTACTGAAATAAATAACGTATGATTTAAAATTAATTAAAAATATATTAATCGTAAAATTTTTTAAATGCTATTTTAAAATAATCAATTACACGTTTAAGATTCTTATGAAAAACTTGATAATTATTTCAAGTGAATATATTTTTAAAATCATATCTTAAATAATAAAAAATTTAATCAATATAAATAAATTGAGAGTTGCAATAAATCTATTTTAGATAAACAAACAACAAAAATATTACATAAATATCCATGTTATTTCTTTTATAATTTAATTCATTATATAGTTTAATTAAAACAAGAAAATTATAAAGAAAATTATGTGGGTGTTCATTCATTAAGATTATTGGTTAATGATTTTACGAATACATTTATTTTCATTTAAATCTCAACGAGAAAACAATATGTCTAGTACCTTTCATGACTTTTTTTAATAATTAGTAGATTTTGTAAAAACGTATCTTATAAAAAAGATACTAATTTTTCTCTCCATCTCTTTATTCCTTTTATTTTTCTCAAAAAAATAGCACAACAATATCATGTTCAAGCACGTGCTTTAGTGAAGTATTGAAATTGCCTAAATTTGAAGAAGTCTCTTAAATCAATGGCTTTCGATTTGACGCGAGTGTGAATGATGGTATACTACGAATAATAAACAATGTATTTATTTGAGAATTATCCAAATAATGTATGATTTAAAATTAATTAAAAAAATATTAATCGTAAAATTTTTTAAATACTATTCTAAAATAATCATTTACACGTTTAAGATTCTTATGAAAAACTTGATAATTATTTCAAGTGAATATATTTTTAAAATCATATCTTAAATAATAAAAATTTTAATCAATATAAATAAATTGAGGGTTGCAATAAATCTATTTTCATAATACATAATAAATGATATCAAAGGTTGAGCACAATAATTTTAAATTTTAGTTATGAAATTTACTAAAACAATTTTTCTTTGTTAATACATAATAAAAAAATAAAATATATATAACAATTAAAGAAAAAAATTATTAATTATAAAAAATTTTAGTTGAAAACAAATTATTTGATAACAAAACTGAATCCTGACAAAAATTGAACCAAGTAAAATAAAAAACAAAAGCCAGCTGAAAAACACAACTGTTTTTCAATTATAACCCCCCAAAATGGATGCGAATGCAACATGTTAGAGACTGACCTAAGATCCCAGCAATGAGCATAACCACCAATTGATCCAGCAAAAAGTAAATGTGAATTCAAGCACAAGCACTTCAGACCTGTGAGAAGAAAAATTATAGAAAACATATTTAAGCAAACCAGTTCAGTTAAATTAGAAAACTAACAAGAAGAAAGAACTAATCACAACTTTTTAGAGCTGTCAAGTAATATTTTTCACCTGATCACCTTCAAACCTTTTTTTTGGTATTCGCAAAAACATGTAATCGAAGAGATTATAAATTATTTAAGTTGAACTATATTTGATTAGTTAAGTCATTTGCGGGGGCAAATTAGGTCCCATGTGAATGCCATCTAGCTCTACTCTTAGAAGAGATAAGTGCGATACCCACTCACGTGTTAACCTCCAAAAAAAAATTTTAGGCTCCACACGTTGGGCCTTGCCTGTTCAACAATCATCAGTCCTATATCATCCAATGAGTGAACTCTATATATACTTTAACATAGATATTATGAGCTAACTAAATACCCTGCTACCCAATATTTCGAATATAATTAAAAATTATTCATAATACATAAACAAAAAAATTATTTCTTTAATTAAAAAATCATAAGAGTTTCTTAAAATAAAAGGATAAAATTTTATCATTTTTTTTAAATATATTGCGTGCAGTACTCTTGACACAAGAATGTGAATAGAATGCACTTATGTACCATAAACAAGATTTTACGTATGACACATGAATGGTAAATATATTATACGTGATATCAATATATAGTAGTTGAGTACAAAGTTTATTGTTTTGTAAAAATGTAATCTTAGAAGCTTTGTATATTATAATTTTTTTAATTCATTCAATACAGTTTAATTTTTAAGGGACACATTTCTTAATGTAATATATAAATTTTAATTCATCATAAGATTTGATCATATAAGGTAAATATTTTTCTTTCGAATAATTTGAACATCATTGGAGTATCCCTTCATTCCTAAAGTCATTGAAGCTCTTAAAGCATTAAGTAATTCAAACATTTATTAAACTACTTGATGTTTTGTGATCATCAAGTCTCAATTTTATAAATGCAATACATAAAGTACACTAAAAAGACATATAATAACGTCATAATAAGTATTTACTATTATTAAGCTCAAATGTTATCTTTCACAATCACGAGGTTCGACATTTTTTTAATATGCCGAAAGCTTCTACTCCGCTGTTCATTCCCGTTACCTTAATGATGGCAACGCTTTAAACTCAGCAGTCTTATTAACATTGAAGTTGAAATACGAAATTATTGTCATCATAAAATCTTCTACTTCACTTTGAAAAATTTATTCATTATATTAATATAATTTTACATTATGAATGATTCATTTTATTATTATGAAGTTCATGCTACATTTAAAACATTTTATATAAATGTTGTTTAAATCTTAACGATTTGGATAGAAAAAATACATATTAGAAAAGAAAAAGATAATATTTTTAACAATTAAACTTTCTTTTATTAAACTTAGTATTTTTCATGTACAACTTAATATACAAATATTAATTTATATTTATTTCATAAATTTTTTTAAAAATTTATTATAATTATCATCGAAATAGATTTAAAATTATTGGCATGCCTTGTTTCGTAACTAAAAAAAGACGTTTTAGCCACCGATGCGAATATTTTCTTATGGATTCCACACCATAACTACAATCATATAAAACAATTTGTAACGACATTAAAGCAAGGCAAAAATCTTTAGTTAACCGTCGCAGAATTTTTTCGAGAACCAATAATTAGGAGGGAAATTGATTTAGCAATAGTACATAAAACACATTGTACAAAAAAAGATACGAAGCAATAAACAACTTAAAATATACAACTATTTTATTATTGTTTATTGATTATCAAACAATGCAAAGAGCTATTCAAGAAAATTGTTCGTTTTACATATCTTTAGCATTTCGATTTTTTTGTATGATATAGTTTTATTTTTTATTTTTCTTTTATTCTTATTATTCTTGCTCAAATAGATTTGAATAAAATAAAATTGACATAGAATAATTTAAAATCTTAATTTTACAAAATTAAAGTTTGAATCATATACGTCGTTGTGTTTAAAAATAATATTTTTTTTTTGTAATTTTTATGATTATTTTTTTATTAATTTATATTAGTTTAAAACTATATAAAATTAGCTTAATAAATAGTTTAATAGTTTTAATGATTCATGATTTAATATAAATATTTACATAAAACTAAAAACATTTATTTATTCTAATAAATAAGAGTTTATATTTCTTTTAAAAACTGACTACCCGCTGTTCGGTTTTTTCAAACTTCGGAAAAAAAAAAAAAAAAGAATTCGGGACTGCTTTTCTTTTTTTACTTTTGTCCCACACAATACATTTGCATTGGAATTATAGGACCGTCCGCATAAACGTTATTATGCGGAAGCCGAAATTGGGCAAAATCCGTGAGCTAACACTCACGGTTTTCGTTCGAAATTGCCGAATCGCGGGGATGTTCCGATTACAAGGTCGCATATAAATATTATGCGGACAACTGCAAAATAACGAAGGCAAAAAATGTGCGACATTTTTTTTATTATTTTCCGGATTAACTATAATGCCGGACCAAACCGGATCGGACCGGACCTGACCGGAACGGACCGGACCTGACCCAACCGGACCGAAACCGACCGGAACGGACCGGACCCGACCCGACCCTTTAAAACTAATATTTTTTTTGAAATTTATATAATTATTTCTTATTTATTTATATTATTTTAAAATTTTATAAAATTATCTTAATAAATAATTTAATTTTTTTAGTAATGGGGTTCATGATTTAACATTGATATTTACGTAAAACTCGAAACATTAATTTATTCCAATAAATAATAGTTTATTTTTATTTTAAAATGTCATTTAAAACCTTACGGAGTATTTTTCCTTTTTTTCCAACTTCGCAAAAACAAAAAAAGAGAATTCGATTAAGCAATCGGTTTTCTTTTTTTCTTTGGTTCGCGCACAATGAAGACATATTACAATTATAGGACCGTCCGCATATTCAGCGTTATGCGGCTGCCAAAAATGCAGAAAATCCGTGAGCTAACACCCACGGTTGTCCCTCGAAATCGCCGAATCGGAGGGGTATTCGCTTTTACGAAGCCGCATAGAGCTATTATGCGGACACGCAAAACTGCCAAGCGGAAAATATGCGACATTTGTTTTTTATTTCGTGATCAACGTAGGATGCACTTAAATCCTTTAAATATTTGCCTAGTTTTTATTTTTTTAAATATTAAGGATTTTAATTTATTTGTAAAACGTTTTATTATAATTCTATTATTTAAAGTGCTCTCCTCAAGTGCTTCTAAACTATGATAAAATTTATTTTTCATAATTCTATTATGCCAACGCAATCATAGTCTAATAAAATTTAATTTAAACATTGGACAAATTAGATAAACAAACAACAAAAGTATTACATAAATATCCATGTTATTACTTTTATATTTATATTAATTATATAGTTTAATTAAAAAAAGAAAATTATGTAGGTGTTCATTTATTAAGATTATTGGTTAATGATTTTACGAATACATTTATTTTCATTTAAATCTAAAAAAGAAAAAAATATGTCTAGTACCTTTAATGACTTTTTTTAATAATTAGTAAATTTTGTAAAAACATATCTTATAAAAAAATACTAATTTTTCTCTCCATCTCTTTATTCCATTTATTTTTCTCAAAAAGATAGCATAACAATATCATGTTCAAGCACTTGCTTTAGTGAAGCATTGAAATTGCCTAAGTTTGAAGAAGTCTCTTAGATCAATGGCTTTCGATTTCACGCGAGCGTGAATGATGGTATACTACGAATAATAAATAATGTATTTATTTGAGAATTATCCAAATAATGTTTTGAAATTTTTACTGAAATAAATAACGTATGATTTAAAATTAATTAAAAATATATTAATCGTAAAATTTTTTAAATGCTATTTTAAAATAATCAATTACACGTTTAAGATTCTTATGAAAAACTTGATAATTATTTCAAGTGAATATATTTTTAAAATCATATCTTAAATAATAAAAAATTTAATCAATATAAATAAATTGAGAGTTGCAATAAATCTATTTTAGATAAACAAACAACAAAAATATTACATAAATATCCATGTTATTTCTTTTATAATTTAATTCATTATATAGTTTAATTAAAACAAGAAAATTATAAAGAAAATTATGTGGGTGTTCATTCATTAAGATTATTGGTTAATGATTTTACGAATACATTTATTTTCATTTAAATCTCAACGAGAAAACAATATGTCTAGTACCTTTCATGACTTTTTTTAATAATTAGTAGATTTTGTAAAAACGTATCTTATAAAAAAGATACTAATTTTTCTCTCCATCTCTTTATTCCTTTTATTTTTCTCAAAAAAATAGCACAACAATATCATGTTCAAGCACGTGCTTTAGTGAAGTATTGAAATTGCCTAAATTTGAAGAAGTCTCTTAAATCAATGGCTTTCGATTTGACGCGAGTGTGAATGATGGTATACTACGAATAATAAACAATGTATTTATTTGAGAATTATCCAAATAATGTATGATTTAAAATTAATTAAAAAAATATTAATCGTAAAATTTTTTAAATACTATTCTAAAATAATCATTTACACGTTTAAGATTCTTATGAAAAACTTGATAATTATTTCAAGTGAATATATTTTTAAAATCATATCTTAAATAATAAAAATTTTAATCAATATAAATAAATTGAGGGTTGCAATAAATCTATTTTCATAATACATAATAAATGATATCAAAGGTTGAGCACAATAATTTTAAATTTTAGTTATGAAATTTACTAAAACAATTTTTCTTTGTTAATACATAATAAAAAAATAAAATATATATAACAATTAAAGAAAAAAATTATTAATTATAAAAAATTTTAGTTGAAAACAAATTATTTGATAACAAAACTGAATCCTGACAAAAATTGAACCAAGTAAAATAAAAAACAAAAGCCAGCTGAAAAACACAACTGTTTTTCAATTATAACCCCCCAAAATGGATGCGAATGCAACATGTTAGAGACTGACCTAAGATCCCAGCAATGAGCATAACCACCAATTGATCCAGCAAAAAGTAAATGTGAATTCAAGCACAAGCACTTCAGACCTGTGAGAAGAAAAATTATAGAAAACATATTTAAGCAAACCAGTTCAGTTAAATTAGAAAACTAACAAGAAGAAAGAACTAATCACAACTTTTTAGAGCTGTCAAGTAATATTTTTCACCTGATCACCTTCAAACCTTTTTTTTGGTATTCGCAAAAACATGTAATCGAAGAGATTATAAATTATTTAAGTTGAACTATATTTGATTAGTTAAGTCATTTGCGGGGGCAAATTAGGTCCCATGTGAATGCCATCTAGCTCTACTCTTAGAAGAGATAAGTGCGATACCCACTCACGTGTTAACCTCCAAAAAAAAATTTTAGGCTCCACACGTTGGGCCTTGCCTGTTCAACAATCATCAGTCCTATATCATCCAATGAGTGAACTCTATATATACTTTAACATAGATATTATGAGCTAACTAAATACCCTGCTACCCAATATTTCGAATATAATTAAAAATTATTCATAATACATAAACAAAAAAATTATTTCTTTAATTAAAAAATCATAAGAGTTTCTTAAAATAAAAGGATAAAATTTTATCATTTTTTTTAAATATATTGCGTGCAGTACTCTTGACACAAGAATGTGAATAGAATGCACTTATGTACCATAAACAAGATTTTACGTATGACACATGAATGGTAAATATATTATACGTGATATCAATATATAGTAGTTGAGTACAAAGTTTATTGTTTTGTAAAAATGTAATCTTAGAAGCTTTGTATATTATAATTTTTTTAATTCATTCAATACAGTTTAATTTTTAAGGGACACATTTCTTAATGTAATATATAAATTTTAATTCATCATAAGATTTGATCATATAAGGTAAATATTTTTCTTTCGAATAATTTGAACATCATTGGAGTATCCCTTCATTCCTAAAGTCATTGAAGCTCTTAAAGCATTAAGTAATTCAAACATTTATTAAACTACTTGATGTTTTGTGATCATCAAGTCTCAATTTTATAAATGCAATACATAAAGTACACTAAAAAGACATATAATAACGTCATAATAAGTATTTACTATTATTAAGCTCAAATGTTATCTTTCACAATCACGAGGTTCGACATTTTTTTAATATGCCGAAAGCTTCTACTCCGCTGTTCATTCCCGTTACCTTAATGATGGCAACGTTTTAAACTCAGCAGTCTTATTAACATTGAAGTTGAAATACGAAATTATTGTCATCATAAAATCTTCTACTTCACTTTGAAAAATTTATTCATTATATTAATATAATTTTACATTATGAATGATTCATTTTATTATTATGAAGTTCATGCTACATTTAAAACATTTTATATAAATGTTGTTTAAATCTTAACGATTTGGATAGAAAAAATACATATTAGAAAAGAAAAAGATAATATTTTTAACAATTAAACTTTCTTTTATTAAACTTAGTATTTTTCATGTACAACTTAATATACAAATATTAATTTATATTTATTTCATAAATTTTTTTAAAAATTTATTATAATTATCATCGAAATAGATTTAAAATTATTGGCATGCCTTGTTTCGTAACTAAAAAAAGACGTTTTAGCCACCGATGCGAATATTTTCTTATGGATTCCACACCATAACTACAATCATATAAAACAATTTGTAACGACATTAAAGCAAGGCAAAAATCTTTAGTTAACCGTCGCAGAATTTTTTCGAGAACCAATAATTAGGAGGGAAATTGATTTAGCAATAGTACATAAAACACATTGTACAAAAAAAGATACGAAGCAATAAACAACTTAAAATATACAACTATTTTATTATTGTTTATTGATTATCAAACAATGCAAAGAGCTATTCAAGAAAATTGTTCGTTTTACATATCTTTAGCATTTCGATTTTTTTGTATGATATAGTTTTATTTTTTATTTTTCTTTTATTCTTATTATTCTTGCTCAAATAGATTTGAATAAAATAAAATTGACATAGAATAATTTAAAATCTTAATTTTACAAAATTAAAGTTTGAATCATATACGTCGTTGTGTTTAAAAATAATATTTTTTTTTTGTAATTTTTATGATTATTTTTTTATTAATTTATATTAGTTTAAAACTATATAAAATTAGCTTAATAAATAGTTTAATAGTTTTAATGATTCATGATTTAATATAAATATTTACATAAAACTAAAAACATTTATTTATTCTAATAAATAAGAGTTTATATTTCTTTTAAAAACTGACTACCCGCTGTTCGGTTTTTTCAAACTTCGGAAAAAAAAAAAAAAAAGAATTCGGGACTGCTTTTCTTTTTTTACTTTTGTCCCACACAATACATTTGCATTGGAATTATAGGACCGTCCGCATAAACGTTATTATGCGGAAGCCGAAATTGGGCAAAATCCGTGAGCTAACACTCACGGTTTTCGTTCGAAATTGCCGAATCGCGGGGATGTTCCGATTACAAGGTCGCATATAAATATTATGCGGACAACTGCAAAATAACGAAGGCAAAAAATGTGCGACATTTTTTTTATTATTTTCCGGATTAACTATAATGCCGGACCAAACCGGATCGGACCGGACCTGACCGGAACGGACCGGACCTGACCCAACCGGACCGAAACCGACCGGAACGGACCGGACCCGACCCGACCCTTTAAAACTAATATTTTTTTTGAAATTTATATAATTATTTCTTATTTATTTATATTATTTTAAAATTTTATAAAATTATCTTAATAAATAATTTAATTTTTTTAGTAATGGGGTTCATGATTTAACATTGATATTTACGTAAAACTCGAAACATTAATTTATTCCAATAAATAATAGTTTATTTTTATTTTAAAATGTCATTTAAAACCTTACGGAGTATTTTTCCTTTTTTTCCAACTTCGCAAAAACAAAAAAAGAGAATTCGATTAAGCAATCGGTTTTCTTTTTTTCTTTGGTTCGCGCACAATGAAGACATATTACAATTATAGGACCGTCCGCATATTCAGCGTTATGCGGCTGCCAAAAATGCAGAAAATCCGTGAGCTAACACCCACGGTTGTCCCTCGAAATCGCCGAATCGGAGGGGTATTCGCTTTTACGAAGCCGCATAGAGCTATTATGCGGACACGCAAAACTGCCAAGCGGAAAATATGCGACATTTGTTTTTTATTTCGTGATCAACGTAGGATGCACTTAAATCCTTTAAATATTTGCCTAGTTTTTATTTTTTTAAATATTAAGGATTTTAATTTATTTGTAAAACGTTTTATTATAATTCTATTATTTAAAGTGCTCTCCTCAAGTGCTTCTAAACTATGATAAAATTTATTTTTCATAATTCTATTATGCCAACGCAATCATAGTCTAATAAAATTTAATTTAAACATTGGACAAATTAGATAAACAAACAACAAAAGTATTACATAAATATCCATGTTATTACTTTTATATTTATATTAATTATATAGTTTAATTAAAAAAAGAAAATTATGTAGGTGTTCATTTATTAAGATTATTGGTTAATGATTTTACGAATACATTTATTTTCATTTAAATCTAAAAAAGAAAAAAATATGTCTAGTACCTTTAATGACTTTTTTTAATAATTAGTAAATTTTGTAAAAACATATCTTATAAAAAAATACTAATTTTTCTCTCCATCTCTTTATTCCATTTATTTTTCTCAAAAAGATAGCATAACAATATCATGTTCAAGCACTTGCTTTAGTGAAGCATTGAAATTGCCTAAGTTTGAAGAAGTCTCTTAGATCAATGGCTTTCGATTTCACGCGAGCGTGAATGATGGTATACTACGAATAATAAATAATGTATTTATTTGAGAATTATCCAAATAATGTTTTGAAATTTTTACTGAAATAAATAACGTATGATTTAAAATTAATTAAAAATATATTAATCGTAAAATTTTTTAAATGCTATTTTAAAATAATCAATTACACGTTTAAGATTCTTATGAAAAACTTGATAATTATTTCAAGTGAATATATTTTTAAAATCATATCTTAAATAATAAAAAATTTAATCAATATAAATAAATTGAGAGTTGCAATAAATCTATTTTAGATAAACAAACAACAAAAATATTACATAAATATCCATGTTATTTCTTTTATAATTTAATTCATTATATAGTTTAATTAAAACAAGAAAATTATAAAGAAAATTATGTGGGTGTTCATTCATTAAGATTATTGGTTAATGATTTTACGAATACATTTATTTTCATTTAAATCTCAACGAGAAAACAATATGTCTAGTACCTTTCATGACTTTTTTTAATAATTAGTAGATTTTGTAAAAACGTATCTTATAAAAAAGATACTAATTTTTCTCTCCATCTCTTTATTCCTTTTATTTTTCTCAAAAAAATAGCACAACAATATCATGTTCAAGCACGTGCTTTAGTGAAGTATTGAAATTGCCTAAATTTGAAGAAGTCTCTTAAATCAATGGCTTTCGATTTGACGCGAGTGTGAATGATGGTATACTACGAATAATAAACAATGTATTTATTTGAGAATTATCCAAATAATGTATGATTTAAAATTAATTAAAAAAATATTAATCGTAAAATTTTTTAAATACTATTCTAAAATAATCATTTACACGTTTAAGATTCTTATGAAAAACTTGATAATTATTTCAAGTGAATATATTTTTAAAATCATATCTTAAATAATAAAAATTTTAATCAATATAAATAAATTGAGGGTTGCAATAAATCTATTTTCATAATACATAATAAATGATATCAAAGGTTGAGCACAATAATTTTAAATTTTAGTTATGAAATTTACTAAAACAATTTTTCTTTGTTAATACATAATAAAAAAATAAAATATATATAACAATTAAAGAAAAAAATTATTAATTATAAAAAATTTTAGTTGAAAACAAATTATTTGATAACAAAACTGAATCCTGACAAAAATTGAACCAAGTAAAATAAAAAACAAAAGCCAGCTGAAAAACACAACTGTTTTTCAATTATAACCCCCCAAAATGGATGCGAATGCAACATGTTAGAGACTGACCTAAGATCCCAGCAATGAGCATAACCACCAATTGATCCAGCAAAAAGTAAATGTGAATTCAAGCACAAGCACTTCAGACCTGTGAGAAGAAAAATTATAGAAAACATATTTAAGCAAACCAGTTCAGTTAAATTAGAAAACTAACAAGAAGAAAGAACTAATCACAACTTTTTAGAGCTGTCAAGTAATATTTTTCACCTGATCACCTTCAAACCTTTTTTTTGGTATTCGCAAAAACATGTAATCGAAGAGATTATAAATTATTTAAGTTGAACTATATTTGATTAGTTAAGTCATTTGCGGGGGCAAATTAGGTCCCATGTGAATGCCATCTAGCTCTACTCTTAGAAGAGATAAGTGCGATACCCACTCACGTGTTAACCTCCAAAAAAAAATTTTAGGCTCCACACGTTGGGCCTTGCCTGTTCAACAATCATCAGTCCTATATCATCCAATGAGTGAACTCTATATATACTTTAACATAGATATTATGAGCTAACTAAATACCCTGCTACCCAATATTTCGAATATAATTAAAAATTATTCATAATACATAAACAAAAAAATTATTTCTTTAATTAAAAAATCATAAGAGTTTCTTAAAATAAAAGGATAAAATTTTATCATTTTTTTTAAATATATTGCGTGCAGTACTCTTGACACAAGAATGTGAATAGAATGCACTTATGTACCATAAACAAGATTTTACGTATGACACATGAATGGTAAATATATTATACGTGATATCAATATATAGTAGTTGAGTACAAAGTTTATTGTTTTGTAAAAATGTAATCTTAGAAGCTTTGTATATTATAATTTTTTTAATTCATTCAATACAGTTTAATTTTTAAGGGACACATTTCTTAATGTAATATATAAATTTTAATTCATCATAAGATTTGATCATATAAGGTAAATATTTTTCTTTCGAATAATTTGAACATCATTGGAGTATCCCTTCATTCCTAAAGTCATTGAAGCTCTTAAAGCATTAAGTAATTCAAACATTTATTAAACTACTTGATGTTTTGTGATCATCAAGTCTCAATTTTATAAATGCAATACATAAAGTACACTAAAAAGACATATAATAACGTCATAATAAGTATTTACTATTATTAAGCTCAAATGTTATCTTTCACAATCACGAGGTTCGACATTTTTTTAATATGCCGAAAGCTTCTACTCCGCTGTTCATTCCCGTTACCTTAATGATGGCAACGCTTTAAACTCAGCAGTCTTATTAACATTGAAGTTGAAATACGAAATTATTGTCATCATAAAATCTTCTACTTCACTTTGAAAAATTTATTCATTATATTAATATAATTTTACATTATGAATGATTCATTTTATTATTATGAAGTTCATGCTACATTTAAAACATTTTATATAAATGTTGTTTAAATCTTAACGATTTGGATAGAAAAAATACATATTAGAAAAGAAAAAGATAATATTTTTAACAATTAAACTTTCTTTTATTAAACTTAGTATTTTTCATGTACAACTTAATATACAAATATTAATTTATATTTATTTCATAAATTTTTTTAAAAATTTATTATAATTATCATCGAAATAGATTTAAAATTATTGGCATGCCTTGTTTCGTAACTAAAAAAAGACGTTTTAGCCACCGATGCGAATATTTTCTTATGGATTCCACACCATAACTACAATCATATAAAACAATTTGTAACGACATTAAAGCAAGGCAAAAATCTTTAGTTAACCGTCGCAGAATTTTTTCGAGAACCAATAATTAGGAGGGAAATTGATTTAGCAATAGTACATAAAACACATTGTACAAAAAAAGATACGAAGCAATAAACAACTTAAAATATACAACTATTTTATTATTGTTTATTGATTATCAAACAATGCAAAGAGCTATTCAAGAAAATTGTTCGTTTTACATATCTTTAGCATTTCGATTTTTTTGTATGATATAGTTTTATTTTTTATTTTTCTTTTATTCTTATTATTCTTGCTCAAATAGATTTGAATAAAATAAAATTGACATAGAATAATTTAAAATCTTAATTTTACAAAATTAAAGTTTGAATCATATACGTCGTTGTGTTTAAAAATAATATTTTTTTTTTGTAATTTTTATGATTATTTTTTTATTAATTTATATTAGTTTAAAACTATATAAAATTAGCTTAATAAATAGTTTAATAGTTTTAATGATTCATGATTTAATATAAATATTTACATAAAGCTAAAAACATTTATTTATTCTAATAAATAAGAGTTTATATTTCTTTTAAAAACTGACTACCCGCTGTTCGGTTTTTTCAAACTTCGGAAAAAAAAAAAAAAAAGAATTCGGGACTGCTTTTCTTTTTTTACTTTTGTCCCACACAATACATTTGCATTGGAATTATAGGACCGTCCGCATAAACGTTATTATGCGGAAGCCGAAATTGGGCAAAATCCGTGAGCTAACACTCACGGTTTTCGTTCGAAATTGCCGAATCGCGGGGATGTTCCGATTACAAGGTCGCATATAAATATTATGCGGACAACTGCAAAATAACGAAGGCAAAAAATGTGCGACATTTTTTTTATTATTTTCCGGATTAACTATAATGCCGGACCAAACCGGATCGGACCGGACCTGACCGGAACGGACCGGACCTGACCCAACCGGACCGAAACCGACCGGAACGGACCGGACCCGACCCGACCCTTTAAAACTAATATTTTTTTTGAAATTTATATAATTATTTCTTATTTATTTATATTATTTTAAAATTTTATAAAATTATCTTAATAAATAATTTAATTTTTTTAGTAATGGGGTTCATGATTTAACATTGATATTTACGTAAAACTCGAAACATTAATTTATTCCAATAAATAATAGTTTATTTTTATTTTAAAATGTCATTTAAAACCTTACGGAGTATTTTTCCTTTTTTTCCAACTTCGCAAAAACAAAAAAAGAGAATTCGATTAAGCAATCGGTTTTCTTTTTTTCTTTGGTTCGCGCACAATGAAGACATATTACAATTATAGGACCGTCCGCATATTCAGCGTTATGCGGCTGCCAAAAATGCAGAAAATCCGTGAGCTAACACCCACGGTTGTCCCTCGAAATCGCCGAATCGGAGGGGTATTCGCTTTTACGAAGCCGCATAGAGCTATTATGCGGACACGCAAAACTGCCAAGCGGAAAATATGCGACATTTGTTTTTTATTTCGTGATCAACGTAGGATGCACTTAAATCCTTTAAATATTTGCCTAGTTTTTATTTTTTTAAATATTAAGGATTTTAATTTATTTGTAAAACGTTTTATTATAATTCTATTATTTAAAGTGCTCTCCTCAAGTGCTTCTAAACTATGATAAAATTTATTTTTCATAATTCTATTATGCCAACGCAATCATAGTCTAATAAAATTTAATTTAAACATTGGACAAATTAGATAAACAAACAACAAAAGTATTACATAAATATCCATGTTATTACTTTTATATTTATATTAATTATATAGTTTAATTAAAAAAAGAAAATTATGTAGGTGTTCATTTATTAAGATTATTGGTTAATGATTTTACGAATACATTTATTTTCATTTAAATCTAAAAAAGAAAAAAATATGTCTAGTACCTTTAATGACTTTTTTTAATAATTAGTAAATTTTGTAAAAACATATCTTATAAAAAAATACTAATTTTTCTCTCCATCTCTTTATTCCATTTATTTTTCTCAAAAAGATAGCATAACAATATCATGTTCAAGCACTTGCTTTAGTGAAGCATTGAAATTGCCTAAGTTTGAAGAAGTCTCTTAGATCAATGGCTTTCGATTTCACGCGAGCGTGAATGATGGTATACTACGAATAATAAATAATGTATTTATTTGAGAATTATCCAAATAATGTTTTGAAATTTTTACTGAAATAAATAACGTATGATTTAAAATTAATTAAAAATATATTAATCGTAAAATTTTTTAAATGCTATTTTAAAATAATCAATTACACGTTTAAGATTCTTATGAAAAACTTGATAATTATTTCAAGTGAATATATTTTTAAAATCATATCTTAAATAATAAAAAATTTAATCAATATAAATAAATTGAGAGTTGCAATAAATCTATTTTAGATAAACAAACAACAAAAATATTACATAAATATCCATGTTATTTCTTTTATAATTTAATTCATTATATAGTTTAATTAAAACAAGAAAATTATAAAGAAAATTATGTGGGTGTTCATTCATTAAGATTATTGGTTAATGATTTTACGAATACATTTATTTTCATTTAAATCTCAACGAGAAAACAATATGTCTAGTACCTTTCATGACTTTTTTTAATAATTAGTAGATTTTGTAAAAACGTATCTTATAAAAAAGATACTAATTTTTCTCTCCATCTCTTTATTCCTTTTATTTTTCTCAAAAAAATAGCACAACAATATCATGTTCAAGCACGTGCTTTAGTGAAGTATTGAAATTGCCTAAATTTGAAGAAGTCTCTTAAATCAATGGCTTTCGATTTGACGCGAGTGTGAATGATGGTATACTACGAATAATAAACAATGTATTTATTTGAGAATTATCCAAATAATGTATGATTTAAAATTAATTAAAAAAATATTAATCGTAAAATTTTTTAAATACTATTCTAAAATAATCATTTACACGTTTAAGATTCTTATGAAAAACTTGATAATTATTTCAAGTGAATATATTTTTAAAATCATATCTTAAATAATAAAAATTTTAATCAATATAAATAAATTGAGGGTTGCAATAAATCTATTTTCATAATACATAATAAATGATATCAAAGGTTGAGCACAATAATTTTAAATTTTAGTTATGAAATTTACTAAAACAATTTTTCTTTGTTAATACATAATAAAAAAATAAAATATATATAACAATTAAAGAAAAAAATTATTAATTATAAAAAATTTTAGTTGAAAACAAATTATTTGATAACAAAACTGAATCCTGACAAAAATTGAACCAAGTAAAATAAAAAACAAAAGCCAGCTGAAAAACACAACTGTTTTTCAATTATAACCCCCCAAAATGGATGCGAATGCAACATGTTAGAGACTGACCTAAGATCCCAGCAATGAGCATAACCACCAATTGATCCAGCAAAAAGTAAATGTGAATTCAAGCACAAGCACTTCAGACCTGTGAGAAGAAAAATTATAGAAAACATATTTAAGCAAACCAGTTCAGTTAAATTAGAAAACTAACAAGAAGAAAGAACTAATCACAACTTTTTAGAGCTGTCAAGTAATATTTTTCACCTGATCACCTTCAAACCTTTTTTTTGGTATTCGCAAAAACATGTAATCGAAGAGATTATAAATTATTTAAGTTGAACTATATTTGATTAGTTAAGTCATTTGCGGGGGCAAATTAGGTCCCATGTGAATGCCATCTAGCTCTACTCTTAGAAGAGATAAGTGCGATACCCACTCACGTGTTAACCTCCAAAAAAAAATTTTAGGCTCCACACGTTGGGCCTTGCCTGTTCAACAATCATCAGTCCTATATCATCCAATGAGTGAACTCTATATATACTTTAACATAGATATTATGAGCTAACTAAATACCCTGCTACCCAATATTTCGAATATAATTAAAAATTATTCATAATACATAAACAAAAAAATTATTTCTTTAATTAAAAAATCATAAGAGTTTCTTAAAATAAAAGGATAAAATTTTATCATTTTTTTTAAATATATTGCGTGCAGTACTCTTGACACAAGAATGTGAATAGAATGCACTTATGTACCATAAACAAGATTTTACGTATGACACATGAATGGTAAATATATTATACGTGATATCAATATATAGTAGTTGAGTACAAAGTTTATTGTTTTGTAAAAATGTAATCTTAGAAGCTTTGTATATTATAATTTTTTTAATTCATTCAATACAGTTTAATTTTTAAGGGACACATTTCTTAATGTAATATATAAATTTTAATTCATCATAAGATTTGATCATATAAGGTAAATATTTTTCTTTCGAATAATTTGAACATCATTGGAGTATCCCTTCATTCCTAAAGTCATTGAAGCTCTTAAAGCATTAAGTAATTCAAACATTTATTAAACTACTTGATGTTTTGTGATCATCAAGTCTCAATTTTATAAATGCAATACATAAAGTACACTAAAAAGACATATAATAACGTCATAATAAGTATTTACTATTATTAAGCTCAAATGTTATCTTTCACAATCACGAGGTTCGACATTTTTTTAATATGCCGAAAGCTTCTACTCCGCTGTTCATTCCCGTTACCTTAATGATGGCAACGCTTTAAACTCAGCAGTCTTATTAACATTGAAGTTGAAATACGAAATTATTGTCATCATAAAATCTTCTACTTCACTTTGAAAAATTTATTCATTATATTAATATAATTTTACATTATGAATGATTCATTTTATTATTATGAAGTTCATGCTACATTTAAAACATTTTATATAAATGTTGTTTAAATCTTAACGATTTGGATAGAAAAAATACATATTAGAAAAGAAAAAGATAATATTTTTAACAATTAAACTTTCTTTTATTAAACTTAGTATTTTTCATGTACAACTTAATATACAAATATTAATTTATATTTATTTCATAAATTTTTTTAAAAATTTATTATAATTATCATCGAAATAGATTTAAAATTATTGGCATGCCTTGTTTCGTAACTAAAAAAAGACGTTTTAGCCACCGATGCGAATATTTTCTTATGGATTCCACACCATAACTACAATCATATAAAACAATTTGTAACGACATTAAAGCAAGGCAAAAATCTTTAGTTAACCGTCGCAGAATTTTTTCGAGAACCAATAATTAGGAGGGAAATTGATTTAGCAATAGTACATAAAACACATTGTACAAAAAAAGATACGAAGCAATAAACAACTTAAAATATACAACTATTTTATTATTGTTTATTGATTATCAAACAATGCAAAGAGCTATTCAAGAAAATTGTTCGTTTTACATATCTTTAGCATTTCGATTTTTTTGTATGATATAGTTTTATTTTTTATTTTTCTTTTATTCTTATTATTCTTGCTCAAATAGATTTGAATAAAATAAAATTGACATAGAATAATTTAAAATCTTAATTTTACAAAATTAAAGTTTGAATCATATACGTCGTTGTGTTTAAAAATAATATTTTTTTTTTGTAATTTTTATGATTATTTTTTTATTAATTTATATTAGTTTAAAACTATATAAAATTAGCTTAATAAATAGTTTAATAGTTTTAATGATTCATGATTTAATATAAATATTTACATAAAGCTAAAAACATTTATTTATTCTAATAAATAAGAGTTTATATTTCTTTTAAAAACTGACTACCCGCTGTTCGGTTTTTTCAAACTTCGGAAAAAAAAAAAAAAAAGAATTCGGGACTGCTTTTCTTTTTTTACTTTTGTCCCACACAATACATTTGCATTGGAATTATAGGACCGTCCGCATAAACGTTATTATGCGGAAGCCGAAATTGGGCAAAATCCGTGAGCTAACACTCACGGTTTTCGTTCGAAATTGCCGAATCGCGGGGATGTTCCGATTACAAGGTCGCATATAAATATTATGCGGACAACTGCAAAATAACGAAGGCAAAAAATGTGCGACATTTTTTTTATTATTTTCCGGATTAACTATAATGCCGGACCAAACCGGATCGGACCGGACCTGACCGGAACGGACCGGACCTGACCCAACCGGACCGAAACCGACCGGAACGGACCGGACCCGACCCGACCCTTTAAAACTAATATTTTTTTTGAAATTTATATAATTATTTCTTATTTATTTATATTATTTTAAAATTTTATAAAATTATCTTAATAAATAATTTAATTTTTTTAGTAATGGGGTTCATGATTTAACATTGATATTTACGTAAAACTCGAAACATTAATTTATTCCAATAAATAATAGTTTATTTTTATTTTAAAATGTCATTTAAAACCTTACGGAGTATTTTTCCTTTTTTTCCAACTTCGCAAAAACAAAAAAAGAGAATTCGATTAAGCAATCGGTTTTCTTTTTTTCTTTGGTTCGCGCACAATGAAGACATATTACAATTATAGGACCGTCCGCATATTCAGCGTTATGCGGCTGCCAAAAATGCAGAAAATCCGTGAGCTAACACCCACGGTTGTCCCTCGAAATCGCCGAATCGGAGGGGTATTCGCTTTTACGAAGCCGCATAGAGCTATTATGCGGACACGCAAAACTGCCAAGCGGAAAATATGCGACATTTGTTTTTTATTTCGTGATCAACGTAGGATGCACTTAAATCCTTTAAATATTTGCCTAGTTTTTATTTTTTTAAATATTAAGGATTTTAATTTATTTGTAAAACGTTTTATTATAATTCTATTATTTAAAGTGCTCTCCTCAAGTGCTTCTAAACTATGATAAAATTTATTTTTCATAATTCTATTATGCCAACGCAATCATAGTCTAATAAAATTTAATTTAAACATTGGACAAATTAGATAAACAAACAACAAAAGTATTACATAAATATCCATGTTATTACTTTTATATTTATATTAATTATATAGTTTAATTAAAAAAAGAAAATTATGTAGGTGTTCATTTATTAAGATTATTGGTTAATGATTTTACGAATACATTTATTTTCATTTAAATCTAAAAAAGAAAAAAATATGTCTAGTACCTTTAATGACTTTTTTTAATAATTAGTAAATTTTGTAAAAACATATCTTATAAAAAAATACTAATTTTTCTCTCCATCTCTTTATTCCATTTATTTTTCTCAAAAAGATAGCATAACAATATCATGTTCAAGCACTTGCTTTAGTGAAGCATTGAAATTGCCTAAGTTTGAAGAAGTCTCTTAGATCAATGGCTTTCGATTTCACGCGAGCGTGAATGATGGTATACTACGAATAATAAATAATGTATTTATTTGAGAATTATCCAAATAATGTTTTGAAATTTTTACTGAAATAAATAACGTATGATTTAAAATTAATTAAAAATATATTAATCGTAAAATTTTTTAAATGCTATTTTAAAATAATCAATTACACGTTTAAGATTCTTATGAAAAACTTGATAATTATTTCAAGTGAATATATTTTTAAAATCATATCTTAAATAATAAAAAATTTAATCAATATAAATAAATTGAGAGTTGCAATAAATCTATTTTAGATAAACAAACAACAAAAATATTACATAAATATCCATGTTATTTCTTTTATAATTTAATTCATTATATAGTTTAATTAAAACAAGAAAATTATAAAGAAAATTATGTGGGTGTTCATTCATTAAGATTATTGGTTAATGATTTTACGAATACATTTATTTTCATTTAAATCTCAACGAGAAAACAATATGTCTAGTACCTTTCATGACTTTTTTTAATAATTAGTAGATTTTGTAAAAACGTATCTTATAAAAAAGATACTAATTTTTCTCTCCATCTCTTTATTCCTTTTATTTTTCTCAAAAAAATAGCACAACAATATCATGTTCAAGCACGTGCTTTAGTGAAGTATTGAAATTGCCTAAATTTGAAGAAGTCTCTTAAATCAATGGCTTTCGATTTGACGCGAGTGTGAATGATGGTATACTACGAATAATAAACAATGTATTTATTTGAGAATTATCCAAATAATGTATGATTTAAAATTAATTAAAAAAATATTAATCGTAAAATTTTTTAAATACTATTCTAAAATAATCATTTACACGTTTAAGATTCTTATGAAAAACTTGATAATTATTTCAAGTGAATATATTTTTAAAATCATATCTTAAATAATAAAAATTTTAATCAATATAAATAAATTGAGGGTTGCAATAAATCTATTTTCATAATACATAATAAATGATATCAAAGGTTGAGCACAATAATTTTAAATTTTAGTTATGAAATTTACTAAAACAATTTTTCTTTGTTAATACATAATAAAAAAATAAAATATATATAACAATTAAAGAAAAAAATTATTAATTATAAAAAATTTTAGTTGAAAACAAATTATTTGATAACAAAACTGAATCCTGACAAAAATTGAACCAAGTAAAATAAAAAACAAAAGCCAGCTGAAAAACACAACTGTTTTTCAATTATAACCCCCCAAAATGGATGCGAATGCAACATGTTAGAGACTGACCTAAGATCCCAGCAATGAGCATAACCACCAATTGATCCAGCAAAAAGTAAATGTGAATTCAAGCACAAGCACTTCAGACCTGTGAGAAGAAAAATTATAGAAAACATATTTAAGCAAACCAGTTCAGTTAAATTAGAAAACTAACAAGAAGAAAGAACTAATCACAACTTTTTAGAGCTGTCAAGTAATATTTTTCACCTGATCACCTTCAAACCTTTTTTTTGGTATTCGCAAAAACATGTAATCGAAGAGATTATAAATTATTTAAGTTGAACTATATTTGATTAGTTAAGTCATTTGCGGGGGCAAATTAGGTCCCATGTGAATGCCATCTAGCTCTACTCTTAGAAGAGATAAGTGCGATACCCACTCACGTGTTAACCTCCAAAAAAAAATTTTAGGCTCCACACGTTGGGCCTTGCCTGTTCAACAATCATCAGTCCTATATCATCCAATGAGTGAACTCTATATATACTTTAACATAGATATTATGAGCTAACTAAATACCCTGCTACCCAATATTTCGAATATAATTAAAAATTATTCATAATACATAAACAAAAAAATTATTTCTTTAATTAAAAAATCATAAGAGTTTCTTAAAATAAAAGGATAAAATTTTATCATTTTTTTTAAATATATTGCGTGCAGTACTCTTGACACAAGAATGTGAATAGAATGCACTTATGTACCATAAACAAGATTTTACGTATGACACATGAATGGTAAATATATTATACGTGATATCAATATATAGTAGTTGAGTACAAAGTTTATTGTTTTGTAAAAATGTAATCTTAGAAGCTTTGTATATTATAATTTTTTTAATTCATTCAATACAGTTTAATTTTTAAGGGACACATTTCTTAATGTAATATATAAATTTTAATTCATCATAAGATTTGATCATATAAGGTAAATATTTTTCTTTCGAATAATTTGAACATCATTGGAGTATCCCTTCATTCCTAAAGTCATTGAAGCTCTTAAAGCATTAAGTAATTCAAACATTTATTAAACTACTTGATGTTTTGTGATCATCAAGTCTCAATTTTATAAATGCAATACATAAAGTACACTAAAAAGACATATAATAACGTCATAATAAGTATTTACTATTATTAAGCTCAAATGTTATCTTTCACAATCACGAGGTTCGACATTTTTTTAATATGCCGAAAGCTTCTACTCCGCTGTTCATTCCCGTTACCTTAATGATGGCAACGCTTTAAACTCAGCAGTCTTATTAACATTGAAGTTGAAATACGAAATTATTGTCATCATAAAATCTTCTACTTCACTTTGAAAAATTTATTCATTATATTAATATAATTTTACATTATGAATGATTCATTTTATTATTATGAAGTTCATGCTACATTTAAAACATTTTATATAAATGTTGTTTAAATCTTAACGATTTGGATAGAAAAAATACATATTAGAAAAGAAAAAGATAATATTTTTAACAATTAAACTTTCTTTTATTAAACTTAGTATTTTTCATGTACAACTTAATATACAAATATTAATTTATATTTATTTCATAAATTTTTTTAAAAATTTATTATAATTATCATCGAAATAGATTTAAAATTATTGGCATGCCTTGTTTCGTAACTAAAAAAAGACGTTTTAGCCACCGATGCGAATATTTTCTTATGGATTCCACACCATAACTACAATCATATAAAACAATTTGTAACGACATTAAAGCAAGGCAAAAATCTTTAGTTAACCGTCGCAGAATTTTTTCGAGAACCAATAATTAGGAGGGAAATTGATTTAGCAATAGTACATAAAACACATTGTACAAAAAAAGATACGAAGCAATAAACAACTTAAAATATACAACTATTTTATTATTGTTTATTGATTATCAAACAATGCAAAGAGCTATTCAAGAAAATTGTTCGTTTTACATATCTTTAGCATTTCGATTTTTTTGTATGATATAGTTTTATTTTTTATTTTTCTTTTATTCTTATTATTCTTGCTCAAATAGATTTGAATAAAATAAAATTGACATAGAATAATTTAAAATCTTAATTTTACAAAATTAAAGTTTGAATCATATACGTCGTTGTGTTTAAAAATAATATTTTTTTTTTGTAATTTTTATGATTATTTTTTTATTAATTTATATTAGTTTAAAACTATATAAAATTAGCTTAATAAATAGTTTAATAGTTTTAATGATTCATGATTTAATATAAATATTTACATAAAACTAAAAACATTTATTTATTCTAATAAATAAGAGTTTATATTTCTTTTAAAAACTGACTACCCGCTGTTCGGTTTTTTCAAACTTCGGAAAAAAAAAAAAAAAAAGAATTCGGGACTGCTTTTCTTTTTTTACTTTTGTCCCACACAATACATTTGCATTGGAATTATAGGACCGTCCGCATAAACGTTATTATGCGGAAGCCGAAATTGGGCAAAATCCGTGAGCTAACACTCACGGTTTTCGTTCGAAATTGCCGAATCGCGGGGATGTTCCGATTACAAGGTCGCATAGAAATATTATGCGGACAACTGCAAAATAACGAAGGCAAAAAATGTGCGACATTTTTTTTATTATTTTCCGGATTAACTATAATGCCGGACCAAATCGGATCGGACCGGACCTGACCCAACCGGACCGAAACCGACCGGAACGGACCGGACCGGACCCGACCGGACCCGACCCTTTAAAACTAATATTTTTTTTGAAATTTATATAATTATTTCTTATTTATTTATATTATTTTAAAATTATATAAAATTATCTTAATAAATAATTTAATTTTTTTAGTAATGGGGTTCATGATTTGACATTGATATTTACGTAAAACTCGAAACATTAATTTATTCCAATAAATAATAGTTTATTTTTATTTTAAAATGTCATTTAAAACCTTACGGAGTATTTTTCCTTTTTATCCAACTTCGAAAAAACAAAAAAAGAGAATTCGATTAAGCAATCGGTTTTCTTTTTTCTTTGGTTCACACACAATGAAGACATATTACAATTATAGGACCGTCCGCATATTCAGCGTTATGCGGCTGCCAAAAATGCACAAAATCCGTGAGCTAACACCCACGGTTGTCCCTCGAAATCGCCGAATCGGAGGGGTATTCGCTTTTACGAAGCCGCATAGAGCTATTATGCGGACACGCAAAACTGTCAAGCGGAAAATATGCGACATTTGTTTTTTATTTCGTGATCAACGTAGGATGCACTTAAATCCTTTAAATATTTGCCTAGTTTTTATTTTTTTAAATATTAAGGATTTTAATTTATTTGTAAAACGTTTTATTATAATTCTATTATTTAAAGTGCTCTCCTCAAGTGCTTCTAAACTATGATAAAATTTATTTTTCATAATTCTATTATACCAACGCAATCATAGTCTAATAAAATTTAATTTAAACATTGGACAAATTAGATAAACAAACAACAAAAGTATTACATAAATATCCATGTTATTACTTTTATATTTATATTAATTATATAGTTTAATTAAAAAAAGAAAATTATAAATAAAATTATGTAGGTGTTCATTTATTAAGATTATTGGTTAATGATTTTACGAATACATTTATTTTCATTTAAATCTCAAAAAGAAAAAAATATGTCTAGTACCTTTCATGACTTTTTTTAATAATTAGTAAATTATGCTTAAAAACGTTAACTTAGCTTTTAGTTGCCAAAAATTATTTATCTTTAATTCTTAACAAATAAGACATGTATAAGAATTCAAATATCTACAAATGATTTTTAAAAGCATCAATTAATCTGTAATATTCTTAGAAAAACATATACTGATGAACTCAACAAATTCCCAAACAACTATATATAATCGAATAAGTTTTATGTTAATTTTTCTTACTTTTGGTCAAAATAATCATTACTAGTCTTCTTCATTAGATATAATGTATGTATAGATATATGTATTATATGTAAAGTTTACTAACTGTATTCTATACTAAACTTTTATACAAAAATTATGAGAGATCCTCTTTTATTGCATATCGTTTGCTGACTTATGGATCTTATTGTTTAGAATATAATATATTGTGTACATGTCTCTTGACACAAGAATGTGAAAAGAATGTACTTATGTATCTTAAAATAAATAAGATTTTTTGTATATTACGTGAATAATAAATATATTATACATGTTATAAATATATTACACTCTCAATTTTTCAACATTAATATCATCATAATCCTTATAAATATTTTTTATAATAACGATTAATAAAAAAGCCAACCAATTTTATACTTTTAAAAACAAATTTCAAACATATAATCTTCACGTGATATCTTACATCTATATTTTATTTAAAAATACTAAATTGAATTATTGATTAAACATATAACACTTAACATTAGCATGATAAATTAACATTTTTTTAAATAAATTTCATAATCTTCTAATTATTATTTAATGAATAATAGATTAACTACACAACTCCCAATTACAATGGTCTTAAATTCAGTTATAAATTAATAACAATAGTCGCCATCGTCTAGCTTGAGTCAACTAGCTCGGCCTGAAACTTGATTCTCGCAACTCACAACTGCATCGCTTGTCATCATTTAGCCTTCGTTCAACTCAGACCCCTTGGATCAAACATACTGTGAGGAAGATGCCTAAACAAATACTGATAATCATTCATTTTCTATATCATTAAACTACTTACCGCACTCACTGCTGATTCCATGTGATTTGCCTCTGAAGCTATCAAACTGTTTCCTGTAGTTTTGGATACATCAGTTTCGGGTGCAGCCATGCTTGATTTAGATGAACTATTAAACGTCTCGTATTCTACAAAGCAGCACAACACAGTTGTTTTAATGTTATAGATGATTCATATCAATATCACTTACTCCAGGAGAAACTTTCTTATGAACTTCTATTTGTTTGCCACTGTTGAACCACATTCATTGCCCAGACTAAGTACTCGAGCCAAGCTGCAGCATCACGCAGTAATTCAGGCACTTATTATTGGCATAGCAAAGCGAAACAGCAAAACATGGATGGCCAAGAATGGCTACACCCGAGTACGAAGATCTTGGGTTCCAAGCTTTGGTTTAGGTATTCCAAGTGTTGTTTGTTCATGCTGTACACTTAGTGAACTTCCATCAAGGACAAAGTAATCGCAATAGCATGATAACTGGCAGCAGTCTGTTTTACATTTGCAAAGCTTAAGAAAACTGAGGTAAAAAGGTAAATGAGTAGTGGGAAACCAGAAAGAAACCTGTATGTGATCTGACCCAAGTAACCCCTGTTTGTACCTACATGAACGTTATAGTTTGCTACTGTGTTGGGGTGCGATGGACCACAGGTAAAGTGTAGCAGGTATAATGCATGATTGACATACCTAGGAAAACGAGTATAGGTTAACTTGCATTTAATAAACAAGCTCTGATTTTTAAGAGCCATGCTGAGTAACAAGAATAAGAACATCCATCAAAATAATGTGTACATCACTACCATAATCTAAACATTGTATTACCTCCAAACTTCTAAATTTCCGTCTCATGCATATCCACAGATCATACAGCATTTTGGCATTTTCATTTATTTTTAAAACTCAACTTGTTTAAAACCCAACACTTAATAGAACAATGAAATTGAGAATTTCATGAAAGGCAGAGCCATTTGAATCAGTGTGGTAAAAATCAATATAAGTCTTAGAGAGAGGACGAAGGGGGTACAATTGAGTTTAGGATGGTGTATGTAATTCTTCTCATCAGAACTTCAAAGGTTTAAAGTACAAGTTCTATAATACCCTATCCCAATGGGCATTAGAGATTCGATCTTCTTTTATTTGGGTTGCACTTGTACAATAACTTGATTCTATTACAAAAAAACCCTTCCCGTAACCCAAGAGGAATAAACATGACGACTCTAAATTTCATTGGGACAAAGAATTGCAAGATCTGCGAGTGCTTAACTCTACACCTTTGAAGCAACAAGGGGAGAAATCCAGTGTTCCATCCTAGTTTAATCTACCACACACACACACACACGTGCCTACTCACCTACTTGCATGCATGTATGCCCCAATCTACAAGATAGAAAGAACCTTCAAGCCAACCCTATCAATCATAATAGTTAGCTTCTCAAAATTTACAACAAGGACAAAGAAATTCCTGAAAATGACAAATTTCGAAGACAAAAGACCACTCTTTCCTCCCTTGTCCATGTAATTCAAAAACAAGGGCTACACTATAACACTGTTACCAAGAATGATTAATTATAAACACCTCTTCATACATGCTAAAGATCCACAAGCCAATACATGTTTTAACTAGAAATCTGCTTCTTTCAAGCCTAAGTTGGACACGTTTCTTTTGTCTTCTAATCACAAATATCCATAAGTCCACTATAGCATCCCAACTTATAATAAAATATAATTTTATTATAATTTGAATTAATCAATATTTTGGAAGTTATGCAAATTTTCCAAATTAATTCATTTTTTCCTTAAAAAATGTAGCATGCAAAGACATACAAATCTCGAAAGAAAGATGAGCTAAAAAATATACTAATTGTTTTAAACTCATTAATACCAATTTGGTCAAAATTAAAAGTTTTTAAATATTAAAATAAAAAATCAAAGAATTATAAGAATAATTTACAGTTTGAAAATAGTCATAAAATTATTAAAAACAAACTTAATAATATTTTTAACACAAAAAAGGGACTCAGAATACAGAATTTAAAACCAAAGTTGATTTAAAAAAATAAAAAATCATCTTTAATAATATTTTTATGTAAAAAAAATGATTAAGAAATTAAACGACAAAAAAAATGAGAAATTGACCGACAAGTAGAATTTATCAAGACTATTCACAAGAAATTGATCAACAAATTTTTCAAAATCAAAGTGGTCAAAAAATGTATAAATTTTAATTTAATTTCTAAATTTTGTAAAATCCTAAACCCAAAACAAATGACAATGACTAATGCAGCAATGAGCCCAATTGACCAAAAACTAGCAAAATTCAAAAGGCATAGAGATGAAGAGACAACTAGAGAAATCATGAAAGAGCTTAGTTGGGTGGAGAAGAGAAAGAGCCAGAAAGAGAATAAGAGTAGGAAGTTTGAAAACTCAAAAATTTGTTAAGATAATAATAATAATTAAGCTAAAAGAGAGAAACAAGAATAAAATGGTTAACAGAAGAGCTATAATCAGGTAAGATTTAAAGAAAAGAAAAAGGAAGAAAAATTTTATACTATATGTATATATATTCATTGTCATGTTGTTTGTTGTTTAGTGAACATATTAACGCATATAAATTGAATTCAATAGTTTTGAGAATAAATATAATCCTTGATTGTGTTACTATTAACAGATATTTCTTAATCGAGTGTAGTACCATATTTTTGATTATTTTCTTAAAATTCACTATTTGAGATCATTTTGTAACATTATCTTGAAAGTAAATAGAAGTCAAAGATAAAAAAAATTAAAATTATTCATCATGAGGAATTGGGAAGAAAAAAAAAAACAAAAGTTGATTAAAAAAAATTAATATGATTATAAATATATAAATTATAATTTTTTATAATATCTTAACTCTATTGAAATTAACATTTTCTATAAAAAAGACCACAAACCAGTATAACATTATGAGAGTGTCAAACAAACCATCATAAAGTTTATCATTATTCAAAGCAATATATTTTGTTGGTTGATTTCTAAGATATAGAAAGTATGAAAAGACTTGTATTATGATTAACAAAAAAAGAAAAGTTGTGAAAAATAAACAAGAAAAGTAAACAAAATTAAACAATTTTTTGAAACAGAAGATTGGATGTTTAAAAAATAAAAATGATACTTTTATTCACATATTATTTAAAAATGACATTAACTTGGTATGCAACAAGACCCCATTACAAACATATAAATTATATTGTTTTTGCTACTAATCCAAGACACAACATGAGATTCCAACATAAGAGTAAAATAAATAATACCTAGATTTTATGCTTAGTAGTTTGTCTCTTATATTATGTTGTATAATAAGCCATTATGATAATAAGTTTTTCTTCACTAATGCAATCTATGAACCTAATTTTTAAAAAATCAATGTGATAGTTTTGAAAGAATTTACGTGGTTTAAAATTGGTTTTAAAATAATAAACATGTTGCTTGACTTGTTTTATTTATTTAAAAAAAAATAGTATTAAAAATAATAAAATGAGAAGTTGATGTGACACCTCTCAAGAAAGGTAAAAATTTAATGCCAGATGATATCTCAAGAAAGTAATCACTAAACAAGCAGCTCTTGAAAATAACAAAAAGAAAATTATTGGTGTCATGATACTCAGAGGTGAGACCACAGCATGTTAGAGATCTCGACTATATGATGGTGAGATACTTCACTTTTTAATGTCATGGGCACTCTAAAATGAAGTTTAAACATTGCATAAGACCTCATTCCCTATCAGCACAAAATCCTGATAACAGAGGATGATAACTACGCAATAATGAGATACTTCATCCCCTGGTGTCACGATACTCAAAGGTGAGACCACGACACATCAGATGCGAAACTAATTGCTAATAAGTTATGATATAAGATTCCCTAGGAGTAGAGATAGAAGTCATAAAAAGAATTTGTACCCAACAAAATAATAAATATAAAAAAGAAAAAAAAATGCTAAATAAAATTATATATGAATATATATATAATACATTATGCATACTATATTATATTAATATTATATAATGATTATATATATACAAGATTTGGATGCACATAAGCATAGATATATTGATACTATTTTTTATTTACAAATTGTTATGTATAGATTTATTTATTGTTCTATTTTTTATCAACTAAATTATTCTTTTTATAATGTATTATTATTTATAATTAATAGTTTGTCTACTAAGCACATCGCTCGTCCTACTTACAAATATGGTACCAAAGCAAACTTTTGTTACTCTTATGTGGTTCAAAGACGAAAAAAAAGGTCAGGAAATGGACATTGGGTAATATCCAAAAGAAAAGAATCTTTGGACAAGCAACTCCAAAAAGGCTTTTAGATGAAAGGATAAAAAGATAAATAATCTTACATTGGCTATTAAGAGAAAACTGTTGATGTTTATATGACAAATCTCTGAAGAAATTAATGTACTTTTTGAAGGCAAAACTCAGAGCATATGAATCCGAGAGAACAATGCCTAAATATAATGAGATTAAAAGGAAAGAAAACTATAAAAAATAAACAAATTAAGATGTGAAACTTAAAAAGAATTAAACATAATGCATTGCAAAACTAAATTAGATAGACCTGAGATAATATTTTAGATATATAAAAATCAAGGATATAAAATTCAAAAACAATTAAATAACCTAAAATAATGAGCATGGGTAGATACTATAAAAAAACACATTATACCACTAAATATTTTTATGTTCTTATTTTATATAAAATGTATATTACAAGAAACATTAAGAAATGTAAAAATTTTTAAATTAAAGCACTAAAAAAAATTTAGCTATTGTATGTTAAGCATAATGTACAATACACCAAGTATAAATATAATAAACTTAAACTAAAATAGAGAATAGAATAAGACACAATATTAATGGCATAGATATGTTGGCTATTACATAAATACATCATCCTAATGTGCATACTATGTCAGACCTAAAATGAAAACTTGAAAAAAACAGACAGTGCATCAAACTTAGAATAATTGCACATACGAGAGTAATAAACTCGAGAAACACATACGTTGACATATGATACAATAACTAATGTACAATACGTTGAGTTTAAGATGAATAATATGTATATAAATTAACATATGATACGTTTAAATTAATGTACAATATATTGGCTTATGCAAATGGTAAAGTATATCATTGAATCAAAAATTTCATTACCTAATATGTAAGTTAAAGAAGGAATGTAAAATGCGTTAAAGGAAATAAATGGTATATTGCGAGGTATCAAGAATTGGACGATCATTTGCACAAAGAAGAGTTACAAGATTGAATGTACAATATATGGGATGGATCATACAATATGTTATACTTGACAAATGATCTACAAATAGGATAGTACTGACATGTACGACACTTTAATTAGAATGTATATTACATTATATATATATATATATATGTATAGAAAAGGAAAGAGAACCATGTACATGTTTTTAAAGAAATAGTTCAAGCAATATGTGATGTATGTAGCAATTTAAAATGAAATGATGTGTGCCTTAATCAAGCAAAATGTTTTCGTTAATATTCTAATTCTTGGACTAACTATGTAGTAATGTTTTTATTAAAGATCTAACAAATGGAATGCATGATAATCATGCAAAATAATATCTAGGGATCAAAATGAATATGAAAAAACTTAAGGACTATCAAAACTCAAGATAAAGAGAACATAATATGAGAGAAACAATCTCAAGTAATCAAGAAACAAAGTATTACCAAATGAATATAAAAGAAGTTCAAGTGATCAAACTAACAAGTCAATAGAACAATTCTTGAAACTATGATCATAAAATCTAGAAGAAAATATTAATCTATTTAAAGTATAAGATTGGTGAGAAAAAATAGAAATATTGTTTAACAATATGGCATGTGATGATTAAAGGAAAGTGCCTTTAAGAGTTTTGATGTTAGATAGTGTTACAAAACATTGGTAGAGAGTACAACAAAAACTTTTGTTTAGAGATCAAGCAAATTTAGAGACATCCTATATCCCTGCATCTACTAAAAGGAAAATGAGACATAACCAATTAAGGTTATACTACAGGAACTTAATTATTAATTAATGAGCAAACTTCCACAAAACGCATAATATATACACTAAACTATTGATAATAGAGAAAAAGAAATGCTACCATTTTAAGAAGGAATTAAGAGCTATTATAAAAATATAATGCCTTCAATGGATTTCAAATCTTAACAAAAATTAGTCGAGATAACTAGAAGAACTAAATAAGATTTAATCACAATAGAAATTAGAAAAGCAATAAATATAAAAAAAAAATTTCTTCACAAGGGGGCAATAAATCTAAGAAGACTAGGACTCAATCCTCATAGAATGAATAAAAAAAACTTTAAAATGCCAAGTAAATTCCACCAAGAAGAATGTCAGAAGAATGGATTGAAATGTTTCAATAATAAAAGATTTAGATGCTATATTAGAAAGTATTTACAATGACAAAAAAACAAATGAAGGAATAAAAGAGAATTCATATAATGACCTTCTTCAAAAGAAGATGAGAACAATAATGCAAACAAAGGGAAGAGCAAAGCCTATACTTGTTAACCTCAAATAGCTCAAACACGTATATATGTCGTTGCCAAACATCATCACAAATACTTTAAAATTCCATAATAAATTTGTGAAAGTCTTATTTAATTATGGAACATCACATTTATTTGTTTCTACAACACTAATCAAGAATATGACAATTGACACGACAATTAGAAAATCCTCCACTAGTTATTTTACCAATTAAGAAAACATCAATAGACGAGCATTTAGGAGTATCCAGAATTCAATAAAAAATGTTTAATTCCAAGTTTATACTAATCAATATCATAGGATATGATATTATCTTGGGAATGGACTGATTAGTAAATCATCAAGTTACTATTAACTACTAGGAAAAAAAGATAAAATATTCAAATGGAAGATGGAATTAAACTAGTTTACTTTGGATAAGAAAGCAATGTAACACTCATCAACAATAACGATAAAAAAGCTAATACAAAAATGAAATATTTGGCTAAATGAAAGGCATGTATTCTTGATCTCAAATAAATGAAATATTTGATCAATTTTAAGAAGCCAAAATATTCTCAAAAATTAACTTGAGGTCAATATAACAACTAAAAATATGGAAGAAAGACATATCGAAGACAGTATTATGAACTAACTATGATCACTACAAATTCTTAGCACTACCAATTAGATTAGCAAATACACTAGTTGCTTTTATAGGACAATGAATTAGAGATTTAAACAATGACAATAATTTCACGACAATTTTCATCGACAACAACCTAATATATCCAAGAAGCGAATAAAAGCATAAACAACATCAAGAAATGATACTACAAAAATTGAAAAAGTATCAATTGTATGAAAAGTTTTCAAAATATAACTTTTGACTAAAAAGTATATTATTTTTGGGACACATGATCAAGATTGAAAGTAAATCAATGGATATTAAAATGTAGTGATAATAATAAATTATCCCAGGTAACAAAAATCAAGAATTTCTTGAGACTAATGAGATATTATAAGAAGTTTGTAAAAAAGTTTTTTCAAATTATTGTTCCCCTTCAACAAAACTTACACAAAAGTGATTCTTTTTAACTAGAATGAATATTCAAAGACATTTTTCAAACCTTAGACAAAATTACAACAGCACCAATATTCATTTTACAACTGATGAATTTCAGCACCTATACTACCACATCATTATAATGATTGAGAATTTTATCAAAGCAAAAGGGAACATAACTTCAATGAAAAGAAAAGAATTATTCCACACAATATGGAATTAGTAGCTATCATTTTTGCATTAAAGATTAGACAATGCTACTTATTCAATATGACTCAAACTAGTTCAAATCATTAGAATCTAAAATGCATCTTCATATAGAAAGAACTCAACTTGACATAACAACAATGGCAAAAACTAATTAAAGACTGACATAAATATTGTATATCATCCAACGAAAGCCAATGTGGTAGCAAACACATTAAACCTGAGGGCAAGCTTAAACAGATTAAATCTTAATTTGAAAGAAGTGAAACTATGTATTGAGTTGAATAGATTACAACCTAATATGATATAGATAACTACCAAGAAAAGTTTTAATCAATTCACAATCTTGGTAAAGTAGCTACAATATCATAAATTTCAAAATAAGGATAAAGTTAAAAGAGCCAAAAGCAAACTCTTGAAAGACAATGAGTTTCGTTTCTATTTAAATTAAGACAATGGTTCAATATTTCATAAAATAGTTTATACATATTTGAAAAAGAAACAAGTTAAGTATTATTACCAAAGCCCATGAAACTAGATATATGTTGATACAAGAAAAAAGGATTCAAGAAATTTAAGTAAAAACTTACTTCAAGCAAAGGCAATTAAGCTTGATCAAGGCAGAACGTTCAAACAAGTACGGGTGGAAAGTTTGAGCGCACTCCAGTGCGGATTAATACTATGTTGCAAGGTTTCGATTAAGAGACTCGATTTTAAGTTGTTTTGTGCATATGACACAATTTAACGTAGTCTATCACTATTTAAAATGTCCAAACGATGTCAACCGCGAAGGTGACGAGGTCGACGTTGTGGTGGCATTATCGCGCCTTGCAAACACTACATGGGTCAGAACGAGTTGGGATCGAATTAGAACATATCAGCTTGGGTCAAAGATGTGATCCACTTCTAGGATCTTCTCAAGCAGCACGGGCAACTTTTAAAAAGCTGCGAACATACATAATACATCATAATATCAAAAATTGGGCATAAGCAGGTGCAGGATGCCCATAGAAAAACACAAACATCTCACCTAATTAGAAAAGAATAAAAATTAAAGGGTTTCAAGGGCTCAAGAAGCAATGAAGATGTAGAGCTCGCTTTCAGAGGCAGAGGAGAGAATATAGCAAGGATTTTCAAGGAGGAGGAGAACTCGAGAGTGATGGAAGTGAAGTTTCTAGGCCTCGATTGGGTGTGGCTTAACTTGCAAATGATCTCTGGTGATAAGGGTGAAGGACTTCAAGCCAAGAAAAGAAATCTTTAGACAATTTCTTAAGGAGGACATTGTCATTCGAGAAGCACCCTCTCCTATGCCCTTTAGCTGATAGGAAGTGGGCTTCTTATAACAGTGTTTAGCACATGACACCAAATCCACATTGTTTCCTATTTCCTTTTCTTAATTCCGACGTGAGGATATTTCTCGAGAAACTCAACAAGGTGCGATAAGATTCCTTTTTTAATTTAAATTTTGCTTCTTCAATATACAACACATTCTAGTATGACAAAGATGTATTAAGATACGAATGAGAGATTTTGATGGCCAAAAATGAAAAATGATATACAAGATTATATAAATATTTAAAATATCAACAAATCAAAATAGAAATCAAAAACCTAATGAAACACTACAACTTCACATATGAAAAGAATTTTCATTAGTTTCATTATTAATCTTTATAAGACAAAGGAAAATACTCTGTGAGTAATAATGGAGAGGCTAACAAGGAACACATTTCCTACCTAACAAAATAAGTTAAACGATAGAGATACAGGCACAATTTCATATGGATCAATCAATGAAATTACATGGTGCATCCTTGCACATGCATAAGCTTTACAATAATCAAGTTGGAATTCAAACACATAAAACAAGGAGAATAAAACATTTAGCTTTATTGTTATTAAAAATAATGATGATAATAAAATATTATGCCCAAGAATCTATAAAGAGAGAGAAGGGATGAAGCAATGCATTCTCGATTCTTAGCATAAAAACTTTATTTCACTCTATTATTTTAGTTTCTTTGTTATTTATGCTTGATTTTATTGCACTTTAACACTAAAGAAAAATTTTTGTCAAGCCTCAAAACATGTTCCCTTGCAAAAAGATCATAACCACTAACCCAAAGTGGTCACATGACAATCACCAATAGCTCATGACGATACAATTAAGGCAAATCCCTCGACTCCAGACCCTCAAGGATAAACCTTGAAACAAGCTCATCAAGTCAACACCCTCAATCAATATGGGTCTAGATTCATAATTTAAACATTAAAACCAATCAAATTAAAATTCATCACTTCAAATATGGCAATTTTGAAGGTTATAACTAATTTAATAATATCAATAACCAAACTCCATATTATAAGATGGTTAGATCGTTATAACGAAATCACAACTATAATCTTCCAAAAATGTGATAGTGAGCTCAACTAACATCACTAACTCTGACAAAAAATAAACCAAAATGGGTTCAATTTGCAACATCCCAGCAAATCAAAAATAGGCTAGTTAAATCTAATCCACTCTAATCAAATTCTCTCACATGGAGAACTCTCTCTTCTTCTTCTCTCCATTGTACTTCTCAACAAGGGTTTTATCTCATTTTTTCAATCACTTGGGTATAAGAATCATAAGCTCTCTCTCTCCACTTGTTTTCTAATCTCCTAAAATTTCAAAAAAACTCAAACTATATAATAATGAATTCATAATTTATATCAACATTTTTTCAAAACCATTTATAAAAATTAATAAGAAAATTAAGAATAAGAAATAAAGTAGCAAAGTCATTGATCTCAAAAGAATCTCTAAATTCTCGTGCTCAAGAGAAAAGCAACAAAATCTTAATCTTTGCCACCACGAGTTTTTTAACCTTCCACTTCATCTTTGAATCCTCTTTTTCATCTGTTCTCACAACAAATGAAGCGTTTCATGAGAACTCACTCTATTTTACCCTTTTTTATTATGAAACAAAACGAAGTTGAATTGCCTCACTTTAAGGCCCCTAATGATAACCATCCTCTTTCTATTTCTATCCTTGAAAACTAAGTGTCTACTTTAACAATACTTGAGCTTTACTCCCTTGTCATCTCTTCTAAAATACAAGCTTCATTTATCCTTCCCCAACTTCGACCAACATGCACACTAACTCTTTATTACTCCTTACCATCCAATCCCAACCCAACATCTATAACGCTTTTTATCTGACAAACATTTGAAATTCTAATAATTCCACCATCATATTCATCTAACCATCTTACTTATATTCTATCTTATGTAATATGATAAAACACCTTTATCACTGAAATAAACAAACTCATTTCCTATAGTCTCACTATGAGTACAACCCACATAACATAAAGAAAATCTCTCCAATCTCTGATGAAATTCCCCTTCACTTTCTTTTATAAATGTTTTAAATGCTATATTTGTCTTCATGAAATTGAAACCATGACTAGTCTACATGTAATTAATAGACATGTCAAATATAAAAACTTTTCCACTTTTAACTAGTTCAAAATGGCCTTGGAAACTATCCCAAATCTATTTCGTCTTTTGACCAATTCAAAAGTTACTTATTTCAACTTTCAAAAATTGCATTAAACTCAAGGTTTTTGAAACTCTCCTTAACTTGAAACAACTTAAAAGTTAGCCCCTTAACTCTTTTATCGAAGAAATCAAAGATGCCCTCAAACAAGTTGACATGAAGATTCTTGCTAGACTTGAACAATTATTAGGTCAGGTCCTAAAGACTAAAATGTCACTTATTCAATACCCCCTTCAAATATTTGCAAGAAATCTTTGACAAATCTATCTCCTACATAAACTAGCATGACGTCTCTACCATCTTAATTCACAGGTCAAAAAAAAAAGTTCCTTCTTCAAAGCACAATAAGCATAAACCTTGCTCGACTCTAAAGTGTCAAAAGTTCTTTCATGGCTTTCTACATAAGAGTAACCAACGAAACCACCCTCCCCAAGAGCCTTATGCTTCTAAACTTGAAACTCCCTTAAATGACTCCCACAAAGAACCCCTTGTTGTAATAAAAAAGAGAGCCTATGCCTCTTTTAATGAATAATCAAAACAAATCTAAATTCTACAAATTTTACAAATAATAAATACGTACCACTCCTAAATATGGACCTCTAAAATCCTTAATTAAAAGATCGACAAAAGAAGTCCTACAAATCTCTCAATGATTGTCTTATCACATAAAGTTGAAATCTTTTTTGACTTTGAATTATTTAAACAATCTCCTCTAGAGTAATGATTAACACAAGCATCAAGAGTTTACCAAAATCATCTTGATTTTGATTCAAGTTCAACCTTATGTTTATTCCTTCCTCATTGACCGTATGATACACACTTGAGGATTAATCTCATCATATTTATTTAAAGCACACACTTGCAATTGTGGACTTGTAATAACAAATTTTCTTAAGTCCATATTTATAAAATAATCATATGACACTAATAGAATGAACATCAATTTATTATTTGAATTTAAAAAATACATCATCATTTAATCAAAACACCAAAAATTATTACATCATATTTCATTTAAAAATATCTTTAAGACCTTCCTTAGTATTGAGTTTTGACACTTTTGTTATGGTTTGAGGTTATAGTGTCAAATCATCTCCAATGGACAAATTGCAACTCTCACTTGCTCACTGCTCTGTCCTAAACCGTTGTCTTAATAATCGAGGATCTTTCAAACAATACATTATTTATCACTTGTACCATAAAGATGAGATTTCTTAAATCTATCAAAGATAACCTCTATGGCTTGAATCATTTGATTTATCTTGGATTTAACGTGCCCAATGATCTGGTTCTTTTAAAGGACGCCCTTAAATTTTTTTTTAATTTTCTTCCAAACATTCTCGACCTTTTTTCTTGAGCATAAATCAAATTAATGTTAAACACTTCAAGACTAAAATTAGTAAACAAGAGATATTGGAAATACAATATTCCATCTCTAATTTCTCTCTATATGCATTCACTTAGAGCGTGACACTCAAATTTCAACTACAACACCTGTTGAATAAGAAAAATAAGGTTTGATTCTCCATCATGAAGTGGCCTTTTATGATAGGGTTGTGACATGACTCTCTATCAAATCTACATACGTATTGTATGTAAAAATCTTGGCTTGGGTGACAATAGCTCTTTCCTCAATCTCAACCTGAGCATTCTCAATGTCATGCTCAGCCATGCAAAGCCTAATGCTAAGTTGTAGGATGCCACCAATTGTTTGCACTAAAAAAAACACATGTACATCAACAAGTCTATTAACTAGTTAACTATGAGACAAAATAAAAGAAACTTGTATTCTCACATTGACTCAAGACCTTGCATGCTAGTAAGAATAATGTGAGAGGAGCAACTTATACATTATCTTGACATCAGTGAAGAGCATGTCAACACTGTAATTATCTTCGATCCCTTGTCACCATAGAGGCTAGCATGGTCTGGATAAAAATATTTTTGGAAAGAATAACTCTATGTTTTAGAATGACAACTTGTAACTCTTACTTTTTATGATAGTCCACCTATGTGTGAATTCCACTTTTTTATTTTCTTTATAATTGTTAGCCTCTAAAGCATTATTTCCCTAGGCTTTAACACTTGGTCTTCGACATTATGTTTTTGATATCGTGCCCTACTTTTGGGCTCGAACATTCTCTTCATATACAAAATAATAATAATAACAATTATTATTATTATTATTATTATTATTATTATTATTATTATTATTATTAGATGAAATAAAAATATAGACATTCATAACTTCAGATGCAAAGTTTTTAAGGACTAAGGAGGATTATTTTGCATCCTATTATAGGCAAATCATCTACAAAAAATTTGGACCTATTAAGGGTGCTTTCTCAAGATTCCTTTTAACTTATAAAACTACAAAAAATTGCAGTTAGCATTAGTTTCTAAAGCGACTTCGTTGAGACAAGAACGAATGTTGAGCGAATCATCTTTCAACCAATTCAAGATCCTTCAAGTTCATACATGACCAACCATGAGACATAACTAGATTCATAACTAAGGGCCTTAACAAGTACTATCCCAAGGGCATGTCCTCCTTGAACTCTTTATTGAAGTTCATCTAGACCCAACATCTTCTCAACTTTCTTTCACAATCTTCTAGAGGGAGAGAGAAGAATTTCCATTGTTCAAGGACCTCTTTCCACTTCGTATCCTCTCCTTTTGGAGAGTTATCCTCTTCATTTTCTCAACAAAGGTAATTAGGCTTTCATCCTAATCTCTCATGGCATAATGAATCTCAAACAAAAGAATCATCTTGTTCTCTGTAACAGTAATGAAGCCTTTTCCTAAATTCTCTTCTACTTTTCACCTTCATTTGGCTCTCAATCAAAAGTATACCTCAAGAGACAAACTCAATGAAATTGCTTTTGACCATAATACTTGAGTTATCCTCTCTAATCACATTCTCCAATTAAACATTGATCCTCCATAGACAGCCAAGCATATTGTTTAAGGAAAAGCCTAAAACTCATCAACATTTACGAGGGCATCAAATAATAATATGAGTTTCTCTACTACAACTAGTTCCAGAGGATATTTCTTTAGTTTATCCATCAGTCAATTAATGGAGCCTTTCAACCTCTATTAAGACCACAACATAGAGCATGCCTTTACCTCTAGTTGAGATAAGAGAAAAGCATTCAAAAACACTTCCTCCCATCCCTTTTCTTACAATAGATTAGAGCCAAGTACGAATTTTCACTATCTTAAACAAAAAATAAAACTTTCCCACAAACCATTTCATATTGTTCCTCTCCAAATTCTCATTGAACACAAAACATCTAAGAAACATCTAGAACTCTCCTCCCTTTACCCTTCCTCTTCTTCTCCCTTCTCTTAACTTCAAGCAACACTTCAACTATAACTTCTTTTGAAGAAGCTTATTCCCCCTAACAATGATCAAGAGAATAATTCCCTACTTACATCGAATGTCAAAGAAAGCTTTTGTGGAAGGAACGATCAAAACACCAAAAATCCTTTTAAAATCTAGTCTTCCAGGCTTCTTGATATCAACAAAATCAAAAGACATAGTTTTCCAATCATTAACTAGTTCAATATCCACCAAGGGAAAACCCTCGTATAAAATTAAATATTTGCTCTCTACAAGCTACACCAGAGTCGCCTCTAGCGATGGTTCTAAGGTTTCTCCATCCATGGCTTCTACCTCGAACCCTCTTAAAATTAAGTCTCTACCCTTTTCCTTTAGAAGGTTTCTTCCTTGACTAAGGGAAAACTATCAAGGCTATACAACAATGTGCTAAGCCAACTTTGAGAAGCTCCCACTTTTTTCAATTTCTAGCAATTCAAATTTAAAGAGAAATAATATAATAAGTCATTGTCCGTATCAAATAAGTCAATAAACATAATAATTTTGAATTTTTAATAATTATTTTGCATAACTTTATATTCTCTCAAGTATATGTAAACAACTCTTTACTACAATAGAAATAATAATATCACATTAGAAAAATAAATAAAGACACAAAAATTCACCTTTTAAATTTTAATTATTTATCTAGAATGTATTGTGTGAAAAACCATTCCAATTGAGGCCAACCTTTGAAAGCTAGATCCACAAAATTAGATTATTATGGCAAACCCCTCGAAAACAATTTCTTAAAACTACCTCATCAAGGCGAGGAAGTCAATCTACATTGATTGAACTTCCCAAATAAGCATCAAACACCAAAAATTAAGATTAGTCACTTAAAGTTATGATTAGTTTAATGATCATAACTGATTTGATCATATCATAAATGGTTGAACACTCAATTAACATATCTAATTGTCATGTCAACAAATGACATGCACAAGCCTTAAATTCTTAGGTCGTTATAGCCATATAAAAATTGTAATTTCCCATAAAGAAGTTAGCTTAGCTCACATCAACAAAATTTTCAATCGTAAAACAAAACCAAGGGTCCAAATTGCAACATCCAAGTTATATAATTGGGCTAGATCTTTAACCATTGTCCTCAACTTATTCAAAAATTACTCTATTGTTTAGTCTCCATTGCTTCTTGTTATATTGCTCACCACCATGGGTTGATCTATTTATAACTTTTATGTTAAATTTTGTCCCAAGATAAACTTCAAGAAAGTCTCTCAAGTTCAGTACTTTCAAAAATGGAATGTGTGGATGGTACTTTCTAGAACTAAGGTAAGTGCCAATGTCTTGGTGTTCATGGAGCTTCTTACTAAGGAGGGTGGCCCCAAATTATAGATTCTTGGGAATTTAGTATAATTGGCCAAGAAATATTGTTTTTAAGAAGTGGAATACACTGATGCAAACTATAAATTCACAACAAATTTGAGTATTTTATTGCAAACTCAAAGACAGAACTAAGGATCCTCACAAATCAAAAATAACCAAAGAAAAAAACAGAAATTTCTATTTAGTGTACAAAATGGAAGAAGAAAAAAAAATTCTCTTCCTTACTAATTCCTAAGACTTTAATTCTAATCCAAAACTTCAAGAATACACCAACTTTGTTTTTTCTTCTAAGCAAAATATAACTAATGAATGCAACTTCTCCATTTTTTTTTTGAAGCATAAAAAGAAACCCCAAGTCCATAATAGAAAAAAAGAAAAAAAGCTCTACTTATCCTCTTTTCTCGCTTTGGCTCAGCTGCAAGGAAAAAAAATACACAAAGAAAAACTTCAAACTCTCAAATATTCCTCACAAGTTATCATCAAACACATGAAGCAAACCACTTATTTGACAAGATCTTGATCACACAGCCACAATAAAACAACAGCAAATAATAAAACTAATTTTCCAAACCAAAATATTCCTCACAAGTTTATCATCAAACACATGAAGCAAACCACCTATTTGACAAGATCTTGATCACACAGCCACAATAAAATAACAGCAAATAATAAAACTAGTTTTCCAAACCATAATTGCTCTTTGGCCAACCGATTACATGAAAAATAACCTTGCCGACTTTTTACATGAAAAGTATATATAATAGCATTTTGCTCTACATCAACTATGCAAAATCAAAAGAAATGACCTTTTACTTATCTAAATCATTCATTATTTTAGATAAACATTTTACACTAATCTGTTCAATCCTAAATAAGTGATCTCCACTTTTGAAGTTAAACTTTTATAAATTATAGCCCAATCATTTGGTCAAGCAAGTTATAATGCGCTACCAAGAATCAATAAATTACAACCTTTTTAATGGCTTAATTACGAATGCACATTATCAACACATATTTTTTAAGCATTAAAGGAAAAACAACATATAAAAGAAGGCTTTCTTAGGGATGTCATCATAAGAATAGTTCAATTTAGCTAAAGAAAAAGCTTTTACTGCTACCAAAGAGCCTTTTTTTTTCCAAATATTTCTACGAATACGTTTCTTTGATGTAGAAGTACGTTTTTTTGGAACTGTCATTCAAAACTATGCGACCTCCTTTTGTATTTTATTTTTATGTGAAAAACAAAAATTTTCATAATTAGTTTTTCAACTAATCTTTTATCATTCATTATTTATAAATCATTATTTATAAATATATATAATTATATATAATTACTATATATATATAATTACTATGGAATCAATATCTATTCCATCTGATTATTTATTATATTGATTATTTATTATATTATATATATATATATATTATATTGATTTATTGATTTCGAAAATGATTTTTTTATTATTATTATTCTTATTCATATTAATAAAAAAACAGCTGTTTTTTCGAAATGTAATCACTAGGAGTGCAATTGATAATAAAGACCCGCATAAGACTTGCCAACACAACATGACCTATTAAAGTGAGGTAATTTGCCTATGTACAGGTTTAGGATATCAATCTATGAACAAGGTTAATGGCATGTTATGTCTCATAGAAGGGATATGCCATTTCAAAAATCATCTAAAAAAATTTCTTAGAATTCTAAAAGATCTTCTGGCCATATGTGTAGTTCTTAAAATGCTTGGATTTTGAGTCACAACTTATGCACATAACTTTGTTCGATTTCTAACATATTTGTGGAGATCATAATCAACAATAATATTAAGTTATTATAAATTTGAGCTTTCAAGCTTAGTTAACAACTACAACTTGACCTAGTTGGTATAGAGGGATATGTAAAGACCTCTTCATTTTTTGTTATTAAGTGGGAGACTATCCATACATTAAGGGATAGCCTAAAAAGACTATTTCACCTCCATTAGTAGAAAATCATGCCAAACTTTGTCGTTACACATGCCAAAATAAATCAAGTCTAAGAAACTTTAATCACTCTCGATCAGAGAGGTATCAATTGGCAATACTTGATATAGACTCATATCAACAAAAGGGCTAATACTAAGTCCTTGGCAATACTAGTAGAGATGATATTGATACTTCTCCCATTAAGAAGAATTATTTTGTAGGCCTTCTCACATATTCAAATAAGGTTATTAAGATTCTTCACCAATCATTGATCTACAAGAGTTATATCAAGATGAACATTATCACACTCAAGTATAATTCAATATGTTGGGTCTAGCAAATGTTGGGACATTCAACACAATCGTTCAATCATACAAACCTAGCTTCAAGCTCACCATCAACTATCAAATGTCCTCTTTTCAAGCTTAGGGCTAGAGGTTTCCCTCTCAAGATTCTTAAGTAAAAGGACATGTGATTGCAATATATCTATATATACAAAACAAAAAGCATTAGTATGAATTTTACAAAAAAAGGCATTGATTTGGACAAGCAACAACTACTTATATGTGATTTACAACCTTGGCTTCATATATCATAATAACTAACAAACATAGAAGAAGATAAAAAGGCAAACAAGGGCATGCACAAATTAAAAACACAATGCAACGTAATTACATAACGCTAACAAAAGACGCTTCCATACAAGTACGTGACACAAAGCAAAGGTGCCTTTTTGGTGTGATAGCCTATTAGGAAGTACAAAAAAAAAAAAAATTAAAACCAAAGGTATATATGTTAAGATTAGGAAATGAATAGATGGCATGCATAATTTATCGGTAAGGATAACCCAAGAATATTATGAATGTTGTTGTAGGTGAGATCAAAAATGTAAAGAAATCATTAATTGAGTTTTGGAAGAGTCAAGATGAATTAGAGTCAATTGAACAAAAAAGATCCTACTTAAAATCATTGAGATAAAGATTAGTAAGTCTAAGATGTCTAGTTACCTATGATCATGATATCCACACCACAAATAGCACAAATCAAGAATAAGAAAAAAGAACATTACAAAAATGTTTCAAAGAATACAAGACAAATTGTACACAAAACAATGATAGCAAATAAAATTATACTAAGAAGTATATTCATAGAATTAATTTATGCACTTCAAACCAATGTCATTAAACTAGCTATCAGCAAAAATGAGATAAACAGAGTGAAGTATAAGAATAAGAAAGATGAATTAACAGCTGAGATGTCATGTAAACTAATTCAACATTACTATCAGTAAACAAATTACCATAATGGCATTAAAATATTGTCATGCTTAAAAAAAAGTATGCCAAATTTCTAGACCAGAAAGGAAGCTCACCAAACGTCAGAAGATGATGACAGTAAGGGCAATGCTGCGGATGCTGAAGTACAAACTGCAAGGGTTGATGACTTAGTAAAACTTGGAAAATGAATAGTGGTAATGACTGCTGAACTAATTGCTGCAGCTGCTGTGGCCAGTTCCTGCAGAGCAGATGAGACAGGAACTCCAAACAAAGGAACTGTGGTGCAAATGCTGAAGACATTGATGCTTGAGATAAGAAACAGTATCTAAAGCAGAAGTGGCTGAGGCATCTGAAGACCTAGAAGTACTAGGAATAGTCGCTGTTGAAGATCCCTAGGGTACCCAAGAAGGAAGCAAATGATGTGAACAAAGCCGTGGCAGAACTTGTCGTAGAAAAGGATAATGTTGAAAAAGCAGAAGAAATAACTATGGATGCTATGCTATCGATGCTAATGATTGAGGAGCTGAAGTTCCAAACAGAAAAGAGGAGGTAGTAGAGTTAGTAACAGGAAGGGATGAAAAGGAAGTAGAAGCTGAGGCAATAGTGGAAAAGCAAGAGGAGAAAAGGCAACTTCCAAATGAGCAACATAATTTTGAAGACAGCGACAAAGGAGATGAGCAAGGGGAAGAGACAGGCGTTCCCAAGGTTGTAGTTGAAGTGCTGCAAATGCCGATGGAGCGGAAGACAGGAATGGAGTAGCCACTGCAGACGCTAAGGCCGCAGCGTTTACTAAGTTGTTGCAACCGAGGAAAATGTGTTGAATAAAAGCCGGATCCAACGCTGGTAGAAGACGAATGAATTATCAAGGAGAAAGTATTGAAGGAACGATGGCAATGGGACCAGAGGAAGTATGGTGATGCTGGCGGCTGTGGGAGGAGCTGTCGTTCCCAAGGAGAGTAGTCCGAATATAATGTTAGTAGCTATCGCTGCAGAACTAGGGTTTCATAAAGAACCAAAAAGGGAAGCGGAGGCGCCTGAAGAGAATCTGCTACTGCTGCTGCTCTTGATCTACTACCCTTTTTAGACGGTTCGCAGCAAGCTAGGTACCGCCTTGGCTGCTGTAACAAAAGATGCGTTTAGCAGTCTTTAGGTTGTAGGCTTCATTTTGGGCACCGGTTTTGAAAAACGAAGCAATCTGAAGTATTTAATTTTCAAAATATGAAAGCTTTTTATGTTTTAATAATATTTTTTTCGTTGTTAAGTTCATTGATTTTATTTATCACATTTTTTCAAGGGTCGTCAAAAAATGATAAAAACAATGACTATGAACATAATAAATAACTGTAATAAGGCAATGTAGATAAAATTAAATAGAAGTGATTTATCATCAATGAAAAAATTAAAAAATAATTATTATTAATGATAATAATAAAAATGATTGTCAATAGTCACTACTTTGATTATATACAATAATAATCAACTTAAGAGTTCAACGACTATGAACGATAATTAGCAAGACAATAATTATTATCACCATTAATAGCCAATCATTGAGTGTTGATATCAAAAGTTAAGAATTGTATTAATCAACAATGATAAATGATGCATACAAATAATTATAATCAAATATTGATAAATTTGAACAACTATAAGCTTGATAAAATATCAGAAATTAAAAAAAAATAAAAAATATTCCACAAATGAATATTTTAACAAATCTATTAAAAATATCAATAAAAGTGAGCAAACAAAATTCATAATTTTTCTATTAAATTATAAAACAAATGACATGATGAAAATAAAGACCCACCAAACTTTTCATTCAGCATTTTCTATTCCTTTTCTAAGATTCTTTTTCTATAACTATTGCACAATTTAAAACTTTACATATTAGACTTAAAACAAATTGTATATAACCATGGTCCAAACATACCCAATGTATGCAAGACTAAAGCCCATAATTTTGGACTGCATTTGAGCACTGCTAAGCTCTGGAATTACTAAACCAGTGACTGAACCAACGCCTAAAGCAAATGTAAGTATATACCTACATGTTGAATTTAAAATGTTAGTTTTATAGTAACAATAATTACATGCTTTGTATGTAAATTATTTCAAAACTAAACATAGAGATGCCAATCAAAATAAGGCTAAACATGTAGGGGAAGAAAAGTTTATATATGTTTTGTAGTGGATGCAAATGTGTTATTCACATGTCATATACAACTAACTTCATCCACCAGAATTGAAGGAATCACAATACAAATTTCAATTTTTCCATTCATATTGAATCATGTATGATACAATAGCTTTGCAATTTTTCTTTCCTTTTAGATTTCCAAAACAGCATTGCTAAGCCTTTGTGCCATGAGCTCTTATTTTTTTGTAGAAGTTGGATATTTGGATCAAAACAACTTGTTGTAGAGCTGATTTGGTAGTCTAATTGCGTATGGTTAGTAGGAATCAATTGAGCATTCCTTTGGCTAATGATCCTTGGAGTGGCACTGTAGGCTCCATCAAGGCATTGGTTGTATAGGAGACAATTGCCCTTGTTGATGATGTCATGGAACACATTGATCACATCTTCGAAAATAATTTTGGAGCTTCTATATTTTGGAAGGGTTTGAGGTGCCCTGTTTACATCCCCTCTTCATGTAGTAATCTAACTGGAAAGAAGGCATGTGTAATTCACTGGTGAGTGAGCAGGAAGTAAGGTTCATGGTCTTGTGAGTAATAGTGATTGAAGTAAAGATGTAACACGTGCTTACATACACCAAAGATATTATAAAATGCCCCTCCTATTTTTGTATACAACTCCATGTAGCAATGTGATTTTCTTGGATGGATCCAAGAAAATAGCATAGTAATTAGAATTTGCAAGGCTAGAAACAAAAGACAACCTCATACAATAATAGAGGGCAACAATTCTCATATCACAGAATTAAGGACATTAAGACTTAGCTAAACATAGTCTCTATGCGACTTGGAGGTCATATCTTCAAATATTTAAAACAACCTCCTATAAAATATATCATAAGTCATTATATAACAAATAATTTTGATCCTAATGCACCATGTCCTATGCATATGAGAGATTTCTAAGAACTTGATGCCTTTTTTATCAACTTGATCTTGGGTGCAGTGTTACTGGCAATCTACAATATCATTTCAGAAAGTGCACTCCATATATTATTAAAGCCATAGTTTTTCTCAAAAAATGGCTACTTCTGCAAACCAAATTTGAACTGTTGTATAGCGATTTTTAAAGAGATAAAATGAAGTTTATATTTTTAATAAACATTCATTTTACTTTCTTATCTTTTTAGCAAACCTAAACCTCCACTATGTGATGCATTAAGAAAAGTGGATGCACAAATGATCAGAAAAGAGAGCCCGAAAGAGATTATGGGAGTTTAAAAGAATCTAAGAAATTACAAATATGATCCAACCCAAGCCATGACTCCTTCCAAATTCATTCTAAATGGGATAGATTAATGATTTTACTACTAAGAATGAACACCATCAAGGCTCACTTTTATGTCAACTACTTCGGTGTTAATCGTAATTTTTATTACTATTTATATTGAGGAAAACAAATTGTATTACATGTTTTTTTATTAAGATATTTTGCTAATAAACTAACAAATGGGAAAACCTGAGATCAAAATACTGGAGAACCACACTAGAATCAAAGGTTAATGGATCTAAAAATGTAAACATAGATTAAACGAGCATGAGTATTGCTTCTGCTAATACAATTTATTGATTTGCGAAGGACTGGAAAAAATATAATATCACAAATATGATGCAAATAGGCTTGGCTTATGTGGAGTTTACCTAATGTGTGAGAAACAAATAAAGGTCATGATAACCAACATGAGAATATTGATTTTTGATAAACACTTACGAATAAACCCAAGTAATATTAACATACCCATAATAATTCAACAAATAAAATTTCTTCAAGCATGTCATAACCTTCAAAGTATGTGTTCCCATGCTAACCAACCATGTCACATGGTAGATACAAATATCTTTTGACCCTTAACTTGGGACCATGTTCTCACTTAATCACACTAAAGTGCTCAACGATTTCACAATTCTCAATTGTTTCGATCATGTTAAAGGCTTATGAAAATTAAACTGTAGAATTACAATATTTTTAGCAAATTGAACTTTCACACTTCAAACTTGTCAATATAACAAAGACTTTTATGTTGACTAGGGAATAGATGCAAGTTGCCTGAAATAAGTGATTAATAAGATAAACTAATAGCAACAGTTTGTTAATACTTATAATCATTTACTATTTATATTATAATCTAAAACATATCTCATAAAATATTTTGAAATAATCATTATAATATTAAGGTGAACTTCAATATTCATTAGTATATAACCAGATGGGATTGGGTACATTAAGCCCCTACATAATCACCTATTAAGAAAGGCTAAATAGTATGATGTCAAACTTATAATAGCTAACTTATCAACTTAAATGTACTAAGGAAATATAAAACTTTATCAAACCCTGTTTATATGACAAGCCAACCACTAATATATATGATCTTATTTTTTTATCAAGATAATGTTCTTTTTGGACACCATTGTTTGCATTTCAACATGAAAACACATAATTCAAAAAAGGTTAACTGGTATATAACCAGATGGCGTTGGTCATATCAGGCCCTAAAAAATCATCGATAAACCAATTTATTAGATTATGCACCACAACTTGAATGTACTGAGATATAAAACTTTATTAAATGTTATTCATATGACAAATCAATCATTGGTATATTTGATTTGATTTTTCTACCAATAACTTTCTTTTTGTATATCATAGCCCTACATTTTAGAGTGAAAGCACCTAATTGAAGAGTTTCTATCAATTTTTTTCCTATGTGTCTTCAAATTCCAAATGATATGACAATTTCTATTAATGTTATAAAAACCCTTATGCACAAGCAAAACATGTTTAAAAGAAGATGTGCAATACTTATAATCAATCTTTGATTAATTATAGAAAATAAAAGGAAAGACATATGATAATAAATGATCTTATAAAATTTTAACATGGCATTATGATAATGTTAAGTCATCTAAAAACTATAATTGATACCTATAAATATTAATATATTGACAAATGACAGATCATTGTCATTTTGAATACTTCAACATATAAACTATTGATTGGAATGAATTTGCTTTTGGCTAAGGTTAACGAGAACTTCTTGATACCAACTTGATAATGTATTCTTTTGTTGTAATCATACATAAAAATTCAAAATTAATTAAATTGATCTTATTAATTCTACACTTGTAGAGTGTAGTTTTAATAGATAGTAAACAGAGGTAAAGAAGCATGTTGAAGCATCTAGAGCATAATGATATTCAAGTTGGTGATTTATTTGAACATCCTGATAATCAAGATATTTTACTTTTCAAAAGCCCATAGATTATTGGGCAATTGTTCAAAATGTATCCTTTCAAAGTCTAATAAAAAATAATTTCTTGAAGAGTAATATTTTATATATATGTTTTCAAGATAAAAAGATAAAAATCATCTAATGATCACACATAAAAATCTTTTCAAGTTTTCTTGTCTAATAGCATATGCAATTAAGTGTAAACAAATTATAAAACATAAGAATAGTTCATTATCCTATGAAATTTTTTTTGTACATTATATTGTTTTTTTTTGTTCTCTAATAAAATTTATTTGCTAAATAAATAATTAGTAATTATTCTAAGAAACTTGTTATCTAATATGTCAAAAAAAACATAATTAAAAATAAATTTCTATATACAACCAGCCAGATATAACATGTCTACCAATACATTTAATAACTTAATTGAATGTATTGTTAAGTGAGATAATTGTAGTCTTTTAGAATAATGGAAGTCATAGGATATAAGTTTTGTGTATAACATGATTAACATCTTTTCCTTAACATAAAAATTAAGCAAGTTAATCATTTAAGTATTATTTTGGTTGATAAATCCATACATGTTTATGCATCCATACTCTTGTATTCCTCTCAAAATAATATATAATATTCACATAGAATTATTGAAACTTTATTAAAGTGTTCATCTTGTAGAACTATAGGGGATTAAACAATTATTTGCTATTTAGTCAAAGAATTACAAGGTTGATATTTGACAAAATGATTCATGCAAGTATTATCATCTTTAAGAGATAAATGAACACGTATGAAAAAGCATCACATTCAAACTAAGTGTATTGACCATGATTATCAAGCATATTTGACCTTTCTCATATAATAAAGAGTAATGCCAAATATATTACCACTAAAGAGCAATATAATTTGGTTTCACCTCTTCAAAAAAATATATATATAATTTGGTTTCATAAGAAGTTTCATCAACTTCAAATAAATCATTAAATGATTAATAGTAGATTTTTGTTTTATAGTAGTAGATTTAAATACTTTTGGATAACCCATACGATTAATAGTAGATTATTGTTTTATAGTAGTAGATTTAAATACTTCTGGATAACCCATTTGTATTATCAAATGTCAAGTATTAACGAGAATATATAAGATATGGCATAAATATTGTGCCTAAAATAGGCCATTGAGTAAAAATGAAAAGAGAAAGAATTTCATTATTGGATCATTTATTTCTTCAAACATTGTTTGTTTCATTTTAAATCCATTCTCTACTTGTCTTCTTTTAAACAACTCATTGAGTTTCTCTTATACTCTGAACAATTGAAGTGTTTCGTGCTAAGGAAATCCCACAAGAGGGGGGTGAATTGTGTATTTAAAATTTTATGAATTTCGAAATTAAACTTAAAAACCTTTAAGCAAGAGTAAAGAGAGTTGAACACACAAATTTTTAAGTGGTTCGACTCAAAACCGAGTCTACGTCCACCCCCAACCGGTGTTGGGAAAAATCCACTAAATGCATCGATTACAAGTGAGGTTTTTCGTACGATTCACCTCAAACCTACTTGGGATTTTTACTACGGCTAATCCCAAACCTACTTGAGTTTTTACCGGGCTCAACTCAAACCCGGGGCTTTAGCACTACTGCCGGGATGCCCTTGCCCCAAAACGAAAAGTACAACGATTGGCAAAAAACTTAAGAGAAATAGGAGAAAAGAGGAGGCACACACAATCGACAAATTAGAGGGATAGAAATTGAGAAATAATTGAAAAACCTCTAATTCCAATAGCCTTCTTGCCGCTTTGGTTTTTGAGCTTGGATGCACCGTTTTTGCTTGAGTGCTCGAATTTTGAGATCTGAAATCTTTGGAAAATTTAGCAAAGGTTAAGCTGAAAAATACATCAATTTTTCCTATTTATAGAGCTCAAATTTGAGCTCTAAAAACACTTCCAACGGCTCCAAAAATTAATTAGCCATTTGGGCAACGGACGGAAAGCAGCCACCGTCCGATCCAGGCCCAAAAACGAACGGCGCAGATTGATTTACGCATTTTACCGTTCGGGCTTAATCCAGAGCGTTGGATCTGGGCACGTAATCGAACGGCACGAATTAAATCTCGCGATTACCGTTTACGCGATTTAATCCCGTGCGTAGGATCCGGGCGCAAAAATGAACGACACAGATTTTACCTTACGAGATGAATCCTGTGCGTTGGATTCGGGCGGGCTTGATCTGAGCCATTGGATCCCGCGAAGGCTGAAACTAGGATTTTTAGTCCCACATTGCGTATGCGAAAATGTTGGAGCGCTATATAAGAAATCCACCCTGTTTATATTGCGAGCCTCTTTGGGGTTGGCTCCCCCTCCTTTGACCAGGACTTAATCACCTGGTTCGGGTTGACTTAACCAAGCATTGTTCATTGACTGTTGATCACGCTGCAGTTTGACCTAGCCGAGCTCCTCTCGGCAGGCTTGGCTTAGCCAGACACTGTTGATATGATCGTTGACCAGCGCTAGCCGAGCTCCTCTTGTTGGGCTTTGGGCGGGCTTGGCTTGGCCTTCTCGGGTCAACAAAATTTTTATTTTTAAATTAAATTTTTAATTTCTAAAAGACCTGGAAGGGCTGTTTTTGCGCCGGATCGACCCGCCCATTGCTACAGTGCATTTTCCTGAGACTTCAGCTGTTTTAGGGTATTTTTGATGAATTTTTTGTGCCAAAAATTTGAATATAAGTGTATAAAGATAATTTTATATTCTTATAGTATTATAAGTGGTGCGGACACCAGTTACATTCGAGACTTTCGACGCGCCCAATCCCGTCAGGCACGATATAGCTCGAGGGATTTATTTTTGTGCAGGGTCAATTTGGAGCTCGAAAATAAAATCTATGCTAAAAAACGGACTTTTAAAACATTCAAGACGCTCACCGGCGACTCAGGTCCCACCGCCCCGTCGAACGCCGTCCGTCCGCCGCCGTCCGCCGGCAGTCCGCCGGCCGCCGCCCAACAGCCGCTCCGCAGGCGCGCGCGCGCGCGCTCAGCCAGGACCGCGGCGCGCCCCCGCGCGCGGGTACCGCACCATCGGCGCGACGGCCCCTGCGGGCCGCCAGCAACCCGTCCGCCTCCGATCGGGTCACCGCGGTCGGTATCGGGTCCGCCCGTCCCGATTATGCTTTCGGGTCACCCGCCTGCCCTCGCGGGTCGGCGCGACCCGAACTCCGCCGCACCCGCCCACGCCGCGCCGAAAGCGCCGACAGCAGTGCCCCCCCCCCCCCCCCCCCGCCCATACGCGCGGCGCACATGCGACAGCTCAAACGCCCCCTTGCAAGTTCTAATTAAGTTTGGAAACAACTTATTTTAAGGCTTTTATGTATTTTTGTACCCTTAGGCTCCCTATAAAAGGGGAGGCCTACCCCTATGTTTCAGAGGACGCTTAGTGAATGAGAATTTTTGTTTTCTTGCATCTTGTTGAGAGCTCAAGTGTGAGTGCATCAAGAACTTCGACGTGCTGATTCGTCGAGGCTCCGATACTGGAAGGAGGGGTGTGAGGCCCAAGCAGTGAGACGCCGTGCCAGTCCATCAACCATTCTGAAGCAATTTCTTCGCGCATCACCCACGAAACGCAAGTCAACTTCCGTACTAACGGTACGCTCGGAAACTTCCCGCCACTTCCCTTACTTGACGTGTTTCCTTCGCGGATTTTGGATTTCCTCGCTGTTCACTTTCCTACTATCCGATTTTCTTCGTTGCCTCTGGTTCACTCTTTTCGCGTACAACTTACTTCGTTATCCTCGAAACTAGTGTTGATTAGTTCGATCATCCGACTCTTAATTCTGTGTTGAGCGATCTTTCAAAATTTTATTTTTCGAGATCGGTATTATTAACCCATCCTGAGTACCCCGTGTCTGCGCCGTCGAGAGGTAGCGGGCCTAGCATACGGAGCAACCTCTGTGTTGCCCACGGTCCCCTCTTGGCTAGGATCGCCTTGGACGGGTGTCTCAAGCGTGTTACCTTTTTCGAAATTTCACGTAATTTCCCACAAGTTTTTGTTATTTCCCTAAAAGTTTGCAGGTTAATCGCTTGTATTGCTCAATAAACAAAAGCTTAAATCCGTTCGGCATCAATAAGTTATTTAAATAGCTATGAAAAGGAATTCATGAAAAACAATTCCAAAGCAATATTAAAAAATCAAATACCAATGTCTATACATTTTGTCAAATATGCTTAGCCCAAAAATCAAAATTCAGTATTAAATAACTTTATAATATTTTTAAATGTTAATACTACTAGTGTGCCTCATAATCTCAAAGTTTGGACATATCAAATTCAAGAGAAATAAAAAGAAATTCAATTATAAAAAATCTTGTGCATGTCTCAAATTTCCTTGAAGTATGCCATGACCTCAAGGCCCTTAGAGACCATTATTTTAGACATCTAAAATACATGGCTTGATTTAATTAATTAGTAACAATTTTACTTAAAATCAAGCCAAATAAAATATACACATTTATGCTTGACTCATCAAACACAATGGTGTAACAATACCACGTGAGTAGAATGTAATAATTAAATACGTTACAATATTATACAAGTGGAGCAATATAAATTTATGATAATTTTATAAAGCTTCTTTAAAATTTCCAAAATTATCCTTCTGCATAAAGCATCAATTTCAACTCTATCAATCCCCTCTTAGAGCATACCTTGTAGCCAAATAATGTACCACTAGTAATTATCATATACTCTATCTTTGTATTAGATAGTATAATTATATTCTACAAAACTGATCTCTAACTAACAGCACAAAATTTTAGATAACAAAATTTTAGATATTTTGTTGTGCACTTAAAAGTTATTTTTTAATTTATAATATTTAAAATGGTGAAGATTTTATGAGCAAGATTTATGAATTTTTTATTTGAAAAACTTCTATAATTTTACTTAATTTATTAGGATTTTGCCAAAGCATCAAACACAAATAGGTATTATATGTTCGACTTTATCATTTATTTTTTTAAAGATTATTTTAATGTGACATAACAACTTTATTATGTTTCCCAAACTGTTTTTCCTTTTAGGATGAAGCATAAGTTTGATTGCTAAACAAAAAGATAATCTCGCGAATTTTATTGATAAGAACAACATCTCCCTTACTTACGAACAGTAATTGAACAGTAATTGAACAGAGAATACAAGGTTACAAAACAATATAAAAATCTATAAACCATTGAAAACTCGTGAACGCTTTCAAGCTGGGCTGTATGGCTTCAAAATACAGGCGAGCTTGCGGATATCTCCTTCGAATGTCGATGAACTAGAATGGAGAAGGGGCCGAAGCAACTGCGACGTCACCGGGGACGACGAGGCCCGAGCTACGGACCAGCTCCGCCATGGACCGGTGCGGGTTCGACCTACGGGCTTCACATAACTCCGGCAGGGAAACACCTGTTCATAAATCAACAAAAGTAAAATTTTAATACAACTTTGGCTTGGTCCGGTGGTATGGAATTTTTTTTTTTTTTTTTTTTTTCCTTTCGTAAATTACATGTTTTATAATATAATTTATTTAATAAAAAATACTTGAAATTCTGTTCTCGTCATAAATTATTTAAAAATTAAAACGTCGAATTTCTGATGAAAGAAAGGCCCGGTCAAGGAGCGTGGATATATACCTTCACCGGCGGCAAGATTAAAGTAGAGGTCGATGACGTTGGGGCAGCTCTGATAGCATGCCGTGGAGCAGAGCTTGGAGGTGAAATTGGGATCGAGAAGAGCGTCGGAAGAGATGCCGACGGCAGCGCGGTCCGCACCGCAAGCGTTCACACATTCGTCAGTCTCGATCCAATCGGAAAACCTGTCGACCAGAACCTCCGACGTCCGGCAATAGTACTCCGTCGTCGCCACCCCTTCGACTCTGCTCCTTCGAAAGCTCTCAAGGACGCATCGCTTACCCGCCGACGAAATCGAAAAGGTGCACAGATCCTGCGGCAGCTCCTCGCATACCACCGTCGCTGCATGCACAGGCAATCGCTTAATTACAACAATACGATCTAGAAATTTCTTCTTGGAAATTAAATATCGCGCGGGTTGATCGCACGCTTACCATTGGCAGACTGTAGGAGAAGAACAAGGGAGAGAATAAGAGCCGACGCGATTACAGAAGAGGACGCCATCGATATATCGATCGAATGTCGCCTATGGTTTGTTTTCCTTCCCTTCTCGTGTTTCTTCGTCTTCCTCCGCGCTTGCTGTCCTTTCTAGCTTTGGGCTAATCGAAGGAACCGATTGATTATGGCCGATGAAGCGACCTCGCCTTTTATAGTCATAGATGGAGAAAGGTGGAGGAGCTCGTCGTTGGTCGTCGATTTCAGATTCCGCGTGCCAGTTGCCATTTTCCCACGCCTGTTAGTCACAGATTAATTATAACCAAGGGAAGCTTAATGTGAACTGACCTAGTCAACATGAATCGGGTAGAAGCAGCCACCTCTAAAGTTGTACTTTCTAGAAATTAAACGAAACGTTGCTTGACTAGCATTCGTAGACGTGTTTTAAGGAAGCTCCGAGGAAATTGGAAATTTCCGGCATTGTGAAGCTTCCCAATGTGCAATTCTTCTACAAGTTTTTCTTTTTGTCGACTTCAGCTAAATTATTAAAATGTTTTTAAAATAATAATATACCTGTTTGTATAACGTATTTTTAAGCAATAAATAAAAAAATATTATGAATGAAAGGTAATTTTTTATTCTCTTATTAACATTTTATATTACTTAAACCATTATTCTTGGTTTGATTTAGTTTAAACATTGTTAGGCGAAGACTAAAAGTGCGCAAAATTAACGTCGAGATTAAAGGAGGAAAAAAGTGAAGTTGAAGCATGTGAGTTACTCGAGGACTGTGGACAAGTAGAAGTAATTAAACCTTACTATAAGTAAGGCATCTTTGCTGTTTTGATAATGCTTTGAACGTTTTTTTAATAAAAAAATATAAGAATAAAAAAATATTTCAATATAAGTCAAGATTAAAGAAAAAAAAAAGGAATATAAGACATATGCGTTGCTTGGAGTACCGCGGACTAATGGAACTTCCTATGTCCTTACCCTAACATATTTTTTTAATAAAAAATTATGCAAAAACAAAATATTATTTTGTTTATCTAAAATGATATTACAATTTTTTTATTTTTTAATGGAATATTAAAAAATAAAATTTAATTTATTATTATTATTATATGTTGTATCAAGCCGAACCTTGTCTTTCTCCTGCTTGGTCATTTAGTTTTGTGAAGCTCTAAAAAAAGAATCCAAAATAAAAAATAAAAAATAAAAAAAAAAAACAAAAAGAATGCCAGCTTCCTCTTATTCTATTATTTATCCCGAATTTGGTTTGCCGAGCCAAACACGTTGACGAGGTCTCAAGTATTGGTTAATAATGTATTTTTTTTATTTTTTTTAAATGCATGTTATATGTATTGAATGTTATTTTCTTAAACGGCAAGGCAAGGACTTACTATGAAGAAAAGCTCATTTGAAGGTTGGATTAATTCAACGTTTTATTGTTAAGTATTAAATTAACTAATGAATTAAAAAATTAAAAATATCACTATTAATTACTATTAAAAATTACATCTAACAATATTATATAGAGAAGTAAATGGAAAAATAGTGATTGATTTTTTTACAAGATCATTTTTTTATTATTTTATAAGAAATGAAAAAGTATTTTTTGTTTATCGTACTTTTTAAAAGGCATATATTTCAAAGACCGGTTAACCAAATGCTTGATTACTTTTCAAACTTAGATTTTCGATAAGTCTTATTTCAAAAACGGCCTGCCGAACTTAGGTAGTCTTGTAACCTAAAAATCATCGGCACTGATTGAGATTTAAAAATAGCTTCAAGAAACGTCACCTTAAAGAATTTTTTTTTATCAAATATTATTTAATGAATTTAAAAAAATATTAAAATTAGGGATCAGGGATTCCCAAATCCCTAACCCCAATTACATTTTAAAGCAAATATTTATATTTTGTTGTCTTTTCAAATTTTATTTGTTACAATATTTTTATAAAAAAAATCTAAAATCACTAACGAGAACTTTTTTGTCAAATATTTTAACATTCCTTTTATAAACTTTTTTTATTTGTAAGTTTATAAATTATATAGAAAAAAAGACCAAAAAATCCAAGTCAATTGTATAAATATATATTGAATCATGCCTAAAAGAGCGCATCGGGGTCGCATTTGTCCGTTCGATCTGGCGAGTTAGTTCAGATATAACGTCATCATGTTTTTTTATTATTTACAACCTAAGTAAACTTGCGTAATAATATGAGCAAGTGGCTGTCCGTTGACGGACTCCAAGCAGACCTTTCTTATATTCCTAACATGTAAGCATGTTACAGTTTACCATCTTTGATATTTAACCAAGTGGAAATAAAATAAATATTACTGAATATTAGGGGGACATGTTTTTGGCTAACATCAAGTTGATTAATAAAATATATATTTAAAAATATTAATTTTAAATATTATTAAAACTTATGTTAAATAACTATGTAATTAATGAAATGACATTAATTATTAAATAGCTTTGAAAAAAAAAAAAAAGACAACTACCTCCACTTATAAGAGGAAGAATAAATAATCAACAAAATAGATTTCACTTGTTTTACTACACTTTTTGAAATAGAACCTAGAGATCATATCCAAATATAATAGATTTCCAATTTGAACTTATGGGATCTATTCATATCAAAAGAAGCTGATAGGTATTAAAATTATTTTTGTACATGAGGAATCATTGTTGACAATCAGCTATAATAGTCTAATTGATTAGAACTAAAGTGCACCTTTGTTATTATGACTTAGTTCCAACTACCAGAACAAAGAATTTGATCGTTGATGCGTGATTAACTTAGTTTTAGTTGACAAGCTCGATAAAATGATATTATTTAGACAATTAATCAGAACTTTACATGTTCAATAAATCTATGTTATTGAAGGAAGATGAGTTCATTACCTGGGGAGATTTTTCTGAGGAAGACTTTTAGCTGCAGCTTTGAAAACTGTTATTTCCTCTCCTTTAGTCCTTGACGGATTCAGAATTGGAGTTGCATAACAGACATCAGCTTGTTACTTGGATGGCAGCACATGATTTTGCGAGATTGATTCCACAGCTTGCATATATCTTGTGCTCAACTGTAACAAAGTCACACAACAAAATCATCACTTCTCTTACTTACCATCTGGTCAATTGGCTCTGGTACTGCAAGAATTTTTTTGAGCAATAGCAATCCTTAACGCATTTCAAAGACTTCAAACCCACTTATGCTTTTGATGTCGGGGGACCATATCAACATAAATACAGTTGACTCTTTTCATGATAAATTATCCAGAAAAGGCCATCATTCTTCTGGATTTTTGTACTCATACCGCTCCGATAGTGAGATGGGAAGTTTTTCTAGAATCAACCCAGCTGCATCCAGGACTTTTGCACAGGCCCATGTTGCGAATCATTGTTCTCATCTTTCCAGCATCTGCCCATCTTCCCGAGCTGGCATAAATATTTGCAAGGATCACGAAATGAGATGGGCTTTTGGGTTCAAGTTGCACCAAATGCTCTACTGCTAATTCTCCCATCTTCAAGTTAGAATGAATTTTAGCAGCACCAAGTAAAGCTCCCCAAACGCTAGCATCAATTTCCTTTGGAATTTGATCAATCAATTTCAGTGCCTCATCAAAAAGGCCAGCACAGCCTAACAAATCAACCATGGCGGCATAGTGTTTCTTGTTTGGTTCCAAGCCATATTCAATACACATTGATTTGAAAAATTTTCTTCCTTCATCAACCAAACCTCCATGCCTACAAGCAGATAAGAGACTGACAAAGGACACAGAATCTGGAAGAATGCAGCTTTCTTTCATTTGAGAAAACAGATCAATGGCACTGCTAACAATCCCATGCATTGCGTATCCAGCCAGCATGGCATTCCATGTTATGATACTTCGACAGTTCATCTGATCAAAAAGGTTACGAGCAAACTCCAGTCGTCCACACTTTGAATACATGTCAATTAAACTATTTTTAACAACTAAATGAGATTCAAATCCAGTTTTTATTGTGATGGAATGAAGAGTAAAACCATCCCTTAGTGAAGAAAGGCAAGCTGCTGTTGGTATGATGCTTACCAACGTGACCAGGTTGGGCATGAAATTCTCGGCTCTCATTTTGAAGAAAGCAGACATTGCTTCATTTGCAAACCCATTATGCAAGTATCCTGCGATCATGGTGTTCCAGGATACCACATCTGCAGAAGATTTTATCTCACAGAAAATTGTTTTAGCAGCTGTAAGGTCTCCACACTTGGCAAACATATCAAGTAAGGCATTCTTCACATGAAGATCTGATTCAAAACCTTTTTTAACAACCAGTCCATAAAGACATGTTCCTTGAGTAAGTTTATCTAGAAAAGCACAGGCAGAAAGTGTGCCCATAATGGTTCCATGGTCTGGTTGAAGTCCAGTGGTTTGTAGTTTATGGAACATAAGTAATGAACTCTCAGCACCACCACTTTGAGCAGACCCATTGATAAGTGCATTCCAGGTGACAACATTTTTGTTTTGCAATGAATCAAACAAGTTATTTGCAGAAATTAAGGACCCACACTGAGCATACATTGCCACTAAAGCAGATCCCAAAGGACCATCTAAACTTATGTTGGATTTCAATGCAAAACAGTGAATACTCCTCCCCAAAATTAGATCTAGCAAGTCTGCACAAGCAGGTAGAATGCTCACAAGGGTGACACTATTAGGCATAATGCTTTTAGATAGCATCTCCCCAAAAATGCATAGTGCTTCTTTTGGCTGACCTGATTGGGCAAAGCCAGAAATCATTGCCGACCAAGCAACAATATCCTTTTGCAACATTCCATCAAACAACAATTTTGCCTTTTCCACATCGCCACACTTAGCATACATTGTCGCAAGCATGGTAGTTAGCGAAATATCCCAATCCATGCCCTCATCAACCACATAAGTATGAATTTCCACACCTTTCTGCAGATCACCTGTTTCTGCTGCAGCAGAAAGGGCGCTCAACACAGATACCTGATTCAACCTCAGATTCTCTCTTTTTGAGTCATCAAAGAGCTTCAAAGCATCTATAAAATGACTATCATAGGCATAACCCGATATCATTGTTGCCCAGGAAATATCATCCCTACTGCCCTCCATTTGATCAAAAATTCGACGAGCAGCCTGTGATCGTCCACATTTGCAGTAAGCATCTATCAGACCATTAGCAACTGCAGGAAGAAGGAACCTTCTCGTGATGAAACCGTGCAGAGACTTGCATAGCAGAGCACTGCAGAGCTCACATACAGCTGGGAATAAGTTGAGAATTGTCACTAAATTGGGAATAAGCCCAACAGAAAACATCTTCCCAAGAAGATCCAAGGCTCGATGTGGTTGATTGTTTAAGGAGAATCCGGCAATCATTGCATTCCAAGTAACAATGTCCCAGCGTGGAATTGAATCAAACACCTGCGATGCGGTCTCCACCATACCAAGCTTAGAGTACATATCAACCAGAGCCGTCCCAATATATACATCTTCTTGTCGGTTCCTCCTCTTGATCTCGTCATGAATCAAACTGCCATTTTCAAAATCAAGAGCTCCTGCACAGGCTTTAACCGCAAAAGTGAAAGTGTATTTGTCCGGGTTGACGCATTGCTGCAACATCGAATGGTAGAATCGGATAGCCTCGGCGTGCTCTCCGGTTACCGTGTATGCTCTGAGCATGGTGTTCCATAACCGAATTGAAGGTTGAGATGAGGAGTTGAAGACGGAGAGCGACAAATCTGATCTCCCGAATGAAGAATAGAAATTTACGAGCAGAGTGCACAGGGAATCGTTGAACTGGCTTCCTCTGGTGAGGGATTGAGCGTGGGCTTGAAGGAGCGATCGAAGACTTGTACAAGAACGAATAATTTGGTAAACGTTCGAGTAGTCGTAGGGGAAACATAACGCTGGTTTGGCAGAACCCACTGCCGCCGTGGCCACTGAGGAATACGAAAGTGGATCACCGAAGCGAAAGACCATCGAAGCCAAAACACAGTCCGCTTATGATAATAGCTGCAAGCTCTCTCGGTTGATTCATCTCACAGGCTTTTTATTTTTGTTTCTTAAACATAATCGGCAGAAACATTTATGTTTTCATAAATATGCGAAGAGTTTTTATAAAGGCATGCAATAATTTTTAATCTTAGTTTTAAATAATAAAATCATGATTTGCTCACTTACTACTTCATTAAAAACAACATTTCAAAACACTTGTGGAGAAGTGGGTTTAAAAGGTATATCAAATAGAACCTTACTCGTTCATACACCTTATGTTAGATTCATAACTACAGCTTCAAAATTGAAAAATAAGTTATTTGAGGACGCGTAAGGATGTAAATAAGGGGCAAGGAACACAACATGCTGCTCATGGCTACTGAATGACACTAATAAATCTTACGAGTAATTACCTATTCCCTTCGTGCACATACGGATAGGATGAAATAGATGATCATCGTTAAAGATAATCTACATGCACATATCAAATAATTACCAACTCAAAATACACAAAGCCAAATCTATCCGCTCCAATGAAACTTTTAACTTTTAATTTACATATTAAGAATTTATACAAAGTTATTGTCGGAAATCAAGTTAATCAGCACAAATCATCAAATAACCACCATTATAGAAATATCATTTCCAAGGGTTGTAACACAAACCTACGGTTTCATCCACTCCAAGCAGCAACAAAGGCCCCAACAGAGCTTCGAAGGATAGTTGGTTATGTAAACCTCTTTGTTATATCCAATGACATAGAAACTGAACGATCGATTATGGTCGGCCATTGTGACACGTGTGACCGGGACAACCGATATTATATGCCTCTCGCATATGACCCTTGCAGATGGTGGAATGGAAGAGCGGTCGGCTATAACTTCTGATGAGAACTTGTTAAGTTGGAAGGAGTCTGCAAAGAAGGCAGGTGTGCACTGATATGCCTGTGTGTTATGCAGCTGAACGCCCCTTGCTTTGTGGAATACTTCATCAGGAACAGAAGCAGCACCGCTGGAAGCAGCAACCTTACGTGTGGAAAGTGTTCGCCTAGAAAATAAGAACCCGGTTTAGACACGAGACACGACACAGCCATAAATCAGAATGTACCAAGGAAAGAACTACAATAATATTCAGCACGATCTTATAATATTCGAAAGAGTATGTGCATTTAAGATGTTGCAAAATCAAATATTACATTTGTACCTCATGCATTTCCTTTTTGCAAAGACGTCAGAACCTAATTGTTGACACATAAAACAAAGAGGAGACCAGATTTATTAGAAAAAAAATCTTTGAAATGATGTTGGTGGTAACGCCTCTGAAGCTTTATTGTGTTCTTTCTCGATATTTGATCTTTATGCAAACTATATCTTTTAACAAATCAAGTATGTGGCCTTTTATAATAAAACTTGGTACTAGAGATCAAGCCCCATAGTTGTGGGCCGGAAAAATGGTTGTCCACAGAAGGGGACAACTCATCTTGGGAAGGGACAATTCATCTTCATTCTTCATTCTCCCTTCTTCTCATGACAGATCTTGTTAAGATGTTTGCATGGGCCATGTGTGGGAGCACCTCAGAGAGGGCTTCAGAAGTTGGGATGTCACAAGCAAAGAAGGTTAGTATTGAAGTGGTTTCTTCATCTTCTCTAACTTTGACTGTGAAAATGAAGCAGAATCTATTGTCCAGCTTGCCTTGCATATACGATGGCAGTCAACAACTTTAGCCTACTGCCGACAGAGAGAAAGAAGTTCAAACTTTCAAAATGACACATTCATTTCACATAACTTGCAAAACCAGCAGGCAACGACAACTTGTGTTCTATAGCTGCTAAAAAGTGGAATGGCTAACTCAACGAAAAATAGAGATGAGGAGAGATTAAAAGTTTCTCCTGCAACTGAACCAGACCTGGTCAGAGTGGATAATTTATTTGTTGGCTCAGAGCATCTTGATCAATTGTGCAATCTTTACAAAGAAATTGATTTGAACCAGTCGATCCAAGAGGTAGCCCCCAGAGACAAAGAAGTTTGTTATGAGGCAAGGGAGAGAGAAAGAAAGAAGAGGTCCCCATCGTAGAGGAAGTGGAGGGGCACTCAGAAAAATTGTTACACAATGAGGTGAATTCGAACAAAGCTCGGGTTTTGTAGGTTCAACATAAGTCAGATGCCTTATATGAAGAATACATCCAAGATCCAAGTTGAATCATCAGGGATCAATTAGCCTCATCTACAATGGGTAAGAATCAACTATACAACTGCCATAACATAAAAGTATGTCATTCATGAATCCTTGCAAACTTGGTTGAATTTATTCTATAAATCGGTAAAACATACAAACATGATTTGTTCTACCATGTTACCTATAATTTATTCTCTTTTAAAAAAGAGGTGATCAATACAATCTATTCTTCTTTCCTATGTGGAGTAAGCATCTCATTATGGAAGCTTGACTTGTGAATAAAAGGATTTAGAATTAAGAATTAGACATTATGAATCAAACAAAAGAGAGAGATGCAATAACTATTACTACAAATGTCAAATTTATTATAGTAGTTAGGGGCCAAATTATTCGCTATCATCAGGCTCTTCTGATGTGCCAATGTCATAAGGGAAGGAATATATTGACACAACTTATTTAACATGATGTACTAGTACTTCAAAAAGGAAGCATCATAAATTTTCAATCAGGAGTGTTGCACGAATATTTGCATCACCTTCTTTGTTATACTCTTCTTGTTACGTCCTCCAAAGATCTCAAAAGTGAAAACCTTGTCATTCATCTTCAATTTCTCTTCAATCTTTAGCCATGTCAAGGATGAGAAACTATTCTTAGCAAACCTAGCAATAAATAGGTTCACAAACTTTGCTGAACATAAGTAATTTCTTTAACCAAGGCTAGCTTATACTAGATTACCTTCTCATAATCTGATGACAAAACTCCATCCATTGCTACTCTTGGCAAGTATCATTAGCCTAACTCTTTTTTCAAGAATAGATTGTGCATCTTTTTGTGCATTATAAAGCTTACGTTATTAGTTCTATTATTGACTAAATACTATCCATTTCTATTCTTAGCAAATATTAGCCTAACTCTTTCTTAAGGAATAGCTTAAGTACCTTTTTGTTATTATAAAGCTTTCTCTCTTGTTTTTCAATCCATGTACTCCCTAAGTATATGTAATTATTATAATATAAAACTAATCATAAAGATATATGATATTTTTTATTTCATATCTATTTCTATCTCTTTTTGTCATGCATAAAAAAATTAAAAATTTGTTATAAATATATAAAAAATAGTTACAATGAGTTGTCTCTCTCCTCATATTTTTTTGCATATAGCATGTAAAATTTAAAAAAAACTCTAAACTTAAAGATAAAAAATAATTATTAAAACAATTTGACATGCTTTAATAGATATTTTCTGCATTTCTAATTTCATTAGAAAAGGTATGCACACAAGTTAAAATTTTAAACTAGATTTTAGAATCAAAACAAATTTGGGTCTAGCCAATATATAATCAATAATCTCAATATTTCTGATTACATTGTTATCATTATTTTATTTTTTGTACATTTTTTTTTATGATTTGGGTTAGCTTTTCTCTTGCATTTTTTAATTCCTCCAAATATTTCTCATTCAAAGGTTCACAAAGTCCAAGATATTCATTATGTTTTTTTCTCAATTTTTTGCATTTCTTTAAAATTTTTTAAATTCATCAATCAAATTAATCAAAGTTTCTTCTAATTCTTTCCTCAAGAAGACTTATCTCATCTTCTTCTATTTTATATTTATGAGTTGCCACAAGACAAAATGACTCTTATTTTGACTTTTCTTCATAAGATGAAATGGACTCATTGGAGCCACTCCAAGTGCTTTTTGTTGCATTTATCTTATTTCTCTTTTTTTTGGATTTTTCTTGTTTACCCCCTAAATATAAACCTGCATGCTTGCTATTGTTAATCCATTCTTATGATTGGAGGTGTAGTCTTTCTCCTCATTTTTATAAAAATTCTATCAATCCCACTCAACTCTTGGAACCTACCTTGTAACCAAATAACTTTATTTATAGCATTAGTAATTATCATATACTCTATCTTTATAGTAGACAATATAATTATATTCTACAAAATTGATTTCTAACTAACAGCACAACCCTCCAAAGGTGAAAACATATCCTATGAGAAACATGTTTTTATCACAGTCACCTTCATAGCCTAAGTCAACATAACCTTTCAGTCCTGAAAGGTGTTCTTTAAAATATAGACAAGTGTTAATAATGCCACATAAGTATCTCAAAATCTACTACATAGCCTCCCATTGTCGCTTACCTGGATCAATCATATCCCTACTGACAACACTAACAACATATACCAAATCAGGAGTGCAAACCATCGCATATATGAAACTACAACCTGTACTTCATGTAAGGAACATAATGCATGTATTCTATCTCCTCAGTGGTTGAACACAAATCTCTGGACAACTCGAAATGAGTGGCCAAAGATATAAAAATAGGTTTAGCTTTTATCTCAAATCTCTAAAGTTCCTTCCTAATATAGTTGCTTTGAGATAAAAGAATCCTTTTTTTCCTTCCTATCTCTTGTGATCTCCATCTCAAGAACCTTCCTTATTATCGCCAAGTTTTTCATGTCAAACTCTTGTTTGAGGTATCCTTTTAAGCTGTTCACACAAGTTTAGCTCTTTACTATAATAAATATGTCATCCACATAAAGCAACAATTATAAGAAAATTTCATCTACAAGTTTCTTTAAGTGTAGATAACTATCAAAATTACTTTTAAAAAACTGATAAGATAACATGAAAGAATTAAACATTTTATATCACTATCTAAAAGATTGTTTCAAGCTATACAGAGATTCTTTTAATTTACACACACGGTCTTCTTTATCTTCAAGAACAAAACCTTTGGGTTGCTCCATGTATATCTCTTCTTCTAAGTTTTTATATAAAAAAAATAATCTTGACATCTAGTTGCTCTAATTCTAAATCATTTACAACAACCAAACTTAACAAAAGTCTAATATATGCGTACTTTACCATAGGTGTAAAGATTTAGCAAAATCAATACCTTTAACATGGTCATATCTCTTGACTATAAGCTTGACCTTGAACTTATTTACCTCAACACTTAGAGTATCAAACTTTGCCTTAAACACATCTTTGCATTTAATGGCCTTCTTATCAGCTTGAAACTTTATCAAATCTCAAGTTTTATTCTTATCTAAGAACTCAATATCTTCTTGCATAGCAAATAACCAATGTCTTAAGTTTTCACAAATAGTTACCTTAGAATAAGTGCAATACTCGCTATTCAAACTCGTGACTTGAGCCACAAACAAAGCGTATACAATTGAATCAACCTTTGTATATCTCTTTAAAGGTCTGATCACCCTTCTTTCTTGATCCTTTTCAATGTTATATGATTTTCATTCTTGTAGGACCTCATCATCTTCAACAACCTATGAATCTTGTGATAAGTAATTTAAATAAATCTTAATTTTTACACCATCTGGACTATTACTTACAACATCATCATGAACAACGGTAAATTGTTTAGAAGCATTTAAAATAGACCCTTCATCAAACACAATATCTTTACTGACAATCAATTTAGATTCAAAAGGACAACAAAGTTTGTAGCTTTTTGTTTTACCTTCTTGAGCATAACCAAAAAAGTCATATTTCTTGGATCGAGGTCCAATTTCCCTTCTTTATAATGGGAGTAAGCAACACAACCAAAAACTTTTAACTGAGAATGGTCCAAAGATTTATCTGACCAAATCTCTTCAAGTGTCTTCATTTCTAGGGCTGTGTGAGGTAAAATATTGATCAGATAAATGTTGTGAAATATCCTTTTACTTAGAATAACTTTGAAAGGCTTGTTGAAACAATATGCATCTAATCATCTCTAGAATGGTTTCATTATATCTCTTAAAGACACCATTTTATTAAGAAATTTCTACACAAGTTTTATGCCTAATTATGTTTTTTTGGTAGAATTCATTAAATTCACTAAAACAAAACTTCAGCTCATTATCATTTCGAAGATATTTTATGACTTTTTTGGTCTGCTCTTAATAAGTGTCTTTTATTAAATAAAACTCTAAAAAATAATAGATTTTTCTTTCAAAAAGAAATCCCATACCATATTAGAGTAATGATTTATGAAAGTTAGCATATATCTGACATTGACCTTGGATGGCTATTGTGATGGATCTCATAAATTTGAAAGAACATAAACTAAGATCTCTTTGGTTTTGTGTTGTCCAAGAACGAAAGCTATAAAGGCTAACTTATACTAGATTACCTTCTCAAAATCTGACGACAAAACCCCATCTATTGCTATTCTTGGCAAATATTATTAGTCCAACTCTTTTTTAAGGAATAGATTGTGTATCTTTTTGTGCATTATAAGGCTTACATTATCAGCTGTATTATTGAGTAAATACTACCCATTTTTATTCCTAGCAAATATTAGCCTAGCTCTTTCTTAAGGAATAGGTTTACATTTTCAAACTAATCATAAAGATATATAATACATAAGATTTTTTATTTCATATCTATTTCTATCTCTTTTTGTCATGCATAAAAAAATTAAACATTTGTTGTAAATATATAAAAATAGTTAATCTAATTGTCATCTTATCTCTCTCATATCTTTTTGCATATAGCATCTAAAATTTTAAAACAATTTGACATGTTTTAATAAATGTTTTCCCCATTTCTAATTTCATTAGAAAAGCATGCACACAAGCTAAAATTTTAAACTATAGATTTTAGAATCAAAACAAATTTGGGTCTGGCCAACATATAATCAATAATCACAATATTTTCTATTACATTGTTATCATTATTTTATTTTTGTACATTTTCTTTATGATTTGGGTTAGCTCTTCTCTTGCATTTTTTAATTCCTCCAAATATTTCTCATTTGAAGGTTCACAAAGTTCAAGATATTCATTGTGTTCTTTTCTCAATTTTTTGTATCTATTCAAAAATTTTTTAAATTCATCAATCAAATTAATCAAAGTTTCTTCTAATTCTTCCCTCAAGGAGACTTATCTAATCATCTTCTTCTATTGTATATTTATGAGTTGCCACAAGACGAAATGACTCTTATTTTGACTTTTCTTCATAAGATGAAGTGGATTCATTGGAGCAAATCCAAATGCTTTTTGTTGCATTATTCATCTTCTTCTTATTTCTCTTTTTTTTTTGGATTTTTCTTGTTTACCCACTAAACATAAACCTGTATGCTTGCTATTGTTAATCCATTCTTATGATTGGAGGTGCAGTCTTTCTCTCCATTTTCATAAAAATTCTATAACTTATACCAAATGTAACAAGTAATATTTAAATTCGTAACTTGTTCTAATGTAGTGGATGATGGACCAAAATAAATGATACTTAGTGCATGAAAATTAAGTTGAACTATCTTTTTTTAATGATCCATTCCTTTTTAACTTATTAACAAGCTTATTATCAATCATTGTTAAAAAGAATGTAAATGGTTATATCTACTAACTCAAAAAAAACTCAATCTAATTTTTAAAATGAATAAAATCTCTCTTAAAATAAAAAAGGACAATAAGAAGAGACACTCTAAAAAATTGCACAAATATCAACAATTGTTTGAGATGTCATAAGAATCTTTTTTAGAATGTCTGGTCACTAGAAAGAATCATGCTTTGATACCAATTACTAGAAAAAAAAAACTAGATATTTACACAAGATAAGATGAATTGTAAAAATTAAAATCTTAAAAATATAAAATAAAACAACATAAGTTGTTTGAGAATTTTTATCATAATAGTATTTTGAATCTTATTTTTAAAACTCCTGTAAATTTAAAATTTTTTGTGTGATAAATGCAATAAAATAAATATACACGATATTTTATGCAGTTCGACCTAAAATAAGATATACGTCCACCCTGAGTAAAAAAATTGAGAATAAGATATCCGTCCACCTAGAGTAAAAAAGCTAAGCAAATAATAAGAAACATTTTTTGTAAATGCAATTAAACAAAACTTCATACATCAATCCAAAAGAATTAACAAACAAAAAACCAAATGACTATAAATCATCAAACCAAATAAAACTATACACAGAATCAGAGAACCCTACAACACTAGCTTACATGAGACAACACACCGAGAAAAAGAAGAACCCTACAATCATAAGGCTAGAGGACTTTATAAAGGTGGCCAAAATAAGAAATATAGAACTGAAGGTAAAGTCTTATAATGAGATAAAAGGAACAAAGTAAAGCTCAAAAGTAAAAGCTTCTACAGAACAATAATAAGATCAAAGGCACATTAAATCATTATAAAAACACTTTAGAAAAGATATTCAACTTAGCCTAATGCAACTGCTTGAAGAAAGGCTAAGAAACAATGACGAATTTCCTTGTTATTGAAGCCTAATTTTTCTCTCAACTTCTTCAATGATCTTTGAGAGTACAAGCTCTTAAATGACGTGCAAATATCCAATAATATTTTCTCTAAATTTGGGTGCCTTTTATAGTTTTTTAAGATGGCTTTAATGGCTCAAAATATACCCAATAAATCTCTAACGGCCATATTAAAAAAGTCTAATACCTAATCAAACTAATTATTATTCACACAAATGATTTAAACATATTAGATCTTTCAAGAATTGTAATATACATTTTTGGGTTTTATTCTCTACTAGAATACCTACACTCAAATAAACTAAACACATTGTATGAAAATAGATAAATTGAACATGTTATATGCTAATGGTAAAATACTGCACGCAAAGCTTTCTTTTGAGATGATCACTCAAACCATTCTCCTGCCTTACATGCTAACACAGGTTGAACTAAACACATTATTTGTTAAACAACATATGTACATTATGTTCATTTCGAATAAATTTAAAGCTATGCATTCTAAGTATTATGAACATATGTTATGAATGTAAACTATCAATTATAAGCTTTAATAAAACATCTATAAGAAGTTAATCATAAGTAAATTCATGTCTTAAATTATCCTAAATATGATGAAATGTGTGAAAAGATACTTTGAAAAACTTTTATCTCACACACTTAAAATCTCACTATTTGTCTTAGTACCTCAAAAAAAATTATTATAGTTTTTTAAAAGCTGAAAACTAATAAAGAATATTCAAATTCTTCTCTAAGATAGCTCAAACTTTATGTTTGATATCATTTATATTCTTACCAATATTGCCAAATAATACTTTGAACCAAAGATTCTCAAATGGTTCACTTAATTAATGTTGTAATACATGATCTAAAAACACTTTAACAATATTGATACATAAAAGAATGATTTTATTGTTATTAAATAAGATATACATGGATAAATACTTCAAACGCTAGAGAACAAGAAGATAAAGGGAGGGATATGGAGATGAATCTTAAATTTAGTAAGATTCAACAGCACTCTCTCTAAGGTCAGGATTTTGGATGTAATAAGGGAACAAGGAACAAAAAAATTGGATGCATGGCATATACATAACAAGAACAAAACACTAGTCAAACCTTGTATTGTAAGCAATAGAGGTTCGAATGAATTCATAAGGATTAAATTGGGACTAGTTAGATCGTCCATGGCTGCATAGATGGATGATGACGAATGATGGATCATCTGTAGGGTGATTTTTCTACCAAAACTGAGCATATTTAGCGACGAGGATGTTGCAGTAAATTGGCAAGATTTGAATGCTATTTTGATGCAGTTGAACGAGCAAAGCATAATGCTAAAGGAGAACAAAAATTGGCATGCTCACACATGGAAGGTATAATAAGAACAATTCCCTCTTATGATTTAACAACATAAGATACTGATCTATATTTTACTTACAAACTTATGCCAAAACTTCTTGAAGGAACCAAAGCATCCTTATATTGCATTGATGAGTTGAAGCTTGTCCAAATTAATTTTAAAAATTAAAGTTGGAAGGAAAAAATAAGGAAGGCCAACATTTAGCTTAATACTCATGAAGTTTTGATAGAAGAAGTGAGGGCATCAGAGGAGGCCGGTGATGTGGAAGTAACTTAGTTGCAATCAAGATAGAGTCACAAACTAGAATACAAGAGAACATTCCTTATTCATACTTGAAGGAACCAAAGCATCCTTATATTGCATTGATGAGTTGAAGCTTGTCCAAATTAATTTTAAGAAAAAATAAGGAAGGCCAACATTTAGCTTAATACTCATGAAGTTTTGATAGAAGAAGTGAGGGCATCAGAGGAGGCCGGTGATGTGGAAGTAACTTAGTTGCAATCAAGATAGAGTCACAAACTAGAATACAAGAGAACATTCCTTATTCATACTTGAAGGAACCAAAGCATCCTTATATTGCATTGATGAGTTGAAGCTTGTCCAAATTAATTTTAAAAATTGAAGTTGGAAGAAAAAAATAAGGCCAACATTTAGCTTAATACTCATGAAGTTTTGATAGAAGTGAGGGCATCAGAGGAGGCCGGTGATGTGGAAGTAACTTAGTTGCAATCAAGATAGAGTCACAAACTAGAATACAAGAGAACATTCCTTATTCATAGTCAAACAAGAGCTTAAACATGAAATAAAATATTTCAAAGATAGAAAAACTCTTCCCAATGAGAAGTTGATGAGGATAAATAGAAGAGAATTTCATGTCCTGATTAGCTACTAGACAAGACAGTGAAGCCTAATGAGGGCCACTAGCTTGTATCCCAACAAAATCAATAGACGTGCCAAAGGACGAAATTATTCTTTTATACTTTAATCATAGATTTTGAATTCCAGATTTATCCAAAATAAAATCATAAATGCAAGAAAAAAGAAGTAATACACAACCATAACAAAAAGTTTCATTTGAATAATTTATATTCCATAATGAAAGATTTTACAACTAGAAGTTTTTATGCACATTACCACAACTAGTAAGCTTAGCCCTCAATCCCATCCCCACCTAATGCTAGTGAACCTATGGTGTGAAAATATATAAGGTTGAGTACAGTGTTTACGAACAAAGGAGTTCAACGTTTCAAGTTGAGTGCAACACAGAATCGCTAAGTTGGCCAATTAGGGTGTTACTGGATATAGAAAAGGACATCAAGGATTGGAAAGAAATGTTAGATGAATGCAATTCGAAAAGATCTAAAGATGCAATATAAGATTACACAATGGGTCCATGGCTAAGTGTCTAGTTGCATGCTTGGCCCGATAACAACCAAATAATATCCTGCAAAATTGCTAGTCTTCATTCCTTCCCAAACTGTCAAATCTTTTATTTATGAAGGACAAAAGGGGTGCCGCACATGATGCCAGCTGGAGGATGCTAGAACGACAAAAAACAATATGAACCATTGATCAATGAGCACAATTCCAATGGACTGGCTACTTGGAAAGAAAACAATTTTACCATTACTAGCTCTGGAAAAATTGATGGATAAGCCATAGCAAATGCAAGAGGCTAAGAACCACATCAGATGGAAGAGGAGGTTACTTAACCTTCAGCAACTATAGTAGCTACTAAGGATTAACTTTTAAGCAAGATGAAGCATGCACAATAATACCAAGTCATAGTCAAAGTGGTGAAAACAATACACCATTTGGTATGTTAGGGCCTCCCAACATGCTAGATGACTAGGGAAGACATGTCGATCATCTTAAATGGACACCATTCACCTCAGGACAACATAGTGGCCACCCATTTCCATGTCTTAGCTCAAAGTTATATCATTGACAATTGAGCAATCAATTCATGGGAACCTACATAAATACCATTGGGAAAGAGCTTTTTAAGTTGACAAGAACTTATTGATGTGACCACAATAGGCAACAAAAATCAAAGAACTTTCCTTTATCTTTCGTTTTTATTCTTTCTTTTTATCTCGTGTGATCCTCCTCTGGACAAGACTACTAAGTGCCATGCATTTAATAAGAAGATTCACTTTAAATGAATATCAAGCTTTTATATCTCATATTTTATCTTCTATGAATATAATTGCTTGGCTATAATGTTCACAAGCTCACATGGTATTTATTACTTCAAATTTTTATATGAAGTGTCACAAGTTTTACTTTAAACTAGTGGCATTTAATTTCACCCATTAATGAGATGTACAAGTTGATGTTTGGATGACAATAATCCTATGTGGACTAAAGTATTACACAAAATCACATTTCATCTTCTTTCATATTGTCATCTTTGAAAAGGGGCTAGATAAGAAAAAAACAACATTCATCTTTCTGTAGAAAGTTGATTACACCTTAATAAGGTTGAAAGAGGATTTTGGGAGCAAGTTGCTCTACTCCTCATTGGCAAAGGGGGTTGACAGGCTATGCAAACAAGAATTTAAAAGCTCAACAAAAAATAGAAATTGTTATGCCAAGACTCGACAATAGTCCATACACCATATTGAATAGGTAAGAGATCATATTTTTTTTGTAAGGGTTCTACCAACCATTCTAAGACATATTTGAGATTTTCTAAACCACTACAACCTAGTTCTAGAATAGTTGATCTCCAATCAAAAATATCAATATAGATATCCTACCCCAATGAATGATTTAAAAGAAAAATGATAAACTATGAAACTAAAAAAGAAAAAAAAATTATTTCATCCAAGTTTATTTACAAACAAGTATAAGATAATAAGCCTTTAGACTACCTATTCATCCCCAAGGAGCCAACAATTGTATGTGTGATGCTAAGCATCAAGTTCTCAATAAACTCTGAGTCAAAGCAATTGACCTCATCCATATCTATCTTCTTCGCTTGTACCTTGAAAATGTTGCCATTCTACACCAAGGCTATAAAAATTGCTATTGGTCCCTCTAAGCAAACACATCACGCTAAATTCCTAGAACTTGTTGCAGCCACTTGGCATGGCAAAAGCCACCTTTTTAGTTACCTCAACAACCTAAATTAACTTCATCTTGACTAGTGCAATGGTGAAAGAAAAAGCTTAATGACCCATCAAATGTAACCATGATGCTTTACTTCTCCATGGTCATTATCTTGTATATTAATCAAATGTAATTGGGCCAAAAAAATAAAAATTGAACAACATTTTAAGCACGAGGGATTTGAAATTTGTAAATAAACAATTAGATTTGAAATCAACTCCAAAGGACTAACTTCATCAAAAAATAATGAATTAACTCAATTTTTCCCCTAATATCAACTTTGTTATGTTCTTGTATGGCATTCAAAACATAGTTCACAAAAAATGCTCTTGAAGCATCAAACCTAGCAAGAATTTCAAGATAACAAATAAGTGAAAGTAAGTCCTTTAACCTAAAATGCAACTAGGTCCATAATGCTTCAATGCTATGTAACGAGATTAGTAACAAGTAAATTATAGATTGATACAAGTATTACATCATTATTCTACATTTGGTATGCAAAATTGCCCACAAAGCATTTTTCATATGTTTTCATCTTCCCAAAATGTATTTTCATGTTTACAAAACCTTAGAAACAATTATTTTCTATACTCTAACAAAATCCCCCATCTTCAAATGAGTCAAACAAACTGATGCTAGTATCAACCTACTTATGAGTGGTGGTCATGAACAAAAGAATGGTTGGATGTGAAGTATACAATCTATTATGGGATCTTTGAAGAAAAAAAGTGATTTAGATTACACTATGTTACATTTTTGTTTGTTTAGACATTTTAAACCTTCTCTAGCTTTTATGATTTGATTTTGTTTGATTTCTTGAACATGGAATGCCTATGACACTTTATTATCATTTATCATTACATGGGAAGCATGTATGACCACTAATGTTGACCATGATATGTATGTCTAGTTTGACATAGAAGAGCTTCCAGTGCTTATTGCCCGTAAATCTAAACATATAGTCAATTAATGCAAGAGCAATTAGTGCAAGAAGGATATTGCGTAATGGGCCAAAAGGGGATGAGGAAATTAGAGGGGATAAGAATGACTTGATATGTTTGCTACATATAATACTAGCTTAATTGATATGCAAACACAAAGGGCTGTTTGGAGGATCATCTTGTTTCTACTTCATCACACAATCTAGCAGTGAACAATGTTATATATGTTGATGTTTCAGACAAAAAGTGAGCAAAGGAATGAGAAGAGAAGATGAAGGAAAAAGATGACAATAGTTAAAATGAATATGAAGAATGGAATCATAGAAAATCAAATGTGGTAGATATTAGCGTTATATTAGACCAAAAATTATAAAGAAGTGTTTTCTCACTCAAATTTTAAAGTAAACGGAAGTGTTGACATGAGCATTGATGGACCACATACGTTACATGCAGCTCCTATTAAAAAGGTCATCCAATCAAAGAAAGATCAAAACAACAAGCTCTTGTCATAAGAATCAAGTTTTTGTGACAAGGAATATAATAATGAGCAAAGTTTAGGTTGTGATTGGAAGTACTAGCATGAAAAAGTGGCACTCATATGGATCCGCCTGTGTGGCACGTAAGTGGCATGGGGTTCAAATCCATGGGTGAAAAAGAGGCATTCACATTGGTCCACATCAGCTCGTACAAGCTCAAACCCGTGGGTGCTTGTGTTTGTTCTTTTGGGCTCCATGGGTGAGAACATAACTAGCACCCATGTAATAAATGCACTACAAGGTTAGTGTATAGCATCTTTTCTATTAACAATTACTTTTAAAAGAATTAATAATACCTGAGATCGCATAAGAAGATCATATAAGTGCACCTAAAGATGAAGCAACATTTGAAATTAGATCTGTCAAAAGACATCATAGTTGAAAAAAAAATAATAAAAGTAACATGACATTCAAGAAATATGTGGTTAACAAGCTTAAACAACTAAGGTTTAATCGTCATATGAATTACAAGCTAAAACATGAAGTAATGCAAAAGGATGGAGTAGATGTCAACAAGCACATGAATTATAGAGCCAAGGTAGAGGCTAAGACTGCATATTTGGAGGGCATGCAAAGGGCTATAAGTTCCACCATATGCCAATCTACTCGCCAATGTAAACCCTACAAGCTTTGACTTGCTCTTTTGGGCCCACTCAAACCATTACGTGTTTCTAGAGTGTTTGAATGCTTTGAGACCTTAAAACAACAATTTAAGAATAGTCGTTTCATTAAAGTAGATGGCTATCACTTGAAGGGAAATCTAAAAAGGTGTTAACTTCTTGATGTTGAATTAGATGGTAATAGTGGCACATTTTCACTTTCTCAGGCCAAATGGTAGTGAAATTTTAGATAGCTAGCAATGGTTCATAACATATTTGCATCAAGCAATCAATAAAGTAAACAATCTCTAATCATAATGCAGGACATACAAACAATGAACCTCAAGTTGTGACTTAAGCTTCAATCATGAGGATTATTAATAGATTGTTTTATGATTAATATTGTCTTCTTTGTGATTTATCGTCAGTAACTGGAAAAGACAATGAAGGAGTATTTTCTTAAAGCTAGATATTGAACTTATTGTAAGCATTTTTATAAGAACTTCAAACTTCTTGAGATCCTAAAGTTGAGAGAGATGTTCAAAGTACTAACACATACATAGAACCAACTATTTCAACGGAGAGATGATGAAGATCAAGCAAATCAACTTCACCCAATAGTAAGTTGGCTGCATAAGCAAGACACACTTCAACTGAGAGGTGACCAACTCAAAAGCAACATCATAAAGAGCTTGAATAATTGGATTCAAGAAGAACGACAATTGCTAGTGTTCTCATTGCTAGAAGTGTTCAGGCCCATGCAAATGGGAAGGCAACATAACTCCTTCAGCTGAAAGAGGTTTGGAACCACAACAAATGATAGGAGAAACTGTGATGCAAAGCTGGATAATTGCAACACAAGATGAGTGATAGTACTCAAAACATTGTCATTGACTTGCACCATCATTTACGTGATTGTAGAGCTTGAATGATTAAATGCATTCCACACTAGTGAGACAAATCTGACAAGTACTATTCAAAATACCAAAGTGAAAGGGTGTTCAGGAAGGTATATTCTAAACCTAGTCCAAATCCAACAAAAAAGAAAATAGGCAATACAAGCACTTAAGTATTATCTTTAACGATATTGCCTAGTAGCCCAAACGTTAATTGCAAGCAGGAAGATTAGTGCAGGGATGGTTCAAAAATGTTGAAGAAGAGCACACAGTGAAATGCAGAGTTTGCAATCGATTGGGTCATAACAAAAGAACTTGTGAAGGTAGGTAAAAAAGTTATTGATGGATCCAGAATTTGAGTCTATGGCTACAATTATATCATCACTGATGCACAACTACCTTCTATAAATTTTGCCAAGTAGAAGTTCACTGCAATAGGTAAAAGATGCTGAGCTATGATGGAAAACAAGTGCTGATCATAATTTTAAAAGGGTGGTTGGTAGAAGTTAGAAGTGCAGTAGCAGTCTGTAACTCCAAAAATTCCAGTATTTTTATGGATCAGGGCTTATTTGTCATCTTCATTAATTATAATTCAGGAACATTTCCAGTGTTAAAACAGGCAAGGTTTAACACCAGTTAATGATAAAACAACTACTATATCATTCTTTAAAGCAACATTATCACCAAAAACTTGAAATTTTGGTTCTGAAATGTAGAAAGCATATCCAAAAATTCAACAGTGAAACTTTACAGCTAACTACACATACCATTGTGTAACGGCAGTACTAAACATTAGAAAGGAACCTTGCCCATCACATGCCAGGCACTTTACGAGTCCACGAGATCCACAAGTAGCACAAGGTAGCTTCCCAATACCACTACATTTCTTACATCTGCAGGTATTTTATATAACACATATAAGGACAATATGATATCCTTAAATTAAATAAAAATAGGATTATTACATGCACGATAACAGAAAATAAGCAGATTTACATAGAATCAGATCCATCTTGATGAGCAATCAAGCCTCTTCCATGACAAGCAAAGCATTGGCTCATCTGATTTGGCTTATGATACCCTGGTTGTTGTTGATCACAGCACATAGGACATGCTATCTCCCCTCTGCCTTCACAATCTGGCAATTCATTATGAATTTATTGCTCACGGACAACAATGGATTAGTTGTGTTTAGATAAAAGATGGAAATGTAAATAATAGTTTCCTCAAGCCAAGCAATTGTATGATAGGTCAGATTCAAAAAACAAATATGGAATTGGCCTTCTTCCATCACAAACTGCTCATGACAGAAAGGAGAAAATTTTGAAAAACCAGATATGACAGCTTGAAAAACCAGATAACATTCGGTGGTTGTCTAAGACAACATGTAGAAACATGTATCCCTTACAAATTCACCCTCCTCCCAACAAGAGTTATTGTCAAAGGAAACAAACAAAAAATCTCTTCCCTTAAAGTCTTGCACAACCTCCTCTCACAAAGTCTCAAGGATTTCTCACCAAAGAAGAAGTCAAAAGTAGCACACTTAAACAGAAATTCAAAACATAAGACAAAGGATACCTAATGGTAGACTTCATTTAGGGCTACTAATACATTTACTTCATGAAACTCAAATAAAACTTAAGCAAAAGTAATGAACAAGACAAGAAAGGAGATGAATCCATCAAAAGATGATTCATTCAGGCTACAAGAGTGGCCAAGGCATCAATAGGATTGGCAAACTCGTGCACACTCATGTTGAAAAGGGCCATGAATGTAAAAGTGGTCTAATAACAAGACATATGGCAAAGATGTCTTTTAAGGTATTTATTAGCAATAAATTATCAAATATTTGAAAAACCACATATCACTATAATAAGAAACTCAAACACTCATAATATTGGGATGTGGCCAATAACATTTGAAGCCATAACAAGTCTCAAGGGATTTGTGGTTTCAAAATAGGTCAGAATAAGGAATGGACAATTTTTAGTGAGTCTAAAGAGGTTCATAAGAAGGTAGACTTCCCAAATGCTAACAAGAGTTAGCTGATGGCTCAAAAAGGAAGCAAAAAAATAGGTAAGGTCTCCATAAGATTTTGGGAATGGAATTTGAATGGACCACTAAGGGTGGGTGGCTCAAGGCAAGCAAAGTTCTCAAAGGATCTCAAGGAGGAAAGCCTTGACAAAAGCAAGACTCAATATGTGTGAGTAGGTCATGACAATGGCTTAGACTGGAATGCGAGAATATCAAGGGTGATTCAAGGGTGACGATATGACCTTCTCGAGAAATTTTCATTAGGTTATGCAAGTCTCAAAAGATATTGATATAGATATGTCTTGAGATTTGTGGGTATACCTCAAGGATGGCTTAAGCTAGGATGTGGCAATCTTGATAGTGATGGCGAGGATGGCTTACATAGGATGTGGTAGACTTGAGGGTGATCAAAAGGGTTATGATATTCTTAGAACATTGTGGACAAGATTGGATAAGTCTCAAGAGGTTTAAAAGTGAGGAAACAAATCTTTTCATAATAGTAACACAATATCCCATTCAAAAAGGATCAAATGACCATAACAATTTTTTTGAACTTAATGCCCTTTAACCTTCCTTTGTTGACACATATTTTCATATCTGATTTGAAAAACATTAGATGGACATCAACATTACAACTTGAGAAAACTACAAAGTATAATACAATAGAGACAAAAATTATGAATGTCTTAAAAATCACTTGATCTTAAAGCTTATTTTCTCCTCCACCCTTCAAAAAGTTTTTTCATTCTATTTTTTTTTCAAATTTTCATAAGTCATAAGTCAGCTAAGCCTAGAATACACTTTACAACAAGTAAAGATAAGTTATCATTCCTAACTAAATAAATCTTATGATAGATCATTACATGTTCTTTAACACCTTAATTGTATACAACAATTTCCCATAGCTCTATCCATGGCATGCAATCTAATATTTGCAATCTCCTTGAGCCATGTCAACGTTCTTCATCCTAATCCTCTTCTTCAATGAGTACCCCGGGGATGGTCTCTTTTTTTCTCTTGTATCGCAAGCTCAATCTCAATAACAACAAAGCTCTCCAAGTATTTTGGTGTTCTTCCTAGAAAAGATTCCCATAAAGCAAATAAGCCTTTCAAACAATAATTACCTCAAAAGAGCAACTCATCTCCCTAAGCTATTCCTTCACTTGTTTGTGTGAAATCAATCAACAATACTCATAACTCTCATATCCTTTTCCACAAATTTCATATCTAATTATGTGGTTTAGACTATCTTAAAAAGTTCCTTTGGGGTATTGATCTCCTTCAACTTGAAATGTGCACCATGAACAATATTGGGTAACTTATTGTCAAGAAGGATGCTCTAGGTGTCCCTCTTGTATCTTTCTCTATAGATTAAGGAATGTCAACTCACGTCATAGTATTCTCAATGAAAACCTCTACAATCTTCACAATAGCTCTAGAATCAACCATCTTCTTTGGAGCACTACCAGTCTTGGTTTCTTTGATTTGCATGACATCAGCCCCCATTGCAATTACTTTAACTACAATTATATACTTGGCAAATCAAGCATCCCTAGTTCAGCAACAGTAGATCGAAAACCATCAGCAAACATTGTTCACTTCCAAAAAATTTAGCAAGATAAATCAACATCCTTTGTACTCATTTCTCTAATAATTGTCTTTCTACCAAAGATGTAATAAGAGACAAGCTATGAACAAGAAAATCAACAATCTCTTGTCAAATTAATCCAGTCCAATTTCTTCCATTGGAAAAGATAGCTGATCCATAAAGGGTGATGGCTGTTGAACCTCCTTTGAAGAAAAATTTTCATCCTAACTACTTGGTAACTATTGTAAAGGTTGACTCTAAGAACAATTCAAATATCAATTTCTTAGGCTCTAGTTTGCCTTCATGGCGCTCTTCAGGTGTCCTATTTTCTGCCACAGAAGTTTCATCATCAGAATCCTCCCAAGCATCAATCATGAATAAGTATCTCTCCATTTCCAAAAGTGGATGAGCAACATGGCACAAAGGAAAAAAATTTCTAATAATGGTTCCATTGATGAAAAAGGGACATATGTTTAAAAGAGTGTTCCAAATCATTTTCTACTTAACAAAAGTTTTATTCTGCTTATGATATCTTTAGAAGTTTTTGCTCTAATTAAATCATGTTTTGCAACACTATTTTGTATAGATACCCACTCAAGAACCAACTCTTCATACCCTACAAAAACGAGGAGATGAAGAGTTGGGCAAAAGTTTAAAAACACATGTTTATGGATTACGATGCCCCTATCTCAAAGCATAGAATACTACCACACATGTTGAATACTCGTTGAACTCGAGAACATTGCCCATTGCCTCGAAGGCATTGTTCATCAAACTCAGTGATGCTATTGATCTCCCAAATACACTTATTCATAAGCGATAACTCAAGATTATCATTCATGTCAAGAAGCTAGGTTGAGACTACATTTCATCCACAATGATAACTTTGAGACCCTTGAGAGACAAGCTATAACATCAAATTGTTATAATAGCATCTATTGCCTAAGAGCATAGAGGCCACTTCCAACAATCAAATTGATAGTTTTCATTTCACATGAAAACTAATGTCAACTCTCCCCCAATTAACCCCATCACTTATAGGAGTAGCAAGGAATCATTCAAACAAGAGACCTAATTCAATTCAAAACCAATTTCAATATTAACCTCTCATTTTCCTATGACTATCCCTATAATTGAAAAGAAATTGTTATACTTAGCTGATATCCAACCCAAAGTTTATTCATTTTCTTCTTTTCCAACTAGGCGTCACAATTATGGATTTCTTTTTCGTGTAAGATCCATGCTTCAACTATATCAAATATTGCATCAACAACAAATAACTTATTTTAGTTATAGTATATCATCACTTACCTAAGGTTGACGTGAGAGTTAAATCGTTAATTATAAGTAACACTTTATTAATATTTATATAAGCACTTACCTTAAATATTGCAAGTAGCTTCCACAAGTCAAAACTATAACTTCCAAATAACAAAGCAACCAATTCATCATTGTACCAATACCCACATCTAATACATGCAAACAATATAACCTATGGGATTGGCAATTAAAGTATACATACAAGAATTCTAGACATATGTAATACATCATTTATAGGATTTTAAAATCCATTTCATCATTTCATAGTGGTTATGGATTACACAAACTATTCCAACATGTCTTAGTTGCTAGTTTGAAATACATATCAAAATTTCATGCAAGTAATGTAGGAAAGATGACATTGTAAACATCACAAAACAACTTCTGAATATTAGAAAAAAAAATAAAACTTTATAAGAAATTATCATAATAAAATTAGATTGCACATTTTCACCTGAACATCTTTCAAGTAATTCTGAGTGAGGAATTTTTGTCCGTGTCTCTTTGTGAGGCATAAATAAAGGAGGAAACTCTGACCTTAAGTCCAATTCCCATAACCCAAGTTCTACCCCTTCTTCCTTTCCATCAATTTTACCACCAAAGTAAGGCTCTCTTGCTTTGATAGCTTTTCTCTCCTCTATAAAAGTTTCTAGAGTACCAACATAGACATTGCAATCCTCTATTGATATGATTTTCCATTTTTTAGCTGGATAGCCTCCCCAACAAAAGTGATGCCCCACATGATCAATCAATAAATGTCGAATCTCCACCTCATCCAGTATTTGCCTAATTAACATGATATGAAACATCATCAACTATAGCCAATACAACTTAAACAAAAAATATAGTAAAAGCATAATTTACACTATTAAAAACTTAATTACAAAAAGATAGGCAAGAAACCATAAAAAATCATTCAAATAAAAGATTTCAAATCATTAAAAACTATTTTGTTGAGAGAAAATGATAAACAACAAAACTAGAAAATTTGATACTTATATCACCACTGAAAAACAATCAAGTAGAATAAATCATATGGCACTAAGTCCTTCAAACAAGAACAACTTTAGTGCACACTTCTCAAGATTTAATATGCTCAGGCATAAAGAAACATCTTTTTATGAAAACAAAATAAAGTGGTTTGACTTAATATAGTTTAGATCTTAAATGCATATGGTTCTTGAAAATATAGTCATTGGATACCCACTCTGTAATCTTTCTACATAAATGTCAAAATCAAATAGTTAGAAAAGAACTACAAATGAGGACTACTTTATGGAAAATAAACAAAACAAGAAAATCTCATCACAAAAATTATCTTGTATGATTAGAGTTTGGGTAAGTCAGACCTATACAGCCAATCATAGATCACCAAATCTGAAATTTTCCAAAAGGCCATTTCCATGGTTTAAAACAAGGATAATGCACCAAGGATCTCATTATATTTCACAAAAGTGATAATAGATAAATTTGAATACCAGTTCACAGTTTTGAATCCATATGGTGTATTAGATAGCTCATCAAAGAAGTTAAACTATTTGTGTGCAATTTAACTTGAATAATTTTGGCCAAACAGAAAAAAGGATTAAACAAACAAACCTCCCAAATTCATTTGAAGGATGGCTCTGCTTATCTCTGTTGTATGAAGGTTGAGAGGATATCAACTGATCTGCAAACAAGAAAGAATGAAAAACACCAGTGGGCAACAGGATGAAGACATGTGAACTATCCAAAATTAAACTTATAAAGAGCTATTTGAAAATTATAATTCATCCAACTTGTTAGCTGAAAAACATCCTTTCTACTTCACTCTACTTTCTAAAAGAAACAAAGTGAAAACAAGAGATTTCCTATCTCAGCTTAAAATCCATAAGCAACTGCTCAAATATCACAATAAAGACATGGACCCAGTTAAATTGAAGAACAGAATGACCATTTCAACAGTAAGTTTCTATGAAAATCAACAGAGTAAAATATGATAATTTGCACATAAAAAAGCAAAACTTTTGATGGGAAACGAAATAATAAATTCATTAGCATTTTCAAGCATACATTTTACTAAACTATCACAACTAGTTTGAGAAAAGTTTGGCATTCATCCTCCTGCCAAAGTTTGGCTTCAAGAGTTCTTCTCTCTTAACAAAGTCCCCACTTTTATATTCCCAATCTTACTTTGATAATCATATTTTTTTGGCTTTCTATGGAGAAAGCAACGTCTACATACATCATTAGGTTCATTTTTTTCAAAGCCTAAATTTTCCATTCAATTCATTGTATTTTTACTTGTGTTACCTAGCAAGAGACGATAAGAAACTTTCGTTGCAAACACGTACAATACCCAACGGAAATTGTAGAAACTCTAGTGAATGATACCCTTTAGACGCTCCAAATTATGTGCCAAACACTCCAATTAATATATCCTATTAATTTATTTAAGAAAATCTTAAACATGTCTCGAACACTACATATACACAGAAAATTTCCTAAACACACTTAAGACTAGGTTATTCAAATAAACTTATTTAAAGTATCATAAAATTCATGCATTTATATTTTCTATGACCCAAACCTTATTCCCAAAGTCAAGAAATGCCCTCCTTCATGTGAAGTAAACTCACACTCACCTCCCTATCCTCTCCCATGAAACCTAACCACCTCCACAATCCCTTTTTCCTAATCTTCAAATTTTCACCCCATCGATGAACACTTCTAATACAGTCAAAAATACCATCCATCTCAAACGTTCTTCTTTATCAATGAACCCTTATTACACAATTGGTACCACACAAACCCTCACTGCATAGTCAAAGCCATCGTCATCCTACCAACAATGCTACAAGCTAGCCACCAACTATATTTACTTTCCCTCTTTTAGTTAAACCCTCAATCCTTATATCATTAGTTTGAGAACAATAAAATCATTATATTATTTTACTAATATTTTTTCTTGAGTGTTTTAGATCACACATTTCACGATCAAGCAGATTAATCTAATGAAGAGCTTGATCAATTGCATCATGAAGCAATCCACAAATGAAGATAAATCAAAGCATATTAGTGGCATTACTCAAGCTTAACTCAACTTTCAAATTTTGAAATCTTTAGTCTCAATTCTTGGTGGAGAGGCTATCCATCCAAAGCTTATATTTTACACAATACTTCAAATTAAAATTGTTAAACCTCTCACTTGATACTCATATGGCACATAAGTCAAAATTCATCCTACTCATGCATGGTTTAATTATAAATATTTCTTTTCATGAGTTAGTAAACAAATAACTAAATAATAGTGAAAAGTTGATGCCTAAAGAGTTTGATTAATCTTAGTTAACGTTAAACTAATGAGAATTGAAATCAAGTTGACACATCTTTGAATTATGTCTGCCTATAGATCGTACAATACAATGCTCTTCATTGTACTTGTACGTTCCATCATTCTTATTACATGTCACAACACATTTGGTTAAAATTGCATGTTGTACAGTTATAATATCCTTATCGTATTTGTACAATAAGCCGACCTGGTCGTACAATGTAAATTCTCATATTGTTGTGTACAAAACCAAGTGGTGATCTATCTATTTAGCAATTTTAAATACATAAAAAATATAGAATATTGTTCCATATAAGTACGATCAATTTCTTTCATAAAATAGCTAAAACAACTTAGAGAGAAAAATGTTAAAACATCGTCGTACAAATACGATCTCGTGTATTTTATGAATATGATCATCCTATAGAACTGCAATGTGCTAACTATAATACTTTCATATCAATATGATACTAGAATCATACAAAGACAAAGTAAATGGCCTGTTGCTCTCACATAAATGCTGTTGTATAGTTACGATCTTATATCGTAGAAAAAAAATCCAAGAACAATACAAAAAACATCGTACACATACGGTCCCCTCATCAGATATGCACAATCTCTAAAAAACCTGCTAATATAATTGTATCGTACTTGTGCAATCATCATAATCATCTTGTACAATGTTTATATAACCCTTAACAACGTGTGTTTAGCAACAATTGTGCATATGATGTACTTTGTTGTACTCATACAATACATTTTAAGTAAATAAAATTAATAGGTTGAAAAAGCACTTCATTGAGGCGATTGGTTTTCTTTGTTTATCGCCTTAGTACAATCCACTATTTGTACTTATACGAATAATTGCCAAAACCTATAATAGTTAGTTTAACCACTTCGAGAATGCGATTTTAGCTAATGTAAATTTTTTAATCGATTATAATCTTTTGAAAGATATAAATAAGAGTATATTTGAGTTAAAAAAAGCTAATCAACCAATTGACAAACCATTAAGAAAATAAAATAGAATTAGAGTTGTGGGTTATGCTTTACATAATGAAGAACTCATTCATCCTACTACATTCAAAGCTTATTTACATTAAAGCATCTTATTTTAATTTGGTAACATCCTTCCACATCATTTAGATATTATATCATATTGCTCTCTCAAGTGAATGTTCTAGAATTTTGAACATTATTAAATCACGTTTTGAAATATTTACACAGTTGTATAAACTTTTGTTTAGCTTAACCCCTACCTAATTGCGATAAAAAGGGAGTGGTAGGTTAACCCTACCTAGTTGCAACCAAAATGATAGTTATTTAGGTTTACCTCACCTAACTACAACAAAATGGGAGTAGATTTAGTGCAAGTCTAATCATTTGGCCAGAGATTGATATAGATCCGGTTTTGCATCAACCACCTAAATAACTTATTGTGCACTTTATTTTGCTTGCGTTCCCACACAAAAATTTACAAAACTAAATATCAATCTCTAAAATACTTAATTATAAGAGCCATTAAGATTTACAAAAGACTTTTGTTACTAAATTATTTAAATTTTGAATTAGCTTAAGTTTGTAATTTGCATAATTCACCCTTTCTTAAGGGCACCATGCTCCAATTTCTCAACACTTTCTCTTGTTTTGTTTTTTCTACCTCAATGAGGTAATCATGGTCTCCCTTAACAATATCTTAAACCTAATTGCCTCAACGATGATGTGAGAATCAACCATCATGTGCTGCACGTCACTGTACACCTCTTCTTTATAGTTGACTAATAAATTATTATTGAAAGGAATGTAATTATCAAGCTTGATATTCATGATATTTTTTTATTATTTTTCAAATCATTAAAAAGATTTAATTTTGGTTGTAAGCTATATTGTGATTCTTAATATTTCTAGCCAAATGCATTTGTGTATGAGCATATCTCAACATCTCTACATCTAGTTTAGATGATGATGATAGTCTTTCATAGAAGTAGGTAAAAAAAAAAGTCAAAGACAGAGGAACTATTCTATTCCAATACAATTTTTGTATTATCATACTTAATGTAACATAATATCAAGTCAAGATAAAATTTACATAGGATTCCAAGATATAAAATTCTAGCATCAACTACAATGGTTTCTTAAAGGTTAGTGGAGCTACTGAACATGACTACAAAGCTAAGTAGACACTAACAAAGAAAATAAGCTAAACAAATTTTGTTTCCATCTATTCACTCGTATGTTTAGTGATTCTTGTAAATTGATCATAAAATTTATAAGTTTGAATTGTTTGGTAGATTTATAATACTTTGTTAGCTCAATTATATAGTTCCTATGCTTTGTATTTAATTAATTCAACCAAAAGTTTTTATATAATTTGTATTTTATTTAGCCTAATTAAATTGATTGTGAGAATTGAACATTTAATATCTTCACATTATTCATAAGATCTAATTTATTTAATAGCCAATTTGTACAAGTTATATGTTTCATCACCACTTTGTGGGAAATCGTTAGGTATGAAGATGTCAGATACCTATGACTCGATTAGTGAAATAGCCCAGACTTGCAGGAATTTGTGTTTCCTATTAATTTCTAAAAGAGGAAGAAGAAAGAATATTTGGAGAGACTTAGCTCAACCTCGCGGGATTGCGACCCTTTGTCCTGCTTGCCATCAATTTTCATTTGTCAACTGTTTGACAACACGAAAAACCCAAAGGCATTCCTTTTTTTTTAGTTTGGTTGCGAGGTCTGAATACTAGGCTATGAGGGCTCTCAGCTACATGGATAGTTCAATGGGCACCGTTGAGTTATATCCCTTCCCAATCTCGGGTTCTTCACCACCTGGAGCTATAAGATGCTTTCCATTGTGATTATGATTCGTTTGATAAACTTTTCAGTATACGAAAACCACTAAAACTTTGTTCCATATTTTATTATTCCAATAGCCCAAGTGGTTTGAAGAAAACCAAGAAAACACCTGACCTCGTACGTCCACAAAGTGGCGATGAAACATATAAATTGTCTTTCCTTTTTTTAGCCCGATTGCGAGCTTTTTTTTTTCAATCTCAATTCTCAAAGGTCTTTTCTGGATGTAAAATGCAATTTCTATAGTCATTTTCTATTTCAGTTGGAAAATGTAGTCGAATGTTTTGAAATTCATCCTCTACCCCTTCTTCTGTTTTTTATTTTGAGGTTTTTTTATCGTTCAGAGGATTTGGAGGAAAATGAAAAAAGATTTAATCTGCAAATTCAAATTCAAAGTTGTGTCAAAAATGCCCTCCATATTCAAATTTAGAATTATTAACTTGACCACATAAATTTTTAGCTATATAAGTGAATAGATTTTGCATTTTAATTGGTTCAACCACACAAAATCTCAACCTTATACTTGGCGTAAGCTCAATAGTACAATTTGTGAGTCTTATATTTTGGTTTTCTCAACCATACTAATCGCAACAAAATCCATCTACTATTGTTATTATCCCTCAACTAAATTAGGTCCTTTAATTTGTTCTTCTATTTGCTTTCAATTATGCCTTTGAATCATAAAACCATCAAATGCAAGACTAGAATTCTATGGTTATAACAATAACATGAATTATTAGTCATGTTAGCTTCAAATCTCAAAGTTTTATAACATCAAGTTACCACTTTCAAATGCATCTACAAACACATTATCATTATGTTGCTTTACCTTTGTAAGAGAATAAAGCTTTCATACCTAATATACAAAATTGTACTTTTCCCATTTATAAGGCATTTTCTTGCTTGAGGGAATTGCACCCTTTTTCCCATTCTTGACATTTGATGCATAAAGTATAAAAGCATCTTTTTTAAACTAAATTGGCTTATTATTTTTGTTTCAACTATCATGAATTTTCTAAATGCTTAATTTTCCAATACTTTGCATTTGGCATGCAAGATCCAACCTAGTAGAAATTTATAACATGCTTGGGAATTGATCCATCCATTTGTAACCAAATGCAATAAGTAACTACACGGCTTGCTTTTGCATGAAAGCTTGGCCACATTTAAAAAAATAATTTTACAATTCTTACTTTATAGTTTTATTGTATACACTATGTTACATAATTTTCTTTTCAATGAAACTTTCTAAAATTAGATTCTTGCTTTCCAATGTTATTTTTTCTTCAAGGTTGTGTCTCATTCTTCGAAGATGATGCTTGGCCAATTCTATTACCAATTTTATTGTTCATCAAACCAAAACTCCTTGAGCTTAGCCTTTATCAATTATGCTCCAACCTTCTTTGCCTACAATCTTTTTTAAATCTATTCATTGGAGTATAATAACTCATCTATCCCAACAATCCTACATTAAGTATCAAATATTATTGCTAGTATTATATATTTCATAAAACTTTTCTTTTACCTTAAGTTGGGTTTTTTCAATTGCACAACATACGAAAAACACTCCAATTCATCAAAATTAGATTTTGACAATGGCATGCCATGAACTTTTACAATGTTTATATTATATTGAGTGTATTGTCATCAATTGTGTATCTACACCAATGGTACTCTTAATTTAAGTAAACTTACATTCCTACTTTTCATCACTAAAGCTATTAAGGAAAAATCCTTTGGAGTATATAATTGTGAGTATTTATGCACATCATAAGTCACTTCAAAGAAAAAAAAGCACTCATAAAAAAGCCAAAACAACAAGAATTTAGAACAAGCCTTGACAAAGTCAAAAGAAATAAGAAAATCATTGCTCAATCCTCTATGAGTAAATAGTGTACATATTAATAACTTCTACATATGCAATGGTGAATGTCTTCCCCTTTAACAGTTTCTAAACTAATTCAGTTCATAGTTTATCACAAGTCCTTGCTAAATCAATGAAAATTAAATGAACATCATATTTCATGACTTAATTCATCTTCTAATTAAACCACTGAATAATTGTATAGCCCATATGGTAAACTTTCTAGCATAATCCAATTGATCTCACATCCCAATCCACAATCAGTCATTTTACCTCAAACTTTCATCAAATTAATCCTCCATTAATTCATATAATTCTAGATGACAGAATTATTTAATGAGTTAAGAAATCTCTTCTTGTTTCATATATTTAACAAATCAATAGAAATGGCACTTTGGCTTACCAACATTACACATTTCAACTTCTTCAAAGCTTTCATACCACCATTTTATGTATTTTTTAATAAAAAAATAATATCTTCTTTCAATTGCAAATCTACACTTAGAAAATCTATTGCAACAATCTTAACTGAAGCACTTAGGAAAATAACTCTTATGTCTAGATTTAGTATTCTCAAAAATGACTAGCAAAACTTATTTGCTTTAAAAAATTATTTCTCTCCCAATTTTTGAAAGTGAACCATACATTAGAAGTCATTGTGAGAATAATATACATATACCCAAAAGAATGATATGAGGCCTGAGAAGTACACACCCATGTATGGCTTAACACAATACCAAGGGTAGGAATACCCACAACAATGCATTAGATTGAAGCACAATAATCTCACGAAGACAATGGTATATCACACATGAGCTTCACCTCTATGGAGTAACCAATGTGGAAGTCAATGAGTTAAGGCTTGGGAATAGAAATTTGATGAAGATATAATGATTATAGATTAACCATACTGTTTTGATTAATTACTATTCAAAATACATGACCATTTCACTTCGTAGAAAGTAAATGTCTCAAAATCATCAACAACTCTAGTACTAAGGTGCACATCATAAATGAAAACCATAAAGTTTAAATAGCCTTGCAAAATTTTATGCCATGTATTGTTAGACACAAAACCTAGGAGGTCCCTCAAGGACAATTTCACTAGTTGCAGTTTTTAGCAACTGAAGCTCGCAATAATTGTGGTAATCTTAAATCAACATAATTGAGTGCTAACGTAAGGCCTTAGAAAAATAAAAATTAACAAACTAATTCAAACATAATCCAAATAAATCAACCAAGCTTATACTTTGTCAAACCAAGTTTGTAATGCTATAGATGACTAGAGTATGTTAGATGTGTCCAACTCATCAAGGCAAAATATATGCTTCTGTTATCACCCATGTGTCTTTGCATTTCCAGGTGATGGAACTTCATTTAAGAATAAAGTTATGCTTTAAAACCAAACATAAAAAAAGGCAATCGAGTTCGTTTTGTAGGTTGTATGATGGCTTTGCAATGCTTCTCTTAATTCCAAGCGTTATTTCTTGTTTCTTGATATTCCAGAAGTGCATTCATGAAATTGGCATTCATTATCTTTCTTACAAATTTTCTATGTTGAAAATAATTAACACAGAGTAAAATAGAGGATAATGAATACAATGACGATGTATATTGTTGATATGGTACTTCCATGCAAATGTAGCCTTTATTTATGGTCAATAAGAACCCAAACTTTTTGAAGTTGGACCTCACTGTAGGATTACTTAATGAGCTCCAGACAAACTATAATGCAAATCTTTAAAGACTACCTTCATAACATCGATGTACATCACATTTACTTGAATAATCATTAACATATTGCATTTCTAAAAAAGCCATCATGCATGGCACATCTTTTGATATGAACAATATCAATAATACGTTTTTTTACACTAGCAACTTTTTTTTTATTTCAACTAATAATAGAAATTATGTCCAGTTATAATCATTTGTTGTGGTAAGAATGGACTGTACTATATTTTAATTCTAGAATGTAATATTTAATGTTAACTATGCCAAAAATGTCAGTTTTGGCATCGTGATCACAATTTGATATACAATAAGATCATCTACTTTACTGACTTGGCAAGATCAGCTTTATTGAAATTTAATTTTGCAACCCTTGTCAGAGCTACTACTAGAAACTTATTTAATAATTGTAGCATTAGTTGTTTTATATGAGGTTTACATATCTTTTTTATTCCTTTAACTTGATCAGTAATTAGCTGAGAAGCACCATATATATCCAAATTATTGAGAACCTGATCATGCCATCAAATATTAGAGTATGCCAATTGACAAATATGAGATTTCTTTTACTTCGAATGATAGGTAACAATGTTAAGCCTATTGACATGGTTTAGAATACACAACTAAAACATGGCACCTAACTTTTATCAACTATGTTTCTCCCATTTGTGGGACTTGCCAATCCAATAAATCAAAAATTAAAGCTAAGACAAACATAATCAGATGTAAAGTAATGAAGTCCACAAAATCTTGACCTTGATTGCTTCTTGTGGTACTGTTGATGTGAAAAAAAAAATTTGAAAAATTTAAATAAAAACTTAGGGCAAAAGCGATGAAGCTTGATCAGGGCGGGGCTTCCAAATAAGTATGGATGGTGAGATTGAGCACATTAAGAGCCAGATTGGCACAATGTGACGAGATTTCAATTGAGGGGCTTGATTTTAGACTGTTTTGCATGTACGACACGATTTGAGGTAGTCCATCACGATTTAGGATGTCTCGATGATGTCTGAAGCAAAGGCAACATGATCGACGTAGCGGCATCATGGTCAGGCGGAGCAGCGATGCAGCTAGGTGTGGAGGTGGCTCGGTTGGGGCACAAATGGGCATGCACAATCACATGGAGAGGTGCATAATGCTATCAAGTGCTGCAAGCATTGCACTGGTCGACATAGGTCAGCACGGGTTGAATTGGGTCAAAGCAGGTTAAAATGTGTCAAAGGTGCGAGTTGGTGCGGTTAGCTTCCAAACTCTTCTCGAGCAAAGTGGGTAGCTTTCAGAAAGCTATGGATAGGCATAGTGCTCCAAAATAGTGAAAATCTGGCACAAGCGAGGGAAACCCTTGGGAAGAGGAGAAAGCTCACTTGAGAAAAAAAGTAAAAGAAAAAAAGGAGAAGGGTTCGAGGGCTCAAGAAGAAATGAAGACGCAAAGATCTCTTCGACAACAGAAAAGAGAAGATAGAAAGGGTTTTTGGGGAGAGGTAAGAGAACTCGAGAGTAATGGAAACGAGGTTTCCATGTGGCTCGACCGGCAAAGAATCTTCAATGGTGAAAGTAAGAAACTTCAAGCCTACAGAAAAGGGACAATCTCTTAAAGAGGATGTCATTAGTGGATAAGCTCCCTCTTCAATGACCTTCAGCCAACGAGAAGGGGCCTTCTCATAACAATGCTCGACGAACAGTGCCAAATCCACGTCGAATCCCACTCTTGTTCTTTATTCTAGCATGGGGATGTTTTTCAAGGAACTTGGCAAAGTGAGGTAAGTTTACTCAATCTCTTTATTTATTTAAATTATGCTTCTTCAAGCACATAAGTGATGTCAAACTCCAAAAGAAAAACCGACAACATGACCCACATTTTAATAAGTATCGCCTGAGTCACTAAAAGTTTTTAACACAATTAGTTCCAAAATGCCATACTAAAAGATCTCCAGTATCCTTTTAGTTTCCTAAAGGGACCCCATACTATATTATGCCCTAGCCCTGAACTCAAGAAGTTCAACTCAACAGCAAAAAAGAAGGGGTGATATGAAATGAGAGAGAGATCGCAAACCCTCACCCTCTATGGATCATCTGTTTGATAAATCTCATCACAAATGAGATAAAATTGCTCCCTCCAACTTCTTCAGACAAGGAGAGACTAAAGGACATCACTTTTACATGCACAAGCAGGGTTAAAAAATCATGAGAAAAATCATGGCATCAATCCATAATCTAACAAAAGAAAGTTTACTATCTCCAAGACTCAATGGGAGCATAAGTTGCTTAGTCTCGAGGTTTAGAGCACGACCAAGGGTTCATATTCGACCTATTTTTTTAGATGCTTAGATAATCTGAATAGCTATCACATAACATGAATAAGTATCAAAACAAGGAACTTGAAGGTCTTCAGGAACTGACTTCCTCAACTACTCCCTCAACTACTCTTTTGAGAGAAGTTATGAAGAAATTATGTCACTCGGAAACTAGGTGAGGCTTGGAATCACTTACCATTAGAGGTGATGGTGCCTGCCTTTTATGAGCCACCAATCAAGGAAATAAAAAATTCCTTTTCATTTATATAATAGATGGGCCAATTAAAAAAATTTCTAAAATGATCTTGGGGGGAAACGAATAAGCGACTTCAAAAAATCACCAAGTTATAATGACCTAATGAGAACAACTCTGGATAGATGTGTCAAAGGCTCTAATGCTTCTACCACTTCTTGATCATGGAGATCACAAAATTCTCTCAAAAAACAAGACTTTAACTTTAGTAGTTATTTGATTTTTCTATTCAATTCCCATACACGATGTTAGAAAAATGTTGATGCCAATTATGGATACAAGAGCATATAACAAAAACTTTATTAGGAACTTAAATGAGGGTTATAAAGCAAAAGAAGGAAAAAAGAACTTAGGATCCTTAGAAGTCAATGATAACTAAGAAAGAAAAGAAAGAGAAAAAAGTGTTCTTTATAGAGAAAATTTTATTAGAGTTAATTGAAAATTACCAACTTGAGAGTGATCTCACTATGAAGTAACATAGCATAGCACAGCTTAAACTAGACCCTAGGGAGTTTATTTATAGCTTACAAAGAAAATGATGTAACCTAACTTCACTTTCGTATATGAAAAATTATAGTTGTTATTCTATTATTCGATTATAATATCTTAACCATATGAGATTAATTTGTCTTTGATTAAAGGAATTTTATTATTTAAGACCACTATGTAGAAGTTTCAACTATTGATGGTATGACAAAATCAAAACTTCACTTTCATACATGAAGAATTATAGTTGTTATTCTATTATTCGATTATAATGTTCTAACCATATGAGATTAATTTGTCTCTTATTAAAGGGATTATATTAGTTATAACCACTATGTAGAAGTTAAAACCTTTGATGGTATGACAAAATCAATTATAGCTACCAAGTGAGAGATCTACTGTTAGTAATGTAACTAAATCTCTTAAAACCATCAAACTCATTATAACTTAAGGTGATGAATCTATATCCCATGTCTTCAATGCTATCTAAATAAACTAGATATGCTCTGATGAAAAGCATAATCTTGACAAACTAGCTTCAAATAAATCACCTCAATTATTTGACCTTGATGGCTTAGCTTCAAAGATCTAACCACAACGTATTGGCCTTGAGCAACTGACCTCAAGAGACCGGTATGCCTTAAGGGACTAACCTCGAGGGTCTTATGCACAAATTAGTAATGTTCAACATGTAGCAGTGTCTTCACCCAATAAGATTCATTAAGCAAATTCTCTATCAAAGTATTCCTTATTCATTCAAATTAGTATGTACATCATTTCATGGGTGACAAGTTCAACTAATTAGAGCCACCAAGCAATAGGAATCCCACTTTCACATAGGTATACTTAATCATCATAGACCAAACTTAGGATAGAAAGACTTCTGATTGAGATAAAGCCTGCCCCTATCTTCCTTTTTGTTTGAAGCTTCCCTATCACAGATCCTTATCCTTAGATAGGAACAAGAAAGATACTACTTTACGAGAAAAGAAGCATCCTTAACTAACTAGTGACTTTCAATTCAACCTTGAGTCTTTTCCTACCTCTCACCTTTCGGTTCATTGCAGCAAAGCCTAAAAAGAAAAAAGACAGCTTTCGTCGAACACAAGCCCTCGGGACTTGACATTTGGACACCGAGAAGCTTGCCCCTTGCTCCTGAAAGTCACCTCAAAAGGGCCCCCCTTCGTTTGGAACTACACTTTTCTTTTCCACAAAAAAACCCTTTGACCTATGCCAAACTCTACTTTGGCTGTTTCCAGCTGGAATAATTCATTCGATATCGGCAACCAAGACACCCTTCTTTGTCGAACTCATCTTCAAACAACGACTCTAATCACAGAAGGTTTTTAGTTAACTTTATCTCAGGTTACAGGGGTAGGAGAACACTTCAAAACATCTGCTTTGACAACACACAAGATCTTTGAAATTCAATCATAACAGCACTAGGTGGGTAAGATATAGGATTCTTATCTTCACTTGCATTATCTTATTTTCCATTATCCATTTTTTTCCTGTTTAGCTTTCACTATGAGTTAAAGTGCTTTTAAGGTTGGCCAATGCTCATAATTCCCTTTTTTGTGCTCTTCTTTGTCCTATGGCCATATGCATTTTTTTAATAGGGTCATGATAAATTATGCAATGTTGTAGATCATGCAAATTGGGTAAATTAATTCAGACTCGTAAAATTTCGCATGAGGTACAAATTAATTGCGGCAAATAATCGGAATTAACCAGAAATCAACTTAATTTAAAAATCAGCTAAGGTATGCTTGGCAATATTCCGAATTAACGAGAAATAAACTTAAGATCACACATTAAATTAGGTAAGGTGCGCTTGGTATCTTTGAGATTTTTTAACCTTTTCGATTTTTTGTTCAATACTTAACCAAGGAAATTCAAACCGATCAAGATAGTAAATTGAAAAACGCCGAATATAAATCGACAATCTTCATGAAGAGAGAAAAAAAAAAACCGCGATCATGTACTTATAGTATGATCGGCCTCCGGCGATGACACAAGAGCATGGTGGATGAACAACGGGTAGACAGATTCTGAGAAGATGGAAGCCGAACGGATCTCTTCTAGACTAACCTCCTCTGTTTCGGTAGGATATAACGGCACACGCCCGGAGGCGGTCTTACTCACATGATCGCATGATCTCCAGTCATCTTCGTTGTCGCACGATTCACCTGCTCGGCGGGAGCTTGACGAATTGCATCATAGAATAAGAATCGAAACCAAGCCGGTGAAGGATTAAGAGCTTACCTTTCAGTAGGGGCTGCTCCATTTTGGAAAACAGGAGAACAGAAAGGAGTGATTATTTCATCGCAGAGCACATTTAGAAGCGAAATAAGAAAATTAAAATGAAGAAAATAATACGTTTAGAAATTAAACACATCGTAAAATATAATCTAGTTTTAAAAATATGGCCGTTATAAGCAAAATAAAAAATAAAAATAAATAAAAATTAAATATTAAATATAAATATTTAAAAAAGATAAGTGTTTAAAAATGAAATTAAAAAGTACTATAAATTTTTTTTTAATAATAATATATAATATATTAAACTTTTTAAAAGTGGCATAAGTCATACACAGGATTTTTTCTGAAAAATCCTCACGAATGATCAAATATGAAATCTAGCAGCATAAGTTTGATGAGGGGTTTAGAGAGGGGGTCTCCCCATTCCCAGACGAACTCGTTGCAGCATGCAGCACGTGCCACCCGATCAGCAAGTGCATTCCCCTCTCTATAGATGTGGGAAAATCTGATTGCCTCCAGACATCTAGCGTACCTGATAGTCTCAACAAAATGACCTGCCACAGGGGGGTGGGATATCAAGTTGCGGATCTCCTAGAGCGCCATCATCGAGTCAGTCTGAATATCCACAGTTGTATTTAAAGAAGAATGTCATTCAAATTTTTTATTGAATTCCACAGTTAACCAAAAAAATATAATTAGGCGCTTCTAACTAATATCTTTATAATTAACTTTAAAAAGTCGAGATTAACAAAGTTACTTCATTAAAATATTATGTGATAATAATTTTTATATTAGTTATAAAGATCCAACACTAATTAAAACCATCAACAGGTTCAAATGTTGAAAAGCATGAAATTGTTACCTTAAAAATTTAGATTAACTGAGTTAATATATGTTTGAAATATTTTTCAATTATTAATTTATATTAGTTTCAAAATCAAAAAATTATAAAATCATTAAAAAATGTTAAAATGTTAAAAGTATGCATAAGTTATTTAATTATAATATGAGTATTCCTCATTAATAAATTTTAGAATTAAGAAATTAAATATTTTAGAAAATCAAAATTGATATTAAATCAAACCTTAAAAAATCCAATATTTGTTGTATTTTTCAAGCAATTTAGCCATCAAGAACTCTTTAGTCAATTTTGTAAATCAACTTATAAAATCCCAAAAGTAATGCCAAATGATTAAACAATATTTAAAAGATTTTAATTATAGATGTTTAAATTAAATAGAAAATCATAATCTTAGAGTTGATTAGAGATTTTATAATGAGAGAAAATTTGTAGTATCCAAATATAATAAAAATTAAAGTTTAAAATTATTTCAAATTATTTATAATTTTATTTTTTTAGAGTTTATAAAATTATAATACTTTTTTTCTAAAATCATACTTTATTAAAACGATGTGCAGTATCTCAAATGAGGTAGTTGAACTGACAAATCAGTTGCTTGAATTATTTAGAAGCTAATGACATTAAGTAAAAAAATAAAAATTTTTGAAGTATTAAAATGAAAGATTAGGGCTCTCTAAGAGTTTATTAACAGGTTTTAAAAATTTACTAAAATATAAAGTTTAAGCATAATGAAACTTTCTTAACTAAAATAAGAGGTGTGAAAAATAGGAAATTGAAAGTTAAAAGAGATTTTAATAAATGAATTAAATAATTATTTTGAGTATTCTAAGTTTAAAAAATTATTAAAAATATTAAACGTCATCATTAAATTGTGAAACTTATTAAAAGATAAAACTTATCAAGATGAATTAGACAAAATTAGTTGGTAAATTTTTAGAGTTTGAATTAATTGAAAAATATAAAGAATTTAGGGTTGCTTAAGTTTTGGTTTTAATAGAAAATTAATTTATTCTTAAAACCACTAATATCTCTAAATTCTTAACACATGAATGATGGACAAACCTGATCATTAGAGGCTTGAATCAATGAGAAATTGTCAAATTCTAAAGGGTGGGAAGACAAGAAAGCATCCATTTAAAGAAGTGTTGTCATTTGGAGAGAGATGGAACACCAGGAGGTAGAAATTTTCATTAGTAAAGAGTTTGGAAGATAGAAGAAAAGAAAGAGAGAAAGATAGAGAGAGGATATGTTGCCAAAATATTGATAGATTTTTTAGAGGAACCAAGAAAGGATTGCGAGAAAAATTTGGAAAAATACTACAATGAAGCACTATGACAGCATTATAACAAGTATTGTAGCATGAGAAGAAGCATGGAAGTAAACACATTTTGATATCCATTTTAAGGTGGGTTCACTATAATAATAAAAGTTAAACTTTTGTTTCATTGGTGTATATGTTTAATGTATTATTAAATAATTTGTTTGAAGTTCACATAATAAAAAATTAGCAACATAGAATACCTTATGTTGTTGTTGCTTATATTGTTATGAAAAATTAATGTTTTGTGAATATGTTGCATTGCGTTATTGGTTTCATATGAAATATTGTATTTCATTGCTTATTAACTTGATTTGAATTGAAAAAAAATAATCGAGTAAGAATAAATGTGGGTGATTTAATATATGTATTACTCTTAGTATTTATTTTGCGATATGAGAACTCTTTTATAAAGGAATGTAAAAAGTTCAAAATTTCTTTTCCTATGATTTTCAAATATAAAAGTTTTATATCACTTTTACTACAGTTTCAAAATACTTTTCAAACTTAAACTTCCAAATAGTTTCAAATTATTTATTGTTTAAAAGTAGCTTTTAAAGCCAAAATAAAATGATAAAAAAAGATGATATAACATTGAAACAAGAAAAGACGAGTAAGGGTCGCTACACAACTTGACGAACTCGAAGGCCAAATTTTATATTCTTCTTGAAATTTAATATTTTTAATAGTTTCTCAAAGTTAAAAATACATAAAAATTATTTTATTATTTTTAAAAACTTTTTCAACTTTTAATATCGCTATTGTTGCCTCTTCTCTTTATATTGAGAAAATTGTACTAAGCTTATCTTTATAATTATATGTCAAAACAATTTTTCATAAGTTTTCAATCTCCTTTAAATTATTACATATTTTTTAGACTTTTCTAAGCTCGTAATAAATCCTTATTAATTTGGTAATTTTTTGTTTTAATATTTAAGAAATTTTAAGCTTTACCAACTTCATAGCAATAAAATATAAATCTATTATATACTTTATTTCTCAACTCACTTTCTTATTTTAAGATATCCTACCTCTTTATAGTGATGTTTAATTTTTTAGTAAATAAAATAAATGTTAAAAATTCGTAAATTTTTTAAAATTTAAATAATTTAAAATAATTATTAAAATATTTTTTATTATATTTAGGATATTGCAAATGTATTTTTTATTATAAGATCTCTTATTATTCATGAATTCATGATTTTTCTTTCATTTAGATACTTGATAAATTTAAAATTCTTAAAAAATATTTTTTAAATAATCATCCCTGAGTTTTTTGCTTAGCCAACAATAGAATGAGTGATGATAATATTGAGGATAGAGTGAGTTATTCCATCAATCACCATTAGTTGTGATGGTCTCCCATTATTTTATTATAAGATGATATTAAGAGTAAGGTAAGTTGGTTGTTTAATAGCCATTGAGATTAGTTTGTGATGAAGAAGGGGCAGAAGGAACTTAGGTAGCTGAATCAAGTCTACACTAGCAATTCACAGAAAGTAGTTCATGGATAAGGATGTGCACGCAAACAACATGTTAGTTTCGAGTACATTGAATCAATCTAATTTCCATGTTGATTTATCAATGTAGTTTTTTCTGTTTTTTCTTCACGAGGTTAGTTTGTCTCTTCAAGATAGAAAAAGTAGAGACAATGCTTAGGATTTATTGAGATCGCATGTAGGATGTTAAGGACTGGACAAGCAAAAAGCGAAGATACGATCACACTATTGCAGCGATGTGCACATGGGGCTAGCAAAGCATTGAGGCCTACTATAGCAAGTGCAAGCAATTGGTTGTGGTGGAGTGCTAGAATCAATGATCATTGGTATAACACATGATGTAAACCTTTTTTTTTTCTTTTCTTGAAAGCAACATGATGGTGGCCATGAGGACAATCCGAAGAACTAAATGTGACATGAATGCAAAAATTGAGGAAAAAAATATCAAACAATAACCAATGAAAGTGAAAATAAGTGAAGCTTCTAATTGGCTATAGCAATAGATCATTATGGTAGTTGGAATATCAAAATGAGGATTTGATACCAAAAAAGTTGGAGGTGTGACCAATGCTACGATACTAATTAATGAAGAAGGGGTAGGAGGAACTCAGATAATGGGATTTGAGGTGAAAGATGATGATGACAATAGTGAAAGTAAATCTAAATCATAATTCATATATCTTCATATAATAAATAAAAGAATTAATGATCATAATTCAAGGATGTGCACCCATGCATGATATTAGAAACCAAAGTTTGAATCAAGATGTAGATTCAATCATATTTAAGATATCGTTATATTAAAATCTAAAGAAAATCTATATCATAATCTACAAAATGTGCACACATGTATAATAAAGAAAACTATAGTTTTAATCACTGTCAAGTAAAATTAATCTTCTTTTCTCGATCCATAGTAAGCCTTTAAATATATTACAATGTTAAAACAAAAATTCAAAACTATAATAATGAAAATAATCTTCTAAATAAAATAATAAAAATATAAAAATAAGTAAAAATAATTAAAAACTCCTAAGTGCCTTTTAAAAGACCCATTATAACTTTAAATAAACTAAAAAATATGAAATAAATAGAAAAAACCATATTTCAAGTACTTTATCAGTTTAGTATCATTCATTGATGTAGCTTTTTTGACATTAATTAGTAGTGTAAGATAAGTGTAGACTTCTATTATGGTATAATTTAGGATCTATAATATTAAAAATATTCAATAAATTATTAAAAAATATGAAAATATATTATACATTAATTAGGATTAGATGAGTAATATTTTAGAACTGTTCAAAGATTGATATTTTAAAATTATATTATAGATTATCAAGTTGAGTAAATATCAATACCTTAACTATTAAGTATAACATTCTTCAAAATAATTTTTTGTTACATCTAATTTTATACATATAAAATAAAAAATTTAAGACAAACTTTATATTAAGTATTTTAATAGAAAAACATAATTTTAATTTTAGATTACTATTTAAAAAATAAAAATTATTGAAAGATGCACATCTTTTTTTATAATCTCTTGTAGTTTCCTAAGTATTGGTGTTTATAACACCAAAGAAAGAAAAAGGTGATGAAGTGGTGGTTTTGGGTTAGCTTGAAAGTTTAGATTAAAATGATAATAAGATAATATGCTAAGATTTGGAGCCTTGTTAAAGATTGTGGTGTTTTGATGATTATATCAACTGAGTGAAACGGTGGGAGAAGAAGTATGGGTGTTGACAGAAGCAAGAATTTATTTGGTCGTCGCCTCTCTCGATGTAAGGTCTCTCACCTTCAATCATTGTTTCTCACAAAAAAGTTAGAATAAATAAAATTAAAGTTGGGCACACACACTTTGTTCATAAAGATAGAAACACACAAATAAAAGAAATTTTTATTTCAAATTTTTTCATCTCTAACATATTGAACATCCTTATTTATCGAGATCTCAAAGATTCATTAATAATTTTAAAAAATAAAAAAAATAAAAAAATTATAAAATTAATTGAATTAAATAGTTCCTAAACTGATTGTACATTTTAGGTAGTGGTAACAAGGAGTGGCAAAATAGCGAGTGACAAAATAGCTATGCGAGTGGTGCCAGTGGAGCTATCTATTTGATTTTCTGATAGACATAAGTCGAGTAGAATAAAATGAGTAGATGCAAATGGTAAGTTGGTGCAGGTCTTTATGGGTTAGAGAGGATCAAGCAGGTCATTATGGGTAATAGTTTAGCCCAGGATGAGTGGATCAAGTTCTCAGGTCAAATCGGGTCACGTAGGCACACAAGTCAGCTTAAGCATTGACAACAAAGCTGCGATGGCATGATGGTCGCAAACAATGGTGGAGACGATAAGTGACGAAAATAACAAAAAAACTTAATTTAAGCCTTGTTTAAAGAAATTTTAAACTAAATTTTACACTTACGGATTTATGGAACTGGTGCGAGACAACGAGTATGTGTATTTTGTGGGATAATTTTAAATAATCATGCATCATTCTCTCTAAGTGGGGAGAGCTTGGCTCAGTGGTATTGGGGTGGTTGATACAATAATTTTGTTATAGGTATGATGTGATATAGTGTAAGAATAATTTATTTTTTAAGTTTATAATCTTTACTTAGAATTATCTTATGATCTAAAATTTCTTTTATATTATTCTTACTTACTCTCAAGACTAACATAGTGATAGGAGTGACTTCATCAATATGAAAAAATCAGGCTCAAATAGCTTATTAGGTATTGGATGTAGTATCCTACAAAGGATTATATCCTTAATGTTAAAGGTTATACTAATCCTATACTCTTTTGGCAAATCCAACATACACGTATTAGTTCCCAGTTCTTGAATTACTCTAAAAAGTCAAACTTCATGTAGTTATAATTTTTTGTAAGCTCTAGAAAATAACTATTCTAACTTAACTTTAATTATAACATAATATTCTTTATAAAATTCCTTAACCTTTCTCTAAGTATCTACTTGTTTCTTATATATTTCATTATTTAGATTAATTTTTTCAAATATTATTAAAGGTAATAAAGAGATACGAGTATAGAAAGAAGTTTGAAAGTCTACTAGTAAAGGAATAAGATCAATGAAAGATATTAGCTTTTTATCATGAGTCTATATAATAAATGGTGGGTCTAGTAAGGCAACAGCTAACTCTTTAATTACAAGAAATCAAACTAAGTATCTTTGATTTTAAGCATTTTTTGAAACAATTTTTTAACCAAAATTTGCATCGACAGATTTATCGAACTAGTGTGATACCAGTGGGTGTGTATTTGTGGGTTAATGTTAGATGCTTTTGTGTCATTTAGTCTCTCAGTGTCTATGATAACATGATTTGGGGAGAGTTAGATTTATAAAGCCTTGGTTAATTTGGTCCCCAAAAGGGAGAACAACTTGTTTAATTGGTAAAGAAATTGGATTATAACATATGATATGATAGAAGATTTATATTTCTGATATTTTGATTTCACTATATTAAGATATTATCTATTTAAGTTACCTTATTCTGACCCAAGTGGGCTTTGTCTTTAAAAAATGCTTTAATATCTTAAAACTATATCATCTTATATAAACATCAAAATCACCACTTTAGAAATTAATGTGGGATAATTCATTCATACATCTTTTCATTTAGAAGTCTGCAATAAGTCACTCTTTTTCAAATGATTCACCTCTTGAGACATCACCCAATGTTTTATCCCATCTTCTTCAGTCTTGATTGTCACAGAGCCACTAACTTCTACATCGTTCATTCTCGAACCATATCAAACTAGTAGAAGGTTAACTCTAATATTAAATATGATATCATGCTCTTATATTGTTAAGATATTATTTATTTAGGTTATCTTATTATAACTAAGTAGGTTTTACTCTCAAAAAGAGACTTAACATCTTAAGACCATGTAATGTCGATAAAAAATGAGAAATTGAATATGAAAATAAAAATTATGTTGTGCATGAATAGTAGATGTAAGTGGACTTAAATTGTAGAAAAAATATTTATAATAGGCCCATCATATAAACCATAATAAGAAGAATTAGTTAAGGGCCAATCAAAGAGCAAGAAACTAAATAATCATGAATCAAATTTTTTTAATCTAAAATAAAACTTTTAAAATAATTAGGCAATTAAATGTATAAAATAAAAAACTCATGATATGTAACATATAGATGGTGTTATTTTAATAAAAATATGTAGAATATTCAAAATTTTGGATATGAAATTTTAAGAAGTATATAAGATGTAAGTTTTTGTATTAAAAAAATACATGGGCATAAAATTCGTTAAGTACATTTTTATGTCAAAAAATATATGCATATGAAAGTATTTAAGAAGTAGATAGAAAACTTATTTTTATATTAAATAATTATTTTAAATCTCCTATTTAAATGAACCCTTATAAATGGGTGAATAATAAATTGGTTTTGACTAAAGAAAGTATATTACTTGGTGTCTTAAGTGTTTGAGTTAGCTTGATAGACTTCTTTTAAGTATAGAATAAATGATTACTTTGTTCACTATCTTCTCAACTTTATTTTCTTTTTTTTTCTTTAAATATTTTTGTTAGACTTTTTATTCCTTTTAACTTAAATAATTATCTTATTCCATCCTACTTTATCTTCTTTATAAATTCTTTTATTTTTTGCTCCTAAGTACTATAGTAGTATTGTAGCTTTTGTACCTAAGCTACATTGTTGCATGTTTTGTATGCAGATTGTGCTACCCACTTATGTCGTAGCCCTAGCCCATAGCTAGCCTAGCCTTGTCTAGAATGAAAAATGTCATCCTAATTTTTTTTTTCATATTTGAGCTCCTACTTAGTCAAATCCTTTTTTATAATACAATAACATCTCATATAAATATCATAATCACTCATTCATAATCAATGTAAGATAATTTATCTGTATATCTTCTAACTAGAGGCCTATTATGAGCTGCTCTGACTCCTCCTTAAAGACGTCTTCTAATATTTACTCTTCACCTTATTCAAGCCTATGTGTCTTAAATATAAATTAAATAATTTGATTCATATAAATTTAAGCCAACCTTTTTATTAAGTCAACTTAATAATAAGAAAATTAGTGAACTTGGTTATTATATATACAATCACCCATGTTGAGTCATGGCCTATTGGTGATTAGGATAATCCAATCACAAAAACTATAATCATTTATTTTTATTTTCATTCAAGAATATGTAAAGGTTGTAATAATCCTTATAGTTTTGTATTTTCCTTTAGTTTGTAAATATACTGAACACTTAATCCACTTTTAGACATCATTTTTTGTTCATGACCACTAATACCTTAAACTCAATTCTTAATAATTTGTTTTATCTTGGATGAATCTAACATATGGAATTATGTATCGCTTTTAGTATTAGCTCTCTAATTTGTTGATATGTAAGGTATACACAATCTACCTTAGAATATGAGCATGTCATTTTGATATAATTTAAAATAAAAATTCTCATCCTTTTTTAACATTTTGAATTAACTTTTGTAATTATAGGTCCTTAACTTGATCTTCTTTAAAGATTCTAACTAATTTGGCTTTTTTGATAAATACAAGAATCATGTTGTGTTCCTTTAAATACCAGTCTTTAGTTACAGCTTATTCAATTCAAAAACTAATTACCTTTCCTCCATTATTAATACTATATTATTTGCACTTGTATTTTTTTATCAAGGCAATCGTCACCACATCAACTTTTATAGAATGATAAATAATTTCTAGATCATAATTTTTAATAAATCTCAACCATCTCCTTTGTCTCAAATTTAATTTTAATTTAATTGAATACATATTTCAGACTTTAATGTTTTATAAAATTCTCTTATTTAACTTAATATAAATAATACCTCTAGACTTTCAAAGAAAATACTATAATTATCAATGATAATTCGTTTCATGAAACTTTAGTGTCTTGAGACATAAGCAATCACTCTCTAAATTTACATCAACACAAATTCTAACCCTTATAATAAAGTATCTCTATACATTTATTATCTATCTATACTTTTGGTAATGCTAAAAATTAGAGTTAAAGTTAATTTATCTTTCAACACTTGAAAACTACTCTCACAACATGATTCTCATTCAAATTAACTATCTTTTAATCCAATCTAATCAATCAAGTGGCTATCTATGAAAATACTTTAATAAATATTCTATAATTGCTTACCATATATAAGAAACTTCTTATTTTCTATCAATGTAGGTCTTGCAAATCCATGAGTATAAAAACCTTATGAGAATCAATTGAGATACCCTTATCATTAGCTACATGTCCCATAAGTGCAATGCTTGATAGTCAAAACTCACATTTAAAGAATTTGAAATACAATTGATTCTTTCTTAGGAATTACAATATAATATATAAATACACAATATGTCTCTTTAGAAACTTTGAATAAATCAAAATGTTATTTATGAATATAATCATAAATTGATCTAAATATTTCTTGAATACTCTATTCAGTAGATCTATAAAAAATGCTTATACATTTGTTAAGTCTAATGCTTATATTAATATCCATATATTATTCTAAAAGAAAAAATATCTTCTTATTTTATCCTTAATTAATGTTAACTAAATCATATATTAATCTTTGAAAGTAACACTATGAGTCAGAACTGATCAAATAAATTATTAATTATTGATAAGAGATATTTATTTTTAATAGTAATCTTATGATTTTCTTATAATTAATACAAATTTTAAGATTATTATATTTGTTTTTCACAAATAGAATAATAGTATTTAATAACAATATACTTGGTATTACGAATCTCTTATCTAATAATTACTAATTACTTTATCTTCTTAAAAAATTTAGCTAGTTTCATTTTATAAGGTGGTTTTATAAATTGGGTTAGCATTAGGAACTAATTGGATCTCAAAATCTATTTCTCCTTTTGTAGTTAATTTTGATAAATCTTTTGAAAAAATATATGCAAATTCTTTGATTATTTGTACCTTTAAAGGTTAAAAAAATTTTCTATATAGATCCATAATAGATATTTGACAACTTTTGCATCTTTAACAATTTTTTGTATCTTTAATATAGAAATTAAAAGAATTTTCCTAACTTAGCTAAAAGAGATCAATTTTTTTTCTCTTAGACTCTAAATTTCTATTCTCTTTTGATGACAAACTTATATATAAATATTTATGATTTTATATTTCAATCAATATTAGTTTTCAAATCAATCAATAATTGTAAACTTTGAATTATAGTAGATATATTATTATATCTACTTGATATTTTATTATAACAAATTTATTGCATGAGATGATTTAGATATCTATGTGAGATATTTGAGGCTTTGTGTATAGCTTAAATGTTGTAATAACAAAAAAATTAAATAGTTTTAGAAGAGATTTTGTACAATTAAAAGTTGAAAGTGTCATTTATTTGAAATGAACAAAAAAATTTAGAAAACCTTTCCTATGAGGCCAGTTCTTTACAATTATGTCGTTCATGTAGATTCAATGGACAAGGGATGGGACCCATCATGCACATGCTTCGATGAAAATTTTTCGAAGGAAATTAAAATTTATATAAAATTAAGTTTTATCTAGTCACCCAATTAACTATTTCTTGCCTAAAAATAATTTTAAAATGTAAAATTTAATTTAAAATAAAGAATATAAATCGCCTTGTTTTGGACGATTTTTAAATCCATTTTTTTTTTCGAGTAGGGCCATCAATTTGCATACAACTCTGGCTTCAAATGTGAGGCTATGATCGCAAGGGTTAGCCGAGTTCAACACCTCAAGAATCGTCCATTTTGCATGAGGGCGATGGGAGGTTTCCAAGCCTCCTGTTTCGACTTTTCATCGCCATTGTTGAACCACGACGAATTAGGAGCGGTGTGTGTAGCAATTGGTAAGCTGGTCCATTGCCATCTTGTCTTGCAGCTTAATGGTGCGCTCTTCTCCCTTACATAGATAAATTCCTTCTCACTTCTAGCTTTCTAACTCAAAATTACCAATATTCTCCACCGTATTCACTTTTCTCCCATCTTTCATTTAGTTTATGCTTAACTAACCCAAAAATTTGCCACCGACATTATTCCATCAACATAAATTCCTTAACCCATTGTCATACCAAAAGCCTCTACACTGAAGGTAGACTATCTTTGCCTTTCTTAGTACCAATTATGCCTGTTTCATTGATATTTTAGTGTTGATTTCATTATTGATAATATACTCATGAAAGATCTGCCATGCATAAATTTTGCAAATTTCACTTTCAATTCCATTGTCATTACACTATAATTGAGAGATTATCTATGATCATGATCAATTGAGGGACATGCTTGCTAAATTCTGGTTATTGTATCATTAAAATCGACTTTACTTTCAATAAATTTTTATCATTTGAGTTTCTCAATTGTCATCCTTTCTCTGTATGTCTATTTTACGGTGTCTAGAAAGTTGATGGGCTAGTCATTGAGCTTGTCTTGAGGTTGTATTATTCTAATATTTCATTGGCCATGATCTTGTGGTGGTTGATGAACCATCTTGTTACTTTAGCATCTATGCGGATGAACCCAATCATATTTGCAAAATTTTGTTATATTTGGTTGGAATCTCATGGTGATCGGCATTTGTGGGGACATACTCTTTGTTACTCATGTCATATTGTTGCATATATTAATATTCTAATATTATTACGAAGAGATTTCTCATATGGTTAAACATGCATTATTGACAAATTTCCCTCAAAACTTACCAATGATACATACTTTTGATAGGCAATGTTATATTTTTGATATATGTACTCATTGAGTGTTAAATTTGATTTCTTAAAATGTGCTACAAATAAGCTTGTATTGTTTTTTGTTGCATTCCTTTCATTCCTCCTTTTTGAGTCTTTAACCTTGCCTTAGCGAGTGTCGCCATTTACTAAGTCTTTTTTGTGTTTTTTTTTCTTAACACTAGTAGCCAATCAACTAGTGGAGTAATAGTTGCATAGATACGTTGAGCCTTTTTGACACCATACCTACTTTTATGCACTAAATTAAAAGGTCTTTATCTAAGACTTACCTAGGAGACCCATTGTGTGGTAAATTACATTGTGTACTATTATATTCAGTAAATTCTTGAACTTCGTAGATTATAAAATGTCATTATGTTTATGACAATTAGTAATAATCTTTATGGGGTTTGTGACATGAACCTTATGATTCATTGGCAATGGGGAAAAGGAAGTATATCAAATCTATTACAAAGCATCCAATTTAGATCGAGGTTCTATTTGGTCAAGTTTTTCCCATTCCATATATTTACTTATTTCATCAAATCTTTATTAAGATTTGTAAAACAAAAAATCATACGGGCAATGAAGGTCTCAAAATCCAAATGCTTTTTCTTGTTAGTTTTATTGTCATATGCAGTGCATTTTAGAGATTGTTTGTCGATAAACGTATTCACAATAATTTTTGTTAAAATATTGGAGTACACAGATGTCAAATATAGCCCTTTCACAAACTCAACCTATAATAGGTTTAGCCTTTGATGGTTTGGGTCGATCTGAGTTTTGTAAGTTAGGTTTGTGCTATCGAATGTGACATTTTATTTGAATAATAATTAACTATTTAGACACTTTATTGGGTCAATTAGTCTTATAATTTCATTGAACAAATTCTCTACATTGTTTGACAATGCCTTTAGCACCATTGCATGTTTTTTTTTATAAATATTAAATCGTAGAGCAAGTTCGTCTATCGAGATAAGGTCATAAATTTGAATCTAAATAGCAGCTTTTTATACATTGATATTGTATAGAGCAAGAAAAAAACTAATAAATATTGTTGATATTTAGATAATATTGACATCAACATCATTTAGCATAGAAAAAATACCAAACCAAACAGCCTCATAGTCTATTCTTTATAGCTTTATTTTAAATACTAGCCTTTTATCTGATTCTCTATATCTATTTAATTCTTATCCTCTTCTTGTTGTTACTGTTTGCTTGACCCTGAATTATTTGCTTACATTTTTGGACCATTTTTCATACTTTTCTATTGTTATATTAGAAAAATACCCATTTTTTTAATGCTCACGAGTTGATGAAATTTCATTACATAACTATTAAGTGAGTTTGACTTCATTAATCCTTTGACATCACTACTTTGTTATTTAGGAATGCTGATAACATTATATAAACCTTGAAATGTTGTTGTGTTAATAAGTTTTATCATGATAAACATAGTGATGAGATTTGGCTCATTTTTTCCACATGTATTTGTTGTTGGCTACCTAGTAAATTAGTTAATTCTATGGAGATTTAAGTTCAATCCAACAATGGGTGATGAGCGACAGAGTTTTGAATTCTAGAAAAGACAGGAAATAGCTTTCTCGTCTCGGCCTTTTTCTCCTAAAGGTGTACAAAAAGAGGGGGGGGTACTGAAGAGGTATTTCAAATCCTTCTTTGATTGTCTCCATTAAGGCAATTTAGGTCGCACAGCCTTTCGTGTTGGCACGGCAACTTCCAATGGCCACACTTCCCCAATTATTCCTTTGCTAATGTTTTGGGGGATGCAAAGGATCCCTCATCAATTAGATTCGAACCCACAATAATCTATAAGGGTGAGCCAGAGGTCATCTTTGTCGAGGAGGAAATCTCCAAGATGGCAGTGCCATTCAAATTTACTTTAACTGGAAAGTTTGATATTTAGCAAAATTGGTTTCCTAAGTGCATTTACAGTTTGGGTTTTGGACAAACTGACACATTCTTATTAGGTTCAGAAGGGAAGAGTACTATTTGAGATGCTGGTTACATAGAGCATGAAATATTATAGAAGTCTAGATGCTGGTGCTCAAAAGACACCCTGATTTTCAACTAAACACGGAACCCTCTCAAGATCTTATCTGGATCTCTCTAGAGCAACTTTTGATACATTTTTTTCAACAAAGCATCCCTCTATTCGATGGCTTCTACAATTGGAGCGTCGCTAAAAATCGATGCGACTAAAATGAACCTAATGCTGCCAAATGCTGCTTTTGTATGTGTTGAGATTAATTTATCAAAAGAGCTGCCCACTATAATCAAAATCATGAAGATAGGTGGCCTTTTAAATGGTTTCTAATAGAAGTTGTAGTATGATAACCCACCAAGGTATTGTAGGGGGCGCAACAAACAATGGCATTGTCCTCAACAATGCAGACATAGCAATGGGGTTTCCAATCAGCAAATTCGGTATAAAGAAATTGAACCTCACAAGGACAATCACTCAAGAGGTAAGGAATACAGAAAATAAAGTAAGTAATGTGGAACTTGGATTACAAGGTGAAAGAACATTGTTACTTAGCAAATCTAAATCAAAGATAAAAAATATGAACATTGAAGATAGGAATCTCTCACAAGGTTCACCCTCAAAATAGGAGCAATAGGATGAGGAAGAGGCACAAGGGAGAACAATAGCAAACCAACCAACTCTCAGCCTAGGGCATATATACTAATAGATTCCTAGATTTGACTAAGAACGATTATATAGTTTTAAAGAAACCCCAAAAGAAGGTTAAGAAAATTGCCTTAATTTTAGACTCTGAAGCTTTTGAAGGAAACAAAAGTTAGCATAAAAAAATCCAAACATTTAAAATATTTACTGAGTATTTGGAGAGGGACAAAGCTTCCTGTCAAATGCAATTAGTGGACTTCACTTTAGTGCTTAGCAATCAATTTAGGAGGATCCTGAGGAAGACACAAGACCAACCTAAAAATCCTAAAGGCCATCATAGAAGTACTCGAGCAACAAATTACAGTTCAATCATCCCACAATAAATAACATATTAATCTGGAACATTAAAAGAGCATTTAATAAAAGCTCGGCTAATCGGCTTAAACATCTCTTCAGTACAAAAAAAGATCTAATAGTGTTATTGGAACCTATGGCTCATTGGTAAAGAATGGTTTAGTAGAAATCTAGAATTTGATCTTGGGTTGACAATCAGATAAACAAAATTTTGGTGATATAAGAGGAGAAATTTGAATGTCAAGTACTCATTGATGGGGATCTATGAATTCTTTGTTTGATCAAAGATTTAGCTTGGAACTCAGAAGTGAACAACACTTTCATCTATGCCAAAAGCTTTCGCAAGGAAATGAGAACTCTTTGGAATAATCTTATCAACATTGTAGTGAATAGTTCTAATCCATGGCTTTTGGGAGGCGACTTCAATTTTATAATGGGAATTGAGGAATACAAGGGTCATTCTTCCCCATGACTTATGGAGATGTGGGAATTCTCAGACTATATTGCTTCTGAGACTATATTCATCATTGTAGGCTAACTCAAAAGTGAACATCACTTTCATCTACACCAAAAGCTTTCGCAAGGAAATGAGAACTCTTTTGAATGATCTTATCAACATTGTAGCGAATAGTTCTAATCCATGGTTTGTGGGAGGCAACTTCAATGTTATAATGGGAATTGAGGAATACAATGGTCATTCTTCCCTATGACTTGTGGAGATGTAGGAATTCTTAGACTATATTGCTTCTTAGACTATATTCATCATTGCAGGCTCAAGGAGATGTCTATATTGGCTCTTCATTCACCTAGGCCAGGAAATAGAAAGGGAGATGGGTTTAGGAAAGATCAGACAAAATTCTAGGGAATATGACTTGGTTTGACTTATTCATTATAGTTGTTATGCAAAATCTTAACAAAATTGGATCGACTCACGACCCACTTTTGCTTATTCCCATAAAAAGGCCAGCAACTGCGCCCAAACAATTTAAATTTCATGTGGTTCTGGCATGAATCTTTCGTGCAAATTGTGGCAAGGAATTGGGCATTCCCAGCAAATTGTTCTGGCATTGTCGCATTAGTTATCAAGCTGAAGAGGTTGAAGGAATGTTTAAAGAAAGCTTTGGCAATATCTTTGACACATTCAAACATGTGAAAGAATTGGTAAAAGAAAAAGATGTACAGTTTCGGGCTTATCAAAGTGACATCACATGAGAGGAATTAATTAAAACTAATGATCAGCTCGTGAATGCAATTTTTCATAGAAGAGATTTACTGATAGTAGAAGATTGGAATTAAGTAACTGAAGGAAGGGGATAGGAATTTTTTCGCATGTTGTTTAAAGAAAAAAGAGCAAGATTGAATACATTTGGTATTAAAGACCACATGGGCACATTTATTCAAGAGCCATCAGTTAAATACTAAAAATAGCTCTTATTTGCACCTTATTGCATTGAAAATGAGGAGCTATTAAGTCATATTCCTCTTGTTTTGGAAGTTGACAATAAGGAGTATATGAAAGAGAGGTTACAATGGTGGAGCTAAAAAATGTGGTTTTTCAAATTGATCAACATAATGCTCTTAGATTGGATAGGTTTAATGAACTATTTTCCATTAAAAGCTGGGACACCATTGTTGAGGATGTTTTGCTTGTGGCTAGAGATTTTGTTATGGTCTCTCTCATTCCAAAAGGAATTTTAAGTGCCAACTTAGTGTTGTTTCTTAAAAAAAAGAATCTTAACACATTTTAATGAATATAGACCAATCTGCATATGTAATTTTACAGAATTTTTTTTTCCAAACAACTGGCTAATGGGCTTCAACTATTGTTCCCCAAATTGATTTCACTAGAACAAATAGGCTTGTTAAAGGGAGGGACATTATGGATAACATTATGCTTACTCAAAAGTTAATTGGGTCTCTCAACAGGAAAGGTAGAGGAAACAATTGCGTGATTAAGTTGGATCTAAAGAGTGTATTTGATTGCATTGCATGGATGTTTCAAGCAAGAGTTCTTATAAAATTTAATTTTGTGGACCATTTTGTAAAGGTGATTCACAACATTCATGGCAGCGTTTGGATTTCAATAATCATCAATAGGAAGCCTAATGGTTTTTCAACACATTCAGGGGGGCTCTTTTGCTTCAAATTAGATGGCTAGCACTTCGGATTGGATGCCTCAGCACATGAGTTCCTTCAATAGATAGGACACTTGCCAGTGGATGCTTAATGAAAATTGCATTTTCACTTTGCAATTTGCTTGGAATGTTATCAGGAGGAAATGATTTATAAACAAGTCCAACTTGTTGACCTAGAATTCCAAATGTTAGGTGAGGATATCTATTCTAGTATGGAGGCTCTCATTTTCAAAGAAAATTAGGAAGATGAACTCTCAATGGCATCTAAATAAACTCGTTGCCCAAATTAGATTTCCCTCAAACATGCTTTTGTAGGCTTTGACAAAATTAAGAAAGTCTGGAATAGCTTTGCTAATGTATTAGAAATTTAGCAAGCACAGACATTCGACATATCTGATTTACTATGAAGTTGGTGGAAACAAGGTAATTCATACTTGGCTAAAGGTAAAGTAATTCAAATTCTCCCATTGCAAATTTGGAGAAATAGAAATTTTAGAATATATAAAAGCATAAACTAATCTACATTGATAGTCATTAACAGGATTACTTTTCTTAGCTACACAACTTCTAAAAATTTTCTACTTACTCAAACGTGTTAGGACGACATTCGTAACGTTTCACTAGGTTTAGCTTCACCTTTCAAATTAATTAGACACTAGCAATGCGAAGTAATTCGATGGTCTCCATCCCCATTGCAGATGTTTAAAGTTAGCATTCATAGGCATTCGAGCAGCAAAAAAGGCTTGGTAGGTTTTGAGGGAATTATTTGTAATCATGGAAAAATTATGTGGTAGGTTTTCAGGGAATTATTTGCAATCATGTTCAGAAAGCTATGCAAGTCTTTTTCACTACCATTGATTACAAATATTCTATGAAATTAAATGCATTGTTGGTGTTGGAAGGTATTAAACTGTGCAAAAAAATAGAAAATCAATAGTGTGGTCATTGAGTTGGATTCTCAAGCACTCATTAACCAATTGCAAAGTTAAGCAAATAGAGGTTGACAGCTCTCACCTTTGATTCATCAGATTGAACAATAATTCTATCCTATTCACATTAAATGGAATTTTATCCAAAGATAATGTAGTAAAGTGGCCTCTTTTTTGGCTTAATTAGTCGCAAAATTCACTATTTCTAGTGAATGAAATGTAGAAAATCTTACGAAGTTATGCAAGACTTTGGTTCAGATGAATGAAGCCCAAATCCTGTATGTTTGCTCATTATATAAGGTACAACATACTATTATGATATATTAGCATTGGGATGATGTGTGAAAGTTGCTTCTTAAATGACTTGTCGATGCGATCATACAGAAGGATCATTTGCATTATGTTAGACAATTATCTAGTGGGTTGTAGTTTAGTTAGTCGTTATTCATTTATTCTATTTGACTTGGGGATTGGACAATCATGATATAAATGGATTAGCAATTTGAGCCCAAAAAGTCACCTTAAGTGGCATCAGATCAACAATTAGCGACTGTCACTTTTCAACATTATGGTTCGTTGGTTCAATACATTATATCAGAATGACAACCAGGTTATGTTCGATTTGGAGGCATTGTTCATGAGGCACGCTCATCACCACCATACGATTGGTAACAAAAACAGATCAAACAAGCACAACTATAGACAAAGCTTCGGACAATGGATAATCTATACAAAATGTACATCAGGTGATGCAAACACTGTTCAGAGGTGCAACACACTGCATCAGTACAACACGCTTATCGTAATGGTATGTCGAAAACATTGGCACTATTATGTGGTTGGGTGCATCAACAAAGTATGTTTTTCAGTTCTATTGAATCACACAAATATGCTCAATGTCTCAAGAGAAAATAATGTACAACTGCGAAACGACAGACACTATCATCTGCCTAATACTATTCATGGCATGGGTACTACTCACATTGGATGGCAATCATATGTTACAACTCATCAAAACCTGATCGAACAACAACCTCTGGATGAGTTCACTACAGCACAATCATTCCTAGGATGCAATCTCAGCCTGATACGATATTTAAATCAATTGGCTACATCACCTCATATCAATTCAACTCGCTTTGATGGGGACTATTTCATTATAAAATATTCAAACTGGCTCTTGCAGCACAATATTTACCGAATTTGGAAATATGTTAACTAGTTTATGGAACCGCTCACGGGTTGTTCTTTTATTATATTATTGAATAAACTATTAATTTAAAGAAAAAGTTGAATTCAATAATTTATCATAATGGAGTAATTGAAAATAATACTTATTTGCTGAAGAATGACAACTTTTTTAAGATTTTAATGAGATGCGTCTCTCAAAGAAAAAAAAATTTAAGTGGACAAGCAATATTTTGTTTTTAAAACATGAAGTGGTATAGGGATGTTATTGTACCGGGAAGCACAATCCTAGCTTGAAAAGTAGATTTCATAGATGGCACAATTGGGCCAATCCATGCTTAAGCTACAAACTGTAGGATTTTTCATGTTTATGCATGATACTTGGATCTATGTTATTTGGTTTTGTTTGATAGGATTGAGAGCACATCTTTTTGGTAAACTTATATATGATTAAGAGGGTATAGGTTAGTCTATTTTCTTATTTTATTTAGCTAACAAGATTTTTTTCCTATGCTTAGTTTTTTGCATTTTTACATTTATTTGTTTTGAGTGGCTCTTACTTCAAATTTTGAGTTCTTTCTCACCATTTTAATGCAACTTGATGTTATTAAAAGCTTATTTAAGATGGCAAACATACAATTTTTGTAGAAATAGCCATGTCCATGTTTTTTTTTATTGACGTTCTATGGGTCGTAAGATTGTGCCATTAATGTAATATTGTCTTCTACAACTTATTTGCCAAATGTCTGCGTGAAAATCACATTGTAAATTTAGCTATATCAGTTTGTGATCATTTGAATGGTAGAATATCTTGTCGTATGGATCTTGTCTTGTAGATTTTTCTTGCATGTTTGGGTGGATAATATGTTGAGTGATGGATATCAAACCAAGGAAATGAAGAAAGTGAGAAGACTGACCAGCAAAGAGTAAGTCAGTTGTTGATGTAAATTACTGATTCATGGGAATATACAAAAAAATCTTATTAAGAGCAAGATGAAGATTATAGAATGGAGGAGACATCGTATATACAAAGGCTAAGGATGACCAAGGAAGAAGAAAGAAGACAATCTTCGCCAAACAATATGATAACAAGAAGTTAAAAAAATCTCAAACAGGCTGAACTTCACTTCTGTTCAATGCTTTATTTTATCATAAACTTGAGAGCAAAATTGACCAAAGCAGCTTAGTTTTCATTAGTTGGATCCCCAAATTGGATGCTGTGGAGGTCTATTTATAACTTAAGTAATTGATGAAATAAACTGAGCTAATGTCTATACGTGAAGAATTGTAGAAGTCGTTTAGTTATAATAGGCTAATCGTCTAGGGCTAAGATACTTCTTTTGTTAAAGTGGCTGAGTTTGTTATGATCTTCAAAGCTGGGAATTCAATTGGTGATGACATAGTTGAATCAATATAATTGCCCAAGCAAGAAACACAATCATTTTGATGACATGATCAAATTAGTAATTAATATGAGTTCCACATGTCTTGTGACTATATGATGAAACTAGATCCATTCAGCTTGATAGAGAATCTTCATATAATCTTTGTGCATCTTCTACTTGTAGAATTGGCTTTGTTAGATAGGCATGGAGCAACTAGATTCGAGAGGTTGGCTTTAAGAGATTGGCAATAAAGGCCTAGCCTCAAAAGGTTGGTTTTGAGAGCTTGGCCTTGAGAAGCTAATCTAAGAGTTTGTTCTTGATGAAATGGTATCAAGAAGCATACTTCAATGAATTGGCTTTGATAGATTGACCTCAAACCGTTGATGACTATCACGTGGCCGAAATTTGGATCAAAATTAGGATTTTGATAGGTAAAATTTTGCTTCTTTTTTTGTTCCTTGAAGTCTTCATTTTATCATTTATGTTATAATAAACAGTTGCATATATTTTAGATATACACTTGAGAGTATATATATAGCTATGAAAATAATGCAGAATTTAAAAATACTAAATTAATATGATCATTTGTTTATATGATGTGTGGTGGCTTGCCATCCTCCTTTTAAATTTGGATATCTAGTGTAAAATTAATTTCCACTAACTGACCTTTGAACTCTCTTGAGAAGAAGAATCATTGTTATGTATCGATTTAATGCAATTTTTATGGCTTTAGATGACCTTCCTTCAATTGAAGATGTCTCTTAAGTGGAAGAGAGAGGAGGTTGAAGCCTAAGAGGTAAGAACAAAACAATGATGAAAAAAATTCTTAAATCAATGCCAAAGATATAGTAGATTGGCTTGCAATTAGATGAGCCCCTTATTGTGCTAAAAAAGTTTGCCACGTATGCTTTATGATATCATAGAGAACTCTTCACCATTGGTGGTGACTGAAGCGAATTAAGGTATGAATGTCACATCTGCCGCTTGTGTTAATGCTACGAAGAAGCAAAGGAAGATTCCAATTTTTTAGAAAAATCTTTGATGATCCCATCCTTTCATTCATGGTTGCTTTCTTAGACATTCAAGGGAAGAAGGAGATCATCCCCTTTAATGCTATTAGAGGGAAAAAATTCCTTCAAAAGAGGTTGTTAGAGTCTCAAGAGACATCAAGTATCATCTTGAGGTGTCAAATTAATGACGAGAGGAAACAAATATGATATGATCATAGAGGAAGACAACTTGCCAAGCATAATGATCTATCCTATTATTAATGTTAATGAGGTTTCAATTTTTATCTCAAATGACTTCAGAAATTTGAAGAGATCTAGAGGCGTTCAAGAATCTCAAAATTGTTAGTACTAGTTGATTATTGTCCCACAAACTTCTTGATAGCATTATGGCTTAGATGTATAAGACCATGAAGGATTAATATGATAAGAATATTGCCTTGATGATTTCAAAGGAGATCTAAGCGAATGAAATCACATCCTATTAAGCAAGAATAGCTCAACTCGAGGCTGAAGTAAAGCTAATGAAAGACCAGTTTGGAGTGGTTTCTTATGCTTGGATGGAAGCAATTGGCAAAATGGAAGCTCTATTGGATTCCAAGAGATTAGTCATTGAAGTGAGTTTATCTATCCTCTCGACTAAGTTTTGGAGATTAACTATGCATTAGAGAGGTCTCGAGGATAGCATTTTAAGATTTGCTGAGAATGAAATTTTATCTTCAGGATACCTAAGTTTCCCTTTTTTGAAGATGCTCTTAGGAGCGGCTAGCAATAGAAACACCCTAGAGAGGATGAAGAGTCTTTGAAGGAACCCCTTCATGGACTTTGTTCTTGAGGGAAATTGTGTAATTTTTCTTTTGCTTGTATTTAAATTTTGCAAAAATTGTAATTAATAAAGCAAAATGAATGTTTATGGAAAAAATGTATCACTTTATTTTGATTATCTTGTTCTTCAGGGAGGATGGTTTTTTGATTCCTTGAATGCTGATTACTACGGCAACCTCTGATTGGACAACATTTTTATGGAAAACCAAAAAGGTGGAGAGGTTTTTGATCGTTCAGTTATTTGAACTATTAAATGGATCCAATGGGGATACACTCGAGAGTTAGCAGAAAAGCTCTTAAAGCCCTCATTTGGAGTCATATTGCACTTGTTTTGCTTGCTTTCTTGCTTTCTTGTGGGGTTGAGAACAAAATACATTAAGGGATGGTTCCCAGGAAGAAGAGTTCTAATGATTATAGCCTTAAGCCAAAGACAGATTGATAATTTCCAACTTCATGGAGAATGGAAGTTTTTGCCTACTGAGGTTGACTGAAGATATCTTTGCTAATCCTCACTATTTTTGGGCTGCATCTTGAGGTTCCTCTATCAATTCTTTTGTCGGAGGAGTGACTGCATCTTGAGGTTTCTCTGTTGATTCTTTTGTCAGAGTTACCCTTCATTGGCAAGCGTGACAAGATCTGTCACCAACTTCCTTTTGTACAGTTTTTTTTATTCATGTTTAGCCATTTTTATTGAGTTGTTGGATTACGGAATCATTTTGTCCAACTAACACCCAATGCAGTGCTCACTGTGTATGCCTTCAATAAAATTTTGGAGAAGAATAATTTGAAGTGGCCCATAGGAAAATTTGTGTTTATGTTCTAGATGGTGGAGAACACCACTTCTTTAGATTCACATACCATAAAAGGTAGAATGGAAGAAAATGATTCATACTGTCCTCTCATATTGACTGGAGGCAAATGTACATCTTTGTCTTGGGATCTTCACACAAGCTGGATGGTCCCTTTGGCTGTTCGAAGGACAGCATAATGAATATGCTGTACAGCTGGCTGTCACGAAGAAGCTTCCATTACTCTTTGACACTCTTCTAATATTAACGAGTTATTGGACTTTTCTTCAAATAGAACTCCCAATTTTATCTTTTGGATAGTAAACTGAAGATAAGATCAGTTGCTTTAAGCATATGGCATAAGCATAATGGTAAAGAGTAAATCCCTTGAAACTGTCTGAAGTTCTTAACTTTTGATCAATGGGCCATAGAAAACTATAAAACAGAAGCAAAAATCGAAGGATAAACTTGTGGCTACTGCAGAGAAGAGGAAGATGGTTGTTTTGAGACCCAAGAGGCCCTGGGAGATAAGGATGAAGCCCTTGTTGCTTTCACCTAGAAGATTGAGTTGTTCCCAAGGGTAGATAGGAGAGTAAGCAAAAAGAAGTTCTCAAACATTTAATGGGCTTTCCCTTTCTTATTGGAAAGAGGTTGAGCAGAATTATTCTTCAATTTGCCTTCAATAAAATGCTTACAAAACTCTAGAATTGATAAAAAAGAAGGTTTGTTCTGTAGCCATGTAGGTCTCGACATATAATTTTCTTATGCTGGAGTCCTTGCAGACATGCTGGGGGGCAGCCTTAAAGAGATGGGGGCCCATTTTTACCTTGAGGATCAAGTTGTATCCATTTATGAGGTAAAATTTGTTCATATAATTTATGAGTGTTTATATCATTTTTAGTTTCTTCCTAATTACATTTATTTTTTAAGAAAAGAAAATATTCAAGCCTTTTAAAGTTGGTGAAAGAAAGAATAATGTTAGTGTTTAGGATCTAAGGTCTAAGGAATTTATTTTTTGCAGTACCTACTAAAAAAATAAAAAAGAAAAGGGTGGTGTCTAAATTTTAATGGACTATCACAATGAATATAAGGAGATTAAGAAGGAAGAGTGGATAATCATGAACTCCACAATTACAGAGAACAGAGGAATCCTCCATTGGAATTTTTTTTCTCTGGAGCTAGCTTTTATGTTAATTATGGACCAAAAAAATTGTAGTGTTATTGGTTTGGCTTTATCAACTTCTAATAGATAACGTGTTAACCTTTACCCCCGCAATCTTACATTTAAACTGCCTTGAGTTAATGTGGCTATGTAATTTATATTTTATCTTCTGTTGGTGTTAATTGATTTATAAGCTCGTTATTGATCTTAGTATATTATAGATCGTAGGTGTCATCCTTCAACTCAGTGGGAGGCTTAGTACGATTGAGCAAAATATGGAGAATGCGCAATTTAAAGTCAAAGAGTTAAGGAGGACTATGGTAACCCAAGCCAAAATGCTGAACGGCAGAGGATGTGTGCAGATGATGGAAAACCATGCTGCAAACCTTTCTCAAATGGCTGAACTTTGGCTCCAACTGGAGAACATGCCCATATTCATTAAAGCAGATGGAGATGAGGCTGAAGTTTGAATGTAGTGCCCAGGCTAAGGTATGTAAAGGAAACTAGAGAAGGTATGATACCAATCCAGTTCATTTTTTACATTTATTTATAAAACTTTAAGGACTTAGCAATTGACTTTTCTTTTAGATCTTTAGGAGAACAAAATTGTAATCATTAAAGTTTGAAAGGAGTTGAAGAAAATATTGTGGCATGATTGAAGAGGAGTGAATCATTTGAGACTTTAAATCCCAATTATGCCACATGACTGCACTATGAAGGATAGATATATTTAGTGGACTTGAGAACTCTAGCTTATAATCAATAACATATGATGTGTTGGATACAAAAATTTCTTGTTGACAAAACAATGGCTTATTATAAGGGAGTTTTGAAATATGAGCTAGTAACACTATCTATCAAAGAGGGACTAACACCGAAGCTTGAGTCAATCATAAAGAAGCCAAAATAAAAAATGTTGAGGGTGGCAATAGGTAAATTCTTAGAGTAATAATGCAATCATTTTGAACTAATAAAAAATACATTCTTTGAATAACAATTCAATAATAAATTGATTTACATTTTGTTTTGTACATTGTGATTGCTTTTGTAGACATTTATTTGAGAAAATTCAATGAAATGAATTATAAAGAAACCTGATTTATGGTTCATTCATGAACTAAGAATGGTTTGATGAAAATCAATTGACTTTACAATGGGTCTTGAGGTCAACAAATGAATTATCAAGGCCAAATAAATTGCAATCATGTATGTTTTGATGTTGATCTTAAGCAATAAATCAAAGTCTCAACTAACCTAAAATTTGACGAGGGCGATCAAATGTAACTTTTTAGAGTAAGATGATTTATTCTCATGATCCTTAATTTGAGTGTAATATAGTTGGATTTGGAGAGCTTGGCCTAATCTAAGTTAGTAAGATTTTGAGAATGCAAAAAAATTGTGCAAAGCTATGGATTTCATTCATAACATAGGCCAGATTAAACCATATTTGTGGTGATCGACGTACGAGGAAGAGAATAAGAGAATTATGATAGATAGATATCTTTAGATGATTTGTCCATGATTTGAGAATTTCTTCACCTTTTTTATTTGAAGCTAGTAGGCTTTTGGGATAGCCTTGAGCTGTAAGATTCTTCTTGGTTGGGAGCAACCTTATGTAGGGATTTTTCTCGTTGAGGGATTTTACACTTTTTGAGGTTTAGTTCTCCATCATTGAAAGCTGCTTTTTGATATACTTATTTTTTTCCATGCTTTGCTTTTGGTTTAATTGCTTGAGTTGGGCAAGAATGTGCTTTTCCTTCAACATATGTAGTGCCAACTTTCAAGCTTACTCATTGACTAAGTGAGCCTTTGATGCTTTAGTTGCATTGTAGATCCTTTGAACCCAATTAGTTATATGATTGACTTCCATTGGGAGCATAGCTTCAGATCCATAAATTATAAAGAGGTGATTTGTCTGTGGTTGTAGAAGGTGTGGTTCAATATAACCACAACACTCCATGGAGTTTATTAAACTATTTAGTTTTCTTTACATCCAAATGAGGCTTACAAATCTTAAGAATACTTTTATTGGTTGCAACTATTTGATCACTATTCCTTGGATGAGCAATTGAGGCATACTTAAGGTGAGAATCATATTTTCTATAGAGTTGTTGACTTTTTTTGGCTTGGAATATTTTACATTATTAGTGACAATTCCTAAAGATATTTCAAATTTGTTGAAAATATTGCCCTAAAGAAAGTTTTGATTTCAATTAGTTTTGATCCATTTAGAGAAATTATCAAGTCATATAAGAAGGAAATTTTTTCACTTGTGGCACAAATGAATAGACCAAGGAAGTCCATGTCCCTAACCAAGAAGGGTTGGATATTGATATAGTTTTCATCTCTTTTGTTGGTTATTGAGAAAAGGATCATGAATTTGACAACTTGTCTTTGAGAATATCCTTTTGCATAGTCAACCAAAAGAATTTTTGACGCATGACCTTCATAGCCAAACTACAAATGAATGTATGGTTGCCACGTCCCCTTAAATGAATCGACTTGATGATATTTTGGACTTTTGAAGGATGAGTACACTTAAAGCAAGAGTTCAAGAGAAGGCATTTGAACAATTATACTTCGACCTAGACTTATCTTTATGCTCTAGAGAGTGTCCATCCAACAAGGAGGCCTCTCTAGCTAATAGATTAGATGATCTTGCGCTTCAATACTAGGCCTTTCGCGACAAGGAATATCCTTATACGGGTCGCCTTGATTTGCTAGTAGATATTCTTCTCATTTTTACTATCAAGGAATTTTAGTTAGATTATTTGGATCAAACTTCTTGATTAGAGAAACTAAGTTAACAATTGATATACCTTAAGAATATAATCAATAATCTTGAATGAGCCATTTATCTGATTGAGTAGATTTATGGAGGAGAATAAGAGTGAACTTGATGCCTCACATGTTGTGGAATGCTAAGAAGAGGAAACTTATAAGTGCTCTTGGGTTTTTTAGAACAAGAGGAAAGCTAATGAAGCAAGTTGAAGAACAAGGGAGTAAGCTAGAAGTCCACTTCTCCTTGGAATAGTTTGAGTTGCTGAGTGCGGTAGATTTCTTCCCTTTAATTGAATCTAAGGTCTCTTTATAGTTGAGCTTGACCATGGTTCTAGCGTGGTCGAGTGTTGTCCTTTTCTCTTTATCTTTTTGAAAGCTTTATTTCACGTGAAATGTCGGGTAAGGTTTATATTTTTATTCATTATCTGCTCTAGTTTGAATACTGTAATTAATGACAGCTAGACTTCTACCTTTTTCTCCTTCACAATGATATTGTATGCGCCATTAAATTATTGCATGCGTGCACTAGTGATGCATGCTGTGAGTAAGATAGTTTTATTGTTGGCTTGTTTTTTTTTTATGTGGGAGAGGATGTAACAACCCAAAATATTTAAATATGTTATATGTATGTATTTGAGTTGTAATACTAGTATGCATTGTGTGAAAAGCAATTTTAAGAAATTGTTGAATTTTTTGTCTTGAAGTATATGTCAAATCACAAGTAATTCAAAATTTTGATTTGAATAAACCATTGTGAAGAACCCTATATGAAGAATTTATCGATATTTGGCTTGTAATTTTTTGAAGAAATTTAGAATTTCTTGGAATTTTTTAGGAATAAAGTTAATATCGAATTATTAAATGATTAAATCCTTTTATATTATTACAATTGACAAAAGTTTATTTTATCCTTTCCTAAGCAAATTATCGACTATTTAGAGGATTGTACAAGAAAAATCTTGAAGGAAAGAAAAAAGAGAGCAGGAGAGGGAGAGAAAGAGGGTTGAGGAAAACTTAAGAGTTGGGAAGTGCTGTAGCAAGCCAAAAGTGTAGTCTGAGAGTAGCCACAGTAGGAGCTCCTGGAACCCTGTGTAGAAAGGAGCTTTGGAAAAACTTGGATCTTGATAAGTGCAAAAGAGTTGATAAAGATGTGGTTTTGGTTGTGATTTATTTTCCTTAATTTGATTTGGAGTTGTATTTTAGTTGTTTGAAGTTGGATTCTTGAATTGGTTTTGATTTGGGGCATGATTGGATGTAGTTTCAACTCATTCATCACTAGTGTACTGTGTGCGAAGGATCAACGTACCATATGTTAGGTCTCATTTATTTTATATTGGGTGTCCATCGACCTTTTCTAGAGAATAATAGACAATACTTTAATAATTGCATGTATTGTATGTGAGGATCCTTGGATGGTACGTGTAGGTCGAGGAGAGGTCAACTTTAATTGTCATGTTTTTGTGAAAACGAACAATAAGTGGAAAATTTGACATACTGTATGTTTGGTTAAGGACAGTAAAGAAAGGACTGCAAATTATTCATTAATGTGGTTTGACTTTAGTGTGACATAGTGAGATGAAGGTGAGAATCGAGTCCTTCATGTGTTGGAACAATGATGCAGAGATTCCGTGCAAAACATAATTCAGTTTAAATAAATTAAGAAAAATTCTTTAGTTGTGTTCAAAGAGGGACAAGCCCGGGTGACATGCAAATTTACACTTGAGATATAGAACTAATTTTTGTTGGTCTTGAGAGCCTAGGTTGCTTTGTTAAAATTTTAACTTAGAGTAGTTCCATAAATGATGTAAAATATAATAGCTTCATGTTAACTTCAACCATGTCTTCGAGAGGAAGAGTTGAAAGTGATGATGTTCGCTGTTCGATGGTAGAACTTTTTAAGTAATCCCTACTACATGATTGCTAAAGCTAGACCATCTTCTATTTATAGTTGATAGGCATTTATCTTGATAACCCTCTTAATGAGATAGATTTCCTCTTAGTTTGGAGCAAGTTTGTTGAGGCTTTCTTGTCATTGAAACACCTTACTATTCCTGAGAACCAAATCTCCAATCTTAAGAGAATATCTTTTGATGTGCTTGTTGAAATATTTTTTGATACTTTGCTTTGTTTGAGCTGACTTAATATTTGCTTTGATTTGTGATTATCATGACAAATCAAATCCTTATAGTCAAATGAAAAATTCGAAGACAAGCTTTATTTACTCAAAGAGAAGCATCTTAAAGCATATGGCCTTGGAGCCTTAGACCAAAGAAAATGGAGACTCACCTATTGCTACAAGAGATGTAGCTCGGTATGCCTATGCCACTCAAAAAATATCATGTGCCCTAGTGTCTTTTGGTTTGGCTGGGTTTAAGAATAAACTCATATTTGTTGTGTTGACCTAATCATTAGTTTGGATGAGTTGTAGAAGCATATTTCATTGGCATCCATCTCTTATGCAAAAATCTTGGACGTCTTCATACTTGGAACCTAGTGGCATTTTTTGCAATAATAGTTGTAGGGACGTTGAATTTGTTGAATATGTTGGTCTATAAGAAGCTACAAACTTTTGTTTTCTGTTTGACCAACGAGGGCCTTAGCCTTGATCTATTTTGAGAAGTAATCAACAACGATGGGAAGAAATTCTCCTACTTTTGATGGTTGGGAAAAATCCAAGATTCATATCCCAAATAAAAAAGTGTTATGAAACATTGATGGTCTTCATAAGGTTTATTAGTTGTTGAGAAAGAGGAGCATGAATCCTTTACACTTTTTGACAAAGAGAGATGTTTTCTTTTGCATGGTAAGCCAAAAAAAAATCTTGCCTCATAGCTTTCATTGTCAAAGTGCAACTCATGTCATTATTGTCACATTTGTGCAAATGAATTTCTTTCATGATATCCTATACCTCAATTGGGTAAATGCACTTTAGCAAGGGCTTAAGGTAAGATATTTTTATAGAGTTGATCTCGGAGTAATATGTAATGCTGGCCTTGATGCTTACCCTTCCTTGCATTCGATTCTAAGGCAAGACACATGCAATAACGTAGGTTTCTTGCGGATTCATCTTGTAGGGCAATCTCTCATGGCTGAAGACTGGCATTTCAATGGATTCAATCCATGGCTTTTTAAGAGGGACTCAAGAGTTCTCTTGTTTGGCTAGTTTGTTTGCCTCTTGATTGTGCTATTGAGGAATTTGTGTCAGACTAGCATTCTTGAATTTCTGAAGTAAGGACTAAGCAATTACTTTGTAAGCCCTGAGAACTTAGTCTTTGGTTTCGAATGATTCATTGATTTGTCTTATAACCATAATTCCTCAAGGCCTATTAGGTGTTTGACTTAACTTCTATGGTGAATTTTAAGCTTGTTATTAAAGCGTCATAATTAGCCTGGCTATGTGTGACAAGAAAGTTTATTTTGATACCCCCTTTTAGTTTAACCTTCTCTAGTCTCAAAAGAACAAATCCTATACTACATGATTGTTGTCCTAAGACCCCATCCACATATAGCTTCCAAGTGCTCAATGGTGAAGGCTTGGGCTTGCTCTCAAAGGAATCTCCTTCCATTAGAAAATCAACAAGAATCATAGACTTGACGTAAAAGCAAATGGTGTAAATTAAGTCAAACTCACTAAGGTCGATGACCCTTTTTTTCATTCTTTTTAATTCCTATGTTGATTGGAGGATGCATTTCAAAGGCTTGTTTGTGACAACATTTGTGGTATGAGCTTGAAAAACTTTTGTAGTCATCATAAGGACTAGTGCTAGTTTCTTATGAGGAAATATCTCATCTTTGTATCTTTTAAAGTGTGAGAGGCATAGTATATGAGACATTGCATACTTTTGTCCTCTCAAACAAATACAAAACTTATGATAGAACTTGAAGTTGTTAAGTAATTGTATAGTGGCTCCTTAGGTATTGAAATTGCTTGAAATAAGTGGTCAAGAAAGATAAGTTTTAAACTCATTAAATTTCTTTTCTCAATACTCAGTCCATTGAACACTTGCTTTATTGTGAAGTAGGTTAAAGAACGGCTTATCTTTCTCCCTCGACTTAGAGATGAAGTGACTGAGTATAGCAATATGTCCAACAAGGCATTGGACATCTCAAGGGTTCCATAAGAAGGTATGTTGAGAAAATCCTTTATGTTTGGAGGATTATCTTGGATTCCTTATCCTGACAGCATCTAGATAAGGAACTTATTCAATGAAGCACCAAAAGTGCATTATAAGAGTTTGAGTTTGAGGTTGAACCTTTGACAAATCTCGAAAGTCTTCCTTAAGTCTTTTAGATGTGTCTTGAAAGAAGTGCTTTTTACTAAGAAGTGATCCGCTTAGAAGTTCTTATTTTGATTATTAAGCATGGTGTCAATTATTCTTTGATAAGTTGCTTTCAAATTCTTGAGACAAATGGGCATAACTCTTATGATACAATCTTTGAAAATTGTGCAGTTAATGCAATGAAGGTAAGTTTACAAAGTATTTTTGTGTTTTGATCTAATAATAGATCTACATTCAACCCTAGCCAAATGACTGGGCAAAACTATTAAAATAATCTTTCACAAAACAGGTAGACAAGACCTTACATCGAGCCAAAAAACCTTATAAACATCATGTCAAATCCTACAAGCATTAGCTTAAAAGTGCTTACAACAGAAGACAAAAAAATCATATAAATTATAGAGCTAAAAGACTTTACAAAGAGGACAAAAGACTAAGGAATCATTAAGAGAAAAATCCTAATAATAGGATAAAAAAACATTGTAAAGATATATTATAAAGATTTTATAACATAGTACAAATATCAAGAGACATTAAAATATTGTAAATCAATTCAAGAATGATAATCAATTTATTCATTGATAAAATAAGATAACAAGAAGGTTGAGATGAATAGAACTCAATTTCAATTATTGCAGCCTTATATTGCCCCAAGATCCCTTAAGATCAAGAATGATTTTTGCTTGAACCCTTCTAAATGATATGAGATTTTTCATTAGTCTTTTCTTGTTGTTTAAAGGGTGTTTATTGAGATTTAACACAAAGTTCTCAATTTCTTATTTACCCCCAACAATTTTCTAATGAATATAATCTACTTCTCCAAAATCTACAAACTAGCTGTTTCTTATATAAGTTATATTTATCTTATCATTTGATCTATGTATCATTTTATACGATATTAATAAATTGTGTTGATCATATTATATGTTAAATATTAATATATTGTACTTGACAATTGAATTTTAGCTCTCAATATTACCTTAACCCAAAAAAATTGATTATATTATATAATGAATATTATCGTATTATACTAAATTCTCAGATTTAGGGTATTCACTAATCATTCTCGCCAATATTTCAGCATATGAAGCAAATGAACTTATCATACTGTACAGCTATTTCTAAAAGTTATTTTTCCTCATTCATATCATTCGCTTAACTCTACAAACTACCTATGTATAATTGATTGTACAATAGGATAGTGATATCGTATTGTATGATATGATCTTTTTAGCACATAATTAAGGTCTTTATTCTACATATTTTAATCATATAAGTCAAAAATTTTATGAAAAAGCACGCCTATATAAATTTAAGAGAAATATTTGGAAAGTTTTTATTTTCAAACAAAACCTCACCATAGTTCTAATGTCACATGAATTTTGTTATAGGTCTTACATTTTAAAACAATTAAAAATAACTCCAAAAATGTTGTTTTCCTTATTTGCTCAAGCTTGATATTTGGTGTTTGGCATCGGTTATATTCTTATCATAGATCACTAATTAAGTCTTATGAGTCAAGATTAAATTCTTTAATTTGTTTATTTATTCGTTTTGAGATGTATGATTTAAAATACTTTAATAAAAAAATAATAATAAAATGAGAAAGTAGTTTTGTTGTTATCAAATTAATCATACATAGAACAAAGTTTCAATGGCTTCGAGGTTCTAGTCTTAAGAGGTTGGTTTCAATGAGATGTTCTTAAGAGTCTAGCCTCGAGAGGTTTGATTTCGAGATATTGGTATGGAGTGATTGGCATCAAGAAGCAAATCTTGTGAGATTGGTCTCAATGGTTGACCTTGAGCCATTGATGACTATCTAAATCACTTTCTAAAATTTAATGGATGAAATTTTGCATTTTAGTATAATACTTGAGTAAGACATGCATTAATTGGCCAATATTTAAGTGTCAAGACAAAGCATGAAATGGCAAAGGAGCATTTTTGGTTTTAAAGAAATTTATCCACTTCATCCACTAAACCGGAGCAATTGAAGCTATCATATGGAATAATTGTTGAACAAATCACTAATAGACTGCTTAGAGAGAACTAATAGTCTAAAAACTGACTAATGAAGTAATCATAGACATTTTAGTAATGTTGAAAGACTATATAAAAATATTACTATTATACTTTGCATGATAGGCTATCCATTGTTTTGATTCTCCATTGAAGAGCTATACTGGATTTGAAGGTGATGGTTTAGGACTGGAAAATAGCTAGAATGAATATGAGAGATCTTTAAAAAATAGGGACTTGGTGATGGTTAACTTGCATGATCACATGACCAGATTATAATACACAAGTTGAGTACTTTTACTAGTCATCTAAGATGAAAGTTTTAAAATTTTAGGTGGATGATGGACATTGGTTGCTCCTTTACCAATTAACGTATATCATGCTCATAAACATATCAATGTCAGTAAACTTTTTCTTAAAAGTTCTGTACTGAACATTTCTAAGCCTAGCCCGATTAAGTTCTTGCGTGATCTTAATACTCAGTTATCTTCGAACATACTGCATTATAAGAAGTTCTTAAACTTGATATTCTTGCTAAAAGTATTTCTGACCTCAGAGGCAATCCTGCCAGACCATTCGTGAGCTCTATAAGGTTTCTCCTACCTTCATTTGCATAAGATTTTGTCTTTCTACTTCACTTCCATAGCCAAAATACTTTGATAATTTCCTTCACTAGAAGTTGTAGTTATCACGAGCATTGTAATCGCATAACTTTTGTTACAGATTTTCCATGAGTTTTCTTCTGTTCTCTTTTGTGTTATTATTTCTTCCAAAGAGCCTGAATAACAAAATGCATCAAAATGACATCAGCCTTGAAATTTTTGTCTAGCAACAGAAGATTTACTGCTTAGACCACTTCATGATGTCAAAAGAAGCTGACATGTGCGTATCAGGCCACTGGCATGAGTAACTATTGTGGTTTATTATGCCATGTCACATTAATCCGTATAACTTGTTGAATTGTTTGCGGTAGACACGACACTTTCAGTATGTACAATTTTGATTTGAAAGATTTCAATTTTTTTTTTAATTTTACAAGGATTTTTATTACTAGTTTGTGATGCCGTTAAATAGGCATTTTCATTGTATTTGTAATGTTGAGATGATATTAAAATTGGTTATTCATATATATGGTGTTTTCTCCTTTATTTTAATGTCAACTCCTAAAGGGATTTGGTGTTTAAAAATTGATTATTGGTGTTGATTTTATAAGAGAAGTGCTTTTTCTATATGTCCACCAAATCCCATATCGTATCTAATTTGTATATTATCTCTGTTTTCATCATCCAATTTATTTCCACGTCTTCATTCACCTCTCTTTGATTTCAGTATTTCAGAACCTAGTCTTTTTAATCATTTTTCTGTTTCATCATTCCTTCTCTCATTCCCTTGATCAAATTCTTTTTCCGTTGATGCTTTTCTCAAAATGGTAAGAACCCTTGCATCTAATTCACAAGCAGGATGGTATCATTACAAGTTGCTCCTTTTCTTTTAAACGATATATTATTATTATTATTATTACAAACATTAATTTGTTTATCCATTAAAGATATCTTCTAGTGATTCCTAGAAATTAAAGTTCTTATTTGTCTTAGGGAGCGGGACATTCATGACAAATAATAGACAGGTGATTAATAATATACTTTGCCTAATATTCTCTCCGAAACTAGGGTATAGATATCAAGTAGGTCCTTATTACAAAACTTAGAAAAACTTTAATGTCCATGAACTTTGGTAAAGATTTTAGTTTGTTGCTCATAACTAACTATACTTGTTGCAATTTTTTTTGGAGAACATCTATGCAGTAAATTGACCATCAACTTCAACGTCATGAAAGATAGGCATTTGGGTAATTAGATAGCTACTTGATTGTTACCCTACAATGTCACTATCCTAGATATCAAAACCGTAGATCCTCCAACTATGTTTTTACCCATATCATTTGGCAAGTTGCATGAGCCATAACCATGTATCCAACTTTTGGAATAAATTTAAAAATATCAATTTGTTTTTTACTAGTCTAATTCAAAAAATTCCCACTTATAAAAGTACAAAATTTAAATGCCAACCTTTTTCATCAATCGAGCCAGCATAATTTACATATGATAAAATTTCAAATTAAGTTTTTTTAAGCATTCTTAAGGTGTATCTTAGGATTCTTAAGGTAGCATTCCATTTCTTCTTCTTTGGAGTTTGTGTACATTTGCTAATAACCCTAACAGTAAGAGCAATATCAGGCCTAATGTTTGTGTCATACACAAGATTTCAAAAAGGTTATCATTGCTTGGAAGCATCTTTAAAAGGTTCAACTGAGTCTTTGGCTTTAGAATTTACACTGGTTTTAGCAGGTATGCATCCAAGATGACCAATTTATTTTTGTAGACTAGTATTGTTTTTATGCCAGTGAAAGTTCTCTTATTCTGTAGGCAAATTCAATCCTATGGAAATTTTTGAAGTGCCTTAGATCTTTTGTAAGCAAAAATTTTGTAAGTATATCTTATCACTTTAAGTCATGAGAATGTGATCAAGATTACCGATATGGATAATCCATATGATGTGTTGTACAAAGATTAAGTGATTAGATTTGTTATTGTGCACATTAATTTCAGCAAGATGTTATAGAATTTATCAAACCAAGTTTTAGATATTTTTTTGAGACCAAAATTATCTTTCACCTGAGTTTGTATATATTAGTTTATCCTTAAAGTAACATAGCTTGGTGGTTTTACATGTAGATGGTTTCTTGGATGTTTCCTTTGAGGAAAGCATTATGAAAATCCATTTGCAATAATGTCCACCATTTGTTGATGGCAGCAGAGAGAATTATACTAAGAGAATTGGTTCTGGCAACAAATGAGATGGTATCAAAGTAGTCAAAACAAGTGCAAAGAAATGATTGATGACAACAATGTAAACACTTGTGTGGCCACCTCTTCCACAGCTAGTATGGCCACTACTTAAGCCAACAACAAGAGTACTTCAATTTGAAGTGGAGATTGGATCTTAAAAAACCATTGGATGTAATATGATGCCATAGCAAGGATGTGATAATACTCAACAATGACTTGAAATTTGACCTGTTGGAGAGTTTGAAGAAATTGCAAAATCATTGTAGTTGTCTCAAGATGTGACAATGGGGAAATTGGAGGCTTGAGAATTTTATGGTACCATGTGAAGACATCATAATTGGGTGGTTGCCAATGGGCATATTTATAATATCAAGGGCATCTAGAGGAGAACCATCATGGTGTTGGAGTTCCCATATGTGCCAACAAAAAAATTGAGAGGTATTAACCATAAAAGTTATTTAATACTATTGAACTTGATAATGCAATCATAATGATCATGTAGGAAAAATAAAGCCTTTAATAAGAAAATGGTTAAAGACTAAATTAGTATATTATATAAGAAAAAGATTACTATAGTAAAAAAATTTATGGAAAAAGGAAATGGGATATATCAGTATGGAAATAAATAAAAACTTTCACTTATATCGATTTTACATGATTATGTTTCATCTCTCTTTATTATTGTCATTATATGATATATTTATTTGGTATTGTTTATACAGTTATTGTTATTCTATTATTGAGATATTGATATGATTACTTTGTAATTTATCTATTGAGTTTTTAAAAGTTTATTTCTTACCTACATCACAAGTTATATTATTGATGCATATCAAGATAGGGATTAGAATGATGGTTGAGGTATGTAGTCTAATGAGAATTTTATCATATGGGAGAAGTAATCGATTTTATTACTTTATGGTTATGGGTTGTATTTATGCTTATATTGATTTTTATAAGAGATTATGAAATATATTTTATAATTGGTACGTTCATATGGTTAAGATTACATTGTTTTATATGTTCTAAGATAGTTTATTGTTTGTTTATGAAGTTAAAAGCTAGGACTGGTTATGTATTGGATTTTATGCTATAGTTTTGGGATTTTTTTTATTAAATAATTGTTGATGTTACAGTTTAATTATCTACATTGTAAGAGATAATTATTTGTAAATATTGTAAATATGTTTTTGTTAAGAAAAAATAGACATCTTTAAGATAGATCTTTTTGAATTATGAGAATTAATTCTTTTGATCTTTTTGATTTGCTATTATTATTATTATATGGTCTATATGGTTAGTGTAAGTTTTGAATTAGTTTCATCATTTTTTTTATGTAGATGATCTCCTCATTTGATGATTTTATTTTCTATTGATTTGGGATTGTTATTTGTTGACCCCTAGAATAGGGTTGTATTGATTTTTTTTTATGAGATATTTTGTATGAGATATATGCATATAATTTACAATTAGTTTGTTCAAATGGTTGGAATTATTTATTATTTTAGTTGTTTTGAGATAGTTTATTGTTTGTTTATGAGATTATAGGCTATGAGCTTGTTATAGATTGTTTTTTTATGTTATAATTTTAAGATTTTATCCATAAATTGATTGTGGATATTGTAATTGTTATTTTCATTGTAAGAGATGGTTATTATCTGTGATATTATGAATATTGTAAATGTGTTATGTATGTAAAAATAGATATTTTTAGGAGAGATTTTATTCTTTTGAATTTTGCAAAAAAAAATTTTTATCTTTTTTATTTGCTATTATGATTATTTGGATTAAATAGTTATTGTGATTAGTGGATTAGTTTTATTGTAGGTTTTTTGGCCTAGATGGTGTTCTCATTTGATGATTTTATCATATTTTGATTTGGGATTGTTATTTTGTTTGTTCTTAGAATAGGTTATGATCAGTGTGCGACACATGAAGTCTCCATTGAAAAATGAGCCATAATTCCTCAAAGGAATAAGATGCAAATATACAAGGATGATAATCGAGCGTTATGATTGAAAAAAAGGGGAAAAGAATCTACAACAAACAAGACCTATGTTATGAGGAATCCAATCATATCAAAACAAAAAGTAGCAACATTTCTAGCTTTTAAGCTCTAGGTAGTCCACCTTTACTAAGTGAACAAACCCAAGTTTGCAATTCTGGAATTCTAGAATATGAGCATCAAAAGTTAATCATTCCTCATAAACATTGTCCACCATTTCTTATGGCTGTTCACCGCATCACCCTTTACTAATAGTGATTAAAACTATAAATGATGGTGGAAATTCTTGAATTTTGAAGTTTAACCAAGTCCTACTTCAAATATGACATTTTGTTGGTTAATTTCTAGTAGTCGATTGCGATTTCAAACAACTAGCAATTCAACTTACTGATTCAGTCAAATAGTGTACCCTGAATTTTCATTTGCCTTAACAATCGTATCCACTCAAATAACCAACTGCTCGCACTACCATATACTAAAGTCATAAAACTTGCATCAACCTTGAACTAAGTAGAATATATGATGTCCAGCAACTGAAACATGGCAAATAAAGACGCTTTGATGCTGTGGGTGCAAACCAGATCGAGAATGAGGTGGATGTGGTTCAAGACAGCCACATAAATGAGGTAAATGAAGGTCTTATAGATAAGGCAATTGAAGTTTCTTTCAAAGTTGATGTGCAGGAGGAATTTGTTTGGATTTCGAAAGTATATTTGATGGTGAACTGGTTGAAATGATTAGTAGCGAAGAAATTGATCGTCTCGAAAATATCGTATCTTTGATATGCTGCAGGAATATAATAAACGTCCATTAGGTGATATGCCAAACCAAGAAGCTGAGGAAGCCATGTGATGGTAGTATTGGGACAAACAAGGATAAAGTCACCAGGAATTAAGATTATTTGGGTAAGGCCGACTTGGGAATGGTAGGCATATCTGATCCTAAAAATTCATAGACTTGGGTCAAGGAGTTGATGTTCGATTAAGGAGCTTATCACAATTGGACAGTCGCTTCAATTCTTGCCCCCCTGGTTTTGTAGGTTTACTTCTTCAATTCATGCAAAAAACCAGAGAAAATAATTAAAAAATATTGCCTTGATTAAATATATTGACGCAATTAATCTTTGGATGATCGGTCATGTTTATGTTTTTGCTTGACTTGTGTGGTTGATTAGTATTTTGGTGGTTCATTATACCAGTTTTATGGTATTCCAGACTTTTTTTTGGCTAAAATGCTTGAATTTTCAGAAGCGACATTTTTTTTGGCGCGTATGGTAGTTCTTTATCAGAGATGGCTGCTTGAACCCCACCGTTGGTTGAGTCGAGGCCAACACCAACTGAAGGCATTTCAATTTATTTATTTGTTTATGTATTTGTTCTAAATGATCATGAAAATTTTCGTAATGATACTTTACTCGCATTATCTTGTTTCAAAATTTTGAAGAAAATGTATTATCTCATAGGAGGTGTCTTGTAAAAGGTTTAGGATAAAAAATTCTAATTGTATATAATATTAATTGATAAGACCTTATTTGTGTGATAAAGAGAAAGAGGCAAACTACTCCCATCTAAACAGAGATTCAATACATAAACTTATGTTATAATAAATCATTCATCAAGAGGTCTATGTAAAATTTGCAGGTTATTATTTATTGTCCAATCCCATTTTCAACCCAAACCCGATTGGAAATAGTGGGTCATTGGATGGATGATCAGCTGTCATGGGTAATTGATCTATCCTCCTGAACCATGAAACAGGAAGGACACCATGGAAGTCATGATCACCAAAGAGTACGTCGGCAACTCCGCCGCCCTCCGTCCCTGGTAGCCAAGCAGCAACCAAAGCATCTATCTTATTCATCAAGTCTGGCTCGACGACCAAAGGCCTCCCTGATACCAAGATCGCCACGGTGGGGATTTTGCTCGCCACAAGTTCGATCATCTCGGCACCACCGAGTGGGATGTCGAGCTGTGATCTGTCACCCAACAATTCTGCATAAGCAACCTCTCCCACAACTACGATTGCAAATGAGAACTCCCCGTTGTGTAAAGTCTCTTCGGATGGATATTGCTCGTATATGACTTCAGTTTTCTCTCCAACCGCCTCTTTGATGGCTTCCAATATACTTGTTCCTGCAGTAAACCAAATTGTTTATATCATCCTGCATCTTTACTTGCTTGTCAGATATGGCTTTATCAATACGATTTTATCAAAGATCTATTTTTCAAATTAAAAAACATCAAATATTGATAGATATTTTTTCTCCAAAATTTCATTTCCAATCATAAACTTTTCAAAATCCTTTTTTCAAATTCTTTTCAATACTCACAACTTATTTACAAACAATGCCTCAATACTTCAAATAAACAATGGTAATGATGACATGATTTAATTCCACCAAGATAACATTTAATTAACTTTTATTTAGAAAATATTAATAAATAAAAAATCAATGTTATCTTCATAATACTATTATCTAAAACTTCTCAATCTTTTTATTAACATTACATGACAAAAACGCTCTCAAATACATTAATAATTATTCTTTAATATATAAACTAATCTTGTGTAACTATATGCATAACAAGAATTAGGAAAATTTGAATTACTAAGATTATAACTAAAATTGTTAAATAAAGATGATGACTTCAGGGATTAATAAAGTTAGTGGACATCAAAAAAACAAGATATAAATAAGAAGAGTAAATTTTCGATATGGGAATTCCACTAATGTCATTATATTAGTTTCTAATCAAGAATATTTCAATAGAAAACAATATAAAAGAAATCATTATCTATGCACCTTTCTATTGGGCTGAGGGATATAGAGAGTTTTTGGGATTCTAAGGTGACCCTGAAATGGGCCAAAGGGTACTTTATAGATCCGTTGATTGATGACATGGTTGACAAACTGATGTAATAATCGAATTCTAGGACCACCAAATAAACTTGAGATTGGATATTCTATCAGCGTTAACCAAACTATTACGGTAAGAAAGGTACAGAGTCCCCTACAATTCTATAAAAATAAAATCCTTTTAGTTTTTAAGTCATTAGGTGATCTTCCTGCGGCTTCATAAGACAAGTTCTAAAATTCAATTCAGCAAAAAAAACATGTACCTAATACGGTGAAATTGTATCCAACAATCATTCTTTATGACAAAAGGGCTGTAAAGAAGTTTGCTTGACAATAATTATTACTGAAAGCTTTCATTTCCATGAAACTAGCAAAACAATATTGATAAAAAGTAAAAGTCCTTTCTCTACTGTGATTAATAAAAGATGAGAGGTAATTTGAAGCATAACAGAAACGCACAAGTGTGAAGTTATATAAATAAGCAATTGAACAATGCAAGTCTTTCATACATACCAGCTGTTGTTCTTCCGCTACTTCCATACCATGTTATGGTCCATCCACCACATTGATAACCAATGTCATCAGCATGCTGTCCGGAAACAAGAATTTTTCTAGCATTTTTATCCAAAGGAAGAAATGGCTTGTTTGGGTCCTTTCCATTTTTTAATAGAACCAAGGACTTCCGAACCGCCTCCCGAGCTAGTTCCAGATGCTCCTAAGAGAACATGTAATTAGCTTATGTACTGAGTTAAGTTCCATGCATAGTTACAAAGAAAGAGACTTCGAAATTTATATGCATCAACTTGAACTTGCCAAACCCCAACTGTTGCATGCTGAATAATTTACATTTTTAAGGCGAGCCCTCAAATGCCACCATCTCAAAAACTGCTATTGTCTAATTAAATCAGACGAACTACTCAGACAATAGAAGAAAACATGACATTTTTTTTATTACTATTTTCATGTATACACGGATTGGGTGATGAAGATCATTTTAGTATTACAATTAGGGATTAGGGAACTAAGAGCACTTAAAAACACAACCTAGAAGCACTTTTTACTTTGGCCAAATGATATTGCTTCGTCCAAGGACATTGCTTCAATAGGCTAAACATGACGTACTATGCTCAGCTTAGTAACATATGCTAAGAACCACAACATTAACTTTGATGATGGCCTCATGTTGCAACAGATTAGATAAATCCATTTTAACTGATTTTATATAGGAATGCATTCCAAGTCCATCTTTAGCCAAAACCACCAACTTGTATGAACTAGACCTGCTTTGGAAAACCAAAAACAGTGTGGATTACCTTGTGCACGAGCGTACCAGGCTCTTCCTACTTATCTAGGAAGCCAGGATTAAACCATGTTCTCGAAAATGGAGAAGCATAAGATAGAAGTTGCCAAAATGGATATTATATCCAAAATTGACTATAAAATATTAAGATACACAAAAGGCCACCCATCCTCGTAGTAATATGTTTTCTACTGAGTTTCAGAATTGATGTTGAACTGAAGTTGATATAAGATACAATAAGAACCAAATGAAAATTACTTAAACTATCATTTAAATTTTAGCTTTGAATGATGTAATAAGGAAACAATTAGATGTGATTTTAGACTCAAACTTTTTTTTTTAAATTCATTTTAAAAGTCAAGTGGTAGGTTAGGCATGATCATTACATCAAAACAACATTATATGTCTCTATACAATGGACAAAACCAATAAAAAATAATGCTTAACTGTGACTTTTGGCAATGTGCATTATGTGCATTTTTTTTAACTTAACCAAGATGAATAATTTACATTATTTACAGAAACTGAGGGTCCATGGATGATGATAATAAGATGAAAAATAACTGCAGCCATTTTTTTAACTTCAGAAACATAGTATGATACATTAGTTTAGTTTCAATACAGAGATAACAATCTTCGTAATCCAGTATCATGCAGCCTACAAACTTAATATTGGCACATGCTGATGACATAATATGTTAATTATTGTTCTTGTATGTCCAACCATGTGAAATGGTGCTCAGGATTACTGCTCTGAATGTACAGATCTTAAAAGAAAAGATGTGTCAAGGTCAATCTCACCCAGTACAAGGAAGGTGCTGAAATTTTTTAACCAATGGGTTGTGAAGTGACACACTCAACATTTTCTAATTGAAGCAGATCAGGTCCATCAATATTACAAATTTTCTGCTATTTAGCACTGATCATGATTCAACAACCACGATGCCAAACAAACAATTCCTAAAAAGCCAACATTTACCAATAAAAGCAAAGGATATAATATCAAGGGCAAGAAAAGCAGGAGAAATGTCTAGATTTTCCCCCAAAAGGATGACCTACAAATCAGCTCAATCAAATTCAAGGTACTCAAATATAACAAAATCATAACATTATCGAACAATGGCAAAAGTGTGACAATCTAATTCTTTCAAGAATAAGTAATAATTCATAGGTATGATGTCACAAATTACTAATTGAACTAAGGTTCAATGAAAGGTGCAAAGCCCATATGCAACCACAAAATTCCTTCATGGTAATCAAAAAACATGGATCCTAATCATTACTATTGTGAAAAACCTTTTTGGGAAAAAATTGTGGGCCAGTGTTCATCTCTGCAATATTAACTATATATAAGTACATGCCTGTACTTTTAGGGCCAATCTTCCATGTAGATTGAAGCAAGTAGGATACCAATTCTCCAGACCCTAAACACTGATATGAATCCTAATATAACCCTTTGCTAATCTCCTGTAATAGATTATAAAAAGGTGTAACAATATCCCTTGAGTGTCTATCAGGGATAATAAAAGGCAGAAGATTTTTGTAATAGTAAGCTTCAGAATTCAGTTCAATCATGTAAGAAATTCACCAATTGTACCTTACAACGAACTATACTCGTTAATGAACGATCCGAAAAAGGTTGTTCAAATAGACCCGCAATGAATTTCACCCTCAGAATCCTTCTCACTGCATCGTCAATCCTAGCCATGGGAATCTCCCCAGATTCGACCAAATGTATCATATCTTCAAGGAAAATGTCATATCTGTGTGGCACCATAATCTGCAAAGCTTCTCAGGCTCACAGATAAGCAATCTGGAAGAAATGTTATAAAAAATTGAGGCTCAACAAAAATCTGCTACCATGTCAATTCCGGCATTGACTGAAGATGAGATGCAGTAACGATAATTTGACCCACGTGGCCGTGTGAGCCTGTCTATCCCTTCCCAGTCAGATATAACAAAGCCCTGAGAAAACAATAGCCTTATTTATCCAAAATGAACAAAGACTATCCCTTTACAGTTGGATAAAGCAAAGCCCTGAGAAAACAACAGCCTATGTTTATCTGAAATGAAGCTTTAAAAAGTTGATTATGTAACATTTATGCAAAAAATGTCAGTAAATATCATAACACTATATTTCAAGATAAACTACCCAAACAAGGATAGGGAGTAGACTATAACCAAGGTTTTGGTTTAGACAACAACATTTTTGGTCTAACAGCTGGTTCCAAGCAAAATAATCACAAAAAACTCGGGTCGTATCGTTCTATGCCGTACATGCATCTGTTGACCAAGTTTAAAACAAATAGGCCAAAACTTGGCACACAGCCTGCAGAGGGAAAGAAGAATGGGAATGGTAAGGATCAATCTACGAAATGAAGAAATCAAATTAAAGAAAATGGGGAAGCTTATTTTATCCAATCTTGGCAATGTGATTTAAAATTGTGAGCCTTTCCAAGAGGAATGGGAAGTAATTCAGTTGATGTAAAAAAGATTGGTTAACCTTATATGTAGAAATTCATGATAAGTGTACTGTTCTGATCTTTGGCTCTCTAATACTTAAGTGAAATAAAATCAGCTTATCTTTTCACATAACACTTACCATCTACTTTGTTCAAACAAGTTCATCCACATAGCGTATGCTAATCATACAAAGTAGTCAACATAAAAATATTGGTTTAAATTGCATGAAATGCTAAAAAAATAAGTTAATTTTTAGGGACATTAATTGAGCTTTAAACCTCCACTCATTACCATGCTTGGTATATGGTCAAAAAAATAACATTAATACCTTAAAACCAAGCTTTCCCTTTAGTATCTCTGTTAGGAGGTACCGTTCAGAATGCAGTGGCCTGCCATTCCAGCTTGAATAGGATGCCATTATCGAGCAGACGCCCTGAGCAAGACAATCTATATACGGCTTCATGTGAATTCTTTCCAATTCCTCGTATGCACAAATTGTATTGCCTTCATTTACCCCTTTATATGTGCCTCCATCTCCAACAAAATGTTTTGCACAGGATATCACGTTCTTGCTGCATAGAAATATAAAGACCAATGCAGTTAATATGAACAAGGTGTCTCTTTTAAAAGAAACAAGAAATGTTGTATTCCACCATTTTTTAATATTTTTTCATAGATTGACAGCTCCTCATGCTCGTTAGACATCAGGGAATTCAAAGAAAGCCTTAAATAAAACGAGACCATGAGCCCCATAACAAAAATGTAATTAAATGCTTATGCGAAAAGCGTCAATTGCAGGGAAAAACATAAAACCAACAGCATAGAAAAGAAAACATGAGCAAATATTTCCATAAGGATTGATTAGTATGTGCTTACTTCCCAGCATGAAATGGATACCCAGCAAGGTGGTCTTCAGGTGGTGAACCCTGCAAGCCTGAGATAATGGCTGTCATTGATCTCACAATTTCGGTATCCTCACTGTAGCTTTCATAGCATCTCCCCCATCTGGGGTCACGACAGACCTAAATACACCAAAATGCATCTTTAATATTTATGAGGCAAGAAAATGGTAACCAAAAGCTATGCTGAGTTTTATCGTAACAGTTATCTCACAATATAGATATCAAAAGCATTCTTCAGTGAACAAAGACAGCAAAATTAAGTATTCTGAAAAAAAAGGAAAATTCTAATAATACAGACATGGAGATGCAGGACAAGTTTTTCTAGATATATAAATGAAGTGCAAAGAATAACAGAAGATTACACAACAAATGAGGCCCTAACCTTGCTTATTCTTGATGATGCACCAGTCTATCTGATCTTCTCAAATTATCAGGGAAAAATAGCTTAGATATAAAACCCATAGCAATACAAATGATGATCAAATGTGTAAAATTAGGGTTCTAAGGTATGACCTTGACATCCAAAAAAACCCAAAGCAGCAAGAGATCATCCTATCATCCAAATCACAAGATCACATTCCTAAATAGGCAAGAAAACAAGTAATGAGAAAATGAACCAAATCAACATCAAAACAATCTAATAAGCACAAGGGAAGGTAGCATCTGGTGTTGCAATTATGATAAGAACAGCACCACCAAGTGTAGAACCAATAACATTGAATCTCAGAAACAAATGATATTTGAAAGCAATTGTTTCATCAAATATTAATAGTTTTTTTTTTCTAACAGAAGGCCATTATATTGGGCAAACCAGCACCACAATTGTTTCAATTGAGGTTAACCAAGCGAATAAAATTGTCTGCTGAGTTGCAATAGAATAAAGTCAACCAGATGTGTGTTCTTTACAAGGTCGAAAAAAAGGTGCTTGTTTTGCCACATGCCAACACAAATACAACCACTTGTAATTTAGTCGTGAATTAATGTCATATTTAATTTCATTGATGATCCATCAAATCTACCATATTTAAGTCACATGTGAACCAAGCTTACCACTTTTCCATCTCTCCCATAACCAAGCTAACCAATAGAAAAATGTGTCACCATTCCTCCACCTGGACTCTATCCATCATCCTCATCCTAGTCCGTCTACTTGTTGGCTCAGTCTCTTCCTCAAAAATACTTCCATTGGAGGTACAACCACAGTTGAATCGCCATCCCATGCTGCCGGCTTTCTCCATCATCCTCCTCCCCATCCATGGACATCATCAACAACTACCCCTAAGTAAGGTACACTCTCCTCCAATTTCCTCTTTCTTACAATGGCCCACCACCTTCAACCCAACCTACCAATCAATGGTTATCAGTGCATTCACCAATGACCAAATTTTCCCTACATGTGGCTTCCTAACATGCTACCATGCAAGGTGCAGCTACACAACATGCATCAAAGCAGGTGACATTATGATGACGTGGTTAACCCTAAGATGATGTGATCAATTGTATATTTGTAATCGACACAATACTTATATTGTACATTGTTAGTTTCAGAAAGCTTTAACATCACATTTCATCTATTCCTTAGGTACACATTTCATTGTTGTTTTATTACTTCAAATCAAAATAGGGTGTGCTTGTGGAACCATGGGGAAATGTCAATTTTTTTAAAATAAACAAAAAAAAAATAATCATTGTGCTGATTACACATTCTAAATTTTTAATGTGATAGGACCATTAAATTTGTGGACATACCAAAGAAAGAAAACTAAAACTAGGTGAATTAAGCATTGCATCAATTTTGTCGTGATATTCTTAGATTGGGCTTCCTACCATGCTACCATGCAAGGTGCAGCTACACAACGTGCATCAAAGCAGGTGACATTATGATGACGTGGTTAACCCTAAGATGATGTGATCAATTGTATATGTGTAATTGACACAATACTTATATTGTACATTGTTAGTTTCAGAAAGCTTTAACATCACATTTCATCTATTCCTTAGGTACACATTTCATTGTTGTTTTATTACTTCAAATCAAAATAGGGGTGCTTGTGGAACCATGGGGAAATGTCAATTTTTTTAAAATAAACAAAAAAAAAATAATCATTGTGCTGATCACACATTCAAAATTTTTAATGTGATAGGACCATTAAATTTGTGGACATACCAAAGAAAGAAAACTAAAACTAGGTGAATTAAGCATTGCATCAATTTTGTTGTGATATTCTTAGATTGGGCCCATTTATCAGCAACTACTATCAAATCTAATGAAAAAAAAAACTCATGCATCAAATTCAAAAAATTTTCATTCCTTACAAAAGATGAAGTCAAGGTGACTCCAAACTTTAACCATTGGATAGGTAATAGTTATCTAAACATTGCAGTGTAAGCTATTTGCAAAGCCATGAAACCAGGTCACGCTATTTGATCGAACTCACTAACACAACCAAGGCTAATGTGAGTTCATCAAGGAAATCTCAAGACATGTAAGTATCATGCAATTCTTTTTTAAGTACTGACATATATCTATTCGTATATAATGCATATGTTTGAGTTGGTGACAAGCAGATCAATCTGCTCGCCAAATGTTCGATCAAAAACCAGGTGCAAAGTAGTTGGCAAGTCAAGAAAGAGCACAATATAAGATTTTTTATCATACTCACATGTCAACAACTTCTTAGCTGCTTGTTCAACCAGAATGTAATAACAATATTGGACAAGCTATTGTAGAAAGCAAGAGAGGCAAAGCAATGGACCCTTAAGCTCTTGTGACAACATATGCAATAGCAAGAGAGCATATTAAAAGAGTAGTAGCTATAGCAGGTAAAGCGAGTGATGGACGCAATGGTGCAAAGCATCATCTAGCATCCATCACATCCAAGCATAAGCCTACGTCCTATAGACCCATCACAAGATACTAATGATGTTGAAAGTGAAAGTGATTAGTTCATTTGGTTAAACAATTTTGATTCTTATGTGTTATAAAACAAGGACTTTCTAAAAATATTCATGGATTGAAATATTATTTTTGGATTACAATGCAATTATTTTGAGTATTTTGATTCTTCATGGTGCTATTGTGAATGTTTATGGTGCATGATTAACCAAGGAAAGCAACATATTGGCTCCAATGTATATCATTTAATTATTGAACAAATTTCCATAAAGAGAGATCAATCCAATCTAGATCTTTTTTTATGAAACAATAATGACCATAAAAAATGTATATTATTTTTTATCAAAACTCCGAGTAGAGACGAACCTATGATGCCAATAACTACCAAGTTTCCAAATTAATGATGGAAAGGCTACTCTAGATCGACTCTAAACACTTATAAGATCAATCATGCTTTAAGTTGAGCTCCGATCTTTAACCATATAATGACAAATAATCCATGACAAGCATCTTTGCCACTAAAATGCACATACTACCACTCCTTTGCAAAAGTTGACATCCATCCATTGGAAACACTTGCAACAGACATGCAATTTGTTGCAAGATTATTTATCGACTAAAGGCTAGAAGACTAATTCCACAAACAAGGAAGCATTGATATCTTTTAGCAATGGTATATATAGCTTGAACAACAAAATAATAGGCTGGTGAAAACCGAGATCACTGTAATATAGCTTAGCTAAATCCTTCAAAGTTGTTGCCATGGTCTTTTGGTTCAAAACAAAATCAAATAATATTCGGATTTTTCCCTCAACATATTTTATAATAGAAAGGCCCCCATAGATACAGCTCCAACCATTGAGCATTACAAAAGAAAAATCAATTTAGTTTAAGATCAATAACGCATTTTGCTCAAGAGAACATATCTTAAATTTGATACAGTGCGAATTAAATTAAAACAGGAACAACAATACACCAAAGTTAATCAATAGCATGAAAATCAGTGAAAATGAGAAAGAAGAAAAGATTATGATTGGATTTAAAGGGCCTTATTTAGTAAGCTATTTTAAATGAAATGCATAGTTAAAATGTGATTTTTCATTGGGCCAATGATAAAATAAGTTCATGGATGACTAACTTTATAACTATCAAAGTTTTGGAGTATAAATGAATAGAGAGGCTTGGATGCTTCGGTATATAATAGAGATGTAGGAAAAGCAGAAAAGAACTGTATAATGAGCAATCCATCAAAAATTGTTAGGTCATTTCACAATAATTATCTGAAAACTTCCAATGTTATATACAATAACAAATGAATATTCTAGCCTGTCTTTTGATATTCTTCTTAGATATCAGGATAGCTTCTACCTAGAAGTTGACCATCTAGATGGCAATCATTCTAAACCAAAGTATTATTTCAATTGCTGCAACATTAAGGTCTGCGCAGATGATTGATTTTCTTTTCAGACTGTAATGCAGCTAAGTTCAAAAATTTTGGCGGGGTGACCTTGCATGAGAACCTGAACCTCGTTTAAGCTCTCCTTGGCCATATCCACGACTGAATATTAACGCATTCAGGTGGACTACGGCCAACATCACACCTAAATAAGGTTGACGATACATAGAGAATAAATAGCTTGACACTCTGACAGAGAAAGACTCACAGCCACACAGGGAGCGAAGGTGCAATGGATGCCGGTAGCCCTGACCTCCAGAGCCGTGGCAACCCCAATCCGGAACGCCAGCTCCCTATCTCTACTGGCACCGAGGCCAACATTGTGGGGAAAGATTGTCGCATCCAGGAGATTGTTATGGCCGTGGACGGCGTCCGTGGCGTAGATGATGGGGATCCCCAGGCGCGAAGAGAGGGCCCAGCGCTGCATGGTGTCGATCATATCGGCCCAGTGGAGAGCCGATGCGCCATGGTGCGGGGCGCTACCACCAGAACTGAGAACGCTGCCTATGGAAAGTTTTGTTAGGGCGTAAGGGGAGGTCACTAAGCGCTCGATCTGTGCCATCTGCGCTACCTTCTCCAGCAGGGTCATCCGAGATAGAAGATCTTCAACCCTTATCTCCACTGGCTGGCTCGGATCTTTGTACGGTGCCCCTTCGATGAGAATGCTCCCGGTTGCCATGACGATAGAGCTTGATACCCCCCTGCACGACGCTCGTGATCAAATGGGCTTTTAAACTATACTTTAAAGGAAAAAACACGTCATGAAAAACGTCAAAAATAGAAAATTCTAATTTAAAAAAAAACTTCCCCAAGAAAATAAAACATCAAACTGCCAGGAACAAATACCATTTGTTTCAACAAAAAAAAAACTTCTTGACATTAAATTTCACTAATTAAGTACACGTTTCATTATTTTTTTATAGCTAACATTCAAAAATGATTTTGAACTACTAGATTTGCCTTAGGAACCATGCAACTTAACCATATAAGTGTGGTGTCAAATTTAAAAAAAATAAATAAATAAAATAATCATTATGACCATTACACATTTTAAGTGTTTTAATAGAATACAATCTTTAAATCTTTACGAAGAAATGTAGGCTAAGTGTATAATTAGAAAAAAAAAATATTTAGTCAACTCACATAAAAAAAACATACCAAAATGAATATACAAGGACTAAATATTTTATAAATGATGTCAACAAATTCTTAGATACATCGATAGATACTATCAAATTTGATGAAAAAAAACTCGGGCATTAAATTCAAAAATTTTTCATTACTTACAAAAGAAGAAGTTGAGGTTACTCTAAACATTAAAAAATAAATGTTATAACTATTTAAACATTGTAGTATATGCTACTTGCAAGACATGGAACCAAGTCACAACTCTAAGCACATGATGCTTTTTGATAGAACTCATTAGCTAGCCACAGCGAGAGTATTTGTCAAGGAAATATCCCATATGACATGTATATAGTAAATGAACATCAAATAATGTCCCAAGTGAAGAATCACTGAATAAGAAACTACTCTTAAAAGATTTTAAAGCAAACAAAAATGAATTATCCCACATCACCTACTAAATTATCGATTATTACTTTTATATAAGATATCATAATTAAGATAATAAAATATTTTTTAAAGACAAAACCCACTTAAGTTAAGATACGATTACCTAAGTACACAATATTTCAACATAACAAGACCAAAAAATCACATTTAGTATTAGATCAAAACTCTCTATTAGTCTAAATAATACAAGGATGAACTAATCAGAAACTAACATACTAATAACATCCAAGATCAAAGAAAGAGGAAATTAAACACTTGATGTTCCAAGAGATGAATTACTAAACAAGGAGCGACTCTATGCACGTTTCTAAATAAAAATGAATTGTCCCATATCAACTACTTAAAAATCAATTAAGTTGTTTATATAAGATAACATGATCTAAAGATGTCAATACATCTTTTAAAGACAAAATATATTTAAATACTATAAGATCATCTAAATAAATAATATTTAATATAATAAGACTAAGATATCATAATATATCATATAAAAATTTTGAAGTATTGAAATATTTCTATTCAAACATAATGAATATTTTAATTTAGTGTTACACAAATCACACTATTAGTCTAATTTTTGGCCCACAACCAGGTGCACAGGAGTTGGCAAGTCGAGGAAGAGCACAACATAAGATTTTTTCTAATGTTCACATATCAAGGACATCCAAGCTTCTTGGTCAACCAAAATACAATAACAACATTAATAGCCCAAGCCAAGCTTGCATAATAAGCAAGTGAGACAGAACAATAGACTTTGACGTCCTCCATGAGACAATGTCTATAATAATAAGAAAATGCAAAACAAAAGCAGTAGCTATAACATGTATTATAAGAGATAGATGCAATGGTGCATAGCATCCACTCACAAACTATTGCATCCAAGCATGAGCCTTTCATATAAACTCATCACATACAAAGGATGTTGAAAACAAGATGGATTAGCTTATTTGATTAAACAATTTTTATTCTTATGTTTTTAAAACCAAGAACTTTATAAAATTATTCAATGATTTGAAACAATAGTTTTGAACTATATAAATATTTTGAATATTTTGATTTTTTTTTATGATGCTATAATGAATGCTTGTGATGGATGATCAACCCTTGTTAGCTTTATTGGCATTATAAGAATAGGAACATAAAATGAATAACGAAAAGCTTACACAATTTAGCAATGGTATATATAACTTGAACGACAAATAATAGGTGAAGAACAAAATTGTTGCAGTATAACTTAACTAAATACTTTAAAGTTGTCATCATGGTCTTTAGTTCAAATCAAAACTCATTATATTTGGATTTTGTCCTCAATTTTTAGTTTATAATGGAAAAGCCACCACAGATGCAAAAACCAACAATTAAGAATTAATATAAAAACAATTTAGTTTAAGACGTATTACACAATCAGCTCAAGAAAACATATCTCAGATCTGATGTAGTGCAAATCCCAACCCTCAAACGTTTGTAGATACGAAATCTAGAAAATACATAATCCAACCATGGCAACTCAAAACATCAAGCACCAATAGAATCATACTGAGAAATAAACTCAGGACACAAAAACAACCTAACTACAAAAAAATTATAATCATGCAAGTAGGCATCATTCTTAGTCATAGAATTCCAATGGAAATACCTTATACATTTACAGGTAAAAGAGCAAGTTAAACATAAAGAACCAAGATATCGTTAAGGACTTACCAACATAAAATACTAACAAATGAAGAGGTTTCTAAAGGCATCAAAAACAAGTAACCCCTTATTTATAGAATAAGCAATTACGAACAAACAAAAACAAATCAAAACATGAACAATGATACACCAAAGTTAATCAAATTATAAGGCCTAAATCAATAGATTGAAAATAACAAGCAAGCAAAGGTTATGATTGGATCCAAAGGATCCTTCTTTAGTCATTTTAAATGAAGGATATAGATAAAATATATTTCTGGTTGGCTCAATGATAAAATGATATCATGGATGACAAACTTAATAAATCAAAGATTTTGAGTATAAATGAATACAGAGGCTTAGAAGCTTCAGTAAGTAATAGAGATGTTGTAGGAAAAGTCAAAAAGTATTATATACGTTACAATCTCCTAACTAATTGTTTGGTCGTTTCACCATAACGATCTGAAGATTTTCAATGCCATATACTATAACCAATGAATATTCTAGTCTGTTTTTTATATTTTTCTTAGTTATCAAGATAGCTTCTACCTGTAAGTTGACATTTATATAGCAATTCCTCTGAACCAAAGTATTATTCCGATAGATGCAATATTAAGGTCTCCACAAAATAAATTGTTTTTATTATAGAAACAAGATGAAGCAACAAAAACAAATTCATTATATGTTTATGCAGATTATTGATTTGCTTTTCAGATTCTATAATTTAGCTAAGTTAAAAACACTTTGGCGGGTTTACCTTGTGAACCTGGTTTCAGATCTACTTGGTCATATCCACGACTAAATATGAATACACTCATGGTGTACTATGGCCTAAATCTCACCCAAATGAGGTTGACAAGACGTAGAGAATAAGTAGCTTGACAGTCCAACAGAGAATGACTCACAATCACATAGGTGGTGAGCTGCAATGGATGCCAGTGTCTCTGATGGCACTGAAGCCAACGTTGCGGGGAAAGATCGTCATATCTAGGAGATTGCTATGGCCGTGGCATATATAATGGGGGTCCCCAGGCAAGAAGAGGGATCCAGCACTGCATGGTGTGGACCACATTGGCCTGATGGAGAGCTGATGCGCCATGGTGCGGGAGGCTGCCACCAGAACTGAGAATGATGCAGATGGAAAATTTTGTAAGAGTTTAAGGGGGGATCACCAAAAGTTATATCCGTGCCATCTGGGCTAACTTCTCCAGCAGGGTCTCCGAAATAGGAGATTTCAACCCTTTTCTCCACTGCTTGCCTCAGATCTTTGCATGGCGCCCTTTGATGTAATTGCTCCCGGTTGCCATGACAATCGAGCTTGATTCACCTTGCACTAACGACCCTCTCGACCAAAAAGAGGTTTTAGACTTTATACTTGTCAGAAGAAAACTTGTCACAAGAAAAGCACCAAAAATTGAAAATTTTAATAAAAAAAGTTCTCAAAACAAAACCAAAAGTTTTTATTTTTTATTTTTTTTCACCAGACAAATAAAACATCAAACCTCTGAGTCAGGGACAAAGGATAGCTCAAATTCCACATCCATGATAACCCCCATCATAACATGTACAATAATCTTGCCCTTTATGAGATCAACCTGCTCCGACCTGATATTATTAGCTATCAGAGATCCATTAAGTTCCTTCCGAACAAATATTTTCAATCCAGATACAGAATCCAGAGTTAACTCTTTCTGCATGGGCACTGCTTCTGAAGGCACGGCCCAAGGAACTGAGCAAAAAGCCATGATTCGAGAGAGAATAGCAAGAGTATCATTCCGTTTATCAACCACTAGACTGCTGTTTGCTAACTTCAGGACATGCTCAAATGCTTTCTCTGAAGGGGAGAAGACGGTGAAGGAAAGGTCATCAGGCAGCATGCTGATCATTAATAGACCGAGCTCACCCAGCCCAGATTCAACATGCCCATGTGCAGATGTAGATAGTCCAGGCCGAGCACCCCTTGCCACATCTGGAAAGCCTGGGCCAAGTAGAATTAGGATGTAGAAAACCATGAGAAATAAAGATAGCATAGCAAACATCCTTTTTGATGGCTGGGCCCTTTTCCACCATTTCAATAGCATCATAAGCTGTAAACTTTATGCTATGAGCGGGCTCAATATTTTTCTCTACCACTTTTCAACTCGACAGACGTTTCAGTAAAATCGCATCAGACCACCAGCATAGAAACCATAGCTTGATGACATGTTTAGCTCAAAGATACTCCTTCACTGCATTTCATAATAAAAAGTTACTACGTAACATTTTCGTTGTTAAAGCAGAAGCATACAATTCACTGAAACTGAAGCACACAGATTTCTGCTGCTTCGTCAAGCTTGATGCAAAAGGAAATCCTATGTAATCTAACCTACGAGTGATTTCCTGGACACAATACAAAAAAACGTTAACATAAATAGAAATGCCGTGCCAACAAGTCATATGAGTTAGATGTAGCACGAAATACAATAAATAGCATATAGTTCAAAAGATCAATTAGTGCATCTTAAAAATATGAAGGGGACAAATGACAAAATGCTTGGGATTTTCAATATGATTATTGGCTTAATACTAATTGAAGCAGGAGCTAAATTAAGTATCAAGATGGCATCCTGCCTGGAAAATAAACTAACTTTATTGAATTTAGATTTAAATATAAGTTCAAACATCATCTAAAGTTGACTTCTAATTTTATTTTAATTTGGTAATCAGAATGACTGTTGATTTAGAATTCTAATGCAAAATTGGGATGTTGCAGTTCCATTTATTATTACTGCAAATTTGTTTATCTATATTCCTATAAACAGGCCATGATATTGTCGTTCTAAAAAGATGACGGTATGATGTATGAAGCGAGAAGGCTCTTTTTGCCTTGGTGTGTTCGAGTTTTGCTGGCATGATCTCCGCTTTTCGACTGTCATCAAACCTTCACTTTTCATTGCCTTTTTTGCATATGTATTGAGTGCTTTATTTTCATGTGACATCAAACTTATAGTAGATCACCAGTAGTTTTCATAAACAATACAACAAGATATAAGATCCTCTGCATTTATCAACGGCCCTAATCCCTAACAATATTCTTCCATGGACTCATGGGAACAATCAACCAAATGCCAACAAAAATAATAAAGGTGGGCTAGATCAAATAATGCAATGACAAAGCAGGCAGATAAAAATACTACTGCAAAGAAATATATGCAAGAAAAGCACAATGAAAACTCTAATAAACTATATTAGAGAAAAACTCTGAGCACAAGAGTCAAACTATCTGTTATCAAAGAGCTCTTATGTAGACCTTCCACTTATTAGCAAACACCTTTGACCCTTTCAATCTCTCAAGCAAAACTGATGTTGACTAAGTTCAACCAAATAATATAACTTAGGTCCAATTCACTTTAATTATATTTAATTCCACTAAATTAAAATTTAGTTAACTTAATTTATTTCTTCTTAAAATCTTTACATTAACTTCTCTTTTTTAAGGAAAAGAAAAAAAGACAAATTTTGGAGGAAACTATATGTTTGGAAGAAAAAAAAACTGTAAATTCTAATTTTTTTTCTCAAAGGGAACATGTAGATAACCCAAAATAGTTTCTATCCTAAAGTCACTTCATGTAATACATGCAAGCAAACATACAAAGCACCCTATTTTGATTTCACCACGAAACAATTAAAGGCACAAAATTTGAGAAAATTGCATGTTATCACATTATGCAAAATACAATCAAACAAATTTCATAAAAAGGATCTAAATTCAATTATTTTATGCAAGGCACATGTAGATCCTCAAAACTTCAGCTAAAGCGATTTTTCATATGTAAGCATGAAGAAAATTTCATTCTCACAAATAAGTAATTTCCATATGCAAATACAACGAAATTTCATTCCTATGCATGCTAAAGTGGTTACTGGTCACATGAAAGAGATAATTTGTGGACACGTGTTCAACCTAAATCTATGAAAGTGGGAAGAATTTATGGACAACAAAAAGGATTTTTTTTTAAATAAAAGGCATAAAGGTAAAGATAAAGGGAAAAAAAGAAAAACTCACACTAATACAATAGAAACTATAATCTGACAACACCACAACAATGGAAGAAGCAAAATTGAAAAAGGTAAAGAAGATAGCCTAGAACACATCAACTCACAAGACAAAAACATTAGGGGAACAACCTATAACAGCAGATACTCCCAATGGTGGCAATCATCGGTGCGCCACTGTGCTGAAATCTCCTCGAAAGGGATGTCGGAACTCTCTCTGTCTATTTTAAAAGTTTTTCACGAGAAAAAAACTTTAGTGCTGGAATTTGAAGCTAAATAGAGCTAGAAAGTAGTTCTGAAACTTCTCAAACAATCATTTCTCTTATTACCACTTTTCTGCACTGAATGAAGAGAAAAACCCGTGCATGTAAGATTCCTATTCATGCATACAAAGGAGGTGCGCAGACCTGGATGCAGCTTGCATTGGTGCACATGGCTTGCAACCCAAGTTGGCAGGTTGCTCCTAGACCAGCTGTGATTCGACCGAGCCAAAAAATGATGAGTTCAATTGGGTGCACCCAGATGCACCTAAACATGCAATCAAACTCTTTAGAGTGAAATCAAGTATGATGAAACATAATTTGGTTACACCAATGTCCAATTCAACCATTTGGAGCACACATGGAGGTGTAAAAACCATTATATGGTGCTGACTGAGTTTACCTAATTAAGCATATTGTATAACCTAATAGTAGGAATGCCCACCAAAAAAAGATAAATACAAGATGCACAATGAGCATCCCCATGCACAATCATACAACAATATCCCATTAACTAAAAATAAATGCTGCTCAAATAACTGAAAATAAATGCAAAAGATAAAATCCCACAAAACTAACTAGATTAAATTATGTACAAAGGTCGGTCGTTCGCAGTCTAGACCATGGACATGGGTTGTGGCAATGCCTACTCAAAGACAAGTAAAAAAGCATTGCATCACAAAACCTAGCCTTGAACATGACTTTCTAAATCCTAGATCACTCTCTGACTCTGAGATTGCCTAGATCCCTCCTACGAGATCCCAATTGCAAGCTACATGATCTAACTCATCTCAAAATGGATTCGTTGAAAACTTATAAAAGATGTCTTAAAAGTTTTGGAAAAAACAATGATCTCCCCAAAGTTTGGTAATCAACATAAATCCTATATAATTTCTTTGAATACTTACAGATTTATAACCAAAATCCCACCAAAGATATTTAATTTGAATCTCAAATTTATCTCAAGCCAATTTACATCCTTACAAAAAAAAATCCAAAAATTTAGTCTTATCACTTTCAACATTGCCACAAATAATTGGACAATTCATCAATTTTGAGTGGTTAATACAAGCGATAAGATAATCCGATTCAAAAGAACATCTCGAAAGTGATGCAACTAATACAACTCTAGATAATGCCTAGTTTATTCTGGATTTGAAGATTGTGTTTCAAGGCAAAGAAAATAATCTTATACAAATTCAACAATTTTAGCATACATATGAATTAATTTCTCTATAATATTAACATATTTTAAGCTATTATGAACTTTAGAAAAATAAAACACTTAAAAAAACAAGCAATGCCTCTAATACCTTAAAAAAAGACAATAAAATAAAACTCATTATAAGCAGAATATCTATGTTTAGCATCAATTAACCTCTCACAAAAAAAGCCATAGATGTCATTCGTGACTCAAAATTCCACCAATACTATTTCTAGAAGCATAACACGGACTCAAACACTTCCAAAAAATCTAGCACAATATAGGCAAAGAAATCAATAAGAATTTGATTTGAAAAAAATATCTTTTTTGCTCTTTTATCTCAAAGAAATCTACCCTTCTTTAACTTATAAAGATTACAACTATATTAAAATCTTTAATAAATCTTTTATAAATTATAGCTAACCCATGAAAAATAAGAACTTTAATAAGATTTTTAGGCATAGCCTAATCCACTATTGAACTTTTTTTTTTTTTGTAAAATCAATATAAAGGCCTTCATCAAACACAATAAAACATAAAAAAAATCACTTTAATCTCCATAAAAATGGTTTAGAAAGTTGCACCCTTTTAGATTGTTTAAAAAGTGTAATATGATATACCAAATATCAAACTTTAGCACAAGTATTATGTCCACACCAAATCTTATCTTCATAAGATGCAATCTTTGAAGGTACCAAAAGCCAAAATATAATTGTTAGAAAGTTTTGTTCCACCATACTCACATGGAATGATTGGTGATGGGTTAAGTCTTTTGGTTAACTATCTTGAGAGTACTTATAAAAATCACATTCATAAGAATCTTTTCATCTATAATCAATCTCCCATTTTGTCATTGCAAGTCACAAAAAAGCTGAAGATGCTCTTCCTCGTCCAACCTTTAACTTTTTCTCGAGATACTAACAATCATCGCATGACAACTACATGCTAACTTTCTTCTTCATGTTATCCTTCCTTATCATTGAAGATGATATCTTCTTTTATTTTTTTTTTATACTCCAGCTCACATTGATTCACTTCTTAGAGGTGCAAGATAACCTTACAATGATACCTCATATGACTTGATTGTTTGCATTTATATCAATCCTCAAACTGATTTTGAAAGTTATTTTAAGTTGTACCCTTGATCATTTGAGTAGTATCTAAAGATGATAATAGACCAAATCTACTAAACGGCTTGGATGCCTAATGAGTTTACATGTAATTTTTAAAATTATTACATACAAGTATAAGCTTCTAAGTTTTTCCACTAATTGAACAAAATTACTTAACTCCTCAAAGAGTAAAAACCATGTAACCCAATATCCTTCCTAGTTTTTCATTTAAGACTTAAGATAATCTATTTACTAACAACCAATCCGCATCAAGATAGTCTATTATGACCACTAAGTTTTCAAAGGTATTAAAGCACTTTACAACACTAAAGTTTTGTCATCTTAAGGTATGAAGTTATCTACATAACCTTTTATCATGGCATCTAAAATAATATTTAAACGTTAAAACTTTCTTTCATTTCTTGTCAAGTAAGGGCTCTTCTGTCCAATATTTGTTCCTTAGCTAATATATTAGTCAAAGCAAACTTTACATGGCTTATTAATTTCATCTTTGCAAAATTAGTTCTTTGGAAACCATCATCTATACCAGTCAAAAAAATCTTCCATTTGTGTCAACTAATCCAAAAATTTGTTAAGGTTATATACACTATAAGATATTAGTGTCTCAACCTTAGCCTTGGATTTTCATCCAATCATCTCTATAATTTATAAGAGGTGATATTCTATCCAACCTATTCTCCTTATGTGTGTGATGATTACCTTCTAAAGATTCATCTGGAAACAATAAGATTAGGTTCCCATTCTTGTTAGCCACCTTTTCTTGAACTTGTGAAGTTAAGCCCATTTGAATGTCTACAATCTTATCCAGCCTATTAGATAACAAAACATGTGGTTCCTCCTTTATGTGGGCTATATGATGACACCTTTCCTTTCATCAATTGTTGAAAGCAAAAGCCCTCACCTAGAATATGAAAGGCATGGAAAGGGACCTTTTACTACATAATATAATGTGTCCATCTCATTGCTAAAAGTGTTTGAATTCTTTACTTGGTTTTGCTTTGGTGGAAATATAAGATATTCAAGATGTGAACATGATAACAAAAAGAAAAAAATAATATTACAAATAATGATTTAGTAATACTTAATATCAATGATATAGCAATACTTAATATCTTTATAATGCTAAAATAAATTAAGGGTACTCAAAAGAAATAAGAAAAAAAATTACACAAAAAGAATGCAATTTTTATAAATTAAAAATAAAACAACCTAATCACTATATAATCAAAATTACTTAAGAAATAATCAAAGCAATCATTATAAAAAATAAAAACCAAACCTAAATAAGCAATTGGTATTCTAAGTGAGCTAAATTTATCGAGTACATCACTCTCCTAGTTGTCTCTCGAGTAAAGAATAAACTAAGTTCTTAAAGATGACATATTGATGCAAAAATAAATTGATTAAACCCTGTTGATATAAATTGCAACAAAGCATTCTATTATGCTATTTTCCATGTAGAAAATCAAAACCATTTTAAAGAAATTAGGCTTTCACAAGTTCCCATCTTTTAGCAACTCTATTTATTTGCGATCTCCAAATTTCAACTTAGCCCTTAAGAAGATAGATACCTCCTAATATGACAATCTTCTATGTTCTTAGATCACAATCTAAATCTGAATCATCACAATGGTTAGGACATCGCAAAACTTTTCACAAACCATTCACAAAGGAAGGAGTCACCTCAATGGGGTAAGGTGACAAACAGTTGGGCTAAGAACAAAAACAATGGCCAAGGGTCGCAAGATTGGTGTGGGACAAAGATAGCAAGGCCTCAAACATGGTGGGGAGGGCAAGTATCAGTTAACAAAGCAAGGTTTTGGCTCAATCACAATAAAGACAAGAAGCACGAAGGTTAAGAATCAAGTGTGATGGTCACAAGTGCATGGTTTGGGATCGGGGAGTGGAAGCATCAGATCGGAGCCAATGAAAAAAACGCTACCAAGTTAGTTTGCAGGGTCATACCTCAAATGTGAGGGATCAAGACCACTTGTGGGAAGCAAGAGCAAACATAGTTGTTGTAGCAACAAGTCCAATGGCCATTTGGGCAAGCAAGGATCTATAAGGAAGCTACCACAAAGGAAAGCACAACAAAAAAAATTGGAGATCAAAAGCGGGGAAGTGCAAGTTGGAACAAGAATTAGATAAGAAGGCTAGCTTACGCCTATTCAGAAGAATTCTCCTCTACATGCATGTTAAAAACAACAATGAGACATTCTAAATCTCATGGCAACCAAAAGACTATCTTTATTCCTTCCTTTGAAAGATTAAATAAATTACAAAGTGTAACCCTAATTTCAAATAAAAAAACAAAAATAACCCTCATCCTAAAACTAATGAAATAATAAAAAAACAAGAAAAAAAATCTAGTACACACCTAACCCTTAGAACAAAAGCAAGAAACATCTTAAGGTCTCCTAAATGATTCATTAAAGTTCATTAACTCAAAGAAACACTTTAAGCTCTCTCTCCTCCATTTTTGGGAGGCTTTTCTTGTAATATGGTCTACGACCTAAGACAAACTTGAACTTTATGCATCCTAAGCTCTTCTAGGTTTTGTTATACTACATTAACTAAACCACCTTTGCTTCCTTTAGTATCCACCAACATCAACTCCCGATGTACTATACCATCTCCTTTGGAGACTCCTCCAAAATCTGTGTTCAAGTGGAGTTGCTATTATTCATGTTGTATCATCCTCATTATTAGTGGTTAAGCATTCCTTAAAATTGCAAAATGAACCAGCATACCTTCATCAACCTTAGTTGGTTGAGTCCTTCAATCTCAATGGAGAAGAAATGGCCTTGCTTCCTTCCAAAGCCACAGCACATGCTACCTTCAAATTAGATAACATCCAGGTGCCTCAAGCATCAAAAATCTCCATGTCAAACACCAACTCATCGAAGCACTCCCAAGTGATAGCAAAATTGAGTCATCTACCACTCCACCCAACATGAACTAGTCACAAATCCATCCGAGTATGTATGAATGTGGACATAGCATTACCTCCAAACCAAGCCTCTCCACTAAGCGAGTTGCAACCATGATTTTGAGACAACCAAAGGCAAAGACAACATGGACTAGATCATCAGCCGAGATCTAAAGAGAAAACAACCCCTCCCCTTGCCCAAGAACTATAAAATTCCTCTCCTATGTAGCCTTCCCGCTTTTATTAATTCAACGTCTAGCTTTGCACCATCAATTCCAAGCTATAATCAATCATTTTCAATTCTACCATAAGCATATAACCTTCGTCAATAGCAATAACAATAACCATCTTTCTTTTGTTAAAATCCTTTTTGCCCCCTTAACTTCAAATGCAATGCTTAGCAGTCTTGATTTGTCCATCTTTATTGGAACAATGGCATAATATAAAGCTGAATAAGAAGAAAAAATCATAGAACATTCTCTTATATATTCATTGTTTTTTATTCTTGAATCCACAATTTTTCAGTTTCACATCACTCCCCCAATTCTTCTTCATAATGGCCATCGCAAATTACTCATTAAACAAATATTGATGCAAGGAAAAAAGTGAAACGTTTGTAACGATATATATTGGCAAACCCAATAGAAACCTTGGTCAAGGTTTTCTATTCTCCATGATATACACCAAGTGATATTGTCTATCAACTAAACCTTGTGATTTAAACTCACAATAATTGCTCTTCCTATTGAAATCCATGCCAATTACTCCAATTGGTCTCCTCTTAACTATGGGATAAGCCATTTTCCAAAGAATTTCTTAAATTTACACTAACTACAACCCTATATAACACTTGAATGCAAAAGGCCATCCCACCTTGCTAAAACATTGTGTACATTCCAACCTCATAAAAGAATCTTTATAAAGATTGATATATCTGTGTAGAGAAATACGTGTCCAACAAGTCCAACCAAGCCTCGACCTTTAATTTATCTACATCTTCTTAGATTGGAATCTTGACCTTAGCTTCTACCTTGAAAAGCTTTATGGCATGACTACCTCCTAGAATTGCATAACAGATGGGATCTTTGCCATCAATCAAATGTCTCTATCAATAGCCCTTTTGCATTGTCAAAAATCAAGTTAGAATAGAATAACCTCTATTTGTTAGCAAACTCTACAAGAAGCAACAATCAACTCAAATTCCATCATCTTCATAAGAAGTTGTACCTTGTTCTTCAGGAAGCCTGAAATCAAGATAAAAGGAAAGGTCTACAACTTATTCCTTCTAGATCACTTCAATAAGCTTGACATGAATATCAAAAAAATAAAATAAAATAAGCTTGACATAAAAATCAGAAGGTCTACCACCTATCCCTTCTACTTCGATTCTACAACCTCGACATAAGAATCAAAGGTCTAGCACTTGCACTTTCCCTTGCAACAATCAATGATCCTCTAAGCCTCCTTAATCCTCAAATATTGTTTTAGTAGAAAACTATGAAACTTTTGCAACTATGGTAGTAAATGTAGCAAGATCTTCCACCACAACAACATCAAAAATAGGTGGCTCACTCACAATCCTCTTAAAAATGTGATCGTTTGTCATCTTTCACATTTTACAAGAGCAAAAGTATTTCCAAAATTATCATCATTCTCAGTCCAACAGAATCATATCATATCTCATATTTAGACCTCACCTCATCGTAGAAGCATATCATTTTATTACCATTCATCCAATCAATACGCATAAAAATATTATATCATCTCTACTCATCAACTTGTAGTAATAATAGAGCTAAGCTCATCCAACCCATACTAATATCTAAGAAAAATGTCTAATACTAGCCCGCTCATCAAGCCTACAACAATAAAGATGCCATATCAACACACTAATCCAGCACATAACAAAAAGCAAAGTGTTGTCGCTAGATAATAATGTCATTGGAAAAAAAATCCTTATTTTCTTTCATCATATCATAACATCAATCATGTCACTACTACCACTGATAAAACACAAGACACATATAACCTAAATCATATACTCTATCATTACAATATGTCAACTACCATAAGGATTATATTATTGCTTTCCTCTCATTCTTATTTCTTTTTTCATTTTTTATCCTATATCAATTCATATATTGATATATTCATTTCAATTAAATGCATTATCAAGATACATGTGACTCAAATTTCTAACACAAAGAAAATGATGTTAAAATTATGCTACATTGTACCAAAATGTGTATGCATAAATAACACATAATCATGCTCATAACCACACATTGTTCAAGGATAAATAATAGTAACGTACTTGCATCGTAGTTTTCTTAGTTTAGCTACCTAAAAGTTTTTCAAAATTAGCCATATTCATGATTTTATTCCCCTGGTTACCTATACAAAGAAATCATACACATCTCTATTATAACAAATTTATTTATTTTCCTAATAAAATGATCTAAATTTCAATTTCATCTCAAAACTATCCCATGCCAAACACCAAATTTTACTAGCATGCAAAGTCACAATAAAATCCAACAAGACAACAAGATTTAACCATGCATAAAAGTTTTTGCATATTCCAATTAGGTTCTTGACATCTAACTTCACATGATGTCTAGATTACAATAATTTGTTAAATTTGTAAAGAATAAACAATTAAAGACTTAAATTTTATTTTCTCCAACTAGCAGCCAGAACTTGAATTTAATAAATTAACACAAAATTCTTCTCATTCAAAACAAAATTACAATATCTTCTTGGAAGCAAAGCTCGGATATGCAAAATCCCCTTTTCTCTTTCGGATCTAACACGAAATCAACCAATAGCCATAAAAATATTATATCATCTCTGCTCATCAACTTATAACAATAATAAAGCTAAGCTCATCCAACTCATACTGATATCTAAGAAAAATGTCTGACACTAGCCCACTCATCAAGCCTACAACAACAGCGATGCCATATCAACCGCACTAATCCAACACATAACGAAAGCAAAGTTTTGTTGCCAGAGAATAATGTCATTGGAAAAAAAAAATCCTCATTTTCTTTCACCATATCATAGCATCAATCATGTCAGCACTATCAATGATATAACACAAGACTCATATAACCTAAATCATACGCTTATATCATAATATTATATTTTATCATTACAATATGTCAACTACCATAAGGATTATATTATTGCTTTCCTCTCATTCTTATTTCACATTTCATTTTTTATCCTATATCAGATATTCATTTCAATTAAATGCATTATCAAGATGAATGTGACTCAATTTACTAGAATATAGAAAAAGATGTTAAAATTATGCTACATAGTACTAAAATGTGTATGCATAAATACCACATAATCATGCTCATAACCACACATTGTTTAAGGATAAATAATAGTAACGTACTTGCATCATAGCTATCATAGTTTAGCTACCTAAGTTTTTCAAAATTAGTCATTTTCATGATTTTGTTCTCCTCATTCCCTATACAAAGAAATCATACACATCTCTATTATAATAAATTTATTTATTTTCCTAATAAAATGATCTAAATTTTAATTTCATCTCAAAACTGCCCCATACCAAACACCAAATTTTACTAGCATGCAAATTCACAATAAACTCAAACAAGGCAACAAGATTTAACCATGCATAAAAGTTTTTGCATATTCCAATTAGATTCTTGACATCTAACTTCACATGATTTTCTAGACTACGACAATTTGTTAAATTTGTAAAGAATAAACAATTAAAGGCTTAAATTTTATTTACTCCAACTAGCAGCCATAACTTGCAGAATTTAATAAATTAGCACAAAATTCTTCCCATTCTAAACCAAATTGAAAGACCTTATTGGAAGCAAAGCTCGGCTCTGCAAAATCCTCTTTTCTCTTTTGGATCTAACACGAAATCCACTAAAAAAGTCCTCTAACCATCTCCCCCCCCAGACATTGAAGCAATTCTCTTGAAGTTCACCCACTTCCCAACAAGCTAGGGTTCATAAAAGCTCTCCTTTCCTATGCACCTAAGGAAGAAGATGACAAACTACAATGTTGGTTAATTCAAGGGAAACTTGAGTTTAATAAATAAATAAATAAGTAGAACAAAATATAATAATAATTCCCAATAACCCCTTTGACTTAAAAATTTCCAAAAAAACCAAATAAACTCTAATTATGATGAAATAAATGCCAATAAACTCATCTCAAAGAGCCTCATCCATTGTATGCTCAACTTAAAGCAACAAAATATTTGATGAATTGACATACTTTATGAGATAAAAACCAAAAATTAATATTTTATTTTACTCTATTAAAATTCATAATTTAAACTTATCAAAATATAAATACTAAACCCTTAAACACATCAACATTGCAATTACAAGACTTTAGATTGAAAAAAATTCAAGTTGCTGCACAAGATGAATAAAATATAAAATGCATTAGAGAAGAATTTCCTGAAAAGGAAGTGTATGCACACTATCTAATAGATAAACCACATACCTAGAGGTGTACAACCCAAATTCAAACTCCTTTAAAATCGACTAAGCCACTGGATCTAGGATTGACTCAAAAAACCTAAACATAGCATCAAGGTCTACAACTGTTTAACATGCATAAATCAATTATAAATCAGTATGATTCGTGAACTAATTGATCATGTAGTACATTTATCAATATTTTCTCCTTTAGGTGAACCCAAAATTTGAGTGAAACCATGACATAAAAAAATCTGGCACTGAAACACTCCAAAACAATAAAGAAAACAAACTAAATAGCTCACACATTATAAAAGAATCCATAAAAATAACTAGAATACTGAGAGGTGATCAGAGGAATCGGGGATGATGAGCTTATAGTAAGGATGCCAAAACCAAACCGTGAAGAGGAAGACGGCGTACGAGAGGAGAAAGAAACTGCGAAGGAGGACAGGAAGGAGACAACAGAGATAGCGGAGGCCTCCGGCTCGACCTCGGCACCGAACAGTACGATTGATCGCGGTGATCTAGGGATTCAATACACGGCAAGTTGAAAAGGCGAAAGGGTAAGGTAATGTGCGATAACGGCGCTTTCTCTATCGACCTCTCCCGAAGAGCAATGAACGGCGTCTCATTGCGATCTCTGGAAAGCGATGGAGAGTGAGAGGAGACGGAGGGCGAGAGTTGAGGAGAGAGATGGAATGAAATGGGGTGGCAACGAGAAGCGGATGAGCAGATCATACCAGTGAGAGAGGAACATCATGTAAGACATCGTATATTTTTAAACCCAAGTGTCATTTATCAATTTTTTAAGAGTTTAGTAGTGTAAATTATCACTGTCTATCAAATTTTGAAATATGTTTTTAATCTAAAAAAACAAAAAAAAAATTAAAATTATTCTTATCTTTAAAAAAATGTAATTAAAAAACTATTTGATTTATTTAGAAAAATATTATTTTAGACAAGAAATATTATATTTTGTTAGCATGAAAAACAAACATCTATTTAGATCCACTCATATCTTTACAAATAAAAATATAGAATTCATTTAGGACCATATGTTCTTAATTTGTGAGGGGACAAATGTATAGCACACTTCTCTTTTTTAGGCACATGGCAAAAGCTCTTTTGTGGGTTGTGATAAATGCACTATAAGAACAAGTTATAGATCATTTATATCAATATTTTTTTATGAGAGTTTGTAACTCTTACGATCTTATAAATAATATTAGAATTGATGTCACAAGTTTAAATATTTTGCATATTATTAAAACGATTATTAGTATAGAATAATAGCATTCACATGGATCCACCTATGTGTCATGGGTAAAAAAATGGAATCACATGGGCCCATTTTCAACTCCTTATTGTATGCTCGATTCCCCCATGCACATAAGTGCACTATTCTATCGTTGGTGTCTTGTAATTATTTTTTTGGGTTGTGGTAAATATATTATAAGACTAAAATAGATGTCATTCATATCAATTATTCTTTTTATGAGAGTTAATAATACATGAGGTATTAAACATTTGATGACAATCCTAAAAGAATATTTGATGTTATGGTTATTAATATCTTATAAAAACTTTTTAATACAGCCCTTGATGCTAATGACTTATCATTTAATTTATTAAATATTTCTTAATTATGTAATAATGGTTTTAAAACAAACTTTATTTTTCTCAAATAGTTTGAAAACAAAAAAATGTTATTAACAAACTCTTAATATTGTTTACTCTAAATGTTTCGTTTGAAAATCTTTTGGAAAGTAGTTGAGTGAGAAAAGCAATATGATATATGCACAATAATATTTAAGTAAATTTTATTGATAAAAAAAGAATATAATTTCAATAAATTATAATATGTATTACTATTGATAATCTCTTATTGTGAAGTATAATATTAAGCATTTTATTTAACTATCAATTTTTTAATATTTCTAAAACAATAAATTCAAACAAAATATCAATAAATTTTAATATATGATTTTATTATCATCAAAACATAATTTGAAATAAAAAATTTTAATAATGTAAGGATATATACGAATTCAGTAAATAACTATGTCCATTATAAATATGTTTATAGTTAATTTTATGGACAAACAATTGAATGCCGTTCTTTATTATTGTTTTCCTTCTTGCGTGTTTCTCCAAATGCATTTCCTGCAAAAAGAAGACCAATCCCTGAAGCTAATACAGAAGATTTGGTCGCTCTTCAGCTACACAAATGTCAAAAGTGACGAGCGGTATCACACAGTCACCAACAGCTTTCATCGTTTCTTTATCTGTGCTGAGGCCTTCAGCAACCCATTTGGAGACTGAATGAATCGGATGACGCCGCTATAGAGGCAATATTAATAAAGACATATAATTGAAGTGGCTATACGAAGACATTATTATTAAATTTTAAAGTCCCATAAACAGCACAAAGAGCCCAATAGGATAAATTCAAATGATTTAAACGCATATGAATAATGATAGTTTCAGCAAGCGATGATCGTCCAATTTCAATCATGTAGTCCCATGAACAATCCAAGTTTCAGTTCTTCAGAGCCCGAGCTGATTTTGTCGCGGACATGCGAGTACCCAGCTTGTCCTTGTCCGAAGATGGCACACGACCATCGTTTCCGGCGAGCATGTTGTACTTATCTTTGCGAGTGAATGAGGTGCACTCAAACCCAAGCGTCGCGGCCAGTACGCGCTGTATGTAGTTGGCAACATCGATAGGCGATTTCCCTCCCGCAACGGTGAGCTCCAAGGGGAGCTGGTTGAGGAAGGTAATCTCGTAGGTGGGCCGTGGGTTCATGAAGAAAAAGTACGGATCGAGCAGCTTCCAACCCCGAACCGAGGTGCCATGGAACACGCTCTGCTTCGTGTTGATCGCCACGGGTACAATTCGATCCGTCAGCTCGGCAAACAGAGCGCTGAACCGCAGTAGGAATGGCTCGCGACAGGTGGTCCCCTCGGGACAGATCACTAGGTCGCCCTCCTCCAACAGCTGCTTGATGTGCTCCGCGTCCCTGTCGCGCTCCCGCGTGAGCGCCACGGCCTTGATGGGGGAAATGAGCTCCGAGAAGCGGCTGATACTGTACGTGACGCAGCTGACCTTGCGACGGAGCGCAACAGCCGTCACCACGGGGTCCAACACCGTGCGGTGATTGCAAACGAAGAGCACCCCCGGATGTCCCTTCTTTGGCGGCGGAGGCGGGTTGCCCTTGACCACCAACTTGATGCCCATGAGCCTGTAGTTGTGGTACACGATGCGCTCCGGCAGCGGAACGTTGACGTAGACGCGGATGAGTGAGAGCGCGAAGCCGATCGGGAGCCACAGGAAGGTTAGCAATGCCACCGACGGCGTCGGCCTCTGTGCCAGTCTCCCGTCGTGAAGGATGAGCGTGCTCAGAAGCTTGTTCGGCTGCACCGGGCTGTAGGTCTTTGTATGCCGTACCATATATCCTTCCTGAAATCAGCTCCACACGTTAAATTACATTAATAACGTGAAGATTCAATTGGACTTTATTTCTTACTTGTTTACGTATTGGTAATGGAGAAGGACCCTACAGGTTTGCGGCACTAAGGGGTTTGCCGGAAATTATGAGAGTTAATATGGTTTGGTGGCATGGGAGGGCTTCGGTCTGTGTTACAGCCTGGTATTTGGCGATCAACATCAGCGCGCTGGTCCACTGCCGGCGTTCGAGTTATTGCAGTGGTTGAGGTGTGCTGGCAAAAGAAATCACGGCCGACTTGCTCCATTTATTTACACCAAAAAAAAAAACTACAATGACGGTTGGAGAGAACACGTTAACTCTTTTCCATTAATCTACACGCCGTTGCCTTCGTTTCGTTGTCCAACGAAGTAAGGGAGACTTGGAGAAGACCGCCGCAGGCTTTTTCTTTTATGGACGGATATATAAATAAAGTTTAAAAACATAGAAAAATGGTGCCAAACCTGACGGTATTTTAACGGTTGGATGACGGCATGGAAGTTATGATTGAACTATGCAGTTCAACCGGAACTGACAAAAAGCCGATGTGAATGGCTTGGATCAGTACATCCAGTACAACATCCACGTCATAATAGAAGGTTCACTTATAAAAAAAAAGTAAAATTGGGGTTTTATGTGAAACTAAAAAGAATAACTTATAAACATTGCTCAATAAACAATTAACTACTTTGAGATTAAATAGCAATCATTTGAAAAATTATAGCCCAACATAATTCTTCTATTTAAAGTAGAAACTGAGACGTAGCGCAGAGCTAGAGCTCGATATTATGTGATTTATTTGATAAATTTGTTTTTAAAAAGTTCATTTTAAGACTTTTTATTCATCAAATAATAAAAGGACCAGATCTTTTCATATCAAAATGAACCGTTTGACGGTATGTTTTAATATTTGGTTCAAAAGGGATTAAGAAATCCCTTTTGAAAAATATTTTGCAAAAAAAAAAAAACATTAAAAAAGGTATTAAAAAAAAAAAAAGGTTTTGTTTTAATAAAATGTGTGTTTGAAAACAATTTATTGGAATTTTTAAAACTTTTTTATGTAAATGAAGACAATGTCATTGACAACATTATTAAGAATATATAAAATTAGGCAACGAAAGCTATAGTTGAATCTGATAGCCACAATGTCAAATGGATCACTAAGAGCTCTTATAATATCTGTTATTTAATTCTGGGTATGAAGGTGATAGAATTATGAATATTATTTAAATTTTAATGATATTTAGATTTTTTTTTTAGCTTAGAATTTATTATTTAAAATGATATTATTTTAAAATATTATCAACAAAATTGATTGGTTCGTATATGGTTTTGTGAGTTTGGGAATGTTATTGAAAAGGAGATTTTAAATACATCTAATTTGAGACATTGGTCTTTGATTAAAATTTGATCTAAGTTATCAAACAAAAAACATGTCTAAACTAAAACAAAATAATCATAGCCTTTAAAAGACTAATTTTTTTTTTTTAATAATTGAAAGTTATAATTAAGAAACATGGAAATAGAACTTAATCCTCTGGTTAATACGATGTAGACGGCGTTTCCATTCTAAGCAGCGGCTCATTTATGTGATTAAATGGAGTGTGGGATGCATGGATTCGGCAGCAAGTGGTCCAGTCTATAAATAAACCGGTCAGAATTTAACGCATTAATTCGTGTTGTTGAATCGCTTGGTTTAAAACGAGTTGCTGAGACGTAATTGGAAACAATTACGGTTTAAATAAGTAAGCCGACGAAAGGTAATGGGACAGCGGCAAACCTTGCACAAAGAGATGAAATCGTAATCTGTTGCCCGATCTCCAATGCCAACATCCGGCGGCGAGGAACCATCGGCGAATTCGCGCTCTACGGCCGCCCTCTTGTGGATGCCAACAAGAACCCCCGGCTCCTTCACAAACCCAGTTGCCCGACCGGACTTAGTCAGCTCGAGCTCGGTGCCGAGGACCTTATCGACCCCGAGAAATGTCCTGGCGAAGGGCTCCACCATAATTCTGGGATTGGCCGTCACGATGTACCGCCGTCCGAAGGAGCTGAAGACCCTCCACCCCTCGGGGTGCACGTCCTCCGCATAGAACTTTGGGAGGACGGAGCGCGCGACCGTCTCGATGTCCCGGGCCCTGAGCCCGGCCGTGGAGATAAAGACGAGGGTCCTGATGGCCAGCGATTCGGAGAAGAGTACATACGTGAGAAACACCAAAGGGAGGGAGGCCAGGAGAAGAATCCCGCGGAGGAGGCTACCAGCCTCTATGGCCACGAGCATGTAGTAAGGAAACGCGCTGCGTGAGATGAGCAGCGTTCCGTCGAGGTCGGCCGCCACGGTTTGGTTCGTCCTTCCTTCGGAGCTGCATTCCTCTATGGAAGCCAGCTTTTGGGGGCGCTCCTCCTTCGGTGTTTGCCCCACGACCATCTTCTTGAGATCAATTAATCCCGTCCTTAGCTCGCTCGGATATATATACATATATATCTCACTCTCTCTCTCTCTCTCTATATATATATATATATATATATATATATATGACATATATGTGGGGGCTGGGTTGGAGGCTCAAAGTGGAGGAGTGAGACGGTGGAGACGAAAGAGGAGGTGCCTTTAATGGGAGGCGGTGGATGCTGGGACAAACAGTTGGGGCTTGCTGCCCAGCTAACTTCACAGGCATTATTTATTCCATCAAAAGGGCCGGTCGGCCAACTTTTTCATACCGGCCATTAAGTGTTCTATCAACGACCATGTTTTGGTTTATTGCTTAGGAAATGAATTTGCCCAACTAACGGTAATGATCGAGAAGAATGTGCCGTGCCGCACACCTTTGGTAGACTATTAATAGCAGTTGGAGTATTTGTTGCCTTGCTATGTGTTGCTGGATTTTTTTAAAAATTTTACTTTTAGAATAAAGTCGTCGTTTTAAAAACGTGATTCATTTATTTTGCTAAACCAAAGCAAAATAAAGAGGCGGGCTCATGAAAAAAGGAAGTATAACACTTAAACAAGTATAACACCAATTTAGGGGTAAGCATCATTCAGGGGCAAATATCTTTTAGTCCTAAACACCAATTTAAAAAAAAAAAATCAAAATAACAATTTCCTTATATAACCAACATCATCAATAATTGAGAATGATCTAATAAAAACTTGTGTTAAAAGCATATTCATCACAAAGGCAAATAACTATGAAAGACCTTTCACACTTAAGAAGGTGAGAAATAATGATAGAATGATAATAGAAGATATTAAAGTCTCAATTGTCACTTCACACTTTGGAGTTTTTTCCTCATCCTTATCGTCTTTTGTTTAATCAAGTTTGCTCTACTTTAATTAGCATCTTAAATCTAATTTCTTCAATTTTTTTCAAAAAATTATATGTAAAAAGAGAACAAATATTTTTAAACAAAATAATGTACATCTAGCAAAAATGAACTTTAGAAAAATATTTGCTTGAATCATGACAAAAAACTAAAAAATATAGAAGCCTAATAACAAACATTAAATATTTCCTGAATATTAATTCACATATAAGATGATGATCTAAGAATGAACAAATCAATAAAAGTGTTTGTTTGATTTGTTTTAGTTTTACAACTAGAAATTTTTTTTTGAAATTAAATTTACTAAATTAATCTTCTTTATTTGTTTGCCATCGTTACAAAGCAATGGTATGAATTGCTTGCCAATAGCTAATATGATACTAATATTGTCCGCTAAAGAAAAGATTCACAATCAAATTCAAACAAGACCCACCAAACATACCTTAACTTCCATCCAAGGTTAAGTTAATCTTGTCTTAATCCATCCTCAATTTCTTTCATTAGAAATTTTACTATCTTGCATTAAGCCTTATCTTGGAGAAAGACGTAGATATCAAGCCGGTGCAACATACTAAAATGTTTTTCCCTATAGTTTCTTTTATCTTTCCACAAGAAGGATTGGCAAAACCACATGCATAACAAACAACAATAGCATTTTACAAGAAAAGAACGTTCACACTTCACACGACGTATACATTTCAAATGCTTACATCTCACGAACCAAAACCAAAAGAAGCAAAACCAACGGATCACTGATTTCATTTGCCATTCATCGCAAGGATTTGAAGGGAAGCGCCCTGATGACAATCTCATGGTACAAGGCTGCCAAGCCTGCTCCTACCAACGGGCCAACCCAAAAGACCCACTGCAAAAAAAAACGTTACAAGTCAGCTTGAAGTTGTAATTGATCTAAAGCTTGTAACGGGTGGGTCAGTTAACCTGGTCATGCCATGGTTTCGCCTTGTTGTAAAGGATGGCCGTCCCGAGACTCCTTGCCGGGTTTATTCCTGTCCCTGTCACGGGAATGGTAGCCAGATGAACCATCGCCACCGAGAACCCAATCGCCAACGGGGCAAGCACCTGTCAGAAATCTCAATTACGGCATCCCCAACTGTAAACTGATGGTTTCTTCCCACTTTTGTTGAACTTAATGGTCCCCAAGCGGAGGAAGAAAGAGATTAAAGGATGGCTTACAGAGATATGGGGGTCTCGAGCCCTCCTCTTGGGATCGGTTGCAGTAAAGACGGTGTAGACGAGGACAAATGTGCCCATCAACTCCGCAAGGAGGCCAGCTCCCTTGCTGTAGCCAGGGCTGACGGAGTTGGCCCCCCCTCCGAGGAGCTCATAATTGTCTTTTCCTTGGAATCTCTTCACCACGGCGGCAGCGCACATGGCGCCGAGGCACTGCATCGCAACGTAAAAAACCGCTCTGGTCACTGTCAGCTTTCGAGCAAGCGCCAATCCAAATGTCACCGCCGGGTTTATATGACCGCCTGGTTTCACGACCGACGTAAGTTGACGGTCTGGTTTACTCATATACTTGTAGAAAAGAAATTTAACTGTCGAAACTGTTCAAACAAGAAAAGCTTTACCGGACAGGTCTGAGGTGCAGTGGACGAGCACAAAAATGCTGCCCCCGAAAGCCCAAGAAATGCCCTGGATGCCAATGCCGCTGCAGAGACCGTGGCCGCGCTTCGCGCCCATGACGGCAAGCACGGACACATAGACGAAAAGAAAGGTGGCGACAAACTCCGCTAGGCCTGCGCGGTAGAACGACCAGCTCCGAAACTCCTCGGCGTCAAACATTGGCGCCGGAGGCGGGTCGACGTAATCCTGGCCATCCGTATCGATCATTTCCTCCCTATCTTCGATTTTGAGTTCCCCAGCCATAGCTTCACCCTCTAATGAACCCCAGCCAGCTGCTGCAAGTGCATCGAGCCCTTCAGGCTCTTTATAAGCTCGATTCCGAAGCCATATCGTGGAACATCTGGTGGGATGTGCAACCATCCGAGCTGTTCGCATGTCGCTTTTTCCTTTTATTTCCAATAATTAATAAGGTAAGACAGTTCCTTTGATGAGCTTCAACATCATGCACGTCTGCTCGCATAACCATCCATGTGAAAGAGCATGGAATCCTATAAGTCCATGCATTACTTTATTTCAAGAATCCAACGAGAGTTCTTGAGCATGCCAGTATGTGAGGCGAGCCCTTGAGCACCATTAAACAATCAATGTGTTAATTTCATCACAAAGTGCATCAGGTAAGTCTCCCTTCACAAACCATTTTTTAGTCCTCTTTCTTAGTTTTTTGTCATTCGGTATGAGAATATTTTAATATATAAAAAGGCTAGTGAGGTACAATTTAACCGTTAAAGTGAAGTATTGGAGATGTTGTGTTATGAAAAAAATCTATGTCAATATTAATAGGTTTTGCGTCTTTGTTAAGAACATTCACTTTCCAGGCTATAAAGATCTCTATGGGCCCTTCCAAAATCAGAACCATCAAAGAAATGTTATCTCCACAAGTGTTCATGAAACTCGAAGTTTTTATAAGCTAGCAACATCTCATAGAAAATTTTACTAGTATTCTCACTACCATCATTGATTGTTTAAACAAATGAAATTTTCAAGGGACAATTGTTGCCATCCTTGCCTTCAAGAGTTAAAAGAGGATCTAGACATTATTAAAATTGCCCAATTTTTTTAGGCTTTTGAACTTGTGTGCAATGCTTCGAGAGTAGGAAACAATTGCTCCGTAGCTACAAAGGGAATCCTATCACTTGGATCAACAAAAAACTCGTTGAAGCAAAGCAAAAGTATTCAAATTGTGATCATTAGTTTTATTTTGTCATTCTGGCCTTGAGGTATTAAAGTCACTATTTGCTCCTTTGGGAATTTATGCTCTTTTCATGTTTCAAACCATATGATACTTCTGTTAATAATAAAAATTGAGTTTTAAGCACATCAAGTGGGTTGAGTTCCTGCAAAGTTGAACATTTATTTTGAAGCCTTGACTAGGAATTCATCAAAACTTTGAGTAGAATGTTCTTTCTACAAAAATAATAAATATGGAAGTCTTAGGATTTGACCTATTGAAGAACTTTTACCTTATAGGAAACGACCTTGAGCAAATATTTGATGACTTTTGAAAACATTCCATTAAGCAATATGCCAAATATGCCTTGAAAGATTAGTTTCTTTTTACAAGTTGTAGACTTTGCATGTCAAAATTCTCTATTGATGTGTTCATTACTAATGAATTGAATTGTTGTGATTTACCAAACAATTTCAAAAGAGCAAAATCATAGCAATGATTGAACAACAATTCTTTTGGCGCAACATCTATATGGATGTGGCTACAGTCATATCATAATGTTGTGCATGTCAAATCTCTGAGGAATAAATAACATAGTTTTGTACATCCATTTATTATACATTAGTCTTTTAGAAGGATGTTTATCAAAACTTGATCTTATGATTTTAAAGCATTGTCCTCTATGTTCATCTTATTCCAACTAAAATAAGTTCTATTTTAAAAACGTGTTTGGATATCGTAACATCGTGATCTTATATATAAAACTCATAATCATCATCTCCTTTATTGATATCAGATTATTTATTTTCATATTAACCCACTTAAGAGCCTACTAAGAGCCAAGATTTGTATTGTAATTTTGCCTTTATAACTTCACCCAATGATTATCCTCTTTGCACAATTTTTATCTCAATTATTACAATCTCATCAATTTTAGTTGAGTCATCCTTGAACAACAACATATTGCAAAAGGAATAATTATGATATCATGAGTTTAAGGCATAGGCTTACTATTTGAGATATTTTTCTTTTCGATCATCTCATTCTAATAAAAGTAAGTTTTTTCCTCAAAATATCATCTTAAGAATATACTCTCATATATCAAGCCCATAATCGTTATTAATTTTTTGATTTGAGACTATTAATCTATATAATATTTTATTTAAAAACATGTTAGTAGCCTTTTTTATTTGATAATTCCATCTTCAGGACATCATTTGATAATCAGTCTTATATTATTTAGTTTTAGGTGTTATAGTATTAATATAGATTTTATCTTATGTCTCCCACAAATTTCAAAAAATCATACTTACATTATGATAGTTGTTAATCATTTCTCAAATATGGCTCTTTTTTATCTCTAGGAAGGCCAACAAGACATCCTTGTTTTGCTACCTAACATCTTTATTAAAATCATGAATTATAATGGATTGTCAAAGTTTACATTTGAAAATACAAAAGAGATTAGATTCCCATCAGGACGATGGGGGAATCCTCAAGGGTTAACAGAAGGAGAAGCTTGGCTTTAAGACAAGAGTTGAAGGGGAAAACAATTAGATAATAGTTAAAGAGCTAACTATTGTATGATAACGATGTAGTATTAAGAAAACAAATTTGAGATGTTGATATGTAGTAGAGGATTCTTAGAAGTGGAGGTAAGCTTACCATGTTCACACGTGACATGAGTAGCCTTGAGAGCCTCTTAATTGAAAGGGAAAGAGTTTGACGTTGGCTCATTTGGCAAACAACTAAACAATTTTTTAGTTGCTCTTGTATTAATTTGAGAAGAACCAAGAAGGCATTCATGAATCACTTTATTTAGTGCTTAAATAGATGAATAGAGATATTGAAAACAAACAAAGTTTAAAAGGATTTCATTGGTTGAGGCAAAGACGTGGGGATCTTTGTTGTCTCTTAACCATGCTAGAGATACTCTTTCAAAACAATGTTCTAACCACTCCAATTCTCACTTCAGTTTGTTTATTTTTTTTCATAAATGATGTCATAAAATAGCAATATGAAAAATGGTCTCAAGAGAATTGACAAAAACTTAATTAGTTGAGAATTTAAATCATGAGATTATAAAATAATGAGAGGGAGAGAGTTGCATTCTTATAAGACAAGAACAAGGAAGAAAAAGAAAATGTTGGAATATTAAAAATTCTTTTATTAGGGGCCTATCTCCCTTTGAATTAAATGTCTTGGGCCTAGTTTTTTTTTTTTTTTTTTTTGATATTCATCTTGGGCCTAGTTAATTACTTTAAGTTTTGTTGACTATTAATTTATAGTTTAGATTTTTTATTAAATATTGATTAATCTTTAATCTTTTGTTTTATAATCTAAATACTCATGATTTTCACTAACTTAGTAAGACGGGTTTCTAGTAATTTGTAGTTTTATTTTTGAAGTTCACTTCTCATTTTTTAGACGTCGTTACCCCATTTTTTACAATGTATGTTTTTTTACAAAAAGTTAATAAATTATAAAAAATAATTATTATAATAATTAAAAATATATGTTATTATTATTTCATTAATTGTTTCTAAGTAGTTTAAGGCGTGAATTAATGTTCACATTACAAAACTGTAAAGTTCACTTCAAGAGCATTTTATTTGCCTAAGGAAATGTAACTCTATTTTCTATCATCATTTAATTTTTAGCATATTTCTCTCTTTTTTTTTTTTTTTTTTTTTTAAGCATTTGGAAATTCATTTTATATTAACAAAGCCCTTTGGCATATTTAATAATTTCTTCTGTAAAAATCATATATCTTCCATGAAAAATAAATCTAATTTTCATAAACAAAGATAAAAAAGACCACATTTATAATAAAAATTGACTTAAAGATATTGCCAAATGTTAAACTAATATATATAATCATTATAACAATATCTTATATGTAACATATTATTCAAATTATATTATATTCATATAAGTTAAAGTATAAAAAAAATGTAAAGCAAAATTATTTTCATTGCTTCTCCATAGTCTTAAGTTTTGTATCCTTATTACTTGTAATTATTATGCTAAAAAATCAGTTGAACTAACCAATATAAGCTCAATAAGCAAAAACTACATTATAAGAATATAAGGTAGTATATGATTAAGTTATGTTACATGTTGAGTTTAAAATAACAAAACATATCATATCATATGTAGCTCCCTTTTCTGTCGTCATTTAATTTTAAACTAGTTTATTTTTCTTTTTCTTTTGATAATTTAGAAATTTAATTTTTTAAAACTCTTTAATTTCAAAACCCTTTTGACATATATAAAACTTTCTCTTCAAATATCATATATGTTATTTGAAAACTAAATCCAAAATTTTAAAGCACAAATAAAAAATCACATTAAAAAAGTTTCATAATGAAAATTAATAGAAAAAAATAGTGTCAATTATCAAGCTAATATATATAACTATTTTAGAAGCATCTCATATGTAATATATGGTTCAAATTGTAATATAATCATATAGGCTAAGATAAAAAAAAAATGTAAAACATTGTTACCTTCATTGCTTCCCCATAGTCTCAAATTATTTACCTCCATTAGTTGTAATTGTTAAGCCACAAAATAGGTTGATTCAACAAACACAAACTCAGTAAGCAAATAATACATGATAAAAATGTAAAGTAATATAATATTTAGTCATCTTGTATGTTGGATCCAAAATAACAAGACATATAATATTAAATATAAAAAAAAAAGTTATCTAGAATGAGACTAACATGCAGTGTTCCTTGTTGTTTAGATTAAATCATTTTAAGTTCATTTTATAATTATTTTAATCAATCTTTTGAAATTGGGTTCTATCATAAGTTGTAGTTTAGTATGAAAGATATAGCTTGTTATTAATTTCATTATTAGGTTTCATCTTCAAATGATACTCGAAAATAAGATATTAAGATATTCAAATTTGGCACATAATGACCATTTCTTTAATTGAAAAGCCTTGTTCTTAGCATTTATAATATTTTTTAATACATTTATAAAATTTCTTTTATTCATTTTAAAAATATTATTTCTCTTTTTTTCCTCACAAACAACTATGTGACATACATCATGTATGGATGATAAAAATATTATACCAATACTCTGACATATTTTTATAATAGTTGATTGTTGAGAAATTAAACAAAATAATAAATCTAAATATTCCACTTGATATGAACATGCTAATCAATCAAAATCATAAACTTGTAATTAAAATATAGTCTAGTAGATAATGATAAAATCTTTTAATTTTTCTAAATTTAGAAGTCGCATGAAGTTGATTAGCATATGCAACAAATTATATTTAAATATTCTTAAGAGATTTATGTTATACACACGCAAAATGATAACAAAAACAAATATGTTTAATTATAATATAGTTTTAACGAAAGAATTTTTAAATCAAGCTCAAATTAAGCCATTCTATCATTCATGGAAACACATAAGGTCAATCCATATAGCTTATTTTTGTTGATATGTATATCATATTCATCACATCACATGTTTATCCATATAACTTTGCAATTATTGTTTAATAATCACACCAAATATAACTACAATGAATTAAATATAAACACCTTGAAATATTAAAATATGTTATTTGCTAGCTATAATTATCACTAAGATCTTTACAATGAAGATGATTGAAGATAAGCAAAAATGAGAATAAGAAAATTTTCTTGTAGAGAAAGAGAAATTATTTTATTTGAATTTCTTCTTTTATTATAGATTAAATAATCCTAACATTTTGTAAAAATATATAATATGATTTTGTATTTAAAATATTTTATTTATTTAAATTATAAATAAATTTGTTATATTATTGTGTGAATACATAGTTCATATTTATGATTGTAACTATATTGAACAATGTTCTATTTAGGGGTATAGATTTCATCATTATTAACACACATAAAGTTGATATCTCTATTTTATTTTATTTTTTTTATTGCTGATTTTCATGATTCTATTTTCATTATTACTGTATAGAGATTGCTAGTTTTTTTCACAACATTATCATTAATTAAATTTTTAATAACTTAATAATATAATTTTAAGTGATGTATACGAAATTCAACATCATGAGCAGTGAGGAGAACTTGAAAAATCATAGATTGTAACAAAAAATAATTGGTCATGATCATTTTTACTAAAATATTTGCCACATAAATGTGGCTGCTGTGAGATAACAATATATAATGAAGCATAAATGTTTTACACAAAAATACAATTCATATTTGTGTTCCACATGGCTGCAGTGTGCCTCGAAATGGCTTTGCCTCACCGAAGAGAATGGATTGAGCTTGTGGGGGATTTCTTCATGAAGAGATCAATGGAAAATCATCAAAACTAAGATCCTCAGAGCTGCTGTCCTCAATGGAATAGTCACGCATCACACCATCCCCAACGTCTCGCCCATGAAGCATCGCTATGGAAATCGCAAAAGCCTGCAGTAAAGGAAAGGAGGGCCTAAACTCCACCGTGAACATATCTTCTTTGAAAGCAACCATACTGAAAGAATGCTTCCCCTTTCTGGCATCACCCTGAGCAACAGACATTCGCTTAGCAAAGCTCAGATACAGCAACGTAGTTGAAAACAAATGAATGGCATTCGTCAGTGAAGTAAAAGAAAAATAACCCACCTCAGTGAAAAGATTAAATCCACAAATTCCATCCACGGATTGATGATGACCTTGGATCGATCTCGACTTCTTGCTCGCTTGCGAGTTGTTCGTTAGAATCGTCAACATGCAGCCTTCGTCCCAGCCTCCACAATCGCATGACCCTCCAGATTCCCATCTTTCAATCAAGCTTGCAGGCTCTCTGGCCTCAGAGAAGCCATGAACACCACTGGGTAGGATAGCCACAATGCGAGGTATGCAAACTTTACAATCACAAAGAACACCACAGTTAGAGTTCCCTGATTTCTGGTGTGATGACTCGACCATTATGGCTGCAAGCTCGGTGCTTGATAAAGAAATTTCATCCACAAGATTGGTGGGAAATAGTTCGTCTCCCAACAGAACAAATTCTCTCAAGGTAGATCGATGGCTGAGATCAAAGCTCACTCTCTCGGAGCTTGAAACGACTAATTCTGCGACGAGCTTGCAGGCGAATTCAGGTTTCCTGTTTTTCGTTCCTTGGCTCAGCCAGGCCCCGTTTTTCTTCTTAACCTCGACAGCTACGGCGGTGTGAATCACATAAACGCAGTCGCAAATGTTCATATCCGAGTTGCCTCTCTTATGCATTGTAGCTACCAGAATATTGTCATCACTTGATGAGAACATTAGGCACGGCAATCCATTCTTCCAAGAAACTTTTAGAAGAGCTTGCTTTGTCGACTGGGATTGCTTCGGGATAGCACAGGAGACTTCTTGGGACATCTGTTCCACAGGGATACGCCTACCTCTGCTATTACTTCTCTGAAGAACTGCATCATTGTTAGCGGAAATTAATCCCGCAGTTGAGGTAGACTTCCGAGGGGTTTCAAGCTTATTCTTTGCTGGGCTTCGTCTACCTCTTGACCCAGCAACATCTGGATCATCTGTGAAGGAAACAACTGAGAAGCTTGATTGCCGTGATGGGTCAAACATCTGCCTCAGAGGGCTATGCCTTCCTTTGCTATTGCTTCTTGAAACAGCCACGTTAAGGTTATCTGCTACAGAAGCCCCCTTAAGTGGACTTGGGCTCATCCTCTTTGAATCGACTCTAGAGAGAATCATAGGCAACAACTCTTTCCCTCTTTCAAAAGACAACTTTCCATTGGAATCATGAAACATATCAGTTCTGCTGTTTCTAGATGGTTTCAAATAATCTTCATAAGATTGGCTGTACATGTCTTCATTGCCTCTAGAGAGACTGCCACAACTCGTTTTCGTTGGCATCCAATTATCGAGCAAAGCCACATCAAAGCAAAGATGACCTTCTCTTATATCTTCATCAAGTTGGCTATGCTTACTTTTAGCAACCAGATGTTGGCCTTTTGGTTCATTTCTATCATTATATAGATGAACTCTGCCACTTTCATGCCCATTACGGCTTAGTTTATCTACTTCAACCGATCTGGAAACCCTGGACTTCACCTTATTAAGTGGAGAAGCAATGTTTTCAGATCCTTTTAAAGTTGAAGACGAACTACCATTGTTTGACTTGATTATGCATAAACTCGAATCTTTTCTGCTGCCTTTCGGTTGATTGTTTTCTGCGGAACTTCTCAGAGGTGAAGTATGCAAAGAGCTGGATTGCTTCCTTTCAAATGGAAAGATAACATTGTTCTTTGGAGACTTGGAAAATGGATGAACTGGAGACAACAGGGAGTTGTTAACCTCCGCTTCTTCTTGGTCAATCCACTTTTGCAGACGCCTCCACTCGAGCATTCCAATATTGAGCGCCGTGTCCTGAATACTATTTTCATTCTTATCGTGGTGTTGGAGGTAACTTAAGACATTTGACGTGTAATTGAATGCTTCTTCCGCCTGGGATACCTTCGTACTTGGCCATGGCTTCCGATGAGGAGACGAAGACACAACAACCGAAGAAGGGATTTCTTGCAACTTGTGATTGAACGGCTGATGGATTTGAGAACTCACATAAGGCATAGAAAAAACAGCGGGATCTCCAAGCTCTGAACTCATCTGCAGTTATTTTATTACCTGCCGAAATGGGTATAGTCAATTCATCAAACTTAGGTCTTAGAAGAACAAGCACAAAAACCTCCAATTGTACGCACAACAAAAAACTTGAGCCAAATGTAATTCAAAATAATGTTTGGTTGAAGGTCTCCGTAAAAGTAAATTACAGTTCGTTCACAAAAACACAATTCTCAGGAATAATTCATCGAAACCTAAAACGAGACGAAAATCCGATCTAAATCATGATAAAAAATATTACAAGATATGCATGGATCCTCCCTATCACTACTGGCAAACCAATTTACAAGCATAAAAGAACAATGAATCAAAGTCATCCGATCTGGCTTAGCAAGCTTCAGGAAGAAAGACGATCCCTTACAGGCCCCCAGCCGGCACCCAAAATAGCCTCAAAATTGGGAAGCAAAAAGAAAGGAACTTGGATCAGACTTACAATTGAAGATTCCGACGACAACGGAGAGGCAAGATTGCCCCAACAAAGAGAAGAACCAAGCGAAACCAGCGAGGCGAGCCTTTGTTTCCCCACGACAGCTCCAATGAAACGATACCTGTTAAAAAAAGCGCGCGGCGCTCGCACCCCAGACGTGCCGGCCGGCTGTCGCGCCTTTGTGTTCCGGACGCGGCGGAAGGATCAAGGAGTGCGTTTGGAAAGCAAAGTTTTTAAACCGGTTAAATATTTCGATATTTCCTAATGTAAAAGAATAAAAAACAAAGTATCATCCTACCTCTTTGAAGCTGTGAAGGAAAGTGACAACTAACGAAACAAAAAAATGTTGTTATGATTTTTTTGTTATTTTAAAATTCTTCAATAAATAATTATTAAATTCTGCCGGTCGAGACGACCGGTCGGCGCTGTTTTTGCATGCTGAACCCCAACCGTACGCTTTCATCCTTTGGTTCTTCGAGCGGGTCGCGGTCGGCGTTGGACATTAAAACTCCGCGCGACATTCGTTATTCAAAACTGGCCGATATCGAATGAAGTCAAGCAGATCTGCCGATGGATTTCGCTGGACAGCCGAGATAAGGCTGTCGATAGCATACAACTAGTCTGAGGAAGGAATCTCCGGTCTTCGATTTTGGAGTATTTACAAACAACCGTCATGATTTACCACCGTAAAGAAGCTCCGTAGCTCTATCTGGTGAAACGATGACATGGGTGAAGGCATGACTCTTCAAGCATGATGTCATTAGCTCATTTATCATTGGTAAGGAGAAGGGTATTTATTTGTGCACCATGATGCATCAAACATTTTTTAAAACAAAATTAATGGAAAATGATTTTCAATGTTAAGACACCAATCACAAAAGTAACTGATCGATCTAAGTAGGAGTGTGTTATATGAAATATGATTTGCATTTTTATCATTTTAGATTTTAAAGTGATTTTAATTTTAAAATTTTTTTTTTTTCATATGTTTTGTATTTAATATGGTTGACCCATTTGTAGTAATGTCACGAAATTCTAAATACTTTTTTTTATTTCTTAGTGTTTTAATTTTAATAATATTTTTCTCTTTTATACTTATAATATTTTTTAAATGTATTTTTTTTGTTATTTTTTCAAGTATTGAGCTCTTCTTCATCTATAAACAAAACAAGTTTCGTTATTGTAATGAAGTTGTTGATGAATAAAATTTCTTTTATTTGTATACTTCATTTTTATTAGCAAAGAATATACATCTAATACTAATTAAAGAGATTCTAAATTTCCTCTCTTATGAGAGGCAAATATCAAATATGAGAGATATTCCATCGAGAGAGCCGACAATCAAATAAATTCTCATTTCTGTTAACATCTATAAGTTTTCACCTACCTTTCTCTTTTGATAAAATCACCAAACTACTAACCTCCTTAATGAGGCTCCATATCTTAGTCTACCATCTTATTACCTCTTTAACCAAGCTTTTCCACTAACCTAAACCTTTATCTCGTCATCCTTTTTCACCTTCGATGCTCCATATGCCAACTCCAAAAAAAAATTACAAGCCAACATTGTCAAAAATATATACTCTTTCTATAACTTTTATTTTCTAAGTAACAATCTAAATTTAAGTATATTTTTTATTCTATTAGAATATTCCACATAAAATTTATTTTAAAAGCCTTTATTTTATTTGTACAAAATTAGATATGATAAAACTACTCAATAAAATTTTATGCTTAACTCTTAATTTGTTACAATCTACTCTATTTAATAATTCATAATACAAATTTAAAGACTAATCTTTGAATAATTATAAATTTTCATACATTTTACTTAATCTTAATTAGTGTATAATATTTTTTAATAATTTATTTAGCATCTTTAGTATTGTAGGCTTCAAATTATGTCTTAATAAAAACCTAATTTGCACTGCATCAATTTTGATATCAGAGCTTATGATTTTTTACTTCATAAAAAAATATTTTTTTTATTTTAAAAAATTCTATAATTTGTTTCTCCTTAAAAAAAATCTTTTGCTTAGTGTATTCATTAAAAAAAATTTAATTGATTTTGAGTAAACTTTATCTTAGAAGATAGTATAAAAGTAGTAATACGACTCCTTACAATCTTTCTATAAACAGTCTCATTCTATCTAAGAGGTGGTTTGGCAAAAGTGGGACTTTAATTCTCGTTATTTTCTTTGAAGTACACCCCATCTCAATTTTGGTGATTTATAGTTGAGGTCACTTTGCCTTCATAATATAAAAAAATATAAAAAAGAAGACATCCCACATTATTCTACTTCTTTATTATTCCCCTATGTGTCATACCCTTATATGAACATAAGGCTTGGCTGGTTTTATCAAATGACAAATCAAAGTCAAATCCAAAATTAAAGACAAAACTTAATTCAATACTCCATGCTAAAACTACAATGATCAATAACCTAACCCACCCAAAAGATTGGATAAATTCTCTTAAACTAATAATGTGAATCAAAACTTAGAAAAGAAAGACATAATAGTTAAAGAAGTGTCATACCTAATAATTTAGAAGAAGAAAATCTCAAGAGACATAGGAACCATAGAAGACATGATCATTTTCATGAATCTGACAAAAATATCCATAGAAGGAATTATAATCATAAAAAGAAATGAACTTTCTAATGAGTTATACCTAAATAATGACTTAGATGTGTCTAATAAGGGAAAAGATCTAAGAGATTTTGAGGGAGATAGCATATCCTTAATGTAAAATTAGATATTCTAACTTTGTTGGTAATTTTGATCCTAAGGATTACATAAATTGACAGACTAGTATGAATGATTATTTTAACTAGCACCAAATATGTGAATATAGAAAGTATCATTTTATTAAGACTAAACTCATCGATATTATCGATAGATTCTATAGAAATGTAGAGCAATAATATATTAAAAATGATAAAAGGGTATCTCAAACTTGAAGAAACCTAAAGTTAGATTATAAAATAGGTTAATTTTAATAAACTATAATATAAAAATATTAGATAAATGACAAGTTTTTTCAGTATGATGGATCTGTTAAGGAGCATATTAATAAGTTTGAAGATTATAAACTTAAGTATAACACAGAGGAATCTGATAATATAATAATGTCTCATTTAGGATTTACTTATGAAATGTTACTACATTAAAGAAAGCATACTGTATGGCTAGAAATGTGAAAAAAATAGAACTTCTTATTTTAAGAGAATAATTAACTAATCCCTTCAAAGACTCATACCATCATTTCTCAATCCACTCATACTTGCACTTTGTCTACCCCTCTACCATAGTTTTAAAATCTTTCAAACCCATATTACCATTTACTTCTTCACACCATTCTCCAAACCAACCCACTTAATATAAAATTATTGATTTTAAATGTCACTAAAAGAGACATGTAGCTACTAACTGCTCAAAGAGATTCATGATTATAACTTAGATAGTGATAACAGATAAGAAGAATCAAAAAGAAAGTTTTATATTGCCTAATAAAGAAGCTGAGCAAGAATTAGAAAATATGAAAAATTTGATGGTTTCAATGATTAGGTGTACCCTTACAACTTCACAATTGTAAGATAATTAAAGGTGCACCAATATCTTTAGCATCAATATAAAAGTTAAGAAATAACTATATAGGATGACTATAGTATTCGATCAAAAAATAATATTTACTGATTATTTTTGGAAGACCTTATGGCATTTACTAGGGATCAATCTAAATTTTTTTTCAAACTATTACCCACAATTAGATAGACATACAAAAGTAATAAATCGTAGTATAAGAAATCTTTTTCATAGTTTGATATGAGACCATCATAAGCATTGGCATCAACTATTACCACAAGCTAAATTCACATACAATAATTTTGTGAACCATAATATTAGTTTAAGTCCATTTGAAATTTGTCATGGTAATAAGCCTAAGTCTCCTATTGATCTTATTCTCTTACCAATAGATTTTCATGGTTCTATCTCTACTTCTTTCTTTGCTTCTCATATCTCTTCATTACATAAAATATTTAAAAAAATAATTTAAGTAATGAAAAATATAATAAACTAGTAGATGCTCATAGAAAGGTTATAAATGAGACTATATTATAATTAGAGTTAGGTGAGAATGATTCTAGTATAAAGCTTACAAGAAATTACAAGCATGTGGAGCTTAACCTTTTAGGATTGTTCAAAAACTAAGAAATAATATGTATGTGTTGGATTTATTGGAAGAATATATGATTAGTACAATATTTATTATTAAGAATTTAGTCCCATACAAGATGTCACATCCGAGACCTAATAAGTTGTTTGAGCTAAATTCTCTAATATTGAGTGAACCTATTCCTACCATTACGTTAGCTCCAAGAGTAAGGACGATGCGAAAAAACTTTATATCATGAGACAATTCTAACAAAAGATTGTCTACTTAGAAAACTTTTATTTTTTTGGAATGGCAAACCTTTGATCGAGAACTCCTGGCTTACCTTTGATGACATATACAATAACGTGCCACACATATTGAAGCAATACTATACTCGAGCCAAGCTCTCTGTCACCTAAGGAGAATGACATAGCATCGTCTTGTGTCAGCTCACAAAAATACGTCCACTGGCACCATACCAATCATATTTCAATTCGTCATCTTTGTTAACCATAAAGGTGAACTATAATACTCTATTTTTCTCTATGGTTATCTCTACTATATTTGCTCTATTCATCCAAACTGATTTCATAATAAAATATGTCATCATCTACTTTGATTCTTATGCATGTTTTGCCCAATACCATTAGTTGTTTGTCACACCTGATCGTTTGTTGCTTCCAATCACTATTACCTAATTGCTCAATGTCACGTAGTCGCATATTATCACTGGGCCACCCGCTGCTCCCTAACCATCTACAACGACCTCACCACCCTTAAATTACCACCCTTCTACCGCAGTCAACTGCCATCATTACTTTCATTCACTACTAGCATCATAGTCATGTCGTCATTGATGTTCGATCATCATGTTGCATGATTGCATAATTTTTTTGTCATAATTTTTTTATTCTCAAGTGATTTAATTCCAAAATTATCTTTTTCTTATTATTTTATATTTAATGTGGTTGATTAAGAGTTAATGCCATGAAATTCCAAAAATCTTTTTTTGGATTTTCTTGTTATTTAATTATAAAATTGTCTTTCCTAGTTTTCAATACTCATGATATTTTTATTTTTTTATTTTTTTATGCGTTGAGCTTTCTTTCATCTATAAATAAGAGAAGTCGTCTCATTATAATAAAGTTATTGATAAATAAGATTTCTCTTATTTTTATGTGTCTCAACTTTTATGGACAAAGATTGTATTAGAAAAATTAGAACTTTTCTCCCTTGTAAGTGACAAATATCGAATGTGAGAAACATTTCATTAAAAGAGTCTATAACCACACAAATCCTCAGTTCCATCAACACCCGTAAGTCTTCACCCATCCTTTTATTCTCTTGATACAAGCACCAAACCATCACCATCCTCAATAAAAACTCAAAATCTCAACTTACTATCTTGTTACCTTTTAACAAAGCTTTCCTGCTAACCTAAATCTTTATCTTGTTACCATTTTCTATCTTCGGTGCTTCACACACCAACTCTAAAGGAAATTGTAAGCCATCATCACCAAAAAGGTGTACTTTTTTCGTAAATTTTTATTTTTTAAATGATAATCTAAGATTATGATTGCTCTTTCTACTACTATAGTACTCCACAAATAGTTTGCTTTAAAATCTTTATTTTTTTTATGTGAAATTGGATGTGATAAAATTACTCAGTATGATTTTATACTTAACCTTTAACGTGTTGTCACCTGCTTTGCTTAATACTTCACTCTACAAATATGAAGACTAATCTTTGAATAATTATAAAATGACACACACCACCAAATCATAATTAATATATAATGACTTTTAATATTCTTTGATAATTTATTAAACATCTCTAGTATTATAGGCTTCAAATTAAACCATAATAGAAGTCTAATTTACTTTGCATCATAAATAATAATAATCTAATCTAGATTGTTGCATACCTAAATAATAAGTGAAAGGGATTTCTTCTACTACATGCTGTCCTAATATTGTCGATTTTCACTTGAAAGTGGTTTAGGTTTGATATTCGCTTGCTTTCACTTGTGTAAAGAGCATTTTTATGAATTTTGCTTCATATGTCTGCTTTAGTTGTTTGTTTAAGGTACCTTCAATTAGATTTGATCTATTCTTCAAACATGTGTGCAATTCCAAGTTTTGATAAGCTACTTAACATGTCGACAGTCTAATTTTTTCATCTTTTCAATTGTTTAGCTTTCTTTCAGCTATTCTAGATTTGATATGTGAATTTAATACAGTTGAATGACATCTCTTTGAGCTTGATCTAAAAACTTATTACATGCATAGCATTTACTTAATTCACACTATATATATTGTTCGGCATCAATAAATCGAAATATTAATGTTAAAACCTCACATACACGAGTATGAAAATTCTTAATCTTACATGTATAGGATGATTTCAATTCATGAGATCTTCAAAAGAAAATATATATGACAAGTGAAGAGCTAAAAACATGGGTGTTGATAAGAGAGGCAACATGCAATCATAACAGGAGCATGAGAAAAAATGAGAGATGATGTAAAGTTTAGTTTGCATAGAAATATTTTACGTTGGAAAAAGTTGTGGCTCATTTGGCATCTCGAAGATATGCAGCAAATTTAATCAATTACAAAGAAGGTATTGTTATGACTATTTTTTCATCAATAGTAACTCTTCTCACAAATTGATACCAATCTTTTATCTATATCACTAGGATGAAGGTACACTAGAAGAAATCCAATTACTATAGAAAACAGTAGTGTTTTTCTTATTGTCTACAGTAGCTCCATTTCTATTACAAAGAATCCAAAAGCGTTCATTGTTGAATGCTTTGCTTGTTTCTAAACTTTCACATTCTTCATTGCCAAATTCCTAAGTCACTCTAGAAAATGTTGAATTATGGAATTTTTGAACAACCATTTTGTTTCCAAGGAGCTCCACACTTGGATGGCTATTTTTCTTGACCGTCTTCATGCTAGGACATGCCATCTTCATAGCCCCACACCTAGTGTTCATACTACCGTTTGTTGTTATGTTGAAGTTTGACAATAAAGACTTAACTAAAGACACATAAATTCCCCTCAAATATTAATTGTATTAAAAAAATCTTTATATGTTATAAATAATGATACTTTGAAACCATGATTATCTTTTGATTTTGTCTTCTTCAATCCACTCATGAATCTATCTAGTTTTCTGTTTTTTTTTTTTAAAGATATGTATTTGAACTACAGCTTAATTCAAAGATAATTTACTTCTTGACCAAGGTAGTAAGTTTTAGTTTTATCTTCCACTTTTAAAACAAAGGTTACTAGTTAACATATCTATTCTCTATACATCCATAAACAAATGATACCATAGAAGATCATCATGACAGTAGTTGAACTTAATGTACTCATACCATCTCAATCGACTTTATCCCTGTTTCTTTTGAAGCCACCACCTACACCATCAATCAAGTCCCATTCACATCAATGAACAACCTTAACACTCTTATTCTTCTTCTATGATTGTCCACTAAATCATTTATTCGTAATGGGCTTTGGATGTCTCTTCTTGTCATATCTCAGACCACTCTATAGAGCATAAGCTCTCCTATCATTCACTAAACAGCACATCATGTTCCATCCTCTCCAAAATCATGGATATCAATGCTTTGACAGTACCAAATGACACATTCACATCTGTCCGCATATATCTTTTGAAGAAACAACTTGCTTTATGCATTCATAGCTATGGTTGGCTTTACCTACAGAGATTGCCGAGAGCATTTACAAAACACACAATTCCTACACACAGTGCAACGATGGATACTGGAGCACATCACATGCCAAGATAGACACACAGAGATACTTGCGTATGTATCATTCTTGGGATCGCTACCCATCTGAGTACAAATGTCATCTCAAAGCATTTATACTGCACATCAATCACAAAGAGAAAAACTTGCAGATGTCTCTGTTAAATCCTCCATAGAAATTGCCACAACAACGTCCAGAGTAAGGATTAATACAAACAGCACATCAAGTCTATCATACCCAATTGATTAGCAAACTTAAAAAGACCAACATAGTACAAAGTACAAGAACAAAAAAGGACTACAACCGACCCACATAGCAACAAAGATTGCTAAAAGTTCTCTGTTGCAGCAGCGATATAGACATGCTGCTTTCTAAGCATAAAACCTAAAGAAACTGAGGAAAGCATAAGCGGCCACACGAAAATTTGCTACTTTTACGAAGACACACCGCAGCAGCCTTTCCTCGACAGCTCCACCGTACCATAGACAACAGTTATCACACCATAAATCCATCACCCAGTCTTGCGGACCCAATGACATGTTCAGTAATACAGGGACCCTGGGAAAAAATATATATATATAAATATATTGTAATGCAAAATATTCATGATAAACAGTAAGCTCGTTTTACAAGGATTCCAACGGTACCTTGCCACCATTCCCCTCTTACAGCAACATTAGACTGGTTGGAGTCGTCGTCCTTGTCTTTTTTATGCTGAAACTGAAGCTTTTAATCATAACAGCACGACGAACGTTGCAACAATTTTTAAAGAAATGATGAACTTACAGACGAAGTGAACTCAGGAATGAAGTCATCCCTGCCACCATAGTGCACTGATGAGGTCATAAGGCAGGGTTCAGGTACGTCACACAGCATAACCGGGCCATTGTTTATGTTGTCCTCAGCTTGGCTTTGGCTTGCACTACAATTGGGAATTTCATCTGAAGACATTTGTAAATATAAACTCAGCACCCAAATTGGTATGGAGATAGCAAAACAGGGAGAGTACCCAAAGGTTCCATCTCATCGCCATTCGAGCTCTGGCCCTCACTCCCCGATTCGCCAGTACCCATCTCTGTCGGCTTTCCACACTGGGATGAATCTGCCTACCACTCCAAGAGACCAAAATCCGTTCAAAATCCTCACCCATAAATCAGAAACAAGGAATAAACTCCAGCACAAAACCATCAAGAAAGGGACGAGCATAGCAAACTTACCAACGAGCTTGGAGGGGGGATGGATTTCAAAGGATCGAGTTTTGGGGGCGAAGTCTCTTCCGCGAACGAAGGTTTCTTTCCTTCCATCTCGCCGCGCGACCAGAAACGAAGGAAGCCCAAGCTTCTCTTTGGAAGGGGATAAGAAGGAAAAAGAGAAGAGAGCTAGTGGATAGAAGGAGATCACGTGAAGAACTCAAGGCATCTATGAGGCGCACAGAAGGCGTCGCTACTGTTGCGTGTTGTCCGCCTTCCGCTCCATGTGCCGGCATTTAAAGGCCTCTCTGTCTCTGGAAACCTCCATTTCTATCAACTGTTGATGGGAAAAAAACATCTCAAGCAATCTACTGGGGGGACTGGGGTTGATTTCCCCCGGTTTCCCCTAACAAGCCGATGCTCTTCCATTTCTGGTCGTAAAAATTTCAATCCATCGATCGGGTCTCCAATGGAAAACACGTGGACTGTCAACTGCCCGGTAGGACCAGCGGGGACGAGTGACGACACGTGTGAAAACGGCCTTATGCGCCGCAGAAAATCCTATCCCGTCACCAACCGCTGTACTGTGGTGCAGCACACAATAGCGAAGGTGGTCGGTCGATCGGTCGGTCAAGAGGATTGAGGATAGATGCAACTCCGTTACGCATTTCCAAGTTATTTTAGATTAATTTTTTTTTTTATTTTTCAACTATTTAAAAAATAAATAAATCAAAGAGTTATCAAACCTAATAATTTTTTTTACTATTTTATGATGGATCAAATGTATTTCATACTCATGATAATAAAATTTAATTCCATTTCAAGTTTGAAAATTTTCTCCAATAACGCCTCTATTTAATGTTCTCCTTTTTTATTTATTTTACTTATTACATCATTTTGATTAATAATTAGAACTAATTAAGTAAATTTGAGTATATTGCAACTTTCAAAGAAACAGAAATAGTTATTGACCTTGAGCTTAAAACCAACAATCAAATTTTCAATAACAATATTCTAAAAAAATTTTAAATTTTTTTTTAAGAGAAAAAGACATAGTTTCAATAATTAATTGGATTATATAAAAAAATAATAGTTATGATTATCCAAAATTCAAAACTATTCACAACGAAAATCAAGTACATTATTTCTTCTTAACTTGTAAGCATAAAATAATCATTGATAATGTCGATATCATGACTTGTTTACGAAACAATATTGCATGCACTTACTTGGCATCATGAATTACATAAAAGATGAATCTTAAAGAATGTTTAGTATTATGCAAATGCAATATTGCAAACAACAAAAAAGTAAATAATGTATTATAATTATCACCTTAAAGGAGAAAATTGAAAACTTATTATGAATTGTTAGTTATTACTTAATTGTACAAATACCAAATTATTGTAATGTGATTTTAAATAGAAGAATAAAGAAATAAAAGCATAACTTTTATGTAGAAGAATTAACATTATCATAAGCAATACTGAGAAAAGAACTCGACAAGAAATACGAATGAGTTGCTACTCAATAAATATGCATAACAAAAGTTTTCTAAAATAATGGATAAAGCGAGTTATGAAAACTTATAAAAATATTAGTTTTATTGCATCACATTATGTCTTATATTAAAACATAACACATTTAAATTTGTAAATGATTAAATTCATATGCATTCTTTATTTAATTCTATGTTTTGTAATTATAGAGTTCCCAAACAATACATTTATAAACTTGTTAACAAAACAATGAAATTATAACTATTTTAAATATTTAAATAGACAACTAATAAATGATAATTACAAAATATTCTAATGATTGATCGATAAAAAAAACTCATGTATCAATAAATTACAAATAGTATAATACACATTTTTTTCTTTTAATAAGTATATATAATAGAATATACGAAAAACATTATTGTCATGTTTAACATCAAGTTACTAAAAATATAATAAGATCATTTTACATTAGAGAATAAATAACCAGTCTAACATAAGGAAGTCTATATATATTTATTTTGATATATAATTAAACCACAAAAATCAAATTAATTAAGTAAACAAAACTCATAAATATTTAATGAAAAACGAGTTGTTATAAATACGATATAATTAAATATAATATATAATTAAATTCTATATTTACATTTGAAGGTGATTGTTTTGATAGACATTAAGATGTTAAGTATTCAAATCTTTTTATTTCATAACAACATGAATTATTGAATTATTATTTAAAAAAAAAATAGAAAAAAGCTTTAAACCAACCCATGCTTCGTAGCTTTATTCCGATTACACCATACAAAACTTTATTTGCCTTTGAAAGACGCAATCATGAGATGGTTTTTTTTTTTAAATGGTCGCGTCTAGCCAAAGTAGACGATTCTATAATTGAAGCAATATGATCGGACAACGTAAGCTTTCTTTTCAGTTCATCTCCAAGAAGTGGTTTGGATTTTTTTTCTAATTAAAAAAACAAAAGGAAATACTGTTATGGCGACGTGGCTGAATCTGGATGGATATTGAGCAGAGTATTGTTTCTTTTTTTTTAAAAAAGGAACATCCTTTGCCGCTGCGGTTCTTTAATGGGATGGCCCGCGGAATCCCCGGTTTTTAAAAACCTTCCATGGTTTAAAGATCAAGGATGGAGCCGATGACCCGGCGGCAACCCGGTTCGGCACATCTTCTTTTAGTAAAAGGGTTTGCTTTGTTTGATTCATTGGTTCTTATCTGAATATGTAGTCAAATTAATAAGAGTAGTCAAGAATAAAATATTCTTTTTTAAAAATAATTATAAAGAGTTGAAATTAAAAAAATTGGATTAACATAATCCTTGCTTAACCAATCCAAAACATATTCTAAATATATTAGATTAACATAATCTTCAAAAGCAAAGCCATGAGGACTTGAATTTAATTCACTTTAAAATTAAAGATATATATATATTTATATATTTTAAAACTATATATTATTAAGGTTTATCAACAAAAAAAGTATTAGCAAAATTCAAATAGATGTGGGTTATTGTAATCTTTACTTGGCCTAGGATTTTTTAGTACATAATTGAAAGTTCGTTGCAAATTCAAGCTTATGCTTAGAAGAATAAGTTTTCTAGTCTCAAATATGTTGTGTTATTTATAATAGTTATTTGTGTTCATTTTTATTGGAGGATATTGACAACTTGTTAAAATCAAGTACATCTCTTTATAGTCTAATTTCTCTTTCTCTTCTCTCCACACCCTCTTTATGGTCTTATCAAGTTGCAATCACCTTTGGCTAAAGTGTTTTGAGTTTAATAAGGCCTTGCAAGTTATTGCTGAGGACTCTTGGCCTTGCTCGTTTGCCATGATTAACTTGCAACCAAATAAAATATAACATATACATGGTGCTTGGATTATCTATTTATCTTCATGATACTAAAGACTTTTGAATTAATCATAATCACTGTCTTTCATATCTTCACATGAGGGTCAACATTTTCTATAAATAATATGTTTATTACTATCAATTAATGCGTGTTACTAATATCACTATATATATATATATATCTCTACCACTAATACTCGTTAATACAATGATTGATAGTAACGGTAACTACTATTGAATATGTCGTACCAAATCACATCAATGCAAAATCAAGTTGAGATGATGATTATATTAAGAAATTTTTGTTTTCATTTTGTATTACCTAATCTCTAAATTAATATTTATTTTCATCTTATTTCATACTACTATTCAATGAATTTTAGTATTTTAGCATTTTTTTCATAAACTATCTAAAAAAAGTTTGAAATCTTAGAAAAAATTGGTACTTTAATTTTGACATTTTAAATTATTTAAGATGATGCAACTTGGGATGAAAAATCGCATTGCATCGTATGATCCTTTTTTTATGAATACGTTGTCGTAAGAAATCAATAATAAGATGATATCATAATATTTTTGTATCATTTTGTCTATGTAGTATAACGTTATTAAATAGTTGTTTTGAAAAATGCTATAAAACTCTTCATTGTTCTATCTTGTTTTTTTAATATCTTTCAAGTTTATTTAAACTATATGTTAGAAGGCAACTTACGAGTCAATTTTATGATATCTATGATTTTTCATTAATTTTATCAAATAAGTAGCTCAATTTAAGAGAAATTTTTTAAACTTTATTTTATTTTTATTCAGATAAGAAAATATTGCTATATTTTATATTTTTAAAATTTTATTATACTCTTTTTTCCATTCTCCTTTTTATGTAAAAGTTATATTTGGAAATTCTAAACAATATAAATTTTTAATAACTGATTTCTTAGGAGGCCGGGATCGTATAAGGAAAGGTTGTGATCTTTTTTGTCTAATATTTTTATTTTTTTATTATTGTTTTTAAAGATTTGAGGCGCTTGAATACCTTTTTTTTAATTAATCAATATTACTTGTTTTGTGAATAAATATTACTAAATTGCTCGCCAAAAACTCATTTCTGGCGAGTTTCCTTCATCCGAAGCAAATAATAGTTTGCCGTCCTGCGACGCCGTCCACTTGGTCCCCTTTCGATCTTCCTTTTTCACTCTATTCTCCATTTTCTAGGGTTTCAAAACGTTCTCAACCAGAATCAGGGGACAGCGTTTCATTCCATCTGGGGAGAATTCTGTTCAGAGTATTAGTTGCGTAATCCATGGATTGGGGGAACGTGACGGCAGAAGATCTCATCGATGCTCTGCGAGAGGTCGATTGGTCTTCACCTCCGCGTCCCTTCACCGAGTTCTTCTCCCGATTCGCCGTCCCCAGGTCCTTTGCTAAATGGAACAGTCGATTGAAGTGCAACCTTTACTAGTGAGTTGGTCCAATACATTCAGTAGACCTCTTTCCATCCGGGATTTCGTTTTTCTTGCTTTCGTTTTATTTTCAGGATGATCGAAGCATTGCCTTTAAAGATTGTTTTGATGGGGCATGCCGTGGATGGCCATTTACTGACTCCCTCTATTTTTCTGGTGCATTTCAGCTACAGGACAAACTATTTTATAATGATCACCTTCTTCCTTGGTAAGAAAAAAAGAGTCTGGTGGGTGGATTGCGTTGTACCATACCTGCTATTTTATTGGTTAATCTTGATATTCACTCCTGTTAGCTGATAAAAGTGAGAACGTTGCCTTGTTCATGCCACAGGGATTGGATTTCTACGAAGGCCACTTGCCATTATTGCTGCAATGTTATCAGTCTTAAGCATAGCTTTTTTAAATGATAGGTAATTTTTTCTTTGTTTCCTGATGAATCTCTCTGATTCAAATGCTTGGTGGTTTGTCAGACAAACACTCCTAATTATGATCCATTTTCTGGAAGAATTCATTTTCTGTATGATGGAAGGATATTGTTGATTGTGTTAATTTAAAACCTTAAGCATTTAGTTCTCTGAGAAATTTTAGAATACTCATGCTACTTTTTTGACGAGTGACTAACTGTCCACCGCATGTAAAGTTAGATTGGATCAATCACCTTTTGTGTATTTCCTGATCAATAGACAGATCAACTATGCCAGCCAGTCTACTTTCCCTCAAATCAGAATGCCTGGAAAGCCATAGTTCTATAGTTCCCGTCCTCTCATTTTTACAGTTCTTTTTTTACAACCTTGGTTAACAAATGCTGTTAATGCCATTGCTTGGTGTTGGAATTATGGGACTTTATTTTAATTGTTAAAAGGCAGGTGCTGTAAAGCTCCTAAAAAGCATTTTGGTAGCATTCGTAGATACCAAATCTCTCAGCAAACCAGTAATGCTACTTTTGTATGTTTTTGCAGTTTTACATGAAATCAGGATTATATATCTAATACTTAAGAGAGTAAAAAGTCATGAAAGAGCTGTTGCAGTTCTTTGGTGAGCAATGAACTTGTTCAAGTAGTTCGCTGTTTGAATTCTTTTGTCTGTTTACAAATCAGTGATAGCAACAAAATATTTTAAAAAATCTTAAATAATTTTTATGGCTTGCCATGCATCTTTTTTTTAGAATAGTTTCATAGGTGAAATCACCTTTGGGACTAGTCATAAAATAATGCGTATGAATTAGAAAGACATTAAACTTAATTTTTTTGAAGAATTAGTTTATTATTTATCCCTACTTTATTATTAAAACAACAATAATAAGCCGAAATGGGGTCAAGAAAATAAATTTTTTAGTAGTCAAGTGCTCTATTGCTTAACAACTCTTTTTTTTTTGGGTATAAATCTTCTTGAAAGTTCTTCATAAGTTTCTATTACCCATGTTTTGCTGATCACTATTGTTGCATATTGCCAACCATCATTGCCATTGGTCAAAACCTCTCCCCTTGTGCACTTGTCTCTATGTCAGTCCTATCATTGCCAATTAATGAGTTAGGGGTGTAATCTCTGCACCATGGGTGCAATTATAACAACATGTCAGATAGCAGTTCTATATCCAAACAGAGAATATTACTTCATAGTTATATTCAAAGTCATCATGGTAGATATCAAACCTTTGAAAGACAATTTTGACTCCTAAATATTGCAGACTTCTAAAAGTTGTTAACCTTCACAAACTTGATAGCCAAAGAAATTCCAAAAATGTTTCCTAATGCTGCAATTCTTTCTTATTTGAATGGCATAAATGCCAATAAATTTGATAACTTGTTATGTTATAACAATGTTTAAAGCTATTTTTCTATCCCCATTGATCTTAACTTTATCTTTCAAATTCTCATCGAACATTATTCAACTCTTTTTCTATGCAGATTCTTTCTCGAGTATCCTGCATTATTAGTCTCGTTTGTCTGACCAACTTTCTTATTTTCTTGAATAAACAAATCATTTATTTTCCAATGAATTGTGATTTTCACAGTTCTGTTAATTTGCCAGTTGAAGTGTCTATATTCTAAAATCTTGTCTTAATTCCAGTGTTTTAAACTTTGGATTTGCTTCTTTACTTGCATCCTTCCAGGATGTTGTACGAACCCTTGTTCATTTAACACTACACCTAGGTCCCATTAGAGCAACAGTATTTGTTATCATTGTATTCAAGTGATAAAAAGGGGTCTTTGAGGGGTTGGATCAAGTTTTGCAAATGATTCATATCATATTTTTTTTAAACAAGTTCTATTTTTGGTTTTTTATTATTTGAGGCATCCCTCTATTTTATCTCAATAGGGCTTGGGATTAGCTATGATAGTGCTAATTTATTTCCCCACTCATACCTACCCTTTGTATATCCTCGCAAGTAGCAAGCATCTAAAAGAAGAAATGAGAGGAAGGACTAGGTCTTGGGTTGGTTGTTGGTTGTTGGTTGTTGTGAGGGTAGGGTTTGTTGTTATTCGATGCATTATTACAAAGTAAAATGAAATGAGCAAGATTGGCATGATAAGATGTGATCATAGAAGTTTAATGTCAAGTGTGTTATTGGATGCCATGGTAAATAAAATGTAATAGAGATCAAGAGGAGTATGAAAAGTCTTGGTTTTGGGAGTTTGATGTCTTCGAAAATACAATGTTGGTAGTAAACACAAGATTATGATTAGCCCTTGGTTGTTTTTTTTTACTAATGATTTGTGACATAGCTCTTTCACCCCTTCTACTTTTCTTTGGATGCATGACTCGAAATTTATTTCAACCTTTTGGTAGTTTAAGCTTCATTAGAATTGTAAAACTTGGGCCATATTTGGTAATTTGTTTGCACTGGAACCACAGGCCTCCTTTTGAACAACCATATTACTAATTTCTTTCATTGTGGTAGTGAAACGCTTTATCTTACTTTGTTGCTTATGAGAGAATTTATTATGCAAATTTCACTTGGTTTCTTTCCTTTATTCTTGATTATATTATAAAAATTTGGTTCCAAGGTTGTGATCATTCTGTTTTGGGTTGATGATGTTGTATAGACTGATGCTTAGTTTTTTCCAGTTTTGCAGTTAGTTTTAATGAAAAGGTGACACGGACAGTGCGTCGATTCTCCCCCCATTTGGCTGCAAAAATGAGGCCACCAATAGCGTGAGTGTGTTGAATGTGTTTCTTTTTAAATATAGGCAATGAGTTTGGGGATTAATTTCACCCTTGGTGATGTGGATTAGGCCTGTTATCAGGGGCCGATCATCAGCAAAAAGGGCAATTCATATTTGTGGGTGGCCTCGCAGGATGTTTGTCTTGGGTTTTTCAGCAGGTCTTTAATACTGTGAACTTTACAGCTTAGTCATAATAGGACAGATTATGTACAAATTCATCACTCTCTTTAGTGTGTTATTTTTCCAGCTAGTTGCATCCTTTGGTTTACTTCTTGTGCTCTTCTCACAGTACTATGGGCATTGGCCATTGGTCTTCTAGGTATTATTAGCTATGAATGCTACTAATATATTAATTTCCATTTTGATTGTTTGGGAAGTAACATGTTAATTTATGGTTTTTCAATGTTGCTGCAGCAATCCTACTTCACGCCAGCTTTAGAACCCCCAATCTGAAAGCACGGCTTAATACATTCCGTGAGGAGTTTCGTGCAGTTTGGCGCAATTATAGCGAGCTTTAAATTTCAGATTGTGTTAGTCTCCTACATCTCATTTGAAATACTAATCCTTTTTCTGCCAGTAGTTGTGCACATTTGAAAACTTTGTTTCTTTTGTTGTCTTCAGCACTGGAAACGTTGGCTCCCTTTCTTTCTGCTAACTTGGGCCACTGTAATATCTTTTTGTTAATAGCAAAGGGTATTTATTGTTATATTTTACCTTAAAATTATGATATAATGTATTCACTGACTTGATGTTGGGTGATGAGCGTCTGCACTGTGTTATCATGAATTGAGCATTAATTTTTGAACAGAGTATTATGACTATTTATCTTATTGAAGAATATCTGACAAATCATGCTTAAAAAATAAGCAAAATGATATCAACCTGTGCATTGTTCAGATTCTGATGCCAATGGGTGATATGGCTTGTTTTTGAATACAATAAGAGCTAACGTTTGTTTTTTTTTTTAAATAGCATGGAACAATCTTGGAATTGATCTTCATTTTTTATGAGGTTTCTAGTGGAGTTCGTTGTATTTTGCATTTTGAAAAATATCACTTCATAACTCATTTAAAGAAAACTTAGAAAAGCTAACTTTAAAGCATTTGACTATCATTTTGACAGCCCATTTGCTGATATTGATATGAGGTAAATCATGCCTGCTGTAATTTTTTCTAATTTAATTCTAATATCTGAAACTGTTTTTTTTTATGATGGTAGAGATGCACAATAAGTAAAGTTGGACTATTGGCTTTGCTTCTTAATCTTGTTATTCAAAAACCTTGCCTTGCATTGGTATTACATTCAAGCCTGGTTTGGCAGCTCATCAAGTGAGTTACAGTTTCTTGAAACATGAAAAATTTAAGAGGATATTCATATGTTAGATCCCATGCAAGCTTGTCAACACTTGTTCATGAGGTTTATATTAAGAGAGTAACATTTTATATGTCAGTAACACCTAAGAAATGGTGCAATTGTTTTTGATGTGAATAGCCTTGATTGATTCATCGTTCCTTGTATATATTGAGAATTGAGGGTGCAAGGATCTTTTGCTTTTGAATAATTTGCCTTGACTTGTTTTGGTTCATTCACTTCCAATCAAATCTATGTATATCTTAATGTGTTGATCGTCAAATGTATGGCTTAATTTGACCCAGGCTATTTACAAATTCCATACTTATACACTATTCATATGCATCTTAAAGATTCTATTGGCTTTGGTGAAGTTAACCTTTCTAAGTTCAATTGTTATAAACGCAATAAGAAACATGAGAATTTTTCATCACAATCGTTAAAAAAAATTGATATGAGGTTAAAGAAAAAACTCTCCATCTTAAGCAAAGTTACCTCTTGAGTTGACTTTTCTAGGTCCTTCAATTAAATTCTTTTTTATGTTTTTTTTTATCAAATTTTAGTTCATTATAGAATTGAAGTTGTTCAAGAGTAATATCGATTCATTTGTGATTCAGTTTATTGATCTCTTCAATTCATTTATTGATTTGGAGATCTTCAATATCAACTAATTTTCTTAATTTGTGAATATTCTTCCTTCATCCTTGTAAATCATCATTTGTTAAGGTTCTTTTGAGACCTGAATATTTTAAAGCCAATTCATATCTTATTAAGGTTGATAAGCTAACCTTATTGAGTGATGGTCATCACTTGAGACACGTAGTTCTTTTAAAAAAGTTTAAATGAAATACCTACAAGTAGATTATTACTTGTGACACAAATCCTCTTGATCAGATCACATGATATTCAAATACTTAGTCCTCTAATATTACTAAGTCTAAATCTATTTTGATAGCTTATTTAGTTGATTCCAAAGTATTTCAATTAAATTTTATTTTATATCCATTAGATTAAGTTTATTTGAAACATTGTCTTTTTTTTTGTGATTAACATCAAACTCGTTCATGTTTGCAAAATTTTTGATATCGACAATTATTTATTGACTTCAAGACTTATCCAATGTTAACTAATTTTATTCTAATCTTTCTTAGTTCATAAGTGATTCTGTCTTCATTTTTATAAATTATTCGGAGCACGTGGAGGCTCCCTTGAAACTCGAACATTTCAAGGGTACTTCATATATCACTAAAGTTCATAAGTCAACCTTATTAAGGGAGTATCGTCATGTGAGACATGCAATTCTCTTATGAAAGCATAAGTTAAATCTATGTTAGTGAACTATCATTTTGGATGCTAACCTTTTAACTACATCATATATCATTCAAAAATCCTATCTCGTATTGGTTGGTAGCTCATCAATTGAGTTACAATAACTTAAGATGTGAAAAGGTTTAAGAAAGATATACATTTCGTATCTATTGCAAACATGTGAATGATTACTTGTGAGGTGTTTATTGAGAGAACTACATTTTATATAGCAACAATATTTAAAAACAAGTGCAACAATTGATTTTGATTGACTAGCCTTGAATGAGTAATTGTTTCATGAGTATGTTGAGAAATATAGATGCAAGTATCTTTTATTTTTGAAATATTTGTTTTGGTTCATTTACTTTGAATCAAGTTGTGGCATATTTTACTCTCGTCCCCTTATGGTGATTGCCAAATGGATGGCATAGCTTGGCCTAAGTTACTTATAAATTTCATATTTTATATCATTCATTTGCATCCCCAAGATTTTTTTTTGAATTCAATGAAGTTGAACTTTTTATGGTCAGTTGTTGTATATACAATCTAAGCCACTTGAGAGTTTTTGCTCCTTACTCTAAAAATAAATCAACACTTGAAATTCGATAAAAAAATTCTCTATTGTAAGCAAAGTTATCTCTCGAGTTGATTGGTAGGTTTTTGAATTAAATTCTATTTGATGTCTTCTAATTAGATTATAGTTCATTCTAGAGAGTTGAATTTACTGTTCGAGATTAACGTTAATCTATTTGTTGTTTTAATTTATTGATTTGAATAATTCATTTATTTTTATGGAAATTATCATTCGTAGTTCATTTTTTATTCTTGCTTCATCTTTGTAAGTCATTATTCACTTGGACATGCTATCATGAGAAATGTACACTTCAATGCCAATTTAAATCAATAAGGGTTCATAACCTAATCTTATTAGGCAAAGGTTGTCATTTGAGATGTGAAGTTCTCTCCAGAAAGCGTAAGTCAAATCTTTGCAAGTGAACTATAACTTATCAAATGAATCTTTTTGATTGGATTTTATATAATTTAAAAATCTAGCTCTATGCTAGTACTAATAGCAAACTGGCTTTTGCATGCCCTTGAGTCAACTCTTAAGTTTCCAATTAAATTTTATTTGAAGTTCTTCATCAAATTTTTAATTTATTAGAAACTTCACTTTATTGTTTTCGATTAATATACATTTGCTCATGGTTACTATTTTCTTGATTTTGACAATTCATATTTTGACCCCGAGACATACTTATAATGTTTTTCAATTTTCTTCTAAGTTTTTGTCATTCATGAAAGATTCTTGCTTAATATATGTAAGTTTTTATTGGCTTACCAAGATTGCCTTGTGTATTGAATACTTTAACGACAATTCATTTGTTAATGATGTTCAAAGTTCTCTTCAGAAAGTGTAAGTCAAATCTTTGCAAGTGGACTATAACTTATCACGTGAATATTCTTGACTAGATTTTATGTAATTTAAAAACCTAGCTCTATACCAGTATTAATCGCAAACTGGCTTTTGCATGCCTTTGTGTCGACTCCTAAGTTTCCAATTAAATTTTATTTGAAGTTCTTCGTCAAATTTCAATTTATTAGAAACTTCACATTATTGTTTTTGGTTAACATGCATTTGCTCATGGTTATAGTTTTCTTGATTTTGACAATTCATATTTTGACACCGAGACCTACTTATAATATTTTCAATTTTCTTCTAAGTTTTTGTCATTCATGAAAGATTCTTGTTTAATATATGTAAGTTATTATTGGCTTACCAAGATTACCTTGTGTACTAAATCATTTAAGGACAATTCATTTGTTAATAACGTTCATAACCTAACCTTAGCGAATAAGCACATCACTTGAGACGTGCAATTCTTTAAAGAAAGTAGATCTCAAATGCATGCTAGTGGACCAACATTTTGGATGCAAACTCTCTTAAATAGATCATGTGCAATTCAGAAACCTTGTCTTGCAATTTATTAAACCCAAATCCACCATAGCAACTACTCGAGCAAGTTATATAACTACATTACAAAGTTGAACTTGAGCATCTTGATGGCTTAACCAAGCTATGTAACTAACTTTCCAAGCAAACCTGAGGCATGAAAATTTAAGGCCACTTTATAAGTCATCAAGGTTCATATTCTAACTTTTTCGAGTAAAAGGCGTCACTTGAGATGTGGAATTCTCTTAAAAATTGTAAGTTAAATTCTTGCAAGTGGACTGTTACTTTCGAACTGACCTTTTTAACTAGATCAAATTTTATTAAAGAATTCTGTCTTGCACTAGTACTAAGCCCAAACTTACTTTAACAACCACTTGAGTGAACTCTCAAGTCTTTTTATTAAATTTTATTTGTTCATTAATTTTTGAGTCACTCAAAACCTCTCATTGTTGTTTGATATTTGCATCAATTCATTTTTTATTGCAATTTTGTCGATCTTGACTTTTCATTTGTTGACCTAAAGACTTAATCTAATGTTAACAAATGTTCTTCTAATCTTTTGTACTTTATGAATTATTTTTCCGTTATATTTATGAGTGATCACTCAGTTATGGAGGCTCCCTCGAGAGGAGAATACTTTAATGCCAATTCATATGTTACTATGGTTCATAATCCAACCTTTTTGAGAAAGCATCATCAATGGAGACTTGCAATTCTCTCAATAAGCATTTGTGTAATCCATGCAAGTAACCCTTTTTACTAGATTATATGTCATTCCTAATCCCACTTCTGCATTGGTATTAAGACTAAATTTTCTTTGCAAGACCATCGAGTGGGTTAAAATGACTTGAATCATCGTCACATGAGTATGTCAAGAAATAAGGGTATCATTATTTTTGTTTTTGGGTTCATTCACTTTGAATCAAATCATAGTATATTTTACCATCTTTCTCAAATGCTGATTGGCAAGCATATGGCTTAACACTACTCAATCTATTCACACCATTCAATTGCAACTTCAAGATTTTATTTATTTGGGCAAAGTTAAACTTTCTAAGTTCAATCACTGTAAACACAAATGAAGAATCTTAAAACTTTTTCACCTTGTAAAAAAATCAATGGTCTAGTCTCAATCAAATGACTTAATCATAGGCAAAGTGATCTTGTGAGTTGACTCATAGTCTTTCAATTAAAATGTATTTGATGTATTTCATCAAAATTTTGTGCACTAAGGGCCTTAACTTATTGGTCAAGATTAAAACCATTGTGCTTGTGATTATAATTTATTTCTTAACCATCAGTAATTTATGATTGGTTCTTGTTCCATCCTTATATAAGTAATCACTCACTTGTCATGAATACTTAAAGGCAAATTTGTATGTTACTGGGGTTCATATACCAAAATTAATTAGTGATGATCATCAATTGAAATGTGAAACCTGCTCAGCCCTGTGAGTTAAGTGTTATGTTTTTCAATTAAATTCTATTTTATGTCCATCATTTTCCAATTCGTTAGGAAACTCACCTTGTTTTTTTACCGTGAGACCTAGTCAAATGTCCACTATTTTTTTTTTATAATCTTTCATAGTTCTTGAATTATTCTTGTTTCATATTTATAAGTTACATTTCACTTAGAGAGCCTCACCTGAGACATGAATACTTCAAGACCAATTAATATATGACTAAAGTTGATAGCGTATCCTTTTTGAGTGAGCCATCACTTAAAACATGCAATTGTCTAAATAAAGCATAACACAAATCCATATAAAATTATCATTTGGGATGTAAACTATCTTAGCTTGATCATGTCATTAAAAAACCCACTTTTGCATTTGTACTAATGCCAAACCATCTTTGGCAACCCATCAAGTGGGTTAAAATAACTCATGACATGAAAAGTCTAAGAGAAAATTCATATACCATATCTTATACTAATGAGCTAATAATCATTTCTGAATTTTTGTTGAGAGAGTTACATTTCATATATTAGTAACACTTAGTATCTGGTGTAACAATTGTTTTTGACTTAAATAGCTTTGATTGATCGATCATGCCATATGTATGTTGAGAATAATCGATGCAAGTATTTTTTTTAATTTTTGAATTATTTGTCTTGATTTGTTTTAGTTTATTCACTTTGAATCAAACATTTGGTCTATTTTATTCTCTTCCTTACATGTTGATTGCCAAGTGTATGACTTAACTTGGCTTGAGATATTAATAACTCCATGCTTCACATCATTCATTTTCATCCTTTGGATGTAATTTTCTTAGGTGTAATTAAGTATCTTGAGAATTTTTCACCTTATAGCGAAAAAAAGATTAGTATTTACATTTCATTGAAAAACTCTCTAATGTAGAACAAATTACCTCTTGAATTGACTTCTAAGTCTTTAAATTAAATTCTATTTATCGTATTATATCAAATTTTAGTTCACTTGAGGGTCAACTTATCATTCAAAAGTAACATCAATTTGCTTGTGTTTGTAGTTTAATTGATCTTTGACAATTCTTTTATTGACTTGGAGTCTTATTCCAAATTAACTTATTTTTATTTAATTATTCCTATTTGATGACTGATTCTTGCTTTATCCTCATAAATCAATGCTTATTTGTTGAGATTCCTTGAAGAGATGAATACTTCAAGTCCAATTCATATGTTACTAAGGTTCATAACATAAGCCTATGAAGTAAAAGTCATCAATTGAGATATGAATTCTTTCAAGAAAGCACATGTCAAATCCAAACAAGTGAACTATGACTTATTATGTCTATCCTCCTAATTGAGTCCAATTCATATGTTACTAAGGTTCATAACATAAGCCTATGAAGTAAAAGTCATCAATTGAGATACGAATTCTTTCAAGAAAGCACATGTCAAATCCAAACAAGTGAACTATGACTTATTATGTCTATCCTCCTAATTGAATCATATGGCATTCAAAAATCTAGTCTAGTATTAACACTATGTTTGTACTTGCTCATGTGTCTTTTAATTAAAGTCTATTTGATGTTCTTTTACTTGAAGCATCATCTTATTTTTTGAGATTAACTTCAATTTGTTCATGTTTGTATATTTTTTTTGATCTTAACAGTTCATTTATTGATCTCGAGACTTTAATGTCAACTGATTTTCTTTTAATATTTTGTTGTTCATGTATGATTCTTACTTCATGTTTATGAGTTTCAAATTCCTATTGAGGCTTCCTTACGACTTGAATATTATTTCATATATTGCTAAGGGTCATAATCCAACCTCATAGACTTGAAATGTGCAATTCTGTCTAGAAAGTATAATTCAAACCTTCATATATGAAATTTCTGATGTAAACCATTTTAACTAGCTCATATTTTATTAAATAAATGTTGCCTAATATTGTTTCTAAGCCAAAATCTGTTTTGGCAAACCATCTTGGGAGTTACAATAACTTGAGAGGTGAAAAATTTAAAAGAAGATTAATATTTATGATCTCATGCAAGTTGATCAACAATTGCTTATGAGGTGTTTAGTGAGTGTTATATTCCATATGTCAATAAAACTTTAGAATAGATGCAATAATTATTTGTGTGAATAATTGTGATTAATTTATCATTCCATTAGTTTTTCAATAAATCAAGATGCAAGTATTATTTAATTTTGAATTATTTGTTGACTTGTTTTGGTTCGTTCATTTTTATTCAAACATAGTTATATTTTTACTCTCTTTTTCATATGCTTATCGTCAAATATATTGCTTAACTTGGCCTAAGATATTGATAAATGTGTTATTCACATTATTGATTTGCATCATCAATATTTTATAGACTTAGGTGACATTAAACTTTCTAAGTTCAACTATTATATATGCAAATTAAGCATCTTGAGGATGTTGCATCTCAAAAATGAAAAGAACACTAACAACTGATGTTGAATCATAAATTCTCCATCATGAACAAAAAACACCTTTTGAGTCGACGCCTAAGTCATTCCATTAATTTTTACTTGATATCTTATATCAACATTTTAGTTAACTATACAACTCAACTTGTTCAAGATTAACATTGATTTGCTCATTATTACAATCTTTTTGATGTTGAGAATTTGTTTATTGGCCTTGCAATTTACCACAAAGTCAACTTAATTTTTTTCTAATATTTCTTAGTTCATGAATGATTGTTGCTAAATCCTTATAATTTATCACTCCTTTGTCGAGGTCCACTTGAGACAAATATTTTAAGGCCAATTCACGTGCTGTTAATGTTATATTATTTTATTAAGGGTCATCACTTAAGGTATGAAATTCTCGCAAAGGAACTAAAGTCAAAACCTTTTAAATAGATTATGATTTATGATGTGAACTCTTTTTACTAAATTATATTACATTAGCACTTGGTCTAGACTTGTTTTTGTGGCAATTTGAGTTGATTACATAGTCTTTCAATTAAATTCTATTTGATGTCCATCAAATTTCACTTTACTCAAAATCTTACCTCATTGTTTTAGATTAACATGAATTCACTTATGATTGCAATCTTCTTTGTCTTGATAATTCATTTATTGACCTTGAGTTCTACACTAATGTCAACCATTTTTTTTTCTAATATTTTATTTTTCATGAATAATTCTTCCTTCATTTTTATAAGTTATCACACATCTATTGTAGCACCTTGAATACTTGAAATCTAATTTATATTTTATTGATGTTTATATCCAATCCTTAACAAGCAAGTCTCATCACTCAAGATGTGAAATTCTCTCAAGAAAGTATAATTATATTCTTATAAGTGGGGTATTGTTTGGGATGTAAATTCTATTACCTAGGTCGTATGACTTCGAAAACCTAGTCTTGTAATGGTACTAAACCAAACTTGATTTGGCAACTGATTGAGTGGGTTACAATTACTTGGCATTAAAAGGTTAAGAGATTCATATCCCAGAGGCCATGCAAGTAAGCCAAAGGTTGTTTGTGAGGTATTTATTTCAAGCACTACATTTCATGTGTCAATAACAATTAAGAATGTGTGCAACAATTATCTTGACATGAATATCCTTTGCTTAATTCATCTTTCCAAGAGCATTTCGAGAAATAAGGATGCTAATATCTTTGATTTTTGAATTGTTTGCTTTGACTTGTTTGGTTCATTCTCTTTGAATCAAACCTTGGTATATTTTATTTTTATGAACTATCTTGACTCGAGCTATTAATGGATTCCATTTTTAACGCTATTCATTTGCATCATCTAGATTTTATTGACTATGGAAAAGTTTAGCTTTCTAAGTTTTGTTATTCTAAACAAAAGCAAAGCATTATGAGAATGCGAGGGAATCCGACAAGAAATTTGGGAAAGCCTAAAGAAAAATTATATTTTCTATTTTTCCCTCTTCCGTGCTTTGATTCACAGCCACGTCGCTTTTTTTTTTTTCCGAGTTTTGACAATGAGAGACAGTGCGGCTCGTTGGATTAGGGTTCCAATCAAGTGGCACCGCCGAACTTCTTTCCCTCGCATTCTCTCGCTTGATCGTTGTCTTTATCCTTTCGCAGCAACTGTCCAATGACCGGATTCCCACCAAATGACCCTGGAAGCACCGCTGTTCACGAAACTTTTGAGGCTTAGTTATAAAGAAAGTAAATGAAATTAATATATGAGTAAAGAAATGAAAGAAATTAAAAAGAGAAACAACATGAATTAAAAGAGCAAAGATGTCTGTGCAGATTAGATGTATATAGTATATTATGCATGTTTTCATATGGCTAGAATTTTTTATGTGCCATATCTATATCATGTTATCATTTTTTTATATTATGTTTTTTTATCATGTCTTTGTTATTTATTTTTTTCGATTCACCTACTGGGCATTATGCTCACCTTTACTTACATTACGGGACATGTCATAAAATTACGTAGAGAGGTGGCCTAGAATGGTATGTGAGGTATGTGAGCGGTCTTGATCATGCTGATTTTATTTTATTATCATGTTTTTGAGGATATTATAGAACATGTATGTATACACTTTTTTTTTTGAGATAAAAATTGGATTGATTACCAAGATAAGATGTGTTTCATTATTTTGTAACACCTTCTATAGTGGTTTGCCCTTACTTTTTCCCTACGAGTGCTCTGATTTTCCGTTAATTAGACGATAATATTGGTGATGTGATAGGCGGGGTGTGATGTTTAACCTTATTGATCAAAGGTTGTCAGTTGAGATGTGGAGTTCCCAAAAAAAAGTGCAAGTGAATTGTAACTTGTGACATGAACTCTCGTGGGTACATCATATTCTATTTAAAGACCTATGTTTGCATTAATATTAAGCTTAAACCTGCTTTGGTAGCCCCTTAAATTAACACCTAAGTCTTTCAATTCAATTTATTTGGTGTCTTTCATCAATTTCGTTTCACTTGAAACCTCACCTTGTTGTTTGAGATTGACATCAACGCGTTCATGAGTGCAATTATCTTGATCTTGACAATTCAATTATTGACCTCTAGACCTACTCCAATGTTAGCTGATTTTTTTTTAATCTTTCATAGTTCATACATGATGCATGTTTTATATTTATATGTTATTTCTCACTTGTTGAGACTACCTAGAAACTTAAATACTTTAAGGCAAATTCATATGTTACTAAGGTTCATTTCAAACCTTATTGAGTGAGCCTCACTTGGGAGTGACAATTCTCTCAAGAAATCATGGTTCAAATCCTTGCAAGTGGATTAACGTTTGGGACATAAAGCCCATCTTCTTAACTAGATTGTATATCATTCTAAAACCCAGTCTTGTATTGGTGCTAAACCCAAAGTTTCTTGTGTAGCCCATTGCATGGGTTACAATAACTCATGGCATGAAAAGAGTTAGTGGTTCATGTTTCATATCTATGTAAGTGGGCAAATGATCGCTCATAAGTTTGTTTATTGAGAGAGATATATGTGATATGTTAGTAGCATTTAAGCATAGGTGTTACAATATCTATGTAAGTGGGCAAATGATCGCTCATGAGTTTGTTATTGAGAGAGATATATTTGATATATCAGTAGCATTTAAGCATAGGCGTTACAACTGTTTTTTATATGAGTAGTCTTGGTTGATTCATCGCTCAATGAGTTTGTTAAGAACTAATGATGCAAATATTTTTTATTTTGGAACTATTTGGCTTGATTTGATTTAGTTCGTTCATTTTGAATCAACCTGTGGTATATTTTACTCTCTTCCTCATATGTTGATTGCTAAACTTATGGCTTAACTTGGCCTAAGCTATTAATAAATTTCATGCTAAACATAATTCATTAGCATCCATAAGATTTTATTGACTTAGGCAAAGTGAACTTTCTAAGCTCAGTTATTATAAATAGACATAGTGTCTTGAGAATTTTTCATCATGCTTTACAAATAAATAAACACAACGTTCAATACAATACTATTCATCATAAGTGAAGTTATTTATTCAATCAATTCTAAAAGTTTTTCAATTGAATTATACTTGACGTCTTTTATCAAATTTGTGTTCACTTGAATGTTTTGCTTATTGTTCAAATTGGCATCTATTCATTTGTAATTACAATATTTTTTATCTCAATAATTAATTTATAGATCATATGCCATTCAAAAACTTAGTCTTATGCTAGTATTAATTCCAAACTAGCTTTGAAAATCACTTTTTGACTTTTTCTCCTTTTATTAAAATATTATTTGTTGTCTTATCTCATTTCAGTTTACTCAAAACTTGTTGTTATTGTTTTTTTAACATCAACTCGTTCATGATTGCTATTGTTTTTTTATTTGAACAATTCATTTATTAACCTCGAGATCTATTCCAATTTCTAGTCTTTCGTAGTCAGTGAAAGATTCTTGCCTCATGGTTATAAGTTATTCCTCACCTGTCGAGGCTCCCTCGAGACTAGAATGCTTGAAGGCTAATTCGTATGTTGCTAAGGTTCGTAGCCCTACGTTATTGAGTGAGCTTCATCACTTAAAACGTGCAATTCAATCAACAAAGCTGAGCAAAATCCATGCACATGGACTAGCATTTGGGACATAAACCCTTTTAACTAGATTATATTTCATTCAAACACCTAGTCCTTCATTTGTATTAATCTTAAACTTGCTTTGAAAATGCATTGATAAGGTTACAATAACTCGAGTTGTGAATGAGCTAGAGGAGATTCATATGTTAGAATCATGCAAGCGGGCCAATAATTGCTTGTGAGATATTTACTCAGATAGCTGCATTTCATATCTTTATAACACTTACCAATGGATGCAAGAATATTTTTTCATGTGAATGATCATGATTTGTTTATTTTTTCACTAGTTGAGAAATAAGGATGCATCTGTTTTTTGAAATATTCTCTTTGACTTTTTTGTTTTATTCACTTCGAATTAGACTTCGAATTAGACCTTTGTATATTTTACTCTCTTCCTAATGTGTTGATCACCAAAAGTATGACTCGGATTAAGCTATCTATAAATTTCATGCTTCATGGCATTTGTTTGCATCTTCAAGATTTTATTGACTATAGCAAATTTATACTTTCTTTGTTTAGTCACTATAAAAATAAACTAAGTATCTTGAGAAATTTTCTGCTTGAAATAAAAAATCAACATTCGAGGTTCAATAAAAACCCACTTATCTTAAGCAAAGTTACTTCTCAAGTTAGGTTTTATGCCTTTCAATTAAATTCTATTTGATGTCTTTAGTCAAATTTTGTTCACTTGAAAGCCCAACTTATTGGTCAAGATTAACATTCATTCATGTTTACATTTATTTGATATTGTCAATTCATTTATTGATTTAGAAACTTACTCCAAAATTATCTTATTTTGTTATAATTATTCTTAAGTCATGAAAGATTGTTTCATTTTTATTGTCATCACTTGTCAAAGCTCCCTTAAGATAAAAATATTTTAAGGCATATTTGTTTGCTACTAAGGTTTATAACCTAATCTTATTGTGTGATGGTCATCACTTGAGATATGAAACTCTTAAGAAATTGTAAGTCAAATTCATGCAAATGGATTATAACTTACAATTTGAGCCCTTTTGATTAGATCATATGCCATTTGAAAACCTAGTTTTGCATTAATATAAGCTTAAACTTGTTTTTTATAGCTCCTTATATCAATTCTTTTCTCTTTTAAATTAAATTCTATTTGATATCCTTCACAAAAGTTTAGTTAACTAGAAACCTCACCATAAGTTTTAAGATTAACATTAACTCGTTCATGATCGTAGTTTTGGTTATTTCGAGAATTCATTTATTGAATTCAAGAATGCTCTAATGTCAACTTATTTTCTTTTAGTCTTTTGTACTTCATGAATTATTCTTGCTTCATATTTATAAAGTTATCAATCACTTGTCAATGTTCCCTCAAGATTTGAATAGTTCAAGGCTAATTCATGCATTACTAAGGTTCATGACCTGATTTTTTTTAGTGAGCATCTTCATTTGAGAAATGCAATTCTCTCAAGAAAGCATTAGTCAAATCAATGCTAATGAATTATCATTTGGGGCATGAACTCTTCTAATTAGGTCATGTCATTTTGAAACTAATTCTTGCATTGATTACTAAGCCCAAATATGCTTTGGAAACCCATCAAGTGAGTTACAATAACTTGAGAATTGAATAGGTTAAGAGGAGAATCATACATAAAATTTGATGAATGTGGGCCAAGGATTGCTTGTTAAGTGTTTATTATGAGAGTTGTATTTCATGTGCTACTAACACTTAAGAACGAGGGTAACAATTGTTTTTGATGTGAATGGTTTTGCTTGGTTCATCGTTCCATGAGTTTCTTGAGAAATAAGAATGCAAGTATATTTTATTTTTGAGCTATTTAATTTTACTCATTTTGTTTCATTCATTTTGAATAAAAACTGAATATATTTCTCTCTTTCTCATATGGTCACGAAACGTATAGTATAATTTGTCTGAATATTAGTAAATTCCATATTTCACATCATTCATTTGTATTCTCAAAGCTTTTTTGACTTTGGTGAAGCTAAATTTTTTTAAGTTCAATTAATATAAACACAAACCAAGTTTCTTGATTATTTGTGTTACTTTAAAAGAAGAATTAACACTATAGTTTCAATAAAAAACTCTTATGTCATGAGCAAAGTTATGTCTTGAGTAGTTTTCTTCTTTTTCTTCTTCTTCTTCTTCTTCTTTTAATTAAATTCTATTTAATGTTTTTATTCAAATCTCTGTTTATTTAAGAGCACAACTTGTTATTCAAGATTAAGATTGATCAATTCAGGATTATAATAGTTTGATCTTGACAATTAATTTATTGACTTTGTGACTTATCCCAAAGTCATCTTATTTTTTTTTTAATCATTCTAAATTCATGAATGATTTTTATTTCATCCTTATAAATCATCACTTGATTGTCTAGACTCTCTCAAGACAAGAATATTTCATGGCCAATTCTTGTGTTACTAAGATTCATAACGTAACTTTATCAACTTAACATCATCACTTGAAATATGAAATTTTTTTAAGAAATTGTACTACAGATCCTTAAAAGTGGTTTATAACCTGCAATAATGAATAATTTTGACTAGATCATATGCCGTTGAAAAATCTAGTTTTGCATAAGTACTAAAGGCAGATTTCTTTTGTAGCCTTTTCAGATGAATCTTAAGTCTGTCAATTAGACTCTATTTGATGTCCATCAAATTTTAATTTGCTTGAAACTTCACCTTATTGCTTGTGATTAATATCAACTCGTTCATGATTGTAATTTCTTTGGTCTTTACAATTCATTTATAGATCTCGAGACCTACTCTTATGTTAGTCAATTTTCTTTTAGTCCTTTGTAGTGCATGAGTGATTTTGGCTTCATATTTATAAATCATTAGTCATTGTTGAGACTTCTTTGAGACTTGAATACTTTAATGCCAATTCATACCTATAGGTTTCATAGCCCAACCTTATTGAGTAGGCATTGTCACGTGAGATGTGCATCTAAAAAAAGCATAAATTAAATCAATTCCAGTGTACCATCATTTGGGTCATCAATTTTTTTAATTAGACCATATGTTATTCAAAAATCTAGTCTACATAGGTGTTAAGCTCAAACCTACTCTAGTAACCCATTGAATGGATTACAATAACTTGAGACGCGAAAAGGATAACTAGGCATTCGTATGTTTAATCGTATGCAAGTGGGTTAACAATTGCTTGTGATGCATTTAATGAGAGTATTACGGTAACACTTTAAAATAGATGCAACAATTGTTTTTGATGTGAATGGCTTTAATTAAGTCTTCGTTCCATGGGCGTGTTGAGAAATAAGGATGCTAGTATCTTTTGTTTTTGAATTATTTGCCATAACTTGTTTTTGTCAGTTCACTTTGAATTAAATCTTAGTATATTTTGCTGTCTTCCTTGTATGTTGGCAAATGTGGCATATCTTTGTCCGGGCTGTTAATAAATTCCATACTTCACACCATTTGTTTATACCTTGAAGTTTTTATTGACTTAGGTGAAGTTAGATTTTCTAAGGTTAGTTATTGCAAACAAAAACTAAGCTTCTTGAGAAATTTTAACTTCAAAAAAGAACAAAACTCAATGTTCAATTAGGCACTCTTCATCTCATGTCTAATCTTTACAAGCTGGCTAACCATTGTTTGTGAGGTGTTTATTAAGAGTGTTACATTCCGTATGTCAAAAACACTTAAGAATGGGTACAACAATTATTTTGATGTGAATATCTTTAATTGATTCATCGTTCCATGAGCTTTTGACAAACAAGGATGCAAATATCTTTTATTTTTGAACTATTTGCTTTGCCTTGTTTCTGTTAATTCACTTTGAATCAAACTTAAGTATTTTTTGTTTTCTTCCTTATATGTTGATCGCCAATGTATGGCTTAAGTTTGTTTAAGCTATTATTATGTTACATTCTTCACATTATTTATTTGCACCTTCAAGATTTTGTTGACTTAGGTGAAGTTAAATTATCTAAATTTAATTATTATAAACACAAACTAAGTTTCCTTAGAATTTTTCACTTAAAAAACCAATACTCAATGTTCAATAAAAAACTCTTCATCATATGTCTATTCTCTTGCAAGTGGGCCAATAATTGCTTGTGAGGTGTTTAATGAGTTTTACATTTCATATGTCAATAACATTTAAAACAGATGCAACAATTGTTTTTGACTTTAATGGTTTTAATTGATTCAGTGTTCCATGGGCATGTTAAGAAATAAGGATGCGATTAACTTTTTATTTTTGAACCATTTTCCTAGTTTGAATCAAATCATAGTTTGTTTAGTTGTCGCCCTCATGTGCTGATTGGCAAATATGTGGCTTGACTTTGTTTGAGCTATTAATAATTTTTATAATTTACACCATTCATTTGCACCCTCAAGGTTTTGTTGAGTTAGGTGAACTTAAATTTTCTAATTATGGTACCATATATACGGAGACTAATTTCCTGGAGAATTTTTCACCTTTAAAGTAATACTTGACTTTCATTGAAAACTCTCCATCATATGTCTAATTTTATGCAAGCAGGTCAACAATTGTTTGAGGTGTTTAATGAGTTTTACATTGCATAGGTCAATAACACAAGAACAGATGCAACAATTCTTTTTGAATTGAATAGTTTTAATTGATTCATCGTTCGACAAACACTTTCTAGAAATGAGGACTCAAGTATCTTTTATTTCTAAATTATTTATCCTGACTTGTTTTTGTTAATTCAATTTTAATCAAACCTTAGTGTTTTTTGTTGTCTTTCTCATATGCTGATTGGAAAATGTATTGCTTAACTTGGTCTAAGTTATTAGTAAATTTCATAATTCATACTATTCATTCTCAAGATTTTATTGAGTTAGGCAAAGTTAATTTTTCTAAGTTTAGTTCTCTTAGGCACAAACTAAGCTTTCTTGAAAAAAGAACATCGCTCTATCTTCAATCAATAGCTCTCTATCCTATGTCTAATCTCGTGTAAGTGGATCAACAATTGCTTGTGATGTGTCTAATGAGAGTACTACATTTCATATGTCAATAACAATTAAGAACGTATGCGATGATTCTTTTGATGTGAATAACTGTAATTGATTTGTTGTTCCATGGGCTTGTTCTAAAATAAGGATGCAAGTTTCTTTTATTTTTTGAAATATTTGCTTTTGCTTTGAATCAAACCTTTGCATACTTTGCTGCCTCTTTCATATGATGCTTGCCAAGTGCATGGCTTTACTTTGTTGGAATTATTATTAAATTATATTCTTTACGCCCTTCATTTACATCCTTAATAATTTATTGACTTAGATGAAGTCAAATTTTCTAGGTTCAAGTAATACAAACTAAGCTTCTTGATAATTTTCACTTTTCAAGAAAAACAACACTTGTTCAATTAAAAACTCTCCATCATGTGCCTAATCGCTTGCAAGTGGACCAATAATTGCTTGTGAGGTGTATAATGAGTTTCATATGTCAATAATACTTAACAATGGATGCAACAGTTGTTTTTGATGTGAATAGCTTGATTGATTCATTGTTCCGTGGGTGTGTCCAAAAACAAGGATGCAAGTACTTTTTATTTTGAACTATTTGCCTTGACTTGTTTGTGTTTATTCATTTTGAATCAAACCTTAGTATATTTTGCTGTTTTTTATATGCTAGTCAACAAATGTATGACTTAACTTTGTTTGGGTTATTAATAAATTCCATATTTCGCACCATTCATTTCCATCATCAAGATTTTATTGACTTAGGTGAAGTTAAATTTTCTTAGTTACTAAAAAGCACAAGCTAAGTTTTTTGAGAATTTCTCCCATTATAAAACAACATGCAACGTTCAATCAAAAACTCTCCATCATAAGCAAGCTTGACTCTTGAGTCAAGTCAGATTTCTTCTGGTTAAATTCTGTTTGACGTTCTTTATTAAATTTTGGTCCACTCGAGAGCTCAACTTGTTCAAAATTAACATTTATTGACTTAGAAAAGTCATTTATCGACAAATCATTTATTAACTTGGAAAATTCAACTTATTTTTTTTTTAATAATTAATAGTTCATGATTGATAGCTGCTTCATCGTTATAAGTCATCATTCGTTGAAACTCCCCAAGACATGAATACCTCAAAACCAATTCATATGTTATGAAGGTTCATAAACCTAACCTTATTTAGTAATGTTTAACCCTCGAGACGTGAAATTATCTCGTGTAAATGTGAGTCAAATCACTACAGGTAGAGGTAACCCTTTAGTTTTAAGTCCAAAAGTGTTCTATCAACCCTTTGAGTTGACTCCTTTGTCTTTCAATTAAGTTTTATTTGATATAATCCATCAAATTTTAGTTACTATAAGCATCTTATTATTTGAGATTAGCTCCAATTCGTTTATGATTACAATTTTGTTGATTTCGATAATTCATTTATTGGCCTCGTGACCTACTCCAATGTTTGTTAATTTGGTTTTGATCCTTTGTTACTAATGAATGATTCTTGCTTGATGTATATTACTTATCATTTAGGTGTTGTGGATCCTTTTAAAGCTTGAATACTAAAAGATCAACTGAGGTATTACAAGAGTTCATATCCTAATCTTAGTTAGTGTTATCACTCAAGATGTACAATTCTCTCAAGAGATCACAAGCCAAATTTATGCAAATGGACTATCATTTGGGATTGAAATCCTCTTATCATATGTCATTTAAAAACTTACTTCTATGTTGGTGTTAAGCGCACACCTATTTTGGTTGACCATTGAGTGGGTTACAATAACTACAGATCTGAAGAGGTTAAGAGGAGATGCATATGTTAGATCTCATGCAAATCAGCCAATGATTGTGTGTGAGGTGTTTATAAAAAGTGTTACATTTTATATATCAATAACACTTAAGAATTGATGCAACATTCATTTTTTATGTGAATAACCTAAATTGAGTCATCAATTGTCGACTATGTCAAGAAATATTGATGCAAGCTTCTTTTGTTTTTATACTATTTTCTTTGATGTGTTTTGTTCATTCACTTGAATCAAAGCTTGTTATATGTTTCTTTCTTTCTTGTATGTTGATTGCCTAATGTATGGCTTAATTTTGCTTGAGCTATTGATAAATTCCATATTTTATTTATTTGCATTTTTTTAGGGTGGGGAAATCTGATATTCTTGCAATAAAATTCCATTTTTTGCAATATATAAAGTGCCATTCTCGAAGCCCTCTGTTTGTTTGTTGATCTCCATTATCTGATTGCAATGCTAAATAAGTCAACTAATCTCTTGGGATGCCAGTCTCTTTGATCGAAGCGTACGAAATTTGTCCATTTTGGTCTTTCATCAGTTTTAGTTTGACCTCAAGATAAGTCTTCGGGGTCTGCAAGGTATTGTTCTTGTTGCACTTTCATCAATGGCTTCATATCGGTTCATCAAGGCCAACTTATTTAGACTAGTTTCTCATGGTCAATCCTTCAAGATTGATCCTATGAGACTCGAGGCGAATCTGTCTAGGCTAGAGACCAGTTAAGTTTCATTTATTGAAGCTAGTCATACAAGCAGATATAGACCATACAGGCATTTTTGTCGATCAGAATAATTCTAGTTTCATTATATAATTTTCAATTGTGATCCATGAATTGTTTCCATCTTTGCTTCATTCTCAATGCTTCAGCTTTAATCTATTCTGTTTTCCTTTTAAGGAACTCTACTTAAATTGAAGTATAAATAACTCTTTGTTACGATATAAATGGTGTAAAAGATTCAGGGATCAAATGAAAATGGAGAATTTCACCTATAAAATCTTAACTTATTGGTCTAGATTCCAGCCACATGATATTTGTCGATAATTGGAGGTCAATACATTGAGGTGTTCCCTAAGTTTAGCCTCTTGAGACCCATTCCTTGGAGCTAGTCTTTTGAAAGTAGCTTCTTGATACCAATTTCTCAAAGCTTGTTCTTTGAGACCATCTTGTCAAGAATAACTTTTTGGCTCCAATTCTTTGAGATCGGCCCCACTATACCAGCATTTAGTAGCCAAATCTTCAAAGCTGTTCCCTTGAGACAAGCTCCTTAAGGTTCATTTGTCAAAGCTAGTCCAACAAGTAGAAGAAGCACGAAGACTAGACAAGCATCTTTTGTCAAATAGCATAAATCCAATTTCATTTGATAATTAGTGGTCATATAGAACCAAAATTAATTGGTTTCAGTTGTGGCTGGTTTGCTAGTTATGTCTAACTCAACTAAGTTATCAAAGGTTGAGTTCGTTGCTAGATATTACTAACTCAATTATATCAACAAAAGGAATATATCAGTTCTGGACAGGCCGTTATTACTAAATGTCAGATGCCATTCTCCGTATGGGACGATGACCTTTGCCCACAGTAACTTCTTTAACTATAAACAGAGCCCTAGGAGATTTGGTTTGGGCAATTTGATCACAAATTATCAGTTCTTGTTAAGGTCTGAGCTCGAGATTTTGATTTTGAGGGTATTGAGAGAGAAAGGACATGCACTCTATCAATGTTGTTTTCTTCTTTTCTCTCTTTATATTCTTTTTGATAGAGGTTCTTTGTTCTTCTTCTTGATCACCTTTGACTTTTGATGAACCCAAGTCCTCAGCTTTCTTCTTTGTCTTAGCCATCCAGCACATCTACTCGCACTATTTTGTGTAAACCACTTGGGAACATTAGCCATTTGCATGCTTAATGTAGCTCTTAGTTCATTTTTATGGTGAGATGCCTGTCACCTGGCTGATGCATTTTATTGCTTCAGCAATTGAGTTGGAAATATGCTCCTTTTTCATTTTTTTTTTTTGATGATTTTATGTTTGCTTAAAGCCATTTTGAATCAACTATGTTTGAATGATTCGTTGTGGAATTTATTTTATTATTTACTTAATCATTTCCGCTGCTCTATGCAGGTTTTTTATTCGGCAATTGTCATAGAAATGGCATGTCGACTAATCTGAAAATGCCTATGAAACATTTCTGGTCAATTTCAAATGCGCTCTGCTTTGCTGTTGTACATTGGGTTAATGCTTCCCTATTTCGCTTGATTAATTTCTCTTTGTTAATGTAGATAGTAATATATGTATTAAGTTCGCATTTGATGCCAAAAAAAAAAAAAAAAAGTATATGCGATCAACGTTGCGCAAAATATCGATTGTAGGATTGAATTCTGTTCCTGCAATGTTTCTTCTCTACTTAGTAATCTACCAAAGGCATGAGCTTTCTTTGGAAGCTATATTTCACGCTCCTTTGTGGTTTCGAGGCGTTTGATAAAAAACAGTTAAAAAATGTTGATAGCAATAAATAAAGATTATATTTTGGTCTTTTTTATAAGATATAATTTATGAATAATTATTGTATCAATATTGTAAATGAAATTTTGTAAATACAGTAATTTTAATACGATTTTATTATAATAAAATACAACACGTATTAAATTACAAAATCTAATATTTGTTAATCAGATTACAAAGTGTTTTCTTCATGTGGAACGGTGTTTTAACTAAATGCGGAATGACGATTGGTTGAGAAGATCTGCTCTGGTCTTTTATGACAGTACTCTGAACTTGGCGTGGTTGAAGTACGTGTATGTTTAGTTGTTTCGAGTTGTAAAAGGTTTGAAGTAATAAAAAAGGTGGTAAATTCTATAGTATAATTTTTGAATTATTTTAATCATTATAATTTCTTCAGTGCTTCTTATGGAGAAAATGTTAGGGGGCTTTCGCTTCAAGATAAAATGAAAGAATTTGAAATTCTTTAATGTTGTTGTTGTGTTTAATATTATAGAAATATTAATAATTTGAAGTGCTATATAAGGACGGTTTGGCTTGTTGCCGGTATACTCATGGAGATAATCTACCCAAGGAAAAATTTTTCTATATCAAAACTAGGGTGCTCGGAAGGGGAGGAATCGACAGCGGGCTCTGCCAATTACTGCATTGGAAGACTAGTGTCGTATTGTGAAGATTATCGTTGACTGGAAACTGGAATCTTCTTCTGGGAGAAAACGGGTGTGGCGAATTTTCGATTTCTGGGGAAGCGAGGAGGAAGAAAAGGAGGTGATGAAGGTGCTGGTTGGAAGCCCGGGTACGGTGAGCGGTCTACTACTCAGGACGGGGCAGTGCCTCTTTGCTGGCGCTTCTATCGCTGTTATGGTTTCCGCGTCGGGGTTTTCCAGCTACACTGCTTTCTGGTAAGCAGCTCATCATATCATTCACCAGTTTTATGATTATTGACCCCCTTGTGTTGCAGTTGACGGTTCTTTGATATCATGTAGAAATTATATTACTCCGGGGATTTGATTTGATTTCCTTTGACGTATCTGAAACGATTAAATAGAGTTCATATGCTAGAGTTTTTGTTGTTGTTGTTGTTGTTTTGCGTAGTAGAGTGTTGCAGCTTTGCTTCTTTCATGGGCATTCGACAATTCTGGGATCTCTATAATGATCGATTCCGAAATTTATCATTGTTGTTGTGTACTGGCTGGAATGTGTAGGTTCTGTTTTACATTTCGACTTAGCTAATCTGATTATGACCATGGAAGTGGTCTCAAGTCCGTTTAACATCTTTTGGAGTTCTGCTCCGTTGGACCTACAGCATCACTTGATGACTTCCTTGTAGTTTTGATCAATTGACTCCACTCGTAAGCCTAAGTCTTATAGAACGATTCCTCTTCAGGGAGGCCATAGCTTCTCGCCAATCCTCTGCTGATTAATGAACTCTTTGTTGAGCAAACCTTGTCAGATAGGAGACAGTCTTGCATGTTATATGATTTACTTTTGAAGTCCATGTTTAGGTTGTGGTGGTGCTATGTTACTTGGGGTTTTTATAACCCAATTAACTTGGGTTAAGAGAAAATTATATTTGATTGTTAATTTGTTTTATTATGGGTTAGCCCAATATTTTTTTTGGTTTTTATCGCTCTCACTGCATCATAGCCCTAGTCTCTTCCATCACCAAACTAATCTCCTCCACCACTGGATGATATCGAAGGTAAGAGCTTCTCAAAAGAGCTCGTTGGAAGGGAGAGCTTACTGTAGGGGAGATCTCTCTTGAGGGATTATCTCGTGAGATAAAAGGGCTTTGTGGAGGGGGAAGCTCATGTGATGGAGGAGCTTGTCGTGTGGAAGAACTTGTCAGAATAAAGGTCTCTTGGAAGAAGAGAGCTTAGATGAGGAAAGTGCTCACCAAAGAGAGCTCTCCTTGGGAGGAGGTTGTCGTAGTAGAGGATAGAACTTCACTGACGCATGAGGGAGGAGGGTTTAAGGGGCATGGTGGAGCTTAGGCATTAGGTTAGTCTAATAGGTGTTCGGATGGGTTAGTTTGTTTAACTTAATGATACTAACCCACCCAAAATAAGTAGCTCCTTAATGTTTGTATTTCCTTCTTTAAGAGTGTATGGTCTTGGAATTTCTTGATTAATAAAAACTTACCTTTAAGAGCGTTAGCATATCTACGTAAGTAGATTGATCTGCTTAATCGTTTGCCATCAAGCATTGGTGATAGCTACATGTATGATAACCTTTATTTGATAAACTCAATTGGCATAGGGAAAGAACAAAGACTTACTTCTCTTTGCTTCTTCCAAAATTAAGATCTCTCTCTCTCTCTCTCTCCCTCCCTCCCTCCCTTCCTCCACTTCATCATCTTTCCCATTCATGCCTTCTAAAAAGTCTTGGAGCAAAGCTGTTTTTAGCCCTTAGGGACCAAGTGAAAATTTTTGCTCTAAAGAGATTATGGTTTTTTTCCCATCTCCCCCAAAAGAATCTATTGTTGTATATTAAGAAAGTTAACCTATGGTTAATTGCTTAAATCTTAATAACACACCATGACACTTCTTGTCATTGTTTTATTGTACTTTTCTTTAATAACTTCAATATGTCTAATGTGTACTACCTTTTTTCTAGTTGCTTCCAAAGTACTTCTCAAAGAACTTGATCATATTTCTTCTTTACATGTTTTAAATTAAAATAATTTTTTTTTGTCTTAAACATCTTTAATCAATCTTTCAACAAGTGCATTACTTCTATTTTCAATCTTTTGGGCATAAGACCAACTCATTTTGATATATATTTGTTTCATATTATAATTTGTGTTCAATCACTCTCACTTAAAATTTCATGATATGATTCATTTGCTTAATTTCTTTATATTTATGACTATCCTCATTGTTTTAATAAATAAAAATCAAACTATATTTTTTCACACATTTAACATATTTTTAGTTAAAAAAATCGAAATGATGTTGAATATTTTTGCAAGTCAAGTGATAGCTTTTCTCTAAAATGTCCTACACATTAGGATGGCATTTTGGTTTTTTGACTTTCTTCTTTACCAAAGTTTTCTTCACTTCCATTTTATGGATAAATTGAATGAAAATAATTTCTGTTTTATTTAGAACAGCTAAAATCTCCAAATTAATCATCTTGTTAAGATTGCTATTGAAAAGCTTATGAAAACAACTTATTAGTTTTGATTTGTTATCCTAATCATCAATAAAACTTTTAGGTTAATGTATTTGATACATTTTTATAGTTTTATTTTTTTCTTCCTTTTTTTGTCAAGATTGTGTTTTTCTTCATCCTCTATATCCAATTTCTTATATAAATTTCAAGAGCTGATTTTTTGAATTTCTGAATATCTTTTATCACTTTTGTAGGTTCTTGTTATATTAGTTTATTTCATTCCATTTTTTTGTATTCTTGCAATTAACCATTTTCATAAAACCTCTTGTTCTCTTCATCTTTGTTTATGCTTCTTATTTTCTTCATTAAGTTTCATTATATTAGGAGCATGTCCTTTAGATTCTCTAAGCTATGCTAAGCTACCTAATAATACAATCAGCATCAATATTCTACCTATGTCCCAAGAATATTCTTTAAGGCTTTATTTTTGAATAAAATTCATTTTTTATTTTTGAGATTCCACATTATAATCCTAGATCGTTTGTTTAAAGATGGATGTCTACTAACATTTGTTGATGCTGAATAGTCAAACGTTACTTTAGCATGACCTTACAATTTTTTTTTAAACTAGGCAATCACTTTTCAAATAGCTAAATAATATATGTTATTGAATTTCCACTCATATAACTAATCAAATTTGTCAACATTTCTTAAAAAAGTATTAACAATTATAAAATTGTACACTAAAATAAACCATTTTTTTCTTCATTGGCCATCTCAAAAAATATTAACATCATAAAAGCCTGTAATTTCCTTTGCTTCCATACTTTCATGGTTGTTTAAGTCTCCTTCAATAAAATCTTTAGATAAAGAATAATTAGATTCGTCTAGTTTAAGGTCATTTGCATCGATGTCTCTTATATGTCAAAAATACTCAATTTAGTCCATGTAATTTGAAAATATCTTCAACTAGCTTTTTTATTTGACAACAATCGTTAAATATATCGTTTTTTGTTCACCATGGATTGCTTGAGATGTAAATTTGTAGTATGCTTAAACTATCCTTGTTGGGAGTTTCTTTCCCCATGGATTGAGGTTCCATCATGTTATGATTTTAGGAGGAGGTTTCTCAAAAAGTTTTGTGGTGATAAAATAGCTAGACAAGGACATTGGTGAAGGCAACTAGGGTGTAGGTTGAGGGCAATGGGAGTTGTTGTCAAGGACAGTGGTCTCTGGCCCAGAACGAGGCAATCGAGCAAATTAAGAGTTTTGAGAGAGGGAGATCACCATGGTGCTCATCGTGGTGTGATTGGTCAGGACAATGACGATGGTCATGAACTCGTAATTGTTACAACTTGTTGATCATATTCAGGCTTGAAAGGAGTTTGAGGGTCATGGATGAGGCAATGTAGCTTAGAGGAAGGTCATGACAATGGTGCTACTCAGGGGTTTTTGTTGTGAAAGTATGGAGGACATATCTGATAGTGGAGCAAAAAGGCCAATTTATGATGAGTTTAATGCCATTGATAGTAGAAGAACCTAATTGTTGTAATTTTTTTAACTAAGAGAAGTAATTGAGTACTTTGGATGTATGTGGGATCTAATTACACATGATCCTAAATTAGAATGATTTACTTATTATCTTTCTAAAATCTTCTCTTTTGTTAGAATCGTGTATTAACTTTTTGAAATCATTTCGAAGTTTATCTTTTGATACTAACATTTAATCTCATTGAGGGGCATCAGCACAAATAATGTCAATGGCTTAATTTGTCATCATGTTCATGGTCTAATATTCTATCTCTATTTCTCAAAATATCCAATGCATTATCTTTCATATTTTTTTTTTATAAATGTTTATACCAAATCATTCTCTATTGTTGAGGTTACTTGGGTATCAAAACTTTAATCCAAAAGTATCATTTTTTTTTTGTCCTTAGTACTTATCCACCCCCTCAGTTCTTAAATACACACAACATTTACATTTTATGGATTATGATATCTATTTAGTGCACTATCTTGCTATTTAGGCTATTGGTATTCCAAGTGTAACGTTGTAGTGAACCTTCCTTGTCTTTTTTTTTCAAGTAAATATAATATGTTAGTGTTGATGCAACTACATAAAAGGTTCATGTATTTTTTTTGACAAGTTTTTGTGCTAGATTTCAACTGCCTAATTCATTTCAATTGGGCATGGGATTGAGCATAACAATGATTATAAGTTATTGTAGATGCTCAATAAAAATTTCAATTATTTTTTGTGAAAGGTCAACAAAAAAATCCTTATGCCTAGATTGTACAATCTTTTATAAGAAGTTCAATTACATAAATATAAATTATGATTTGATCTTTGAATTATGAAAAGATAACTTTTTGTAATAGATTGAGAGGGTCTAACCCAATTTTTTGTTATGAACAATGTATATAAAAAAGTGTAATGTAATAGTATAAAATGAGTTGGGCCCCCAAAACAATAAGACATGACCTGAGAAGAGGCAGAGTAACATCATTTATCACTGGTAACAAAATTAATAATGCAAAAACTTGCGATAGGGATTGCACAGTGAAAAATGATCATGACACAAAAATAGTGGCAGAAGCTGAGCATACAATCATGTGGAGTGGCAGGGCAATGATTGTGGTAACAAATGGAGTAGCTTGCGTACATCAGAGCGGTCATATGGCTTGAGTGTTGAAGTTTATGGTAGAATGGGTGTTCGATGAGACAAGAATGGTTTTGTGGGTAGCAAATGAAGCAAGTTTTTGTTTATTTTACATTAACATAGCACAGTTCTACTTGGAAGTTTATGCCAAATAAAACCATGAAGGAATTTATGCTTGATTTTTTAAGATGTATTGTTCATATGTGTACAAGTAAATTAAAAATAAGATCTGATTTCTTTTGATGTAAAATGTTAATTGCATTGAGAGATTACTGTAGAAGTTCTTGCATTAGATCTTACTTGGGGAGTTTTTGTGATGGAGTGCACATGCATGAACAATTAAAGAAATGGAAGAGGTTTTTGCAAAAAAAAGTGTTATGAAAAATATTTATTAGGCTGAGGCATGTTGAATGCTCGGCATTGCCAAAGCTACAACTTTTTGCAGAAAACCAGTATTATGAAAAAGTGCATTACAAAATTTTGTTATTCAAATTATAGATGGGATATTAAGGAGTGTGTTTCTATTGGTATTTCATTTGTCAAACTTTGTTCAAAATTCTTCCTTTTTTAGTTTTATTTCATGTAATATTTTTCTTGAAAACTCTATTTTCACTTATGAAAAATTTATTTTTAAAAACTCTTTTTTAAAATCTTTTTTCTAAATTCATAAGCTGTCATCAAATATATGCATAAGATCCAATGATTTGATAAGATTAGTTTTGCTGATGTTTGATTTGTGTTAAGCGTATTGCTATATTTTGTTTTATAATGTTTATATTGAAAACAAAATAAAAAATCCCATGATTATGGGGTTGATTGTGCGGTTATATAACCAAAATAAAAATCTCATGATTATAGAATTGATTGTAGAGTTATCATCAAAATAAGAATCTTATGATTATAAGGTTGACTATAAGGATTTCATGATGTTGATCATACTTTATTTTTTTTTTCTTAATTAGCATACGTTGTCGTTTTTTAGTTATAATGTTTTCTTTTTTTATTTTGTTGGATGTTTTACTTAATTGAAGATTAGTTGTTATGATTAGAGATTTTTTGTTGTTTTATTTTTGCTTTTATATGTTTGTACTCTAAATTATAATGGATAAAGAAAGGGTCAAATTATTTTCTTTGATTTCAAGTTTGATGGTGCCAAAGTCAAGTGTTCTATTGGCTGATCTTATTAACAACATTGTTGACTGAAAAGCCAACCCTGTATCCTATATAATAAAGTCCACCTAGACTTCAATTGTTTTCAATCTTTTGTTATCTTTAGCACCCAATGATTCTAAAAATCCTTCTATCCAAATAACAACACACAGGTTAAATGATAACAATGTTAGAGAGTGGTACCAATTTGTGTTTCTAATGATCAAAGGTAGGGGAAAAATAAGCTATCTGATAAGGGTAACAAAAGCATTTGAATCGGGTTCAGCTAATTATGACATTTGAAAAATAGAGAACTTAATAATGATAGCTTGGCTAATTAAATCCGTGGATCAAAATGATATATTTGAGACATACTAGAGAAAGGCCAGATATTTTGATTTTTTGTTAAGTTGAAATCAAGAACTTGATTAGTATAAAGGACACATTCTTGTCGCAAAGCCCCTACCCATGTTGAGGAAAGTATTTATCAAATATTGACTCAAGTAAAGTAGGAAAAAAGTGATGTTCTCATCATCGCTGGGCATGATAAAAAGGGTATAACACAAGGAACTACTCTTGCTACTTGCCAAAGTGAAGGACCTAGTGGAAAGCTTAAATGCCAAAATTAAGTAATTATGGTGTGAATACTATAAGAAGTCTTATGATATAGGGAACAAATGTTAGGATATCCATGAAAAAGTTCTTGATTGTAAGCCATGAAACTAGAGAAAAAGCTAGAGTCCTAATTTTTATGCCTATGATAGAGACAACAATTGATACTTTACTTGATCCTTACATAATGGCACAAATGGCACAAATGGATTTCTTTAGAAGATGTCTAGTTATTAACAAGAAGTCCAATGCCACATCATTAATTGCTATTATCCTCTGGACTCATCAAGATATTTTTTTTCTTTTTTTTGTCACATAATGATCCATGAAGTGCTTTGATTGTAAAGAGAAGTTCTAATAAAGTGCTTTTGATTCATACGACAAGTTCTAATACAAGGTTTGCAAATTATAGTCCTTGTAAAGAGAATATTGGTATCATTGTAGCAAATGGATTTGTGTGCAAATTAGTAAGCAAAGGAGATGTGGAAATAAACATTTTACAAACAAATGCTTTTGGTTTTACATGTTTCAAAGTGTAAATGCAGTTTTCTTTTAGTTAGTAAAATTAGCGATTTGGGTTGTGTGATAACCTTTTATATTTTGTTATTGTAGATTTTAGGATTTGGTCATTTAGAGGGTGATTAGACTACTATTTATTAGTTGTTTAATGCACTTCAAATTCGAAGTTGTGCATTGTTTTCTCTTCTTTCATAATTCAAATGAACTTTGGTAGAAAAAGTTGTCATCTTACTTTTTCGTACTTAAAACACATGTACTCATATTTATATTTTCTTATCATAGATTTTAGGATTTGATTATTTAGAGGGCAATTAGTATTGTTGAGTGAAATAGACTACTATCTATTAGTTGTTTAATGCACTGCAAATCCAAAGTTGTGCATTGTTTTCTCTTCGTTCATAATTCTAATAAACTTTCATAGAAAAGGTTGAGTTATCTTACTTTTCATACTTGAAACACTTGAACTCATTTTTTTGTTAAAAACAATTTTTCTTGCATGATTGCGATCGTGTTTTAGCAAAATAGGTGCAAGCATTTATCTTATACATACAAACTATTAATTCTATTTCCTCTTGCTCATAGTGATATGTGAGAATTGTCTCGAGTGTCAAATTTAATTAGGGAATGCTAGCTTTTTACATTCGTGATGATCACTCTCTGATTTTTAAAGTTAATCAATTGTGTAAAAAGTGTCATCTATTTTAAAATAGTTCCATAAAATTGTTACAAATTTGTTCTAATTTTGTACTTATATTCTTTATGTTCATAATTGTTGGAAATTTTTTTCACGTAATATTAATGAATATCTTAAAACTTAAAGAAAATGAGATGTTTAATCAAAGTTCATATGCATAACATTACAAAGAGAAAGAAGAAACACTACAAATTATTAGAGTTATTATGTTTGTTAGTCGTGTATCACATTCCTTTTGAGGGGAAGTCATTCTTACATTTATACCAAAATCTTCCAATATCAACTTAGTGAGATGCTTTTTGTATTTCCTTCTACTTGGATCGTTAATTTTTGAGTCTTATGTATTCAATTACATATCATTTATCTACAATGTTCAGCCAAATCATGTGAAGCTTGATCCAAAGGATGTTAAGTGTATTTTTTTCATTTTCTTCCTTACAAGAGGGCGATAATGGTTATTATAATCCTATGGAACATTTTTCAGTGTCTTGTGATATCTTAGTTGTAGAAAAACTCAATCCTTCTAATTTTATTTTGAAGTTTTTCTCTAGGGGAGATTACTATCTATGGAAAAAAAAAACATTGGACACCCACTGTCTCTTCCCTTGTTCATTAAAAATTTACCTTTAATTCAAGTTTTGGATCAGTCTTGACTCTTTACCTTTGATAACTTCTAGAAACTATGTGACTTTGGCCAAGATGGATAGTCTGAGTGATATATTTTCGCATCAAACTTGATGTGTGTTAGGAGACCACAAGCTTCAAGGCAAAAACATGAATTTGAACCCATGACAAATTTTGATATGAATGATCAAGAAGTTAAGATTATTGTTGGAGATGAGGTGGTGAGTGAGGAAATGAATTATTTAGATTTTCTAATTGCTTTGAGAAAAGGGTGAAATTTTTTATTAAATATCCAATTTTAAATTGTTTTTCTCTTTCCAAGTTATGAGAAAATTTCAAGACATTTATTGTAGAATTTGATGAGATCTAAATTCCTAGCTATAACCAAATTGGAAGGTTGTAGTCATAGGAATTGAAGGCATTAGTAGATAATGACATTTTGGAATTTGTGAATCTGTCTAAAGGGAAGAAGATTAAAACTAGCAAGTGGATTTTCACAGCTAAGTATAAGCTTGATGGGATTGTTGAGTAGTGCAAGGCAAGACTCACTACTCAAGGATTATCTGAAACTTATGTTATTGACTATGAAAAAAAAAATTGCTCCAATTGCTAAATTCAACTCAATCAGAGTTGTATTATTTGTTATAATAGAATTGGATTGAGGACTATATCAATTAAACATTAAGAATGCATTCTTGAATAGTGTCTATATGAATGTGTCACTTGAATTTGAAGTTCAAGGAGATTTGGGGAAGAAATATCAATTAAAGAAATCAGTTTTTGGTATGAAGCAATCATCATGTGCTTGGTTTATTAAAGTCATAGTTATGAACCAACTTGGTTATAAGTAGGGTCAAGTATATTGGATTATGTTTGTAAAGAAGGATAAAATTTGTAAACAAATTATTTTAGTTGTGTATGTGGATAATGTGGTGGTTATAGGTGATGATAAAGTGGAATTAGGAACCTCAAAAAGAAATCATCAGCCAAATTTAAAGTACAAACCTCAAAACCCACAAGTACTTACTTGACATGGAAGCTGCAAGAAGTAAAGATGTAATCTTCATCCCTTAAAATGCATTCTTGGCTTGCCTAGAGGGTTTGGAAGCTTGGGTGCAAGTCTACAAGAATAACATTGGAATATCACTAAAAGCATCAGATACCCAAAGAAAACCCCCAATGAATTTAGAGAGCTATCAACACTTGGCAATAAAATCAGTTTATTTGTCTCTCACAAGACCTGATATTGTCCTTAATATAAGCAGTTTTAGTTAGTTTATATATGCTTTTACAAAAATGTATATGAAAAAACTAATCAAATTTTGTGGTGTCTGAAATAGAGTTCACTATTAAAAAAAACTAAGGTTAGAGATGTTGGATGCTAGGATGCAAGTTGGGTTAATTCAATGAAAGATACCAAGTCAATAATATGGTAATGTATGAAAATATAAGAAAATTTAGTGATTTGCAAAGAAGGATATGTGGTGCTAAGAATAGTGTAGAAGACAATTATAGAGTCATTCACACAAAATGTTAGTTATTCTAAATAAGGAGGATATTAGAAGATTTGAGCATGCCCAACTAGTCCTATGACTCTATTTAGTGACAATAAATTTACCATCAATTTAGTTTACGGTTTAATTCTGGATGACAAAATGAATCACATGAGGATTAATAGAAATTTCATAAAAAAGAGATTGAGAATAGCACTGTTGTCTTTAATATTCCTATGTTGTCTAATGAAGGTAGCATTCTTGCTAAAGTGCTTCAAAAATCAATTTTGATTATTGTGTTTTTAAACTAAGAATGGTTAATATTTTATTCATTGGCTTGAAGGAGAGTATTGAAAATTTGATCAAGAATCTCATATTTATGGGATTGTTATCAAAATAATAATCTCAAGATTTTAAGATTGTCAGTTAAAAATATTTCAAATGAGAATGAAATAGTCATTTTTGTTTGTTTATACATGGATGTGTTCCTTATGAACAATATTCATGTAAGTATATACGCTTACACATGGCCTCATTTCACACAATTAAATGCAGATGTTCTTGAATGCAAAGAATTTAGATAACATTAGTGTTTAATTGAAATTGTGATTTGTTTTTGCTTGATTGCGGATTGAATCAACAACCAATGACAATTCTATGTTGGATCTAGTTTGAAATGAACCCTTCTTCACCTATGGGACAAAATGTAATTCCATCAAATTTCAATCCAAACTTGAGGTTGCTTCCAAGTTGTCTTGTGCTCAGATTTTAACTGCCCTATTTGAAAGCAGTGATAAAAAATTTTGAAAACTAAGAGTAAGAATCTACCAGGTGGCTTCTTCTAGCATGGTTTCCTAGAGCATTGAGGTGTTCAGTCAGCATCTAGTAAACAATGCTCTAAAGAAGGGAAAATTGTTAAGTTTTTGTTGAAGCAAACTTATTTGTGCTATGCAGGATTGAACTCGAGATGTTCTTAGAACTGATTTGTTTTAGGTAATTGATGATGTAAATATTTCCTATTTCAGCTAAATCTTGTTTACTTGCATTATTCATGCCTAGCATGTATATAATGGCATGTTTTTCTAGTTCTTCCCTCTTCATGTTGCTAATAATTAGCTCGCTTAAAAATTATGTTTCTCTTCAGAAGTTCATACGTTTATGCTTTCAGCTACTTGATTGCTTCCATGGGATTACAAGCACTATGGAGCCTTGGCCTGGGCTGTCTTGATAGTTATGCAATAAGAATGAAAAGAGATCTTCATAATCCAGTTTTGGTCAGCTTGTTTGTGGTGGGGGACTGGGTTAGTAGGCTTTATCCTTGGATCTCTATTGACGTTTTTGATGCACTATTTAATTATATAATTTGATAGCAAATTTTCCTGTTTTTTTTGCCCTATTCTTTTTAGTGCAGGTAGTTCATATGTGAACATTTTTTTGATGGTTGCTTTTCTGGCCAAATTTGACTGCCTTATAACCTATTTCTTGTCTTTATTTCAACTTTTAAACACTTATTTGCATCATTGCAACTTATGCTAAGCTTGTCTTGCTGCTTGATTGTACGAATAGCTTATATTACCATTTTTTTTAGGAATTTCATAGAATTTACGAGGACATGCTGCAATAGATATCAATCTTTGTTGCTCATCTCGTTCAGCATAACAACCATTCTTCTCAAACCAAGTTGAAGCTGTTAGAATCAAGAGTGGAGCATGAAATCTTAGTGATCTTCTCTATCTAATTAGTGAGTTGCCACTTTGGAAATGGTTTGTATTTTATGCACCCACTTATGTGGTTAAACAAGAATTGCAAAAGGTTGAAGTGATATAAATTTTTGTTTAAATGTGTAGTAGTATTTATAGCCCAAGTACTGGTCAGGTTGAGTGAATTAGAGAAATAGGCATGCATTCAAGCCTACCTTCTTTTTATGTCCCAACAGAAAGAGAATCTCACATCTTGCTTGTTTATGTATGGGAATAACACTACAAATATCTTAGCTTTAAATCAAAGCCATCAGGATTAGGCCTTTTCATTTAAAATCTGTATCATCTACAAGGGAAATTTTCCATTTGAGAAACATCTACTTCAAACGAAGAAAAAATTCTAAAATTTTCTTAGTTATTGAGAAAATGATTCCTTCTTGTAGCGGATAACAACCATTTTGGTATTTTTTTTTATGATAGATTTAGTTGGTTTTATTCTTCTGAATTGCTTGATTTAGCAAGACAAATTATAGAAACCTCTTCAGAGGGTGGGCTTTATATGACTTCTTGTAGTTAAAAATGAGATATTTTTTCATAGGATTCAAGGAAGCACTCATAACAAATATTAATAATCTTTTCAGGTCCCATATGCAAGGCATAAGGATCTTTGATAAATTCCCCTACTTTTGTTTTGTGTTCAGGCTTCGAGATTGTAATGTATTTCACAGGACATTTAATATCCTAGCATAAAGAATGGATATGCTTGCTCAACTACATCCTTAGGGTTTCACAATCCTGAAGTAGATGCAAAAATCATATGCATATGTCAACTGTGTTTATGATTATTATACAATGTTTAAATCTTTGAAACCTCATTGTTCTATATTAGGTTTGTCTTAATGCTGAAGCTTCTTTTGTACTAATTACCACAACAGTTGATTAGAAGTAGTCCATTGGTCTTTCTTTTACCTTAATCCACAAATGAAAGCACAGCCTAAGTAATAGCATTGGTGCATAGTGCAGATTAGGAATAGTTATATGAGTTCACTTATAACCAATTAATCTTGATTTTGCTTTAATCTTTCATTTGTTAGGTTATAGCTTGGTAGGAATTTGGAAGAACTAAGTGTTTTGAATATTTTTAGATAGATTTAATATTGAAAATGTTAAATTAGAAAATATGTTAGTCTCACATCACCTATTGAGATTTTGTCTTACTTTGTAAATAAAAAGTTTTACCCTTGAATAAATACACAATGTTTCTTAACTTGATATTAGAGCAAGATATTATTTTGTTTTAGATTCCCTTCCAGTTGCATACACCAACCTTTAACTTATCCAACCCATTCCCCATTAATAGAAGCCTTCTCACTTCTTTGTCTCCTCTTCACCCCTTATCCTTTCCTTTATCCCTCACATCTCTTGCAACTTTTTCAATTATATCATGACTAGTTCTATTATTCTCAATAAATCAATACCTTTCCCTATGGTACTATTATCTAGTTTAAGTAAACATATTTCTTCTTATGGTTGTAGGTCCTTCAACTTCTTGTTGTCATACATGGGAAAATTCAACACATCCTCTTCAAAATAACAATAATAACATCAAATATGTCATTGGCTATCATCTGGATGTCGTCACTTGACTCCTCAATAGGTTTGACCCTACGATGGCATTAAGTCTTATCTTTTATGAAATAACCAGGGTTGTCTTGGATTTCTTAAATTCATGTACTTCTTGGAAAATAACATTACTTGCTTATATATTATATCCTCATTTTTCTCTCTACAATAACATGATATAAGGCTCCAAGAATATTTTGGTACTCTATAAAGTTGGATATATTCCTTATGTATAGATTTTTATTATTGATCCTACTGTCCCTCTCTAGTCTTCACTCATCTCGTCAATGGGTCCAATCTCAACGAATATTAGACTCCATTGTTCTTCATCCAATTGTGACATTTGCTCATGTTATTTGGGTCATTTAGTTTTAGTTCCTCTTATAGCCTCTAGTACTAATCAAGGTGGTCTTTTAGTTGGCTCTTGTTAATGTCACATTAATCTTGGATCAGGTGTTAGTATTGAGGATTATGGCAATCGGTGATTTCCTTCTTGCATTGTGGCAAAATTAATCATCCCTGTGATAGATTTTGACAAAAATGTGGTGACATTGTTTTGGACAACTCTTCTCTTTATAAATTCCACTATTTCTTGTTCCTTTGATGTGGTTATTATGTCTTAGGTGGACTATGTATGTCTTCTTTAGCACTCAAGCATTGGTATCTATCTCACTTGCTATCATTACATCCTAGTCCATTGGATTTAGATTCTTGCACTTACACTCATATGTAGGCAATTGTCATTTTTTCCTCCCCATCCTCTTTTTTATTGTTGGTAATGGCATTGTATCTATAATTATTGTAAAGTTTATTATACCACTCTAACATAGCTTCATCTTTTACAATATATATGTTTTCTATTTTCTAATCAGTCACATGACTATACTAAATCTCACAACTGTTTAATAACTTTCTTTCTATCTTCTTGCATCTTCATGATTGTAGCAAAGGCAGCGATTCATAGCATTATTAAAGCATGGGACTTTTAGTATCTACCCTCAACATCCCTTTTGTTCTTTTCTCTATTATCTCTCATCATTGATATTGTCATTTGGGTCACTCTCCAATGTCTCTAGAATTTTGTCATAGTGGGCCACTCTCCAAAATCTCTAGAATTTTGTCATAGCTTGCTTGTTCGTAACAAAATTTGAATATAATTCATTTAAGTTAAGCAAGCATCATTAGCCATCTTTCCATTCCTCTTCTTATTAATTTTATTGTCCTTTTGAGTTGGTTCATTTATTCATATTTCAAACCTAGTCAAGTTTCTCCTTGCGTACATTTTGGGTTCACTTAGAGTTATCTTCTTAAGCATCGGGCATATGATCCTATTTGTATTTCTCAAAAATTTCTAAGGCATAATGTGTGTTTTTCACTAGTATAAAAGCTCATCACTACCAATATCTAGAATTTAATAAATCCCATGTTCAATATTTTTGCAATACAAGAAACATCATTCACCACATTATGTCTATCTATATTTCATGAAAATGACATTGTTGAACAAAACATCATCGTCTCCTTGATGTTGTTTTAACTTTTATGTTTTATATGAATGTGGTTTGGAGTTTTAGGGTGATCTAATGTTCAATTGGATGTTTACTTATTAATTGCTTCTCCTTTATCTTTAGTGATGTTGCATTATTTGTTAATCATATAAAACAAATTTCCATTCTCTCTTTCTTTTAAGATTTGTTGTTTTTAATTATGTTTATTCCTCTCTTGCTAGTCATAAACATGTCCTTTGAGATGTATGTTACATCTTTTAGGGTTACTTTTAAACTTGGTAACGATATAGATGTTATGATCTTTTCACTTGACATTTGTGAATCTATGTTGATTTTAATTTTCATGAGGCATTTCCTTTATTAGTATTCTCTCAAGACTACTACATTCCTTTGTTCTACTTCTTCTATGATACCTTACTTGCCTCACATCCTTTATAATATATACTTGAAGGTGTTTCCCCTCTAGTTACCAGGCCTTTTCTACACCATGCTTACTTTCTTTTTGCATCTTGTAGTGATGAAAATCAAGATCTTCTCCTTATGAACATCTTTAAGTGGAAGAAGCTCCAAAAACATGCATCTCTATTTCATCCACCAAAGATGGACATTAATTCATGTGGATGTTTGTGATGCCTTTTGGTCTAGATCTCGAAGAAGCTATGTATGTGGAGCAAACACTAGATTATATTTCTTAGGGGAAGACTAAAATATGCAAACTTAGGAAAGCAATATGTCAAAATGCTTGGTTGATAAGCTTTGCAAGGTTTAACTTAAAATTGGTATGTTCAATACTAATGTTGATCATTTTATCTTTGAGATTTGTCGTCTTAGAAGTTTATGTTCATATTGTTCTTACTAGAAGTGGTCGATAAGGAATTTCTAAACTAAAAATATCTTAGAAAATGCTTTCTTGCGAAGGGCTTAAGGCATTTTAAATATGTCCTTGAAATTGAATTTGCTAATGGTTTGTGATGATTATATTATAAAAAATATTGGTCTACTTGAGTAACTGAACTTTGGTGCAAAATTTGTTGACACCATTGTAGATAAGATCAAGAGGAAACATTTGAATATGCCTCAATGCACCAAGAACTTGTTAGAAGATATCGTATAGTCACTAAACTCGATATTGACTTTGCTATTGTGTTGTCAACTAATATGTGCAAAATACAATGGAAATGTATCGGTGCATCATTAGAAGGATTTTAAGATATATCATGAAAGTTTCTAGAGAAGGATTTTGATTTGGGAAACAAAATCCTTGACATGGAAGTTCACTTGGATGCAGATTATGTTGGCTCAATCAATGATAAGAAATTTGCATATGGAACTATATTTTTGTAGGTAAAACTCTTTTAATATGAAAAAGCAATAAACAGACCTATCACTTCCAAAGGCTATGTAGAAGCTAAATAGAGGTTATGACTTATGATACTTGTGAAATAATGTAGGTAAAATCTATTGAAGCCTCTAATCTTGTTTGGCGAAAGTTAAATGCTATTGATATTGCTTAAAATCCTATATTTCTTTAGTAGTTGAACACATTAGTGTTGATTATCATTTGGTTGGAGATGTAATCTTTAAGAAAATTGTAACTTCTCATTTGTAAAGTTTTGATTACCATTGCATCTTTATCAAAGCTTTAGGATTTGTTTTTGTTCCTCTTAGAAAATTGTTGATGTAAATCTCATGGAAAACTTTGAGCTTTTGTAAGATTTGTTTCTAGATTTGTTTCCATCAAGAAAATTTGTTGATAACAATTCAGTGGAAGAGAAAAGAGACAAGTGATGGAAGCAAAATTCCAACATTTATTTTTGAAATTGATTCCACATTTTAAATCTTTCTTCTTTCTCTCAATCATCGAATTATGGGTTTACGAACATGTGTCTTAGAGCAAATTAGTCCTTTGGATGAACGGTTCTGGTGATTCCGAATTTATAACTCTACTTTATTCTATGATGTCTTATATGTTCCCCATTCTCATCCAAGATTGAAACATTTAAAGGCATTTAGACTAATAGATAACTTACATGAAGGATCTCTTGAGGCCTATAAGGGATTTAGCTTAGAGGGTATTTATCTACCCATTTGTTTTTACCCCTTGAGACACCAACATAGCCTTAAGAAAAGGTCTCTTAATAGAAACTCAATGACGGATGACCTCTTAAGAGATCATGGTTTTAGCTATTTTTGTCTTTGGAGATCTGAAAGGGAACATTGCCTTGAACCATAATAAGCTTTTAGAAGGATACCATGAGACCAGTTTAATTCTAAGGACATGGTCTCGAGCTTTAATAAGCCTTGAGAAAGCACATTTACATATAGGTGATTTGTCTTGAGGGGTTATTTTGGTGAATTGCTTATGGAGGAATGTGTCAACACAAGCATAACTTTTGAAAAGATTTCTTGATCATGGATCCCATTTTTTTGAGGATTTAGGCCCCTTGAATCTTCTTTCTTTGGGCATGATTAAATGCCCAAATAACAATTTACCTCTCTTTGTGTCAAAATCTTCATTTATCAAAATTGACTTGATGAACTTTTATCTCTTTTTATCAATGTGGTGAGGTTTCTCAGTTGCTCATCTTTTGTTTTTTTTTTTTTTTTCATTTTCAGAATGTTTTTCTCACGAAGGATCTAATTATTTTCCAATATGTTCATCCATTGTTGACACCATCTTATGTTGCTCCTTACCAAGCTTTGATAGCTCAAGGGGTTTTAGATTTTTGGCATTTATTGTCGAATAGATTATATACAATGACATTTTGAGTTGATAGGCATTGTTGTTAACTTTCTTGATGAAAAGGAAAATTTCACACCTAATAAGTGTTAGCTTCCTTCACCTTATGATTTATAGCCCATTAAGATTTGTATGATACAATTCATGGCCTCAACTTAATTGTCTATTTGTGGCTGAAAGATTATATTTTTAAGTATGGTATCTATCATTTCCCTTAAGTTGCATCAAAATGGAACTAATTTTCTTAGTCAAATACTATTGAAGATGGTAGTCAGGAAGAGTATAGATATTTTTAAAGAATAGCCTAGCAATTGTTTCCTTGCAAATTTTCTATTGACATGGCGAAAAGGTTAACATCTTAAAAATATTGTTAACCATCACATACAAATGATTATTTCCTTGCCTAGGTGTAAGTGATCCCTTGAACAATCCGGTGAAGTTTTTCTAATGTTTCAAGTTAACTAGTAGCATTTAAATTTTTTGTTTATATTAGCAACAAAGTATGCATCCTTGGATGACTCCCTTGAGTAGCATTTGAGGCCACTACATTTATCTTTGTAGAATCTGAATAGTCTTAGTGATGTCAAAATGTCTAACTTTTGAAGTATGATTTTCTTAAATCCAGCTCAATTTGTCTTTATCTTGAGGAATACTTGTTTGTAGTCCAAAGAGAATACTTGGTTGATCTTCATTTTTGAATCTCTGCAAGGACTTATTTCAAGATAGTACCCTCAACATATCTTGTGGAGTACTCTACATGCTCCTCTGATTGCACATGTGGTGTGAGCATAAGTTGGAACCAATCAAGGGAAGGATCATTGCTTTCCTAGATCAAGTTCCATTAATGAACCAAGCTTGAGACTCGATTTCCTAGGCCAAGAGGATTCAAGCTTCAAAATTCCTAAGTCTCAAGTGACCAAGAAATTTTGGATTATTTGGGCAATTTGACTATTAAGTAATTTGAAACCGCATTTATGAATGAAAGGGTATCTTTTTTCTTATATTGTCTGAGAGTTTTTTTTCACTAAACTTAAGCTCACTTATGCATATGGGTGGAGCATGCAACTAATGCTCAAGCACTCCAAAACACATTTAACATGTAAACACACAAATTGACATGAGAGATATTAGGAGATTTGAATTATAAGATAATCAATTTAATCTTAAGAAAATTGAGTGGTGACTATGGAAATTTCTTTTTTTTTTTAAATTGTTTTAGGAATTTCAACAAAAATTAGCTTTCATTGACTAAACCACATGAAATTTAGTTAGTAAATTGATCAACAATACAAGTAGGAAAACCCACAACAACACTAACACAGTATTTAATTTTGGGGTTTGCAAATGGGAAAATCAAATTAATGGCTACAAGAGTAAAACAAATGCGAAGGAGACACAATGTGAGATAACTTAACCTTGTCGAGTGAAGGGAGAAGCAGCTCTTCTTCTCCTAAGATTGACCACTACCTTGCTTCCATTGGATCACCTAGGAACCGCAATTTTTTTTTTTGTAAATCTTGAGGAAATTCTTCAAAGAACTCGTTTAACTGCTTTTTAAGAAAACTAGCATTCTAGTTAGTTATATCTCTCTCTTTTCATCATTCTCATTAGGTGCACCAAATTGATGGAACCTACTTTTGCTTTGTGAAGTGAATATAGAGTCATTATCCATAACAATGGTGTGAATTGTGGACAATTAAAGAATCAATTTGATTTGAATAACTCAAATTCAAGAAACTCAAACAATAAGTAACAATAGAAGTATATGCTTTCTCCAAACCAAATTCTATAATTCAAATGATATCACAACCGGTCTCTCAAATAATTTGTAAAGGTATGTCATATAAGTTAAGTGATTTTGCAATAGAAGTCTTTTGATTATCTTTAGAATAACAAAAACCTTTTCCCCACAATTGGTAAGTATCAATCTTACAAAACCACTGCCTTTTAGCCACAACTAGGTAGGGATCAAGCTCTTCATAAATCTCCTCCCTTTTTTGTCGTATCCAAATAACAGGTCAACCTTATACGTACAAGCAATATAGCTCAATTTACACAATACAACTCACTAATGATATACCATATACTTATAGAAATTTATATGATACAAAGTTAAAATAATGTAAAAGATATTATCAAATAAGAATAGAGTTTAATGCAATGTTGAAGATAATTAAATCAAGAATGCTTTGTATGCAGCAACTAAAAGATTTTTATTTCTATTGTGCATAGCTCGTATTCATTGATCTTGATCTTGAACTCTAGTCAAAGGATTTTGCAATTAGAAGATTATTATTCTATCATCAATTCATTAGTCCAATCTTGTTGATATTCTATCCTATTTATATGCATGAATTGTATGCAGATAAAGAAGTTGCAACTACTATAATCGCATTTTCAAGACAAAACAATTAAATGTTATATGTTTTGACGTATCTATTAATAAGCCATAATCATCATATTAGGATGATCAAAATAGAACTAGGACCATCTTGACGACTTAATGATATGACTTGTGCTATTAGACTCAAAACAACTTATCATATAAAAAAATCTTTTGTATTGTACAAAGGTATTTCTTACTATAACACTTAAGTTTTAAATATATTGTGCTAGACAATCACACAGGTTATACAAGTACAACACAGTTCATTTTTACAATTTAAATAGATTGTACATTCTAATAGTAGATCATCACTGTATGTTATTTATTTTTACTATGAACTAAGCTTTTAAGAAAAATGTTATATGATGTGAATGTCTAAGTATGAACATGTGTACAATCAAGTAGTAAATACTTTAACCATACTTAAAGAGATAGTCCTACATATATGATAACTTTGCCACTATGGTACAACTATATAGTACTACCAAACATTCATTAGAAATCATGAACTTGAAATTTGCTTCCCCCTTGCCTTGACCCATCTTTGTCTATTGCTTGGGCAAATTGACACCTATCTAGCTATTTGAAATCATCACTGCACTCTCCAAAAGCTATTTTGGCTGGCTGATTTCAATTTTTGGCCACATCTTTAATTCATTCAAATAGGTCACATCATATTTCAAATTGCCAAAAGTTGGCTATCTTGCTCTCTATATGAAGTTTATCATATCCAACTAGAAAACACACAAGTCCCATATATTTCATATAAAATAATTTTATAAAATATGACTTGAAAGAAATAGAATCCAAATACTACACTACCAAGCACTAATTATTGTCAAGATCATAGCATTATTGTCATCATTGGTGGTCAAGTCTGCACATGCCAGAATGTATCATCAATGTTGATTAGAATGAAGAAATACATGGGGTTTGAGAGAGCTTATTCACCATTTTATTATAGACTCCTTTCTTGTGTCTCTTGATGAGGTTAAATTGCTATAAGCCATCCTCACTGTAGCTTTAAGTCTAGAATCTCCCCTACCAATTGCTCCAAAATGGATTAGTCCATCACTGATTGCAAGATTATTACATCACGTAGGAATCAGATTACGTCCTTTTAGCAAATATATTGCTTATACTGTAATCTTAATCTTTTGCATTGAATAAATTGTTTTTTATAAAAAAGAAAAGAGTTTAGAGATATTTGCAATTGTTGATGATTCAAGTGAACTACCATCTCCTTGCCCAACATATAAGAATGCCAACATTTGATGGTAGATCTTTATGACAAGTTGGTTAATTTTTTTGTGCTTCTTGTACTAACTAAAAATAATATGCTATTATTTTTTCTTTTTGCATCAATACAACCTTAGTAGCATGGCTAGAGCCAATATCGCATGAATATTGATGATTTGGTAATGCCTTAACATTATTATCTCCTTTAGCTTCATGAATGTCTTCTCATGATCATCTCAAGATTCAAATTTCTGATTTTGTTGAGCTAATGAATGTAGTGACCCTACATTCTTGGAGAACCGCTTGATGAATTTCCTTGAATATGAACAAGCTTCCATGAAGGTCCTCACTTTAGTAACATTCTTGGGTCATGCTTGTTTTTTAATGATTTTTGTCTTTTTTAAATCAATGCTAATCTATATTCTCCTTTATAAACCTTAAATATACTAGGGTCTTTTTCTCAAGTACACTTGCATTTCTATCAAGTGAGTTTAATCTTCTTACGTTGAGAACACTTTCCTTGCATGCAAGAAACAAACCTTCAAGTACTAATTGTATATATCATTAAGATATATAATTACAAAATCCTCATTGTGAGGTATTGAAATGTCATTCGTTTGTTTTAGGAATGTTGTTGGTGCATTACATTATACAAATTATATTTCCAATAATTCATGCAACCCATGTTGAGTCTCAAATGTTGTCTTTCAAGTAATCTTGAATTCTTATTTTTTGATATCCAAAATTCAAATCCAATTTTGAGAAGATTCCAAATTGTTTGAGTTGATCAACTAGATCATAAATAAGTAGGAGGGTGTGCTTGACAATGGTTAAGTGCTAGATAGTTGATGCATACCATCAAGCCACTATCCATCTCTGGTGTTATCACCATTGGAGAAACACAAGGAGAATTGCTTAACTTCAATGCTCTTATCTTGAGCAACTCTAAAGCTTTTTTTTTTCTTTTCATTATCTATCACAAAATTCGGATACATGCTTGTATTAGGTAAGGAGGCATCTAACACAAGAATAATGTAATGCTTTATAACCCGTCTTGGTGTAAGAACTTGTGCCTCTTCAAATGGTTCTAGATATGTGCAAATTAGCTCTTAAAGTGGTTTGCACAATCGATGGGTTCATGGACACCACCATCTAGTTTATTTTGGTTAAATGAGGAATAAAACCTAGTTATGACAAGTATTAACATGTCATTTTTGCAATTGCTATTGCTTCTATTATTTGCTTCTCTTGATCTTGCTTCAAAAAAATATTCTTCTTATCCATCATAAACTAACACTTATGAACATGTTCTATAATCCATGGCATCTTTATCTCATGCGTAGGGCAACCCAAAATTACTTTTCATTTCTAGTGGTATCACTTCACATAAATTTCATATATCTATATATATAGTGTTGAATAATTACAATTTTCAGCTTATATTGATACTCATCTTTGACTTTTGAATCCAACCTAATTAGTGGGACTTACAACAATAGTTAGATACGCCTCTTTACTCGGCTTTTAAAAATAAATTTTTTTGGGCTACTACTATCCAGGATGGTATCAATCACTTTCTTCACTTCATTCTCCTACTGAAGAGTTTTTTCTTCTGTCTTGAGGGTGTATTGAGTGTCTGTTTTGGGCTTCACAATCAAAGATTGGGCATCATATGTGTAGTGCATCATCTCAAAGACCTTTCATCCTTCAACAATGACCAATTCTTTTCCTTTTCAATTCCCCTTAAACTTCATTAGGAATAATTATATGTGAACCAAATATAGTGCCACTTTTTCTGGCAATGATAACAGAATTTTGCTTTAAGTGGAAGAAGAAAATAATGCTAAAGTTGTCATAGCTATTGCAGTCCTCTTTGTTAGATATCCTTCTTTGCCTTCGCATTTTTGGAGCAATAGCCTTACTTCCTTGACATCTAGTGGACTTATCATTGCAAGCCTCGTTTTTGCTCCCAATAACCATCGTGGAACTACTCGTTTCAAATTTTGAATAAGGAAAATGCAAGCTCTTCAAAAAAAAAAAAAAAAAAAAAAATTTAAGCTCATTTGCAATTGGATAATGTAGTCTTTCAATATATTTCATTATATTTTGTTTTTCATCTAGAGGACAAACTTAAAAATTGACAAAGGCTTCTATGTCATCCATCTATTTTCAGAGGATCTCGTAGGATAAAACTCTTGATGAGCTTCTAATATTGATTCCAAGATATATTGCTATCAATCCTGATTTGTGGTAAGCATTGCACCATGCAAGACCATGATGAGATAACTTTAGCAGTCACTCGAATGCTTATAAAGGGAGAAATTAGTTTGAATTGATTCAACGAACTAGCATACTTCTCTGCTCTAATTTCTCATTATACCTCAGCAAATCTATTTTTGCTTTCACTTTAAGTGGTTTAGGTTGACCTTCAAACAATGATGACATGGCACTTTTCATTTTCATCATCCTTATCTTTTATTGCCTCATTTGATCTGTAAATTGATTGAATCTCATTTGGTTGGATCCTTCAAATTGTAAATTGATTTAGTTTTCCCGTAGTTTGGAGAATTGTATCCCATTGACAAATTTGATCCTTTTGACTTCTTTTTCAATGCAATTGTTGCTATGGATTGATTCTTTGGCACAATTTCCATTGTGATTTGAACTTTGTTCGTCAACTGCTTGATAAGTTGCTTTGATTGTTTTGTCCAATCCATGCAATCAAAGAGTTCAGCTTGTTCATAAATAAATGAAAGGAATCAAAGCAATCACTCATAGAGTTGTGTACCTCTCTCTATAATATAAATAGTGAGTCTTATTCATAAATAAATAAAGGAATTTCTTTACATATACATTGTGGATTTAAGCTTGGCACAGGCAATGATTTTTTTTTTAATGAAGAAGCTTGCGAATAATGTCCAATATGAACTTTGCATCTCTTTTTTAGAGATGAAAACTAACATCACATGAAAGTAAAATTAATTAGCAAATATAAATTATCTACCATGTTGTTTTGAGCTTAAGTAAATCGAACAAACTCTAAAAATTTCCATCCATGGGCATTATTATCTTTCATTGTTTGTTTTTTTTTTTTTTTTTTCATTTTGGTAAAAAATGCTTATTAATCTTGAATGATGTGTTATCACTAACCAAATTATAGTCAATCCATGCATTTTAATTGGTTTCCATGTTGGCCAATCCAGGTAACTGCAACCTTATCTCTTGCGGCCGCATGCTCTTCTGCAGGAGTAGCTGTACTTTTTGCAAGGGATGTAGAGTTCTGTCACGTGTTCCCGCTGCTTTCATGCAGCAAGTTCGAAATCTCAATAGCATTCGCCTTCGTCGCATGGCTTTTAATCGCCGTGTCTTCCCTCGTCATGTTTTGGTTGTTACCCTCTGTTTAATCCCACCACATTTGTATGTCCAATCTTCTTATTCGTTTATCATGCATGGGGGCTTACTTCACTTGTATACCTCATTTGTGTTACAATGAGGAGAACATTTCTCAGTTCATTCCTTCTTCCATTGTAGTTGCAACGCTGCTCCATTTGTTTACCTTAGAACCGATCAGTACTTACTGCAGCTTGGATTACAGTCTATACAATCAACCAAAGTTAATTTCTTCTTTCTTTTTTATGATTCTGAGAGATCATTTGAGATCAAAGACAAAACAAAGAAGGGTGATAGCTTCGTTTATAAAAGACAACACATGAGACAAGGTGATACATCAACTCATCAAAACCATGCCTTTTTGAAGATCATAAACTGTCAAGCATGATAGAAATGCTCAAAAATCCAATCTATGACATGTTACTCATGATTTCAGATGATTGTGAATGATGTGATGAATGATTTTTTTTTTTTTCATAGTTATGTTGTTCTTATAAAATAATATTGTATTAAAGTTCTCTCACACAATGAAGAAAATCTGAGAAGTTTAATAGCCAAATTGGAGTATTTTATTTCAACATAGAGAGTTTTATATGATGCAGTTAAAAGGTTCTTTCATAAGTTCTGATGATTTGGTCTTGTACTATGGCTTTTAGATGATAATTGAAGTCATAAGACCTGTTTAGCTTATGGGAATAGAATACTTTGTCAATTACTTTCATGGGGTTCACACATGCTAATCACTGGCTTGTGATTAAATAAAGTGTGGCTGTGATATTATAGGCTCACAGGCCAATGTCATGCCATCACAGGCCACGAGCATACGCCTTTGTTTCTATTGCTCCATAGACTTATTATAAATTGCAATCATTCTATTAAAAAATCAATTTTTCTCTCATACAAATAAAATATTTTCTATATTTTTTTTTTCTGATCAAAACTTTTGGGACATATTTATTTGCAATCAAACTCTCTTGCAAGCCAAATTGATATTTCTTTTTGCTACTGTTAGTATTTAGCAATAAGGAATAAGGAGTGATTATATTGTGCCACTGTAGCAAAAATGTAGAAATAGATATTCGAATTTTCAAAAAATAATCATTTTTATTTCAAGAATAACACATCAAATATCAGTCACGATGAATGCAAACAACAAATTGATGAGTCACTCGATGTGGCCCGGTTCAGCTCTGGTGGCCGCCGATGAATCACGACGACGTGTGATTTACGATAAAAAAAACCGGAAGCAGTGGTTTATTTACATCGCATATAAAAATGATGGCTGTCTCTTGATCCGGCGTAAACTATGGCCCACGTTACGTGGAACTCGAGTTCGATTCACAGATTCGAAACGATTCCGCATATTGGAAGGCGGTTTCGAGTCCGAAAAGAATCGATGAATCTCTTGTAGCATTGCGGGCCCCACGAATCCTTTTCCTGACTTATTTCTTTATTACGTGGGTGACTTGGCTAATGCTGACTGTGTAAATATTTTTGAGATATTTGTTTTAAATTATTATGCTTCTCTGTCGGAGAGGAAACTAAAATTTATTAAATATTTTGTTTCACACAATTGTAGAGATAAATATTAAGTTGAATTTTCACTTTAATTGGTTTTAACAAGTAAAAATTAATTATATATAATTATTTATTATTAATTATATTATTTATGAAGTTGATATATTATTTTCATAGTTTTATAAAAGAAGAAATAAAAATAGATGAAAGAGAGTGTGGGCCTGCATGACGTGGAACTTGAGTGCTCGATGGACAACTGTTTTGACTTTTGATTTATTTAAGTATTTGTGTTTTCGGGTCGGAACGAATCAAAGATTCTTCTGCTTGAAACACGAATACATTTTTCAGTCGATGGATGCTCCTCTCATACTTTACATTAAACGAAATCGCTTTATTTATTTAAAATAAAAATACAATTAATGACGTGTTTAGTTTTCTTCATTTCTTTTTTCTCAAAAAACATTATTAAAATTTAGGAATGGTTCTTCCATTATAATTAAAATAGCTTATATTTAAAATAATTCAAAGATTGATTTGATATTGAATGCATAAATCATTTAAAATATTTTTAAAATTTTAAATCCCATAATATAAAATACTAACTAGAAATTCAAGTTTTCACAATATTTTTTAATATATATATATATATATATATATATATATATATATAAACAAAACAATGTTAAATCATTTATAATGACTATTATTGTATTAAATGCCACTTGTAAAAACATATCACTGTTTTCTAATAATTAAAAATAACATTTTCAAAGTAATTTATTAATTAATTATCTTAATAATTTTAAAAATTGAATTACATATTTATAATTAATATAATAATATCACTGTCGAGCCATAAGTTTGAAATATGCACTGAAATAAAATAGGATGGTAACTTGCTGTATGCGGCGAAAAACGCCGGTGAAGTGGCCACCAAAACTGGCCCCAAGTCGTCCCCGTCACCGTCAGCTTACGTTAGCCACTTGGGCTGAACCATCTGGGAGTCCGATGTCGACTTTTCCAAAATTTGCTCCACCTCCGAGCGGTTTCGAGTCCGTCTCGCATTCGAAAGAGTCCTATTTAAGGGCAGCTTCCCCGCCCAGTGCAGCTCAATTCACCCGATTCCTAATCGGCGCAGTGGTCTTTGCAGTTCAATCCACTTGCTGTTATTTCTCGTTTCTCAAATCAAGGTGAGTTTCGATGCCTACACAAGTCTAATTATCTGCTATTTCTTCCTTAATTTTCATGAATAAGGTAACTTATCTTGCATAATTCATAGCAAGGCCTTAAGGATGCTGTTTCTTTGAGCGGTTTCGGTTCCTTGTTCGTTTCGGTCATTGCGGTTCTTCGATATTTCTTACCGTTCTGTTGAAAATTGGGCTTTTTTCTGGTATTGGCTATGAGAGTTTTGGTGGTTAAAGGCTTCACAATTAATTCAAGCTCTTAGTCTTTTTGCTGCCTTTTGAGGTTACATACAAAGCAATTTCAACCGGATTCTGAATACCTTCAATCTCTATTTATCAATAAAACTCAAAAGTATTTGCCTTTGTGAACATCTTCTTGTCTTTCTTTGATTCGAGTTGAAATATGATTCAAATTTTGAGTAGTCTTCGATCTTTGGGGACAAGTCTCTCTTATTTGTGTTCCTATTCTGTGATCTTTGTACAACCATGAAATCACTGATCAAAGAGCACAAGTGCTACTTGTGTCATGCTTGCTGAGCATATACTCTTCTTCTGCTTTCTATGCATATGGAGGTCAGCGGTTTCCATGTGGCAAATTGGAAACAAGTTGAATATCCCTATTGTTAGTAGAGTGAGAACAAAAGGGTTTTGGTGTTAAAACACATATTTATACCTAAATCTTAATTTCAATTTGTTCCTAATTGAATCATCATGTCTTTATACGAGATGATTTTGTGCTAAGGTTAGCCAAATAAACTAATTGTCATACTCATTCAATCCAAAAGCTTGCCATCATTTCAGCTATCCATTGTGGAATGACTTATTTTAGAATTGCTTTTCCTGGAGATTACAACTTCAGGGACATATATATGGAGGAGCCTGATAGATGTATAAATTATAGAGTTAAGGTGCTCTTGACAACTTACTTGACTTGATTTGCCTCAAATTGCTGAGAGCCTAATGAGTTGGGTGAGTTTGAAAAAGCTGGGTCTTTTCGTTTATTCTATGTTCTATTGGCAGCCATAATGACAAAGTAAAGGAAAGCCACTCCATTATGAGGCTTTAATGCCATCTTAAATGAAATTTTTGCTGTGTTACTATTTATTTATGGAGGAAAAACCACAACTCCACTCTAACATACCTCCAATAACCCAAGTATGGATAGAATACAAACTACAATCCATAAAACATCTCCTTGTATTATTATTTAATAGTTGCTTCAGTAGTATTAAACTTGCTATTGATGTGGATGGTTTCTTATGTATCATCAGTCCACAGATGATTGAATAATCCTTGGATTCATACTTTACTTTTGACCTTTAGGTGAAGCATTTCATGATACTAATCTGGTATTTTGATGCAGAAAGAAGCATTGAAACTATTTGCCCATGGCCACCAACTTGATTGATCTTTGCGATTTGTACCCAATTCCTGTGCATCCTTTGGAAACTTTTGGCTATGATGAAGTCATCGAGGGTGGCCTTTTACCATCTAGTTTCAATATCTGTCCACAGCTCCTGTTTCATTCCAATGAGCCATTTCTGCAAGAAGGTCTTTGTCAGAGAGATGGAAAAGAGTCATTCTTTTCAGAGGAAGTCGTCTGGGATGCAATCTCTAGTGACCCATTTTATGATTGTCTGACAAAATACATTGAAACTACACAAGTAGATGATCAGTTTATTCCTTCATTCAAAGACAAAGATGTAAACATGATTCCCAATATCAGTAATTGCTTGGTTCCTAATGGTGCCATCATGTCTGACATTGACATGGAAGGATTTTATCATAACTATCCAGCTTTAGGAGAAGAGTTGGAAGTGGTCATGCTATCTGAAAATGATAGCAAATCTTTAGCATGTCCTATTGATTTTGATATATATGAAGGAATTCTAAGAAGCTCCATGCTTGAATTACATGATAATGAATTGATTGACGACCAATTAGAAGTAGAAGTTCTTGAAACAGTTGGTTCATCACTTAAGAAACATGGAGTAGTTTTGGAAGAGAGTGGAAATAATGATTTAATAGGTGAAGTTGTCTACACGCCAGTTGACGATGACCCTGGAAGACCTGAATATGCATTTTCATGCCACAATTTCTCTGCAAAATGCCCCGACTCTTGCAGAACACAGTGTGAAGTCAGAGGTTTGTTGGGTTCGGAATATTCCATCAACAAGAACAAGAGAATATCCTCACTACACTCCAATTCTGAAGATCACACAAGTGATCCTGATGCTTGGCCAAGCAATTTTGTTAGCATGCCTCCATCAAATGAATATCAAATGGATGATGCAGATGAACACTTGAAAAATTTCTTTGAGAAAAGTCAGAGGAGCAAAAGAAAAGCGGAAAAAAGGGAACGCAAGGGGAGAAGACCACGGGATAGGCAATTGATCCAAGATCGTATTAAAGAATTGCGAGAGCTGATCCCCAATGGAACACAGGTGATAATTGATTCAGGTTTCGTTTCCCTTGATCGTTAATTTGGTGCTTATTCTTTATTCAAAATATTTTGATGTTTATCCTCCTACCATTGTCTTCCACCAGTGTAGCATTGATGAGCTTTTGGAGCGAACCGTTAAGCATATGATGTTCCTCCAAAGTATTGCTGTGCGGGCAGAGAAGTTAAATCAATCTATTCGATCCAAGGTAGTATATGACCTTTGTGAAGGCTGCTTCTTGATAAAGATTGACAGAGATAACTTTAGCAATTGCCTGAATATCATCATTGTAATAATAACAGCCCCAAAGATTTCTTTTAATTACGTTATGTTATATGGCTCAATGTTAGCTTTTGAAACTAGCCATAATTAATGTGCAGTGTTGAATAATTGGTTTTTTGTTTTTCCTTTCTGAGATATGGGACATAATCTTAGAAAGGAAGTGAATTCTGGAGATTGAAATCTTAATAGAATTCACTGGATGAATCAACATTTTTTGTTGATTGCTGTTCTATAAAGAAGCATTTTGAGGAGAATTGCTTGGTGGTAATCTAATGATTTTAGATGCCCCCCATGTTCTGCTTGTGTTATGGCATCATTGGATCTTTATGAATGTTGTGCAATCCAATCTCCAGGCTGCCCTTTTAGGCAAACCAGTTCTCCATGCTGGGGAATTGGGCATCTAATCTATTTTCTTTGCAGCTAAAAAAAAAGACCGATTAAACATCCTTTCCTAAACTACAATTCGACCAAACTTTTAAGGAGGTAATTGATTCTATCGAAATCCTACAGGTTGGTGGAAAACAGCTTGAAATACATAGGATCACATCTCAGACCTTCCCTTTGATCATTGAAAACCTTGAACAGCCAGATCAACTACTCATAGAGGTGATAGCATTTCACTGATAAAGCGATTACTTAAGTGGTTTGCCATGGCTTTGGTAAATATTGACTCCTGCTGCAACACGTACAGGTTGAGTGCCGAGACCATGGTCTCTTCTTAGAGATTGCACAGGCATTTAAACGATTGAAGATGACCATCCATGAGGCAACTCTTGAGAACCAGTCAGAAGTTACGTGGGCTCGTTTCGTCGTTCAAGTAAGAATGTGCTTCAGAAATGGGGAATAAGATGCTCCTCATCATTCTTTTAAAATTTATAAACTCCAGAAATGTGATTTTGATTGCTTAGTAACATTAATTAGGAACCCAACTGCTTCAATCGCATGGATATATTCTGGCCATTAATGCAGCTGCTGCAGTTCAAGTTCTAATGCCTAAATGAAACAAACATCTGCCAAGTATTGGCAACTTTTTCTTCCAGGGAACGGGAAGCCAACTTTTTCTGCTTTGTAGCAAAGGAGTTCTCTGTTCCAAGTGAACAATTCTTGTAATTCTCATTTACTTTATACATGTTCCAAAAAGAAAAGGAAAGTGAGACTCTTGGATCCTCTTCATGATAGCATTGTACGTTAGTACAGTCTTAATCTATACAAGTAACCAGCAGAAAAGAAGATAGAACAGAGCGTCGTATGAGCACACCCGTTTTGAGTAATCAGCACATTGTTGGCATACAAACTTGTATGTGAAACTGAGGAAATTACAAATAATTCTTGCATCCCTTATAAAATTCGTTTACAGAATTCCTATTCGGAGTGAAATTACAACTAGAGAGAGTTCAGGGATTACATGTGTTCCGATTGCCCGCTACAAACGCCTTCGGGTTCGCCTCCCACTTGAATCGACACCATCCAAGATGTTTAGACCAATGCTGCTACAACCAAGACGCTTCCGACCAGAACTTGAGTCTTCTTCAGTGACGGCTACTGTAGCCAACAAGTCGGATAGGAGCGACGGACATGACTGCTCCAGGTAGCCGAACCCTTCAGTCTGCAGCACAACTGCAAGAAGAATGATATCCCGTTGGAATATGAGGAGTCCTCACACTTAAAATAATAAAATGTCTCAACTACTCATATTCACAAGCACTGAATATGCTTGATATGTAATAAACATGCTTGATATGTAATAAACATGCTTGATATGTAAAGGACAATTAGGACCAAAGTTCCAAATAAAGGATAGCTCGATAAGCTTTTTCAATATGCTTGATATGTAATAAATCATTAGTGGAAACAAGAACTGGATAATTTTGACAAGTGATATATAGGGTTCATTCATCAAAGCCAAAGATCAAACTTCGAAGAATTGAAACAACTATTACGTGGTTTCTATGGTTTCTAGGAGAGATTATAGCATGCCAGGAATTAAATATTTCAGCTAAAGATAAAACTCACAGCTGCCAGAAAATGCAACTGAAAAAAAATGCTAAGCATTGAAATAAGAAAACCTTTCACAAAATGGGTGACTACAAAAAAACTAGTTATGATGCATTCACGGTGTTAAGTGCACCTAAGTGATGCTGATAAGTTTTGCGACAGATGGATTAACAAGTATAGCCATTTCTGAAAAAGCAAACAAAATCTTCCCCTCCCAATTACCCAACCTCATCTATATATAAGACAAGATACAGTGAGACAGAGGAAGATAACCAACCTCCCAAATTTTCTCTAGCTGCAGTATATTTCAGACAGACAGACTTCAAGTGAGCACAGTTGTGCTGCTCTGCTAAGGTCATTGTGGAAGCAACTGTATCAGCATTAATTTCTGCACACAACTTCGCTTCACAAAGAAGTTTAAGCCGCTCTAATCCATATCTGTCTGCGGCGGCCAATAAATGTTGAGTAATATTTGTTGATGAGCACAATGAAACTGATCCAGTAAGCTCAACAACATCAGGAAGCTCATCTGAATACATGAATATAAGCATAGCCTGACAGAAAAGGAAAAACTATGCTCTCAGGAGTATCACAAGTACACAGACATTGCAACGAATTCAGTATAAATCAATTATCAAAGGTAACCTGGCAAATGGAAATAAACAGCCATAAAAAGATGGATCCTTTTATATGAAGTAATAATTAGAAATACGCTTCACACAGAGACGTGTAGCCAGTAGGATCGCCTTGCTTAAGGACTAACTATGCAATATGGTAAAACATTTGAATTTACACACAAAAATTCAAACTGCAGAAACACCCAAGGATATAAGATAATAAACAATGACATGCGAGCTTGATATGCCTCAATGGAAAAAACCATCAAGCACAAAGCTCTAATATGAACCAAGGCCACAAGTAAAGTAGTGATAGCCAAAAAGCGACGACATATTTGATCAAAATTCACAAGCTAATGTTACGACCATACAAAGCTCCCAAAAACATAAGTTAATATAATATACACACACATACGAAAATGCATTGATAAGAATGTTTAAGAAAACACTTAAATTTGTTTAAAAACCATTTTAGAAAGTTTATATATTTTAAGAATTCAAAAATATAATATCATTTATTAGATGGACTTAAATAAAATAACTATTTAACCTCACTTAAAATCATTACTATCTAGAAAATATTAATCATTCCATAATTGTTAAAAAACTTTGCTTTATATTTTAATTATTGATTAAAATTTAAATAAATTTAAATAGACTTAACCATTACAAATAAATTTATTAGTGCTTTTCCATCTAGTTTTATTTAAGATCAACTATAATTGAATAGACCATGGGACAAAGTAGAGACCTAATTGATGCAAAATAGGTTGATGCATTAATCAAATTTGGAGTCAAATCAAAAGCCTCACGAGCATCTTCAATATCTTTTTGATTCACTAAGTACTAGGGGCCAGACTAAATTTTCAAAATATTAGCACAAAAAGATATTGAACATAATTAGAGATGATATTGAGCATAATTAGAAGTGATAAGTGTGATGTCAATCAAGTGTGTGGTGAAGCTTATAGTCCTCCAGAAAGTACGAAACATCATGCTACTAAGTGAAATGAATTTTGGAACCTTCTCGAGAGCAAGATGCTAACCTTTTAAAAGAGATCCAAATCACTTATTGGGTTAAATAAGTTATCCAAGCTATTTATGAGAATCAGTGTTCATCCAAAAACTTGCTTAAGGCTTCAAGCACATTCTCCAAAGTAACACATCTAAAAGAGATTGAGAAGGCACCTCAAATTGTAAAGCATGCTTTTATTTTAGATTAGAATTAGATCTAGCTCAAATATATTTGACATAATTTTTCTTCTTTTTTTTCATGTTTTTTCAGCTAAGACTACCTCGCCTTTCTCTCTCAAATCGAAGAACTACAACAAATGAGACCAAGTCCCATTTCCACTCAAATTTACACTCAAAAAAGTCCAAAATCTAAGCAAAATCCTTCTTAACCAATTGGCCAATTCTCTCCCTCTCCTACCTCATCTTTTTCCTCAATTACCTATTAAATCTTGGCTTTGTTGCATAAATTCAAACAACTTCAAAACCCTTTGGCTGCACCCTTTAACCTCTAAACCTTAATTCCATATTAATCCAAGTCATTCCCTATCACCTCTCCTCAGACAACCTCCTTAACTAATCTGCAATCAACCCATCAGACCTAGGAGATTTGTGACGAACAGAGGACTTGACAACACAAATAACCTCCTCCTTCATGATGTTTTTCATCAGGCCAGCAATGGTCACTTGAGATAGGCTATGACTAGCCAGGGTGAACCAAAACTAGTTTATTTTTGCAATATAGGCTAAACACACTCCAAACTCATGTATGCCACTTGAAGCCTACATAAATTTTTTGCTCATATCAAGCCATCCTCATAAAAAAAATCTTAAAAAACAAGCCTATTCTTTAAAAACCCAATTTTTTTTTTCATAAAAACTATCTTTGATCAACCCAAACTCAATAAAAAAAACACTACTCGGTCAACACAAGTCACCCCCTTACACAACTTGAATCCCCCTTCAATCCCCTTAGCCAAAATTTACATGTTTTTGTTCATTATCATTTTCTCTCTCAACCTTACATTAATTCACAACTCGGTTCAAGCAAAGAACCTAAAAACTTCTTTCACACTCCATAATGAAACCATCTTTCACACTACCATTATTCATTGGTATCCAAGCAAAGAACCTAAAAACTTCTTGAAGAATCTTAAAAATCCCACATGTTTCCTTTAAGAAATCCATATAATGTCGAAGATCTGTTAAGGAGCACTAAAGAATCCCTGATTTTTGAAAATTACAAAAGTTCTAAGAACGCCTCAAAGTCTCTAAAGATTCTCAAAATCTACAAAAAAATTATCTTGCATAGGACATATAAAGGATCAAATAATCAAGACCACAATAGAAATAATCCTAAAATTCTTAAAAACACACTCTCCCTTTCTTATAATAAAGTTCAATCAACTTAAAAACTAATATATTAGATTGTAAATCTGTAAACTATGACTCTAGTATTCATTTTTATTTCATTAAAAAAATCAAGTCATAAAGATTGAGTAAACTATCAGGAAACCTATCCATGACCACTAAAATAAAGCTTCAACTTAATTTTTTTAACCCACATAAAATGCAATTAATTTTGGTGCTTAGTTTTCTAGGAATAAATATTTGATGATTGTATTAGTGCCTTGCTATTGTTCTAAGAATATAAACACTTTTAAAAAGACACAAAATATTGCATTTTTTTCTATTTTAACTAAAATTATGAGTCTCATAATTAAAAGAAATTATTTATTCTATATGAAACCTGAAATCAACACTTTAAAAAAAATTAATTTAATTATTTACAATTTTATATCATTTAAACAATGCATCAAACAATCATTTTAGAATTATAAATATCCTTTTTGAACATTATTTACTAAAAACTCAATAAAAATGCTAAGATTAGATAGAATTGAGGATACATTCACTAAGAACAAATGGTTAGTAAATCAAGAGTATAGATCATTTACATCACCCGTTCATAAAAATCACAAAAGTGATCATTATGACCTATATAAAAAATGTTGAATATTGAAGAGCTATATGACCTTTATAAATTTCTTTATATGTTAAGTTAAATAAGAACATTTCTTTAACTATCATGACATGAATGATAATAAGAGAGCAAATTTTATCAAGTTAAAATAAATAAATCACACTAAAAATTTTGATTAAACACTTTACATAGAGAACAAATGTTAAGAGAATTTCCACTTAATTACTACTGAAAAAATTCTTAAGAGCTCAATCTCATTATCTTAGACATCATGATAAAAATTATCAATATATTTGAAGATCTAGTTTTAAAAATACTATAAATTTCTTAACCCCACAAAACCTTTAATTGCATTCACTTTCAAAATTTGCTCTACCTAAAAAAGTAAATTACTATATACATGTTAAGTTTGATTTTACAAATTCTTGCCTCAAAGATGATAAAACAATGACCTTCACAAACCTTCCCATCAATTGAAAGAAAAGGTGATTCCCTTTGTTGATAATGATGAAATAATATAACATAAGAGAATTGAATTAAAGAACGTTGAGAGCACTGAAGACCTTAGCTCTAAAAAGCCAAAAAAATATCTTAGATGCATTTATATATATTTTTACTTTACATGCATATATAAACATAATTTTCATGATATACTTAATTTAATAAAACAACCAATTGGATCCGATAATTCTCAATATGAAACATGAAATAATGTATTTTTTGGACAAAACCCTAAGAATCATAGATTTGGCTCTCGTCTTTAATCAACATAATGCAGTTTCCTCCTTCCTCCCTCAACATTATGTTATTGTATCACTCCCAAAAGAACAAGCCTCACAACTTATGGCAATGATACACCAACTGCACAAAAAAAACCTTTTGCCCATCAATCAACATCAAGATTGGTCAATCTTCCCCTTTTTGGGATTCGTCATCATCATTGACTAACATTTTCAAGAAGTCCAATGTGAACTTCTCATTCATTCCAAAGTTTGCAAACTAAAAGGGCACAATGATTCAATATAGCTCAACTTTAACATGAAAGGAAATTCTTAAAAATTTTAAGAATTCTTAAAGAAGTTACTTGTGTCAATAAACAATATCTTAAAAAAATTACAAATACAAATGATTAGATTAATTGCTTTTTCTAAATATAAAATAAAAAATTCAATTTAATTAGGAAATTCAGCCAATTTGTTTATTGAACCAAACTAAACCAAAAACTGATCAATATAGTAGTTCAAACTAACCAAACTGATCATAGAGAAACTTCACCACCATCACAGGAGCTATGTGCTCCTAGTTGCACATGAATAAACCCAATCTAAGAAGATTTCATCATCCCAATCATAATAGGTGCCAACAACATTTCTCCAATGGGATGTTCCCCTTATATGGTGCATCTCATGTTCTAGAACTCATATATCAACATAACCATCTTTCCAACACCTTGGAATTGAGCTGGATCATCCATTTCAGAATTTTCCAATTCGTTTCGTCACAAAACAGTGAGGAGCCTTTCAGTGGATGATTCATCTTCTTCGATTAACTGTTTCAATTATGTTTGTTTTTTGTTTAATAGCCATTGAAGCTTTTTATTTCTTGGGCCTACATAAATCTCTGTGATTTGGGTTAATGATTCTAACAAATTTCATAGACTTGACTGTAAATGTAATAGGATCCATTATGACATTTTTTTTTTGCAAAAATGTTCATTTTAGGAAATTTAACCAAATATTACTATTATTGGCTAAGAATACAAGCCGATCAATCATAAAATGGCCTATTAAGTTTTCTTCATGATACACCCTACAAGACATAATCATGAACTTCCAAAGAGGTCGAACCAGCAGCGTAAAAACTCAAAAGAATTTTGATGTACCCCATGACATCCAATAAGGTTGTGCCTTCTCCCACAACCAATAGGCCTCCAAACTCTGGTTCCCAAAACAATCCCATGTGATAAAAGTCTAGTCATGGGCTCCACAAAAAAAAAGAGCTGTCTAAAATCTCCCATCGCAACATTTTCTATGGATAATGACAAATAAACAGTAGTTCCTTAAGCCGAGTACTACTAATTTCAAGGTAAACACGTCCATTCACATTAAATGTTGATTCAGAGCTGAGAGACAGAAATCAGGAATTTTTATTTATCCGGTCTCAAGTAATTTATTTCGCACATGTTTTCTATGGATTAGGGCTAATGACACAAAGAGTAGTTCCTTAAACCTGGAACTACTAATTTCAAGATAAACAGGGCCCTTCACATTAAATGTAGACTATCAGCTGAGATATGGAAATCAGGGAATTTTCTTTATCCAGTCTCAAGTAATTTATTTCACACATTCTCCCTCTCTTATGAACTAAATAAATGTTGGCTAACTTAAGCATCAGAGGATGTTTGTCAGACAACGACCTGAAAATGCTTAATTGCAGATGGGACATCATTTCCTCCTTCAGCCAATAGACCATGGCTTGCAAGCTTCTTCCTGCTCATCAAAGGATCTACATCGTCAATCAAGTCTGACATTTTTTGCATAAACACATTGGATCTGAACAAAAGAACGCTGAAACGAAGCATAAAAAGGCAAAAGTGCTGCAATCCTAGGAAATATATATTATTTCAGAAAAAACCAGATGGCAACATTATAATGACAAACCTTAAATTCTTACACATCTTTTGCAAATTTAGATGAGTAAAAGTGCAATGCTTAAAACTGAATTACATTTTTTAAATTGAATATTAGCTATAATGTTAATAAAACATGATCTGAAAAGGCAAGACTTCAGATGTAATATTTGAAGATGAACTTGAGATTACCTTAAAAACAAGAGGCTCCACGTCCTCAACCACAACTTTTTCTACATTGGGGTCTCCAATGAGCCCAAAAAATTGGGCATTGAAGACTGGCGAACGAGCTGCTAAAATAAGCTTGTGAGCTTTAAAGGTCTCGACACCAACATCAAAAATAATGTCTGAGCCAAAGCCAGACTTCAGAAGATCCTTGAGAGAACTTCCCATATCTGATTGTGGTACAACAATGGCATACTGTGTTGGTGTAACAAGATGGTTCTTAACAACACCCACTGTACAATGCATGACCAAACAATCATCCTTTAAGTAATCTGACGTTTCCAAGGATGTTCTTCTATAAAATCTTTTGTAACCCCTGGATAGAATCAATGTTTACATGAAATTTTGAACTTTCAGTATTGAGGAATAGAAATGTTCTTAAACTTGACAGAAAGATTCGGAATCAATTTCTATAAAATAAAAACCAACAGAACAAAATATTTGATTGAAAATACGAGTCATCTGCAGGAATTTAAGAGGCCAAGCACATGCAAATTGCAAGACTTATAAGAGCATAAAACACCATAACAAAAATTTGCAAAATTATCTAAACACCAAATAGAAAGCTTGTATATTGAAATGCCAAGTGAGACCATCTATTATCAGTTATTCAGAACGTTGGCCATGAAATATAAGCATACAAATTAAAGAAAGCTAAAAGCTGAATATAAGGGCTATTGACCAGATGAGAACACCGAGGTTGAAGACTGAATTGCACAATAAAGAAGGAATTGAAAAGGAACCGATCCAATAGAACATTAATGAACTTCACGTAAAGAGAATTTTGGTAAACAAGTGGAACTTTCTTTGGAGAATGTACCAATTAGCACAGGGGAATGAATGTTATCTACCCATATTTTGAACTAGAGTTATCAAAAGAAAAAAGATACAGAGCTTGTAACTTCAGCATACTTTGACTGACAAATGGTGAAAAAAGTGGCATCAAGGACTTCAAGCAGCAAGTTCCATTAAGTAGGATTGCATATCTAATGGATGGAAGTGCACCCCATTTATGAAAATGAACGAGGTTTGCACATTACAAAGCACTACAATTCTGATAAAATTCACAGCTATCTCAAAACATTCATCCCTAAAACCACATTCAACAAGTACTAGAAAAATGTTGTCCTATATTCAAAATTTTCCCATGCATTTCTCATGTAAAGAAAAAAAAAGGACTTGGCATTGCCATTTATCAAAGATTGCTGCGTGGAATATTTTACTACACGTGATTGAGAGATTGCTACATAAAGGCAAGATAAATACATCATCTTCATATGTCATGTCTCATAGCATGATTTGTGATCCCAAACCAACCATGCCTCCTAGTGCATTTAAGCAACAGACCTAAAAAAAAAATTGAAGATGACTAAAAAAAAAAGAACAAAATATCTCTATATTTTTCCAATCCATGGACATCTATTTTTCATAATGAGGAATCCTTCTCTTCTCCTTTCCCCACTCAAACAATCATACAAGAAACTACCAGTACTAAACAACCACCAATCACCATCCTAGTGAATCTAATACCCCAAACAAAGTTTGTAAATTGAACGTTACCAATCATGCACCATGACCAAACAATCTTGCTTAAGACACAACCTCACCTGCTTCTCATCATTTGAGAGTTTTCTTGACTAAAAAATCAACTATCCAATGAGTTCTATTTCAAATGCCCCTAGCTCATGTGATTTCACAACCCTTTTTTTTTCAAATTGTAACTCAGAATCACACTTATGTTGTTATGTAGCTTTTCATTTCCATGCATTTTTTCTTAAATTTTCAGCTATGCAGGGGTTTATTTCCATTATATTGATGGTCTAGGCCATGAGGGCGTTTCAGATGAATGGTCTCTAGAGGAGAATCATGGTTTTCTAATCTTGTATGGGAGTTTCAGCTAAGTTGGTTGATATTCACAGATTTTTGTGGCTTTTGGTGAATTTGGAGGGCTTTTGATAGATTTAGTCACTATGCCTTGCAAATCATCGATCATAACCTATGCATAGTTAATCCATACTTCAAGATTATACGCCAGCAAATCTTGTCTATATTGATTTCTTGATTTCTCAAAGATGAGTTTTATAAGAAGATCATTCTTATTTCACGATTAAGAGATAAGATTTAGCATGGTAAGGATTTGCTCGCATTATCAAGGTGAGCAATCAATATAGTTAGTATCATGATTGGGCAAAGATATGAGATAACTGGGTCAACTTTTTTAATGTTAACAACCCAAAAAAATGAAAAAACAAGGGTCATAGAATAGACAACCCATGCGAAATCAAGATCATAGAGAAATCTCTCGATTAAGGTAAAACCGATCATTTAAATCAATAATAAGTCACTAGATCAACAACACAAGGACAATAGAAATTAGTTTCATTGATATAAGAGAAATGAATAATCCACAAGAAGATTTGATAGTTATGAGATTGGATTATTCTATACATTGGATGGTTGACATGGCTCCTTCGATACCATAAGATGTGAACCTTTTGACCATTCAATTGATAATCAATTAAAAATGTTGTGGCAATACTTTGAGGCTTTACATGCTCTTTAGATAGGTGAAGTTTTTTTTTTATTGCTAAGTCAGGAAGAATATCAGGCTCAAAGCAAAAAGTCTGTTAGGCTTCAAGTTGCATGACATATAATGCATGTCACAAGTCCAACATGTTTTTGCAAAAAAAAATTGAATTGCATTCTTTTGCTAATAGTTTGATACTTCATTTACGTATGTTGCTTTAGGTAATCCATTGGCCTTCATCCTATATTAAAGTGAGGCCTAACTCTAACTTAATTCACAATCCTTGCTTGGCCTTACCCCCTCTGTAGTTATCTACTTTTTTGTTATGCCTGCATTTCTTCTCATCATTCATCATACAAGGTTATTAAAGGATGAAGAATTTTGAGATTCTGATGAAGAAGACACAAAGATAAGTGCTCAAGCTCACTTTAATGAGCCAAACAAACAAGCGAAGCCAAGAGATCATTACTCAAAGTGATAAGAATTACTGATCAAGAGTGAAATATGAATACCATGACAATGAAGACTTTGAGACCAAGCTCTAAGATGTCAAAATAGTTGTTCAAAATGTTCAAATAAGAGTGCTAGACTAAAAGCACCTTAGACGAGATAAAACTTTGCTAAAAAGAACAAAGAATTGTAAATAAAAGTAATCCAAATAATACAAAATTTTAAGCTTTGGGATCTCTCAAATTATAAGAAGGTTGTAATGAAAATTGCTTCCGAACTTGCTAAATACTAGCTAACATGGCATGACACACACTTTGCACTTAAATTATTGATAATTAATATGGGAATACCATTCCAAGTATCATTCTTGATGAGTGATTGAGATACCAAGAGTGTGCACAACAGATGAAACAAGTTGCAGCATCTCGAGATCCAAGCAAGTCATGAATCTAAGAACAAAGTATAGCCAATGCTGAGTACCCAAAACATTTGAAACAATTTGCAACATTCCATAAACCATGCAAGACAAGTGTTTGAAAGCTATATGTTTCCGGTGCTTTCTTTCAACAACAACCAAATTGCCATCATGGCACTTAGCCACAACCAGGAACACAAGGTGTTAAGTTAACAAAGTGCTAAGAGCCAAAATTTGAGCAAGGTCTATTCAAATAACTTCTATTGTTCAAGCAACAGTTTAACGAGTGAACTTAGCAAAAACTTTGCAATGCACCAATGTGAACAAATGCTTCAAACAAGAATTAAGCATGTGAGGCAATTGACAAACAAGCAACCTTGAAGAATAAGATCTTGGTAAGGTGTCCCAATTCATTGGGAGAAGGTAATAAGACATTCAAGCAACCTTGGATGAATATTGATCACTACAAAAAAGCACTTGAGTAGCTAATGCAATGGATGGTTAGGCTGGTCAAGACCTAAACAGCACTCATGACTCAAAGAGCCTCACAATGCTCAAGAATGACAGGAATTTGAGTTCTCAAGGTTGTAGAAACTTTGGGAGCACTTTGAGCATTTAAGTATTTAAGAGTTTCTTGGTGTCTTGTCATAAGTATCTAGCAATAGATAGATTTTGTAGCCCAACCTTTAGCTAAGATGAACTTTACCAATTACTTAGAAAGGCCCTGCACAAATGGCAATGAACTAAGAAAACATTGAGCGAGGAGCTCATGAGGTAATCTCCCAAGAACTACAAAATAACTCAACAAGCGTCCATTTCAAAAGATTGACAATCAACTAAACTTGGCAAAGATTATGCACCATGAAAGCAAAATTCTTTAACCAAGCACTAAACATGCAATGTGAACAACATAAATCAACTAATTATTGAAGTAAAAGCTTTTCTTAGGTCTCCTCATGCACTTGGAGATGACCAAGAGAGGCTTGCTTTGGGGGAACTTGGATGAATATTAGTTGGGACATGAGAGCATTAAGCAACCAATCATTATGGATGCCAAGCAGATCAAAGCTTAGAAAGTGCTTAAGACACAGAAACTCATAATGATTGAAGTTGCAAAGCCTTTAAATTATAATAGTTTCTAAAACTTTGGGAGCATTTGAGTAATCAAGGTTATGAACACCCACGCACATCAAGACTCAAGTGCTAACTTGTTAAGGCTCACAAAACTTGTAGCCACAAAAGATTAGTGCACTTAAAGCAACTAAGACTTATAAATGTTTGAGTAGTTAAATGTTAGAGATGTGCTCAAGGCTCATTGGAGCTAACAAAGCTAATGGTTATGAGGTCGATGATGCTTAGGCTACCAAGGATTTGAATGACCATGATAGATGAGTTGTGGGAGTACTCAGTAATTGATGCTTATGGATGTTGCTCCCACAACAACTGATGCTCATGTATGTTCAAGATGTGAAGAACTTGCTCTCTCTCTCTCACAAGCAATATTAATTAATTTTGTTATTCTTAGATTATCCTTTTAATCTAAAGGTCTATATTCAATTTGATGCCTAACATCTAAACAATTTTGATTCAAACAAAAATCAATTGCTCAATTCATTTCTCACCATAACTATTTTATTTCAGATTTTTTTTGTAAAATATGTAACACTAGTTAATAATTAAAATACTTATGATAACAAATATATTACGCCATACATTTATACTAAATATCATCCAAAGTCAACCACAAAAATTCATAACACATGCACCTAAAACATAAACAAAATTCTATTTAAAGCATTATAATTGGCATAATACACATTTTCTTTAACTATAGGCATCATCTTATTCAGCAACTATTTCAAAATCTTGGCCAAAATTCCTCCTAGTTTTTATAGCTTAGATTTGGCTACACTTCCATAACTTTGGGAACATACTAAAAAATGTGGAATGAATCAAACGTGTGTATCCTTATTAATTCATATACACTAACCAGTAAAAGAGGTAAAGACAACTTCTATACAACAACTCCAACTTCTAGCAAATAAAACAAGTTTCAATTTTGCTTATTTTGTCAATACACCTTGCATAAGACTAAATTTCAAAAAAGATGAACTCCAAATCTAATTATACCTTGCATAACGTTAACTTTCAAAAATATGATCTCCAACTAGTAATTCAATATTTATACGTTTATGATCAAAAAAAAATTTCAGGTTGTCTTGCACAACTCAACCTTTGTAAAATTATTTTCATCTTTCCAATTGATCCATCCAATAGTTACAATCATACAACTTTCTCATCATCTTCATACTAACATAGCAATGAATGAAACAGTCTTCACATGGGGTCATGCCAAAACTAAACTACCAACCATTATTATAAGTACACTCCACTAATGATAGATGAGTTTCCCAACTACCCCCAAAAGTTCAAAATGCAAAGCATCAATAAGTCCAACAAATCTAAATTGCTCTTTTGACCTATCCATCCATCTATGGATGAAAAGACATGTCAAACTTAAAGTTAAACGAGATGAAACTTATCGCATGAATTTAAGTTTGTGATAATGTATGATAGTCTTAGGTATATCATGCAATTTATAATTTGATTTACAAAAAAATTTCTAATTTCTCTACAACAAAAGTAGTTTTTATTAACAAAAAATGAATTAGTTTAGTGAACCTTTCAATTCTTATCCAAAATGCATCAAAGCCTCGTTATGCTTAGGACAAATCAATAAAAAGAATATTCATGATTATTTCCTCTCATTTTCATGTAAGAAAAAGAAATGATTGCAACAACTTGACCTTAGTTGGTCATACAAAAATCTCAAGCAATTGATGAACTCTATCACATTTCTTTCAACATTAACCACCAAACCATTGTTTGCACTCTTGATGCATTTTCCCCCATGGTTACATGGAGCATGTTGAAGAATAAGCTTCTTCCAAAAATAATAACCATAACCCATCAACATCAAGAACACAACACCTTTCCCTAAGTATCAACTCCATAGCAAGATAAAGACAAAGCTTTACCCTCACAATGTTGACGAATAACTTTTATTAATTTTAGGCTTTAAAGTTCGATTTTCTTTAAACTTTTTAAACACCAATTGTACCCCTCTTGCTCCATTAAATCATTTAATCTAAATTTTTGCATCTGGAATGCTAATTCATTGTCTTCTAGTTCTAGTGACAAAACACCCAATTTGACTTATCTGCTTAGCACATTTGCCACGATCCCCTTGGATGATAGATAATCTCATAGCCATAATACTTGATCAACTTCACCAAATACCATTGTCTCAAGTCCAACCCTTTTTTAGGTGATGTACTTTAAATCTTGATGATTAACAAAGATTTCACTTTTCACTAATGTTTTAAAATTTTAAGAGCTAAAACTATTACAGCCAATGCTAAATCATGAATGAAATGATTCTTTTCATGTGATATCAATTGAAACAATGCATAAGTAAAAATCTTCAAATTTTCAATAATAACACAACCTAAACCATAGAAAGATTCATCACCATACACAAAAAAACCTATTTGTACTTTCTAGCAAATATAAAATTTAAAACTTCGAAGGAACTTAGTAGGGCTAATTTATTGTGGATTGTTAACCATCAAAAGCACATCAACATCAATCAATTAATGAAACCAAAAGACTAAGTAAACCACTAAGTGTTGGAGTTTGATAACACATTCATGACACATAAAGACCACAAGCATCTCAAAGATAACAATAGCGAAGAGGACTCCAAATTTATAAAAGATGTCAAACCAAAGAAATTAATTCACCTTAGCATTGGTCTACTTAACTAGTTTTCTATCAACACCTAGTGCTTGAAGCTTCTAGAAGCTATTGAAAATTGACCTATGACCCCATTCCCCAAACTATGAACATCCTTGATACATAGCTAAATTTGATTGCATTGGATTGCTGTCAAGTTAGGTTGCTATGTCCTTCAAGAGGGTGCACCAAAAGTATCCTTGGTGAATCACTTTGGCAATAGAATTCTACTAAAGTAATAGCTATTACACTCTCCAACACAGAACTCAAAAACTGAGATCACTTTGACAAGATTGATGCGCTTCAGGAGTTGGAGACAACTTTTTAAATAGCTTCCTTTCGATGGGGCAATAATAAAAGGCTTACAATTGAGCATGAAGTTCTCCTTTTGTTGTGGCAAAGTTCAACTATTTATATATTGAACCAAGGGTACCATTTAACGACACTTCCATTATAACTGCCACCCTAACAATACCAAGAAAAGAATATATATCTGAAGCAACTCATTGTAAATTCAACTCTCATGTTGAGAAATTTGTATTGAAACCTCCTAAGTGCCCAATTGGACTTGAATGCATCTCTCAATCAAGGAATTCTTTACCACAACATACTTTCAACATCCTATGTTCAATATTTCTAAAAAAAATTCCATGTCCTTAAGTGGTTTTGGAAGTTCAGCGACGCATAAACATCACATTCAAGAGTAGCATGCCATCCATAAACAAATGGATTGACAGAGTTGTCAATCCACCATTATACACTAAATATAATTCTTATTTCCTTAAGACACAGGATAAAAGTTTATCATATATTCATTTGCATATATTAGAGCCTTACATAACACCATAAAAAAGGGTTCTTCGAGATTTGCTAGATATTTGCTTTACAATCTTGTTGATCTATAGTTAATTGGTGCAACCATAGAAGGAGATGGATTGTTGAGAATTTGCCAAGTCCGCAAAGAAGTACCAAGGCAATTGAAGAAGCTCAAAAAAGGTATAAGGAAAGACATGACTAATATCACACAAAGAAGAGATTCAAAGTTGGAAACTTAGTTTGATGCATGGTAAATAAAAAACTTCAAGGTAAAGAGAAGTTTCAACCAATCAATATGGACCATTTTAGATTTTGAACAAAATACAATGAAAATCCTAGCAATTAGAACTTCCACCCTACATGATAATCCATTCATTAATGAATAAAAAGGGGACATGAGTTTCTTTCTTATTATTGGCTTTTTATCAAAAACAAATATAGTGTCTTATAATGCATGCATGTATACCCCAAGGTTGTCATCTAGGTCACATAGAGTTGCAATCTAAAGCATTTCCAATTTGCAATTCGGATCTACCTCCATCGTTAACAACATATTCATCATCATTGTCTTCCACCCTAATCGTCGTTATCCTAGAACAACAAATACTGAAAACTCAATTATTGCATCAATATTTATCAACAATGTATTGCCACTTCAAAACAGAATGCATAGGTTCATCATCTCTTAATGTATCAATAGCAATAGAACTCATGACACTAGGAAACTTCAAGAGGTCCCAGATTTACGTAAAAAGAGGCAATACCAAAACACTAAAATGAGCTCTTCGAGGTACGAAAAATAATAGAAAATGCTAGCTTTATATATATAAGATGAGTGCTATAGCCCTCTATGATGCAAGACAAAACCAACTGAAAATACGATCCTACAACAAGTGCTTCCGTAGCTATCTGTCAAGATCTAGACTTATTTAAACCTTAATTGGACCAAAGTCATTAAACTCAACTACAAATAATAATTATCACGATGGAAACATATTCAGTATCGAATTAAAGAGATCTCCTGACTAATTAGCCAACTCCAATCGACCGTAAAGGAAAATCAATTGATGGGTTGACCAATTCACACTTTCTAGTGTCAATTCAACTCAAAATGTGATAATATTGAAGAGAATGTTCAAAATGTCGAAATGCAACTACATGAACATATAATTGTAGAAGTTAATTGTACTTACAAAATTAATTAAAGAAAACAATGGGTAAACTAAATTATACTCATTTGTAATCACATTGGTGAGTTAAGATCTTTGAGTTCCATAATGGTAAGTTTAAGAGTAAGTTAATTTACTCCTAAACAATATAAGCCATTAAGAGTAAGTTAATGAACTCCTAAACAATATAAGCCATGACTTTAAGCTCTAAACATATGGCTTGAACTCCTAAACAATATAAGTTATGACATTAAGCTCTAAACAAGCGGCTTCAAACCTAATAAAGCAACAACAACAAACATGAATAGTAAGCGTTGTTTGGCATTACAAAAATAGACTAGTTTTTTCATGGGATTGTCATGGATAAATATCAACGCAAAATGTCTATTCATATCATCCTAAAATCGTAATAAAAGAAATACTATATAAAGCAAAAACAAGTAAGTGATTACAACAAATATTACAGGGCAACAAAATAATTGTAAAATAACAAGGGGACTAAGATGACTTTAACAAAACATGCTTAAGATATACCTAGATTAGCACCACTAATCCTACCCAATCAAGCCCACCTAGAAGGAAGCAATTCCCCACAACCTGTGCAGGAGTTTCGATTCAACAATGTATAAACCATTTGTAATTTAATAACAACCTCCATCTCTGAAAATTAGCTTTAAAAGGCTCCATCCCAGCCATCCATGTACTTATGTGGTCCATCATCTCCTCTACCAAAAATCACCATAATACACAAAAATATAAGTCACAACAGCAGCTCCATGCATGCTGTAACTAGAGTACGGGCAATTTCAGTCAGTCGAATTCAATTTTGTAATCAATCGATGGTCAATTAGACTAACAAGGAGTGATAACACAGACTATTACATGCTCTAAAGCCAACTACTTCAACTGCCCAAAAAAGTACATCAAATAGTCCATACAACCAGATTACCCAAAAATAGAAAATCAAGTGGAAGGGCTAAGCCTAGATTTGATAAGCATAAATTACTAGTGTGTGTACTTAATGACCATAGCATTCCATCGCTAGAAGTTAAAAAGAATGACCATCTATCCTAAATAGAATGCGAAAACCTGAATCATTTGGTCCATCTTACATGACTATAAGAGCCACTCAACTTTAAAACTACTAATTTAAAATCAGATTTCTCATCATTACAACATCCCTAGCCTCGCCTCTCCTCCCATATTCTAGATAGCTGTTGGCTACTTCAAATTTATCATAGGATAAGAAACACTAAACTATGGTTTCCTATTTTTTAAAGACTTTGAATACATAACAGTGACAAAAAAGGGTCTGTTCGGTTTCCTCGCTTTTGAAAGGTTCTAAACTCCAGAAATCAAACACGTTTTTCAAAGTTTCCTGCTTGATTTGATGACTTTTGCATATTTTATTGAACAATGCTTTCAATTTATATTCGCCATTGTTGTCAACAAGTTGTTTTAACTTACACCATGGCAAGGTTACCACCACTATTGGTTATAAAATGTAGTCGATGACTATGATGGCAGTGGTCAACTATGACAACTGTCAGCATTGATTAATGATACCAACAATCAGCAGCGATTAGCAATGGTTAGCAGTAATAGCAATAGTTGGCAAAAATGACAACCGACAATGTTTGATGGTTATACAAGGTGCTTAGTAGCAATTGACAAAGAAAGGGTTGGAAACAAATGGTAGGCAGCAGCAGGCATTCAACTATTTCCAGCAAATGTCAATCAGTGGACAGTGGTGGCTAGCAAGCAGTGATTGATGATGATGTTAAGTCATGGATAGCATTTGGAAGCAACTGGCAATAGGTAGCCCTTAAGGACAGTCAAGGACAGTGGTTGAAAAAACTTGCATTTGACAATGGCAGGTGATCAACTATGGTTGAAAATGATGGAAGGTCAACTTTGGTTGGCAGTCAGCAAAGGTTGGCAATCAGTGATAATGGCAATCAAACGAGGTCAACAACCAACAACCCATAAAACAACTTGTTAAAACTAGTCATTGACCATTGGTGATGGTCTACAGCATCAGTCGGCAACCGACGCCAAAGGCAGTTGGCAATCAATGACAATGACCAACAACGACAATATTTACAATAACAATTCAACAACAGAACAGTGATGAAAAGGACAAGCAATGACAAGAACAGGTAGTTATGTTCAAATATTAAGGCTAGTGGTTAGCGATGAAAGTCGACGGTTGGCTGTGGCAATTGGCAACAATTGTGCACGACAATGGCCATCAACAGTGGCTCGCAGCACACAATAGTCAACTATAATGGTTGATGACAATGGCAATCAAAGGTGATCAGAGGAAGGCAACAAGCCATAGTCGACAGTGGTTGGCAATAGTCAACGGGTGCAATTCACAACACTGGTCAATAGATGGCAATTGACAGCGATCAATGACAAGCAACCGTAACTGGTAGTCAGTAGCAGGAGAAAACAATGATCAATGATCAATAATCAATGACTATGACAGGTTGTATCAATAATGATCAAAAACAAGCAATAACCAATTTTAGGATTATAGGATGGTGATGAAAACCAAGAACCACAATTTTTAAAATTTCTTGATGTCTGACTTCTAAAAGTTTATCACCTTAATCAACATTCAGAATTCATTTAGAAATTTTTAAGAAGTCTATTGAAATTAGATGATATAGATGTCAACAAACCAAAAACATGATTTTCAACTTAACTTTCACAAGACATGACTTGTCTATAAAAAAATTTCCCGCTAAGAGCTTTCTTCACAGTTTTAGGAGAGAGATACGTGGAGCACAGTAACACAGTGCTCGTTATCACTGATGGGATCACTTCCAAAACCAATCAAGGACTTGCTTTAAACTCTCATTCAGTTTCTAACCACCACATATTCAAGAATTTGTAAAAAGTTCATGACTTACTATTATTTCAATAGATACTAGTTGTTCAATTTGCCAAGTTCCTTGAATAGGTTCAACAATGTCTCTTGATTGGTTTAAGATATATGACAGATTTCCTCCACAACAGTTATCATCCATGCATTGTACTTGCTTATGAAATTGGTTAAGGAATAAAATTTCATATTGCTATCATGAAACAACTTGTTAAACGGGCATCAATCTACATGTGCAATCACATACCCATTGGGCCAAACTATCCACTCTCCCCACAGGCTTCAGGCTGTCCAAAGAATTACATGCAAAAGATGAGAGATCCTATCAGGATTCACTCTTTTATAAAGTCCAGATTCTATCATAAAGCGTAAAATTTTGACTGCAAATATGAGAGTCAATTTAAGCTTGATATCAATTAGTATGAATCACTCACTGCACTTGAAAAACTAGATGGCCATTATACATGATAAATATAAAATCTTGCATCAAGAACACACACAATAGGATATAACTTTAAGACATAAATTTTTATGTTCCAAATAGTGAACCCAATGAGTATAATAGGATAAAAGGATTCCCCTAAAATTTAAAACAACAATAACACCATTTATATTAAGTACATATACATCAATGTGAAAAACAAAGAAATCACTGGTGCCAAATATAAGTTAAGAATGCAAAGGGGGTTTGCAAAAACAAGACCAACAAAAATAGATATGGTAAAGCCATTGGAAAGCAAATAGAGCCAGGAACAAGTACTCAAGGAAAATTTATCAAAAAATTTGCCATTTTTCAGCATACAAACAGAGCAGAACTAAGCCTATCACACATGAGAAACTTCATAAGAACAATAGACAATGGAGAAATTTCGAGGCTAAACATCACAAAGTAGTCAATAAAATACAATTTTATAAGCTAAAGTTAATGGTCTAACATAGAAAGTAATATAGTAGTCAATAAAATAAGATTTTATAAGCTAGAGTTAATGGTCTAACATTTTAAGTAATATAAAAATTTATAAATGAAACAATAAAGTTATGCAAAGCCAAGCTAGCACAATTCCGAATATAACTCAATTAAATTGAAGCATCTTGATTCAAACTTTCTTTAATATGATTTTAAGCTAGTTCATTCTAATTCATGCACGGATCATCATTGTCATGTAACTCTTCAATTAAAGTCAAACATTCACAGCTCTAAAATCCAATACAATAAGAGATCTAATTTCAAGCAATCTTTAAACTAACTTCTAGTCACAAGTGAAGAATTTTTTTTTTAATAAAAAAGATAATATTGATACATCAAATAATCTCCCAAAAGAACATTGTATGCAAGAGAGAGGAGCCCTAAAGGTTTGGACAATGTATAGAACAATTCAATTTGTCACCAGAAAAGAGCAAACCTATGTTGTGCCCTCTAGTTTTCAATAACATCTAAGCTTAGCTCAAAGAGTTATCTGGCCATTAGAATTGACTGAACAAGATCAATCTGAATTGAAAATGGTCAAGTGAAGTTCAATAGAGCCCAAACTTTATAGGTTGTTAGGGCTATTTTAAGAGAACATACATGTAAAATTCAGCCCAAGACTCTCTAGACAAACTCTCCAAAAAAGGAATAACCTGAACGGGATAGCTGAAACATAGATGGCTTAAAGATCAGAAAAGGGATGTGTATATGTATGTGTGTGTGCATGTGTGTGTAAAACTATTAGCTCAAAATACTCATCAGACATCCCACAGTAAAGATCACACCATTTACAGACATTCCAAAATCAAATTAAAACAATCTATTAAAGAAAACAACATCTGGATAGTCCCAGTTTTGATCAAGTTTGATGGTGATTGTGAGTGCATTAAAACATGAAAATTCATTCATTCAACACTTTTCATAAGTCCAAAGGCATCAAATATAAGCATGTAAAACTCCTTCACTTAAGTCACAAAACAAAATTAAACAAAGAGGTTATTCAATGCATAGCATCAATTCACCAAGTAATGGTAGGAATGTATAAGAATTTAATTTATAATCCAAGCAATTTCACGAGGAATGAAACATAAAATCTCTTACATGTGAAATACTAGGTCAATTAAATGAAAACAAATGTGCATAACAATAATCACATGCAACTTGAACAGTATTTAATCTACAACAAACTTAATTAAAGAAACAAGCCAAACCATGAAAAATATGTTGCATTAGCATAAATGATTAAAACACAGTAAAATTATGTAGAGCATGAAAATACAAAACAATATGCACAACTAAAACCCAAGCAAAAGTTCAAAGACATGGAATTGAGGTGCAAACATCATTCATCAGACAAAGGCTAGGATTACAGAACACAGATGCATGAAATTGGCCCAAATTCAAGTACAAGATGGGGCATAAGATACCTCTAACCACACCACCTAAGAACACAACAATTTTGTTGCTCCAAAAGAGTCCAAGGCCACTGATTAGGAGAGAATTTATCTCCAAAACTCGGAAACACATCAACAATCTTCTCTGCAATTTGGTCTCCTTATAAAGCCAAACAACCTCCCCAAAGGAGTGATTACACCAGCACTCCTCGCCCCTTGGCAGTTGCAACATGATCAAAAGTGAGTTTGAAGATTTAAACAACAATCTCAATATTGCCGTAAAGCCCATTTTGTGGTTTTGTCTAATCTCATATTGGTTGACATGGAGATGGGGCCCAAAAAATTCCAAATTGAACAAATGGAAAAATAATATGTTTTGGCTGAATTTCCCATTAGTCTAATTCTAAAATAAACCAACAAATAAAAAACTTTGAGAACTGACTATTTAGCTCGCTGATGTCCCACGCAATCACATACATGGTAAGAACATACAAACCAAGTACAAACACAAACATTAACCAACATATACACGCACCAATAGAGACTCATATGAAGGAAACATAAATTCAACATACCGTGGAGCTGAAAGAAAAAGACAAGACATTACACAATAACAAGAAAAAATTATTATGATACTAGAGAACCTAGTTATACTATAATAAAGAGCATGCAACTTGTAACTGAACAAAGCATCAAGAAGTCCAGCAAATCTATCTAAACGGGTCAGAAAGAACCTATTTGAAAAATGTAGAAGATGCACAAACGAGGAAAGCATACCACATGCTACCACGATACTTGAGAGTGTAAGGACCACTCTCGAGTGCTCGATCAAAGTGGCTATGCACCTTGTGCTTTTCTTTTCCGCTCTGATCAAGCAGCGTGAGCTCAAACAACGCCCTCACATCAGTTCCCTCACTGGCCAGAGCAATAAAAACTGAAACATAGAGCGAATTGTCCTCTGGATTCTTTCCATCAGGATAGAAGTAGACAGCCCACTGATATCCCCCCACAGTAAAAGTATCACTGGTCATATACTTCCCTGGCCCCATTCCCTTCGCCAGGGAATATCCTTGTATCGTGTACTGGTGAGAGCCATTCACCGTCTCACTCACGGACTTGGATCGCGAAACATTGTCCCCACTAATGCCTACAAGCTCTTCTCCAGCCTTTTCCATATCATCGGATGTAATCTCTGGAGGAACCTATTTGTGGTTTCACCTTACAGATCTGCTAGAACAACTGTTCTCACCAATCTAATGCCGACAACCTACACAGAGGAACAGAAGAGAGGTCTGGTTGTTGCAAGAACTACTCAGCCGTTAGGCGACGACACCACCAACAACCTCTCTCGGAGCTCTGTCCTAGGACACGATCCCTGTCACGACGATCTGATTTTTTAGCTTCTCTCTGCAGGAGAAAGTGAGATACCAGATGTTCACCATACCCTAGCACTCATACTCCGCACGGTAAACAAACTCTGCGATTGCAAATTCTTCATAAAATGTACAAATAGATCCACAGAGGTGGCAGTACCGGATCCGTCGCCGGAATTCGTCCGGTCAAGCGGAGACGGCACCGCTCCAAACCCAGCGAAACAAGAGATTAGGGAACTGGATAAAGGAAAAGTTAAAAAAGTTCGAGATGCCGTGGTTAGGTATTATGAAGGCGAGCGACGAACGACTGCGAGGAAAAAAGAAACAATTTGTTTATTCCACAGATATTAAGAAAATACTGAGAAATATATATATATATATATATATATGAACTTTGTAACCAACTTTAACACAAATATTAATGAGCGGTATACCAAACAGCCTATCTTGGAATCTTAGTTCTTTAATCAAGATTTTTAACACCAATTACTTTGCTACAATGCTCCTTGAAGCTAAATTACTCAACTTTAATTTTATGAAACTTAATCATTAAGCTTAATATCAAGTTATAATCTTTGCTAAATAATAATAATAATAGATTATTCATGCCAATAAAAAATACATTTTTATTCTCTCACAAAAGTAAACAAAATCAATAATGACTAGTATTTTGATGCTAGTATGTATCATCAAATATATGAAGGATAATTAAATGGCACGTGTGACTTCATTATTAAAGAGAGATCTAAATTATATTTTATGTTGTTTAGTAAAATTTCTAAAAAAAAATAAAAAAAAACATATTAATCGGCCATCTTTAACACATATTTTGAGTTCAATTACAAAAGAGACCTTTGAATTTTAGTTGAAGGGAAACAATTTGTCCACTTAGAAGACTAAGAAATTTTTTTTAGAGTAAAATTTGGCTTGTTTAGTAACATTTTTTTTTCTTTTTTAGTCATTTTTAATTTGTAAGGATTCAAATTTTCAATACTATCTTCAAATTCTTTTATAGTCCTCTGAGACGTCACATGATGATCACTCGACACCCTTTTAAATCTTATGATGCAAAAGGGCCAAAATCTCAAGACTAAGCATTTGTGACCAAACCTTCAAAGCCATGATTCTCAATGATAAATCCTCATAATTAAGTTACTGAGACTAACCTCTCAAAGCTCAACCACTTGATATCAATTCTATGAGACTTAATCTGTGTTGTTACAAATTATCATCATATTTGGATTAGATTTGAAGATAAATAAAATATAGTTTTCACAATTACTAATGTGATATATGAGTGGTTAGTTATATTTTTTGGATTATCAAATGCTCTCATTATTTTAATGCATTGGATAATTATGATTTCAAAGCCATTTATAGTGAAATTTATTGTGATTTATATTAATGATATATTGATCCATAGTCATCGCAAAAATACCAATTTATACCACCTTGAGGATATATTGGAGAAGTTAAGTGAAGATAAATTATTTATAATGTTAAAAAATATGATTAATTGATCAAACAAAAATAAATTTGTGTAGGAATTGTTATGCATGGTAAAGATTTATATTTTGATTAAACAAAAATAAAGTCAATAATAAATTGATATGTACTTAAAAGATCTACAAAGATTTATAATTTATATTAAATAATCACATTTTGTAAATATTAATTAAAATTTTTAGCATGGTATTAGAGCCTATAATTCATTGACTTGCGAATGATAGATTTATAAGGAATAAGAAGGAAAAAAGCCATTTAATCAAATCAAAGTCTTTGACTTGTTTAATTATCTTAAAATTGTTGAATTGTTTTGAAATATTTAAGAATATATATGATTCTTCTAGAATTATTCATATAAAATAAAAAAAGATTGGGTTATGAGATAGAATAAAGTAATAAGTTAAATATACAAAAAACATATGATAAAAGATTTCATATAAAAAGAAATATAGTTAATAAAATAAAAAAATAATGATTCACTCACCAAAATAAACTTAAAAAATCATTAATCCAACTCAAATACTCAAGATATTAAACAATATATTTTCTTTAGCCACAACCAATTAATCATCTATCCATTCATAAGAGATATTTTAAATAAGATATTATAAATAATTATTTGATACAAAGATAAGCTTCTACCTACTTGTTGAACTTTCATGCATATATAATTCTTTAATATAAAAGACATATTTTTTATCTATTATTTAAAGACTTTCATCAATCTCATTAAATATTTAGCGTCTTTTTTTAATATAATGACATAAAAAGAGAGGGGATTGGGTCGTGAGATGAATAAAATATTACTTAAATCAAAGTGAATTAAAAGTAAAGTTATAGTGCTTAAATGAAATGAAAAATATGTAAAAAAACCTCAAATAAAAGGAAATTGAATTAAAAGGATAAAAAAATGTAATAATTTGCTCACTAAAGTAAACTTAAGAGAAGTTCACCAAGTCAACCTAAGCACTCAAGTTATCAAATAATATAGTTTCTTTAATCATGACAAATTCACCATTCGTCAATACATAAAAGAGTTTTTAAAAGAAGATTGTAAGCAATTATTATTTAATACAAAAGCAAATTTTCAACATACTTCTTGAAGTTTTTTATCCCTATGTAAGTCTTTAATATAAAAACATGCTTCCTTCCAACTTGAAATTTATCTTTCATATATTTTAATATTTTGAACTCTTTCATTGATATAACTCCTATCACATGACACCTACCACGAGTAGCCTATCATCACTTTGACTTCATACATTTAATTAACTAACTATTATAAAATCTTTATTTTAGATTAAAAAATAATTGACTTGATATATTTCATAAGTACTTAATTTATCACTCTTTAATTAACTAATGACTAACTTTACTTGTTATGATTTATGTGATAGGCATATGATAAATATTTTTTATATACTTTTAGCTCAAATTACACATATTATTTTATACACTTTATGATCTTTATGTTTTTGTTTAATGGCTCATTATTATCTTGCATCAATTAGCATAACTAAAATTTTGAGTTAAAATGTCTAATAACTTATTTAAGTAAGAAATTAAACAATGTTGAATAATGGTATTAAATTAATGATAAGAAAAAAATTTTAATTCAATAAAAAAAAATAATGTTATCTAATAGTAAAGTTGATGTAGAATAAAAAATCATGTAATCTAATACCTAAGTTGAATATACTAAACAAACAAAAAATTAGTAAAAAATTAGTCTCTGATATCAAAGCTAATTACATTAAACAAAAGAAAAATTTTAGTAGAAAAATATGCTATGATACTAAAGTTGATAAAATATAAATTTAGACTTCTATAATGTTCTAAATTAGAACCTATAATATTGGAGATGCTTAATAGATTATTAAGAAATATAAAAAGATACTATATATTAATTAGGATTATGTAGCACCTGTGATATTTTATAACTGTTTAAAGATTGGCATTCCAAAGCTTCAATGTGAATTATTAAGTTGAGTAGGTGACAAAGCCTTATGTATTAAGCATAAAATCCTATAAAATAGTTTTTATCATATCCAATTTTACACATATAAAATATAAACAATTTAAGATAAATTCTATTTAGAGTATTTTAACAAAAAGAATATTCTAACTTTAGATTACTAAATAGAAAATAAAAGTTACTAAAAGAGTAAAACTTCCGACGATAACGTGGGCATTGGTAAAAGCTAGAATTTATTTAGTTACCGGCTTTATCAGTGGAACGTCTCTCACATTTGAACCTTATCTCTAAGACAGGATTTGATTATCAATACTTCCAATGGAATGTATCTCACTTTCAATATTGATCTCGTACATTAAAAATTGAATTCTCTCCAACTAGAGTTAAACACACATTTTATTTATAAAAATAGAAACACACAAACAAAAAGAATTGTATTTCATAATTTTCACCTTTTATAGTATGGTAAATATTATTATTTATAGAGACCTCAAAAGTTTATTAGTAATTTTTAAAAAAAATTATAAAATTAATTTAATTAAATAGTTCTTAAACTAATTATGCATTTTGAGCAATAGCAATGGTGAGAGTCAAAATGACAGGATGCAAAATGGCAAGGCAAGTGATAGTAGAACCATCAATCAGATTTTCGAGTAAGCGCTAATCGGGCAGAGCAGAACGGGTTGACAGGACTAACATGGTGGCGTGGGTTAGAAAGGTCATCACGAGTAACCAATTTGCATGGGTCAAGCAGAGAATTAGGTTTTTGGTTCAAACTAGGTCACACAGGTGCAAGGGCCAACTTATAAGACAACTACAAAGGTTGGAAATTGTGTAAGGTAATGAAAATTAATAAAAATTTCAATTTTAGGTATTTGTTTAAGCAAAATTTGACCAAATTTTACAATAGTAGACTTATGAACTAATGAGATACCAACAGATGTGTGTATGTAGACTAATGTTAGACGCTTCTATATCACTAGACTTTTGTGACCTCAACCCCAACTAAATTTTTTTACGAGATCAAACTAGACTTGATATTTTGCAAATGTCATACCACTCATTCTTAAAAGAAAAAGAAAAAGTTTTATAAAATTTTTTATTGAAAGTATACTTTTTTATGCTTGTTAATAAATAAATCTAGGCACAAAAAACTTAAAATTATGAAGAAAAGAAAGAAAATAAAAGCTTAAAAGTTTTAGACTTAATTAGATGAAATTGGTATTTTAAGTAGCACTACTAATAGAGTGTTATCGAGATATTTTACACTAGAGGAGTATCACATAATGCTTCTTTGGGATTTTAAAGTTTTGTTTATGTTTGTTAGTTATTTCATTCGTAAATGTGGGGTTTTTATGAAACAATTTTGATCATACTCATTAGAAAGTTTAAGAAAAATATTTTCATAAGTTGTTGCCAAAGCACTTAAAAAATCTCTTCCAAATAGATTTTACAAATAAGGGAACTAAACATTTGACAGAATCAACTAGAGTCGTTGGAACTAATCGAAGAAAATTTGGACCGCAAGATCCATGAATATAAAAGTAGATGAATTAAGAAAAAATGTTTTCAAAAGCTAATTCCAAAAACAAATTAAAAAAATCTCTTCCAAACAATTTCTACAATGGCTCAAATAATAATTATTGAAATATTTGTTGGACAAAATCTATCAGAGTTGTTAGATCTGATCAAATAAGATTTAGACTATTAGATCAATGAATATAAAAGTAGATGAATTATTATAATTGGATCATTGTAGAATAGATTTGGGTTATCTGATCACTTTAGATGAGATCTAAATATTTCAATTGATCGACAATAAAGATGGGAATGATCTTAGTCATAATATTTAAAATAGAGAAATTTAGATCTTCCAAATGAAAGATAAACTATTTGAAAAAGTGGAATCAGTCAAAACGATCTAATTAAATCAGACAAGATCTTGGTCATCCACTTTCAAGCTTGAATGAATGTCTGTAGACAAGTGAAACCTCCATTATCTAATAGATGATCGGATTATGAGAAATTACTCACCAAACATTACGTCATAGGATGCAGGAAAATAGTTTAGTCCAACATGGTACAAGTGTTCAAAGTTTTGTTATTTATAAAGTTTTTTTGCATACACGTAATGCAAATCAATACATGGGGTTTGCTCCCCATTGTATGCTTAGAACTTCATCAACTTAGCTACTCATATGTAATTAGGATTATAATTTATCATCGCAATCCTAATCAACTTATTACACCCTTCAAATGAGTCTTACACTATTCAACGATTATTCTGTCTTACCCTAATGAGTTTAGGACTATACACATCCTAACCAAGTTTGGCCTGACCCGACTTAGTTCTAGTTGATTTTCTAACCCGAGTCTTCCCAGACCTACTCAAGCTTGGTCGAACTGAGTGCTTTGCACTAGAGCCATGCTTGAAGTTGTGGTTTAGAATATATTTTTTCTTTTTTAATTATGAAAATTTAATAAAGTTATTTTTTTTCTAATTTATTTATTTATTGATTTAACCAAATTTTAATAATAGACCTGACATAAAATTTAGCAAAGATGCATAAGTAATAATTAACAAAATTATGGTAATTAAGAGATATTATTAGGGTTGGTTAAGTGAGTAAAAATATAATTTTAGATGTGTTTGAATCAATGAAATGATTGAACAATCTAGATGCTTAAGTTGGATTTAAAGATGATATGAATAGAGAGATGTCTTATTATTAATTATAAAAAACAAACATTTTATTTTATAGTAAAAAATATATATTTTTAAATTTGATGTGTATGTATTCAATCTTTGAATACCACTAAGTCAATATCTTCCAAAATATATAACTTATTCTTTATAATTAAATCTAATTTAAATTAAATAAGTCTATCAGAATAAAATACTAAATATTTATTGCTTGACTCATCAAATATAAGGATAACCTAACATGATTATCTCTTTTAATAGTAAATTATGTTTTAAGACAAAACCTCATAAGTTATCATGTTCATAACTTAAACCTATTATTATAGGCATTTAGTCTACTCTTTAAGGTTAAAAATAACAAGTTATCCTCTTAAGTACTTAAAATGTCTTGAACATAACTCTCAAAGCCAAAATTAACCTCAAGAGTTTCTCTAAAGGTGAATAAAGTTCTTATCGAGCTTCCTCTTGAAGTCTTTGTCCACCTTCAACTCATTGAGATGGGTCTCATGGCCAAACAACACTTCTTGAGTTCATTTGTAATTATCTCGATCCTTCTTAAGGTTTATAATGCCCTTTTGAGCTAACTAACATCTTGAGATTTCTTTTGGGATGTCTTTTTCTTATTGATTCCTCTCTCTACAACTTCTAATATCTTCTTAGATCATGGTATTATTCCAACTAAACTTCCCATGAAAATGAATATTTCTTTCCAAAATATTACAATTTTAGTAGTTTGAACCATAATTATATGTCCTAATAATATTATGGCAAAAATTCAAAATAGTTTTATGCTTATTAAATTTGGTAATAAATTAAATAATTTGCTAGGCTAATATTCCAAATGTTTTACTAACTTCTTTAAACAAGAAATATTGCATTTTAACTTTCATTATAGTATATAATTTAATCCAAGAGATAACATTATGAATCGATAAAATCGTTTTTTTGCTATTTAAGAGAAATATTAAATATGATATTATGCTTCATAAATTATGTTCAAGAAATATATCATATCAACAAGACAGTCTATCAAATTGATGTCATAATAATCAACAATGAGATGATACAAAAAGGGCCTTCTCTTAATTTTTCTCTTAAGGAATTTAACTCTTTAAAAAAAATTATTAATAAAAGTTTTTCTTAAAATGAAACTAAATACTCAATCAGCAGATGATAAATATGTAACGGTTTTGTTATGGTGCCTAACAATATTTCAAAAACATTGATTTAAATGTCAAACATTTTATTTTTATTATTTGAAAAGTTAAAGATGAATTTAATATATTTGAAAGAAATGGATAAAAAAGATTTTTTTTATTACATGACTATCAATATTAAGCTTGAAATATGTTAGAAGATTTTTTTCCTTTATCATGATTTCCCAATATCTCTCAAAATCCAATAAATACTATAATATATTCTAAACTTAATATATCGAATAATAAGTTTATAAAATATTGGAGAAGAACAAAAATGATACTAAAAATTAAAATTAATTTATCATGGTATTTTAAATGATAGATTCAACAAACTAAAGCATCATTCTTTCCATTGGAATTATATCAATGATCAAATCATAAAGAAATTCATTCTTGATCTATGGTTTCCTAAAGGATTGTAAATACAAGAGACTTCATTGGCCTAAAGTTAAAAACTACCCTTATATAAACCATTTAATTATTTTTTATGCTATATCGTCAAAATAGAACTTTTTAAAAATATTTTTTGAAATATTTTTTGAATTTTTTTAAAATATAAATTTATGTTTATTTTTTTTCCTAAGAATAAAATGAAAATTTTGAACTTTAAATCAATATTTTTAAAGCATTTGGCGTTCTGATATGCACACATACGTTGGCGTTCTACTCGTTGATAACATCACATGGATGAACATCTCACCTTCCCCATGGCAGGCCTTTCCCCATCGTGAACACCAACCAGCCCATAGCTCTTATTAAAAATATTTCCTCTGCCTCAAAAGCCAATCACCAACTGCCGTAATCCATTGGCATGTAGCAAATGCATGCAACGATAAATAGGCAAGCTGTTGGGCTACAAAAATCCCGCCTTCTCAAACCCGCTCATCACTCCATCCATGCAGTCCCAAGGCTCGAACGCGGGAGACGAGGACGGCGGCAGCCCCCGGTCCGGAGCGGACCACGCGCGCTCCTACGACTGCAGCTTCTGCAAGAGAGGGTTCTCCAACGCGCAGGCGCTCGGTGGTCACATGAACATACACCGGAGGGATCGGGCCAAGATGAAGCGCGCCCAAAGTCTCGGACGTGACCAATACGCGGCCTACATGGGAATGCAGTACCCATCATGGATGGCTCATGCAGATCATTCCATGGCCGCTTCTCCAAGTAACACTCTCCTCGCTCCTTCGTCCCCGCGCGCTCCTCCAAGGGAGGAAGACGTTTCTGAAGCCCCCGTCGCCGCTATGGCCGGTCTGGACCTCGAGCTGCGCCTCTGGCCCGAGGAGTCCGCGCCACGCGACGAGTCGGTCGGTTTGAGACGGTTCTTTTGAACCGAATCGACCGAGCGATAGACTAGTGACGGCAGTACGATGTCATGAATTCTAGTTTTAAAATATCAATGGGAAATCTATCTTTGCTTATGATTTGGCCCATTTTTTGATTAATTTATAGCAACTCTTTTAATGAAGACTGCATGAGAAGACTTTCACTATCTTTATCTGTTTCCAAGATTAATAGCATTAAAATGTGGAACGTTGGATGTGACATTCTTTTCTCCTACCGCGCATGAGCTTATTGATTTGTGGGCATATGGATCAAATAAGACAAGGATGTGAACTGCTGCTTCGAGCCGGTGATACCACATTTGGCTGTGCTTTCAAGGAGCATCACATGGTTTGGGGAACAAAAGAGGAAACAACTCTACAACTCTCAAGGCTTTCGTGCTTGGAGAAATGCATTCTTTGATTTGGGTTGATACAAGGAAGGGATCGAGAAGTTGGGCAATGTTGACCATTTTGGAATTGGTGAATAATAGAGCAGTAGGAGCTTTGTAGGCCGTATGGCTCGTTAAACGCTGTGAGGGCTTTATTGACTCTTCATCATGGACAACTAAGTCCACATCTCAAAGCGCATTGCGCGACTTTTCCAGCAGTAAATCCGCCGGATATGTGCCCATGGGAGGCATATCAGGTTGTCTCGTGTCTCGGCTCGGCCCGGCTTGGTTTGTGAGATTTACGAGCGAGAAAGGCGGAAGATGCTGTAATCCGCTTCAGTTCTCGGTGTCCTCGGGAATTTCTTCTCGTCGTGACGCCGGCGCTGGGAACCGGGAACGACCGGTGCACCGCGAGTCACCATAACTCCACGCTTTTCCAATGCTGGCTTACCCCATCAAAATGCGGACCAACTCCTCATCCCTATGGTTTAGCAACCTCATTGCACTATTTATCAACCGAATCCCAAGCACGAATCTTGAAGCTGTACTTCTTCACCCCAAACAAGCTCCACCATCAATTATTTTATAAGAAATGTAAATATCATATATATATATATATATATATATATATATCAATGATGACAATTTTTTTTTTTCTAATGAAAGAGCAAATAAAAAAAGATGATAAAAACTTGTATAAATTTTTATATAAACATGAACTAAACAAGCTCTAATTAACTTGATCTACGAAACTATTATTAATATCTTTAGATATATTCAAATAAATCACACGAGTAATAAATATGTGCTCATAAGTTTAGATGCAATGTTGACATGAATATGAAAACTAGATGTGATGTATAGAAGTTTTATTGACGTTATTGTACTTTCAAAGTCATCTCATAACATTTCATTTGGTCATCTTGCTAGTTTTATTGTTGGTGTATCTTTCCATCCCAATTATATGTTACACGAGTTAAAAAAAACTCATTTAACTAAAAAAATTATTTCTTTATAATATAATAATTGTATATAGGTATAATACTTAGTCAAATATTTTTTATGAAAAAAACACAAATAAGTGAGATTTATCAATTTCATTCATGTATTATTGACTTCATCAAGAGCAAAACTTTCAACTTTGATAAATTAAAATAATGATTTTATTAATAGCATGTTGAAAAGACATTTTCTTAAATGATTTTATTAAGAAAACGCATAATTTGGTTGATCTTTCATATAAGAATCATACATAAAATTAAAGACATTTTCTGACTATAACATTTTTAAATTTTTAAAATAATGATGATTATTAATTCTTAAAAAATATATTTTAAAATATAAAATTGAAGAGTAAATATAAACATACACAAATACATATCTAAACAACTTCTTATAATCCCAGATAGATGCAAAACAATTATATACAAGCTAGAGCATGAGATTCATTTCTAAAATAAATCATATATAGAAAACATATGACATGATATTGAAAATTATGTTATGTTCTAAAATGAAACTCTAAAGATTAAAATGGGCCAAAAACATTGTCAAAATTTTCATGCAAGTGTGTGTTGTGTGTGGATTGGCACCAACTTGTCTTTTATGAAAACTTAATAGGCCCTAAGTTTTGAATGAACTTGACATATAAAGGTATTGTGAAAATCTTTAGATACATCTAGTGACAATGTTCATCTCATATATACATGCTAAAAAGTTTAGATGTATTATTAACATAAATAAAACACAAGTGTTAGACATGCTAAACTAAAAGGTAGTTTGGAAAAAGTGTGATGGCTTGTTTGATGTTAAAAGTGGTACGTAGAAGTCCATTGAGGTGATTATCACACTTGAAAGTCGTTGTATCGAGATTCTTTATGAAATATATTAATTTCAATTATAACAGCATTATGATTTTGATATCTAGTAATTTAAACATTTGATATTGAATATGTGTATTTCAAATCATAATCATTTTAAAATCACTTGCACCCAACTTGCAATCCCATCTTAGTTATTTTGATCAACTAAGAAAAAGATATTGTATATCAAAAGTACTTTTGCTATTCTATTTTCTATATTTTCTAGTCAAAATTTGTCATCATATAAGTTTAATTGTTGATGTCTTAATCCATCAAAATCTTATTGATTATGCTTCATAAATAATGAAAGATGAATCTGTTAATTGAATTATACATCATATATGCTCAAAAGACTTGTTTAAATAAAAAATGATGTTTTATTTCTTATTATGATATAAAATATCTATTAACACAATACTGATATGAACAAAATATATTATCAAATAATTTTTATTTAAAAAAACAAACAAGTAAAACTATTAATTTAATACATGTATTAACGACTTCATGAAGGAGAAAATTTATATTTTCAATTTAAAAATATAATGATTTTATACTCTAATAATAAGCCCAAAACAATATATATAGGACAAACATAACTTAATTGTAACATCACACATCCGATGTTATAAAAAAAGCACATGATTTAGTTGAACATTAATATAAAAAACATAAATAAAATCTAAAAAATTTTCATAATATATATATTATCATTATATGATAGTAATTAAAATAATGATATCTGAGGTTTTCCCAAATACAAAACTAAGGAGACAAATAATAATAATTTGAAAATTAATATAATAATAAGTATGAGATTTTCTTAAATACAAAAAGAAGGTGACAAACAACATATAAATTAAAAATTATATATGAAAAATAAGATTGAAATAATATTAAAGCTCATATATATGTAATATTACCTAGTCTCATAAAAAGTATTGTTTATTTATTGAGGTATAGCTTTGCAATTTAAGATAGTCAAAGCATTATTTTTCGTAATGACTATAGTCTAATCTCAAGAAATAAAAGAACAAGTTGGGGTTTATGTATCTACTTTATTTTAAGGATGTTTTTCAAACTACATTTTTATCAAATTCATTGATTTCAAAAGAATTGGAGACGATTAGTCAAAAGTGGCATAATTGCAAAATGAGTGAGATTTGAGGTCTTCAATCACCAATTTTAAAGTTTAAGAGATTTTTTATTGATAGAATTCAAGTGAAATTGAAAAGTACTAATTCAAAGCAATTCTAATATCAATTAGAAAAAAATGAACAATTGTGATAGACAATGAAAAAAATACATACCTTTAAGTGTTTGATAGACATTAAGCTTTCTAGTTTATTATAGTCTCATTGTCGCTATAGCAACAATTAAAAATCATTATAAAAGTTATGAGTATGAGTTATAATAGTTAAAAATAGATTATTTTTTATTACATTATTCATTAATAAGTATTTTTTTTAAAAAAAATTATATTAATTCTTATCTCCAAATAGATAATATTAAATACTTAATTCTTATTACATTCAAAATCACTTAACCTCAATGAACACATTGTTAATATGGCTTCATCATTGCTCTCTCATACGCGTTTATCTTTTATGGATATTTTTGCATCTCATTGATTAATCTTACAAATTCAAAGTTTGCTTGATAGACGATGCTAATTCGAAATTCGACAGCCACACAAAAATGGGTGTTCTATTTAATGAACACCCTCAACAACAGTTAAATGGAGACCTGTGACGTGAAAGCTTCGTGAAAGCTTCAGACTCAGCTTTACTGACTTTGAAAACGAGTACACGAGTCGTACACGATAGGTCATTGCAAAATTGAATGGCTTTCACCATCTGCTGCTACTAGACATGCCCATCAAGCTCGGCTTCGATGTGCACTTGTGTGTCTAAATGTCTACTAAAGACTTCCTTTTCATGTTGATTAATTTACATTTCAAGTTGTTGGTATAAAATAATTTAAAATTTTAATATTCAAATGATGTCATCAATGGCTGAATGATGAAAGGGTTTAGTTGTAAAGGCTCTTAAAGAAAAATAAAATGTGGCAAAGAAAGTGGGAGACTTGAAAATGGAGAAGAATGAAAGTTCTCTTTTGATTATTGTTTCATTTGACGACTAAGATTGCAATATCAAATTGAATCTTCATATAAGATTAAGAGTTTCTTAAAAAGTGTTATATGAAGCAAAATTTATATTTGTTGCCTAATATAAATATCTATTAATTGTTTTTAAATCTATAACATTATCAACAATAATCATACTTGATCCATCATTTTGATGTTCGGAGCTTCGTTTTGGTATATTATGACACAAGAACATACCATCCTCACGTGTTTGGATCTCCTGTAGATGACAGCAGTTGGAGCTCCTTCTGTTGGATAGTTTATTAAAGTTATTCTAACTCGATAAGAACCAACAGCGTGGAATCTTGTTTCACAGCAGTCCATTGTTTGGATCACTTGGCTGCTGGGCAAAGGAATAATTGCTGGTCGTTTTGAGCGTACTCGAAGTCAAAAAGAAGGCACCCAATTGCTTGACAAAGGTGAATGCTTCCAGCCTAACGTTTGCTTTGTGGAAGGCTGGAAGACAAAACAGGAGATGAACAATGGACTCTTTCGCAAGTCAAGGGCCAAAGACTTTTCCTTTCTCGTGTCAAAACGGATGAATGATCTGTGGATGATTCAATGCCGACTATTATTTTACTTGGGAGTATTATTTCACAGCTTACGTAAGAATTGAACATAAAGCACAGCTAGAAGATAAGAAGTGATCATTTTTTATGTTTTGATTATTCTTCCTCTTCTCAAATATTGTCTGTTCATCTTTTCTTTCTAACATGGTTGCTTGCCTACTATTCTTTCTTGGATGTCTTCATTTGCTTTGTTCCATTGTGCCTTCCCCTTTCATCTTGGTTCTACCATGGATACTCTTCTCCCGCTCGAGTAGTTTGCTCAGGTCTTCATTTCAATTGTTATCTTGCCTTTACCTTCATGCTTTCTTATGATTCGAGTCATTAATTGTTTGTTCAATGTTGGTAATTTTTTAATTAAAAAATTATATCTTTAATCTTATCTTAGCTTACCACTCACTTATGTCATTAACTTATAAATTGTTCAAAAAAGTGATATTATTATCCTTTCTCTTATGTAAACCAATCCCTTATTCAAAGCCCACACCTTTTGACTTGCTCTAAGAAACATGATTTTAGGTATATTGGTTAGTGCTTTAAAATTTTCTCTCGTATTCTTACTTATCGTTCGCATTGTTTCTGCACACTTTGTTTATTTTTGTCTTAGATAAGATTTGTTGTAAAAACAACGCCTTTGTATTTTTACAAAATAAAAGATGATGAAATACTTTTTATTGATTGTTATTATAATATTTTGTTTCCTTAAAGATTTTTCATATTATCATTTTTCGTGTGTTCTCTTTTTTATTTTATATCCTTTCATTAGTTTACACTCTATTAACTGAATATAGAAGGTTCCTATATATTTACACTAGATAAATATTTTATAGTCCTATTGTTAAGAGGTTTAAACTTAAGAGTTGAAGATGATTTTTACAAAAATGTTTGATTTGAATATATGGAACCACCAAATCTATAAGAAGAGGAGGTATATACATAATAGATGTTATCATAAAAAAGTAGTCTTTGCTTAAAAAATGAAGGATAATTATAACAAATTCCAGTTTGAATGTCAAGAATAATAATAAATGAAATAAGTTTTAAGAAAATAAAACATAACAAATAAAAATAATTTTGGACAAAATCTATAAATGTAATGTGTTTCATTTTAAGTCATTTGTAAAAAAGTATTATTGTGAAGAAAACATCTTATGATATATGAAAATGAAAAAAATAAAATATTTTATTTATTAAAGTCTTGGAGAATAAACGTTATATCCTTAAGACAAATTAAAAAAAAACTTAAGTAGCTTTGATAGTCAAATAGATGACAAATTTTTGTAAAATACTCTTCCACTAATAAAGACTTAGACTTCTCAATAAAAAAAGCATAAATTCAATAATTGAATCTGCTAATATTGACTTTGATGAACATAATGATTAAGAATAAGAGATAACATAAATGCAAAATGAGAAGATAATTATGATAAAGTTTGTGTGAAAATAAGGAGATGATTTAAGAAATGAAAACATAAAGTTTCGTCTTAAAGAGTAACCAATGGAAAGAGAGATAATGATATAAAAATAAGAGTATCAATCTTAAACAAAAACAAGTCCCATGGCATTCATGCCTAATATAGAATCATTGACAATGAAAAAAGAAAAAAAATTGCATGTTTTGGATTTTTTATGAAAAAAAATTAACTTAACTTACAAAAACAAAAGTTTGCATCATTGTAAAAAGCAGTAAAGATAAGTTAATCAAAAGAACTAAATGAGTTTATGAAAATAAGCTAAATAAACAAATGGAAATTAGATACTATTAATTATAAAAGATTACAATTAAGTAAAAGTCATAGATCTTGATAAAACTTTGGTATTTATAACGTATTTAGAAGAAATTAAACTATTACTTCTAATCATTTTTCAAGAGATGTTTGTTAAAGATATTTTTTGAATGATCCTTTAATTAAAAAAGTTATAAATGTGATATAATTTTTAGCTCACTAAATAGGTACTCCATGGTTATAACCATAAACATGTTAAATATGGTCTCCATTCAACCATGGCAATTGACCATTTGATCATCCTCTTTCCTTGCCAACACAATGACTTATCAATCAATTATGTATTGGTCATTCTTGCCATGTGCCTTCGCTTAGGCCAATTTTCTTAACAACTAAACTTTCTTTGGCTTGGTCTAGATGATAACAAGGCTCTTGTTTTTAGTTCCTATACCTTTAGAGAGCTTACTACACTAACTAGTTTCTTCACCTCCTCGAGTGGGGCCTTATTAACTCTTTTTGTGGCCTAATTTCTCTCTTTTGGGAGTTTTTTCTTTTGCTCAAAAAGTGTCACACTCAACATATTTGACAAATGAGCACATCATCGTCTTAATCGAGATGGCTTATTATGAAGGTTCCTCTTTTTTATCTTAGATAAACCTCGACAAAGACATGCTTTATTGAACTTTTTAGAAGCAACAATGTATCAATGAAATGAAAGCAATACTTGATTATTGAAAATTTACTTCATAAATTTATTAATATTTTGTGAATAATATGATGTCTCATTAAAAAAACTCCTCTTAAATTTTTAGTTATGTGCAAATGAGGGTGCATGGGCTAGAGACAAGGTCAATCATGGTTTAATCAAGATTGTTCATGATTATTGGAGTTGATAACAACTAATATTGATATATTATAAGCACAATTCATGATGAGAAATGATTCGAACTTAATTTCTAGAATCTTTAATAGAAATATTGTATGACTTAATATTATGATAACAAGAGAGGTACTTAAAGATGTAAGAAAGGAATAAAAGAAACATATAATTGTGATAAAGTAGACATGAAAATATCTTGGGGAGTAGAAAGTACTATGATGTTGTTGTTTTTGTTGATAAGACGCTTGGAGAAATATTAGGATGACAAATTTATATGAGATCCAAAAATAAATTTAGATCATGTGCACATTCAAATAAGTACATATAGATGATGCACCCTTGAGGAGATTGAGGAGAAGCATGTCACACTTCTCATGTTATTAACTTTGCCCTCTTTTTTTAATCATAGAATGTGTAGTGCATTTATTGTTGTGATGTGTGGTTAAGAAGTGAAGAATGTGAGAAAACTATGTTGCTAGAAGCAAGGCATCCTCTAATTCAAAATTTAAAAATTGCTTTATTTTTGACAAATGATAAGAATTTTTTATTGTGTAAATATCAATGAGAAGCATAATTGGAAAAAATGATCATTAAATTCTAATTTAGAAGAGATATTTTTGTTTGATAAAATATTAAATATGAATGCTACCAAAATAGTTTTCACCCATTTCATTAGAATGCTTTATACAACAATTCATCCCATATCATGCTAGTGAATGCATAATAAATAATTTGGAGATTGAAATATAATGAAAGGTTGTAAGAATTGGTCAATATTTTACAATTTTAATAATATTGTGAGAAGTCTTTTACTTATTTTAGTCATTTGTTAAATTTAAAAGAAAAACTTCATTACATGATACAAATAGTCAATTGATGTTCAAGGGAATAATAGCTAGAGGCTTGCATTGAACAACAATGAGTGCAAAGATAAGTGGAGGCTAGACAAATAAGGACATGAGATATTTTGTTTAGAGTAACAAGGTTGTTCTTAGTCATGTGAGAAAGATAAAGCTTTACCACAATGCATTATGATATATAATACACACCTCAAATCAACGCATGTAGTTGACTTGGGGCTATTGATTAAGTATTTGAAACAAAAAAATTGATGAAACAAATGATTTCAACAACTTTCATATTCTTTTGCGAGATTTTTGTAGAATTTAATTGAGTTCTTAAGAATCGTTGTCTTTTAATTATGACTTAAATGAAAGAGTGATTAACTACTCGTGTTTGAACTTCACATATATGTCTCGTAGAAAAATTTAATAGGACACTGAAGTAGAAGAAGGTTATCTCTTATGTCTCAAGGTGAGATAAAACAAAAATGATAATCGAGTCTTCTTTCATGTGAAAGTTGACTAAATAAAATATCCACTTTTTATGAATTTCGTTCGTTTTATTCTCATCGTGTAATAATAAGATTTTTTTCATTTACAAGCATTTTGACAGTAGAATATTTATTTTATATCATTTTAGATAAAATAAGTTTTAGATGATTTTTAAAAATAATTATTTATAATTAATATATATTTTATCCTATTTGCCAAGCTTCAAACATAAAACTATGAAACTAATTATCAGACCAAGTAAAAAAAGGATTTTCTTAGATACAAAAACTTGTAAACTTCTTATTTAATATTCATTTATTATTAATAAATAACCAAGATTGGATCATGGGTCCAAACAAGAGAAAATTAATAATTATATGTGACAATAAATAAACTTATCATGTGGGACTAATAATTTTGAACACAAATATTAATGTTTCACCTTATGAAAGACAAACAAATTATTTTATTTGGATAATTTATGTATTTTTAATTATTTATTAAATTACACATCTTATAAAAAAAAGAAAGTCATTTAAAAACTAATATAACAGAATTCATATGCCAAGTCAATAACATATATATATATATATATATATAATTTACACGTATTTGTTTTTTTGGGAAAATAATATAAATCACAAAATTCACGAGTAAATCGACAGCCGCGTTGACTCCCGCTTCCCTAAGTTGGCCTTTGCCAGCTTCACCGCCATTACATAGATCCACACACAAAGAATTCCGTAATAGCCGCCAAGCGACGCCCCAACAACTGCGATGTATTGGATCTTGCTATGCTTCCTAATCCTGCCATTCCTCCCCTTCTTCGCCTCCGCCCAACAGGATCAGTTCATCTACACCGGCTTCGCCGGCATCGGAAAGAACAATAACGTGAGTCTAAACGGTATTTCAGAGATCGAGAATAGCGGGATCCTGCGTCTGACGAACGAGACCAGTCGGCTTATCGGCCGAGTCTTCTACCCGCGTCCCCTTCGGTTCAAGAACTCCTCAGCCGTCGACGGGAAAGTCGAAGTCGCTTCGTTCTCCACCTCCTTCGCATTCGCCATCGTGCCCGAGTACCCAAAGCTCGGCGGGCACGGCTTCGCCTTCGTGCTCTCCCCCAACCAAAATCTTACCGGCGCCCAACCAAGCCAGTACCTTGGCCTCCTCAACTCCTCCGACAACGGCAACACCACCAATCACGTCTTCGCCATCGAATTCGACACCGTTCAGGACTTCGAGTTCCAAGACATCAATGACAACCACGTCGGAGTCGACGTCGACAGCCTCGTTTCCTCCACTGCCGCCACTGCATCGTACTTTGACTCAAATTCCGGTGGCCAGCAACCCCTCAATCTCAAGAGCGGGAACACAATACTGGCCTGGATCGACTACGACGGCAAAGCTAGGGTTCTGAACGTGACCCTTTCCCCCATCTCTTCCAAACCCACAAAGCCCCTGTTCTCGATTCCCATCGATCTCTCTCCGGTTATTGAGGACGACATGTTCGTCGGTTTCTCAGCCTCCACGGGCCTCCTGGCAAGCTCCCACTATCTCTTTGGTTGGAGCTTTAAGATGAACGGTGCCGCCCCATCCCTCGACCTCTCCTCCCTTCCTTCTCTTCCACGCGTCTCTTCCAAGAGAAGCCACGCCGTGATCGCCGTCTCCGCTTCGCTCTCCACCGTCATCGTCGTCCTCATAGCTGCCTCGTTGATCGCCTACGCACTGTACCGCCTCAAGACCGTGGACATCATTGAGCCATGGGAGCTCGAGTATGGACCACACCGCTTCTCCTACAAGACTCTCCACCGCGCCACCAAGGGCTTCCGCGACCGCGAGCTCCTTGGCGTCGGAGGATTCGGTAAAGTATACAAAGGCGTCCTACCCGGATCCGGTGAAGAGGTCGCCGTGAAGCGTATCTCTCACGATTCGCGACAGGGTATTCGGGAATTTGTGGCGGAAATAGCCAGTATTGGCAGGCTACGCCACCGGAACCTCGTCCAGCTACAGGGATGGTGCCGCCATCGTGGCGATCTCCTCCTCGTCTACGACTACATGCCTAATGGCAGTCTCGACCAATTCCTCTTCGCCGGAGATCCAGCGCCCAGAACACAGGCGCAGACAATTCCGCTGCTCACATGGGAACAGCGCTTCCGTATCCTTCGCGGCGTGGCATCTGCTCTTCTCTACCTTCACGAGGAATGGGAGAACGTCGTCATCCATCGCGACGTTAAAGCCAGCAATGTCCTGCTCGACGCCGATCTCAACGGCAGGCTCGGCGACTTCGGGCTTGCCAAGCTCCACGAGCACGGAGCCAATCCGAGCACCACAAGAGTTGTGGGAACCCTCGGCTACCTCGCGCCGGAGCTAACGCGGATGGGAAAAGCTACGGCGAGCTCCGACGTGTTCGCATTTGGGGCTCTCGTTCTCGAGGTCGTGTGTGGAAGGCGACCCATCGAGGCCAAGGCACTGCCTGAGGAGCTGGTCCTTGTCGATTGGGTGTGGGGGCTGTGGAACATACGGAGATGGTCGGAGGCCCTCGATCCAAAGCTGGACGGAAAGTATGACGTTGAGGAGGCCGAGGTCGCCATAAAGGTGGGGCTTTTATGCTCTCAACCGCTGCCAATGGCACGGCCGACGATGAGAGAGGTTTCAAGATATCTCAACGGCGCTGACACGACCGAGGTTCCGAACATTCCACCACCACCACCGTCGGGCCTCTACGAGTACGATGCTACGCCTGTTTCTGGGATGGACAAGACAAAGCTTGGATTCGAAGATTTTGTTCACTCTTATCCATCCTCTTCCTTCGAAAAGGTGTCTGCTTGCTCGCTCGTCAGCGTTTCCGGCGACGAGGAGTCTCTCAGCGGCTACGCTCGGATCCCTCTTTCGGCGTAGAGACGAACAATAAAAAAAACCTTTCTTTTACCAATCCATTTTGCTGTTTAGGTTTGACCAATGTGGACTCAATCCGTAGGCCACAACGGATAATGCTTGAAAGAGCCGTGACGTGTTATTAGTTGAAGGATTTCTTCTATCTTTTAAATCGCAGATGCATATTTTTTTTTAATTTTTTTATTTTCTAAAACTATATTTAAAAACGTTTAATTTGATACAATGTTGATAAAAAAAGAATTATTGAAATTACTTCGATTATTTTCTTAATGTAAAAATCAAATTATATCTTATTTTTTACATCATATAAAATGAAAATAGATGGCAAAATTGGCACTTGGTGATGAAAAATTACATCTTGCAGTATGTAAGCAGGCTCTTTTTCTGATAAAAAACTTCTACCAATCAATCAGTAAATAATTATTAAATAAGTTAAATAAATAATGGTAATAATTAGTTATAAGATAATTATGAAGTAAAATAAAAAACATAACTTCTAAAGCAGGGAATATTTTATGCCATTTATTGTAGAATTTTTGAAAATGTTGATATATTTAAATGAATTAAGGAAAAATACATTCAAATTTGTTATTGTAGAAACTTTTTGTTATGTGACAGCTTGCATTATATCAACTTGCAAGGTGCTGCCAAAAGCAGGCTCTCTTTCTGACAAATAACTTATACCATTAAATGATTATTAAATAAGTTAAATAAATATTGTTAATAATTATTATAAGATAATTATGAATTGAAAGTTATATTTTATTTTGGATGTGCTAAATTTTCTTTTTTTTTTTTTTTTTGTCTCTAAGGAATAAAATAAAATAAAAAACATAACTTGTGAAGGTGAAATATTTTTTTTATCATGATGAATAAATAATGGTTTATTGAATTGTTATTCTATTTATCAAATAAGATTATTATTAAGCAAAATTAAAAAGAACCCAAAGTTGCATATGATTCATGCAAGACTAACATAGTTTTTATATTATCACTTGTAATAACATGGGCATATGTTATACTATTTATTGTAGAACTCATGAAAATGTTGATACATTTAAATGAATTATGGGAAAATATACTCAAATTTGTTATTGTATAAATTTTTTATGTGAGAATTTTAACTTTAGTTCAATCATATTATTAGTATTATTTGAATTGGGATTAGTTTAAAATTTGAATTTAATTTTATCTTTAATTTATTCTTTTCTAGAGATAGTTTTAGTTTGTGAGAAATTCTATTTAAGAGGTTATTAGGGTTTCCAAATCAACGACTCTTGTCGATAGAAGAAACACTGTCATTTCGATAGCTACTGGGCAAGTGACTAGTCCATGTTATAAAGAAGACTTTATTAAGGAGACTTGTGTGAGACTTGTAAATTAACATTAAAAACTTTAAATGTTTACCATGACTTGCACTTTTCACATGGGCATAAAAATCTTGTATCAACATACTCATTTTTTATCATTGGAAGAGTCATATGTGATCCCTTTCACACTCCATTAAAAGAAACCAATATATATGATATGAATTATTAACTTATTGTTCTTATTGAAGACCCAAAACTGTTATTTTTGACAAAAAATTACTTATTACTAAGGTGATATTATAATATTCAAGTAGTCACACAAACAAATTTCTTGGAGTATAAACTAAGTTAACTAAGATAAGTCTAACGAAGTGTTAGCTAGTGTTGAAGCAAAACCTAAGCTATAAAAATCACTCGATAAGATCTCAGATTGAAGCACTTCAAATTTGTTGAGCACAAAACCAAATTAAGAAAGAAATAAGTTTCAAAAGCTATTGAAAGTTGAAAATAAATTCTAAATTGAATGTTATAAAAATTATAAAGCATTTTATCTATTTAATATCCTTCTTTATATAAGTACTTCTAAAAAATCTTACAAATTTTTAAAGCACTTAAAACATTTATTCATGTGATAAAATTTTCATTCCAACTTATAAAACAAATATATTTATTCTTTTATATAACTCATATGACTCATATAATTTTAAATAATTCTAATAATTACATGTAATAATTTCACACTAAATAATCAATTTAATAATACAACATAAAAAAAAAATGTATGAAAATATGTCCCAAATGACTAAAATATGCTAAACAATATTCTGTCATTTAGTCTAATATAGAAGGTCAACATGACATTGTAAACACCCCATCAAATATTAGAGAATTAACATGTACAAATTTAAATTAGACTTACAACCTTTCTTTGACTCTTTTATGACATAAGAGATCCAATCAATTATTAATCTAAGATTAATTATACATTATAATAGAAAATTATAATCTAATTATTACTTATTAACTCTATTAAGATCCATCTCTAAATTAAAAAAAAAATAAAAATCATAAACTATCATCTAATATTTATAATTATCATACTAGAACTTTATCTTATCCTTCAAAGAATTATTTTTTTATAAAATTATTTTAGATAAAAATTACATTTTTATTATTGTTTTTCAAATATCATTATTTATGTTATCATTTTATCAATTTGTTTGTTTTCTCATCTCACTATATTTGAGCTATTTAAAAAAAATTAATTAAACCTAATATTTAGAAGATTAAGAAGACTAGTGATACAACTTAATCAAAGTTATTCTAAGTGGATGTGATGTCTTCTTAGTGGACATAACTATTAAGGGATATTTTAGTTTCGTTTAAGAGTGCGAGTTGAATTTAGTGCACTCATGAAAATATTAAAAAATATATGAATATCCAGATTTAATATAATAATTTAAATTAAGCATCATTACATTTAATATTTATATATTTGATGGATTATAATAATCAACTTTAGTTCATTCATTAGATTCATGTATTTTTTAAGAACACATTTTTTTTTTGTATATAATTATTTAAATGAATATAGAAATGTTAAAAAATTTGATATTTATTGTTAAATTAAACTGAAAAGAAATAAACTTTGAAGATCTATTGCAAATATACCTCATTCTTTAGGTTTATAACTGAAAATAAGCAGAATGATTGCCAAGCTTGTTTTTTTATAACGAAATAAAAATAAACAGTCAATTTTTATATACAACTGTTCATTTCATTTGAACTCATATTATTTTTATTTAAAACGTAGAGTGTATAAAATATAATTTAAAAACTCAATACAATGGATTTATTTTTTCCGACATACTTGTACATAATTAAAAAATAAATAAAATGCTTAAAAAAACAGAATTACCTGTTAATTAAGAATTCATATTTATTATCAAAAATATTAAAAAATTTACCGAAAATGGATAAAAACTCAGGATCATACATACAAACAAGCAGTGGAAAATATGAAAGAAGTTCATAAAGCCTGAAGCCTAAGATAGTAAAACTAGAGATTTCTGCCTGAGGAAGAAGACCCAGGCCCAAGCAGCAAAGGGGGCTTCTCATCCTTCTCAGCACTCTGGTTCTGGGTCTGGGTCCTAAGGGAGTTATGTGCAGCCCATGCCCGGAGTGGCGGTTCAAAAAGTTTTCCGGCCACATCAGGCGGCTGGCCGTGGTTCTCCTCTCCAGGAAGAACAAGAAGACCCTTCTCCCTAAGCGACGACGGTTCGCTGTAGCACGCATTCCATATGGCGTCCACTAGCTGACGCTCTTCGCGGGCTGCGCCCAACTCGTCGGCATCCATGGAGCCGATGCCATTTATTCGATCTCGAAGGACCTGCTGCAGCTTTTCCTTGTCAAGGGAGCTTGCTCCTCCTGCAGACTGGTCCCTAGCAAGCTCTACAAGTCCAGCAAGTGCGGCCTCTCGCACGCCGGAGTCATCGCCGGAAGCTAAATGCACCATGAGTTTTGGGAAACCAAGCTCTGATATGGTGCTGCAATCCGACTTGTTGTCTTGGAGAAGGTAGTGAATCAGGTTAAGGGCCTTCCTGTGAAGAAAGAGCAGTTCATGGAATAAGAACTCAACACAAAGACAACAAAACTTACTGCAAATATTACTGTCTTGCCTTTGGAATTTAGGATCATCTGATATCAGTGCATCTTTAAGAGCTGCATATCCATTAGCCAGTTTGAATGCCATCACTCCAGCTTTGTTGTTCCGAATCAGAGCTGAGATTTCCAGGGGAAATCACTATGATGATTAGTTCTTGAAGAACCCAAAACAACAAAATTATTCATTTTGGTGCCTTTGCAACAAATTAGAACGAAGGGAAGGGAAAGGAACCTACAAGATATTGCCCCAAGAGCTTTAGATCGGACGGTGAGATCGGGATCAGAAGAAAAATTTGATAACAGAGGTTCAAGGCCACTTGTCTCCATTACAAGCTGTTGGCCCTTGGGATTGTTCTGTACGATGGTCATAACCACGTCTTCAGCTTTAGCTCGGATGCTGGGATGGCTGTTCTTTAGATAACCAAGCAGAGGAGATAAGCCCCCAATTGAGTGCAGATCTGGCACATCAAATGCATAAAAGCTAATAAAACAATCCTTCAATCAAAAATAGTGTAGACATAGAAGAAACAAGGGATACAATCCATTATATCTCAATTAACCTAAGCAAGATTCCTCTTTGTTGCTGCTCATAAAAAGGATTTCAGCAAGAACCAGACAGCGAGATAGTGTGCTTCTCAATGATAACTAGGTTCGCTTTGATAGTTTCAAAGTCTCTAGGGATCTAGATAAATCAATAAAATACAAATGCAAGAATAGTCCTAAGAACACCAAACTTAGGAGTTCAAACTTCGAAATTAGAGATAGACACAAAACAAATTACATCATATAAAACATTCCAAGATGTTTGTGGGTATGCTAGCAGATGATTTCCAATTATTTGAACTTTAAATGGAAGTTTTAAGTTGACAGTATGGAAATTTTATAAATATTCAATTGTTGCGACAAATTTTTGGACTTTGATTTGTTGAGAGATTGGACATTCTAAGCGTAAGGGTTGTAAGGTTCGAGTAGTCCAAATGTACTGTAGCAACAAACGTTCAAATGTATAACAACTCGATTTACAATTTTCGTCCAGCCATTAGTCTAATGGTAGTTAGTTGTACTTTGTTGGAATGTTGTATCCAAAACCGCCTAAGGGGTTCTTTAAAATTTTATCAAAACCTAATCTCAATCAAAGTCAAAACCTGTCAATAACCCACAATAAACTCAAATGTTCTCAAAAAATAAGTGTGGCTTCTTAATTGTTAATGATCACCTATCGACAAGGTATAAGTTTTAGCCTTTTCAACAATCTATTTATAACCACAAACAAATAATTGTGGCCCCATGTCATTATCTAGAAAACTACCAAAAAGTCTATTAATATACTCTTGCAAGGTTTACTTAGAATAAAAAATAACTATTATCCCTATTTCATACTATGCATGTATTGGTGGCCTTTAATGTACTATAGAGTACAAATCCTCAAATAAACCTCATAAAATTGAACTTCATTTACAATTAAAAGGCGCATCTCTACATATTTAGAACTGTCTTATTACCCCAAAATGATCCAATTCTTCAAATTTTGTGCTTCATGAACCCACTTTATCTAATCTCTATCTCATGGCAAGCAAAGCTAATTTTCACAATATAATAATGTTTTTTGTAGTTAATATTTGAGGGCCTCTTGACCTTCACTTCTTCCATGACGTTTTGATAATCGACATCTTCCTTCTTTCCTACATCAAATAGATCAAGACCAAACTAAGGTAACTAAAACATCCATTCCATGATTACATCCATGAGTTTTCAATGGTACACATTCTATGAGCCCATATACAGATCCTTGACCACTATCAATCTTGCTATAGACCTGATGAAGGTTCCTTAATGTCTTATCTCGAACACTGCTTCACGAGATTGCTTCTTTCTTTCTCGAGGATGGTGAGAGTTGCTTGCCATAGATTATCCATTATTATTGTCAAGATTTCCACAAGTCCAAAAAGAATTCGATACCTCTTGAAGTAACTTCTTTTTCATCATATTAGAGTCAATCACTGATCACACACCCCCCTTTGAATTTAAAAACCATTGAATCTTCTAGACCATAAGGAAGATGTTCAAGGGTCCACAATGCTTCCTCTACCAAAAAATTTGAGATGAGTAGACTAGGCTCTCCCTTGCTCTAAGTTGTGCCATTTGAAATACACTGGTACTTTGTCCCTTACATCCAACACAAAAAGAAACTTGATATTTCATCTTGTAGTTTTCTCTCTTCCCATGAGGATAGTGTCTTTGAAGAATGGATTCTCACTATTAATCACAAAGTCATCCAATGGTGATAACACCTTATGGTTTTCTTCACCCATAAAAAATGGCTGAAATAACTCAAGATTTCAATGTTTAACACCAAGTAATTTTCGATATAAGTTAATAAATCCAACTTATAAGCATTGTCGTTGATTTTCTTCATAACTTAGAAAGGTTGATATCAAATCAGCTTTATTATCTGTCCTTTGCTTTTCAAAGATCTTATTTCGATGTGCGGCTAGACAAGATCTCCAACGTCAACTTTCTTCTTGATATGATGCCTACTTATACTTATTTTGTGAGAGCTCTAATTACTTTCTAGTCATAATATGGATTCTCTGAATACTCTAAATGTATTTTTGTGCCTTCTATTGTGCTTCTCATCCAATGGTGTGATAACTCCTTATGGTTTTCTTCACCAATTACAAATGGCTGAAATAACTAAAGATTTTAATGTTTAACACCAAGTAATTTTCAATATAAGGCAATAAATCCAACTTGTAAGCATTGTCGTTGATTTTCTTCATAACTTGAAATGGTTGATATCAAGTGAGCTTTAGTATCTGTCCTCTGCTTTTCAATGATCTTATTTCGATGTGCGGCTAGACAAGATCTCCAACATCAACTTTCTTCTTGACATGATGCTTGTAATCTTTCTACTTATACTTATTTTGTGAAAGCTCCCTAGTCTTAACATGCATTCTCTAAATACTATAGATGTATTTTTGTGCCTTCTATTGTGCTTTCACTAGGTCCTTCTAGAGGTTGAGTTGAAAATTCAAGTCTAACAGACTTTCAAATACATATAAACAGGTCTCGAACGAGCTTTGTTCAATCAAATTATACAAGCAAATTGGAGGCATGAATACTCACATCCCACATATTTAGATGCTTCAAATTATACCCTCTCAACAATTGTAAAATCACACAAATTTTGTCTAGCTGTTAGTTAAATGGTGAAAAATTGTACCCCTTTGTGGTGTCATATTAATTATCATCCAAAGAGTCCACAAAATCTACTCAACTACAAATCCTAATAAAAAAAAAAGTGGGTTAGCACACCTTGATGTACCTAGATTTTCTTAAAGAATAAGCATGCTTCCTCACTTGTAATCTCTGGATAGCAGATTATAAGCTCGACTATCTTCAAGAAGCAATCCATAACATATACAAATAGTTGTAGCCACATTCGTGATTGGTAAGCCTTCAAGAAAATCCATTGACAAACTCTCCCAAGGTCAAGTTGGAACCAAAAGTGATTAGTAATCCATATGTCTAATTGATTGACTTGGATGTTCTACAAGGTACACATTCTCAATTGAATCTTACAACATCATGTATAATTCATGCCTAACAAGTATGTCTTTAAAAATAAGAATAGTCTAGTTTACTCTATAGTGTTCCACTACTTTGAACGTATGCACTTGCATACTTCTTCAATCCGTTGAAATCAATCTCAAACCTATGGAATATGAAGTTACTGTCTATGATATAATAACCCTTCTCGTATTAAGAATTCTAAGGAGTCTTCACATCTCTTATAACAATTCAACTCGATCATTAGGCTTTCTAGTCAAACAACAAGTAACACATAGCTTCAGTAACAATTCACAAGCACCTTTACCCAGTTTAAAATAAGCAAATCCATAGGTTGTAGTTCTTGATATCACTTCGCAACGTAAATTTTTCCATCCCTCATGAATTCATATTATTGTGCACATTGTAAATATGACACATTTTAATCCCACAAATAAGGGGTTCCAAGGATGATCTAAGTGACATTGACAGGTACTACTTCGCATAAGACCTCAATGATGTAATTTTGAGAAATGACAAACTCTACTTAACATTGCTCAATCTTCGTCTCGGTATCACTTTGTATCCACTCCAGCGAGTTGATATTAAGGAATGTTTGTGAACCAAAATCGTTTTACAAGACCATTTGATATTAGATTCTTCTGACTATCAATATCAATTATTAATCCTTCACTTAAACTCAAAGGATGAATAATCCTTAAAATTTCTCGTTTGATCCCTAATTGACCTACCATTTTCTTTGAGGCAAGATTTAAGGTACATTGTTTGTATTATTTCTAGTGTCAAAACCTAATCGGGGATGGCCATCGCATGATGTTTTCTACTCTCTTTCTTCGGATGCAACTCCAATGTAATCTCTAGCATTTCTTATAATTAAGCCCTCCCTTTTGGTAGTAATCTAGGAATTCCCCAACTTCTACTATTTTACCAAGATAGTGTCCATTATGATTGTTGGCTTCTTCTAAAATCTCTTAAGACTTTTTCTCCCCTCTTTTAGTATCTTCTCCAAGTTATTAGCTTTACACATAAGGGTTTTCTCCTAGCTAACCTTGTTCATTTCGATAATCATAGCATCAAAATTGGCTAAAATGAGGGTTGAAAAAGCAAAAAACCAAAGCACGATTGCTATCGAGTAGTTTAAGTCTGTAATGTACTTTATTAGGGTAGAAACTTCATTTATATCCACATCAATAGCTATGTGCTAGCATTAGAACTCTATTGTGTAATTTTGTACCATCTATCCTAATTGATGCCATAAATTGTATGCCTTTTGCAATCGCTTATCTGTGTATCCCATGAGATTAAGCTTCAGTCATATCAAACTTCTAAAATCCTCAAAAGATGGATATTACTAATAGGAAAATGCATGGTTCATAGGTTTTAACCTTGCAAAATCTATCTTCTAACCTAAAGAATAATTATACAATGAGAAGTACATCTCATGTTGACCAATCCACAAGTCCAACTTGTCAACATTTACTTTCCTAAAATATATTGGCAAATCAACTTTGGTTTCAACATGAAAGATCTTCAATCAGCCTTCATACCACAAAGGGGACAAACTAACATCATTAACTTACAATAGATTATCCCAACTCAAATCATGTTAGGTTGGCTAAATCCAACTCCTGGTGTAGTACACTTGAGCTTTTGGAGTTACTGCTATGATAAATTCTTATTTCAACACAATCTCTATTAGATCTTGAATTGTATGAGTCAATTGTGCCACCTACTACTCCGATAACTGATTGTATTCTTTGTCGTGCACCACAGATAACGGATCTCCCAAATTCTTCTCCTAGGATTCTGGTTGTAATGACTAACTCTATTCCTTTTGCAATCTCTTAATCTTGGCTAGATACATCCAAACAAAGCTTCAAAATTAGATGATTTGTTCACTCTCATATCAACTCTCACAATAATAAAAAAGGGAATATTGCAACTTGGAAAAAGAATAGGTTGGAAAATTAAAAGTGCTTAGAGACTAAAGAAAAAAATGGACACAATGATGGAAGCAAGAATAGAGTTTTTATACATCTCAAGGATTTTAATACCAAAAAATACAAGTGATAAACAATCTTAAAGACCACATCTAATGGATGCATATATTATTACCTACTAGATAAACATAGTTACAAAAAATAAATCCCCAATTATCTATCTGCTAATTTAGAAGTACGTATCCCATAACTATAGCAATTTCTCAATTGCAGAAGAACAAGAGAACATCGATGATCTTGGTCATTTTACTCTTATGAATCAAGAGGCTGGAGATAATAATGGATAATTGGAATATGTCTTCCATAACTTCATCCTCGAGTTCAATGCACCTTGTACAAGCACGTCTCAAGATCCCCAAGTGCTAGCAATCTTCCATAAGACCTATAAAGGTTCCTCGAGGTCTTATCTTGGATATTTCCTAATGGTGAGGCCTCTTATCAATAAATCATTCGATATTGTTGTTAAATCTTGAGAGTTGTTGATGCCTCTAAAAGTAAGTTCCTCATTGTGAAAATATAGTAGATCACAAGTCAACTATCACTATGTGCAATAACTTATTTGTAGAACTTTGTGCTTTGAGGTTACCTCAAATTATGCCGCCATGCTATTGCTTAATGGCTAAGTTTTAAGGGTGCAAATGCAACTTTGTTTCAACTAGATTACTTTATATAAGGAGAAAAATGTCACCAAATAATAACTTAAGATCAAACATCTTGATGTTGATCTACTTATCGCAGGTTGAAAGTTCAATTTTAGCCTTCATTACTAAAGGACTTGCCCTATCATTAGTGACCGAAAGGGGCAATGATATCGAAACCACCTTCACAACATGTGGGCCACTAGATGATCCCACATCATTGATGCCTACTACATTCCTTTCCACTCATACGAGAATTTCTTCTTGTTGTTACAACTCAAAGGACTTTGTTAATTGCTTCTATGATACCATAGCATGCCAACAATCCACAAATGTTGGAAAACCAATTTTCATGCCAAAAGAAGGGGAGGCTCAAAGATGCAGCACTTATTAAACAAATAGGATTCTGCAAAAATGATAAAATGGATCTCACTAAACATGTTCCCTCTTTGTCATTGCAAATCACTTCACCAAAATAGAAGTCAAATATTGAAAGTAATCGAGTAAAGAAAAGATGAAGAAGAAGAAGCATACAAGAAGATAAAAAACAAGGAAAACAAAACGTTTGCTAATTGACACAAAGAAACAAGTAGCCTAACCTAAGGCATCATTTCTCTTAAAATTTGTTAATTGAAATACCAACTCCTTAGTCCCGTTTTATGGTTTCAAGACTAATTTTACATAGGAAAATTTATTTTTAGATACAAAATAAATTTTGAAAACAGCCAGCCTATAAGTTTAAACTTTAAACTTGGCAATAGATCCAAATCAAAATCAATCATTGAACACTCCAAGATCTTTCTAGATGTGATAAAGGATAAATTTTTGCAATTTTAATTTCAAACAAAAATTTTTTAGTTCACAATTTGGCATTTTAAGGAAAATTCAACAATTTTAACAAACTTCAAGAATTTGATTCGTTGAAAGAAGGAATCATCCAATTGTAAGATTGAACAATCCAATTAGCTCAAATGTGCTTAGCCACTATCTTCTCCCATCTTGATTGAGTGCTTTTTCTTTAGTGGATCAAAGATTCAACTCACAATCAGATCAATTTGATTTCATGATCTAATTGCCCGATCAACTATTCCATTTCCATACAGGGTAATCCATGCCAATTCAACATGGCTAACCATTACTAAAAAAAAATCGTGGGTCTTTTTTCTCCAAGCTTTTATTTCAAAACTTCTTTGTGAACTTACTTTGCATATTCTTTTGAGGATCATGAAGCATAAAAGGCTTGTGACTAATACCCTAATTAAATTAACTTCTAAACAACTATTGATCATTACTTGTACTTATCCAATAGTATTATAAGTTTAAAAATAATCAATCTTTATCAATAATAAGATAAAAGAAAAAAAAAAAGAAACAAGTGATATCATGTTATGCCATAATAAAGACAATAGTGACATTCTCCAAAATGGGGGATTTAGAATGCACCAAAATGCAACGTATGTTATATTAAGCATTTTACTTTTCTAAATCAAACGAGATAATTAATATGATAAAATTTCATGCAAATCCAAATAGGCCCATTTCCACATTATCAACATTAAAGTTTTCATGGTTGCGTGCATCAAGCCAAAAGCCCATAACATCAAACTAGCACTAATATGGAGCATAATACCATAGCCATGTTGATAAGAAATTTCAAGAAAACATCAAGCAATAATAAAATGTCTTTTTCTTGATTTGAATGCATTATAAGAAACAAAATTTAGACATACAACCATTAGCACAAAGATATAAGATTAAATGCAACGATTAAAGACATTAATTCAAAACTAATTGCCTGGTTTTGGAATAATTGATAAAACTCACAAATAAAAATAGCTATAATTTACTTACAATAATTATGCACAATGTACAAATATCTTGAAACATAATTTTTCAGAACTCGATAAAAAATTGAAGAAATACTATAAGAAAAAGGTTGCACTCAAAATAAAGTACCCTTTTTGACTTACCATTGGCCATATCAATTGACTCCACATGTTCCTGCAATTCATCTAACATGCCTGCAAAAAATATGTTTATTATTACCCAAAATGACAAAAAGCGAAAACTTCGAGCAAGAAGCAAGAGCAAGCACGAAGTTCGATATGTGGATTATGGGATTATGGGATTATGCAAAAAAGAAGAAAAAAATTCATATGATATCTAGATATCAAAGAAATGTCAATCCAAGTTATTCATGTTATGTGAATATACCATTCATATGATATTCTCATTGACAATTGATTCCCTACCCACTCTTTCTTTTCCAAAATATCAATCTTCTCAACATTGCTAATACAAAGGTTACAGAAAATTCAAATTTCAAATAGGTTTTAAGTGCCCATATTGGATGATATGTGAACATCTCATGATTGCCTTGCTTATGTAATGCTATGAGTACATGCAAATAAAATAGACAAAATAAATAGGATATCACTGCATCATTAAGCATGAATACTTTTCAAGGGTTACCAAAGTAGTGTCGAGTATGTACTGAATACCGACACACCTTCGCGCTTACGTGTTTGAAACTACAAATTATGGGTCACAAAATTGTGCCCTTAAAATATTTAAGGGAATACGATTGTTCACAAGACTTTGAGAACATACACAAGAATTCGATGAAATGCCTATGTTAATGTGGATGAACCAACCAATTTTAATTGCACTAAAAACCTAAAATAAATTGCTAAACTTACAATATAGCATAGACCTTAAGTTGAATTGCAATTAATTCTCGTGTTTATTTGTTTTTTAAATAATTATATTAATTAAAATATTACCTTATAAAATCATTTTTCTAAAAATTACACTTATGTCCCTCTCCATCTCACTTGCACACATATTAATATTTATCTCTTGAAAGCTATCAGCAAACCATTATCAATAGTATCCATAACTCTTTCTCAACTGATTTAAATTATGATATATATCTTAAATTAATTTTTGCAATCATGATTTATCAAATGCTTTAATTTTAATTCCAAATAACTTTTTACTTTAATGCATAAAAAATATATTAACAATAACATCCATGGACACATTATTAGTGAAGTTGAAAAAATTCTAATTATAATTCTACTCAATTCAAAGGCTTCCCTAGAAGGGCTCACTTTCTTTCATATTCTTAATCGATTACTCTATATATGCGTGGATTTGCTAATGCACACATAATGTTTCCTCCCCAAAACAAACATAACATTATTGATTGATGCTCTCTTTTCTTATCTCTTTTGTTCAATCTTCCCAATTCTTTATCACCCCTCTTGATGTCTACCTTGAAAAGTATGCCAATCTCAATTACAAATGTCTCTCTCTCTCTCTCTCTCCACCTCCAACTTTCTCTCTCATCTCCAACACTTTCTCCACCCTTTCCTTAGTCTTTCTCCTCTAACCTCAATGCCAAAATAGGTTCTTATCTATTCATCCTTCTTATCATAAATCGCAAGTGACATAATTATCCTGTTCGACAATGTCATCATTACCATAATTTATGGTTATTTTGTTCTATTTTTAAGGAGATTACTTTACAATAGCATATGATAATCTTAAACATAATCATGATGAGCCCAAGAATGAGGTAGATGATACAACATTAACTCAAGAAGAAATGAGAATTAGTAGAATTAATGCAACTAGTATGGCTAATATTTAGTTATACTTTATTATTATCTATATTTTTTTGGATATATATCTTTTTGTGGTAGAGTCCAAATAACTTTATTGATATCCAATTCACTTTCTTTTTTGTTGTTTTCGAGAGATCAATATGCTTTATCTACATTCTTCATATTATACTTGATATATTCCAGAGTTTTGAAGCTCATATTATTTATTTCAACAAAAAAATATGCTATTTTATTTTCATTTTTGGAAAACCTTTTTTTTACAAAGATATGCAAATCACAAGTACCATTCAAAAAAATGAGATTGCTTTGGGTTTTCATAGTAATTGTGTAGGCTTTGAACTATTTTACTTTGAAGTACCTTTGTTTTGTAAGTAGTAACAAGATAAGTTCACCTTTTAACTTTCTAACTTGTTGTGTCCCATGACCATGTTTGAGTTATATTTTTTTTTTCAACAGTTGTATAGTGGTCTCTTTACCAAGTAGTGCCTTGTGTCTTGTGTTTGTATGTTTTAGATTGTGCACAACATGGCAAGTTCATGCCTTCAATGCCTTAAAATAATTATGATGCAAGACATAGAATCAAGGTTGAAGTTGTAACGAAAAATTGTACTTGAATCAAGTACAATCTTCCACGTAATATGCAACAAGTACATTGAAGCAAAGTTTTGCCAACACATTTGAGAAGATATATGGTTCCTATAAATAAATCCCAAGCATGAATAAGTGAAGAACATTCTCACTAGAAAGGGATAATAAGAAAACAAAGTCAATGCTCAAGAGAATTAAAATTATGGAAAAAGATAATTCCTTTATAACCTCTTTTATTATTGCTTGATGTTGAAAACTTTCAAGCTATTATTGTGTTTTTTACTCTATTGGAGATTAATCTAAATCTTTTGCCTTCTTCACGCTGAGTTTTTTTGTATATCACTTATTTATTTTGTTAAAAATCACCCTGATTTCTTGGTGATGAGTTAGCGCTAGCAAACAACTGAGATGAAAAAACATATGGACATTTTATGGTACAGCTTCTTCCCTAAATACTAGTACAAGGTTCCATTTGTGGCTTCTTGTCATCTAAGAATGCACAGAATAGCTAAAGGTTGTCTAATCAACTAGACAAAAAATATACAAAAAGGAGAACGAAAACAAGTATCAGTCACAAAGGCTAAAAATCAACGAGTTTGACAACAAGGACTTCAAGTTCTAGAACACATAAGAGTGAAAACCTTTTGTATCAGGAAAACCTGTATCAATTTCTTAAGAAAGACATGAGAAATAATGAAGAAAGGAAACAAGGATTTGTTATAAAAGGACACTAGGAATTATTTCTTTTGAGAAATATAACCTTGAAAATCGCTGTTCTATGATAGGCTTGACTATTTTATTGTGCCACATGATTGTTTCAAACAAGGTATACTTGACACAATGTGCAATCTAAAATAGAGGAAGGAAACTTGATGATAAGCCACATGAAATTCAATGTTTTTATAACTTGGTTGAGCTATGTGAACATCAATTTTGAGAAGATTCTCTAATAAATATGAAGCTTAGCAAATGGTAAAAGTGCATGACAAATCCTTAGATTCTCTAAACGTGCCAAGAAGGTGACCAATCAAGCTGAGATGTTTGTATTAACATTGTATCCCATACCATAATGTTTATGGGACTCTCGCCCACCGCTAACTCGTTGAACAAAGAACACGACCACAACAATTCGACCACGGTTTACGGTCAACAGTTCCATGTAAAGTGAAAAGGCGTTTTATACGTTCAATTACCTTCAATATCTGCAGTGGAGACCCCTTGAGACTCCAAAACATCCGGCGGAGTCTTCATCACTTCAGTGATTTCCTTCATCCTCTGAATAACATCCACAGAGTGTTCCCTCATGGCCTCCATGAACCAACGACGATCCTCGTCACTGAATCACAGGAAAGAGCTTGAAAAACCCTTTAAATGATGAGCCATCTCAGGAAATAACAGTCGCTGAGGATACCTGAGATTTCTCGCGGACGCGGTTCCATCCGCATGCGACAGGCTCCATTTTAGCAACCCCTGCCAGTTTACACCGTCGCCGGCCATCTCTCCCTCTCCCTTCCCGCGCAGTAAAGAGAAATGAAAGTTAATCTAAAGCAAGGTCGCACGCTGTAACAGCCGATCCGTCCCACCACACCCGATGATCAAAATATAACATAGAGGGGATTTCTCGAATAATCTCGAAAGTAGTCGACAATGTAAAAAAAACAATTACAAAAAACCTAGTCAACAAATGCTTTTTTCTTTGAGTATGCCTATAAAATTGTTTAATTAAATTAGAAAAAAAAATATAGTAAATAAAACCAATAGAAGTGTACCATTTCTTACAATTTTACAAACTATAACAAAATATTTTATCAATAATAACTTTAAAAATAAATTAAAATAGATGTACAAAAATAGGAAAAAAAATTTAAAATATGAAGTCTATGATGAAACAATTTTCAAATCAACAAAAAATAATTAAAATTAAAAATAATTTTTGAAAAAATAATTAAATACATAAGGTCTAATATTTCAATGTTTAACTTCTCTTATTTTGAGCTCCTAAGTATTATATCTAATAATAACATCTAACAATATATTTGACAATAGATGCTGTCTACATCAAATTTAAAGAACTATCTATCTTGTTATATCAATTTTTTTAAATTTCACATTTTTGGCTTATGATCATCTCTTTTTATTCGTAAAAACTATCTGTCCTATTATTCTTTATGTTATTCTACATTTTTAGTTGATAATATTTTTAATAATTTAATACAGTTTTAAAAAGCTCAATCTTGTTATATTTTAAGTTGTATTATACCAAATTTTAAATGAAAGGGGCCAAAAATGTTCCAATTTACTTTAAAAATAAACGGCTTGAAAAATGTTTTTGAGCAATTTTGACTGAAATAATATCATAAAAAATAAATCAAATAAGATCTAAAATGCGACATTTAGAACTATAAAAATCAGATGACAATGCATTAATTGGATAATTCTCATAAATAAAAGTTATATTATCCACTTGAACAATTTTAATAAGAGTCATATAAAGAAATTATTAATCATATTTATGAGTAAATCTCAAAGATGATTAAGTAATATATTTTTTAATTGAGATATGCAATTTTAATAACTCTTTCATGACTATAAGTATAATGAAATATCATATATTTATAATATAATTAACAATTAAAAAATATATGATAGAAAATATAATGATTAACATATTTTAAAATTGGCAAGTTATTATAAATTGATAATGAGATTAACATGAATTTAGTTACATAATCCTATAAACATAAAGATGAATCTGAACTTTAAAAATCATACATTGTGAAACAAATTTTCATTTTTCTCAAATTTTTTCAAAATCATGAAGCTAGGGTTACCATGATAGTTGGAATATCTAAAACCTACATGGTTAAGATATTGCAAAAATTTATACCAAGTTCTTCAAATATGCAAAGTGGTTGGGACATCATGAAAAGTGGCTCAAATATCAAAATTAATAGAGAACCTGATATTAAAATCTTAATCTAAATTTGAATAACACCAAATTGTGTGGAATCATTAGTTGAATGGATCAATAGGTATGATCAAGAATGCTATGAAGGCATTGATGTCATCGGCAACTATAAGACAACAAGATTTATTTGATGACATTAGGATTGTTAACATTGGTAAAAACAGAGAGATGATGAAAAAGGTTTTGATGATTCTATATTACAATTTAAATGAGTGGTAGTTGTGTATTACAAGCTGTCCTAGGAATGAGATGCACATTAACAGGAGGTGAACTGGTGATAAAAAATTATTGTTAAGTTTTTTTTAATTTTTTTATCAAATTAATATACTCGATCAAATTTTAAGTTTTAGTAAAAAATAAATTACACTCTTTAAAGGACTTAACAAGATAACATACTTGTATTATATTACACTTATTATTATCTAAAAGAGACAAAGATCTTATAGAAAAGATAAAAAAATTTTAAGTGATTCAACTTAATCATAAACTTAATTTTTCCCTCAAACAACATGATCCGACACCACTAATCAAGTCAGGCAAAAAAACCCAAGTATAAACTGTAGTTTTCCTAATATTAACCACAAATCAAAATCATTCTACACTAAATAGTCGAGAGCTTCGCCAAATCTCTCCATATTAAGCATCAGAGAACACACCTAAAAAATAATCTTATAAGACCAAATGTAAAGCATGAGTTCGCTTAGTTCTTAGTCAAACCTCTCCATATTAAGCATTAGAGAACACGCTTAAGAAAATTAGCTTAAAAGACCAAATATAAAGCATGAGTTCACTTAGTTCTTGGCCAAACCTCTCCATATTAAGCATCAGAGAACACGCTTAAGAAAATAAGCTTAAATTACCAAATATAAAGCATAACTTTGCTTAGTTATGAACTAAATTGCAATCAATTTAATAAATTATCACAACAAAGTTACCAATTTGTATAAAAGCTTGTGATGGAAAATGTTGAACAATGTTTAACTTAAGATGATATTTCCATTTATCTCGATTAGAATAATGTTGAAAAAAAAAACATTACAAACTAACTTTAAAAAATGTAGATTACTCTCAATAACTTGTCTTTTTAGTTATTTCACATTCATCGTCATTTATATAATTAAAAAAAATATTTATAGTTTATAATGCATAGGATCTTATTAAAAAAAGTTACAGTAGCTTTTCTAACAATTAATTTTATATTTAAGGGATCTTTAACTACTCGTTACTTAACTTTCATTCAATCCTTATTATAAGATAAGTAGATATTATTGTATGATGCCCACATAATGAACTATTTATGCTAACCATTAAAATATTTATATATCATATAATGCTTTTTTATTTTCTCTTATAAGTTATTTATAAGTATCATTGATTGATCATACTTTATTGCAAAAATTATTGTACAACACAAAAGTTTTAAAATATGATAGATGTAAAACATAATTTGAATACTATATATATTTAATTAATTATACTATATGATGTGTTATAATATATAATATGATATTATTTTATTATTTATCTATTCTAATAATTTTTTATACTTTTTTAAATCAATCATATTTTATAATAAATAATACTACATATGAAATTATAAGGTTTTTTAAGTTAAATAAATCACATAACATTCTTTCCTTCTCTAAATTATTCGATCACTTGTATACAACTCTAATGAACATATCATATTGCTTAGTCATAATATTATATCATGTAATTATATGAAGTTTTAGTGATAACTTAGATTGAATAATCCATTTGACATAAGAGCATCTTGTATTAGCTCACAATTACACACTCACTGGCATTGCACAAGTCTTATCTAAACTCAGAGTTATACTCTAGTCAAATCCTATTTTGATTAATCATCTTTGTTAGCAATAAAAGTCAACTACAAAGCTTTATTTTTTTCCATAGCTATCTCCATTATTTTAGCTTTGTTCGTTAAAAAATATTTCACAATACCATATCTCATCATCGATGTTAGTTCCTGTCTAATCTTTGCCAATTATCGTTAGTCGTTTATTATCACATAATTGTTTATTGCTCTCGATCACTACTCTCTAATGGCCCAACATCACAGTCACCCACCATCGTTAGGCCACCTGTTTTTCCCCAGCTACCTACAATCGCTTAGCCTCCCATCAATTACCACCTTCCGATCACCGTTATCTATCTCATCTATTGCTGGCACCCCGGTCACATCATCATTGATATCTCATCATCATGTTGCATAATTACATAATTTTTTTGTTATAATTTTTTGCAATTATATTTTTACATTTAATGTGATTAACCTACCTTGAATTAATATTATAAAATTATAAATATATTTTTTAAAAATTTAAAGTGATTTAACTCTAGCATAATATTTTCTTATATATTTTACATTTACTATTGTTAACATATTAGGAGCTAATGTTATGAAATTATAAATATTTTTTTAGATTCTCAAGTGATTTAACAACAATTTTTTTCTCTTTTTTCATACTTTTGATATTTTTCAAAGATGTATGTTCTTTTTTTATTTTTGTATGCATTGAGTTTTTCTTCATCTATAAATAAGAGAAACTCTCTCATTATAATATAGATTTTATTGAATAAATTCTTTTTTATTTATTTACTTTCATCTTTACTAGTAAAGAGTGTATGCCAAACTCTAATTAGGGATATTTTAATTTTTTCTCCCATATTGAGAGACAATGATCAAATGTGAGATATCTTCTACCAAAAGAGCTAACAACCAGCCAAACCTTTGTAAGACAAAGATCAGAAATAAGAGACCTTCCATTAGGAGGGCTAGAAAGCAAAAATATTTCTACTTTCATCAACACCTATAAGTCTTCATTCAACTACTATCATTCTCAACAAGATTTCAAATCTTAACTAATCATTTTTGTGACTATTTTAAACCAAGTTTCTTCACTAATCTAAACTACCACCTCATTATCCTTTTTTAAGTTTGGTACTCCTCATGTTAACTCTTATGAAACTATAAGAAATTATCACAAATAAGGTGCACTCTTTCAACAACTTTTATTTTTTAAGTAGTTATCTAAAGTTAGCATTACTATTTTTTCTATTAAAATACTTCACTTAAAATTTGTCTTAAATTTATTATTTTATATGTATGATAATATATGTGATAAAACTAATTTATAAGATTTTATGTTTGATATTTAAGAGATTGTCATCAATTCGGCTTAATAATCTATGTTATAGTTTTGGAATGCCAACCTTTGAATGATTATAAAATACCACACCAAAACATAATTAATGCATAGTATCTTTTATATTATCTAATAATCTATTAAACATGTCCAATGTTATAAGCTCTAAATTAGATTATAATAAATGTATAAATTTACTTCATATCACTATTCTCTCTATTGTCTACTTTATAATAAGTTAATTGTATTATTTAAAGTAATTTAACTAATATTTTATTTATTCTTGAATTCATATTCTATCATTCTTGACTTGTCATTTCTTATAAAATTATTTAATAATATCAATAAGATAAGTTAATATAGTTTTAATAATTTTTAGTGACATGTAATTAGAGCTATTAAGATATGCTCAAATGAAATGTAAGTGCTTAATAATTGAAATGTAAGTTCTCACATATATTAAGTAACTTTGATTGTAATATTAATATATTTCCTAGGAGATAACCTCTATAGTATGAATGACGCATCTTTTACCTCTTTCTTCACTTGAATTGTTATAAGTTTTTTGCCTTCAAGTAACTTGAGTTGATTGTTGAAGGTTTTATTCATCTAACTAAGATCGAAAATACAATTTACTTAACTATCTTTTAGATTAATTTATAACACACTAAATAGATAAGTTAATTTAAAAAAATTGAAATAATTTATTATCATTAAAATAATATGTTGCCTTTAGAGCTCATGAGGTTTAATAACTCAGAAGATAATGAATGCTATAATACATATTTTTTTATAGAGAACTTTTTATGCATATATGTATTTCAAAATTTAATGGCTTTAATTGATTGTAAAATTAATTTTTTATTCTATAACAAGTATTTAAATAATTTAAAAGGAGAAACATTATATCAGAAGTAAAAAATGCTAATGCTTTTAATCATATAAGAACTAACAAAGTACAAAAATACAAACGAATGATCAAAATGCAAAGCAAAATAAAGAATATCTATAAATCTTATGCCAATTAAATAAGAACAACAAAAAATAATTAAAACCAATAAAAACTTATACATTTGTAAACTATTTATTATGGTATGATTTGTGTTACGTAATGAAACTAGATCATCTATATCTTCAAAGTTATTGAATCTTGATGTCATTCTCTTGATATAATTGAGTTAAAAATTTTGAATAAATGATTCAAATATTTTTGTGTATACTTTTTTTATCAATCCATTTTAGAAAATATTAAAAATATTAAATTTTAAAAAATAATCATGAGACAATATTTAAATACAATTTTTTCTTTAGTTCAATAAATAGAAAGAGTAGAAAACCAATCATTTTCCTCTGAGGGTATATTTAAAAAAATTTCTTTAGTTCGTGACCAGCCTTCTGTCCTCCCGATTAGTTCCGCCTATTTCTTTGTTCTGCCTGTGCCGGCGCCTTTCTTCTCTCGTCAGCAAAGACACGGCCGATCTCGGTCACTGGAGAGGGAGAGGAGGAGGAGGGCTCGGCATTCTGGTTCAATTTTTATCGGGATATATCAATCCTTCTCTAGGTAAGGCCTTCTGATTTTTAATCCCATGTGCGTGTTGGTGCTAGGAATTTTTATAGGCGATCTACTTCTATGACTCTTCCGATCGTTTCCGTCCGTACTATATGAAGTTTCCCTTTAGTTCGTTTCTTTGTCTTTCTTTGCGTCGCAGGTTCATCCAATTGAGCGAGGATATTTTACTCAAGGGTTGGGCTTTTTTAAAATCCAAGGCAATGAGCTTCGTTTTCAGGGGAAGCCGAGCAGATGTTGAAAGCGGTCTTCCCGGTTTTGTACCCGAGAGACGTGTTGTGGTACTTCAAATATTTCTTGCTGAATCTCTTGTCTTTTAAGGGCGTAGCGAATATTATGACAATAATTGTGGAGATATTGCGCGAATGTTAGGTTTCAATAAAGTTTTTCTTTATGTCTTCCAGAGGATGCATCCTGGCGCTCGGCCTGTCAATTCGAACTCGATGGCTTTTCTAGTAACTGGTATTATTTTTTTTCTTTTAATAGTGGAAATGGTGTGAAAATAACCTTTTTTTCCTATGATTTGTTGGATTCTTCATTGATCTACGCTTATGTCGTTGTTTTGGCAGTTATTTTGTTGTTCTTTATGTTGAACTCGCATCAGATGTCACCCAATTTCTTGGTATATATGCAGAATGGTGAATTCTCGTTGCTCTTGTTAATGTTGAAAATTAATATTTGATCCATGCTCGATCCTTCCTATCATGGCAGCTTTGGCTGGTTTTGGGCATTTTTATGATGGCTACCGCACTTAGGATGTATGCTACATGTCAGCAACTTCAAGCTCAGGCACATGCAGTGGCTGCCAATGGCTTGCTAGGGCATACTGAATTGCGGCTTCACGTTCCTCCAGCTATTGCCTTGGCGACTAGAGGAAGGCTACAAAGTCTACGACTTCAACTCGCTCTTCTTGACAGGGAGTTTGATGACCTAGGTATGGAATTATACGAGAAGCTTTTGATTAAAATGTAGGATGCATTATGTAATTTAACTAAAGACGCAGCAATTTTTACATAGCTTAAGAAAATGATTTCTAAGTTTTCTCTAACTGACAAGTTGCATTTGTGAACTTTCATCTTCTCATGCACAGATTATGATGCATTAAGAGCACTTGATGCTGACAGTCCTGATCTTCCTTCTATGAGCGAGGAAGAGATTAATGCCCTTCCGGTTCACAAGTACAAAGGTCAATCACAAAAGTCTTCTGTTTCTTTTCAGCCAAAGTAAGTTTAATATTTTACCGTTAGTTCTTATTCTCTTACATTTGTTTGCTACATTATAGTTTACAGTGAAAATTAGAAGAAATTATTTTGCTGCATTTTGTGATAGTGGATTTCGGTTTTTGGAAATCACCTTCATTATTTTTCTTCTTATACTTGCCAACAGAGATGGGTCTGTACAGCAATTACCCTCGTCATCATCAGGATCTACTGCAGAGGTAATTTTTCTTTATTGGGTACCTTGTTTCCAGTTTAGAACATATTTCAAGCTACTTACGCTGCACTATCAGAACATGGAAGTAATTTCCTGGATTTTATTGTGGCCCCCTCTGGGAAATTGCATTATTTGATATATTTCTTTAATAAATCATTCATAATAACAACAAATTGTCTCCTTTGTGATGTTTTTTATTTGCAAATCTTACAAATGCATTTGTTTATAGCTCAAATATGGCAATAACTTTTGAATTTCTCAACTTTGTGAAAATTTGTTCAATTGCTGATGGGATTTACTGTAGCTAATTCAGGGTAAGCATGGAATTTTCTATATGCATGCATAATATGCTTTTATATATTAGTACAGCCAAAAGTATATAATTGGATAGAATAAAGTATTCCAGAAATTTAGATTTATCTTAAAATATAGGTTTCAATTTTCGTGATGTCATTGCATTGACATTGTGACGTGACATGTTTTGTGGTTTACTTCTAAAAATGATGCTGCATAAATGTTTTAAAGATTTGTAAACTGTGGGCTTTATGCCAAACAATGAATTTAAAAGTTAATTATCATTTCAACAATAAACCCTGTTTGGCAACTTTAGGTGTTAAATTACTTAGGGTCAGTTTAACCTAGCCATCTTTGTGTTAGCAGGGTTATAAAGTGATATTCTGTTCGGTTGCCATTCTAGGTTTGATTGAGTCAGAATGATTGTGTTTGATTGTTATCTTGAGTTATAGGTTGTATTAGATTGAATTTGTATTTGACAAATCTTGAGGTTAAGGATGAATTAATTTTTTTGTAGCTTACTTAGTCCCATGCCAATGTTATACATTTTCAACTAGTTTTCAACAAAAATAACATGCATTATAATCATTATTTAAATACAAGGATACCATGTATGCTATTGCATTGTAAAATAATAAATTTAATTAAAATTATTTGTTATAAAAGACAAAAATTAGATGTTTGTGTTGCTTCCCACATAGATACTCCAACATAAACATTAGTAGATGTGTTTTTGCGTTTTTGATTCATTCTACGTGTGGGTTGAAGATCTAGCATCCACAATGTTAATTCGTATAAAATACGCTTTAACTTTAACCGCCCATCTTTCTTTAATACGTACTTTTTGGTACAATGCACCTTTGTAGTTAATGATTTGCTCTTGACACTTGATTTAGATGCGTAAATGCCAGGCTTTTGTTCTATGATTACAATATATCATGCCATTTTTTGCTAAGATTTTGAAGTAATGCTTGTAAGTAAAAATGATGTGTATAATCTTGTAAGTATTCAAAACATCCATCATATGTGATTTATGAATGTTTTTCATATAATATATTCAAAATTATACATATTGGTCTCAGATTCAAAACTAAATCAAAAGTATAATGTATTGCATTTAATCAATATTTCTCAATCTAGAATGCTATTATCTTAGGCCATTCGATGTTGTTCATATAAATGCATGAAAATAATGGTTAAAGATGTGAAATATCAAATTATGTAATTTCATTATAACAAAATAACATGATATTTTACTCATAATTGTTGCATGATTGTCTTCTAATCTACTCTCCTACAAGTGCTTCTCTAATCTTAATACAACAAAAAACTTATCGCAATTGCTCGTCATCACCATTTTCTGGATGTAGTTAATTTATTATCATTTTGAAATAGATGTCATTCTCACAATTTGTACCAATAAAATTATGCAATATAGAATAAACTATTATTATATTTGCTTTGACATTAAATATGAAGGGCTTCATGTCACTTAACACGTTAAAACTTTTTGTTTACAATTGTAAACGTTCATTCAATGACGTTCCTAAGTTATGCATGTCAGTGATTGCACAACTCTTGTGCATTAGTCTATGTTATTCACTCAGATGATATCTAAATCGTCTAATCGGTGTGACAACTTGTTAGTGTTTGCATAACCCAAGTTTACAACACAATTCTTCATGTGAGGCACGCTAAATTTGCCTCATTTTTCATCCCACCTAAGCACACGTATGTTTGTAATAGATCTTTCCCACCCTAAAGCAACGTAAAGAAATTGCCTGTACAAGTTGACTATGGTTATAAAGTTATGGGATACAAAATCTTTCTTATTCCTATATTTGTTTTGTTTATCTCTCTAATAATTGATGGCATTTGCATCCCATCAAATGTTTTAGTAGTATCTTTATATTATGGATATAAAATTGAGTTATTTCGTATATCAGGGGAACAAGTAGTTGTTTCTGATGGAAATACAATTAGTTTAGGTATAAATATAAGAATGTCATAAAGTATATAATGAAAGTTTTGACTAATAGTTTCGAATGAGTGTTGTTAGAATTCACACACTTCTAAAGTTATCTTGTTAAACAACTTGCATGAAAAACAAATGTAGAAGAAGATCGAAAAATGGGAAAATTGATAGACTCTTTATATATAGAGGAAAAGTTGTATTGACGACAATAAACCAAGAAAGCATAGTTTTGATTGATAGGAACAAGCTTGTGAGGGTAAGTTTATATTTCAATATTTAATTGATGTTGATACATGCAAGTGTAGGAAATTGATTTGGATATTTAATTGCTTGTAGAAAATGAAAAGAAAAAAAAAAGAAAAGAAATTAAGAATGTATTTGGAACAAAGGTAGATAAATTTAATTATTTATAATGTAAGTAGGAATGATTTGATTTAAATTATATATGACATGATATTCATGATCTATATGTTGTATAAATCGATATTATAATATACCTTGAAAAAGAAAATAAAAAGATAAATATATGATATTATGTGTGTTGTGTGATAAAGATAACAGGGTTAAATACTCTGATAGAAAAAGAGATGAAAATAGAACGTGAAATTTTCTTGGATTTGTTCCTGTGATCCTTCGAGATTTAATGAGCACCAGCACTGGATGTTTGGCATGGCGAGATGTGCACTAACACAGGATGCTGGGCATGACGAGATGAGCACCAGCACAGGATGTTGGGCATCATAGGCACTAGTTTGATATCGGGTTATGATATTATACGAGATGTGATGAGCAACAGTATAGGATGTTAGGCATCATAGGCACTGGTTTGATATCGAGTTATAAGATGAATATAGATGGCATCAAGAGACCTTTGATATCGCTTACAATTAGTGCAAGGATAAGGGACGAAGATGATATGTGATAGATATGGCTGGCCAGCTATGTCTACGGGTATGTCTATAGGCAGAAGTTTAGAGATGATAAAATGCTACAAATGAGATAACACATGTTTAAGACCTGGGTGTATAGTCCTATGGGAATTATCTTGGGCCCATATATAAAGAAAATGAAAGAAATGAAAAATAAGAGAAAAGAAATAAAAGATAAAAAAAGAAAAACAATATGAAATAAAAGAACAAAGATGTGTGTACATATTTGATATGTGTATAGCATATTGTTATTCATGTCTTTATATTTTGAGCATTCATGATGTCATGTGATATTATGTAATTGCATTATATTTATAATATATTTGTTAGTTATTCATGTCAATTTATCTATTGGATATTTTATATTTATCCCTATTTACATTATAGGACATGTCATAAATTTGCACAGAGATGGTGCATATATTAGCATGTGAGGTGTGTGAACACTCTTATATATTTTGATTTTATCTTTTATCATATTATTGAAAATTTTTACAGAACAAAACAGGTATGTATTCACTTTTATTTGCTGTGATGAATCAGTAGAATTATTAAAGAAAAATTGTTATATCATTATTACGTCACCCCTATTCACGGTGGTTTATGTCCTTACAATTAGTTGTGTAAACTTTGATCTGCCGTCGATCAGATGGTAATACTGGTGTTATGAGTGACGGGATGTGACACTTTATTTATATACACTCATTATCTCAGTTACGTACACATCCCCTGGATAAGGCCTATGATGTATTTGATTTCTCACTATATTTGAGCAAGACAACTGTTTCAACTTTCTGCTCTTCTTCATCTAATATTTACAGCAGTTTCACGGTTTTCTTTTCAAGTTACCTTGTTAGATACATTCTTATATTAACAGCAAATGATGGTAAGAGCTGTAATACGTACAAATTTTTATTATATATTGATAAAATGGTTGAACGATTCATAGAGAACAAGACATTTACTGATAGATTTGTTTTTCTATAAATAATTTGGATGGGGTCATATCATTCTTTTTTAACTTTGAAATCACAAAAGTCAGCATATAACTTTTTTTATTGTATGATATATAATTATAACTCTTAGAAGTTATCATGGTCATCTACATAATAGCTGCATCTTTATTAAAATACCAATAGGATAGTAAGAAATGTTCTACATTAATATCATTCAAATTTCTAAGACATCTTTTGATGTGAGATTTTTGAGTTGAAATGAATAGTAGAGAGCAGAGGTTGACAAAACTTGTGTGGAAAATATGGAGGGTTACAACCAGCTTAGTTATATAACAATCTTTTTATTTTTGTGTTAAACGATTAGGAAATAAAAGATGAAGTGCTTGGATCAAGCTTGCTTCCCTTGTTACGAATTTGGCATGCAATTTGATGAGAAATTGAGAAAGAAGGGGGAAGGGTTTATAAGGATTATAAGAAGGGTATGGAGTAGAATATTAATGTCGACAGTTCATGTAAGAAAACCATCCTCGTCCACAGTAAAGCCATGACCGTTTCCATTGAAAATATTTAAAAAAAACAACATTCAGATCCAGTTGCAGAGAGCTACTAATTAGGTTTCCAACAGCTCATACAACTCATCAAATGCAAGATTAAGTATACGGTGCAATAAGGAGTTCTTTAAACTTTGAATCTAGAACATCTATAGTAAGCTCTATGAGAGCTGAATCAGATAAAGCATTTCTTGCAACATTCAGAGTCATGGGAGAATTGACTTCAAGAAGGTAATTGGTCTATTATAAATTTTGGAAAATGAGGGAAGAGATTGACATTCTAGCAACTGCCAAGCTTGGGCTGTGCAATGGAGCATGATGGGGTCAATAGTGGCGTAAATATTTGCTTTAATCCAGTTATGAATAAAGAAACGTTGGTAAGAAAGAAGACGAAGTGAGAAATGTCCCTTCCAGTTACTTTGTTCCTCTTGATGTAGCAATAGATCATCGGCTGCCACCATTCCCTCTTAACCTTTTTCTGTCATATGTCATACGTCATATGTTGATTGTTCCCTGCATGAAGCATTTGAGTTCACATACATGGTGTCAATCCTTGATGCCTTTTGCTGATGTACTCTTTTGGTCTAACTTGTGCCAGAAAAAATCAGATACTTGCAAAGCAGATGGAAATACGAAGGCTTCAGAAGACGAACTAACATGTAGCGTTTGCTTGGAGCAAGTTGTCGTTGGAGAATTGATAAGGAGCTTGCCATGCTTGCATCAGGTGTGACCCCTTCCCTCATTGTTTCATGTCTCGTTTCCTTATCTTTCTGGGTTTTTCTTCTTCATTTCAATGTTTACATGGTAATTTGTGCAGTTTCATGCGAGCTGCATAGATCCATGGCTACGGCAGCAAGGCACATGCCCGGTCTGCAAGCACAGAGCTGGTGGTGGATGGCATGGGGCCGGCGAGGGTGGTGAGATGGATGCTTCTTACATGGTTTGATAACATGGAATTCCGGCCTTAGTTGTTGTTTTGGTGTCCCATGGAAACCATGCAACCCCATTTGGCCGATCTTGTACATTTTAGCTTACGGTTGAACGGCGGCTCTTATGTATGTTATTGACTTGAGAAAAAGGACGGCTTGTTAGGTTTTTCATGTTTTTTGGCTCGAGTCGTTCTTGGTTCAAACCGGTTAATTATGTTGCTTTCATGGTTCACATGGGCATCTTCTCGTAAATAATTTGTTCTTTCGAGTCGGGAGATGTACGCCTGTTGGTTAGCGGCTGACGTGCAACAAAAACAAGCATAAAATTATTTTTAATTTTTAATTTTCTTTTTATAATTTAACAAATAGGCCCGGTTGGCTTTGAAATAGATGGTTTTTTTATTTATGCAATTTACCCACGTAATATTACCGCTTTGTACACCAGAATAAAATAATTCGGTTTTATTAATCTATTTCAAAATATTTATATGCATAAATATAAGCGAATTAACGTAACTTATGTTTATTTTCTTAAATAAGGAAAAATCATCCATGAATTAACATGTCGTAAGTCGATAGTGGAAGTATTCTTTACTCATTTCGTTTTTTGGTTGGTGACGATGCGTGTGGGCGCATTTGTGGCTTCCACCGAAGGTGTAACACTGGTGAGTGAGTACACGCCCGACGGATCCACCGCCGCCGACTGCACTACTCTTTCGTCTCTGAACAACCAGTGGATCGATCGGCTAGCCGGCGTCGACTTTTGCTCCGAATTTCGTTCTTTTGCTGTAATGCGCATGGCACCCGGGCCCGGCTGTTGTGGAAACCCTAGAATAGGAACACAGGGAGGCCAGCACTAGCCGATACATATATGGGACAAGAGAGGAATTCCGCCGCATCTTCTTCCGGCTACGTCAGCGGTGGTGGACGACGGGTGGCGGAGCGTCCGAGGTACGTGACGCTGCCGATCATGATGGTGTTGGCTGTAATCGGATACGTCTACTACGTTACGGTTTTCGGGGTCATCGAGGATTGGTTGGTGCTGACTACTGCGGCGGGTTTGTGGAATGCCGTTTCATTCTCTTCGCTTGCTTTCATGAGCCTCGTTACCTACGTCATCGCCATCACGAGGGACCCTGGTCGGGTCCCTTTCTCCTTCACGCCCGATGTCGAGGACTCTCAGGTCACGCTCTATGAGATCAAGAGGAAGGTGCGTGTTGCTTGTCCCTGTTGTTTACTGTTCTTTTATTCGTCCTTGGGGTTCTTTCTTTCCATTCCTGCAATGGTTCATTGATGGCGGCGATCCGATTTTGAAACTTTTCCATTGTCCGGCAATGTTTCTATACGGTTTCTATATATGTCAAATGATACCTATTTTTAATTTCTTACTGTGGATTGGTTGCTTGTGTGAGCTGCTTGGTTTGATTATCTCGTGTGGTTGGATAATTGCTAGGCTCTAACTAGTAAGTGACTATTTGTATATGTTAATTTATTAGCCTGTTCACTAGATGACCTCAGCTCTTTACGAGCTGATGGGTAACTGGTGCACTATTGTCTAATTTTCGTCAAAAGGAGGACGCATCCAATCTCCTGCTTATCTATGACGAGAGATATGGAACATGTAAATTTCAAAGATAAATGCTTTTTGCTTCTGAAGGGTTGAGATTTCCAAATAACTCATTCAATTTCATCCTGAAAACTTAGTGGAAACTTATTTTAACTATAGAAGAAAAGTAGAAAAGTATAAATTAACTGTCATGTGTAAGCCAAATTCAAAATGCACAAATTCACTTGGGTGACTGACTTTCGACTTTTCTTTTCTTTCCACCTCTATAATGATAGGGTTAGATATCTCAGGATTTGAATTAAGTTTTTATTTACAGAATAAAGGCATTGACATTTGCAAAGTTACTGTCCAAATTGAATTAGAATTACATAGTGGGGTTGATTGGAAAACCATGAATGATATTTCAGAATATGAAAAAACTGGAATTCAAATTTATGAATTGGCAAGGAACAAGTTTCTATTATACTGATATGAGTGGTGTATATGATTGTCATTATTATACATTTGGAGAATTATCTCGAAGAACCAAAAATAGTTCAAGGGTTTAAATTTGGTTGAAGAATGATCCCAAATCAGTTTGAAGTAGAGAGCTTTGAACTTCTTTTTGTGTTTACTGGAATCTATTTGACCAGTGGCGGAGAGAATCTCGTTCCTTTATTTTCTTACATGTTGTGACTTCTCTTTTATTCCTTTTCATTGATCCTTTCTCTCTTTTTTTTTTCTCACCCTAAAGAAGTTGAGTATTTGACAATCCTGGAATGCTTGATCATTGCTTTGGCATATGTATCAATGGTAATGGCTTTTTACTGTGCTTTTGTAATTGACTTTGCATAGTGCATAACTTATTTGTTTGCACACTTCTACAATTCTTTTTTTCCCGTATATGAATGCACCTTTCTTACCTTTTTATTTGGCTTTTTCATTTTGCATCTCAAAGGTACAAAATATACACCAAGTGACTCTTGATTCTATGAAGGTTAGGCAATAAAGAAAGCTTAAAGTTATAGCTTAAAGCATCATATGGTAGTCTCATTGAAGATTAATTTAGACGAGTAATTGTAAATTTTGAATAGCAGATGTTTGGAGAGAAGAAGCATGCAAATTAGTCTCTTTAATACTAAAATTGTTTTGAAAAACCCCTAAACTAGCTTAAACATATGAACTTGGAGATTTAGTGAACTTAATTTATGCATGTTGGAATATGTTTGGTTAGTGGTGTGGTAGAATGACTTTGAAACTTTATTTCGCAATTTATTACCTCCACTATTTAGAAGCTGCAATTTTTTATAGTGATGCAATGATGGAACATATCTTTGATTCATGTATCTTTGTCAATGCCTTTAGTGTTTAGTTTACATCAATCTTATAAAATGTATCATTTATGTTGTAAATGAATTTCTGTGATTTGTTTTTTGTCATTTATGTGTTAGTTTTTTGGGTGTTTTAAATGCTTGCTTATTTTTCCATCATTTCATTTACAATTGCATAAACACAAAAAGGCATGCCAAGCAACTCCTATGTAAAACTTCATTTATAATTACATTTGACATTTTTAATAACCAGCTATTTCTTGTTAAAACTCTATTTCCAAAGCACATGTATGGAAACAAATGAACCCTTAGATTTTTGGACCTTGTTGAAAGTACTTAAAGGCTAAGAATCTCAAGCAAATTTCAATAAGATAGGTCATGTTAATCATTGCAAACTGCCGTAGCTTACATGCATGTTTTTATGGTTTTGGTATGTGTAGGAAAGAGAAGGTTTCATAGTATTAATGTGAAGCATTCCCCCTTCTTTTGTACATGTGGTATGTTTGATTTATGCATCCTATCACATGACTAATTTGTTGTGTAATTTCCTCAAAAAACTACTCTGCAATCTCATTTTGTTTAACATCTAAGTTAAACTTAGGATTATATGCATACGAAAAAGTATCCATCTTTTTTAGATTTGTGTGCCTGACATGTTTCCTCAAAACTCATGCTTGTACAAGTATAAGTAGGTTAAGATGAAATACATAACTTTTCCTTAGGCTTAACTAACATTTCTAGATAACGTATCATTGTCATTATCCACATATCTTGAATAATTTTTTGTTGTTGTCCCTTTTTTAGATTCTTGTGGTTTGCTCATTAATTTGTATCTAGTGAGCTATATGGAAAGTTTTTTCAAATCAATTGTCTCTAAATTACAATGTTATCATTAAATCCCTTTTTTCATTTGGAGTGGCAAATTTTGATACCTCTTTCATTTGCTTGGATCAAACAAGCCACGTGCAAGAATTTTTCAAATGGGTTGTCCCCTCCCCTCCCCGCCCCTCCCCTCCCCTCTCCTCTCCTCATCAAAATTCAATTGCTAAAATCATATTTAAGTGAAGTTCTTATAAGCACATGCATCTCATTGTTTGGAGGCGAGGAGTCCTACTTCAACTCAAGTTAGAATCCCAAGTCACAAGGTGTAAAATTGTTTATGCAATCAATCAATACCTATTTCACTAAAGAAGTTGGCTAACCTGGTGCTCAAATGAGAGCATGATCACATGGTGTTCTTGGTTATCACGCTCTTAGCTCTTGTTCTTATAGTAGCCTTGCTTAAATGGTTGTGTTGTCACATTGACTTTTTTGAGATAAGAACATATTAATGTAAGTTCATATGTTATTAAGGTTCTTAACTTAACTGTGTCGTATTTTGTTAATTATTAGAGACGTGAAATTCTCTTACGAAAACACAAATTGAATTCATGAAAGTGAATTTTAACTTGTGATTTGAATCCTCTTAACTAGAGCATGTTTTACAAAAATCTAGTTTTACTATTACTAAGCCCAAACTTGCTTTGACACTCTCTCGAGTGGGTCATAATAACTTAAGCTGTGATAGTCATAAAAGGAAATTCATATGTTGAAGTCTTGTTCAAGCTAACCAATAATTGCTTGTGATATATTTTATTGAGAGAGCTATGCTTTTGAAGAAGCAAGAAATGTCTGCGAAAAAATAATAATAATAATAGTATAGAAGACCTATTGCACTTCATCAAATTCCCCAAAAAAGCTACTACACCAGATTAAACTACGGAAGAGGAAATCCAACGTGGTTTTGGCATCATTCACTTTTCCCGTCGACTATAAAGGGGGACCAGAAGGAGGTAGAAGCAAAGAGAGGACCTAATAGTTTGGAGAAGCCCTTTGCCAGAAGACGGATCACAAAACGAGCAAGCTCTGTTTTCCTTCGTCTGTAATCCTAACTTCACTGGAACCATCGTCGATTTTTTCTCCTACGTTGTCAATCCCGCTTTGTCATTTCTTCCCGAGTTGTCGAACACCATTATCATTCTTCTCTCTCTTTCAAGAGTATGATATGTATCTCCTCGAGCGTCGACAATAGCAAGGTGTCATTAGGGTTTACAATGCTGCTTTTAAAAAGTAAAACCCGTATCGACCCGTAAACTCGTCGACCGGAGTTGATCCACATTGATCCATGCCTACCCACGTTGACCCATGTCGTTTCGGAGTGATCCGCGTTGACTCACATCAACCCACGCCGACCTGCATTACCCGTTGACATGCATCATCCTCGTTGACTAGCATCAACTCGCCAACCCGCGTCAACCTGTGCTGGCTTGCCTTACCTGAACTAGCCCACGCATACCCAAATCAACTTACACCCACCTAAGCTAAGTTGTGCCGGCCTACGCCAACTGGAGCTCACCTAGTTGATCCATAGGCTCTCCTGGTTGACTCATCGCCTTCAAAGTTGATTTGGCTCATATTCTCATGGATTCTCCACCAATCTCAACCGATTTTCCATCAATCTTGGCCGATTTGCTGCTAATTCGATAGACTCGCCTCTGATACAGCCAATTTTCCTCCGATCCAGGCCGACTCGCCGTTGATCCCGATTGAGTTGCTAATGATCCTGATTAAGTCTCCATCGATCTCGGTGGAGTTGTTTCCTATCCCATCTGAGTCACCTCTGATCCCGACTAATTTGCTTTTGATCTTGGCGGAGTTGCCTTTGATCCCGGCCAAGCTGCTGTAGATCCCAACCGAGTCGCCACCAATCAAGGTTGAGTTGTTGTCATATCCTACTGCACCAATTCAATGTCGACCATGTTTTTTTTCTACATCACTGAGTATCTTTCAATAGTGTCACATACTCGCAAATCAAGACTTCTTAATCAGAATCAAGACTATCTTAAAAGATGTGTTCCAATCTTCTTCCAAACAAATTTGAGAATTTTGTCCATTTAGGCTTCCACATAGTTGCTCTAAGTAGATCTTTGTTTAAATTCTCCCAATCCATTTTTCGCTTCAACAGCTTCATTACTTGAAGCTTGATTAGGTCCATGTCTCTCGAAGATTGTCGAGGAAGTATCCATTCATCATTTGATTCATTTACTTAATTTACTTTGAACCACACTCTTTGATCAATCTCTAACTTAATGAATTGTTTGAAACTTGACTAATTCATCGAATGGTCTTGAATGGAATAGTTTTTACTTCTTTTCACCTTCATCATTGCTCTATCGCAATGGTCTTAGTAATCTTAATTTTCACTTCTCTCACTTTTATTGTTGCCCTATTTCACGAAGGTCTCGAAGAGCATAGTCTTTACTTTCTCTTCTTCCCATTTTTATCACTGCTCTATTTCATGAAGGTCTCTAGAGGCATAGTTTTTATTTCCTATCTTTTTGGTCTTTATTACTACTCTATTGCATAAGCTCTAAAGAAGCATAGTATCGAGAGGCCTAGTCTCACCTTTTTTTTTATCAATCTTATTTGAGTTTAAGTTTTTTTAACTTGATTAATTTTTTCTTCCCAATTGGATCATCATGGCATTATCTTCCTAGATTCCTAATAGAAAAAAATCTTCAATTACCCCACCTCTCCTTTACTCTTGTCCAATTTAGACTCTTTACAATCGAAGGAGAAACTCATAACTTCTACCTTGCTATTGGGGATTGAATTCTTATTCAGTAGAATGCCAACTTATATCGGGTTCAAGTAATGAAAAAAGGCCCACAAATCATTAAACAATTAAAGAGTATACAGTAAAGGTCCACGAATAGGCTTGAAAAGTTTAAATAGCCAATCTCAGTGATCATTCATTGTCATATTCACTTGAAAAGATCTTTTGATCCAATGCTAGGCCTTTACAACAATTCCTTAATTAGTGTAAGCCATTGTTGGTTGTATTAGGACAAATTTGCTATTCCAAAATTCGAGACAACAAAAATATCACTTCAACTAAAAAAGTAAAAGAAATTATATTGTCTAAAAAAAGTGTGCAACTTTTTTGAAAAAATATATGATTTTTCATTTCATTTTTATTGATTGATATAGGCTACAAGAGCAAAGTACATATGAAAAAAGGAAAAATTATTTTAAAAAAAACTCTCAAGAGCTAACCCCTATAGGATCTTTTTAATTGTGCGATTGAGAAGCTTGTGGAAGACCAACCATCTAGCACAAATAATCTTTAAGCCTTGATTCACCTCATAGTTTATCTCTAGGTTTTGTTTGAGTGTGTCATTTAGATCATTCAAGATGATAATTAGAGATTCAACAAAATCTACTATTGATGGGATCAGCACACTTGTTGTGAAATTGGCATCATTAGTTATTAAATTTGCTTCCCCTTATTTACAATTGGTGACCTCGAGAGGGACTTAGATGTCTTCCACTAGAGATTAGCTTTTTGAAGTCAATCGCCAAATCCTTTTCAATAAACCTCACGTGAAGTATTCGAAACTGCCTCTTTTTTTCTTCTTCAAAATGGTGTGCTAAGGTTGGCTACACAAAATTCTGATGACCATTGGGTAGGGAGACTATTTAAATATGTATGGAGTGTAGTGAAAGGAGGATCGGAGACTAAACAACTAAATGGGAGACTGGAAATTGATTCGTGAGGCTCATAAACGTCAAAAGGATATTTTTACTGGCTTATGCGACTCCAAAGGGAGGTGCTTTCTATGAGTTGAGAATGTGGTTATCTGTAAGTGCTTTTAGGTTTTATACAAGGTGTACGGGATTTCTGTGATGGAGAGTGTTTGCACAGCACCTATTCTTCCTATCACAACAATTATCTTGTCTTTTACCCTTGTTGGGATTATCTGATAGCTTACTTCCATGATTGATGGCAATGAACAGTACGCTTCTAACTATTACTGGTTGCAGAAACTTACTTTCTTCAGTAGGAAATTTATTTGAAATGTTGGTGACTTTCTGCTGTGAATCAAGGTTAGAGGTTACTGCAGACACCTGTCAAACATTAACAGACGTATTATAATTTGGCTATAGTGCTAATTTCTGTAGGTAGAATGATAGGACTTGGAAACTTAATTGTTCATCGTAAACAAAGTTTCTTAATACCTTCAAATAGCCTTCCAAAGGCACCTGATGTTGATGAACAATTAAGTGCTAGTTGGTGGTCCTGGCAATTCAATAATCAAGTATCGCTTAATCTTCTAGCATTGCTTCTTGATTTCTTATTTGACATCTTTTAAACTTTCTTTTCATGTCTTAGTTTTGTTTTGATTGGCTGAATATTATATGTGCTTTTACCATATGAAACAAGTGTATATTCAAATTTCCAAATGTAAGAAATTACATTGATCAACACCTAGCCTTTGGGCAGTCACGAATAGATTCAAGAAAGTATTTAATATGCTGCATGTGATAAAGAATATCATCTAGAAAGGCGGCACATGGTGTTCTCTTAGCTTGCAGATGAGCATTGAGCTGTATCCGCAGAGAAAGTTTGTTGGTCACAATCATTAAATGCACCTATTTCATGCCATTGGGTACTGTATTGCTCTTTTACTGTACTCCTGCCCCATTGTTTTCAGGGTGGTGATTTGAGATACTGTCAGAAATGTGCACTTTATAAACCTCCCCGGGCACATCATTGTCGTGTTTGTAAAACATGTGTTCTAAGGATGGTATGTGTTTCTATTTTGAAGCAAGATCTTTTGCCCTGTGCATTATTTATTATTGCCTCAAAGACCATTTAGATGGCCACAGGATCATCACTGCGTTTGGATAAACAATTGTGTTGGTCATGCAAATTATAAAGTTTTCTTCCTCTTCACACTGTATACCGTAGCCGCTTGCTTCCATTCGCTGGTATGTGTTGGTCTTTTTTGGTGAATTTTCAACCTCGCAATTAATCATTGGACAGAGAACCATTTAAGACACTGTAAGACCTCTGTCACAGGCTCTTCTTCTTGGATTTGTTTATGATGTTCACAGGGGTCAAATTCACAATGGAGGCTCTGTAAAGATTTCACATGTAACTTACTCTTCATGCAATGTTATGCAAATATTAACCTTGTGAATACTTACTTCGTGGCTTGATGCATCAACAGATCATTTGTGGACTTGTTGTTTTCCCATTGTGCCTTGCACTAGGGGTACTTTTGGTATGGCATATCTACTTGATTTTACAAAACAAGACCACGATAGAGGTTTAAATGGCTCAACTGAAACACTTGAAGCAATTTTTAGTAAAACATATGTTGATTAATCCCTTGTTCTTGTCATATTTTCAGCATTACGAAGGTGTAAGAGCAACATGGATTGCAAAGAAAGCAGGGAATAATTATAAGCATCCATATGATCTTGGAATCTACGAGAATCTCATATCGGTATGGCCTTACCTTGATTTGTTGATTCTTTGGTAAACTTTATATCTAAAACAATTTGCTATGGTTTATCTCCTGGCTTTCCTGTTGTCAATGACTTCAATTGTTCTATCTGTTTTCCGTTCTATTTGCTTAGTGAATTCTTCATTCATGGCTTACTTGAGGTGGTCTCATGCTTCTACAGGTGCTGGGACCTAACATACCCTGTTGGGTTTGGCCCACGACGAGCCACATCGGATCGGGCACCCAATTCTTGGCGTCTCACGAGAACAAGCACCCGGATAGAAGCTTAACTTCATAATAGGGTTGTTGGTTAAATCAGAGATGGCGTGATAGATTTACTGAGTTATCTTCAATGACTTGACTATCCGGCCTTAGTCTTTTAGTAACACGTGTGGAAAAGAATCATTTGATCTGCAACAAAATGAATCTTGTGCTGGTTTTGCTAACTAATTAGCTGGTGTTGTCCAGTATATTTAAACAATGAACATGTTGTATTGGAGATGTGTAATCCTTGTAAAGACCTGTATGAGTAATTCATTATACCACTGTAGCATAAGGGTGTTTGCTAAGAGTGAAAATATAATTAGAAAAAATGATGATAAAAGGTGTTATATAAGTAATGAGTACCTGACATTTAATAGTCTAATTTTAGTTTTAGATTTCAAAAAGATGTGAAACATTGGAGCATATCTGATAGATGGATTCAAGTATTAATGCAAATTTTAATATATGGATTCTTCAGAAGAATGGGTTCACTCCATGAATGGCGGCGGCCGCTGGACCTAGTTGTTGTACTTCAAAATGTTGCCTTAATGACTTGTGCAGGTAAGCATTGGTTGACCAGTCATAGACTGCCACTTTAGCACCAGCCATGTGTATTTCTCCACCGACGAATATCAGTGGCCTTTTGTCTGCTCGCCTCCTCTCAGATTACGGATGGATTTCGCAATCATACAATAGAGCATCCATCCGTTGATCAGCTCACGCACGAATCATGAAAGAAAGAGCACAGCTCATAAGCATGAAGACTGGTCTTCTTCTTTCAACTGTCACTCTCATCGGTATCCAAGTGGATGATACCAGGGCTTTCATTTCTGCTTAGCAGACTCGATTCGGAAATTATGGAAGTCAAAACCGAATCGCCTCCTCCAAGTTTCAGGTATGCTTCGTACCCGCCTTTGATTGCAGCTCGCTTGTTCTGACGAGCTCATGAATTGCTCTTTTATGTGGTCTCCATAATTAGGAAGCCGTAAGTTAATTTTCTTTAACTTGTACAGTGTTTTTGTGGCTTTTGATTTGAGTGATTTCTTGGATCATTTAAGGGTTCTGTTTTATTGGTTAAGTGTCTCTTGTACGAGGAAAGGTGTCAAAGGGTTGGGTAAAAATGGATGCTCTAACATTTTGGTGCTTGATCCTGAGATCTTTGGCATCCGCTAGAACTAATGATGTGATTCTTTATAGGCTTGAAACATTTTGTTGTTTTGAATGGCTTACACAAATGGTGACATAAGTCCTGAAAAACCTTCGATCTCACTACATAAATACTTACAATCTATGGAAGCAACATAGAATCGCTCTTCTTGCAATTCAGCTGAAGAAGAAATGCTCCATGCTTTAGCTGCTAAAAATATTTAGAATTTGTTGTCATGAAAACAATTTTGATTGTGAAGTTGTAGGCGATGTCAATTTTGCTGTGTGCTACAGTAAGGAGAATGTGTGATCATAGTGATTTTATAGCAAATAACTAGAAGCATAAGCCATGTTCTCCAAAAAGAGTTATGGCAAGCACCTACAGTGCTCCGCTACTATGCATAAAACTAGCTTTTCTTCTACGGCATTAACAACAAGTTTGGCTGATAATTTGAGCATCTTTATGATCATGTTTAGTGTTTTTTTTTTTTTTTTTTTTTTTTTTTGCTAAAACAGAAACCATGCAGTAAAAAAAACATTGATAGAATGATATAAGAAAAGAAACTCAAATCAGTGATAACCAAGATTGAACCAAGCCATATGCATTCATTTAGCTAAACTATGCTAGAATCTCTCCAACAATTAAGATCATAGAATAAGGAGGAGAAGGTGCAAAACTCACAAAGGTGAGGGGCTTCACGGCATCAAAGCAAGGAGTCTTACACCAAAAACACTTTTAAATTATGAAAAAGCAAAATGAAATATGGAATTCCAAGAATGTTGTGGTAGCCCCAACAATTTTTCAAACCAATTCGATTATAAACCGTAAAAGCCTATGTTAAAAGTAACTATGGTTTGGTAATTATGTTTGACCACCTTGGGCAATTAGGCCACTGCACTGTTCATTCTAGTATGGAATGTATTTAGCAATAGCCCAAGTTCCATTGGGATGTCATAGCTTCCATTATCCAAATGGAATGTCTAATTAAATGGTGTTACACAAATAATAAAATAATGATTGTATAGAGCAATACGTGATTTGCACATGGCAATTTGGTAAACTGGTATGACCTCAGGAAGCTATGAAATGCTACCAAAAGCAACAATAACTGATGTGGACCTAACCAGTCTACCAAAACAAAGTAATTCATGTCTAAGATCTAATATTCTAATATATTATATACTAAATACTAAGGTTCAAAAAGTGGTACAACCAAATATACAAATTTATGGGTGCGTCCATCAAGATATATATTATATGCCTAAACTTCAAAAATCTATAAACTCCTTTACTATTGATCTACTATTATTCTAGGAAGTAATATGATTTTAACATGATCCTTTGGTCATTTTCACAATAATGACGCCATAAGTATATCTATAAAAAAGTTGGATATATTTATGAAAAATTTGTTTGACCTATTAAGAACTTCTGTACTCAACACCAACTTCCTTAATTTGGAAGGGTTTTTCACTAATGAATGTTGTAGATGGAATTGAATTAAATATGATCTCACAAAAGAGGAGGTGAATTATAATCTTCTTGTAAATTTAATTAAAGTTGTGATAAAATATTTTATAAATTATTGTTGTTAGTTTAGAAGTCTTTTTATATTATATGCTATTAAAAAAATGATATCTAAGATGTTTAAGTGATTTGGCTCCAAACAACAAGTCTACATCCACCTTTAACCACAAAGAATCAAGCTTACTAAAATGGGGCTTCTTTTGCAAAATTTAGTAGATGAAAATCTTACAAAAGCATCAACAAGGATCACAATAAGGCCCAAAAAGCCAAATCAAAATAACCCAAAAAAGTAAAAAACAATAAGATCAAGAGAACTAAAAATAACGAACTCATAAGTGTTAAAAAAAACAAATTATATTGATAGAAAATGAGTAGGAGAAACTCGTGTAATTAGATCTCAACTAATCTCTGCTACTAAATGATAGAGAATCTAGATTGCAGCTTGGACGTTCAGTTCACAACTCGAAAACCTTAGATAGAAACTCAGGTTGTGCTCACGGCATAAGGAGAAATCACAGTTTATAAGAAACAAGATGTTGAGCCAAAAAAAGATCTTTCTTTTTCATTCTATAACAAGGTTTTGAATAGGTTATAATTTTAAATCAAAACTCAAAAAAAACTAATGAGAATACTCTTTTTAACATAAAAATATAAAAATAATAAAATATATATAAATAACTAAAAACTCTTAAAGGTTTTTTAAATTATCAATTATAATTCATAATTAACTAAAAAAATAATAAACACAATAAAAAAATAAATATGTTCTATTAGATCAACTCAATCATTAATTGATATGGTATTTTTGTATCACATATGAAAAATATATAATAAAATTTGTACAATGAACTTATAATTTGTTTGAATCAATAAAACATAATTTATCACAAAAAAGTAATTGGCTCATAGTTGCTAATATCACAAAAGATTGGAATTAAGGAATAAAGAAAGTTGAGAGCAAAAGAAAGCATCTCTTACAACACTCTATTTCTCTTCTTTCTTGAGAATTTTCAAAGCTAGATGATCAACAAAGTTTGCAAGGAATTAAATCAATTACTATTTATAGGCACAGGAGGATTTGACCCTTGGTAACAGCTATTGAGCCATTTGGAGGATTGAAAGTGGATGTGTTTTGGAAATTTGGACAACATTGAGAACATTTGCTGAATTCTTGAGAGAAGCTTCGGATGTTCTGATTGTAGTGTTAAACAATCTGATCATGTCAATTCAAAACATCCTTGGAGAGCCAGGTACGATAGTCACTTAACAGTGGCATGATTTTTGACAACCTCTAGGTAATGAATAATAGACTAAACAATAGAAAGTTTGGTCACCGATCAAATCAAGTATCAGGTGGCCCGATGGTTATTTGACGATGACTCTGATGTTTTGCTAAATACCTCCTTAATATTAGATCTTCTATCAAATAGTTTGATAACCATCAAACAAATCATCAAACAATTTGATGTCCATTTGATTGAGATATTATTTGAATTTAAGTTATAATAGATGTAACCATTAAGTGAATTATGCCTATAGAAGAAACTCAACCAGTTTGATAACTAGATAATGTATTAGATGTTTTGATCACTATTCAATAGAACATCCTTTTGTATAATGCAACTATTGGAAGGTCTGATAAATATTCCAATTGTACCTTGGCAATTGGCTTTTTAATGAAAATTGCTTCACAAATGACTCGATAAATGCAATGAACGATCTGTCAAGATTGAAAAATTTGGAATATGAGTGTATAACAAAGAGGTTTGTTTTATAAAACTTTTAATTTTGGCTCTCATATTTTACTGATTGTCTTTCCTAGTACCTCAAGGATTATATCATAATTTTTGACCTTCTATTTGTAAAAATAAAATCAATGCAAGATGCATTGTGTTAAGATGCATCTTCTCAATGAGGTCTAATTTGAAAGAAGTGTTACCTCATGTTCGACAAGCTAAAACAATGTTGTCGGACCATCTTATTTAAATATGTTGATGATCATTTAAAGAGAAAGATTAGTACCGCGAGATATATGATTTTGTTATCAATAAATATCTCATATAATGTTTGTAGTGTTAATATGAACTATTGAAAAAGATATGGGAATAGTCATTTAAATATGTTGATGATCATTTAAAGAGAAAGATTATTACCACGAGATATATGATTTTGTTATCAATAAATATCTCATATAATGTTTGTATTGTTAATATGAACTATTGAAGAAGATATGGGAATAGTCATGTAAGCTCTTGAAGGAATCTTCTGTGTTGAATTATCTTTGTTGATGTACTTGATATCTCTAGGTCCCATAATCAAGTTATGTGATGATCTCTTCATCTAGAATGACCTCAACTTGAGACGAGGGAAATGCATTGTTTCTATAGACGATGAATTTTCTATCAGGGTTGCTTTCAAGGAATTATTTCTGAGTTTAGAACTCCTTGATAGAACTGGAGTATTGGCTAATTGAACGAGACTATTTGTTGTGCAACACACTAGTTTAGTGCAAATATTTTAAAGATGAATGTAGAGGAAATAAAACTAGAAATATAAATGGGCCAGAATCATGTTTCTAGTGAAGCGTTAAATTGGCTACATTGAAAGTGCATTAATCCTCATGTCTTGGTGTAATTCCATCTTATATGTTTTTTTTACCAATCCTCCATATCACTTTGAATGGCCCTATTTTTCAAGTCGAAAGCTTCTTTAAGGATCTTATAGGTAATGTTTTTGGATGTGCTCGAACCATGACCACATCTGATTTGTTTGCAAGATGACTTGTTCTAAGCCATCAACAATAAGAGTTTCTTTAGCATATAGATTAAGACAGGAATGGCAAAGGTATACCAGAAGAATAGAAAAAAAGAATGGTTTTGTCAAAGATTAGGAATACCTTGCTTTACCTCTCTTCTCATCTTTATAAAGGCTTATGTATAATATTTTATAATAATAATAATCTTTTTATAATAATGTAGCTGATTTTTTTATTTCTTATATGTTTCATCCATCTGACTTCAACTTAACTCATGCACGTTGTTGTGCATGCTGAGGCACCGCTTGCGTTGTTGCATGTCCTGCGCTTCATTGTTCTCTGTTGTTGCATGTCCTGTACGTTATCCCATGATTTGTTGCCCATGTCACAATCTCTTGCATGCCATTCCACAAACAACTGTGCATGCTACGCATCATGCTTTTGGTGCTCCTAACATTGTTGCACATGTACTATGGCGTCGCATGTGCACCACTCAACTCATGCAAAAACCTAAATAACCTCTCCTAAGTCATCAAAAATGGGTTGCTAGATAACCAAATAAACCTATAATAAACCCTTAGTCAACATTAGACTTACTAAACTTGATGAATGATCTCAATAATATACTTGTACTTTATACTTTTTGTAATTTGTTTTCATTGTACTTATAAGTAGAGATAACACATAATGATGTGTAAATGAATTTGTAAACTCATTAGGGAATTAGGATCAGGTCTGTTGGCTTCTTTGATTCATGTCTCATAACTATGCAAAATGGACTCAATCTTATAGACTTGTTGATAGAATTATTGCATGCAAATTTGACTACAAGTAATAAGGTAGCCCAATTGACTGGACGATTAACAATTAAAAAACATGATAAATTTCTTAGTCTTTTATTATCACCTCCATTTGACCATCATTTTATGGATGGTATGCACTAAAAAATGAGGCCTTTGTTGATAGTTTATCTCATAATATCTTGTAAAAGTAACTCATAAACTTGACATCGAAATCAAACACTACAATCTTCGACAATTCATGGTGCTTAACAAGTTCATCAAAGAAATAGTAATATAGGCCACAAAATGAATCAACTTTGAAAAACAATCAATAACTACCATAATGTAATTAGGTCCTTTTGACATTCATAAGAGACCTATGACAAAGTGTATGGTCTTTTAGGGTTTGTAGGAGATGGGCAAATGATTATTTCTCTTTTTCAATGGCTTGATAGATGAGACAATTTGCTATAGGAGCTTTGGTCATATCTCTTATGTGTCCAAGCAATAAAAATCATCCTTCAACCATTACTATGATTTTTTTTCCTTCCAAAGTTTCTAGTTAGTCCTCCAAAGTGTAATTTATTAATAATCAAGTCACTAATGGAGTGTTCTAGCGTGCAAAGTCTACAACATTTAAAGAGAAATCTATCCTTCAAGACATATTCGAGTGTTGCTTAATGGATTGTTCATGAAGTTCAGTGTAGATTGTTTTCAAAGTCTTTTTTTGTAGGATAAAGCTCATTCAATTGCTCAATTCCTACAACATCCATGCTTATTGTGTTAAGAAGCAAGGGCATTTTGCTTAGGGTGTCATCAAGTTTATTTTGAGTTCCTACTTGATGCTTCAAATAAATGTTTTAGTAGAGCACGATTGTCTTGTCAATATTTAACTCACTTGATGTGCCTCAAACTCAATGTTTTTTAGAAGTGCATCTTGATGATTTGATTAGAGCACGAATTCTCAAGGGAGCACGTAATGCCTTCAATAAGTCAAGACTTGAAATACAAGGTAAATCTTGTTATCATAATTTGAATATTTTCTTTTGATTTGTTGAGTTCTTACATAACTAAGTGATCAAATGTCTCTCCTGACTAAGGACATTACTAATTCCTACTTGCAAGGCATTACATGCAACTTTAAAAGCTTTAGAAAAGTTGGACATTTTTAATTGAGGGGATTACATGCAACTTTAAAAGACTTAAAAAAGTTGGACATTTTTAATTGAGGGGATTTGACCATGTATTGTTTCAACTTGTTGAACATAGATGACAACCACTATCTACTGAAGCTCTTCATTTTTTAAACAATTAGTGATGGGTAGGAATTGTTCTGTAGTTTTTGGTAAATCTTTTTTAGAACATTTCTTACTTGGTGAAAATTTCTAATCTCATGTATATTTGTGGAGATAGATCATTCTTGAATGGCTTTAATTTTGGATGGACTCATAAAATTTTCTTCACCTAAAACGACATAACCCAAAATATGGGTGCTTTCAACAAAAAAAGTGTATTTCTTAGGATTGAAATAGAATTGTTTTTAACATAATACCTCCGATAGAGCCTAAATTTGTTATTCCATGTTTATTATAGATTAAAAAATCATCAAAGTACAAGACAAGAAAGTGTTATATGAATAATTGTAAAATGACAATTACTCGCACAAAAATACTCTGGTATTAGAGAACTTGAGTGGTATTACCAACCACTCATAAGAACCATCTTTATTATTGAAAGCATTTTTTCACTCATTGCCTACACGTATTCGAATTTGATGATAGCAACTATGTAGGTCAACTTTAGAAAATATGTGTTTGTTGATCATTGTGTCTAACATATCGTTTAACCAAGGGATTAAGAGTTGATATTTGATTGTGGTTTTATTGATCACCCTAGAGTATGTACACATCTGTCAAATCCTATCTTTTATTGAAGGTTAGTAAAGCAAACACGGTATATAGAGATACTATTTCATGAATCAAACTATTTTAAAGATGTTTCTTAAGGTGCCAAGTTAGATTAGCATGTTTTATTGGGTTTGTTTAATAATAGGGTCAAGTTTAGGAGGTTTGATCAAAGATCTAGTTCAATAGCATATTATGTGACCCATGAAGAGGGAAAAGAGTCAAGTAGCTCAACATGGCATACCTCTTGAATTTATTTTGGTAAAGGAGTAATGTCTACTAAGATATCAATCTCTTGCTTTGGGTTGTTGTCATCTTCAATGGCGATCAATGTATAAACTACATTGCCTTTCCAACCATCCTCAAATTGATTATAATTCAATAATTGCAAAGCTTTTTTTCTTCTAATTGGAAACAATAGTTATTTTTTTACTATTTGGGATTTAGGATGCATTGGTGTCATAGTGACATTGGCCTTTATATTGGAACATGTTAGTGATGGTTCTAGCATAATTAGTTGCATCTAAGTCAAATAAGTAGGGTCAACCTAAGATGATATGGGTGACATACATAGGGAACATGTTCTTGGTAAGACCCAAAGTTATTGAAACCCAACACGTCTAAATAGTGAGCATCATGGTCTTATTAGCTCAAACAACTTTATAGGGCATGGGTTGCTATCATATTTTTAAATCCATATGATGTTAGGCATTCTTGGAAACCTTGTTATACTCCTACAATCGGTTGGCTTGATTTAACTCTATATTTGAAGGTGTTTTGGAAAGTACAAGACCTGTACCAATTCTATTCTAAATGAACTGCATTTAAAGAATGATCTTCCAAATCCTCTTCAACTTCATTAGAACCATCATATTGTTCTGCAATCTTACTTTGAGATTCAAGAGCAGCTTGCTCATGCTCTTCTTCTATATTTGAAATATTGTACATTGGACATCTTCCAAGATGAAATGCCTATAGCAACTTTTTCTTTCTCTTCCTTAGTGTTGGGGGGCAGGACTTACTTTTTGTAAAGCAAGACCAGAACTGGGTGCATTGGATCTTTTTGCCAAAGGTTTCCCAGCTTGGAAAGGAAATCTCTTAACTTTCAATAGTATTTAATTTCCACAATCCATTGGTATAATTCTTCTAAAATCTGACTCTCTGGTACAACAATTCTCTTTTGAGGTAGAATCTATAGCTTGACTTCAATCTAGACATTGCAACTTAGTGACTTTCTTAGATGTTACATCAAATAATCAACAAATCAAAATTTTCCATTTAGTCTAACATGGATGAAAAACCTTGTATAAGGATAGATAGCTCTTTCAAAAGGTTCTTGTGATATATTTGGGATAGTTTTTCTTGGGGAACTCTTTCTCCTCTCACATACTAATGGGTTGTTGTCCTAAACAATAAAGCTTGGCTCTATATTCACCCAGTAGGTTTGGGCTAGTCCGCAAGCTTCAATTTTGCAAAGCCCACTTGTCTTTTAGTTGTCATAGGCTACTAAGGAAGTAATTATATATGTCTAATAGACACCTGTCATTTAGTGCACTTATCCTTTTGCCAATTTTGGTTTCATTGTTGGGTTGATGAGAATGAGTTGCCTAATGGGTTAACGGCAAGGGTTCATATGAGTTGAACTATGGGGGTGGAATATCATTTGGGGGAGGTGAAATTGCACCTCTAGGATGCAGCCTTCACTGTGTAAATATAGCTGCTGATACTATCTTCATTGTGTAAATAGCCCACTTTTGCATGCCCTCCACCATTCTCAGTCATTCATCTATCCTAGCAATTAGCCAATTGTCTGTCATCGCAAAATACATTAGTAGTTTGATTTGCTCTTTTAGTTTTATAGCCAATCATCTTTAGGTTGTTGAAATGCATAACCATGATACAAATAGCCACCACAATAATTTATGGATTGAAACCAAAGCTTTGATACCAATATACTAAATTTGGAAGTGTGTTGTTCCAATGGTGCATGCAACAATAAGGAGCTAAAACCATGTCATGTTCTCCACAAAGAGTTATGTCAAGCACGTGCAGTATTACAATACTCAGCATACAACTGGCTTTTCTTCGATGGTATTAGCAAATTTAGCAAATAATATGGTCATTTCATAAGCATGTTCAATGGAAGTTTTCTTTTTATTAAAATAGCAACCACGCAGTGAAAATAAGGGCCTCCATTGATGATCTATTGTTGTTCTGGGAAGCAGCTAAATGATAACATGATCTTCTGGTGGTTTTGGGGATAATGCGTCTCCAGGTACATCTCTTAGGAAGTCATCTCGTTCATGGAGATCTCTTGCGCTCCACACCTGTTGGACTCATATGCCAGAACTCATTTAAATACTTATCCTTTGCTAGTTTGGATTTGTAGAAGCTTGGGTTTTCTCATACCAAGGATGAAATTCGATGGGCACTTTCCTGTTGGAAGAGATTGTTAGAGTCTTGTTGCTTGTTCATCTTTGGATTACAGAATGGTAATGTTGGAGAAATGCTTAATGATATATTGCTAGTTAGGGTAGGCCTTATAACACAAAAATTTAAAAGGCATTGTCTTTTATTCTTAAAATTTTTACTTGTTATTCTCATCCGTTTTTTAATCTGTATACTTGTACTGCTATCATAACTGGCTTATTTGGTTTATGGAAGAGGAAAAGTTGACAAATAAAAATATCAGTCTTTAAACCTTAGTTCCTTAATGTCATGGTGAAAAGGTGATACGTAATATGATTCAAGAAGCATATCTCAGCTTTATTTGATTTAAGTATTGTGATTACATGCCTATTGGATTTTATAGGTTATCCATCTAAGAATTGGAAAGGTGATAGGTAACATGGCCCAAGAACCACACCATCTCAACCATACTTTATTTTCAATTCCTACAATTAATCCATTATTTGTTTTGACAGATAATTCTTTGGAATTATTATAATAAAAAAATGGCTTTTACAAGTTTGCCATTAAAACTCCACCATTGATTATATTAGTTTTTTAATGTTATAGTATTCTACATATTAACAACTATTTATGATTTTTAAAGTATGACAAATTTTTTTCTAATAACCATTTGTCATGTCTTTTTTTTTGTGAACTTCATTTAATGTTCATAAAATAGAATTTAATAAATTTTTTTATTGTAAAATTTTAATGTTCAACTATAGATAACATGTTCAAACCATTAAATTTGTTATTTCTAAGCTTTCTCACATTTTATGTTACATTCTCGTTCATATGCTATCATTTCTCTTCATATCATTTTGAGTATTTACTCATTCATATTAAAATATTGCTCTGGATAACACATTTATGTTTATAATTCAAAAACAAGCATTGATTTTTTATGATCATATATACTTATATTTAAGTTGGAGTGTGTTATTTTGATCTATAAATATTTGAAATATGAATTGTTTTATAGTTTATCTTAAAAACAATAGAAACTTTTGAATTTATTAAAACATAAAAGTTTCAAGAATCCTTTAATAGAAGTTGAAATCTTTTATTTTTAAACCCTTTGGAGAAAGTTAAAGGTTTGATTGCTTTTCACAAAGGTTTGGAGTCATACAAGTGCCAATTGCATAAGCAATCCATTAGGAGATGCTAACGAGTGTCGTAGGCATGTTGAGACCTCCATTCCACTTGTTAAATAAATCATACAAATTTAGAGTTCAAAGTCTTGCATAATGCACCATGAGATGGGCACCCATCATGTTAAAAACTTACGTCATAGTTTAAGGCCACCTAGTTGTACATTCTGTTCAACTTCTCACATAATATTAATCTTATCTTCTATTGCATTCAATAACATCTCCCATTAGTAAAACTATCATTTACATTATTTGTCTCAAAGCTTTAACTTAATGAATTTCCATCAACGGTTCTTCAGTTTCCATTCCCACGAAGAGCAGTCCATCAGTAGTGTTGATCTAACCAAGAAAAGGAAGCTACAAAACGAATCTTTCACCGAGTATTTGCCTTCCCCAAAGCAGCGGCTTCGTGTGGACGATGATGTCTTCAGGAACGGACAACAGCAACCTGAAATAGTATCCCAGATGGACAGCAACAGCTTCACTGGAGATAAGAATGATGCATCTGATGCCGAAGGTACTACCACAGATACCAATTCTGTGACGCAAAGCGTTTACTCCGAGCAACCTTCGACCAGCTCTTTGAGCAGCTGCAATGATGGGGCACTCAAAATCCATCTCCTTTCCTCTGAGTGCAGATGCCTCATCGAATTGAACAGGTTAGCAGCAGCAGATTTGTCAGGGGAAACCCTTCAGCTTCATTCAGGTTTCATGCCCATGAAGGAATGTGCAGAAACAGATGGTTTGTTTCTCTGTCTCCCTGGATAAAGACTTGGGTATGTCATGCTCCTAATCTAGCTTTTCATTGTTGACTTGTACAGGTGGAAGAAGAAGGCAAACCATAGATAAAGAGTTTGAGGAATATTTCTCTTCTCTCTTGCTGTAGCAGGTCATCAACTGATGAAACAGACTGATGTATTATTATTATATCCGAGCAACTGGCTTTTGTTTGTTCCTATTTGGTCTTAAAGCCTCGTCTGCTAACTTGGAATCCCTTCTCCTTTGTTTGTTTGGCTGTAATACAACCAAGTCTGTGGTTTGCATGATACGTGTACATGAATTATTGGGAGGTAGGGTGGGACCCACTGCTGTGATGACACGTGAAGTAACGCAAATCCTGCCACGCTGATCCACTCGACCCACGTGAGGATCCCTGATTCAGTCGTACTCAGTCCGACGTGTATCGTTCCACGTGGACCAATGGATCGCCTGAGCCGACATCAGGCCGACAGGTGGCGGGGCCCAGACATTAGTTTACACGACGCGACCGTTGACCGGATGACGCCTCTGAGCCACTGGAACCAACGCTGGCCGCCGTCAAATCGCGATCATCGAACCGGGTCCGGTGGTTGGGTGTCGCCGGGCCTGCCATCGCTTTCTGGGTGGGCCGTTTCTCCTCCACCTCCCCACGTGCGCTTGGCCCGTTGAACGCTCCAACGATGGATGAAAATTGCCTATCATACATAGTAAGATTGGTGAGGTTAGGTGCAAGGTAATGATAAAAGCTGATGTCACGTGAGTGGCACGTGTAGAAGGATGAGCTAACAGCTGGATGCAGCCGGGCAGGCGTGGAAAATAAATCAAATCGAAATCAAATCAAATCATATGGCTCGATGCAAAGCGGTTCGCTTGGGCTGTGTGGCTCTGAAGAAAGTCACTCTTGTAATTCAAGCAATCATATCGCATTGTTGCAAATAAATAAACAAATTTGCTTGAAAACTTTTAGGATCACTCTTAGTGTAGGGAATTTGCATACATTCAAACCTTTCATATAATCCCTAATCATGATCACTAAAATTTTCAAAGAAAAATAGTCTAAGAAAAGTTTTCTCTTTTTGTGTATGAGAAATGACCAAGAAATACTAATCAATTGAAGTGTTGTTTATGATTTTATTAAGGAATTAGAGCAAGGTTTATAAATATGTTTTATAAATCCTACAAAGAATGTTGTTTAATTCTTTTAGCAACTTGTTAAGGAAAAGAAATTCTTTCAATCTTCACAAAAATATGAATTAGATTAAACCAATTTGATCTTATTTTTATTTTCATGAATTTTTTTAATTAATATATTAGTTTATTAAAAACTATTTAAAGAATGGGATATTTGAGTTTCACTAATGCTTCTATTATTTGATTCATGATATATGAAAGTTCAAATTTCTTAATGAAGTATATTATAATGAGCAACAATGTTTGTCTTAAATTGTTCATGAGCCCCTATTCATTATTGTCTATCTATCAATTTTTATTGAAGTAGCAAAAAAATACAATTATAAAACAACAATTGACTTGTTTAACTAAGGCGAACAATTGTGATATGGGCAACATAAAAATGTACATCTTTACTTACAAATATAATAGCATTTTTTAAATCTTGTTAGCATACAATCTAATAAAAAAAACGTGCTTAAATTTGATAAAGTATTTAAATTTATATATGATATTATCACTTAAATTAATAATATGATAATAAATTGAAGACCTTTATAAAAGACAAATATATTTTGGTTAGATACTCTATTTGTTAATTTTTAATTTTTAATAACATAGATATTTTTTTATTAATTTATTGAGTAAATCAACAATCAGTTTTGAGAAATTTAATGATTGTATGTACTGTCACAATTGTTGTCAAACACATTAGTTGGATAAGGAACAATCAATGAGATATTATTATATAAAAAAGTTTGTTTATTAAACTTTAATGTATTAGTTGAATATATCAAAATGATATTAAATATGCTAAATAAATTAAATGATCGATGAATCTCGTAAACCTATTCAATTTAAATCTACTGTAAATAGCTCCAACTAAATAAAAGTTAAAAAACATAAATCTTGACGAGATTATTTACATTACTCAAAACTATTTTAACTCATTTGAATTTTAATTAATAATTAAAATATTAAACATAAAAATACAATTAATACTTATGAGATAAAAAATAATCATTGAATAATGTTGTTTTAATTGAAATTAAATGAACAATCTACTAAATAATATAATCTCTTTAATTTTTTTAAACACATAAAATTCAGAAAAAAAAATTTAAATAAAGTTAAACATCTCATGATTGGGAAGTTTAAATATATATATATATTTTTTTAACTAATGGCCTTACGTTGATAGGTAGCAGTTGTTAGATTCTTAAACTAGATTATTTAATGAAAAAAAATAAAAATAAGATATTTTCATTTGAACAAAATAAAAAGCAACTGAAGCAGTCTAAAACCAATCCAAACCATGATTCCGACCGGTCCGAATTACAATTTAAACCAAGATTCGCTCAAAACAACACATCTGTCAGTTTGCGACGCCACGTCATCGACAACTGTACATCTGTATCCTCTCTCTCCCCTTCCAGTTTGGCATCGATTTACAATTCACCGATCCGTGTTCTGCAGACCTGATCGCCAAAACGGCAGAGAAGAGGAACAGCACGTTTCTTATGATTGGTCACATCCAGCAAATTGCTTTCCTTTTTCCGTCCAACGCTTAACGCCGTTTCGACGGAGATACAAAACTTTCTTCCAGGTCACGCATACGTCGCCGAAATACAAAATAATAAACACAAATGAACTCCTCAAAGTAAAAACGATGAAAAAAACAAAACTATACAGAGTCATTCAAGCATCTTCGGTCTCCGGTCTCCTCTGCTCATCATCCGAGCCGGCACCACCTCCGGAATCCGGGCGGCAGAGGAGCGGCTACAAATGTCTTCTCCTTCGTCGTCGTAGTCGGCGGCGGCGGAAGGGAGGGGTGGCTAACCAATTCGAAAGACGTGGGCTTCATGGGTAATCTCGCCAGCAAATGAGCATGGTGACGCAACGCCGCATGATGTAGAAGCGCGCGCGCTGCTCCTTGACGAGGTTCGAGCACCGGCTGGTGAAAGACTGCGTGCCACCCGCGCCGGCCACGGCTCCCCCTCTCCTCTCAGGCAAACTGGACGACCTCTTCAGAAATGCCCCGACGCCTGAGCCGACGGCCTCCCTCCGGCAACTCGAGCTGTTCCTGCTTCCCTTCTTGGACTGCAGCTTCCACTTCTCGTCCATGTAGAGCTCCATATAAAACCGAACCACCGCGCTCACCTCCCCTCCGTTCCTCCTCCTCTTTGACTGCTTCGAAGGGCGATGGAAGAGCAGGCGGAGAAGAGCAAAAGGACTGGAGAACCCTGAAGTGGAGGGGTCCGGGTTTATATAAAAGGAAGTCCAAAGGGAGATGAGAAGCTTTACTAGAAATTAAGGCGTATAATAAGGCAAACTAGCGAGCAAATAATAAACTCTTGACACAGACGTCTTTTTAGAGAAATATCAGGCTTTTAACGAACCGGCGATGCATGTGTTAAGGTTTAGTTGGCCCCACGTTTTTATGAACAAATGACAATGGACAACCCCGGTTCAGCTACATTCGACCGGTGCGGGTGACCACTGGGTGCCGCGAGCAACGCGAGCAGTTCTCTTGATTATCGGACTCGGTGATGAGTTGATCATGACCGGTCCGGACGGCATCCACACGGCACTGAGCCGGGCACCGGCAGCGCAGACCCACCCACGTGTGCACTGTGTGGACTCGGACCGTCCCCCGGTCCCGTCACCTACAGTCGTCCGACGTGCACCATTACAACAGAACGTGGACATCCAACGGCTGGGATGGACGGAACACCACACGTCTGCCATTTCCCGTGACAAAAAGCTCTCCACAGAACACACGAGTGAAGAAGACCCATCTTTCTACGCAGAGCTTCCGTCGGCAATCCGAGATGCCCCCAAAACTCCCCCTTCCGGCGAGGTTAACCGAAATGACCTCGGCGGAGCAGACGTTTCCGCCGACCGGTCTATAGCTTTGGTCAACGCTCAGCAAGGAAAGGCTGACGTTGGATGAAGGGACGTGACGGACGATGTACCAGACGGGCCCCCACGCCCGATTCCCGACACGTCAGCAACGCACCGACGCCGACGCGAGTTATTTTATTACATTTTAATCCAATTTTAAAAGCTTTTATTATACTTGATATAAGATACACCAACACCATCGAGGAAGAGATGGCAACAAATCTAAAAAGCATTGAGCTAAGTTAGCCAGGTTGACCGGTCAAACGCTAATGTGATCAAGTACATCACATCGATGCTTGATTAATAAATCACGTTTAGGAATTTTTTGAACTCATCACTGAGTTGTACCACTCATTAAGAAAGAACGTACTCATTTGGTTTAAAAATCAAACCACTTGATGGTTAACATGGTTCGATACAAATTGGAAATAAACAAACACGGCAATGTACAGCCGAACACGTGAGCACATGCTTTTCAACGGTCCTCTGCATGGCAGCACGAGGTAATTAAAACATAAACGGTTCTTAAAGCAGCAATCGTATCGTTAAACATGCAATTCTATCGTACTTATCTGTTTTATTCCTATCGTTAAAGGTATTTAATTTTTACTGAAGTATGAACTGTAGGCCATTTCATGCTTGTCTAGCTATATATTGCAAGAATCACTCTTTGCAACATCACGTGGATCACAAGTCTGCGTTCTTTTGTGAACTAAACCCAAAACAGGACATGCTTTTTCTTCTCATTGGCAAAAATCCACTGTTCAAACGTGATCAAGCGTTTGTTTTGCTTGAGCTTTCTGGGTTCTTGTCAATCTTCTATAATGGACCGTTCTTTAAGACCATTGGGCTGCCCTAATTGCATGGTCCAATTCTAAGAGTGCTGTCTCTTAGCCATCATAAGGGAAGGAAGCATCATGATCAAAATGGGGATCGATTTAACGACACGATTCAATGAATTGTTGCTTAAGAAGTCTTAGAAATTCACATCACGAGTTCGTTGGGGGAGTTACGCTTGGGCCATTGTTGAGATATATGTATATCCTATGTTAAACAATGACAAGTATAGTTTGATGTCAATTATAACTAAATTTTCTATGTTATATTCTCATGCATATTCCTTCGATTTGTTTCCTTTTATTGAAAGCTTTTCTATAGTAGAGGACGACCTTATTATTGTCAACTTCTTTGGCCTTGGCAATATTCAAAATCAAATTATATTTTCAAACATTATTGACCATCTTCTTTGATATATTTATTGGTCATTAATAGAAAAATATATAAATACATTCAAAGATCGATGTATTTGTAAATAAATCATCTATAGATAGGTAATTTCTTGGTCAGATAAGAAGCAACATGCATGCCATAGTATAATGCATATCTGAAACACAATAAAAGACTAAAAAATTTTCTTAAAAGCTATTTAGGTTTAGGAACAAATTGAAATTAAAAATAGATGATTTTTATAGAATGTTTAACGATGAGCTCATCAGGGTTTGATTTAGTAAAAAAAAAGGTTAATTGATGGATTAAGTTAGATCTATCCTTAAATGATATATATGTAATTATAAAAAGAAATAAACTTTAGAAGTTTGAATCGATGTGAAGTAATTTTAAATGAAAAGATATTGAACAAGAAACTTATAACAAGTCTCCAAATATAAAATATTACAATATTTTGAATAAAATTGTGCACATTCAATAGAGTAAAATGAATAGAGAGCAACAAGGTAATGGTTTAGACAAAGGCTTCTAATACTTTAATTTACAATTCTTTTAAAATATATTCATAAAATGAATTTTTTAGGAAACTTGTTGATCTATTATCTACCAAGTTTCGTCATTATAGAATTCATAAGTTAGAATTGAACATGCAAAAATGATTTTATTCAATCTAGTAAAACTATCTCGTAATGATAGGATCTATAGTTTTGAATATTAAATTTTTAGTCAATTATGACTTTTATAGTATAGTAAGTTTTGCATTCATTTAAAAGTAATTCACTAAAACAAAATATCATCCAAACACAACTCAATGCCATCCAAGATTTCAACAAACATTAGTACATGAACTAAAATAATGGTAGCCAAATTTCACCACACAATGAACACCTGAGACATTCATACATACTACAAATTCTCATTCAAGTCCTCAAAACTTCGTAGGAGCCGATCATTAAAACATCGAGAAGAAAGCATACAAGATTTCTCTTTCAAAGGTGAATAAGGATATCTTGTTGAAGATTTTTAAGTTCCATTAAAAACTTTAAATTTCTCAACTCAATGTAAAAATTTCAAAACTAAGTGTAAAATCAATTTAAATACAATAAAATAAAATAAACAAAATCATGAAAAAACTCAAGTGATATATTTGGTTGATTATCATTGTAAAACAGAAATCATACAATGAAAAAGTTTATCATTTACATGATTTTTTTCTCATTAAATGACCCAATATATCACCTTAATTTTATATAAGATATTTTGTTTCTTGAGTTTTGGGACCTCTTTTCCCTTCAATTTCACTAAAGCTCACCTTAAAGTCACTATTTAATAGAAAATATCTATAAATCAACTAATTATGGATGCAAAAATATGCATCAAGAAATCTTGATTATCCATCTTAAAAGAGCTCACATGAAAAGCATTGATAAAAGGTTATTCAACACCAACACTTAAGGGATTGACCCCAAAACCATGCATTCGACGAATGCTCTCGAGGTCCATTCACGTTGAAACCCATTTTACGATCAAACATTATTGGAAGGATATTAGTTATTAAAATACACCTTAGACAATCAGACTAATGTCACCATAAGAGTTACATGATTCTAAATATAATTCTAGAATTCTTATAATTGAATGATAAACATTGTTATACCCATGCACACATCCTCTTTCCAGGAGAAAAATAAATATCATATATAGGCATATGGCACTCACCTATGGCTATAAATGGGCCAAAAAGAGTTTTGTGAAAGCACTCTGGCGCCTTAAGAGCCACTCTCCTCTCTTATTGACATATCAAACATCAAGAATCATCCTTCTCCTCTCCACCTTTTATGCTTTGAGACACTCTTCTCTTTTAGACCTGTCATTTTCTTATTTTCTAAGCTAGTTGTGCCTTGAGACACCCCAAACTCTCAACGTGTCATGTCTCAAGAGCCATCATCTTCTAAAATCATTGTCTTTTAAAAGCCATCCTTCTACTCTCAGCCTGTTATGCATCAAAATTCATTCTCTTATTTATTTGTTTTTTCTTGAGAGATATTCATCTCTTGACTTGTTCTATCTTGAGAGCCATCCCTCTCCCCTTGACATGATGTGCCTTGATACACCTTTCTCCTCTCGATCTATTATGCCTTGACAACGACCCTTCTTTTCTCCCACCTTGTATATCAAGAGCGACCCTTCTATTATGGTATTGATGCCACAAGAACAACTCTCATCCTCTTGACCTAATATACTTGAAAGCAACTTTAGTTTCTCCCTCGAGAATTCAAGAACAATTTCTAAGTCTTACAAAACTTTTTATTTAAATTTTTTTATTAAATAAGCTCCTCTTCAATACTTTGCCTATTTTTTTACATTAATAATACATCAATAATCTATAAGCAAAAATATATCAATAATCTATATAAGCAAAAACATAACTTCTAAAAAATATTATTTTTTAAAATTTAAGAAATCAAATTCCCCTAAGTTTTGTAGCCCTTAAAAATAAATCAATTAATACGAGGTTTTTGAGTTAGAAGTCAATTTATTTATTTGAAAGCTTGCTTCCATTCACTTCGATTTCCCGAGACCGTAACTGCCATCGGCCGCTCCCACCTGACAAGGAAAAGTAGAGCATCCTTCTGAAGCTTCCGGGCAGCGGTCGCCGGGAAGCTTTGATGCATACTCTTGGCATGCGCCCACAGAGACAGTCGGATTATCGCCGGTTTTCCCCGGCGATGCCCATCGTCATCGACAATGGCGGCCACAACTTACGAATTGGGTGACGCCGGAAACCCTAATCCCGATTAATTTTTTAATCCTCCCTTCGGTGTACTAAGCTCATTCTCTTCTGTTTAATCCAAGATGGGCGGGAGAATCGGACCCTCGCGTCACCTTCCGTAACCTCGTATACAGGCCTCGTCACAAGGCAACCGGTACAAATTTCTCGATTCATTGTGCCTTCTATGCTTTCTTTTTGGTTTATATACTCCAGGGAAACATTTGGCGAACTGTATGTAATTACGTTATGCTGAAGTTGTATTCACTTTTCTGTTTAGCTGTGCTTTTGTTGGGAAGATGTAACTCCAAAGATGAGCTTCGCCATTAGTCAGTATCTTGTTGACTCTCATTGACTGAATGCTCTTTAGATTAGTTTGTGGTTGATTATTGAATTTGGTGCATTGACGAACCTTTTCCATGCATTACTGTTTTGTAGTCAAATTCATGAACAACGTTTAACAGTTTGGCCTTTTATTGTAGCTTAGTCTACTCGTTGCAGCTTATTATCATTCACTGATGTTACTCATTCATTTCAACTAACTGCTATGATCTAAGGGCTTTGCATGCTCATTTGATTGAGGACACCATCCAAGTTCATTGCACTTCATCAGGACATTATGTTCACCATAGATCACCCATATAGCTGCAGGTGATGTGTGCCTTATTGTAAAGGCTATCTCATATCTGCCAAAGTATTAAAGTTGGTTATTTTTTATAACCAAATATTTTTCTTAGTTGACCAATATTATCTATGTAACTTGTTATTTAGTAGCCATGGTTTATCTTCTTAATTCAATATTTTCCTTCGTAAATTGACATTTTTGCTCCTTTAAGAGTTATTTAAACTGACTTATGTGTTTTATCTATTTAACATTTAAAGAATTATATCCTATATTACCTTAATTATGTGCCCTTCCTCAGTTGTCCAAAACTTGTCTTCCACATGTTCTATTTTATTAATGTGTTTGCTAATTGACTTGTTCAGGCTTTATTTGGTTCACTTAGTTCCACTATTATTTGGTCGCCTAGTCTAGATTTACAAGGGAGATTCCTATTGACTTGCCTGTTTAGGTTCTCTCCTTCGCCTAGGTTTAATGCTTAGGATGGGGTCTTGTTTTTGTTGGTCTAGCTATGTCTTATTGGGCTGGTTAGAGCCCTTCTCCAACCTAAGTGCTTTGCCTAATCTTCCCTTTTGATCATTTGATTGTTACCTTCTATATCTTTTAGGATCTAAAGTATTTAATGCCTATTAGTTTCGATAAGATCCTTGGTTGATATATCACTGTTCAAGATTATCTTAATTTATTATCTATTGTTTGAATTGTCTAATTCATCATTTCCATTTCCTTTTCGCTTATATAAAACCATTTTAATCTAGTAACCTAGATGATATTCTACTACGCAAAGAGACTTGCATAGTTTTTGGAGCTTTTGCACCCTCTAGCTCACAACTTTTTGCGTAGGATCTAGTTTTGTTATTAGGATCTAATCATGCCTGTATTTAGGAATACTATATTAATGCAAGGGAAAGTGTATCATGAATCTCTGGTATTAGATGAGAGTAGTATCGGAAGCTCTACTAGTTAAGCGAACTATTTTAGTTGGGAGGAATTTCGTAACCTTGCTTATTAGAAGGTGGACTGGATGTTCTATTTTTTAGATTTTGTCTACCAACTCATAATAATGACAGTGCCATTTTTAATGGTATTTAGGACTTTTCTAGGCCCTTGCCATTGCGACACTTGTTTTGCTTGTTGTCGTTGAGATGCCAACTACCCAACACTCATTGTTGTCATTTAGTTGATTTAATCACAACTTGTCATCCAGTTATCGCGAGTTATGCCCATTGTTGAGGTTTATGATTCGATTGGGAAGAGCTGGTCTCCTTTATGACCTTCCTCTTTGATCTCGCGACATCGACAATAAAACTTGGCACATATTGTTCAAGGGGCTTCTTATATTGATTTACGAGATCTTCTTCCTCTCCTTTATTGGCATTGATTGAATAATGATAATGGAGAGGGTCACCATCGTCATTGCAATTACCACCACATCTTCCACCATTCCCTCAACTAGAGGCTTTCTCTCTTTTGTAATGATCTAAGGTTGGATTGTCTTCTTATTGACTACACTCCCTCGAACCCTAGGACATTCAATGATGCTACTGATCCGGATGGCCACCTCATCGAATTTGAGGGTCTCCTTTTGTTGTTTCACCCTCTATGAGGGTATTTAGTATAGGCTTTTCACCTTGCCATAAGAGAAAATCAACATCTATTGAAGGGATTTCCCAAAAAACGTGGAAGGGAGGTGTTCAGAAAGGAAAACAAAAGGATTAAGTTTAAGGGTAATATATGTGTATATATAATATATTAATAAAATATTTTAATTACTTATTAAATCATTACATTTTAAACTAGAATTGTTTAGCATTGGGTGAAAGCAAGACTCTACAAGATTATTTTAAATTTTTCTATAATTTCTTGATATAGGGTAGATGTTGTGACTATCATGTCATGTATATTGCACCAAGAAAGGGCTTGCTTCTTTGATATCTTTGATGGCATTTGGCTAGTAAGCTGTTTAGGTCCCTGAACAAGCTGATGGAGCTTGCCTCTGATGCTTGGTCGACATAGCAAAATCCTCTCCGAGTCTTGCCAAATCCCACGTCCAAGTGCTAGGACTGAATCATCCAAATCATTATTCTTGATCCTTGGATGTTTCTTCTTGCATATCTCTAAACAAACTAAAGTTGTGTTCCTTAACTAGTCGAAGCTATGAGTCCTGGCAACAATAAGAGCAAGAGGTGTTCTCAGCTAATGTTGAAGGATGTTCCATCCCCTCATTATTACAACTATCACTGCAAACTTCTATGCCTAATGCATCCGCTCGACACAGGAAATTCCATTGATATTTTTTTTGGGTATGTTTTTAGTAGTTGCTTCTAGGGCATGATAGGTTGACTAAGGTAAATTGTTTGGATTCTCTAGCAAGAACCTTCTTTTCGGAGGATAATTGCTCTACACTTGAATTTTAGAAAGGTAAATGAGTAGAGGACCAACAATTAGAGTTCATTATGGTCTGTGTCAGGTTCTCCCATAATTCCATTCTTCGATATCTTTGAACCACCTGTGGGTTGTTGTGTAACTGTTTTGTGTTTGCATGAAATTTTTGACAAGCATTGAAGTGGTGACTACCTATTGGGATTTGGAAGTGGCTAAGCATTGTTACTTGTATGTTGTGTCATTGGGTGCACATTGCTGAGAAGGGCTTCTTATTTGAGAATTTGACAGTTTGGCCAAAGTCCATTGCGCACCCTAATATCAATTATTAACATTATTTTATTGTGGTTGCCTTTATTATGCAAGAAATTTTGGAATAGAGTGGTGCATATCCTAGTATAGGTTAAATGTTACGCCATATAAAACCGTTTAAGCCGAAAAAAATACATTTTTTGTGTCAAGAGAGATGCAATGATCTTCAACGTGGTGATCGTGCTACTTAAAGTAAGGAAATACAATAACTAGATTGGTTGGTTAACATTATCTTGGTCAAGGAGCACAACAAAAGGTGATGGATGTGTGTGGGCTTTGGTAGCCCCAACAAAGTATGCCTAATGGATTTTTATTTTCTACCTAGAATTGATGCTCTAGTTGGTGCTATTATTAGCTACTTCATGATGAGCATCTTGGATGTTTTATTTGGCTACCATCAAATCCACGTTGCCTAATATAATGAAAAGAAAATTTTATTTCATTATTGAAGGTACCTTTTGCAAAAAGTATATTTAGTCAAAAAGTTGTGTGAACTTGGAAGTGTACATTGAATACTTCTTGGTGAAGAGTTTTCTTTTTGAGTAACAATTGAAGGACTTGGCCAAATCTTTCTACTCATAAAATACCAAAAGAATTTAAAATTAACCAGGTGCACTTTCAATGCTTCATTCGAAAAGTTTCTAGGCTACTTAGTTTTAGCTTGGAATTGAAGTAAACTTGGAGAAGACAAGGGCTATCTTGGAAATGTTGCTGCCCACAACCATTCAGGATGTCTAGAAGCTTGTTGCATGTATAGTTATTTTGGCCCTTTCTGTGTTGTCTTCAGGGGCTAAGTTCCTTTCTTTTTCCAAGGTCTACAGAATAAAAAAAGCTCTATCTAAATAGAAGAATGCTAAGCTATGTTCTAGCAACTGAAGCATATTAGGTCACTGCTCTCTTGTTGAGCTCTTCATAGCTCAACGAGATGCTACAACTTGAGTGCATTCAATGACATTTCTAGAGCAACCTTTGTTTGGGAAGAAGGGATCGACTATAGAAACTAATATGTTATATCAGCCACTTATTTAATGGTTCATAATCAAGATGTCCAATCCTAGAGAAAATCACCTTGGCTCCCATTGTAACAACCAGGAAGCTTTGTCTATACTTCCAAGCTTGTTCAATTGGAGTAATGACAAAACCTTACATGTATATACTTCATGCACCCAAGGTGTGTAGTAGAATGCTAAGGGACTATAAAACTGAGCAAGTTCATTATAGAGTACTTGCCTATAATTGCAATTAAACTCATTTATTGTTAACTTTATTGCATATCCATCCACAATTGGCGCTCCACTTCATCAAGGCCAGCCTGATTCATGGTAGATCTTTGTCAATTGATCTTTCGACTAGCACTGTAGTAGCATTGCATTTAGCTCATTCAACATTTTTTAAGGCATTCTCAATATTTCAATTCTTGGTCTAGGTTGAGTATGAGGCCACTCTTGGTGGGCTCTTGCTTAGGGACTAGGTGTGCACTTGTTTAGATCTTCAGTGATTTGCAACTTGTTGTGAATCAACTTCAAAACGTGCAACTAAATGCCACTACAACATAGAGACATAACCCAAGACCCAAATTGATCTGGTCAAGTAATCTTGCATTTTGTGAGAGGAAGATCAACAAGCAGCTTGCCTAGCCAAGAATAGACCCAGGGATTCGATTGAAGGATTGGATGAACCTACCTACTCGATGTTGCCAGCTGTGATTGCCCAACCTACACCATCCTGAATGGATGAATTGTTGAGTTCTTTGAATAAAAGTTTTGTTTCTTTTTTCTCTAGGAAAGTAGGCAAACCTTAATGAAAAGTTGCTCACTATTTGCTAATTGACAGTTAGCTTTGTGTTAATCCTTTAGTAGTCTGTTGCTAAAGTGTCTTTGCCCAAAGGATGTGCAAGTAGCATTGGTTTGAATTTAGAAAGGTTAAGTATGGAAACCATGCCAATGGAAGGATGCTCATTGCTTGAGTTATCCTTCAGGGCTACTGTTGACTAGGGTTTATGCATGATGTTGAGGACTATGCTCGTTGATGTGTTTAGTATTATATATTCATTTGGTGCCAAGTGGATGTTGGGCTATGCCAAATTGATGTTTCTTACTTGTTTGTGCTCCGAGGAGTGAACTTTTTCGATCATCTCCCTAAAGTCTCTTGTAGCTAGTGCTTTTTCTTGGTTTTGTTAGATACTTTTCCAAAGGGATTAAAGCCAAACTATTCCAAAAGATGAATTTGTGATTATGCAAATTTCATTTGTTTGGCATTGAGTACAATTTGGATTACCTCTATCCATCATTACATATAAGATTTGTCATTCAACAAAATTGAGTTTTGTTGCTTTTGTGAGAAAAATGGAATTGCCTTTAAGAATGTTTTGTTATACCATATGCACAATAATGTTTAGACTATAACAGCTAATAAAAGAATATTGGATATCTTCATGCTTGTCTAGATGCTAAAAAGTTAAAAGTGGGTAGTTGAGGATCTGGTTGTGCTCTGGGAGTTTTGCACAACTCCCACCTTTGTGATTTGTTAGATGCCATTCTTGCACATGTATGGGGCTTAAGAAGTCATCTCTATTGAAACAAAGGTCTTCTTACCAAGTACTCAGGAGGTTCCCAACTTTTTTGAGAACTAATTGGTTTCCCGAGGCATAAAAAATGTCGAAGCATGCTTGTTGGACATCAAACGTATTAAAGAAAATAAGTTGCAGTAGTGCTTCAGTTGGCTGCCATCCATTGATGTGCTGAATGGTCCTACAACAAACACTTGTATCCCCTTGCACAAGATTGTGATTACTTTAAGGATCTTTGTAGTTGTCAAACTCAATTGGGTGTGGGATAGTCCTTTCATCAAGGTAATGGTACACCTAACCACTTATCAATTGCAAAATTCTCTTAGCAATATCCTACAATACACTTGGAGTGGTGATCACATGTAGAGGTTTTATGCTTAACCTCTTTGTTCAACTTAAACAATTGGGAATGATCTACCCCATTTCTTTTTTGTTTGACCCCTTGTTAACGTAGGCTTATTCAATAGACTTGTACCTTCTTGGCAGGCATGTCCCCTTAATCCTGTTCAATCTAGCTAAGTTTCATGGTTGGGTTGCTGAGGCACTCTCCCTCGGCATTGACGCTTGGTGACCAGTTGGATAGTGATTCAGCACCTAATTTGGGATCTTGTCTCCTAGACAAATCTTGTTTGATGAAAGAAAAGAAACATGCTTTGGCCAAAACTTACTCGGTTTTAATGTTGAGGATTGCCTGCACTTTCCCCACTTGCACACTTTGTGCAAGGCTCTTCCCATTTGGCTCAACTAAGTTTCTCATTTTGTTTGTTGGGATATCCCTACTTGAGAATTGACTATGCAGCTGCTCTCTCCCCACTCTCCCGATTGTCTCTATTTCCAACAAACCGGGCTAGGATCTTCCTCATTGGTCCTAACCATCCCAGTTGAGGTTGCTTGACGACGAAAGCATAAGGAGTCATTGATTGTGTAAACCAACTAAATGTAAGCCAAATTTCCTCATTTCTTGTCAACCTTGTTTACAACCTACATTATTTTAAGTCATGACTCTTAGAATGTCCTTGTTCAAGCCACTTGATCCAATGGATTGACATTTTACAATAACCAAATCCATAACTAAATCGTGGCCAATCTATTATTACAGGTCTTGTGCTTGGGCTAATTAAATTCTTTTTCCGCCTTATTTTGGTTCAACGAATTGATCCTTTGGTTGGACCAAATTGTTGATTGAGTTTTCTAAGTTCTGCAAAAGCTAAGTTATTTGCACTCACAAAGATGAGGAAATGTCCAATTAGATATCCAAGTGTGAAACTCAAAGTAAAACTTATAAGAAAAAGAATCCTTTACATTTGTTAATAATTGTTCATGTGTAAATGTATTGGGAAAAAAGAAGATGAGAAAAATATTCAAGTATTTGGGTGAATTGGCTAGAGTTATTCCTTGCTAGTATCATTGCAACTCTACGAGATGCTTTCTTCCTCGACAGGGATTTCTTCGTCTTTTCCCTTCTTCATAACATAAATCGGCGCATGCATGGCCTCCAATTATCACGTCAATTGGTCATCTGGAGATGTTAATGGGGGTTTGGTGACTGGGCGTAAGGCTTTGGTGTGATCAATTGTAGCCAAAAATTTGATTCTTTCACTTTCTCCTTCATCCAGTGCGAGGTAGCCCATTCGTAATTGCTTTGAATGGTTTGGGACATCAAAAAAGAAAATTCTTTTGACTACTTGTATCTTTTTTTCACCTCTATTGTGTGGGCTTGTATCGTGGCCAGGCTTCCCTTGGAGGTCTTATTCTCCACTTGTACTCCATTTTCCGTGCGAAGGAGTATAATCTCGTTGGCCAATTTATTGGCCTGCTCTTTGTTGGTGACTTCCTTAGCTTGGCTTGAGTCGATCTCATTATCCTTCTACTAAACCTTGAGTTTTCCTTTTGAAACTGAAACAACGTTATCTTGCTTAGCCTTTGTAGCATCGATTTTTCTCCTCTATGGTTGTTAGCTGATTCTGGAGTTGTATAATCTGTTTAGACAAGGATTACTATACAAGTGGCATGGAAGCTTTCCATTAGGACAACTAAACTTAAGAATTGTGCTCCCTTTTGTTAGGCTCAAGCTCTCTTGATGAGAGACTCCAATTGTTCACTTTATATTTTAGAGTTGTACAAAGGGTCTCCTGTTCTCCAAACAAAGGCTTTAGTTGAGATCCAGATATTGTCCTCTCAATAGCCTTCGTTATCCTCTATGATAGTGTGTATAATCATTGTCTCACCATGGTAAGGTTAAAAAACCATAGGGTCGTGATAGTTTATCTCCTTGCCAAAAAAGCTCTTGCTTGAGAAGCTTTGACCCCACCCCCTTTTTTTAAAGGATAATAGTGGCCATTTTGCTTACCTTTTAGGTGACTTAGCAACCTTGTTCATCCTTTATTTTTGGCTTTGGAATGGGGATTGAGTTCAAATGAATCACATTTATAGACTCTAAGTGGAGTTGGAGGGGCCTAGCTTTCTTTGCTTCTCCAATAACCAAAGCCTCTTCGTTAGCCTCTACCTCTTCTTGTAGCTCCTTTAATGTAGAGCGACACATCCTATTCTTCTGTGACAAACAAAAGTCAATGATAAGTCTTGCCACACCTTTGTATCATATCTAGGCTTGTACTCAATCATGCCCACAAAAAGGCTTCTCCTTGAGCAACTCTTCATTGATGTGTAAAACTTCATGAACATGAATTTTGATTGTCATGAAGACCTGGACACATGCACTACCATAACTTTGATTCCTCCTTGGGGCTTCAGGAGGATGTTATTGTCGAACTTTGAGATGTTTTCCTAGCAGAATTGTTTTAAAGAGATCCATGCCCCGCTCTTTGCTCTTCCTTCTTAGGCATTGGATGAATTCCTTGGTGTTGACCATTATAATATGGAGGATTGTGGGAGGATTAAACCATTGTGTTAAAAGAGTTTACATAGTGTTGTTCAAATAGTAGCCTCATCTTGTTCTAAAGGGTTAGGGATGGGATCAAGAATTCCCTTTGTTTATCTTAGTGTTCAGTCGAGTCCCTGATTTGACCAACCCAATATTCTCAGCTGGGAAGAGAGCTTGCCATTTTGTTAAGCCCCTGTCCTTTAGCATGCTGGTTAACAATTTCCATTGCATAAAAGCTGTGTTGTGATCTTCTATTTTGGGCAAAGCAATTGTGGTTATTATGGTTATTAGAATAAATGGTTGTTAGAAGGTCATTGGGGTTGTAGAGAAAAAGAGAAATCTAAAGATTGCAAAAAGTAAAAATGGTTAGTCAATTGATATATTTATAATCATTCCATTGTTTTTCGCTCCCTTCAATGATGGGTGTGATTCGATGATTATGATTTTGTGCAATTTTGATTCTCACATTGGCATTAAGTTCTGTCAAAATTAAGTCTATCGACTATCATTTTGTCATATTCTTTTGGCTCCCTTACTGTTCTACACATTTGTTCTTTATGCCTAGCTCGATTTTATTTGATCCAACCCTTCTATGATGGGTGTGATTCGATGATTGTGATTTTGTGCCATTTTGATTTTCACATTGGCATTAAGTTTTGTCAAATCAAGTCTATCTACAACAATTTTGTCCTATTCTTGTGCCTCCCTTGTTGTTCTACACATATTTCTTCATGCCTTGTTCGATTTTATTTGATTCAACCCTCCTATCCAAATTGTTTTATCTAAAAAAACTTAGCAAGATTTGTGAAGCTAAACAACAAATTTCATGTTTTTTTGTTAGATCCTAGATTGCCTTGGGATTCAAAAATAGAACAAAAAAAAAATACTTCAATGCTTCCCTAGCTAGACTTTCCTCGACTAGTTCACCTCAATTGGTTTTGCCATCCATAAGTTTGCTTAGTAGTGCCTTTCTTTAGATCACTAGCTAGACCTCTAGAAAGGCGATTAATTTGGTACGACTAGTCCTAGCCATTGGAGTGCCCCGAGCATAGACTCGGTGTCATCTGCAAAGATAGTGGTGTTCAAGAGCTCGTTATGAAGTAACCTCTCCATTGCCAGGGTAGCTATAGAGCTCTTCTTCTCAACTAATTGTTGTTATTCTTTTGTAGCCCCAATCACCATTTCAACAACTTGTTGACTAGATGAAACATCCACTTGGTGGTTTATACTCAAAGAAGTTGCTTTTTAGCCCTTGGCCTTTTTCGCCCATGTCTCTTCTCTAGTTGCGGTCAATAGCTCATCCAGTGTGGCCTTTATGAAGCCCTAATTGTTGACCCTCTAGCTCTTTTCTGTTCTCATTGCAATATCGTTTACCATCTGACCCAATTTAGGTTTTACAAGCTTGAAACTTGTCTAGATTCTTCTGCAGCTTGGCATTCTTTCCTTGGGCTAGTTTTAGGCGATGACTAAGCCCTTCTCTTTTAGTTCCCAATCCTAATGGGAAATCAGTTCCTTGTAGGTCTTCTGCATGGCCCGATTCCCCTCATAGACTACCTTCCTCAACTCGGTGTGTCTGTCTCCCTCCACTTGTTTAAGCCATCCAGTGATCAATTGTTGGAGCTTTGTCATCTTGTGCTGGAATGCCCTTTCCGAGGGATGCTTTCGATCATGGTAATGAACCTCAAGGGAGGTCCATACATTGCCACCTTTTCTAGCTGGGTTATTAATCGAGGAACTTTGCTCGGATGACTCATTATTTACATCGATGGGTACAAATTCCTAGTCTAGACTTAACTTTCCCTCTCTTGGGGCACATATCTTACTCATGAGTCCTTTGTTGGGTAGGAAAATCTAGATCCAAGTCCCTCTTGAGGGCCCATTCTCAATTTTGTTTTACTCCTTGCTTGCTTCCCCTTTGTGGGTTGGTTATGTCGATAGTGAATCCTGTATCAATTTCTCCACTGCTTGTGCCTATGCTGGTTTGCTTTCCTCTACTTCTCTCATCATCGGCATTTTGACTACAAAGACTGCTCCCATCTTGTTTATGCTTATTGTTGAAAATAGTTAAGGTTTGCAAATGCTTATGTTTTCCTCTATTGTAGGGTAGCAAGTCTTCCATCCTTCTTTTTTGAAACTTTTCGTAAATACAATAATTGAGATAGTTATTGTTTTGATTTCACATATGAATGTTCACATCTTTTGAAATAAGGACTTACTGTTAACCCAATTATTCGTTCCCTCTTGCTATTCGAACGTGTGCTCTACGTCATCTTTTTTGTTAGTGTGGTTATTGATTGGCTTTCTTTGGACTGTATTAAGTTTGTTCGTTTGCATTAGCCTTTGACTGTGCTGCCAATGTTTTGCATTGGCAGGTCATGTTGATATACCTTTCTAATTGGCTAGGTCCTCTATTCTGCCTAGGTTTTGTGCTCAAGCTTGGCCCACATTTTTGTTGGGTCTAGTGGTATTTCTCTCTTGCTTGGTTAGAACGCTTCTTCAACCCAATTGTTTTGTTCAGTCTTTCTTTTGATTGTTCTTTACTTAATGTATCCTCCAAGATCTAAGCTATATATCATCTATTAAATGTTATAAGATTATTTGTTGATATGTCACCTTTCAAGCATAACTAAAATCTTAGTTCATCTTCAACTATATCAAGGTAATTGCATATGCTTTGAAACTCACAGGTGCTCTGGCTCATGACTACTTGCCCTTTGTTTTTCTCTCGTTTTACTCTAATTTTGCCTTAGCTGAAGATATGTCTTTTCCAGTAAGGCCACTTTGGTTATAACAAGAATGAGATAGTGAAACTTTTTGGTCACATGAAGCCACAATTTTTGTACCTTTTAAGGTTTTTTATATTATCATTTCTTGTGTGTTATATTTTCTCTATTTTCCTGTGGCCTTTCTTTCAGACTTTCCTATGCACACATATGGGACAAGCACTTGTACGTTGGAGACACAAATTTTTAATTGAAATCTTCATACAAACTTTCTAAAAGCTCTATTTACTATTTCTGTTGAATGGTTCTTTAGTTCATCCTGTGCATTTTGTCCTTTTAGACAACTTTGTGCTTGCCTTGGTAGAGCTTTTTCCCCAAGTACTTTGGCAGTTTTCTTTTTTATTTGAATTTTCGTGATTGTATCACTCTAAAGATCCTCTCTAACGTGCTCATGCAATTACAAGTTGTCGTAGTAACAGTTATGCTACATTTGATGTTTTAGCTTCAAAAGGTCAGTGATAAATAAAATAAGTTTCAATACTTACTCTTGTTTGGTCATTTCTTCATTGCGTTTGTTGTTGATTGCTTACAGTATGTATAATGATATAAGCTTATTTAATACAATGCAGGTGAAACGGTGACCATTGTTGGGGATCATGATCCTGCATTATTGAAATACTTTGACTGTACTCGCACATCCTACCGTTCACCCTTTGAAAACAATGTCGTCTACCAGTTTGAGTTTATGGAATACGTAAGACAAGAAGTTGATGCCTTTGGATATCTGATAGTTTGTATCATGTAGATAGGAGCCCAACATCGTTCATATATCATAATGTTCCTCTTATCCTTTTTCATTTGAATAACCATTACTTGAGGATTAGGTATGCACTTTCTTTTATTTGTTTGCAGTTATCTGAATCCATTGATCCAAGTATTTTACAGTCAAGCTATGTTAAACATTTTATAAATTGGCAGGGCCATTACCTAAATTCTTCTCATCTAATAATGCATGTTATGACCTTGCTAAGTCATGTTATATTTGATTGATATAATACCAATGTTTTCCCCATCATCTATGGGTCACCATTAAAATATGACAAAAATAATTTCTTTTTGTTTTTTGTTTATTTTTCTCTGTTAAGTTTTCCATGCGCTAATATTATTTTTCTCATTTTGCCTCAGATTTTGCTCCCTTGTTTTTATTGCAACTATTTTTTTTTGTAGGTCCTTGACTATGGTTTTGAACGGTTGGGCACTGAAGATTCTCATGTAAGGACATAAAAAGCATCATTGTATCAGCGAAAGCTTTTTCCTTTCCCTAATGGTTGTGCTCAGATATATGTGCCTCTCTAAGCCATTATTCTTATTCAGGGTTGCACCTGATTTGAACCTTAATTTAATAGTATTTTATTTTTAGTCCTTGACCATGCTATTTGAGTTGTCTCCTTTTCATTTTATCCCTTGCCTTAGAAATTTGATTGCACAAGGAAACTGCAAAGTCCCATGTATCTGATAACATTGTTGCCTAATTATTACTCTCAACAGCTATCATGATGTGTGGACATGCTTTTGTAACATTTTTGTAAAGGCTGAATTGATTACTAATGTGATGATACTCCTGATAGTTGTGAGCATTAAATAATAACCAAACAAGATCTTATATGTCTAATCTTATACCAGAAACTGATAGACGAAGTAATAATGATGGCCTGAAAATAGTGATACAATGTACCCATGGTAGATCAACTGATGCTTAATCAATGAGTTTTGTTAGATCATGCACCATTGTGTACTTATACAGAAATATTCGGCTTTTATGAAATCTAAATGTGCAAATAATTGATTCCAATATAATAGGCATTTTACATATGGCAGTACTCTTGTTTTTGGTGGTTGAACCTGGCTTTTGATTGGCACTTATAATTTTTTCTTTCTTAACTGTAAGAGGGGTTTATTTCACCCTACATATCACCTTAGAAGTATGCTTCCACATCATCGTTGCATTCTGCACCTCTAGCATAAGGCTTGTTTCCTTGTATTTTGCTCATTTTGCACGAGTATAAAACGGCTCTAAAGAAGTACCTATACTCTAAGATTTAGGAAAAGTCCATGCTTCTTTGTAGCCTATTTACCTGTGAAGTTATTGAGGCCATGCTGTTACTGACTATTTGTACTGTAGATGTCATCTTATGTGCATTTAAGCAAGCTATGGTTAAGGCACTGGATAGTGCATTGTTTTGCAGTGAAAATCTTATTCCATTCAATGGAGAATGTCTCAACCATACTAGTTACTTGCTCATTGTGTTTTCTTTCATCACCCTTCTTTATCATGGAACTGGATATTAATAATTTTATGCTAAAAGGGACAATCCCTTGCTATGAAAGGTTATCCTTGTGCAGTGTCTGAGAAAGGGTTGGATACAAAGTCTTATTGTGTACACCATTATCGTACATTTTCTGAGAGAAAATTCTCCTACTTGAGCCCAAAATCAAGTTGGCCGCCAACAATTGTTAATGTTGCGCTATGATTCTCCTTCAATGTCAAAAACATCTAAGTTGTACATTTTTTTTGAAATTATGTGGTCCTAGCTAGAATTTCAAGTAATCCTTCATTTTGTTCCTTGTAATAATCTTGTTTCTTTTGTGATGAAATATACAGTTTACATATCCTCAATAAAGCCTTCAACACTTTAAAAGGTGGTCGAGATGCAACTAGTCAAAAAATTACTGTCGTACTTGTATGTTCTGTTTTTCACAAGTATCTAATATGGAATGAACAAATCAAATGCTTGAGGTGTTTAATGAACAAATTTTGTGTTCATGTTAGTGCATGATTTTATTGTTTGTGCAATATTTATTGATAAAATGTGTTAATTCTCAGTGCATCTTTTTTCTTTGAGTTGTTGTAGGATCCTTTCAATTTAGAAGCATTTTTCCGTTTAGTTTGTGAAATTTTAGTTCATAATTTTTATTTAATGTCTATTATCTTGGTTAACTTGAGGGCAGAACAGGTGGATCATCCCGTTCTGATGACAGAATGCATTTGCAATCCAATTTCCTCTAGGAGTAAAATGGCAGAGCTTCTTTTTGAAACTTATGGAGTGCCATCTCTAGGTATGAAGTTACTTTCTCTATTGCTTCAAGCAGTCTAGCTGTTCCCTATGTATGTTCTCCTCATTATTGTGGTAAGAACGAGTTTGGCAGGATGGTTTTAATGGTTCGTTATGTCGGGTCTTCTTGCACTGCAGCTTTTGGTGCAGATGCTGCATTCAGTTACAATTTCAACCTGCTACAGGGAATTTGCAAGGAAGACGGTCTTGCAATTTGTTCAGGATTTTCGACAAGTCATGTGTTTCCTGTTAGTTCTTACCTGGTTTTTTTTTTTTTTAAGTTCATAAAACAGTCAAAATTGTGATGCTGCGAATTGCCTATGTTGCTGGTGAATTTTATAGCAGACACTAATTTTATCATTATCATACTTTTTTGATGATAATGCTTGCCTGGAAAAGTGCTGCATTGTGCAGCAGGATAGTTAGAATGAAGTACTTTGTCTTTATTGTTGATCATTAAATCATAGAAATTAGCATTGAAGCCAATGGATAATTTTGGGATATGAAATCTTCCTCATCTCCTCCATGAGTTGCAAAGATACTTTCATTGTAATTAATAGTTATACAGTGGCAACGGATGAATGGTGTACTTGATGATAGATTTATCAGCTAGGTATGATTATTTTGGTCTCATAAGAGGGAAGCCTCTAATCATGGCTAAGGAATTCCCTTTTAAATGTGTCAAGAGAGTGAGTCTTGAAACCTAAGTTGAATCCAATATACAAGAGACATCCATCAATAAAAAAAATCTTAACTATGTGAGTCGTGTTATCTTTTTGTATGCCATACATCCAAATCACCCTCTCATGTGAATCCCTTGACATTGGTTTTGTATTGTCGCTATTGGAAATGGATTTTAAATATTAGGTGCATGTATTATTACCTCTGTCTCTCCATCTACTTTATTGAATCCTCACATTTAATTTTGCCTCCCCTGTTGATTTTGTTATACCATCGTAAGTCGATTCCATTGCACCATTGCAACTTGCTTTATAACACTGTATTGACTTTGTCATATCATTAGCTCTGTTTCACCACTAACACCATTGTATCACGGGACATCAACTTAACTATGCTTTGATACCACTTGTAAGGGAATTTCACCATAGAGATCAAAGTGAGGCTGAATATGTAAGAATTAATTATTAACCTAAAAGTCCGAACTGTTGGGTTAGAGCCATCTTTGACCTTGTGCTAAGTGTTGTTCCTAGCTGCTATAGGCAAAAGTTGCTTAGCTTTGATTAGATGTTGGTATTTAAGACTAAGGGTATGTTTGTTCTTGCTTAAAAGAAGTGCTTTCGTAACCAAGAGTGTTTTGTTAAGCCATATCAAATAGCATAACAAAATCTGAGAGTTCCCCATGGATTGGGATTCACATCTTTCATCTTATTGGGTTAATGAAAAGCCATATTTCCTCACAAAATGGTTTATTATTTTTAAAATTTTTTTTACCTAAAAGTTCAAGGGAATTTTATTCGAAGTCATCAAATAAGTACTTTTCATTGGAAAACTATATTTTTAATTACTTTAACACAACAACTGATCCTACTTATTCTAATTTACTTAAATAATTCAAGTTGTGCCAAATGACCTTCATTACAGTACATGTTTTTGTGTTGTGGAGTGAATTCATGGCAAGTTCCGTTTTAGTTGATACAGGGCTTTTTACAAGCAAAATAAATCTGTAACCATTACTTGACAAATTACATTTTCGCTTATTCTGCACAAGAACCTTTAATGGCCTGAACTGTTTCCTGATTATGTCTAGAAGGTTGGTAACGAGCCATTGGATCTTGTTGACTTAGGAACTACATTTATGTGATGCTTAGTAGGCATGAAAAAAATTTGTGCTCTCAGCCATTAATTTTGGCATACCATTCAAAAAAACTTAAGGCGGATTATTTTGGTGGTGTTAATTATTTCATCCAATTGATTTATTTGAAGTTCTTGACGATTTTTCATGTTTTCATTTGGATTAGTTGAAATTTTCCTTGTTTTTTAGACACATATTCTGTTAAAGAAGGTGATGTTTCTTATTTGTCTAACAGGATTTGAGTAATTTAGCATTTCTTTGCTCTTGATTTCAGTTATTTTCTTTGTTTTTGTACTTTACGTAAAAGTGCAACTTTATAATCACTTTGGATGGACAGATTGATTCACTTGGGGTGATTGATGCATCCCGACATTTCTGTTTCTCCCTATTATTTCTCAAACCTCTCTTTCTTATTATCCTTTTTTTTCCTTTGTGAATCACAAGCTCTTTGTGTGCATTTCAACCTTTATATCTAGGCTTCACATATCCATCATATGCCATTTTGTTATTTCAAGAGACAACGTTTCTGCTCTTTGGGATGATGATAATAATTTCATATAACTATGGATAGCGTTTTTAACATGGCTTAATTGTTACATGGTGCTATTTTTGGTTTTTATCTTCCTCTCTGCTCCTTTATATTCTAACTTTACGTGTCTCTGGACTTTTGTGTCACTATTGGTTTTGTCAGCATCGTGCTTTGGTTATTTTGCTGCTTTTAAGTGAAGTTGGAACTCTTAATATTTTGATTTTTTTATTGGGAACTCCTGTGTCTTTTCCTTTCATATGAGTGAGGAAATAGTAACTGCTCTTTCATGGTTTCTATATTTTTAACGAGTTTAATAAAGGAAGAAGAAAATTATCTATAGGTATGTTAAATATTTTTTGTGCAATGCTTGAATATACATTCATACATAAATATATTTATATATGAACTGTATATATATTTATATATTTAAAATTTCATGAATTTCATCTACTGCAACAATCTAATGTTGGGATTCTCACTTAATTTTTAGCTCCCCTTTTTTTTTAAATGAATTCCATATTTTCTTGGAATGTCAAGCATTTACAGATTTTCATCTTGCTGCAGCACTTTCTAGATGCATTTTCTTCTTAACCATGATCAAGTATTTGTGTTGTTGCCATTCTCAGTTTTTGAAAGGGGAACCTGTTTTGGAGGCATGCTGTCGAACAAATGTTGGTGGATATCATGTTACAGATTATTTGAAGCAGCTTCTTTCCCTTAATTACCCGTACCATAAGTAAGAACATTATTAGTTCCATAGGTTCTAATCCTCCTTAACTCAGCGGTAAACATTTTACTTCCAACTGTGTTTAACAGCTCCAGCATTACGTGGGAGAAGGCAGAGGTTTTGAAGTTAGAGCATTGCTATGTTGCTGACGATTATGCATCAGAATTGCAGTTGTTTCAGGTGGTTACATCCTCTTAATCTTTACTTAGTTTTGCTCTTTTACTCTTTGTTTTTATTGTTTACACTTACTACTGCTTATAACTGCTACATTTACAACTACCAGCACCTCTTGAAAGTAAGTAGTTCTATTTTAAAGTTTTTTTTAGCGTGTCTTCCAAAAATAATGTGAGGGTTTTATACTAGATTGGACCATCCTAGGCAATGGGTAGGCTTTCCTGGCTTCAGTTTTCTTTAATTTTCAGTCTTCTATATGATCGGATGAATATAAGTGGCTTATCATTTTAGTAGATTAGCAACATTGCAATCGTGTGTCCACCTAAGCTGTTGTATCATTATCGTATACAAGTTAATAGCATTTAACTGAGAAACATGATGGCTATAAACAAGACAATGTTTTTAGTTCTCTCGTGTAATTACAAGATGAGAAATAAATAACTAGATAGAAAGTGAAAGGTTTGTGCTTTGAAATCACTTACATTTGCTGTTGATCTCTATTGTCTTATAAGGAGTAGCTTGAAATGAAGTTTTAACAAATAGAAATGTTACGTCTTGCCACTCATAACACCAGTGTTACCGCCTGATCAACGGCAGATCAGAGTTTATGCAGGTAATTGTGAAGACATAAACCACCGTAGATGGGGGTGACGTAATAATCATACAACATTTTTCTTTAATAACAATTCTATTGAGTCATCATAGTAAATAAAAGTACATACATATCTATTATGTTCTGTAAAAATCCTCAATAACATGATAACAGATAAAATCAACATATATAAGAGTATTCATACACTTCTTATGTCACTTTATGCACCCTCTCTATATAAATCTATGATATGTCCTATAATGTAAGTAGGGTCATCCCTGCTTATATTAAATGTATGATAAACATAATATAATGACATGATGTTACATGACATATCATTATTGCTCAACATATAAAAATATGAAAAGCAATATATACACATATCAAATATGCACACAATACAATTTTTCTCATCATTTTTTCCACATTTTATTTTTTGCCTTTTTTTGGATTTACTCTTTATATATATATATATATATATATATATATATATTTTTTTTTTTTTTTTTTTTTTTTTTTATATTCCACTAGCCAGCGGTGAAACGACACGGTATGCTCGTCGTTGGGAACCCTATACATTCCAAAAAAATTCGTATGCGACGGGAAAAATATGAAAAATCAACAAGGATTATCTTTTTTTTTTTCTCTTCTGTGCTTTGAATCGATGCAACAACACTTCTTTTTCCCCATTTATGGCGACGGGAGACAGTGCAGCCCACTCGATTATGATTCTGGTCAAACAGCTCTGTCAAATAACTTTTCCTGCACTTTAACCCTCTCGAACGTCACCTTTTTTCCTTCGCGTCAGTAGTCCGATGACTGGACCTCGCCGATTCGCCCCCATAAATCATCGCTCTCGAAAACCCTAAGGCGTCGGGGAAGCCTTGTATGGGAAAGGTTTTTTGGGAGACTCGTGAACCTGTTTGGGAAAATTTCGTGATATTTAAATCCCGATTTTTTTAAATTTATTTAATATTAGCTTAATATTAATTATTAATAACTTCAAAAATTAATTACAATTTATCCAGGGCTCCAAAAATTACGCGACAAGAACCAAAAGTCGTCACTAAATTCCTCCTATTCCATTTTTATTTATATTTAATTTCAGCTATTAGAAATTATTCTATGAAATACATAAAAGCTCGTGTCTTTAGTTGCTTATGGCGACAAGTTGTTATAATCTCTTCTCTTTAAGAAATTTCGTCCCAAAATTTCAGAATAAATTTGGGTATTGAGCTTTCATATTTGCTTTTATTACCTAGGTTGCTCTTATATCGGTATAGTTTTATCACAATACTCTTATTATGGGAATTACTTTGTTTCTTAATATCTTTTTTTTTTTTATCCAGAATCATTATCGGTTTGATATATTATGTCCGATTAAATGTCATTCCCTTCTATATCATAGTTGATTATACGTGCTGACATTTTCTCAAAAGAGATATATGGAATACATCATGTATTACAGCAAATTGCATTGGTAAAGCAATTCTGTAAGCCATACCTTTTTTGAAATCTGAAAAAGCCTATTATATTTTGACTTCAACTTTTCTGCTTTACCTAATCTTAAAACACATTTCATTGGGCTAACTTTAATAAATACATGGTCACCAGCCTAGAATTCAATATTCTTATATTTATTATCAAAATATTTCTTTTGTCTATTTTGTGCTATTTGAATTTTTTTTAATTAACTTTATTTTTCCTGTAGCATCATCAACAAAATTAGGCCCAATAATTTGTCGCTCTCTACCCTCAAACTAATATAATGGAGATTAACATTTTCTTTTATATAGAGTTTCATAAGGAGCCATCATAATAGTAATTTGATAACTATTATTATATGCAACTTCCACTAAAGGAAGATAATTCTCTCAATCTCCTCCAAAGTCTACAATATATAATCTTAATAGATCTTCTAGGACTTTAATTGTTCGTTCTGTTTGGCCATTTGTATGTAGGTGAAAACCTATGTTAAATTTTAACTGTGTACCAAAAGCTTGAGGTACCTTTTTCCAAATATGAGATGTAAAGTTTGGATATTTGTCGGATACAATTTTTTTTCGACACGTGCAATTTCACAATCTACTGTAAATACGTACGATTTAACTTTTTAGCTGTATATGTTACTTTTATTGCTAAGAAATGCACTAATTTTGTTAGTATGTCAATTATCACTCATTTGTAATCATGTCCTGCTGATGATCTTGGCAGTCCCACAACAAAATCCATAGCAATGCTTTCCTATTTCCATTCAGGAATGGGAAACGTTCATAACAATCTACTAGATTTTTGTTGTTCTTCTTTCACTTGTTGACAGATCAGACATTTTCTGACTCATTCTACCATATCTTTTTTCATACTAGGCCACCAATATCGTTGTTTCAATTCATGATATATTTTTGTTTTTCTAGGATGAATGGTATGTTTTGAATTATGAGTTTCTTTTAACAATAACTATAATTATTGATGATTAAGAAAGCACAAATGACCTTGAAATCTTAAGATATTACATTCATCAACAATAAAATCAAATTCTCAATCATCTTTAATTTTTTGAATTAATTTATGACATTCTTCATTAAAGTTAATCTTCTTTAATGGATTCAATCCAATCAAATATGATAGACAACTGATACAATAGTTATGTATTTCTCTACATTTTTATCTTTAATAATGAATCATTAATTTCAAATGAAATTCTTTTTTTATCATTTTCAACCATAATCAAATTAAGATGTGTTTTTTTACTCAGTGCATCAGCAACCACATTTGTCTTACTTAGATGCTAAATAATTTTTAGATCATAATCTTTAATAAATTCTAACCATCTTTTTTTTCTTAAATTTAATTCTTTTTAAGTAAATATGTATTTCAAACTTTGATGATTAGTATGAACTTCACATTTCATCCAATAATGATAATGCCTTCAGATTTTCAAAGCAAACACAATTGCTACCACTTCCAGGTCGTGAACTTGATAATTCTTTTCATGCGATTTCAATTGCCTAGAAGCGTATGTTATAACTTTTTCAAATTGCATTAATACACATCCCAATCCATGCAATGATGCATCATTATAAATTTATTAACCCTCAGTTCTTTCAAGGAAAGTCAACACTAGAGTTGATGTCAATTTTACTTTTAACTTTTGAAAACTCTCACTATTGGAGAAATCTTATTCAAATTTCACAGCTTTCAGAGTCAATCTGGATAAAGGTATAGCAATGCTAGAAAAATCTTACACAAATTTTCTATAATATCTTACTAAACCCAGAAAACTTCTAACTTCAGTAACATTTGTAGGTTAAGGCTAATGTATAATAGCATCTATTTTTTGAGAATCTTTAGATATCTTTTCTGTACTGACAACATGCCCTCGAAATGTCACTCTAGATAACCAAAATTCACATTTTGAAAATTTTTCAAATAACTAATGTGCACATAATATCTGTAACACAATATGCAGATGCTTAATATGATCTGTGATTTTAGAATATACAAAAATATCATCAATAAAAACAATCACAAGTTGATCAAGATATTGTTTGAATATTTTATTCATTAAAACCATAAATACTACAGGTGCATTTGTGAGGCCAAAAGGTAATACCAGAAATTTATAATGTCCATACTTAGTCTTGAAAGCGGTCTTAGATATATCATCATTCTTTATTTTCAGTTGATGGTAACCAAGCTTCAAATCAATTATTGAAAATACTGCAACACTTTGCAATTGATCAAATAAATCATCAATACGGGGCAAAGGATATCGATTCTTTATTTTAATCCTATTCAACTTCCTGTAATCAATGCACATTCTCAAACTTTCATCTTTTTTTTTTTTGACAAATAAAATTGGTGCTCCTCTAGGAGACATATTAGGTGTAATAAAACTCTTATCTAGTAATTCCTGTATCTGGATTTTTTTTTCTGCAACTTGATAAGTACCATTCTGTATGGTGCTTTAAATATGAGTTTTATTTCTGGCATCAACTGAATTTCAACTTTATTTCTTTATCTAAAGGTAATTCTGGTAATTCTTTTGAAAACACAAAGTTATTTACAAATAATAAGAATATCATGAGGTTTACCAAACTTTTGATCAATAATCATCACAGATAGCAAAAATCCTTCACATCCTTTTAACATCAATTTAGAAGCTTTTATTGCAGATATAAAAGAAAATTTTCTTTCATTTCCATAATAAGTCACTTCTCCATCCTGGGTTTTTAACCGTCCTTTTTCGCTACGCAGTCAATCTTTGCTTGATGTTTTACTAACCAGTATATACCCAAAATGATATTAAATTCTTGCAAAGGTAGGATTATTAATTCTACAATAAATTCCTTTCCATATATGTCTATATATTCACTGATAAATTTCTTAGTTTTAATTTCAATACCATTAAGTAATCTGACTAGCAATACAGTTTCTATTTGTTGTAAATTTATAGATATATTATCACATGCATGTTAAGCAATGAATGAATATGTTGAAATAATAATGTACCTAGATAACATCAATGGAATGAGGTGTCTCCTACTGAGAGATCGCATACATTCTGGGCTGGTTTTTTTTGCCTGTCAACTGACCCTCACTAACATCTACAGACCCTGAAGTAGATACAATGCCTCTACCTCTGCCTCTGCCTCTGCCTGCTTTACCTTCACCACTAAATTAACAGGTGCTGAAACTGTCTCAAATACAATACCAGAGTGGGGACATAACATGGTAATGTGGCCTGCCTTATCACAAGTAAAACATTTTATCTATCCACTTTGCATGTACCAACAAAACTTTTTATAAAATTTGCCACAATCAGGATACTAAAAAATCTTGCTAGTAGTCTCTGTATCAACCCTGCTGCTGTTGGCACCCGATAATAATCCCCCATAACTAAATTTTTGACCTCCTTGAAGTCTTTTAAAACTTTTCTTATGAGGAATTGTATCTTTTGCTACTTGTGTTTCTTCTTTCTTTTTCAATTCCTTTTTGTGGGATTCTAAAAATTGTAGATTTTGCTCCACCAGTCTGACATTCTCAATAAGATCATAGAAATCAGATATTCTGTAGAATACCAAAGCTGTCTTAATGTCATAGCATAGGCTCTTACGAATGCATTGTTGCCCTTCAGATCTTATGATATCAGGCACATGCCATGCCAAAGTAGTAAACTTTTTTTCATATTTAGATATTAACAAATCATTTTGGACCAAGTTTGATAGATCTAATCGCATCTTCTCCTGTACAAATACAGGAATATAGTTGTTTTCAAAATCATTAATAAACTCTTGTTATAAAATCTCTTTCACTGACCTGCTGTGGATTTTTTTTTAATGTGGTGGCATGATTCCTACAAATCTATAGTATTATTCTTTAGCACCAGAATCGTTAGGGAAACTCTTCTATGATCAGGGCAGTCTATAGCATCAAATATCCTGGTCATATGCTTAGTCTATCGTCTTGCTGCAAAAGGATCTGAGCTTCCCACAAATGAGGGTGATGCATACTATGGAATTGATTAATTAATTTATTTAACATGTAACCTTCTTCATGCATCCTAATATGTTGTGATGAAGATGATGTTACTTGCATTGGAATATTTGAATTGTCAAATCCTTGTAAATTAGGAGATAACTCTCTTTCAAATCTCTTTGTTCTTGAATTCTGATTCATCAAAGTTATACATATCAATATTTCATTATCCATCCAAAATCACATTTATGAAAACGATTTACATTTAACAAGTATGTCATGCATATGCTGTGTTAGTGTCCTCACTCAAATTCTGCACTTTAACAACCTTTAGGCTATGATACCGCCCTGTCATGTCCCATCACCCATAACACCAATATTACAGCTTGATCGACGACAGATCAAAGTTTTCGCAGCTAATTGTGATGACATAAACCACTGTGAATGAGGTTGACGTAATAATGATACAATCATGTGTCATCTCATTTGTACACCCATATCTATAGGACTCTGTACACCCACGTCTCAATCATGTGTTATCTCATCTGTGACATCTTATCATCTCGAGACCTTTGCTCTAGGCGTGCCCATAGGCATAGCTGGCTAGCCATATCTATTGCATATCATCTCCGTCCCTCGTCCCTACGCTAAGTGCAAGTGATATCGGAGGAGGTCTCTGATGTCATCTCAACTCATCTCATAGTCTGGTATCAAATGAGTGCTTATGATGCCCAGCATCCTGTGCTGGTGCGCATCACATCTCGTATAATATCATAACTTGCTATCAAACCAATGCCTATGATGTCCAGCATTCTCTGCTGGTGCTCATCTCATCATGCCCGACATCGTGTGCTGGTGTTTATCACATCTCAAGGGATCACGAGGACAAGTCTAAGGAAATTTTGCTTTCTATTTTCATCTTTTTTTTTTTCATCAGGGTATTTAATCATGTTACCTTATCACACAACACATATCATGTCATATGTTTATCTTTTTGTTTTTTCAAGATATATTATAATATCGATTTATGCACCATATACATCATGAATATCATGTCATATATAATTTAAATCAGATCATACCTACTTACATTACAAATAATTAAATTAATCTATTTTTATTTTAGATGCTCATTTTTTTTTCCTTTTTCATTTCATTTTCTATAGACAATTAAATATTTAAATCAATTTTTAAAATTGTATGTATCAACATCAATTAAATACTGAAATGTAAACTTACCCTCACAAACTTACTCCTGTTAATTGAAATTGTACTTTCTTGATTCATTGTCTTCAAGGCAACTTTTTCTTTGCATAAAAAGAGTACATTTTTTTCATTTTTTTAGCAACAATCTACTACAAAATACGATAGAATCTTTCTCATCAATGTTTTTCATTTTACATCTATCTACAATATTTTTTTTGTCATATTTTTTTCCACATTTTATTTTTTTTCCCTTTTTCAGATTTACTCATTATATATGTATGTGTGTGTGTGTGTGTGTGTGTTTGTGTGTCTGTGTGTCTGTGTCTATGTCTGTGTCTGTGTCTGTGTGTCTGTATGTATGTATTTTTTTTTTTACATTGGCCGTTGGGGAAACAACACCGCATGCTTGCCGGTGGGAGCCCTATACAGTCCAAAAAAAAATCTGCATGCAACGAGAAAAATATGAAAAGTCAACAAAAATTACCTTTTTTTTCTCTTCTGTGCTTTGAATCGAGGCCACAACACTCATTTTTCCCTACTTCTGGCGACGGGGGATCGTGCGGCCCACTCGATTAGGGTTCTGGCCAAACAGTTCCGTTGGATAACTTTTCCCATGTGTTAACCCTCTCGAACGTCGGCTTTTTCCTTTGCGTTTTTGGAAAATTTTTGGATATTTAAATCCTGATTTTTTAAATTTATTTAATATTATTTATTAATTACTTCAAAAATCAATTACAATTTATCCAAAACTCCAAACATTATGCGACAAGAACCAAACTTCATCGCTAAATTTGTCTTATTCAATTTTATATTCACAGTTTAATTCCAGCTATTGAAAATTATTTTACAAAATCCATAAAAGCTCGTATCTTTAGTTGCTTATGGTGATGTGTCGTTACAGAAAATTTTTTTTTTGGGTTTAAAGTGGACATTTATAATTCATCATACAATACAATAATATATTGAGCTAACGTGTTTTACATGAATGATTTTTAAGAGGTTGAGGCACACTTGTACAATAGGCATGAGATGTTGAGTGATTAAAAGTAAGGTATTGTTACACTAGTTAACTTCAATCAATTGGGCTATAGCTCAAGCAAATGCCCATTGAGCCAAATCTCTTCTCCCATGAAGGCTTGGCTTGAGGATGACCACTCATGTTGAAGTGTGGCTGCTCAAGCATTGGGGAAAGCCGAATTCTGTGGATCAGCAAGATTTTATGGATCGAAAGATAGCTTGTAAGGTGCTCATTACTATGCAATCAGATGCAATATCAATACAAAGCATTGGATAGGAATGATACAGGTGCTCCTTCAAAAAGAATTCTTATTGTGATGTTGCTATAATGTTATTGATGTTTAACCACCACAAAGAGAATGATGCCATCCTCTTGGATTTTGCAGAGATGAAACCAATCCGTCCTTAAAAAATGGATTACTTTCTTCCTCTTAGAATTTTGAGTGGTGGGTACACTTGGTCAATGACGGAATTCTTGACATGGAGAAGTTTTGTTACATTTTTTTTGTAATGCTCTTTGGAGAATTGGGACTTCATGCAGTGAGGGAGCCCTCACATTGTTGCGGATCAAGCACTCGTTTTGGATGCTTGGTCACCAACATTTAGATTGTTGACAAACACGCTGATTATGCACACCTGGGTCAGATTCATGGGCTTACCCGTGTACTAGTCGAGACTTGACATCTTTGGCTGCACATTGCTTTGTTTAGACCCTTGTACAACCACTTCTAAGAGAGATTTTTCTTGCCATGGTATTTGTAGAGGTAGAGTTGAGCCACATTAAAGCTGGCATGTTCTTTTAGAGTTTTGTAAAGGAATTGCAATTTTTTGTTTCGGGTGCTATTGGATTGGTCATCGTACATCTCAGTGTTTGTTTTCAGGGTGGATGATGGTAATTACTGGAGGTACTCTGCAGGAAGCTTGCTTGGTGGTGACAGCTTACATTGTCATTGCACCAATGACGCCCATTGGTGGTGTGCAATTATGTGGTGTGATGCCAAAACAGGGCACCTGCAAATGCAGTGCCGACGTTTGCTAATGAGTATATCATTGCGGTACATTTGGGTGCAATAGATGTAATGCCTTATGATGCAGTGCAATTGTGTGCCATAGATGCAATGCTTTATATTGTAGCATTGAAGTTGGACACCATGCTACAGCATTGCTTGGTGGTGTTGTAGACGCAATACACCACTCTGCAACATTGCATTGTTGTGTTGCATTAAATCACAATTGTGCGACAAGTGCAATATTTGTTACTTTTATGCATCCCCTTGCAATGATATCCTTTGCAACAGTTCTCTATATGGTCTAAGGTCCGAAAAACACCATTTAGCGGGAGATTGGTGTCCTACCTCATATATTCGTTACCAAGCAGAAGAAAAAAACGACGACTAAGTCAAGAACTTCAATGCTTGCAAAGTTAGGGAAATTGTGTAAGCTTATCAATAATAAAGTAGTTGATATCACTTTTGTTGATGGAAAAACATTGAATGATCCTATATTAATGTATCTTTTATCAACATAGTTTCCATTGAAAATGCTCCCATTGATGGAAGTTTTGCAAATAATCATTGGAAAATCAAAGATATACTCTAACATCTATCTTAGGTAAATCGATTACTTATACTTATGGATCTTCCTCTTAGACTCGACCCAATAGGTACTATGACATCTTTGCAACATGCTTTTGACTAGAATTGATCTAATGGCTGCTTCTATTAACACAATGCACAAGCGAATGGATCTCCTAATGACTTCGAGGAAGAGGAAGCTAGGTTGTCATGTCCACAGTAGGTTTGATGTTAAATGCCAAAATGCAGTTCTACTATTTTTGCTGATTGCTTTTACTATCACTATCTATTGTGATATTGCTACACTTTTTTGCTATTGAAAGAAGAACGATGGTTATGTTAGTTCTCTCTTGTTCTCTTATTTTTCATCTCTTGAGCATTGGGTTCCCACTCCCTCTCAGGAAGTATCTTGTTTGTTGGTATCCACTCCGATGTGGTGAGAGAACTCCATGGGTTGGTTAATTTTTTTGGTGAGTTTGTTGTTGTCCAAAACATTTAGATTGATTGTACCTTTCTTGGTGATTGATTTTTTGTGGCTAAGGGTTTGCTTTTTCCAATTTTTTTTGGTCCCACTTGTTGTTCCAACAGGGCTATACAGACATTCGGTATTTGCTGATGACCAAGACTGGATTTTCAAAAAAAGAAAAAAAATGGGCTTGCCCCAAGTTGTACACTAGTTGGCCACTTTGATGCTAATGTCAACTTTGCTTGTGCTAAAGAGGGGAGAGCCTAGGCTAGAAGCAAAAGTTTTCCATATATGCAAAAAAAATTCATAGATTTTAGAATACTTATAATTAATGAATGTAAATCAAGGGATTCTTTTATACATTAGTTTTTGAAGATTGACTATACTTTATATATGGATCCTAATCAACTAGGTACAAAAAAACTTGGATGACCAAAAATTCATTTGTTTGGGACTCTTATTTGAGAATTCTCCAAAAAAATGTCCCATGAGCAAAAAAAGTTTGTCTTGTTAACAATCTTATAAAAATGTGTAACCTTGTGATGTAAAAAATGAAAATGATGCCGAATATAAAATTCAATGTTAGGACAAAACCGATTGTCAGATTAAACCTTGTGCACAATTCTAGTAGTAAAAAAAAAGTCTCACTTTAGCTAAAGTTTTACTTATTATAGTATCCTAGGACTAGAAAAAACAATCATTTCTCAAGTGGTGTGATCCACAACTTGTTGAGTAGCAAAAGAGACCAAGATCACCTTAGCAATTAGAACGTGCGGCTATCATAGACAATGAAGCCAATATTATCAAAGCCATCAAGGCATGTTGATAAGTCAAAAGTTGACCTTAACTTGGTCAAAGATTATTAGTCATGGATATGTGTTCTTATCGTCTTGGGTCAAAGATTATTCTATCACAAATTAAAGCCAAATATTGCAGGGAATGTTGGAAACTAGATAAAAGCTTTTGTTGATTTTGAAACTCAAGAAAAATTGCAATGTGATTTCCAAATAGAAAACAAAAGATCTTTAGACTAAATCATTTACATAATTGTGAAACATAAACAATGTGTTGGATATCTGTAAGTGAAATGTAGCATGAGTTCAAGGAAAAATTTAGTGATTATTTTGTTGTGAATGTAAGGCACAATAGAAGTGGGGGCGGGGGGGGGGATGAATTAGTGGTATAAGTGTTCTTGAAAATCTTTTGCACCATAATGAGCAATTAAGGCTTTTGCAAATTGCAATGATAATGTTACACTCTTTTGTTAATTTTCTCAAGCTATATTAAATTGGTATGGCTGCATGCCAATAAGTAAAACAAGATAAATAATACAGATGACATAAGATTTTTAGATGGTTTGGCTCAAAACCTGAGCCTATGTCCATCCTCTAAGTTACAAGCTTGAGCATTGCTACAAATTGAGGCTTTTTTGGATTAGTCACAATGAAACCATTCCATACTATTTGGCCTGAGTTAGACCAAAGCACTCCACAATATACAACTTGAAGCAAGGCCAAAAGGAAAATATAGAAAAGAACATAAAGCTCAAGTCTAATCAGTAGTCCTTTACATATGCATTAGAGATGTTCTCAAATGATTTTGAGATAAAAACCACTCTTTTGTAAAGATTTAAAAAGGTGAGCACACAAAACTCTCAAAAGTTTCTTAATGTATCTCAATTTTATACCAAATCTTTATCAATGCATCCTCAATTTGATTTTGAGGTTTATAGGGGTTTATATAGACCTTAGAAGCCAAAGGAGCCTCATACCCCCCCCCCCCCCCCCTAAGATTCAACTTACGGCTAACATAATATTTTCCTAGGGTTGAACTAGTCATCGCACTCTTTTAACTTCATATATATTATGTGTGAAAGGAAACATATTGCACATTGCTCACATTTTTAACTTTTCATATCGTTCATTAATAAATAGCGTATTATATTGATTTCTTGACTTTTTATTTAATCATGTTGTGTATAGTTCATTCTTAACTAAAAGTATTGTATGTTAATAAATTGTACAACATACGAAAGTCTTATGCTTGTGCAGTGCAATTCCAAGTTAAGTATTGTTATTCATTTTATATTTAATGTATTATATGCACAAAGGTTACGTTTTGTATGTTCTTTGCAATTTAAAACATATTATCTCCACATTTTACTTAAACGTATTGTATTTAATAATGTACCATACGTAAGTCTCGAGATTTTGCTTTTTAATTTTATTTAATCTAATAGGCTGTCTAATAAACTAGATGTACTGTACATAATAAAATAATAAATCATATGTTAGTCAAACAAAGATGTTCTAGTATAGTGAGTTGTAAGCTCTTAAAATATATTGTATGTTGAGATAAAAAAAACTAAATGTACTATATTCATTTAAATGCAAATAAAAAATTCTATAATCATGCTCTTGAAATGTATTATATGTTGAAATAAAAAAAATTAAACTAATTGTATTCATTAAAATGCAAATAAAAAACTCTACGTGCATACTCTTAGAGAGGTGTAAGCTCTTGAAATTGTTAGTTACTTTTCAATCTTTATATATGTTCTAAGTAATGCAAAATTGAAACAATTTTTGGACATGATTTCTTATGGTGAATGTTCTTCTTGTTTTGAAGCTTTTGACTTGTTTTAGAGGTAATCTTCAATCCTCACTATGATAATTAATTCCGTTGTTTACTTATCTTCAAGATATCCTATAATTCACTAAGTAGACATGTTAGATTATAAATTAAGTATTTAAAGAGTTTGTTTTTAAAATAAAAATTTATTCTACAAAGAATTTTATAGCATGAATAGCATTAAAATGCAATGGCATGAGAATGCATTTCAAGACAAATTAACATTTAATAGGAGTAGAATTCTATGTTCTAACTTATATTGAGTACTATTTTCTTTGCAAATTAAAATATATTATCCTAAGTACATTTTGTTCACTTATCATATTGTAACCTTTGATTTGAATGTACAATATGCTAATAAATAACACATCTTACACAAGTGTTGGGATTTTGTCTTTTAAGCTCATCAACTTGCATAAGCTACCCAATGAACTAGACATGTTGTACGTAATAAAATAATCTACCGCACATTAGTTTTGGGCTTCTTATATATATACTTTTTATGCATTGTTCACCATCAAGATATTTTGGCCATTTAAAATAAATATATTGTACACTGAGATCATTATATTGTACGCAAGCTGAGGGCATCTATTCCAATACTAATGCGAGCGGTCCTTCCTTTTCTACATACACTTACAAATTTACTGACGTACTGTACATTGAAGGTAACATACTATACATGAATTCAATTTTAACTAATATTTTATTTTTTTTCTTTCTAAACTCTAATTTTACCATTCTTTAAAAATATTCATGTAGAAATTGCTCATTGTTATTTACCAAATCATTTAAATACAAATAAAAAAACTCTACGTGCATGCTCTTAGGGATGTACGATTTAAAATCTTGTTTTCTTATATGAGATATTCAAGTATAGTGAGGTGCAAGTTTTTAAAATAGCTAGTAACTTATGTTTCAATTTTCAAATTTATCCTGAGTAATGTAAACCCTTGATACACCTCTTGGACTTATGATTTCTCATATTATATTTTCTTCTTCTTGTCTTTAAATATTTTGAATTGATTTAAGGACGTTTTTAATTCTCATCATGATAAGTGATTTTTTTTGTCTATCTTTAAGATAATCTATAACACATTAAGTAGATATATTAAATCACAAATTAAATACTTAAAAGGTTTGCTATCAAGGTTCATAGGGTTCAACATATTTTATTTTTGAAAGCCACGCTCATCAACGTGTAAAAGTGAATACAAATAAACATTCACATAATTTATGCATGCTAGATGAGGTTATTTAGCAACATAATATGACAATCTTAGATTATATTTACAAATCTAAAGACTCAATTGAAAGCTTGTAAAGCTGGGGATGTGCAACTTGGGATGAATAGAAAGAATTCATGTCCATTCACCTTAATTTGTAGATTCCATATCTCTAAGTAGAAAGAGATGGGATAGTGCAAACACTTAGTTTTAGGTAGTGACAGCCTTCTCCTCTTGTAAAGTAAATTGACCAGTTGATTATGGGTTTGCCAATTTATTGTAAAATACATTAATTGAGAAGAAATTTTTTATGGAATTTGACGTCTCTAAATGCAATTTGTATATGTAAAGACAAAGGGATGATGTGTAAATTGTAATAATTGTGTAATGTATCTAGGAATGTAGAAATAGAGAGTTTACTAAAATTCAGTATTATCGTGTGTGGTTAGACTTGAATTATTTTTGAGTTTTTCAAGAATTTAAATGGGATATCAGGTTTGGTCTTTTAACTCCATATATGAACAATATAAATGGAACAAGTTTTGGAAATTTTCAATTTTATTGATTCTTTTATAGAATTATGTGAGAACTAGTGCTTTTTTTTTGTGAATTAGGGAAGTGGAAGACCAAAAGAGCATGAGAAAATGTAATATTTGAAAGAATTTGAGATACTTAGATGTTACATAAGATTGTTAATTGATATAACTCAATAATATTAGAGGATCCATGCAACAAACTTATTTAGTGACATTAAGAATTATTATAACTGTTGTATATTAGATCACTTCTTAAGCGAGTTTCAAAATTTGTTGGACACAAGCTTGCTTCTTTTCTATGAGATGGTTTTTGTTCTTTGGTCAGGATATTCCTAGGGTTGTTTCTAAAGAACACTTAGAATTGAAAGGGAAACTTCAATGTCCTACAATTTGATCAAATGTGCAAAGAATAAAAACCATTATACTCTGTATGTACATACATACGTGGATACATACATGTTATACATATATATGCACAGTTTTTTTCTGCATTTGTGACTTTTATTCTTTTATTTATACAGAAAGGGGAAAAAGAAGCTGAAGAAAAGACAAGATATTGGCAGCTTCCCTGGGTTCCTCCTTCGCAGGAGGAGGTTCCATCAGAAGAAGAACTTGCAAGAAAGGCTGCTTTAAAAGAAAAACAAGGTCAACGCTTGCGAGATATGGCTGCTACGAAGAAGTTCATCAGGATATCAGATTTGGAAAGTCAATTACATGGCCTGGAAGACCTATTGCAGCAGCTTGATGAAATTGATGAAACTGATATGTTTTCTATTCTGTCCAACACTAATTACAATTCCAGGCATGAAGTTGAATCTGCTGTCCATAGATTAACACAATCTCTTCGGAAAGCAAAGGGAGAGCCCAGTGAAAGTGAGGAGAAGGCTGATGCTTCATTGTCCGAGAAGTATCCCCTTATCAATATCGCCGACAATTTGTTAACCCCTGAGCAGGTAAGAGGGTACGTTGGTCATGTGCTTTCCTTTTTTTTTTTAACAACATGTAATGTGATACAATGTTGGTGCAGCCACATTTTATTTTAATATTCTGATAACAGTGTCTTTTATCTTTTCGGAGGTTGTTCCCCGTCATTTACAGAACCTTGTATGCTATTATGTCCTGATCTGGCTCCTTTGGTGGACCTTTTTTTAATTTTTTTTACAGCTTAAAGAAAAGAAAAAGCAGATTTTTCTCAAGACAACATCCGAGGGCAGATTGAGAGCTAAACAGAAGCGTTTTGAAGAAGAATTACTACGTGAGAAGCAGAATCAACAAGATGAAGAAAAACGTTTGTAAGTTCCTATCATCCTCTGTATTATTCATTTTCTTGGAAATCACGTCCATCGTGCTTTTCTTTGTTGGAAGCTGTCTAATCCTTACTACAGATCAAGTTTCACTTTGGCATTGAATCATGTGTCACATAGGTTTATCAAAATCTTAAATTGTTTTGTAGATGAACTTAGAGATACACCTTCAAGTTTTGATGGTATATTTATCATCACATAAAGTTTCTTAGAAATTTGAAATCAAAAGAAGAATCTGTCATCAGATTAAAGTGTCACATCCACATAGTCTTTAGGACTTTTGTCATATGATATACCTCTACACGTTTATCTTCTTAACCCATCAACTAATTATCATTTTATGCCCTAAATGTGTTGAAGTGACATTTTAATTTGAGAATAGAATCTTCTTTTGATTTTGAATATCTAGGGTATCTTATGGGATGATAGAGGTGCCATGGAATTTACTTTTCTAAATTTTAAAACTTGATGCATTACCCTACAGAGAAAATCCAGAGCTTTATCTTGAACAGACACGGACTAAATATAGGGAGCTTTCTGAGAGAGTTGAGCAAAGAAAACGTCTCAAGACAAATGGGTCACACACAAATGGTAATAATAATTCATCTGGTGGTGTTGGCCGGGGTGAACGCTTGAATGCTGCTCAAAAGGAGAGAATGCGACTCTTAACGACTGCTGCATATGATCGGGGGAAGGGTGAGGATACTTTTGGAGCTAGAGATGAAGATTGGCAACTCTACAAACTGATGAGTAGAGATAACGACGATGACGATGATAGCTGCGAGGAGGATGAAGCAGAACTAGCCCGTGTTACCACTAGGCTCCAGGTTTGTGTCATGCAATATCTTTTTTCAATGTTAAGCTAATTTGCCCATTTTTTTAATTTGGAAGAGCTAGCAAATAACTTTTAGCAAGCTAGGAAAAGCATAAGAGAATCAGAAGACCAAGTAATGTGAATAGATAACACACTAAACAAAACTATACATAAGAATATTCATGCCTATGATAGTTTCTGTGGATCAAGCTGGCATAATTATGTTAATAGATAACATGCAGTAAGCATTTGCTCCATAATCTCAAAATAAGATGAAATTAAAATAAAAGATGCAAGTGAGCTGTGCCATTGATCTCACCTAACACACACAATTCATTAATTATAATTTTTTTGTAGGTCTTCCACAGGAAACAATGTACCCTAGTATTAATGTTACACTAGCAATAGTGATTCTTGTCATTATACCTTAACCAGCAATTGCGGTAAATGAATTAAGTTTCCTAAACTCCATTGGATTAAAAAATTAGTTTAGCATCAAGCAAAATGAACCTTAAGTTGAAATTTGAAGTTATGGTTTTTTATCATGTGCAGGAGATTGATCCCTCGTTTGTTCCAAAGTTCGATATCGGATCCACCCAGGGGACATTCGAGCTTCCCCGGTTACGTCCACTAAGCGTGGAGGATTTCCGCATATCTCTTGGCGTGGAGCGATTCCGTTGTCCCGAGATACTATTCCAGCCCAACATGATTGGTATTGATCAAGCTGGTCTTGACGAGATGGTCGGTGTCTCTCTCAGAAGGCTCGCCATGGATGATGAGACGAAGGAGAAGATGTGCACTTCTATTCTCTTGCTCGGCGGCAGCTGTCTTTTCCCAGGTCTAGAATCTAGATTGGAAGCTGGGATTCGAAAAATTCGGCCATATCTTTCCCCTCTGAAGGTTGTGAGGGCATTAGATCCTGTTCTAGATGCCTGGAGAGGTGCTGCAACCTATGCTTCTTCTCCCCATTTCTCCACTCAAACCTTCAGCATTCAAGATTATTATGAGAAAGGTGAATCCGGTTTAAAGCAGTATCAAATCAAGTATACCTTGTGATGGTCACTTGTTGGTACAGACGAATGTTTGATCGTAGCTATACTTTTAACTAACTTGTATTGAACCCATCCGTGTTAATGATTTGTTACTTAGTTACTGCTCTAAATATAATAAACACGAGGCCTTGTTCACGTGATAATCGCCGCGCTAAGGGACAAATCTGAACGGCCCGGCCCATTTGTGAACCCATTCCAGTTGGCCCCATTGCCAGGGTTGACATTTATCCACCGCTGTCTCCCGCCACCTTCCCGACCTTGGCATGACGTGGCCTGCGTACGAAGCCGCTGACTTCTTTCCATCGGCGTTTAATGGAATTTTGTTCTCTTCTCCAACCAAATGCACGGGAGGGAGAGGACGACAAATGCCGGTGCACTCACTCAAAGTCAAAGGTCACCCACAAGAACAAGACAAGTTGCATAACTCAAGCGATGGGCCATATTATTCAATCTTCACCGCACACGCATCGCCATGCGCGAACTGTTGGTGTCCTACGGTAAAGGGTAGTTTCTTCTACTTTAGTTGCTGACCTGTTCCGTTATGCTCTGAGTGGTTGAGCTTTATTCGTGGATCAGGTAGTAGTCTTAACCGATAACCTGCCACTGACACGACAGCTTGATACGCTCCATTTGCTTAAAAAGCCGAGGTCCCAAGAATTGCATGAAGACATGCTGAACCGCAACAAATCAGAGATGAATCTGCTAGAGGCACTGGGTGAGGAGGTCTCCATGGAAGAGCTCCTCCAGGACTGTGAAGCAACCGAGCAAGGAGCAGCGCCTCCTCCGCTTCCTCATAATCTGTACAGCAGCCTAACCGTCGGCGACATCGAGAGCGCGCTGCTGATGGGCTGCAACGACGGGTATAAGCCGGTGTCTGTTGAGCTGCCGGAGAAGGGAGTCAAAGCCAAGTTGGAGAACAAGTATTGTCTCAGGATGAAAGCCTGTGCAAATGGGCTGGCCGATGACGGCTACAAGTGGAGGAAATATGGCCAGAAATCTATCAAAAACAGCCCCAACCCAAGGTATCTTCGTTTCAATTCCTGTTTAAGTTCACAACTTTCTTAGCATGTTGCACACCAATAGAAAGGACGGCCTTAAATTTACAAAAAGGCATCCTTACTTCACAAGCAAATAGAACTATCATTAGTTCGTACAGTACGATCACAGCACCTAAAGCATGCATGCAGTCTAGGTTCGAGCTGCTTTCTCGATCGCTGATGTGCAACTTTTTTCCATATTTCTGAGAAGCAGGAGTTATTACAGATGCACCAACCCGAGGTGCAGTGCAAAGAAGCAAGTCGAGCGTTCGATTGAAGATCCAGAGACGCTCATCATAACATACGAAGGTCTTCATCTCCACTACACTTACTCCCATTTCCTCCCCCAGCATCAGGACTTCCCCACTGCTGGGAACCAAGCAACGAAGAAAACCAAGACGTTACCAATGGCTCTGCATACCCAGATTTCCAAAGCCAAGCAAAGGCAGCCAACAGTTGAGAGATGGGCACCGAAAGAACAACTGCCACAGCTACAGCAGCTGCCTTGGGAGAACCATAATCTTTCAGAATTCGACATGGTTGAAACTCAAAGCTTGCAAGAGGGGAACGAGGAAGAAGGGCTTTTCTATGATGCCCAGGCTTCACAGGGGCTGCTGGAAGATGTTGTGCCCTTGATGGTAAGACAGCCGTGCACCTCAGCGAGATATTCAATCGAACCTTCTTACACATATCAAGCATCTTCTCCTTCGTATTCTTCCTACCTCTGCTTGCCTCAGGGCTTTGATCTATCTGCATTATCTAGCATGGTATGATGAGAAAGCCTGTTTGGGAATCAGCAAGGACAAGTTCCATAATAACATGAATTCCTGAACAAGGTGTTTCTCCTCAGGCAAACAATGGATGGCCAAGTACTGAAGGAAATAAGATCTTACTGAAATGATTCCTGTTTCATACAACTGACGTAGTAATTTCCATCGTTTTCTTTATAATTGCTAAGCGATGCGTCCTTGATTTGCATGCTTAGCACTGAAGAGAGCTATGAACCAAGCATGGATTAATTTAGTTTATCAACTTCTTATCATAATAAGGTGTGGAATTTCAAGTTATCAACAATTAAAAGTTTTTAAAATAACTTAATTCTTAGATATGATTGAATTATTTTTATTTGATAAGTTGTTGTCACCATGATAAATAAAAATATATTTTTTGGGGTAGCCTAACTTGATCATTCTCATGTTAGACACCATTAACTATTATTTAAGTTCTTGGTTTAGTATATCATGTTTGTGCTTACTTCACCAAAAGCCAAGGCTACTCTTGTCATTGTCTACATGAAAACGTTGACCTAGTTATGGTTTTTGTTCCTCCTTGTTCACGTGTTTTGAAAAATATTAATCATGTAACACCATATGTTGATGCATGATAAAAAAAAATAAAATACATTCAAACATAACAAAATTATTAAGATAATAATTTGATAAAATAAATTAGTTATTTGAGATAATCTCAATATATTATAAAAAACAAGACTAAAAAAACACATATAAAAGTTATTGAAGAAAAACTTGAAGATCATTTAATTTGGTGGGCATTAGTATCTCAAAGATTGTAACAACTACAAATGATGATGTATTATTTGAAAAAATATTTTTATTTTTTTATAACATGCCTAAGTTTATAATAATATCAACACACTCACAAAAATTGCTTGCATAACAAAATAAGGAAATATCTAATAGAGCATCCCATACTTTTAAAGGCCTAATCACAATGCAACACAACCAATAACTTGACGTTAGCCACGCCTAATGACTTAGTTGATCAGAGGGCCTCTATGAAGGGCAAGTGGTTAGCTCGATAACCTCTCTTCCTAATGATAGCTTAACCCTTATGAACCTTATTTATACTTGTATTATCATATCTTTCATTTTAAACAATTATGTGTTCAATTCTTTCTTTATTTTTTTTTCATCATTATCTTTACACCTCAAGTGACTCTTGACTTAAACTATTATTAAGTTACAAATTTATAAAAAGATCATCAAAATAAATATAATAATATAAAATAATTTAATTATAATAAATAAATAAAAATAAATATTGTTTTCATTTGTTACAAGACATGAAAACGATGAAATAATAGAATTTTATTTTAGAAAATAAACTGCCTTGATATTTGCATTACACGGTTGCATGCAAAAAAATATTTATTCCATTTTTTATTAATAAAAATATAAGATAAAAATATTAAAACAGCGTTATGAATATCCATGGAATAATTTTTAAATGAGCGTTATTTAGAAATATTTGATACGTAGGTGTTAACGTTATCTTAAATATTTTTTTTTTATTATTTAATTCAACGTTATTCATATAATATTTATCCTGATAAAACGCTTGATATTTAGATATCACTGTTAATAATATTTAACAATTTTACTTGAAAATATCATCAAAGAAAATTTTAAAATTTTAAAATTATATTATGTAAAATAACAATATTATTTATTTATTTTTTTTTACTTTTATTTTTCTAATAGTTAAATTAAACGGGCAACTTTCGCCTTTACCCATCTCTTCTCGGCGTCTTTGCTTGCTCTGTCGCGCCGTTGCGAGTTTGTGTACTCGTGGCCGTCTGGAAGAGGTGAATAATGGAGAAGCGCGAGGTCTCCAGCACTCTCAGGAACCTCAAGGCAAGGCTTTGTTTTTCCCCTCTGCGAATTGTTTGTATATTCCTCTATTACCGCATGCATTTGGCTAATACATAAATCGTCTGGTTCCCAGTTTATGCAACGGGCCGCTCCGAAAGGAGAAAAGATCAAGGAAGAGGAGAAGAGGCAGGAGCCTGATGGGAGATTCGTTTCCACGGTCTCTTCCACCTCAGGTGCCACCACCGCCCGAAGACGATGGTATTGCAAATATGAGATAATCTTTCTCGTTAGGGTTTCTAACATCTCTTGAAACGGAACTGTATTCTTAACGGAAGGTTTGAGGGGTTTGAGAGAGTTTTTGGTATAGTGATGTAAATTAGTTCTTTTGATAGGTTTTAACAGAGTCTTAGACCATTAGATTACGTGGTGTAGTTTTATGTTATGCATCGATTCTGTTTAATTCATCAGTTTTTTTAGTGTTTTTTTAATTAACTCCGGTTATACTCCAGCAAAAGCTGGAAAATTTGTTTCTAGCCGTCTTATTTAACTCGTACATTAGCAAGAATTCACATAGTCATGAGCTAGAGTGGTTGGGGTGGGTTGGGGGGAGGGCTGTGGGGATAGTTAGTATACTGAAAAAGGAGGTGGGTTTCAAACTTTTATGTAGGAAATTGGATATGATTCAGCTTGTCAAAGCAAACGAGATGAACATTGAATACTTTACTCAAATAAAGTGTATAAAAAATGACTATAAAAAAGTTTTAGTTTACTACAAGGATATTAAATCTAGATAAATGACTTATTATTGCAAGATTTTCTATTGAGGTTGTGATAATATGATACATTTAAGGGGTTTGTGTTGTTTGAACAAAAATAAACAATTTTTCTTCAATCGACAAATCCATTTAGTGGAAGCAAAGAAGATTTGAAGAAGGTGAATATGAAAAATTATTAGACCCATCCATCATTCAAGCAATTGTTTGAGAGAATAAACTATATCTTGTTTTACCAAATTGTTGTTTAGTGATGAAAAAAAGTCAAATGAATGAAGAAAGAGTATTTTGATAGTTCACACTTATTTACACAAGTAAAATTAACATCCAAAATTATATTAATTATTGAGAAATTAAGTTGATGAGTCATACTTTGAAATATTGAAAGCACGTTCTACAGTATAAGACTAGCATATCCTGTATAATTAAAATGGTTTTTTTTATACTGGAAAGGTAGGTGATAAAGGCTATGCATTTATCATAAAGTTTAATGAAGTTTAGGAAAATAAAAGAAGTTCTTCATTTTATTATTTTATTAATTCAGAAAAAATATATGATAGTATCAAGAACACTAAACAAATTTTGTTTTGCATTCATCGAGGATTGGCAAAAATTTCTATTATAGTTTTTGGCTTCATCAAGGACTGCTTTTAAGTCCTTATATTTTTGTGTTATAGTTAGAAATATGAGTGAAAAATGTTGAATATATGGAGAATAACTTTTTCATTTTTGGTGGCTTCATTTCAGTTGATCAAAAAGTGGATATATTAATTATTAGTTTAGTCCTTTTAAGAGTAAATGTCACAATGTTATAATTTTTTATTGCAATATACTAAAGATCGAGAGATTTCATATTTGAGTTATATGCTTTAAAATGATAAAAATAAGGTGAAGATATCAATAATTTGACAAAGTGGTGTTTTCTTTGGTGTATTGTATAATTGAAGCATGCCACTTGTGATGAAAAGTAAATTTTATGAGACAACATTTAAATTGACAATGTTTTATGTTACCAAATGTTGGATCATAAAGTTTGAAAATACTAATAGAATGTGTGTTATAAAGATGATGCTGAGATGGATGATTGAATGTGCTCAAAAGCTATATGATTTAGGAAAATTACTTGTTAAAAGTTGACATTGGACAACTAGCTCTATTATCGAATTCAATAAAGGGCAACAAGGGTATGCATGAAATATATAGCTTTTTTTTATTATTTTTTTAGATATGCAAAGCATATGAAACTATAAAAACTATCTTTTGATGACTAGTTGTCATGTGCATTGGTGCATTAGATTAATGTAAATCACTTTAAAATTAGTTTAACAATTCAAATTGTAGCGAAGTGGAGAATTTGGCATAGGTTAAGGTTTGCATAATCTGTTAGTAATGCGTTTCATGTTAAGTGGTTTACAGTTATATGAGGCATGCTTTTGCGTCTGCCATTTAACATTTCATAACTTTTTTTTGAATGTAGTAACCTCAGAGGTAGGCTTAGAAAAGATTGAATTGACAGAGCGAGCACAGACGTTTCCTTGTTTTTCCTTTGTTACTGACTTTTGTTTTCTTTTATTAGCTATCCTGTCCACAAACTCGAGCATTTTGCTTTCAAAGCTACTCATTTATTTAACCTTCATGTGATTAATCTCTCTAATTTTTAAAATTTTAAAATTCCCTTTGATGTCTCTTTTGCAGCCTAGTAATAGTGGAAGGGGATCCCCACCCTGGAGCATTTAAAGGCAGAATGTCATTTCAAAGTTTTAATCCCTCCATTGATGTTAGTTGGAATTGTCAAGCATGATTATTTAACTTTTTCTCCCCTATTTGTTGTCTTACTGGAGCTTTCTCTGTAGAAACTTAATGAGGAAACTTCAACTATTCATCAAATGCCAATGCCACATTCGAGTAATGAAAATGGTAGTATTTCTGACAGGTGGGTTTTTTGTTGTCTGATTTAAAATTTTCATGAATGATTATGCACGACATTTTAATTGCCAACTCTGTAATGCAGTATTCTCTTGTAGGTGAAGCACTGAAAATTTTGTGGCATATTATGCATGACTAAATTGATTTACGTTCACGTTACTTGTTGTCTTGATATTTTATGTTATTACTGTTTCTTTTTCCATATTTTGAAGTTGTTGCTTGTGCCTTTTAATGTTTGGTTCATCTTATACATTTGTCTAGGCATTGAAGAAGGGCAGTTGTTTTCCCAAATTACTATTAAGTTTATCTTTCTTAGAAGCATTGATGTCTTGCAAGTTGAAACATTTTCACATGCTTTTGTTTTCTGCTTTTTGGTAAAATGTTGATATATGTCTGCGGACTAAGACTACGATAGCACAGTTTCTTAATTCCATAAATCTATTTAATGTAATGTGCAATTAAGTAATAGAAGATTTAATGCTGCATGAAATTTAATTTTCAAACTAAGTGGCTTTGTTTGAATGAATCAATATAACGTCATATTTATGGACATGTTTCCTCAAAACTTTGTTGACTTTGACGGCTTATGGCAAAGCAAATTTGACTATGCTATAATAAAGTTGTATGGGAAGGTAGTGACATTGTATTACTGGATTGTCTTGAGAAATACTTGGGTAACTTTATGCTCTCCCACAACAATAGTGTCAATTTTTAAGTCATGGATTTAAATGCTTTTGAACCTACTTATTAGATCCTTCTGTGGTATGTCATGTTTCTGGTAGATGGTTTGTTTTGTTTTAGCAGCGAGTTCCCAGGCATCCTGTTTGAGTCGATGTTATTTGTTAATAGTGGACGTGTGTGTTGCATAATTGATTTTCTTAGGAAGATAAACTTGAAACATTACATGTTCAATCAAAATTCATAACTTTTATTTCTCCGCAAGCTTGAGAGTATTTATTTCTGAAATTTCTTTGTTCTTGTTTGAAAATACTGAATTCCATCCAGAGGGCTGCTGAATATTTAAACTGTGAATATTCTCTCTTTATTTGCATGGTTTTGTGTTTCATTTTTGTTGTTTCCTGATGTAGAAGCTCATGTTGTGGGTTTTTTCTATACTCTTTAGTTGACTAAAATGCTTGCTTATGTGTTGTTAAATTCAATCACATCGCTTATATCCCATTCTTTGCCTTCTATATTAGTATTATTTTGTCTTTTGATGCAGAAATTCATGTTGTTGAAGTTTTCTGTACCCTTTGGTGGACCAAATTTTTTCTTTATGTGCTGCTAAATTGGAAAACATCACACTTCATATCCCATTCTTTCCCTTTTGTATTAACATATTGCTTTATTTATTTGACTGTATGAATTGAACATTATTGTCGCTCTGGTTAGACTAAAAGCATCGTTGGTGATCAGATCAGAGGAATCTCAAGGTACAAGTTCAGAGAATAACTTGGATGCAGATCTCAAAAGAAAACAATCAGTGGTTGAGATGGACACGAAGTTCTCTAACAAATTGCCGAGAGTTGAAAATAGGGAAGCTAATGGAAAATTGAAACTACATAGTCAAGGCAGTTCTATTAAGCAGCAGAAGCGAGAAAAGTTGGACTGGAACTTATTGAGGCCACCCAAAGCCTGGCAGAAGTAAGTGAGGTTTGAGTTTTTATTCCATTTGTATCTCAGTACATTGTGCTTTACAATCACTTGTTTTGGATTCATTCTCTCAACATTTAGTGTTATTCTCTCTTTTTATATTGAGAAGCTTTTCATCTTTTTTGTTCATGTCAAGGTTATCTTGATGAACTTTAATTTGTAGCATTTCACCGTAGTAATGTTTTTATTCAATGTCAAATTCTTTTATATTGAAGTAAATGATATTGTTAATTAAAGCAGCAAAGCTTCACAAGATAATGAGCTCATGACTTAAGATTGTTGTTGCTTTAGAAAGAGCCCTAACATCTTAAGATAAAATATCCCTTGTTGTATCTTATGACTCACGCCTAATATTGGCCAGATAGCTAATCGTTTGGTTGATATCTATTAAGCGGTTTAGGATTAATCGTGTGGTCTAATTCAATCCTTGTATTAATTTAATGATATAAAATTTTTAACTAATTATGCCAATCTAATTCACCTCTTGTATATACGATAATTCTGATTGTAATAGTCTGATAATATCGTCATACAAGTACAATTCATGATCAATATATTTTGCATTAGCATATCAATTCAATATATTTGTCATAGTAATATAATCCATACTCAAAATATGTAAATATGGTCAAGCGAGCGATTGGGCAATATGATATTTTAATTAAACATCACATAGTTTATCGTACCGTCTGATGTTCATTTCGTATTTGTACGATCACTAACATTTACTCATGTGTCATATTGGTCTGATCATCTTATCATACTCATATGATACCCCCAAATTATTAATTCGTATTAATTGTGGTTCATTATATCATCATATTAGAATGATCAATTAATCACACAAGTGTAATTTTTAGTTGTTTTTCTTTCCATATTTTAGCCAAAAAGCTTTTTGGCTCCAACTACCACGGTCTTATTAGTATGATTTAAATGATTATTTTGTATTATCATTACAATTGAAAATTGTAATAGTCTCAAATCCTTTCAATTTCTAATTAAAATTTATTTAATCATTACTTGACATTCAAATCAATTAATATTCATTTTAAGAAAATAGATTTTGTAGGATTTTTACCTTTTTATGTTATATCCACAAAACAAAATCGAAAATTGCTTTCTTTCCTTTATTCCCTTTTTTATTCTTTTTGTTTTTCTCAAAAGACAATAATGTTTTGTTCCCTTCTTCCTCTCTCTTTTCATACGCTTCCTCTCTATCTCTCTTTTTCTATTTTTCTCAAATATAACCACTAAGTCTCAAACAAGGGAGAAGCTTATCTTCTTAAATATGATAATTAAAATAATTCTTTTTCTTATTAATGTTTTCTTTGAAAACTGATAGAAAATTCAATTCACATCTTAAAATTACAAGCTGCATATCGACAAATTTCTCACAATGAGATCTTCACAACGATCTGATCAAATATAAAATTTGGCCATTCCATTCTAGCATAACTTTTGATTTGTCTACAACTCAATGTATTTTTAAATTTTAGCTTTGTAATATTTATATTTGATACATAATCATATCTTGAGAAGAGGTAAGTGTTTAATTCGGTGAGTTATCACAGATACGATATTCACATGTGAATTTTTTATATAACAAATAATATAGTAAAATAAAATATGCAATAACAAAATAATATAAGCATTTGTATAGACATGATATTTTTATAATATTTATAATACAATGAATTAAAATTATAAATAAATAATATATCGAGCAACATAAATGCACGTATATGTGTATGTGTGTGTGTGTGTGTGTGTGTGTGTGTGTGTGTTTGTGTGTGTGTGTGTGTTCATTATTTTCATGTACAAAATGTATTTTTTTTTATTTTTTTATAGTTCTTTTTTTTATTTATTTTAATTAAGTATATATTTTTTTATATAATTATATCTTATATTTCTATCATATCTCATCTCATTTTTTATATGCTATTGAATCATGTTATCTTTAAAACTTTGTATTTATGTATATTATAGTTGATCAAACATATCAATCACATCATATCATCTTTAACATCAATCATACAAAAAATGCTAATGATAATGGAGGATGTCTTTGATATTATCTGATGGTCTGATATAAAACCAATGTCTGTCATGCTTAATATCATGTGTTAGAGTTCGTCACGTAATAGAATTATTGGATAAGACTTAGAAAAAATAAAAGTTTCACATTTTATTCTCTTTTCCTTTTAATCAAAATATTTGACCCTATCATACTTATGTCACATTATTCTATTTACTAAGTTCTTGATGATCTTTCAACTTCTCTATCTGTTTCTATATCTCTTTATTTTTCATAAGACAATTTATAACTTATCAAGATTTATTATTTAAATATGTTAATTATTTCAAATCAATATCTACAATTCTTAACAATAAACAAATGCCATTACAAAAAAAAAATCCCACAACTAGATACTAACATTATTTACTATTGTTTTTCTAAATTTTATAATAGTTCAAGGTATTTTAACTAATATTAAAACTATAGCTAAAATCAACTAGAAATGTATTTTCTAACCTAGAGCTGTTTTCACAATAATATATCACAACAGCAACAATAAAACCTAGAAAAATCTAAACACTTCCTTTCCCAAATAATGGTCTCTTTGATAATATGATATGATATACATGCTACAGACTTACAGCATTTGTGTTTCTTGTGAAACCCAAATCCAACATTTGTTCTTCAGCTTATCCTAACATGGATTGCTCATAAGTTGTGTAAAGCAGAGTGCCTTCCTTGCCTTCTTCCTTGAATCAGTCTCTTTCTAGTCGCCACTTTCTCTGCTGTAAGATTTGGGGTCTTCAGCTCACTGTTTCTCGCATTTCCAAGTGGAATGTTTAGAAGCATGCTGATCTTAAACCATGAAGAGCGATGTTGTTCCTAACCCCGCTCTTGATCGTGTTGTTAACTTATTTATTGGAAGAAGAAGAAGTAGATGACTGACTCTGATAAGATCAATGCATAATTTCAGTATTTGTTATAGAACAGAACAGCAACTGCAGAGGTTTGCTGGATTTATGATGTTAACAGGGAAGGAAGGAGAGTAGGAAGACGGTGTTCGGAATCGTTGTTTGTTCGGCTGTATCAAATCAAAGCCCACTACTTGTTTGGTTTCCAGGTGGAGAGTGCGTAGATGATGCGGCCCTTCCAACCCTGAAGCAGCCATCCAGCATCCTCATCAATGACAAAGTCCTTGTGATAACAGCTTCTGACCTTGGCCATGGCTTTCTTCATGATATCAGGAATGGGCTGCAGCTGCTTGAACCCAACCCTCAGGTTCCTCACCTGCCATTGTTTGTAGGTCTCGGGCCTCTCCACCCTTTCCGAGCCCTCGCAGGATACCACGTTGAGCGCCGCGCATCCGAAGAGATCCCTCTCTAGCAGCAGCCTCTGCGCATCGTCCCGCGCCACGGTCGTGTCCAGCATGTCGAACATGGCTGAGTAGTGGAACAGAGCCTCCCTGAACCGAGTCACGAAAAATGGTGCGCCGTACGAACCATTGACGATGCCCTGAACGAAGATGTCGGGATTTGCCTCTCTGATGGTCCTCAACACCTTATTCCTAGGGCTATCCACGACCACGGTCTCATCTATCAGGTTCTTGAAGCGGTACAAGCAATTCACGATGAGGACCTCGTCCTCATCGATCTTCAAGTCTTCTACCCGGATGGCCTCCCATTTGGATGCGATGCCGTTGTATTCGAATGGGACATTGAAACTCCTGGCGTAGTCCGCCAGCCTTCTGCCCGTCTCTTCGATGCGTTCCGCAGGGCGGAAGCCCGGCTGAGGACAATCGATGCCGGTGATTCGGAGCTTGGGGGGGCCACCAGGCCTCATTGACATGCGGTGAATGAGGCATGGCCATTGGAAGCCGAAGTATATGCCAAAATCGACGATATGCACTCGAGATGCATTCTCGGCAACATGTAGTATGGTATGATTGGAGAAGAAATGTGAAATCCTCAGAAAGGGGCAGGCCGTGATGTAAAGCTGATAGCCCTTCAAGATATCAGCTGCAGTTGTTCTTTTTGCTACCAAAGAGTTATAAATTAAGCTCCCCGTACCGGCCAAGCGAGCTTCCAGCCCATCTGCAAAGCAATGTGCCAATCTCTGATTTCCATCACCGAAAGGTGAAGAATTCTGTCTTATCTGCTTCAGCAGCTCGTTTGCCATTTGACGATCATCTGCAGCCACCGCTTGAGCGCAGTATATCAGAAGACTGCTCAAGTCGACTGCATCCTTCTTCTGCTGTCTCTTGCGTTGAGCTTTTCCTCCATGCATTGAGCTTTTAGTATTACCATTCTGAGAACCCTTATGAGCTCCATTCTGATTTGGCTCATGAAGACCGTTCTCCTTGTTGACTCCCTGACAGAGCAAAACTGCATCGAACATCTCAGATCGGAGAGCCTCGTCCGAGTACGCTGCCGACAGCTTAAGGCTTTTCCCTTCCTTTAAATCAAGATTCTCCTCGGTCTGTGGTTTCTTTCGCCCCCAAGACAAGGAGTTCGAAGTTGAATCTTCTTTTTGGCCCTTGTGTTCCTTGGTGTCAGATTCATGCTGCAAGGCGAAGTTATCGAGATCCAGACCGACAGCCAATTGGTCTTCGCTAGGGAGGAACTTCTGTGCCTCCTCCATTCCTCTCTTGAATTGTAGAGCAGGTTGGCTCTCGCTTGACAAGTCTGGAAATACCAAGGAACCATATTCGCTTCCCAATCCGCCAAAGGAGCTCGAAGTATACTGGGAAGAAGTTCCTACAGAAAAGGGATCTCCTGCTAACTGCAAATTACTTGAAGAATCCTGAAACCAGCTTAATTCAACTATCCGGTTGCTGCTATTCTCGTCACTCAAACCATTATAACTATTGATGCTTTCCACTGGACGATCCAAGAAATGGTCTTCACGGAGAAGCGGCTGCTCAGGTGCTGGGGATGGGTACTGCTGACCGAGGATATCATAGAAAGGTTTCTCTGCAGCTTGAAGCACCGTCTTCTCCAGGTCCAAGAGATTTATCTTCTCATCCACGTCCTCCTCCATGAGCATCCGACTGATATAGCCGAAAATAATATCCGAGAAGATTTCGTTATCTTCACTGGAATCTCCATCTCGACTGGTACTCCTAGAGCTTGGGTTCTCAGCTGAAGACGAGCCCGACACAGAGGCGGGGGACAACCAAGTGTTATCAGCATGGCTTCCATGGTTATCGTCTTGGACGAAGAAAAGCTGAGAAGGCTGCAAATCTGCGCCATGCAAGTTGCTGGTTTCCATGACAGGGGGCAACTTGGAGACCCCATCTTCCAAGGATTTCCGATTGGAGAAGAAATCTTCATAGCTTAACCCGTCCAGGCCCGATGCGTCAAGCAACCCTCGATCCATAAACATCGAACCAGCGTAGACCTAACAACCTGGCACTCCAGTCGGTAGAGATAACTCTCGGATCTAAAAAAACCCAAAACCCTCCATCGTCGTCTTAATCCGGTACCATCGAAAACCCTGGAAGTCAAGGCAGACGAAATAAATTACAACGCACATGTCCAAAATAAAAACGAGGAAGAAGCTGTAAAACCAGACCTCCGAAAGATGAAGTCCGTGCTGAAATCAAGAATAGGCCTTCGTGAGCCTTTATAGAGAAATCAAGCGGATCTGCAGGCGTCCATGTTAACCCCACCTCGTATGGCGTAAAAAAGGAGCAAGCAGAGTCAACTCACCTGGACTGAAGAAGAGACGAACTATCTTCTCACCTCGTCTCCTTCGCAAAGCACTACAAATGACTTTGCGATTAAGGAATGCCCTTAGATAAGGTCCGATGTTGTAGGATAAATAATAATTAAATTTAATTAACATGGAATTATATATTTATTTATTTATTTTGATGAATTTACTTCGTCACAGATTAGTATAGGAAATTGCTTGTTTATGAAATGAAAAGTCAATGTTTGGCAATGTTTTATTTGTGTGAAACGGGCCTTTCTTTTCCTCTTTAAAGACGAATGATTGAAGATGGTGTTTGTTTTATATTATTATGCTTTTTTACATTGAAAAATATTCAAGATTATGCCTTTATTTGTATATTATTTACATGTTTGAAAAAAAGATTTGAAAAAAAAATAAACAAGAGATGTTTTGATGTAAAACAAAATTGAATTTTTAATGAATAATATTGTGAGAATTTTGATATTTTAAACATAAGAAAATTAAAAAATTAATTTGAGACTATGCCTTTATTTTTTTGTAGAGGTAAAATGTTTAGTAAAAAATATATGATTATTATGTAATAAAATTTTTAGATTAAATAAGGGAAATAATATTTTTGGAATATAATTTTAAATAAATAAATATTTGTTTTATGTAACAATTGAGTGCATAAGTTTATTTATTTTGATAATTAGATTACAATGAGATTAATAAGATTAAAATATAAGAATATTTAATAAATTATACAAAAATTATAAAAAGTAAAATTTTTTATAATAATATTATTAAAGATTAAGGATGGCTTAAATTTTTTTTAAAGATAAGGCCTATCACATGATTAGAATATAATGCTACTTTTCAATCATTGGTCTAAATTTGTAATGTAAGGATATAAATTCTACTATATAGAATCTAAGTTGTAAGATTTAAAGTAGGGTGCTCATTTTAATGTTTGATTTGTGTGACATTAACCAAGGTTAGAACGTCATGTGTTAGCTACATTTAGATCATACATTCATTATTATCTAGATCATAGCACTCCAAAATAGCAATGAGCCATTAAATCTTTAGAAAAATACATTCACTATTACTTTTCATTTAGGATTATGTTGAAGTGTAAAAAAAAGATTCAAATCACTAGCTTGATCTCAATTTTGTGAGGGTCATGTAAGGGATTCATTTGACTTTAATATGATAGTGGTAGATATATATATATATATATATCTTCCATTTGCAAATATCACATGTTTAATTGTCTCACAATTATATATCAACGAAATCACTATTCAAAAAATCCAAAGATAGACTCACTTTAGTGTTATGATAAACACTTGAAAAAGTCTTACGAAAGACTTATTCCAACTCATAAGTCAAACATAATAGATACATAGAGTTATCTTCGTTTTATAGAACTCAAGAGTTTCAAATAGTTTAACATCATAAGTTAAAATTAAGGCCATGTAAAATCCCAAAAATAGGGATAATTGTTAAATAATGTATTATGGATTAAGAGTTATCGAACACTTCAATTAAGCAGGAAATTATCTCAAGATTAATAAGAAATCTTTGATAATTTATAGCATCTTAAATATAATAAAAATTAAGTTTATTTTGAATTATTTAGATTTTTAGATATTTTTTTAGTAATTTTAGAAATTATTTTATATTTTTTCCAAATTTTACATACCATTAAAAGGAGGTACAACACCTCAAACGAGAAAAATGAATTAAAAAAATAACAAGTAAAAATTATTTAGAATCTAATTATACTAAGTTGAGAAATTAATTTTTTTTAAGTGATAATAGAGACGGAGAGAGGGTGAGAGAGAGAGAGAGAGAAAGAGAGATATCTAAAAATATAACATGTGATCAACCAGCTTGTACTTGAAATTCAAATTGGGCTTATATTCTATATATTAAAAAAATCTTAAATACAAAATTTATAAATATTATTAACAACAATATAAGAGGAATATTCAACATTCTAAAGTAACTAAAAAAGCGTAGGTATATTTACTATAAAGTCAACCTCCTTATTGACTTTTATATGCATGTTCAAAACAAAAGAAAAACCAAGAAATAAGCTATTAGGCAATGTTCATCACAAGTTTTTTCTTGACTTAAGGACAATCATAAAAAATAACTCCCTTATTGCACTCCCCTTCTATTGAGTTAGTTCATTACATAACAAACACTAAGGCCCTTCAAGTGATTCTTATCTCCACCACCTCATCAGCATAAGAATGCAAAATTTCCTAATTATCTAACATTATCCTTGATAATCACATGAATATAAGTTAAGCCATTATAATCCTATCAAAGTTGAGTTTAAAAGTGAAAAAGATGTGACAGTAATATCATTGTAGACTTGATGAGCAATCCGACATTATACATCATTCTCGATTATCAATATAGGCTAGATGAGCCAAATTTTGCTATTGTTATGCATTGGATGAGTAGTAATGAGATTATATACCTATAGGTAATGACTTTTATATGAGATGTTGAAATATCATATAGATATAAAATATGGTGGTATCCAATGAGACTACGATGTTGCTCATTCAAGAAAATTTGCCTTTTTTTCAACAAAAAAATGATGAAATAAGAACTTGAGAAATGAATAAAAAATAATAAAAAATACTAATATAAAAAATATGATTTGATTATTCATATATATAAGTATAAGTTTAATATATATGTATATTAGTAACATATTTATCTCTAAATATTTTATTAATGTCATGTATTTATTACTATTTGTTATTATTACAAATAATATTTTATATTAACTTATTATTTATAATTACCAATTTACTTATTGGGTTTGTAAAACTCATCTCTTAAATAAAATTATTCCTAAAGTCTCTTCTTTAAAAAATATGGGACTACTAATGATAAACATCATTAATCAACAACCTCTACTTTGACACATTCATGCTTAGATGACATCCTTTGAATCCAAAACAATTTCCTTAACAACATCTAACTGTAAAGAACCATCACAGCCCATAACACAGCTTCCCTACCTATGAAGAGTGCTTCTATGTGTCAATGGACGGCCCATATGCTTCTGCATCTGCATCTTCATGCAGCAACTGGACACGTTTCATGCATCAATGCAACGTAAATGGCATTCCCCATTGCTTTAAAAACAGCAGCTGCATCATTAAATGGAGTAAATAAATAAGAATTCCTACGTTTGTTTGATACATTTCTAAATTACCAGATGAAGCCGTACCTCTGTGCTAAACCTACACTATTTGATAACAATAAATACAACTAAGGACAGCAGTCATGGCATGTGCGTAAACCAGTCATCTGCAGAGCATTCAATTTTTTATGTACGTACCCCTCCTTGGACAAAAATGTAAAACACATTTCTTAAATAAGTTACTAATTTACCCTTCCAATTATCAAATAATGGAACAATGATCCAACATAACACGTTGTCTGTTGGATTCCCCATGTGCATCCTTTAGTCTTCGAGACAATGTTTTTTTTATATCAATTTGTTATTAGAAAAAAAGAAAAAAAATGCAAAAAAAAGGAATAAATTGTTTTTTTAAATTGTGTCACGTGGAAGCGATGGAGACGGAAAGGAAGACGGTCGGTGCGATCAACACGTGGTTTGTTTGGTTTCGCGGTGGAAAAGTGGAAGAAGATAAACATTGAAGAGTAAAGCTTACCTCATAGTTTAATTGAAAAAAAAAAAAAATTAAGCATCATGATGTTATTGATTGTGATTAGTCTTGATATTAATTAGACAAATGTTACATCATGTTGTTTGATAGAGAAAATAACTTTTATTATATATGTAAGATTTCAATCATTTTTTAAAATAATCACTTATCCAAACTCATGATGGAGAAAGCAATGGTTGAAAACCAAGCAACCTTGTTAACTAAGTATCAAACTTTAAGGAATAAAAAACTTGTTTGGGCTCCAATCTTATGATGACTTGATCTAGTATTATTTTTTTTATCGAATCACTAAATATAATAGTTTAGAAATTTCTTATCGAAAAGTAACTAATAATTGCTCGTTAAGTCATATAATGAAGTAGATCATCTATACCTATTATATCAAGATTGATTTTCTTCCAAGTTTAGATAAAAAAAAACATCCCTAATAGTTTCTAAGTTTTAGATTAAAGGATTATAACATAAAGATAATAGGATATGCTTGAGCATTAACCATGGAGAAAACATAGCTAAGTAAAGTGAATATTCAAATGAGGTAAAGAACCGTAAAAACAGGTTCTGATCACACCATGGCTTTTAGTCAATCGATTGCCAAGGGGAATGTGACTAAATGGTTTGTGATGGATTCTTATCATCTCGAATAATTAGCATCAATTGATCACCCAAAATTAGTGGTACTGGCTTTCAAAAATTATTATGACCACTAAATGTGATCCAAGAATCATTGTAGGCATCTCAACTCAACTCTGTAAATAGGATGATTGGCTTGTTGCATGTGTTTTATATGTTAGGATAACTTTTGTACCCCACCATGTGACTTTGAAGCTTTAGGATAATATTTTCATCGTTATTTTTCAACAATTATATGACTTAAATAAGTCATATTTGAGTTTTCTTTCATGATTTATAAAAATCAAAATCATCACTTTATCATATAAATCATTTTTAACTTAACAAAAAAAAAACTTTGATTGATGGTTCATTAGAAAATATAATAAAAGTCTTATTTACATATCATATTTAACCCATTCTTTATCCTACATTATAGAATCGCATCATTTTTCACCTTGAATTGTCTGTTCCTCTTTGATGTCATTGTCTTTCTCGTCTAAAGACAAATAGTAATCAACATGAATTATCTATCATTTGATGCTCAATTTCATGTTATAATTATAAAACGAAAACAAATATGTGTAAAACATTAGCTATAATTTGTCACGAAGAATCACATAATTGTAATGTATCTTCTTTCATATTTACAAAGTCATTAGACTTTTAATGACTTTGTAAATATGATCACATTGTTGACTGTTAGTTTGACTAAACGTTAAGGCATGGCAACAATGTCACTTTATTTGAAATGCATTAATTTATAAAAATTAAATATTTCATTTTAATATATTACTATTAATTTTAATAAATAAATAATTGTAGGCCGTAAACGGATGCAATTATGACATAACTACTCGCCTTTTCGCATTTTCTTGAATTTTCACTGAAATAACTGAAGGCATTAATCCTCTCTCTCTCTCTCTCTCTCTCTCTCGATGGTTGTTAATAAGTAACCCACCTTCCTCCCGCTGCAGCTCACTCACTCCTCAAGTTCCGTGGAGCAGCGCTTTCCCTCTCTTTCTGGTAATTGAAAATGGCGCCCATCTGTGTCGTAGCAATGGCCATAATGGGCCTACTACTAAAGGAGGCGACGCCTTCTGAAGCTCGAATCCCGGGGGAGTACGTCGGCGGACCATGGAAGAGCGCACACGCCACTTTCTACGGCGGCAGCGATGCCTCCGGCACAATGGGTACGTTTCCCTTCCCTCATATTTCTTTCGCTAAGCCAGCTCCGGAATTGAATTGCTCGTGTCGGGGGATCGTACACTGCAGGTGGGGCTTGTGGGTATGGGAATCTGTACAGCCAGGGTTACGGCGTGGAGACGGCAGCCCTGAGCACTGCTCTGTTCAACGAAGGCCTCAGCTGCGGCTCCTGTTTCGAGATTAAATGCACCGACGATCCCCAATGGTGCATCGCGGGAAGTCCCTCCATCTTCGTCACGGCCACTAATTTTTGCCCACCTAACTACGCACTCCCCTCCGACGACGGCGGCTGGTGCAATCCCCCTCGCCCACACTTTGATCTCGCCATGCCCATGTTCCTCAAGATCGCCCACTACCGCGCCGGCATAGTCCCCGTCACCTTCCGCCGGTTAGCGTCAATCCACCCTCTCTTTCCCTCTCTTAAGCGCAACAACAAACGTCATCCCCGCATCCCGCGTTCCTTTCTGATTAGTGGAATGCCTGGGAAGCCGTTTGCCGCCGAATGGGGTGCAGCATTTGTAAGTTTGCAGAGAGACCCCTGCACGTACTAAAATTGCATTTGCTATCTGCAGCGTGCCGTGCCGAAAGAGGGGCGGGATCCGGTTCACCATCAACGGCTTTCGTTACTTCAACCTGGTTCTGATCACCAACGTCGCCGGCGCCGGCGACGTTGTCAAGGTGAGCGTGAAGGGCTCGCGCACGGGGTGGATACCGATGTCGCGCAACTGGGGACAGAACTGGCAATCCAACGCCGTCTTGGTCGGTCAGTCGCTCTCCTTCCGCGTCACCGGCAGTGACCGCAGAACCTCCACCTCCTGGAACGTCGTCCCCGCCAACTGGCAGTTCGGCCAGACGTTCACCGGAAAGAATTTCCGCTTCTGACTTCCGCAATATTACTAGCAACAAGTGCACGAAGCACTCATCCATTGGCTGAAGCGGCAGGCAAACAGAACAAGGCAGCCCGCAGATCAATTATTGTGACTTAAACTATGGTGTTGTTAACGTTCAAATTTAATTAACTATGCTTCTGGCATTAAACAAGCAAAAGGGCACGCATTTAATGTACATGAAATCAAAGTTTGCAGCAAAGCAAGACGAGCATTGAGAGAACAAGTGGCCCGCAATGCAATGGAAGGTTGTTTCATCTTCTACCCTTGCGAGCCTTGTACTGCTTCACGATGTAATGAACAACCTCCTTCATGGTTGCCTTGCGGTCCTCCTTGCAATTCCAGAGCTCCGACACGGGATATCTCCCGCTAGGATTGTACTCGTTTATTTCGAGCAAAGCCTTCTTCACAGCATTGCAAACATCATCACCCAAGTCTTTGCACAGGCTCTTCAGTTTTGGGTCTTCATCGTCTATCACTTCCTAACAATTCCAATGTTTAACAACACCAAAGTGAACCATCGGAGGGATTTGGGTATTCATCCATACCTTGTTCTCACCGCCACATTCGACGATTTTGAAAGGATGCCATGATGGGTTTCGAATCGCCTCGTCGCAGGTGCTGCACAGTTCTGAAGCTTTGATGTCGGCATCTTCAGCTGGAAATCTCTTCTTGCATGCACTTTGGAAAGGCTTGACGTCCAGATCACCCATCCTCTTTACTCCTATCAAGCTGTTACCTTTCAACAGCTTTGTAAGACCCTGTAAAACTACTGATCTAATCAACCAAAAAAGCCAACACAAAAGAAAGACGAAGGCATTTGAAGAGGAACGAATCTTCTACCATTATTAGCTCGGCACGAGCTTCATTCAGCTCCTGGTTGGCCTCACGCTCCTTCATGAAAAGAGTGTTGTGCAACTGTTCAAGATCTTCTTTATCTTCATTGAGTTTTTTATGAATCTCTTCTATCTTCTTCTCTATGTCTTCTTCCCCTTGCAAATGCTTCATAACCTTTAGTTTCCCTTTCAGCTGAGCAATTTCCAGCTCTAATTTCTGTTTTTGATCTAATTCGCTCTCCAAGGTCAATAGCCTTGCAAGGGCAACCTCTTTCTCTCTCTAAAGTCATGTCGATCCATACAAATAATCCAATTTGCATCAAAATGCATCCAGGATCAACAACGGTAAGACAAAGATTTAGAACTTGGGTTACCTTCTGTTCCTCCATAAGATTCTTTACATCTTCATCAGCTTTCTGTTTCTCAATGGCAGCCAGTTCAAGGTTACTGTTCTCAAGGGCATTCTACGAAAGAACCAGCAAAACCATCACAAGAAATCTGCAGCAAACGTAGCTTGGGAAGAAGAACATAACGTAATTTCCTAAATTTATGTTATATGAATCAGTTCCGCCAAGAAAAACAGGTTGCTACAAGCTACCACAAGTGCCATAATCAAGAACAAACAAGCAAAAGATTTAACAAATTGATGTTCAAAGAACCTAAAAGGTACAACGCAAACCTTTTCTTTTTCAATGTTAAGGTTCCTTATCTCGCCATCAGTTTTGGCATCGAATTTATTTAGTTCTTTGCAACGCTGCTCAATCTCCTTCTTCTTCGAGTCCAACTCTAACCTCAACTTCTCGTTCTCCATCAAAATCCTTCGAGCATCCTCGCGGGCTTTCCTTTGAACATTACGCATCTCTGAAAGAAACATGACAGAAGCATCATGGAGTAAACTCTATGAAACATTTTCCTGTCAAAGGTTAACTTTTAGGAACAAGAAGAGGCATGCCTAAGTACATTTGATGTCTCACCCAAATTGAGATCAGCAAAGAAGAGCTTCAATAAACTTCATCATCTTCTGACACATAATCAAGTGTAATGTGGTGAGAAAGTGAGGACCCAGAACTAAACAAGAAACTCGAATTAACCCTATCTCTACAATTGGATGCAAATAGCTGCAATCACATTATTGAGAACAGAATCTCTTTCCAGAGCTCAAAAAACCTGTCGAATCCCAAAATTCACTAAAATACAGTACAGTGTATTGCCATTCGTCTGGCCAAGTGTCGCACAATAAATGTTGAAGACTTGAACAGCCAAGCCTTTGCTAACCCACAAAGTTATCTTTTAACATAACCAAAAATAGTAGAAAGGAATCCCCCCAGTCATAAGACTAAAAGTTTGTCTTAATGGTAGCGTTCGACTAATTTGGAGATCAGATCGAGTTAACAATGACTTGATGAAAGACTGATTGGCATAATGATCGCAAGGCCAAGGCCACCATCCGGGCATCACTATAGAAGTTATTCGAGCCAATCACAGCACAAGAGCTTGTCAAGTTTAAAACTTGACTCCAATGAAACCATCTTGACAAGCAAAGAAGAGAACAAGAAATTGAAAACATGCCAAAACTGCTGATTTCTAGGAGAGGAAATTCCAATTTTCAGTTATAACAGCAGTAGGTCAGATGTAATCGGAGATAGCAACAATAGGAAGAAAGAAAAAAGACATATAAGTACAAAAAATAGTGTAGCCCCTATATCACAAGATGTCATCTTTTTAAGTGTGGCAATCATCTAGAATGGCTATAGTGCACGACATTTTCCCTTCCAAAACCACACATTCTTGAGCAAAGAGTGGATTAGGAGGACAAATGCTAAATTTTGCATCGGTTGTCTTGCCATAACAAGGCTAATACACTGCTGTAGAGAAACATTTAGGATGCTATGGAAGCATGCCTCGCACTTCATCGTTGTGATTATCAGATTTTTCATCCCCGATCATGTAATTCAAGAACCTAGTAGACCGCAACTTTTACAACATCTATAGGTTACTGCAAGTGATGCTTTATCATGGGCATTAAGTGATGTCAGCAAAAGTTTAGAGACAACAATAGGTTCAAGTGACACAATGCACATTAAAAGGGCAAAAAATCACATGTTAAATTTCAATCATTGGATCAAAGTGCAAGCAACATGACAGACATTAATGATATGCACCCAATCTTCTAATATCAGACCCTCAGAGCTAACTTCTCGAGGCCAAATCCTCAAGGCTAGATTCGCAAAGTTAGCTACTAAAAACCAAACCTTAGGGGTCAGCTTCTCAATGTCAGACCCATTAAGCCAGTTTTTGGTGCCAGTCCCTCAAGGCCAAGCTCTAAAAACCAGATGATCAAGGCCAGATTTTCAACATCTATTATTTAAGGCTTTTCTCAAATGCAATACAGTTTTAGCTTATTCGAGATGTCAAATTTCACTTGGCTATACTTGGTTCAACCATGCTAGTAATAGTCAAGGTCACTTGGGTCATTTATGAATGAATAATGGAACTATAGTTATACACATATAAAAGTGAAGTCAACATGTCATCAACTTCTACAAGGGTGCAATATAGGCATGTCAATACGCAAAGCCCATATCCAAATTCCAAAATTACTCTACTCTCTTTTTTTCTAGCACCCTAGCTTGAAAACGAAATATTAGCCCTCTTTTTTTTTTTCCTTAGCCATCCTTCACTTGTAAGGATCCCAAGGCTTTTTCTCACCATGTAAACTCCTCTTAAGCTCTCGACAAAAATAAGTTTTTGCTATAAATCTTTTGAATCCAAAATCAACATCAACACACATAATGATAACAAAATGATTAATAACAAAATTACAAGAATTGTTGATAGTTAAATAACTATTGGTTAACATGTTATAGTAGAAAATGAAGGGGGATGGAGACAAATGGGTGGAGGTCCCCACTAGAGAAGAACAAATTAATAATGGTGGTGGTTATGGTGGTCAAAGACATGAGAAAAATGACAAAAAACAATACAATAATAATCTTTTTCCTTGGTACAAAGACTAAGAAACAAAAAAACAGATTTTTCTAGGCAAATTGGAATGGAATTTTCGAAAGCAATGAAAAAAAGGTTATAGATCAAGTTCTCTAATTATCCCTAAATTCATGACAATCCAATCATGGATTGGTAGGACACATACACAAAAATTTAGGGCTTTACAAAGAAAATAGAACTTTTACAATAAATCTCAAAAAAATATAGTTATTTGGCAATCCTAGAAACCCTTAAACATGAAAGTTGTGGTAATAACCTAAGCTAACTTTTGGAAAACTTCAAAAGATTGGAGGTTGTTTGATGGGCCAAACTGTCAAAAAAAAACAGAGGGATCTGGGGAAAGTTAGATTTGACATACACTGTAAGCAAAATGAGAAACACATACAATGAGGGAGGTAAGTGATTGGAATTGTTGAGAAAGTGAAGAGCACTAAGGGAAGAAGGAGATCCAGTAAGAGCACATAACACCTAAAGATTTTTATGAAAATGCTGTTTGAGTTAGAGGCGGACATATTTCATCCAAGCCGAGCAAGAGATCTTCAAGATGGTGTCAAGGATTAAGCATGCGTAGGATAGGTAGAGACACATAATGGCATTGCTACACACACCACCAGAGCTATACATCACACTCATCATAGCATAGACAATATCAAGAGCATGACGCACCACTCCTAACTCTCTTGAGGTTGTCCTCAAATAAATACACCAATTTAAGAGACTCCATATCCATCGAGAAAGCACACACAAGAACTAGGATAGAATCATGGTTAAACCTCTATTACCAGCACTCCTATGGGGTTATGTACAAAGAGAGTTGGAGAGGATGAGAACAAAGGGGGGTTTTACCTTATCAAGACTGCCCTTGTGACCCTAGAATAGATGGGATGGTTCTTATTAACCCAGTTAGTGCAGTTCCAGGATTACGCAAAGCGGTCCAGCAGGACTTAGTTGACTAACAATTTGGATAAACCTATTGAACCATCCCATCGCCGTACATGACACCTCGAGCAATTCAGCGTCTGCATGGGATGGTCCCATCACATTTGGGCCTCATAGAAAAACATCAAACAGCTTGTATTCAATTCAAATTGAGTGATAGCATGCTCGAAACATTACAAAAAAATATCCAAAAACATGCAATACTTGACGAAACCACAAAATATCCACTACACCTGATCCTATGCACCATGAAAAAATACATTCTTTGGTAAGGCATCCTATACTCATACACACTAATTTAGCTGAAAATACATAAAAATATAAGTACAATAGCCCCAAGGTGGCTGGATGTCACGCTGAAGTCTAGTAATTATCTAGAATAGCACAAGCAAGTCATGTAAGTTCTCCATTCAAATTGAATAGCTTCAACTCAGGGCAAATGATTAAGCTTGTTTTTAAACAATCACTACTGAAAATGGGTCATGATGCACTGATCCTAGTTTTCCATTCTTTCCTATTAAATATGATCTTTCATTTAGCATGGCCATAAAATCCACATAGTTGATCAGAGGAAGACGACTTGACCAACACAAAAACAGACTATATATAGAATATAAATGAATAGGGAAATAATGCTCTAAAATAGTGACATATATTGTATGATTTGTCAATTTAGAGCATTTCACATATACATGATTCTACCATCTAATAGCTGCAACAACTAGAAAAAAAAGTATTGAAAAATGACAAAATGGGAGCAATTTTTGCTTCTTGTCAAAGGCATGGAACACAGTCATTTTGTTGTGAAATTTTAGAGGTATAACAACTTTCTTGCATGAAAATGGAAAATAACAAAAGCTAATCTAAAGAGTTATCATTTGAGATGGGCAATGAGAGAAAGGGATTAACCTTCATTATATTCCTGTAAAATCCTAGATTTAGAGTCCATCAAATTTTTTAGCGATGTGCTTGTTTCATTGAATTTGCACTCCAATTCCTGCAAGTACTTATTTCTTACTGCCATCTTCTTCGCAAGAGCAGCCACCATCATTCCATTCTCTCTTGCTGCCTGCTCTGTTACCTCCGACACAGTCTTCAGCTCCCCATGCTTCCGAAGAACCTTTGCAAACAGCCTATCTGAATTATAGTCATCATCACGAGCAATCCACCCATGAATCCCACTCAAACAATCGCCTTTCTTCTCGTCCCACTCCTTCTTACCTAAACGCTTCACCTTGAAGTGATTCTCAAATGACATCGCATCCTTGAACCCTTTCCAATCTTTATTAAACCAGATCACGGCCTCCCCATACCCGGAATTACGGTCTTTCTCGGGAGAAGGAATGACATTAACCGGATTAAATTCGGCAAACAGCTCTCGAATAGAAACCCAGTTTTCCAGCGGTAGATTGACCAGAATTCCCACCCACGGCCAGACAAAAAGCTCGTTGCCGCCGGAATCTGAGGTGGATGGTGCAGGATCTGCGGCAGGAGGAAGGGTAGGAGGAGGAGGAGCCTGGAAAGCGAGGTCCTTTTGTAGGAAGCGGGCCAAGCCGAGATGATTTGCCTTCTCCTTTGCCTTCCGGGAGGTGGATGCGCCAATTCCGGTGGCATGCTGAACAAGATCCTTGTAGCGGTAGTCCTGCTTCTTCTTTCCGGCGCAGAATGGACAGCGCAGGCTTCCGTCAGGGTTTAGAATTCGGTGATCTGCATTCTTCAGCGAGATGTAGGCCTTCTCTGCGTAGTAATCGAGCTCGGAGTCGCTGAAGTCCGAGTCCTCATCGGAGGAGTGATCGTCAGCCATTCGTGAGGTAGAAAACCCGCCTCTTTAGCTTGCTTGCGAGTAGTGACTGACCGATCAACCAAAGGATGGAGTAAAATTATTGGCGATGGGTTTAGGTTTACCTGATGACTTTTGCGGCGGACCTCGCCAGGGCTTCAAACCCTGAAAGATGCCTAGTTAAAAGTGAACAAAATGGACTCTTTTCTCCTGGGGGGCGTCTTTCTTCCAGAAGCAGAACAGCAGCCATTAAAATAGTTTAAAAAAAACTCACAAAAACATTTACCAGATTCCTGGACGGTCAACTGACTATAGAATCTGCTGGCTTGATTTGCTGTTTGTTTCCAAGAGCAAACACTTGATTGCTTCCATCGGGCTTGCGACAACTGCACAACCTCGTGAATTGATCTTCGTAGAAGAAATTTCATTGGATGTGCTTGTGTTTACTTGATAAAAAAAAAACTTATTTTCTATGTTTAAAAAATTTCCAAAGAAAATTCATTTTATGTAAAAAGAAAATGAGCTTTGATGAAAATCAAGTAACAAAATTACATTTATCAAAAATATTATTTATGAAATTTATATGAAAACTATGATCAAATAAACATGAAAAAATTTATATAAGTGATTATTCATTTCAAGAGTCAATTGAGATTTTATTTAGAACGAATTAATTGACAATTTTCGTACTAAAATATCATCAATGATTCAAACCATTAATCAATTGAAATAATAACGAGACTATTTAAGCTTATCAAAACTTTAATGATATAATATTTATATTATTTATATCTTTTAAGATTATACTTTATAAGTATGATTAATATATCTTATATTTTGTTTAGCTAAACTTACTAAACCATTAATGTTTCAAATAATTTATTTAATTTACTTTGTTACCATAATTATGAACTTGAATTAAAAAAAAGTATAACATATTTAATATAATTTCATTGAATTAACTATTTAACTGTGTGAAAACAAAATGGTTTAACAAAACAGATAACACCAAGTTAGGGACCACGAAGCTCAAATGTACATCACTTGAGCCAAACAAGATGGTCTAACTCATACCCACATTGACACCACCATATAAATTTCTTTTAATCAAATGAAATTTTAAATATTTATCTATTTATTTATTTATAAATTTAAAATTTCCATGTTGTATTGTACTTGAAAGGAGAACAGACTGCATGGCACATGAATTATAGAAGAGAATTGATACAGATTCCATCACAAAGGTGGAAAGCTACATCTAATAAACAACTTAACAATCCCAATTATGTATCAAACGACTCAAAGCTGTCATCTTTCTCCCATGTCAAACAACTCTGAGGCTGGTTCGCTCACATATATGATCATGTATAACGTCCTATTAACCCAGTATGAAAGAAGGATGTAACAATAGGAGAAAGATGACAAAGCAAACCATTTGTAAGGTAATCAGGCCAGATGTAGAGAGAACATCAACTTGGTTGTCATGCTCCAGTGTTATGTGTAGATTGGTGAAGCTTGGGGTTTATGATAATCCATCACAGTATTTGCACCTTCCATTGGGTTTCTCTGCCGACATTGATGTGGAATGTGGCTATTGTTATCGATGCTGCCTTTCTGTTCAGGCAGGGAGGGTTCCTTTGCCATTCCATAGGAATCCTGTAGTTGATTCAATGCAGATACCACCTGAGTCATGCTCGGCCTGTACTTGGGATCACTGGAGAGGCATTGCAGAGCGAGCGCAGCTGCTTTCTGTGCTCCAACAAGATGGTATTGCCCATCGAGCCGGTTGTCCATGATGCGGAAAACCTTCCGCTTGCTTGAAAGATAAGGCTTCGCCCAATCCACAAGATTATGCTCTCCAATGCGACGGTTCTTGTCTACTGCACGCCGACCAGACAACAACTCTAGAAGAACAACCCCAAAGCTGTACACATCGCTCTTTGTTGTCAAGTGGCCTTCAGGATCCATGAAAGACATATTAGAAGTTGGATTGACAGCAACTTAACATCTTGCTAAGTTGTTGTATGGAAAATTAGCACATGAAAAAGAAAAAACAGTACATCAACAGCAACAATTCAATCAGCAATTTACAAAAACTGCTTTCAGAACATGCAAGCTATAACATTATTTAGTAACATGCAGCAACAAAATGAAGAGTAATACACTAAACCAAACTTCCATCAAGCATGAGTACTAACATACTACTCAAAAGTTGCCCTCAATTTTCTCCTCCCCCAAGTCTGACCCATACTAGAAAAAATAAGAACTTAACATCATGCTTTCTGGCATTTTAACATTTGGCTTCATTATCATCTAAAACGAGCTGAACATAATAAATGCAGACTATATCTGGTGAGTTTCTTGCTAATACATTACGGATTCAACAAACAATAAATCTAACAAACTTTTTGAAGTCAATAAGATAGTTTGAGACGAGATTTTTTCTTTTTATTTGAACATAAGATCAACAAAAAATATCCATATGTGAATAGAATTAAGGTTTTATTATCAATAATAAGAAACTTCACATATCATTTGTGTAAAATTTCAAACCATGATTTGGAAAATGAACTTTTTATGCATTTTCTTTTGGTTTCATGTATTAAATCTTCTCAACTCCAAACTTATTTTCAAGGAAGAAATATATTTCACATCAACTGAAAATGTTGGTTTCCACCCTCCTCCTCCCCCGTTGTCACCCTTTCTTCCTCCCCCTCCGTTTCCCTTGCTCTCTCCCTCACACTCTCCTCCTCCTCCCTGTCCTCACTCTCCCTCCCCCTTTCAATCTTCATCTTCCCTCCTTTATCTGCCCTCCGCTCTTCATCCTTCCCTCACTCCCTCATGCTCTCCCTCTCCCTCTCTAAAATGCAAATGGCTTGTTTTATTTATATTAGGAACAACATTTGTCAAATAACTGAATTCGATTTCACAAATAGTCAAAACTAAACAAACAACAAGAAGCATGGATTCAATTTTGCTTGTTGACTTATAATTTAATAAATAAGCTGTAAAAAGAATAACACATGCTTAACAAGAGATTTAGCAAACCTGTTGCAAGATATTCTGGTGCCGCATACCCAAAAGTCCCCATGATCCTTGTAGAAACATGACTTCTATCACCAGTTGGGCCATCTTTTGCTAACCCAAAATCAGAAAGCTTAGCATTATAGTTCTGAAGTCACAAACAAATTCAGTGGAAAGAATATTTAGTAAACAAGCTAACGAGAGGGTTCAACTTTTGAATGTAACATTGGCGATTGACATACAGTATCAAGCAGAATATTTGAAGCTTTGAAATCCCTGTAAATGACTTTTGCCTCAGTACTGTGCAGAAAGGCAAGCCCTTTGGCAGCCCCAAGTGCGACCTTGATCCGAAGATTCCAAGGAATCGGTTGGAAGTAAGAACTCCCTAATTCAACAAAGAAATACATAAGAAATGGAACAATATAACTTACTACACAAGTAGTTAAATAAATGGCGGAGTAACAAGCTTAACAAAAAAAAAATTGCTAATTACTCCTGAATAGCTGATTCTCTAAACTTCCACGGGTCATAAACTCGTAAACAAGCAATCGATCTTCATCCTCCAAGCAGTATCCAACCAATTTCACAAGATTAGGGTGGGAAAGCTGCCCCAGGTAATTCACTTCAGCCTGCATATTTAAATAAAACAATAAAGCCATTCAGGAATAACCTAACAAAACAAGGCATAAAACTACAACGTGCTTCAAATTTAAGAAAAGAACAGTGGAAAGTACCATTCTTTAACTTGTCTTCATTTATTGCATGTTGGAGAATTTTGTTTCTTGAAGCAATTAACATGATAATTACCAAAGAAATAAGATTTATTATAAATTCAGTAATAATTTAGTATAAGTCACGACATGGTTTACACTATGATCTAGCATAAGTTCCTCTAGAAATGAACTTCTTTATATAAAATTAAAACTAAGCTTCATGCATGTAAAGGGTTTGGCCATTCAACCACGAATTGAAGCAAAAGATTGAAATGTTTTACTAAGTTGTCATGGATGGATGGCTTTGCGGACATCTTTGACAGAGAATTACCAGCCACTCCTTGTGACCCTGAAAGCCTTCATGATTGAGCCTCTTCACAGCTATAACCATTCCAGTCCCAGGCTTGGCTGGTGCAAAAGTTTGCTCGTCGATCCACCCTTTAAAGACTGCACCAAAGCCACCTTCTCCTAATACACTGTCAGGTCGAAAATTCCTTGTGGCACTTTTTAGCTCATTCAGTGTAAATCTCCTCACATTCGATGACTGAAGGATCTCCCCTTCACTTCGTAGAGTTGGAGGCACAGCCGTAATAGAAAACTTACTGCCAAAAGTGCTTGACCCATTTTCATCTTGGCTCTCATACCTAGAATTTGCTTCTAGAGAGACAATCAAGAAATCAATGTTCAAATAAATCACGGTTAGAAGATAAGAATAACAGAACCCAACAATGAAAACTAATTTGAGCCAATAAAGCATGAAACTGTAGGGAATCGAGACTCTTGAATGACTTCTTAGCCTATGCACATATCAACTCATCTTTATATATCTGTGCAGCATAGGTGAAATTCAACGACCACCCTTTCTTCAATTCATTATTAACTTGCATTAATTAAGTGCATCTCGGTAAAATTTGTTTATCCTACTTTCCAGTAAGAATAAAGGGAGAAAACTATTCGAAATATCCCAAGAAACCAAGAAACAAGGAGTTCCAATACCTCCAATCCTAATAAAAAATCTTAATATAGAAAGCAGGAAAATTAGCTCTGACCACTAAATACAAGCCAAGTGTAATAGAAAAGCCCAGGATCATTTACTAGCTGCTGATAGCTGGACGATAAGTTGTTGCAGCTGAAATTTATAGGTGGCCCATATGTATCCTTGTGCATTGGCTTTGTCCTACAGCAGAGAATAGTGAATCATTTCTTTTCCACAATGTTTTTTCATTGCCCCTGTTCCATCTAACTCTGTCAGTACTGTTCAATTCCAGTGAATGGCTACTGCTGATGCAAAGATCTACTAGCAGCAAGGTGTGTCCACTTTCTATAAGGTATTACATTTCTAATGTCGATGCATCTTCCCTCTCCCTTCGTTCATTCATAGCGTCTCCTAACATCATCACCATGCTTCCTACCACCTTTAACATATCTCACCATTTTCATATCCCCAAGGAATGCAAAAAGTAACCCCATTGTACACTAATGGCGTTCCAAGCTTAAGATGTCCCATTAGAAGCAATATTTAGATATTGCTCCTTGTGTTGAGTCTATCATCCGGAGATCCAAATCCTTCTTACACGCGTACTTGAATCAAAGCCATTCTTTCAGCTATTAATCCTCAATTGCACGTCTGCTACTGAAGCCTGTATCATGCTTAAGTGATGTTTATCAGGTAAAATGCCTTACTGACTCACTAGATATTACTAGTTGTTCTACAGGTGAATCTAATACAATGGGTTTTATTAATATTGGGTTTAGTCTTGATTACAAAGGCTCCATTACTTTGATTCACTTTTTACCCTCAGCTATGACATCCACGATATATTAATCCAAGAATAAAATTGAACCAAACGTATGCTCTCTCTATCAAACAATGCTAGTATAACTATAATAGCTACTAATGTCACATGATCCACCATACTGCTTAACCCCACATACAATGCTACCAAATATTTTTCCTATGGTCTATCCATGATCAAGGATAAGTCAATTTTGGTGTAGGTCGTTTTACTCTATTGTTAGATAACCCCATTATAGCCCATAATTACACATTTAACGTCATACAATGCTATTTATACATTTATTGGTCACATCAAACTATCATTACTATCTACTCCTCTCTCCACACATAAGTTTGCATATCAAATATCTAATAAGCCAAGAGACACTGCTCATGTGAGCTCTAAATGTGGCAATTTTGCTTATAATTCAAGCACCTTGACTAATGAACTTTCATCAATATATCTTAATGATGTACCCAACTCAAAATGGTACTTGGATTCCAGCACAGCAGACCATATCACTTCATCAACCTCTACTGTTAACAAATCTCAACAATATGAATGTACAACTTTTATTATTGGTTGGTAATAAGCCTTCTATATCTGTTAGATATATTGCATCTACTAATATTCATCCATCTACTGGTTAACAAATATTGGTGTATTATGTGTTCCAAATATCAAGAAAAATGTATTATCAATTTGACAATTCTTTGTTGAACATAATCATATATTTCTATTGAACTCTATTGGATTTAATTCAAAGACAAACTAGTAAAGTACTACTCTAAAAATGCACAAAATGTGGTGTCCACCATGTTAACAACTCTTCTTCTCCATTAGCTATCATTGGAGAACAAAATATTCTAACGTTTGGCACCCATGTCTTTTCCATCTCATCCACTTAATAACTTAATCATTCTCCTCAGCTATTCCTCTATAAGGTTATGCTTCCCATTTAGCATGTTATATTGTAAACAAGACTAAGCACATTAGTTACCATTTCTTTTACACTCATTTACAACTCCAACATTTTTTATAATTGTTGCCTTTTGATATCTAAGGACCAACTCCTCTTAGTTCTATTATATGCTACACATTTTATGTTTAATTTGCTGATGATTATACTTAGTCTTCATCATTTTTTATATTAATACACAAATGAGAATTTTATATTGTTTTCATCGAATTTAAAGTCATGATAGAAAAAAATCTTATCACATAAAATTGTTACTTAGCAATTACATAATGTAAGTGAATAGATCAGCTATTGATTGCAAACCTTATAATACACATGGCATTAACCAAAGATTCTCTTGTCCCTATATTGCTATAGAAATTGGTGTAAAATAGAGCAAACAATACCACATCATTAAAATTGAATACTATGAACTTATTTAATCATAACTCCTATTCTCATATGGTCTTCAACAATTTAACATTGTTGTTTTTCTTATTAATCATTTCCCAACTATTGTTCTCAAGAACGATGATTCTTATCAAATTTGCTTTTGTAGGAAACCTAAATACTTGTTCTTGCCACCCTTACCTACCTTTGCTTCCCCCCACTATCACATAGAACTTCTCAAAAAATAATGAACAAATCTATCCCATGTGTTTTTTTTTTGCTATGACAACTTTCCATGATGATTATTATTGCTTAGACATTAACAACCATCTTATTTATATAACAGTTCAACATTTTGTTATATATAATATGATGTAAATCATAAGACTTAATCAATAGAATTATAACTATATATATTTTGATATAATAAAATTATTTTTTAAATTATAGTATATATCGAATAAATTATTATTTCATGAATATGATCTTAAAAAACATGTTATGACTCATTAAGTAAAAACTTTATTTAAACATAATATTAAAAATGACTTTTTAAGAAGAATCCAATGATGTTGAATTTATAAATTTTAGACATCTAAATAATTAGTTATTAATTTAAAAAATAAATAATATAAAGATAATTTATTTAATTGTTGAAAGGAAAAAAGCAATAACTTCCCTAAATCAGTCTTTACCGTCTCAATTGGGATGAAAATTAATTGCGATTTTGGCTAGGAGGGATGGGCAATGAGAAGGGATATAAGAATGGGAATAGAGCGGAGAGAAAGAAAGAAACAGAAGTAACTTTGAGAGGAAGATAAGAATCAAGAAGAGAAAAAGAGTTGTGAACAGTTGCTAAAAGCAAAATAAGAAAACCAAGGAAGGTATGAGTTTTGACTCACATTCTTTAACCTTACTCCATTGGTTTTACGCAAGTTTAGATGAGTTTAGCAGTTATATGAAATTATGAAAGTTGTGAGAATGAGTTTAAGATGCATGGAAAGTGTTTTGAATCGAAACCGAAATGATTTGAATTGAGGAAGTCATTGTTTGCATATGATTGTACAATATGATGGATCCTATCATAGAGTACGATCAATTTTAAGTCAATTTAAAATCAATAATCAAATTAGTACAGCAAGACATCATACAGATATTCTTAACCTTGTTGTATTGTATGGTGAGTTGTTAGTCGATAAGTGTTGGGATGAATCATATTGTCCAGAGATCTGGTTGTAGAATACGATCATTGGTTAAATAATTTATGTTAAAATATCATAAGGATTGTACTGTACGATAGATATGATTATATTGCACTATTTGTTATGGGTTAAACAATATGTTAGAACAAACAAGGCTAATAGGAAAGAAGATGACAAACATACTGCATGACACGGTCGATCGTATTGCATAATCAATTGGCGGATTAAGAGGAGATTAGATCAAACAATCTACTAAGAAAATAAGCTAGGTAAAAAGTTTATCGGCAAGGAAGCTAAGTTATGTACGATAAAAGGAATCATATAATATGATGTGTAAGCAATATAATAAAGAATAAAAAGGAATTATTTGAATTAAACAATTTAAAAAAATATTTGATAGTTCAATCATATAAAAGATTATATAATAATTCATGTGCATGTATAACAATAAAAAAAATCTTAAAGAGTAAGAGATTTGTTAAAAAAATCTACATCTTAAATTCAAGTAGATAAATTTAATAAATGTGATGTAAATATAGTACTAAATTAATTCATCGATTATTCTCAAATTATAATATTTTTATATGTTATTATTTATGATGCATTATGGATATTAGACATGATTATAGACTAAAAATGATGTATAACACATTTAAATCATAAGTCATATATCCCAAAAGATTTTATTTACATAGTTGGAATAAATAAGATATTTAAATAAAAATATATAATATATAAATGAAAATAGATTAAAAATGAAATAAAAAATAAAATAATTTTTTTGATACATTATCCTCATTTTACATGGTTGGAGACGGGTTTGAAAGGCATACCTTATAAGCACTATGATCTCAATATATATATTTGCCACTAGTAATTCAAACAAAGTGATAAAATATAAGTACAAAGACCATACTTAATAGATGATTAAGGGTACAAGTTTAGAAGCTGCAACATCGTGTATGGATATCAACAAGAAGCAATTTAGGTACAGATTTAGTTATTATTGGATCCAAAAAATAATAATCATAAGAGAAATTGAGCCTAATAAAATACAAAACACTTGTAAGAAGAAATAAATAGAAAACAAGGAAACTCATTTTTATGTGATTCGGTATTAATATAGTCATTGGTCCATTTGATCCTTTATAACTTATACTTTGATTTCATAGTTTTGTGTTTTCATATTATTATGAGAAAATTTTATATTGATTTCATATGTCATATTATTTTCATATTTGTTATTTATTGATTTATCTATTAATTTTTATGAAATCTCACTAGTATTTACATCATATATCATACTTTCACTACACTAAGAGATTGGGCTCATAATGGCATGGATGAGGATCCAATTCTTTAGTTCATTCAATGGCTAGAGGTTTATATAGAGTTGGTATGATAAGATTTTGTAGACTAGTTTCATGCATATTTGGATAGTATGTTACTAATGTTTATGTATTTTCCTACTATACTAAAGATTTTTTAGTTCATACAAAAGTATTTACAAGAATCATATTATAATTTTTATATGATAAGATTTTAGATTTGTCTTCTTGATAGATCCCTACTTAAGATAATTATTATGTCATCATATGTTTATTTATTTATATTTAATCTCTTATTAATATTAATTATTATAAATTACATAAGTGGGACATTGATAGGATGATACTAGAACTTTAGTTTAGGATTATGAGGAATATGTGAGTAAAGAAACCATTATAACATATGTATTTGCATTTCTATAGATCTTATAAAAGATAAGCTAGAAGTGATTACACATAAAAATTCTAGGATATTGTAGGACTATAACTCGATAAAAGAATGGCTAAAGCCAAGTTTGGTAACATGAATAAAGAAAAGGAAATTAAGCAACAAGGACAAGCACAAACGTTGATCTTCTTATTACAATCAGTTAAAAAAACTAATAATCAACTTATAAGATCTACAATAGATAAAACAGTAAATCAATTTCAAAGAAATCATTCACCTTATATTTCCAAACATGTTAACCTTAATGAGCATATATTTCCTTTACAAATCATCATTCAAATATTACCCAATATAAACCAATATTCAAAACCTGTTGACTTCAATCTATTTTCCAATTGCCTTAAAAATACATGTGCGACTAGCAATATGCCTATTCATAATCAAATGTTATCTATTTTTGCCACTATGCTTATTGTATAAGTACCCCCTTCTCTATAGTCCAAATCTATCTCTCTTCATAGGTTCACTACAACAACTCAAACACATCGATATCTTAGTGATTACATCACTAACTTCTCCAATAAGTCAAGCCCCCATGCCCCATTATCTCTTCTTACATCAATTCAAGTTTTCACATCTTTTCAAACAACATCTTTCACTCAAGCCAATAAACATCCACAATGAAAAAAAGAAATAAAAGAGGAATATGATGCAATACAAATGAAAAAAAGCAATACAAGAGTCTGGTGATCTCGAGCAATGGGATTCAAAAGAGAAGAAACACAAGATTCTCTAGGAGGTCTCCCCTTCCCGAGTTGATAGGAGGGGTTTTATAGCCCTGTTTGGCACATGCTGCCAAACCAGCTGGGCTCATCCCTTTCGCCTTTACTCCTACGTGATCTGGTAAGTGTTCACCGGTGCGTCTTGTAGGTCTCGTAGGTTATTTTTTTGCTTCTTTAGTTATTCGTTTTGCCACTATGCTTATTATACAAGTATTCTCTTCTTTATACTCTTCCGCACCAATCTCTCTAATAAGTTCACTACAACTCAAGCCCATCTATATCTTAGTGAATATATTACTTACTTATCCATGAAGTCAGGGCGTCATGCCCAACCACAACCTCTTCTTACATCCATTCAAGTTTTCACATCCTTTGAAACAACATCTTTCACTCAAGCCAATAAATATCCACAATGAACAAAAGCACTACAAGAGGAATATAATGCATTACTAGCTAATAGTACATGGGTGCTTTATCCACACAAAAATTCAATGAATATAGATAGACCTCGTTGGGATTTAAAAATTAAAAGCCTCATTGATGGCTCAGATGAGAAATATAAGAACCAAGTAGTGGCCAATGGATATCACCAACAAAAAGGCATTGATTACATTAATACACATAATCTTTGGGGACAACTAGCAACACTTTGAACCGTCATGTCTATTGTTGTCAATAGAGACTAGTTATTATAACAAATGGATGTTCACAATGCTTTCTTGAATGAAAATCTTAATGAAATCATGTTTATGTAATAGCCCCCAAGTCTTATTGGCAAACAATCTCCTACACCTGTATTTCAACTTAAACAAGCACTTCATAACCTAAAACACACACACACACCCCTTAAACTTGGTACCAAAGGTAGCATCTTTTTCTTACCAATCACAGATTTACATAGTCATTCAAATTCCTTTTTTTTTAACATTCATCAAATATCTTAATATTTGTGTTAGAGCATGTGGATGATTTTATTGTCTATAGCAATGAAAATAGTTATTGAACACCTAAGCACACAATTTAAATGTAAAGATCTAAAAAATTGAGCTATTTTCTTGTAATTGAAGTTTGCTTTATTTCCCACTATCTTTGCACAAAGTTTCTATTGATGTTGACTTGAATTCGTTCATGCCAGATGACTGTTCAGTCAAACCCCCGACTTATGCAGATTGAATTCATTCGCTGCCTTAACGTTTTGCCCTAAACCCGTCTATATATATGCTATGTTGGCTTAGGGTTTTGTAGCGATTTTAAGACAGTTTTTTTTCTCCTCCTAAACTCTTTTATAACCCTGAATTATAATAAATTTTCTTTGTTCGTGCTCTCACGTGATTTTTCCCATTTAGATTTTTCACGTAAATCTGTGTCATTTACTGTGATTTGATCTGATTTACATAATAGGTTTAGTATATTTTTTACTTGCCAAACCAACATAATTTCTAAACTTGTAAACATACTGTACACTGATAGTCAATAGTTCCAAGCTATCCATATCTAAAGCTGAACTATTTGCAGAAGTATGGTTGGAAGCTTACAATTTTTAACCTTGACAATGCCCAATATACCTCGTGTAGTAAATCAAACTTGTTAATTCTTGCATGTATCCCATATAACTCATTTAACAACAAAAAAGAGAAATTCTCACTGCCTTATCTGTAGTTGAAGTGCCTAATGCATGATGTTCTATTTTTGCTTTGGATTTTAGAATTGTTGTTTGCTTCTTCGCAATCCAAGAAATAAGGTTTGATTCGAGAAAGGCACAAGAACCGATAAATAGAGTGACTATCATTTGGATTACCTACCCAATCTGATTTGCTACATACAATGCTATTGGCAATAAAATACTTTCAAAAGGTAACTTCCTTATCCTTATTACAAAAACTTGGTATTGTCATTTCTAAACTTCCAAAGCTTCTATTTGACAACGAATGTGCTCTTCATATGCTTGCAAATTCAATCGTTTATGCAAGAACCAGACATATTGAACTTAATTATAATTTTATGCGTGAAGTTTTACCTTGGGTTACCATTCATCAGTTATATATCTTCCTGAAATCAACATGATTTTACTAAAGACTTATCCACTGAAAGGTTCCTACACTTGCATTCTTGGCTCTATCTTAGCACTCGATGCTGTGATTGTGGTGAAGTATTGAAGGAAATAGAAGCCCAGTCCCACTTAATCAAATGATGTTTGATGTGTGATACGTTGGAAAATGATGGTGACTCTTACACATACTAGTGCACTGACTTTGCCCTAACGAAGTGAATGTTGCCTCTATGCCCCTTTCTACCTATGCTCTGCTTCGTCTTCTATCTTTACTTTCTTCTGCTGAGTTCCTTTGCCCATAGAATACGTTGGTCGTGTTACTTCGACAGATGTAATAACATAACATTCGCAGAGAAAACCCGAAGAAAAATACTTGTTGGTTCAACCTAGAAAGAAAGCAAATGAAGTTATGCTCACCTGATGTCTGATATAAGTCCTTCTTAACTTTGAAAGCCACCCAGCAATTTCCCATGAACTCGAATCAGCTCCCCCTACGGACTATATGTCCCCCAGCACCATCCGGCCTCGGTCGGAGTTGAGAAAGCTAGGGCACTTCAATCCAATCTCTCCCAGATCAGGAACACCGGATCTGGCCGCAAGACGTGCCCTTTGGCAAAGAAGTCACTTTGATCCACGAGAGCAACTCCCAAAAGGATCCCCAAACCACGGGAAACCTGCTCGTCGCTGTTCACCTATCCCTGCCCTACTTTCCACGGATGGAGCTGGCCGCTAGCTTTTTCCTGCGTCTACATACAGATAAGGGAAACAAAGCAAACAATCAACAACAGGGAGAAAAGAAAAGTTGGTTTTTTTAATCATAAAACAACTAATTTAGATCAAAACAAGTCGTATACACATTTAAGCACCTTAAAGCAAATGAAGACAGGAAGCGAAAAAAAGGCGTTGAAAACTTGAAAACAGTCAACTTGGAGAAAAGGCGGTTGTTTGGCGAACTAATCGAGCATTTATTACTTTTCTCTTAAGCTCACAAAGTTTATAAATTTACATTTTTATGGATGTCTTGCTTTTTGTTGTGAATCTAAATTTGAATTTTTTTTTGTTGTTTATTATATATTTTTAATACATTAATATTGATCTTTTTTATATCATATAAATCTATGCTTATAATATATATTAGTTTAGATTTTATATCTCATAATTTGTATAAGATTAATATATATATATATATATATATATATATATATATATATATATATATATATATATATATATATATATATATATATATATTTCGATAAATCATCTATTAAATAACCAAAATATCTTCTTATACTTAATTAAAATATTATATATCATTTCTTTTTATCAGTGTTATTTCATTGACTCCTCAAAAAAATATATTTATGTGAGTTTAAAAAATTCAAATAATTATTAAAACATATAAAATACATAAATAAATAATTGAAGAAAAATATATCATCTACTAAAATTTTAAGAATCAAGTAAGGAATATCTTAGTGAACTGTTTAAATGTTTTCATTTTTTTTATTGTGTTGTTATCTCAAGCATATTGTGTATTATTTATTATAAAATATTTGTGAGTAGATCCTACAAATGAGATATGCTCATCTTAAGAGGGTGAGAATTGAGGATATTTTGTTTTTTTTTTTTTTGTGTAATAATTCTTACACAAAATCTATAGAAGTATGCTATGATGTTATTTTGAAAATATATCTTAATATTGTTAAGAAATTAATTCAAGTTTTTTTTCTTCAAATATTATATAACCTATAGATAACTAATAATAAAATTTTTTATAAAGATAAAAATAAACAATTCTATTAAAAGAAAAAATAAAGTAAAAACATGAAGCCATTCTTTAATAAATATCAAAGAAAAAACTCAAAATAACAAAAAAATATATTATGTTGATACTACTAGTTTAAATATCTTGAATAAAAAATGAAAAAGTTTTTATAATGGTGAAAAAAGTAATAGAGTGGAGATAACATATAATATATTGATACTACTATTTAAAATAATAATAATAAATATTCCAAAAAGTATGTTCCCATATTGTCTCATAATATCTAAAACAATGCTCGTCATATAAATGATTATCTTTTTATCAATAAAAATCATGATGACAAAATTGAGATTCAAATTTTCTTAAGATCTTAAATTCTGTATTCAACATACATTTGTCCAAGTAATATAAGATAAATTAAATAAAATAAAAAGAATATTATACATTCAATAAACATTTTTAATGATATAATATAAATTAAATCAAATAAATAAAAATATTAAAGTCATGAAAAAATATCTTTTTGAAACAAATGTTCAATACGGCGCTGCTCATTCCCTTGTTAAGTCTCCGCGGAGGGCATCTCTTGCTTGTAGGCATCTTGTTGCTGGTATGCCGGGCGCCCTTGCAAACTTTGTGTGGAGAATTGGCGACGGCAAGGGTGTCTTATTTGCTGAAGATAACTGGCTTGGTGTGCTCCCAATTTGCTTGTGGCCTACGTTCATTAACATGGAGGTGGACTGATGCCGGACGGATTTAAGCTTTTGTTTATTGAGCAATACAAGCGATTAACCTGCAAACTTTAGGGAAATAAAGAAAACTTGTGGGAAATTACGTGAAATTTCGAAAAAGGTAACACGCTCGAGACACCCGTCCAAGGCGATCCTAGCCAAGAGGGGACCGTGGGCAACACAGAGGTTGCTCCGTATGCTAGGCCCGCTACCTCTCGATGGCGCAGACACGGGGTACTCGGGATGGGTTAATAATACCGATCTCGAAAAATAAAATTTTGAAAGATCGCTCAACACAGACTTAAGAGTCGGATGATCGAACTAATCAACACTAGTTTCGAGGATAACGAAGTAAGTTGTACGCGAAAAGAGTGAACCAGAGGCAACGAAGAAAATCGGATAGTAGGAAAGTGAACAGCGAGGAAATCCAAAATCCGCGAAGGAAACACTTCAAGTAAGGGAAGTGGCGCGAAGTTTCCGAGCGTACCGTTAGTACGGAAGTTGACTTGCGTTTCGTGGGTGAAGCGCGAAGATATTGCTTCATAATGGTTGATGGACTGGCACGGCGTCTCACCGCTTGGGCCTCACACCCCTCCTTCCAGTATCGGAGCCTCGACGAATCAGCACGTCGAAGTTCTTGATGCACTCACACTTGAGCTCTCAACAAGATGCAAGAAAACACAAATTCTCATTCACTAAGCGTCCCCTAACATAAGGGTAGACCTCCCCTTTTATAGGGAGCCTAAGGGTACAAAAATACATAAAAAGCCTTAAAATAAGCTGTTCCCAAACTTAATTAGAACTTGCAAGGGACGGTTGAGCTGTCGCACGTGCGCCGCGTGCCTGCGCCGCGCGTATGGGCGTGGGCACTGCTGTCGGTGCTTTCGGCGCGGCGTGGGCGGGTGCGGCGGGGGACCCGAAAGCATAATCGGGACGGGCGGACCCGATACCGACCGCGGTGACCCGATTGGAGGCGGACGGGTCGCTGGCGGCCCGCAGGGGCCGTCGCGCCGATGGTGCGGTACCCGCGCGCGGGGGCGCGCCGCGGTCCTGGCTGAGCGCGGGCGCGCGCGTCCCTGCGGAGCGGTTTGTTGGGCGGCGGCCGGCGGACTGCCGGCGGACGGCGGCGGACGGACGGCGTTCGGCGGGGCGGTGGGACCTGAGTCGCCGGTGAGCGTCTTGAATGTTTTAAAAGTCCGTTTTTTAGCATAGATTTTATTTTCGAGCTCCAAATTGACCTTGCACAAAAATAAATTCCTCGAGCTATATCGTGCCTGACGGGATTGGGAGCGTCGAAAGTCTCGAATGTAACTGGTGTCTGCACCATGGACTGGCTTATTCACGTTAGTGCATGCATTGTTGAGGTGGGTGTTTGGAACGAAGCAAGCATTAGGGTTTGGGCTAGCGACCTCCTTCTTGACCGCGTCCTGCATCTGCCTTGGGCACGTAACCAGGACATGCTTTTGCAGGTGCAGACGGAGTCGCCCCGGGTCAACAACCTAAAACTTTACTCGCAAATGCGTGGTGCTAATATGGCTGAGGACGTGGGAGTTAACTCGGAGTATCTTAAGATGATCTGGAAACTTAAGACTCTGCCTAGGGTGAAACTCTTCCTTTGGCGGCTGATAGGTGATCACCTCCCTACTGCAGTTTGGCTGGCCCGTAGAAGACTTGCTGAGTGCAGTAGCTGCATTTGGGGTTGTATTGTGGACGAGACGCCGGAACATTTTATCTAGGAGTGCCCGTATGCACAGGCTCTCTGGCGCAGTAACCAACTTCGTGAGGCCATATCTGCACTTGGTCTTCATCATGGTGCGGGCACTGGGCATTCCTTCTTGCAGAGGCTCTTTGAATTTGTGGCAGCACCTGCACGGAGCGTTGCCAATAGTTGGAAGCACGCTGCTACCCTTGCCATGGCAATGTACTACATCTGGGAATTCCGCAATGCGAAGAAGCACTACGATGAAAGGCCAAACTACAGTCTTATCCTACGCAAGCTGCAGATTGAGGTCGCTCTGCTTCACCGAACGCGTCCTTCCATGTCCTGCGGGAACCCGCTCAGTTCACCTGAACTGAATGTAGCCCAAAACTGGGTTCCTCCTCCCACTGGATGGGTCAAATTCAACTGTGATGCAGCTGTTGGGGATCACTCGGCGGGCCTTGGCCTGGTTGCTAGGGATCATGTGGGGAAGCCCCTGCTGGTGTTTGGAAAGAAAGTAATCTCTCAAGCGAGTGGAGCCATGGAAGTCTATGCCTTGTTGGAGGCCTTTGAAGTGGCTAGATCTGCGTTCCCGGACGCTCGGGCCATCGAGTTCCAAATCGACTCAACGCAGGCCATGCTGGAAGTGCGTGATCTCCTTGCCCAGGAGCCCACGAGGGGTGTATTTGCCAATGCAATTCTCCATGCTCGCGATCTCGACGCCCTTGTCATCTCCTGTATTTATAGAGAAGGTAACGCGCCGGCGGACTGGGTGGCGCGTGCTGCGTGCTGGTCCAGCTTCAGCTGGGGACGGGGTGTGCCTCTCCCTGAGCCGCTTTGCAAGTTAATGTATTTGGATTTCCTGTTCGATCCCCCTTAGGGGACGCCGCATGCTTATGTTTAATAAAGGCTTATTTCAGGAAACAAATGTTCAATAGAATATGAATAAGAAATCCTTAATATTTTGGGTATATAATATTTCTATAATTAAAATTTGATGAGTTAAAAGAAAAACAAAAATATAACTTAAAAAGTTGTTTAATATTGAAAAAAATATACAATCAAGAGAACGAGTCTTATCTTTATAATGCAAAAGTGCAACCAAGGTAGATAGATGAGTGCAATTTGAAAGTTATTCTTTTAAGTTTTTGGAGATTAATAATACTTTTGTGAAGACAAAGAAATATGCAATTAGGTCAACAATTGAGATGTTAAGAGACTAAGACTTTTGGATATTTTTGAACACCATGTTAAATCGTTAATGAAGATTTTGACATCATTGAAAGCAAGACATAGGGTTAAGGATTGAAATTATAAAATGAAAGATTATAAATATATTTAAAATTTTTAATTCTATTATTTTTATTATCATCATTCTAAAACATTCTAAATATACTTTGAACAGTTATTTTAAAAAACGATATTTTATATGAGAAAACTAAAAAGATATATTATTTAATTAAATGTTATGGTTTTGATATTACAAAAGAACACGCAACTTGGAAAACCCCATCAAAGAAGGAGAACAAGTCAATATTTACAGAACTTAATTTTGTGTTCGTTTTAGTTTTTAAAAAAGTTTTTATGGAGATATTTTATTTTATTTTATTTTTAGATTATTATGTGGTAAAAAATAGTTTTAAAATAAAATAACAAATATTTGATGAAAAAAATGAGCAGTTGTGTACAGCATGTCAAATGTCTTGTTTGACCTCGATAAAAGCCAGTTCGAAGGAAGATCAAAAAGGTTAAAAAGGGCCTGTCAATTGATTGATCTTTTAAGACACGATCAACTCTGCAGCATGCAGCGATGTGATTGGAAACTGTTGTATTCATCTTTTTTTTCACCACGAAAGCCTGCAAGAAAACAAATAACTGGGCCACTGTGAGCCTTTACTCACCGCCGGTGTGGCGGACGTGATTCCTCTACCTAAGCTCGCCAAAAGCAGACGTAGATGGAAACCATGAATCGTGTGGCCTTCCCTGCGTCCCTGCAGAGCCTGGCGACAGACCAACCCCCGTGATCGCAGCGTTCTGTCCCTCTCCCGGCGCAGGCGAGTCAGTCGGGGTTACCGCGAAAAGACCCCACGAAGCAAGAAGCCAACTCGAAGTCGCCCTCTGAAATGCCATATCGCTCATCCCTATCCTTTTCTGTAGATCAACATCTTTGCACTGTTCCCCCCATTCCCCCGCTAGAAAGCTCCAGAAATCTGAATAAAAGCTCATTTTTTCTCCATTTCTTGCCGTTTGCCTTCTGCTCTGCTCCGGAACGCCGGCCATGGACGCGCCGTTGCTGCCTCCATGGCTCTCCAACAGCAGTGGAAACACTGCGAACTCCCTCCACCCACCATCTCCTTCCGTTACCCTCACACTCTCTCCCTGCCCCGCGGCTCCGCCCCGCCTCCAGATCGAAAGAGGAGCCGCGTCGTCCAACGGCCAGCAGCCGGGAGCATTTGAGCTCGCGGAGTGCTGCCGAGAGCTGGAGGAGGGCCACCGAGCGTGGGTTGCTCACAAGAAGGAGGTGGCATGGAGGCTTCGGCGGATGGAGCTTCAGCTGGAGGCCGAGAAGGCCTGCCGGAGGAGGGAGAAGATGGAGGAGATCGAGGCGAAGGTGAGGGCGCTCAGGGAGGAGCAGACCGCGGCACTCGAAAGGATCGATGCCGAGTACAAGGAGCAGCTCCTCGTGCTCCGGAGGGACGCGGACGCTAAGGAGCAGAAACTTGCGGAGCAGTGGGCGGCGAAGCATGCCAGGTTGAGCATGCTGCTTGAGCATATCGGTTCCTGCCGGCGCTGAAACGCCGGTGGCTGCTCGTTTGAGCGAACTGGTGTTAATGCTATTGTGCCTCTGTTCTACTTTCCATGTCTTTTGGATCGATTTCAGGTTGTTTTTCTTTGGCCTTTGAACTGTTTTAAGGCCTTTCATTGAACACCTTGTTGTATTTCCTTAATAATATTATCCAATTTCTTCTCATAAACATTCATTCCTGTTCTCTATTGAGTTTTCAAGGATTAACATTAACAGAATGAATGATTTTATCACATCTGATTCGAATTAGAAATTTTTAAAAGATATTTAAGAACTCGATAAAACAAATAAATTATAATATTTTTTAGATAAATTTTTCATATATATCCTATCTGTTGATGTTATGAACGAGTTCACAACATTAGTTATGTTGGACACCAAATAATCTGAAGACCTTTCATTCACACGAACAGGGAAACAGCAGCGCTGCATAACAAGGCAGCACACACAAACACAGATAATCATCTGCCTTAAAGCCCGTTATTCGAACACGGAAAACAGAGGTTAACGAACAACGAAGACCACACAAACATGGGCTAAAGGTCACCAAAGTCTCTCACTTGCAGTTGCAGGGGTCGCAGGTGCAGTTGTCGCCACACTTGCAACCGTCGTTCTCCGCTCCGGCGATCGCCGCCTCAGAGTGCCTACCAATATACCATCAGCTCATTATTAGCATCACCAAGGAACACAAAATCCAAGAGAGAATCGAAAGTATACAGATGCATAAATATTATAGGAATTGGGAAAAGAAACCTAACCCCTTATGTGGAGCGACCCCGAGGACCATGGCGTGGGTTATGGTGACAATTCCCTCATCAAAGTCAGGGTACATGTTGCACCTGCATCGACGACGTCGAGAAGGTAATCGATTAGATTTGATTTCGGCGAATGAGCAAACGTTTGAAATCAAAAGCATCAATAACATAACGGGCCTTAGAACCGACACAAGGCGAAACAAAGAGTGGCTACCGAAAGAGATCAATTACCCGGAGCAACCAGAACCGCACTGGCAGGCTGAGCCACAGCCACAATTTCCACCACAGCACGACATTCTCCTATAGAAGATGATTCCGAAATGTAGAGCAGCACACTGCAAACCCAGTCCAATTCTATTCCCGAGTCAAGAGACGAAGACGGACACTTTATTTATAGTATCCTTCGGTGTATATCTACCGTCCACGTGTGATTACCTGATGAATCGGATTTGCTTTTCCTGCTTGCACTCGTTTCCTCGAGATTCCCATTCCTTCACACGTCCCTTTCCTATGAGCTCAAATTGAACGGTTGGATATCTCTGAGTGCACGCAATATTTCTTCTTTCTAACGCTACGTTGAGCATTTATAAATGACAAATATCTGCTGACGAGGAAAAATTATAAATTTAAATATAGTTTTGTCGTGCTTAAAAATGCTACGCAAAATTTTTAATCCACAATTGACGTATAAGTCACGTATGTTCTTAAACGAATTTATTGATAATTTAGAAATTATACAAAAATAAAAAATTATATAAACAATAATAAAATCTTGTTAAAAAAATAAATAAAATTTTGAATTTGAAAAATCAATTTAAAATATAGTTAACAAATAAACTAATATTTTTTTAATGCAAACTATTGTTAAGAATGCCTTTAATAATTTGCACTAACATAAAAGTTAAATCTAAAACTTTAATAACAACACATATATGTGTAATATAACTAACTAAATAAGAGAATAAATTGTGAACTAATGAATTGCTAACTATTGAAGATGATTAAAAAGTGGCTTATTTGTGTAACTATCTCATCTCTTTCATAGGCCTCTCAAGGACATTAATATGATATAATTAAGTCTATTTTGAAGTATATACAACTTAGTTTTAAGTGATCAATCTGTACCATTAAATTAAATGCTAAAGTTAGATATATGAAAAAATTGTCTTAAAATTCTATTTTCCATTACGATATTTTCATCATCTAGAGTCGATCCCTTTTAGTAAGCCATCGATAGATTCTCTCGTAAATGTTGAAAAAATAAATAATAAATTTAAGCATATAAGAATTATAAAAATATATAATTATGAAATAAATGGCCCAAAGGATAATATTTTTCAAGAATTATATTGTTTTTTACCGACGTATCTATCAAGATCGAGACATCCAACTTTTATCTATTACAACAACGTTCTAATTAATATAGAAAATCAATGCGTATCATATATTCTAAAAGAAAATACAAATAACATAAAAAAACTCATCATATTCATATTTTCAACAAATAATATGATAAAATTAAACTAAAAACTAAATTAGAGAGATAAAAATTTTAAATCATCAACTAATTTGACATTCTTTTTGAAACATAATTTTGCAAAAGAATGAGACAAATAAAAAAATAGATTAATTTTAGAATAACTAACAGGAACTTTAATTTGAAATGATTTTAAAAAAATATAAAAAGAAACAAAGAAAACTTTGGATTTATTTGAGAATTGAGAATTGAGAATTAAGGGAACTTAGCATGTAGATCTTAACTCCAAAGGTTTAAAATGACTGAAAGTTATAATTTAATAAATAACTACATAGGAACAGGCCTTGTACTTACATACAAAGATGCCAACTTGTTACAAAGTAATCAACAAATGTTACAAGAGAAAATGGCATATACAAAATGTTACAAAGAAAGTCAATACCTTCAAAACTCGTTCGATTCCACGAGAACTTCTTCCAGTAAATCATCCAACATCATCTCCTCTAAAAGCAACCCAAAGCACTCTGCATCACGGTAAAGATTCATCCAACCATCATCCTTTGAAAGTTGCCTGCCGACTACGTTATCAAAAGAAGGGTAGAGATGCCATTCGATCTCAGCCCATACTTCCTTGAGCAGACGACTTCCTGTAGGCGTTGATCTGATCTTAGGATGAAAGCGGGGAAGCCAACAGCTTGGAGCTGTTGAATGTTCGAAAACTCCCACCAAAACCTCATTCATCAGATCAAATATTAATTGCTCCTCGAAAGGCATTTCTTCGAGTGTTTGGCCAGCAGCTACACACTTACCATGAGACGTGAAGTCTGTCTCACAAAGCAGCAAGTCATAGCCATGCTTGCTCAGCATATATTTCACATAATTGAATATAGGTTTGAACGATTCATCGACGTTAGCCTCATTGTTGTCCAAGTGGTTCTGTGCTCCAAAGGGCAGCGGCTGCTCAAGAGCATCTTGGAATAGTTGAAACTGTGGAACTGCCAATGGCAGAAAGCATGGAAATATTTTCTGAGTTTTGTTGCTACAATACGGAATATAAATGTATAATCAAGAGAAGAATGGAGATGTTAGAGGTCTAACCTTCTGAGACTATGAATTTAACTGGACTAATAGGTTCCTCTTCCATATAAGAGTCCAGAACTGAGATGGGACTTGATTTTTCCGGTTTTACTCCGTGCTCATCTTCGATCTCATTATCATGTTTGTCAAGCAAGCTGCTTTTATCTTCCATAACATCTGAAACGTCGAATGGCCCATTCCCTGAACCACAATGAACTTCCTGCCCTTTTGTAGGGGAGAGGCCTGCTTCTTCAGTAATGCTTAACAATTTTTCCGACAGTAAGTAATGTTGGTTTGTATTTGCAACACTGATGGAGTCCATGGCCCCTTCTTGTTCGATATCAATTTCTTCTACCATATTTACTGTACCGGAAAGATCTGAAGATGGTTCTTTAGGAGGCTCCAATACCGGCTTCTTTGAAGAATGAAATGCAAGCTCGACTTCTTTTTGCACATTCTTGCTCAAAGAAAGTAACTTGAACTCAGGGCTAGAAAACATTCTCCCCAGGGTTTTTGGAAGATTGCCATGCAACAAAGTACCTTCTCGGATTGAGAATGATCTAACAGGAACTTTATGCCGTTCATTGACTGAAATAGAATCCAACAAATGAGAGTACCTACCTAAGGATTCGGTAAGTGAGTGCGACCTTTGAATGCTGTTGTGTGCAACTTTTCTATCACAAGTATTAGGAGTGGCACTATTGAATTTGGATGCTTGGCCACCCTTACAAAATTTTTCTGAGACAAATCCACCCCCTAGATTCTGCTTTTCTTCTTTCTTGGCTTCAAGCAGCTTCTTGCCAACGGGAACTTTATGCAGAATCCCATCTTTAGAAATTCGATTGCGCTCCTTCTTATTCTCCTTAATTGCATATTTTATCCTCTTTTTCAGGTCCCTCAAACGTCTTAAAACTGTCTTAGTTCCTTGCTTTCTGAATTCAAGAGAAGAAGGCAAAACTTCAGAAATAATTAATGCTTCCTCCGATTGCAATTTTGGTCCTTGATTGACCAGGATATCATTCTGTATTTGTTTATGATTTGGCATAGCAATCGAAGCAGCATTATCCATTAAGTATGGTCCAAAAAATGGAAGAGACTCCTGCAATGCTCTTGAATCAGCAGGTTCCTTCAATACTGATACATCATTCATCAAGAAAGAATTTTGTCCTTTACATTTGCTGTAGATAGCTTCCCTATTGTTATTGTATAACTGTAGGGTATCCAAAAATATCTTTGAGCGAAATGCAAATTCTTTAGTGACACCCTTAGGATCTAAATCATTTTGCTTTAGCAGAGCATCCCTTGCCACGATTAACTTTTCCTTTAGGACAACGTGCTCATCGAACAAAGATTGCCCTTCTTTGTCAAAATTGTTTGGTTTACCATTAATATCATCAACCCTATCCAAGGCCATACTTTCTCTGCCAGTGACCTGTGAAACATGTTCATCAACTGCCAGAGAGTCGTTCTTGTTGAAATTAAGTGCAATGTTTGAAGTCTCACTTCTCGAAGTCATTGGGCTCGAGTCACCAGTAAGAACATACTCGTCTTCTGAATGATGGATAGAGGTTGCATGCATCGGCCGAGATGATGAATCAGACATCTTCTCTATACGCTTTTGCTTCTTTGACAGCTTATTGCCAATAAAATTCAAGATCCCCTTGCCAGAATTTTTAGTCTTAGTCTTGGCCGTGCTTTCCATCTGGAAACGAAACAAAGTAAGAACATAAATAAACTTCAACCCATGAAGAGATACTATATCAAAATAATAATTCATGCATCACTCTCTGGGTTGCTGAACAATAAAAAACTGTGGGATGAGAATCATGGGCGATGATCATTTAAGAAGCTTAAGTTAATGAAATAAATTCTGAGGGAAAAAATGATCAAATTTGTGGAATAGAAATGTCTGCACATTAAAAATCAGCATGCTGCTTCAGTAATGATGGAAATTGTGTTTGTCATAAATGGATAAAAAGTAATCGAGGAATAGCAATAGTGAACAGTTCAGGAAGCTTACTACGATGGTGGCTCCAGTATAGGAAACTGAATCTTCATCTCCAGATTCATCATTTCCACTGATATCAGTACCTACACAAAAGAAATGTCCATTGGCTATTCTTGCAGATTTACAAACAGGTGACAACTAATCAAGCTTGAAATATTGCAAAATATCATCAAAATTATGTAATTTTTTTTTTCCAGAGGTAGACTCGTTGCACATAATTCATGCTATTGCGAAGCTGAATCTCCTCATCCAATTTTGGGGCAATTAGCTTTGCAAGTTTATGCTACCTTGTCCTCCCAATATCCTAACATGAGACAATCAAGTCTTAAAAGTTCAAAAATTCAAGTGAAGCCTCTATGAAACATTAGCCACTGTTGGATATTAGTCTACAGGTCAATAACATGAAGAATTCAGGAACAAATTTAATAAATTCTATCTTGGTTAAGCGTAAATTAAGCATAGCTATAATCATCAAACTTTACAACATTCATGAGACGAAACTAATCAAAAGAAGGAAAAGTTTGATTAAAAAAAAATAGTAACTTCTCCAAAGCATGCATGCGCCGATTACTTCGATTGAATTTGTAGTGAAATCAGCGCAGTAAACAAGTAATAAGAAAAAAGGTAACCACTAAACCTGAAATATATCACTTCACAGATTATCCCAATCACCCATGTTACTTGGTGATCCACAGCAATTCATTCCCAATTTTAAAAGATTTAAAACCATAGAAGGGTAAATGATAAGACTAGGGATAAGTTAACCTCACCATATCTGCTATCATCCATCCTTCTATAAGCCGCAATTTCCCTGTCCTCTCGCCGTTGGTGGAAATCGAAGAGATGTCGTAAGCCCCAAATACAACCTGGATGTTGATTGCCGAACAACCGACAGCTATCAAGCCGTAAGAGCTCCGCCATAGCATCACACGCAGGATAAGGAACGCCTTCTCCCTACCGAACTCTCCGATTGACAAGAAAAGCTCAGCTGCTGCTCCTTGTAAACATCATCTCAACAGAAAATTCGTAACAATCCTACGGAGAGCAAAGAAACACCGATGACCTTAAGTAGCGAGAACGTCGATTGAATGAATACGCCATGAAAGGGATCTGCCGATCCATTTTCCTGGCGGAAATTACAACAAAAACGAAAACTCTTATCTGTCGTTGGTCTGGTGCTTCCCGCCCGGAGCCAATTAAGACATACAGGCCAGTAGAACGCTAAAACCACGACAATTTTACGTAAAGTGAACGCTCGTCTCCGTTCAACGTAGCCACCTGCAATTTAGTCAAGCAGCGATGGTCAAATTAGGACAGCGCAGACAAATCTCAAACGAACTATGTTTAATATTTAAAAAAAATATTTAACAATTTTATCATTTTATTTAAAAATATATATTTTTCCCTATTTTTTGCAGCTATGTCTGATCAAGGCTTCACAGCATTTCAAATAAATGTTTAATAATTTCTAAATTAATTAAATTGTATTTCTTCATATTTTTTTTTTAAAATTATATTCTTTTCATATATCCTATCTAATACAAAAAACAAAAATTTACACAACTCTTTGAATAACTCCAAAACAGATCTTTTAGTTGTTGAAAAATCGTTAGACAAAGTTGAATAATTAAAATGATTGTTACTTTTTACCAACTATTTTAGACAATAATATGTAAATAAAGAATTAACATTAAATACTAAAAAAATGTACTAAAAAAAGATGTGAGACTTGCAAACATAGGGAAACCTGAGCTCGTATTTTTGTAGGTGAGTGACCATGTGGACTTATGAGAAAACATGCTAGTGTGATGAACAATCACTACTATAAATGCAATGAATGATGCAAAGTGGCCAAAGACTGGTGACCAACAACCATGGAGTTCACCCATGCCATCAAAGTTCAATCTCGCAATACCTTCATAATTGTTGATCGAGTGCCCTCGTTGTCGAATGCAATTGATTGATGTTAGGTGTTCATTGTGACACCAATTAATGGTTTGCTAAGCCAAAGAGGAATAAGATGGAGGAAAATAGACGAAAAGGTTTAGTCCTACCTTAGTGAAGCTCGAATGACAACTTCAATAAAGATCAACGTCATCATAAATGAGGAATGGTAGCAATTAAGTGGTTGTCAAGAAACCAACTAAGAAACAAAAATGAGTAGAAGTCAAATCACTTGTGCCTTAATATATGACTCGTTGCAAAACAAATAAAAAATTAAAATATCAATGATTTTTCAATATTAACCTCCAATCAATTGTTGCATTTAAGACAATGATTAGCAATTTTCTTATATCATTGGTGTTTAAGCTTCTCTTAGTTTTGATATAATTACTATTGAAACTCTCAATTTACATTTATATAATTGCTTTTTAAATTCTTGTCATTTATTTAGTGTGATAACCATTATAATTCTTTGGTTAAAATTAATACAATTCAAAAGAAAACATGGCCTTCGCAACTTAGAAAACAAGGCATTACATCAAATGCTAAATAGTATAAATGTGCAAATCACTCTTTTATCGCAGCATTTGTCTCTAACGAACGAGTCAGAAGACCATGCAAGACAACTTTTATCCTGTAAGAACCAATACATCCATCACTGTATGCATTGAAGTTGCAAAAAGCTGCACTCTTGTTGAAGATTGAAAGATTGAAATTAGAAAAGAATGATGGTCCATTCTCTCCAACACACTGCCAGGATACAGGTTTAAGATTGTCTCAGGGGAAATGGTAAAACAAAAGCTAACATCGAGTTCCATACATTTAGCAATCTAACTAACAGAACAACGCTGAGATTACAAGGAAAAATGAAGTCCCTTGAAGATGCCAATGAAGTTTGAGATAACTGATGTTGCGTAATCCACAGTGCAGAGTAGCAAATAATCAGAAGTTGGTCACTTAGAAAAATGGAGGAAGTATCACCCATCGTCTTGGATATTTTGGTCTTCCTTCTTTACCATCAAACAACTGCAAGTAAAACGGTATGTGTGAGTAACAAAATCGCAAAACAATTCTGTTTGTTTAACAAAAGCATTTCATTTAACAGGGTTACATGTTAACTGAAGTCCGTTTTGCTCCTATTAGCGCTTGGATGGTCCATTTCCTAGAGCTTTCTTTATAATTGATGCTTATCAATTACCGTGACTGGTTTTGACTATACTCGTGCAAGTAATTTACTAATTTGTGAAAATAGAGAGACACGACGGTCTTATGCTTGATCACTCTTCTTTTTATTCCAAAGTATGCAAAATTTGCAATAAGTTTGGCCACTTCAACTTTCCCTATATGACATGTACCCTGGGAGATCTAACATTCAATGTTCCTTGCTGATTAGACTTGAAAGCCAAACATTACACGATGGTATCATCCACTTATTTGAGCTTAGCCCAACTATATCAAGGTAACAATTTAATTATAATGGAAGTTGGATCTTCATTACCAATTACTTGTGTTGATTGTACAACTGTTTTTGCTTCTATTGGATCTATCACATTAGAGTACTTTGTGTTCCTTGTCTTCAAAAAAACTTGCCTTCCATCCAAAAGTGTTCAAGAGAACACCATTGTGCTTTTATTGATGATGCCCATGACTTTGTTGTCAAGGACAAATAAAGTGGGACAATTATGCAATTTGGGTATAGCAAAGCAGGGCTTTACATACCGAGGAGACGAATTCTAAAACTATGGCCTTTTTAGTTCCATCAACTAACAAATGGCATTCAAGTTTAGGCACACTTCAACTACAATTCTAAGAAGGTTCCTATCTTATCTCTCAACTAGAGATTGTTTCACTCTACGTACATGCCATCTATGTCACCTTGCTAAGTGTAATGAATTACCTTACTATAAATGCTCTTATAAAGCTGAGTTTGTTCTTGAGTTAATTCATGCAGACATTGGGGGCCATCTCCTAATGCATTTGTTACTAACACTATGGTGGATGTTTGCTATCAATACAACTAGCTTTTATACAATTATGCATGGATAGGTTTTTACCCAATTTCTACTCAATTTAAAACTTTGATTGAAAATTTGTTTGAAATAACAACGAAAGGTACATAAAATGGTGTTGGAGGAGAGTTTGTAAGTTCAAGTTTTAAAAAAACTCACTTATCATGAAAATTTTCATCGATTCTCTTGTTTCTAATACAAAAACAAAATGGGACAATTAAGAGAAAAAAATGATATATTATAATAATAATAAATATATTCTTCTTAATTTAATCCAACTTATATTATTCATATAGGATTAAAGCCTCCACTAAATATTATCATTAATAGACTCCCTACTTCTCCTCTCCATGTCAAATCACCTTATGAGGCTCCCCTTCAAAGATTGGGGACTAATTCTTGTCTTAGGGTTTTTTTGTTTTATTTTTCTCTTATGACTAATTATGTGTCTCACAAATTAGCTCAAAGATAATTTCCCATCCTACAAAAAAATACAAGTAGATTTGCATACAAAAGGTTGTATAACTCAAGAAATGTCACATTTGATTAAAAGATATTTCCATACAAACAAATTTTGTTGAAGTTCTTCAAGTCCTATGTTGAATGATTCAAATTCAGTGCCAGACTCTAATGGTTCTGAACGACACATTTCTACTCTATTCAGTCCCTCTCATACATTCTGCATGGGTTACTAAAGCTCCTTCCAATCTTGTAAACTATCAAAACGCAACAATTAAGCATACTCAACCTCATCCACCTCCCGAAGTATTGTTTGCTGCAGCTGGAGCTTCATATTCTTAACCTACTTCTTATACCAAAATTCATGAAACACGGTCATTGGTTATGAGCTACGAGAGGATAATATCAAACTTTATTGAAAAATGGTACTTGGAGCCTTATTCCATCTGATCTTTCAATGAATGTGGCTGGATCTAGGTGAGTATTTAAGATAAACAGAAAAATAGATGGCTCAATTGTTCAATACAAAACATATGTTCTTGCAAAAGGATTTTACAACAATGGAGAATAGATCATGATCAATTTTATAGTTCAGTAGGAAAGCAGTAACAATACATGCTATTTTGGCCTTCGAAGTATCAAGAAAATGGCCGCTTATACAATTTGTGTGCTATTTGTTTTTAAACAACCTCCAGGTATTGTTGATAAGAATCGAACACATCATGTTTGTATGACAAACAATTGAGTTATTTATGCCAAGGCCATACACATTGACATTGACTATCACTTTGTAATGGAGTTGATTGGTAATGATTTTCTATGTCTTGAATTTATTATATCAAATCTTTAGTTGATATATTCATTCATCAAGTGTCTACTTAATGATTGATTTATTCTGAGTTTTGGTCTCAAGTTTATCTCTTCCACACCATTGAGTGTTGGATGGGTGGGGGGAATGAGAAGTATTATTAGAGCTTAAATGGTCTCAATTTCTAGAATTTTTTTTTTCGCTAACAAGTGCTATAGATAATATGATCGATTTTGCCTACGGTTTTGTAAATTACTCTATAGGTGGAGACCAATCCAGGAAGCTTTATGTTTTGTTTCTTGATCCCTTTTCTTCGTCTTCTTAGAGAGAATAGGGCATCCCCTTCTTGCTTCCTTTGGTTTTGTTTGTAGGTTCACAGCTCAAAGCTCTTAACCACTACTTACCACTACAGTACAGATGCTGGGCCAATTACAATATTACAATCTATTCTCCCTAGATGATGATACGACCAAACATTATCGTGGGACGCAAGTAAGCCAAAATGAAGTTTATAAAATTATATTTATCATTCTAATATACCCTCTCCACTTAATGGCTGAGAATAATAATAATGGAAACATTTGCAAACTGGAAAGACAGAAGTTGCGGTAAACAAAACTTTCATGTAATGACTTCTATCAAGCATAACTGATAGGCTATCATTCAACTAAAATAAAACTTCAAAGGAACTTCACCTTCTTCAACCTGCGATGCTTTGCCACAGCCCAGTTCAACATAATACCTGTAGCAGCAATGAGAAACAAAATACCAGCCACTGTTTGTGTAGCAATATTAAACCCTACCCACTGATAGATCTCTGTAGTATAGTTTGCACATGTCACAATATTAAACAAGAAGCCCTGAGGAATTTGATAACCTCCGGAGCCATTGGGATTTCTGAGGTTTTTCAGAATAATATGGCAGTAAAAGTTTGAGACCTGGAAGATTAAGCCCAAGATAAAACCAATCTTCCACTGTGTTTCGCTCACAGGAGTATAAAGTGGGTGGTTGACGTAGTAAGCAACGTATGTTCCAAAAGTCCAGTAATAGGCACAATTTCTGAATACATTGGATAATGGTGAAGTAGCATGACTAAATCTATGGACAAAGAAAGTCTCCAAGATTCGCTTTAAGTAGTGGAAGCACCAGTAATACATGCCATAGGTCTGAACTGGATGGATCACTCGCTTTTGCTCATAACCAACATATTTGTACACCGGAAAGAAATAAAAGATGGGATAGATGACTAAAGGACCTAAGTATTCCCAAAAGAAGAGTGTTCTATATGACACTTGCGGTCCCAAATCCTTGAACACTACAGTCAAACTTTTAGTATTCCCATCAGCATAATCTGAGAGATTCTTTTGTGGGTTTAAAACAACAGGTTTTCCCTTTTCTCCTGGTTTTAGTAACAGAGTAAGTCGTTGCCGAGCGGGGTAGAACTTTTTATCTGTATCACATTAAAGAATGGGTTAGATTTTGAAAAAGGAATCAGATGCAGATAACTTTAAACAACACAGTTGAAAGCATGAAATCATTATGAATCACATGTCATGTATTAGTTGTCTCTATTCAGATTCCGTTATCCTTGATAATTCACAGTGTTGCACCTAGTTGAAGTGCATATTTGAGTCAGTTTTTAAGTCATGTAAACTACTCTATCTTGTGCTTCTAATTTGCCATGGAAGTTGTCAGACTTCTACCTCTTTTCTCTTTTTTAGAATAATGAAGCGAGTTCTGAGTAAATGCATCATAAGTATTTTGGAATGGGGTCGAGGAGAGCCGGAGAGCTTCCATTTTAGTGATAGCTTTGTAATCAAAGGTCATTTTTTTTTTTTGCAATTTCCATCAATTAAAAGCATTCCAACGTCCTTAAAAGGTAAGGCATTCAACAGATCCTACAATTTAGGCCCCCATTCATCTCAGAACTAATCATATAAGTTTTTCTACAGTAATACAGAAAAATCAGAGATGATTTCAGGAATATCTTGCAAAACTACAGAAGCAACACTTGCCAACGAGTTCTAACTAAATTACCATGCCCAAAGTCCTGCTTCCACCAGGTTCCTTAAACAGCTTCTCCATAAGCAATCATACCTTTTGTCTTGGTTGAATTATCAGAAGTATAAAAACTTATTTCTAAGTTACATTCCTAAATCTATCAAAAAAAAAGGTAATGTGCATTCAACCACAATTTTATAATCATCTTTATCATTACTACCTAACTTTTCTAAGTAGATATCATAGATGACAAAGAACTTGAGAGTTGTCTAAGCTCCTCAATTTGATTATTTGGGATATATTTCAACTTAATTAAAGCAAATCTCAGTCAAACTTAATGATCATCAGGGTCCATTCATTCACTTTTTAAAATGAAAAGTATTTTATACCAACTATCCAAAATTGTTCTAATTAAGCATTATTTGCCAATCATTCAAGCTCGATGCACCCAGAGGTGTTGAATCTATTTCACCAAGTTTATCACACAATTCTTATCATATTGCATTGACTTAGACTTTTCTTCAAATTTTCTTTTCATTTTGTGTATAATAGACTTTCAGTACCTTACTGCACATTACCAAACCACAAAGTATATTAGTACTAACCTATTGATGCAGTGCAATATACCCTTTATTTAGTACTGATAGTAATTGGCATCACATAGATGATCCATCATATTTTCGAAGTAATTTTATCATAGTTTCCTATATTTTATGTCAATAACGTGTTTTGTACCTTGACAATACCACAAGACATGTCTGAATGGATCGCGAGATGTATTTTAATCAAATTTAGTGGTCATGCCCATCTCTTTGGGTGATTTGACTTATGCCAACTACCCTGAGCGGTTGAGAAATTTTCCACTACCAATTTTCTGTTCTTCATCCTATTCACCTTTGCATCCTATCTTTTGTCTAGTACTCCCTTGATTGAAGCATTTAAGGTGATGTAATTCATCCCCATTAGTCCTACTGACTATGTGCAGAAAGGGATCATGGACAGATCATCTGGTAGTAGGCCACTTCCTTGAACATGGAAGGTCGACACATTGGACGGTTAAGTTGACCACAATGTGCAGTACTTCAATTCTCAATTCAATTTTTGCCTTGATTTATGTGTCACCCTATCGTCTCATCCTTTTAAACATAGCAAGTGTCCAGTCCTTAAGAGGCTACTGAACATTAGGAATAAATTTTGGAAGTCATGGAGTTTGGTTCGATTTACTGGAGTTAAAATGGTTCTTGGTGATGTGTTACCATAATAAACCATAATGAAGAAGTCTTTAGTGATGCTTTAAAGTGTTCAAGACTTAGATTATAATGTCTAAGACCTTAGATATGAAATTATATATGATGCACCTCTTGAAGGTTAATTAAGATCTTTATTTTAGCTTTTCAAAATGTTTTCCTCAAACAAGTTTATAGTTTCTAGCCTATCTATTTTGTTATCATTTTGAATGTGATGAGATGTACTAAATGACATTCAATGCTGATGAAATTTTCTAGATTTAACCTTCAATGAGTTTTTTAAAAGGTTTCATATTCACTATTTTTACTGATTTTTACATTTAGTGAAGTTTCAAAGGGATTTTCAAAATTTGTCATATAAGTCGAAAAAATCCTAAAACTCTATAATTAACTTGAAAACAAGCCAAAAAATATTCCAACTTTATGAAAATTGGCAGTTTGAAATTGCTTAAGCCTGCTACAGGTTTGATGCTAAGTGGTTTTGCTGAAATTGTATATTTGGTTGAACATAAATTGTTCCAAGTATAATCATACAGCAACCACGAAAAAAGTAGAAGGAAATGTATGTGTTTGCCATTGTGATCTTTTGAGCAACCAAATATACTTGGATTGAGCGGAAGCTTTCCTGGCACCTTCTTCAATCAATTCTAGAAAACTTTTGTATTAGTTTATTGTTTATTTTGAAAAGGCTTTAGTGCTACTTCTTTTCTCTTAAAACTACTGTATATATTGAGCTTTGTTTTCAGCTTTAAGGAAACTTCAGACTAAATCCTCGGAACATCCTTTAAAATAGCATCACTTTGCTAAACCACTCTTCCAACTCTTCTTAGTATTTACCATAATTCTCTGAATTTAGTTCCATCATTTCCTAATTTTTGCAAATTTTTTATTTGTGCTTGTGATTGCTTGTTTGCCTTAGCTTTAAAACTTCCACTTTTAATGTATTCTTTAGTTATAGGTGTTGCTTTAGTTCCTAAGCTCTGACCCAAAAATACCAAAATACCTGTCCTTGCTATCTGAAGAAGCAAAAAAAAAAAATAGTGTGGTTGACTTACTATACTTTTCTGAATTACCTAAGAAAAGCCCCCACGCCAGATTAAAAAACAAAGAGGAAATCTGATGTGGTCTTAACGTCATTTGCCAAGCACTATTATAAAATCCCCCTTCTCACCAACTACAGTAAAGGGCCAGAGAGGCGAAGAAAAGAGCAGAAGGAACTTCAAAGAAAAAAGAGGACGAAGCTTAGGGAGACCCCTCCAATGTGGCTGAAGCCTTCACAGTTGTTGTTGGAGCCTATCGCAGAACAAGTCACATCAGAACGAGCTTCCTCTTCCTCCGCTTGCAATCCTGACTTCATTGAAAGCCGTCTCCTCCAACGTCGATCATGCATCTATGTCGCTTCCCAAGCCATCAAACAGCCTTACAACTTCTTTTCTCTCTTTACAGGAGAGTCCCATGTCTTCCTAAGCACTAGAGATAACGAAGTAAAATTAAGGTTTGCGACATTTGGCCACTACTTTTGAAAGGATGCCCGAATCGAACAATGATGACAGTGCTAACACATGTTGACCATGCCGACTTGCAGCAACTTGCGTTAACCCACACTGACCCACGTTGGCCAGCACATACTCTAACTAGCCTGCGCATACCCGAGTCGGTTCGCGCCCACTATAGCTGGACCGCACTGGCACACACAAACTAGCACTCTCCTGAGCCGACTAGCGCTGGTACTCGTTGACTCGAGCTCGCCCAGCCAACTCATCAACGCTCCTGGCTGATTAACCACTGCCCTAGCCTATTCACCACTTATTCCCACTGATTTGCAGCCAATCCGACCGATTTGCCATCGATCTGGCCGATTCACTGCTGATCCCAACCAAATAGCCACCAGTCCAGGCAGAGACATCGCTGATCCCGACCGAGTTGCTGCATATCATGACCGAGTAGTCTCCGATTTTAGCCAAGTCATCGCTACATCTAACCACACCATCTCAACGACAACCACGTTGCATTCCACATCACCAAGGCATCTTTTAATAACACCAACTATTTGCAACTACTCAATTCAAAGACTCAATCGAAACTTCAACGCATTATGCCAACTTATCCTAAAGATGTGATCCAATCTACTTCCAAACAAATTTGAGAATTTTGTTCATTTGAATTTCGTCGTTGTTGTCCTAAGTTTTTGTTTAAATTTGTTGAATCCCTTTTTCATATAAACATTTTATGGGACTATCAGAGGGAAACAAACACGAAAGCTGAAATAGAAAATTAAGAGAAAGTGTATTTATTCCTAAAAAGGAAGCATTTGATAATCGCAACCAAGAGGCGATGGAGATCCCTGCACTCCCATCTCAAATTTTACAAAATTCAGAACCTTTTCAGTCATCTATTGGTAATCATTTTTGTTTATTTCAACAACAAATATAGCATTTTACAAGATTTATTTTCACCATTCTCATGCTTATAAGAGAACAAATTAAAAAAAGTTTGATCACCTTACCAAAGGCAAGCTTATCAAATATACTAAACATTTCACCTTCTGATGAAGAGTTACTTGAAGGACCACACGTAATGAACCTCGTTACATTACACCAATTTCCAAAAACTTTCAAGTGCAACCTTTTTCATAGCAACATCCTACCAACCTACTGGTACTTTATGACACAAAACCCTACAACTCACACCAAATTGAAACTCCTCTATTGTCAACCCAATCTTGCAATGCCATGAGCTTTTACTTTTGATCAAGAACACTCATGTCCCCCTAATGATGAGCCTCACTTATTTTGGAAACATAAGTATAACCCAAATGTCGTCCAGGAGGTTTCCCCTTTCATCGAAAAAATTCTTGACTCCTTTACCTCCTAAACTTCGACTACCTAACTCAATTTTTTACTATAACAATTCAGATCAGTATGTTTTTTTAAGAGAATATGAGATAACTGTCTCTTTATATGTCATGATTTGTCACATCCGATACAAAATTTTCTCTATCTTAAAGATGCAACTTTAGAATGGTTTTGAAAATTTTCTCCTAAGTCAATTTCCTCATTTGATCAGCTCAAATGATTATTCTTATCCTCTTTTGCCAACTGTATCAAACCTAAAAAGGTCTTTGAATATATTCTCTATTTAAAATAACATCAATTGGAACCATTTCGAGCTTACCTCCAACGTTTCATAGAAGCTCTTAAAGAGGTTAATTAAGAGAACTCTCGACTTACCCGAGCAGCCCTCATCAGATCTCTTCAATTAGGAGTTTCCAAAAACACTTAGTCAGGTGCCCTCAAAATCATTACTGAAAATCTTCAATAGAGTTATTTGTTTAATCATTGAGAAGTTCTCTTCAGATCAATCTGGCAGATCGAAAGAAAAGACATTGTTACCTCTAAGGTCCCTCGATAAAAAACAAAAAATACCATAAGATGACAAAGATTACCCTCAAAGCGCTCCCTATGATCGTCGAGGATACCAGGCTCAACATTTTAGCACTCCTTTAAGTGCATAACCTGAAGACATTTTGACAATCATTAAAAAAGATGGATTATATCAAAAGCCACAAACATTCTTGAGAAATAATCACGAGGCAACAAGATTTTGTATATAACATGAAGACTATGGTCATACAATTTCTGAATGCAAAGTCCTCGAAGCCTTAATTAAGAGATTGTTAAAAAAATACTGCCTCCAGGAGTACTAAATAAAAGTCTCTGAATCAAATTATATTTCTAACAAGCTTACAGGACCATAATGCCAAAAGAATTGAGAAAGATGATCAAACTCTTCAGTTCGCATTAAAAGATAAAGACAATGCCCCTGTAAGGATCGTCTATGTCATCAACGGATGAAGCAATCCTATTCAAAGAGCTCCACTCTAAGAACACTGAAACAAACTATAATTGCAAATGTAAGAAGGCAACAAGAGCCATCAATTCCAATATCATTCAAGCCCGAAGATGTCTCGCCTTGGTAACCCCTACAATAACGCTATAGTAATCTTAGGGATACTTGCTAATATAAAAGTTCGTCGCATAATCATTGGCACTGGGAGTTCAATCGATATCCTTTTTTAATGCCTTTGATAAAATTTGTATTAGTTGAAAACTTTATCCTCCCAATTACAAGATTATTTATAAGTTTTTCTGGAGAACCTCTAAAGTCAAAAGAAACCATCAGATTGTCACTCAAATAAGAACTTCTTCCAACTCAACCAAGCAGATAGTCGACCTCATCATAGTCGCCTCTCCTACCTATAATGCTATCCTCGGGAGGCCAATAATAGACAAATTTCAAAAGGTCATCTCGACACCACGTCTATGAGTGAAATTCAATATTCCTTCAGATGTAGTTCAAGTGCAAAGGGACATTTTATAGTCAATAAGACATTATCTAAACACCATGACAACAACAATTCAGCCATCCATCGAACTCCCCGAAAAAGTTCCTAACTTTGTTCATCGACTTCAAACAAAAGTCGGTATTGAACTTTCACGTACTTAGAATAGGGATCACCTAAAAAGTTCAACACCTAAAAGGTAAAGGACACCAAAGATATGAGTTAACATATTAACTCAATGCAAAATTCATATATCTATTCTCTTAATCGACATGACTATGAACCACTTACAAAAATCTACTAAAAATTCGAGCATCACTTAAAGTTTAACTAGCTTGCTCTTGACATCATTCATTGTCACCAAAATATCAAAAAACATTGAGAGATATGACCTCTACCCCTTCTTTTCCTAAAACTATGGTATGAAGAATATGAAAAATAAGGTTTGGACTTCTTCTCTTCCTTTATCATTCTTAGAGAACCATGCTCTTACCTTCGCTCTTTTCTTTCGTCGCAACTACATTATATGATAGATTTAAGAAGTGAAACCTAGGCCTTTATCTCTCTCTTTCAACAATTATCGACAGCATGAAAACCTCAAGCATCTTATCATCACCTTAACAAAAGTTTGATTGTCCACTTCTCATGCTTCAAAATCTTGCTGAATTATAATATCATTAATATATCTTTATTTTACATCTTTTAGAAAAAAATGACAACTTGATGACTTTATAGATAAACCCTCTTTACGAAAAGAGGGCAAAACTATTTATTGAAATATAAATGATGGTATAAAAAGTTGAGAGACATAATGAAGAAGCAGAAAAAATCCCCAAAAAAAGTGCGGATAACCTACCACACTTTATCGTATTCCCCGGGAAAAGCTCTCATGCCGGATTAAAGAATGAAAGAGGAAATCTAACAAGGTCTTTGCACCATTCGCCAAGACCGCTATAAAATCCCCCTTCCCATTGATTGCAAAGAAAGAAGAGGAGGAAGCATCGAAAAGCCCCTTTGACGTGGTTGACGCCTTCGTCACCAAAGACCGATGCTGGACAAGTCACTTCCGAACAAGCTTCCTCTTCCTCCGTTCGTAATACTGAATTCGCTGAAAGCCTTCTCCTCTGTTGCCGATCCCACATCTTCACCGCTTCCCGAGTCGTGGAACACTCTTATCGCCTTTTTTCTCTCTTCACAGGAGAAAGTCCTATGTCTTCCCAAATGCCGATGACAACGAAGTATTATTAGGGCTTACAACATTTGGCCGCTACTTTTACAAAGCTACCATAGTTGCGTTGCCCTACACATACTCGAACTGGCCTGCTATACCTAAATCGACTTGCATGGCCCACGCCAACTCACACTCGTCCGAGCCGACTCGCGTCAGCACACAGTGACTCGAGCTTGCCTAACCAACTCATCGACGCACCCAGCCGATTAGCAACCGGTCCTGGCTGAGTCACTGCTAATCCTGACTAAGTCACCGCCAATTCTAGCCAAGTCGTCGCTATATCCAACCACATCATCTATACGACAACCACGTCACATTTTACATTGTCAAGAAATCTTTTGATATCACCACATATCTGCAACTACTCAAATCAAAGACTCAACCAAACCTTTGGCACATCGCGTCAACTTGCTCTAAAGGTGCGCTCCAATCTACTCCCTAAAAAATTTAAATTTTGTCAATTCGAGCTTCGTCGTTGTTGTCCTAAAGTTTTGTTTAAATTCCTCAAATCCCTTTTCGGATCAACACTATCTTACAAGCTATTCATACTATCCGTTGCCATCTCTTTTGTTAGACTTGTCTCAGACTAGTCTGTCATCGCTATAGCATGTGCCATATGACTTGTGCTCCATTTAAGTTATTCAAGTGGAATGATGCAACCCTTTTATTGTTATAAGTTTTTTAATTATTTTTTTTAACATCCTTGTAAGGCATATAATTCAACAATATTTCCTAGGTTTGATATAGCTTCCTCTTCACAAAATCAATTCTAGAACATCGATTATGCAGTCAGGCAATTCTACATTGCCCAGCACCTGAACCCATTTAATTGAATAAAAATAATTACAACTTTATCAAGTTGTCCTTTAGACAACATAGGTTCTCTTAATCATAGTATTCTTTAGGCACTTTTCCACCTAAATCACCAAAGCTTTACTACATAACTGTATCCAAAGTTAGATCTCCTACTTGAGTACAATATTTCAATATATATAAACCTATCACACCATAAATCAGTAAGAATTTGAGCACCATTGAGTAAATTTATCAATTTTGCATCACTTAAATTGCATATAATATACCAATTTACTTTATCGAAATATCATATTTTTTTTCAAAAGTTTTCCTTATGTTTCCTAAACTTTAACTTATCTCCACCTTATTTTGATTTATTTCTCTATAATCCTCCTTACAACTTAACAAAATTTGCAATATTGAACCAAATTAGCAAAATAAAAAAGGTCATATATTCATCTTAGAAGTACAACCAAGAAACAAGAAAATTATGCTTTGGTCATATCCTTGGTGAAAAAACTCATAGGAAGAAAAGTTGCATGTATTGCCATGCGATTCAAAATAATGGAAAATGGAATGAAAGTTTGCATGGAGAAACATCAATAAAACATGAATATTGAGATACAAAGAAATTTTTTGGCTTCTATAAAGGAATGCTTCATTAAAAACCCTTAAAGAGACAAACAAGAATACAACAAATAATAGATTATGGTTTTTAATGTAAAAAAATAAAATAAAATAAATACCATACAACAACTCAATGGTTTCTCTAGCATTCAAAAATCAATGTGATATCATCAATTATGCAAGAAAATGCAACTATTGCACACTATATAAATGATATTCATTATAGTATGCTATAAACATAGCACAAAATAGATCTCCAATAATTTGGAGCTTAGTTTCAAGACAAAGGTGAGAATTTGCTTCTTTTATTTTCTAAGACAAAAAAAAATATAGTAATCGTACATTTTATATTTTTTATTGTCAAAATCACTTTGAAACATAAGGTTGTGGAGCTTCCAACACATTGGATTCCAAACTACAAGTTTATCTACAAAATAAAAACCATCCTCAAAACTAACTTGGATGAACAATTTTATTCGCACAAAAGTTCTACTAAGGAAAACTTATAAGATCACAAGAAATATGCAATATAAATGTCCCCTAACTTTAAATATTTTTCACACCATTTCACTCAATTTTGGCTTCCTCAATGCTAAAATATCTTACATAGATGATCCCCAACCTAAAAATAAGGTAAACCTGCATTTGGATTAAACTTTGACTCCCTTTTATCAAACTTACATAATTATTGAAGCCATTGGTTTATTATGGGTTACCAAAAAATGATTAATATGTTTACAAGAAAATATTTAGCTTAAAATGGATTTGCTTAACTATATTGCATTTGGATTAAACTGTGAACAAACCTGAGTTAGTGCTTAGCTTATTCTGATTTGTTTTATCCTCTACTCGGCATCTCTTTCTATTAAGGACACAACCATAAAATAAACATAGGATAGAAACATTTGACTCTTTAAAAATATTTTACCTATCCCTCAAGAATGAAATTAGCAAGATTCCATATTGCATTTGGATTAAACTGTGAACAAACTTGAGTTGGTGCTTAGCCTATCCTGATTTGTTTGCTTGTCTCATTACATAGAATATAATCCAAAAAAAAAAAGAAGAAATAATAAGGCTACTTAGCATCTCTTTCTATTAAGAACACAACCATAAAAAGAACAAAAGACAGAAACATTTGAATCTTTAAAAAATAATCTATCCGTCAAGACTAACATTAGCAAGATTTGCCACTTCATTTTTGCTTCTAAAGCGTTCCTCAGAATTATTTTAAATGCTCCTACTTTATCTCAAAATGCCCAAACCATAATTCTGCCTACAACAACATTAATCAGGAACTATGGAAGCAACAACCAAAAGAACAAGCCTAAATCATACTAGGCACGTTAAACTACATGAATCCTCCATCGTCATTGCATTCTATCTCAACAGCGCACCAAGTTTTTTAAATTATAATCCGACAAAGATATAGACAAATTGCAACAAATATCCAACAAAAAAAACCAAGACAAAGACAAAGTTCATATCCAATAACACAGATGAACTGAAGGATAAGAACCAAGATCCCAAAACCTACTCCGTGAGTAAATCGCCAGCTGCAGATCGCCCACAGTTGCCTGCAACCAAAGCAAAAAAAATGAAAAACTCAGGCCTCCTTGGATAGATAACCAGTACAAAACTAGCTTTAACACGCAGTAAGTCACCGGACAACCAGCAAACCAGGAAAAAACTACCAATTTTCAAGAACCCGATAAAAATTTCTCTCAATGAAGAACTAGGCATAAATAGGGTCCTATCTGCGATTTGGTAGTAGATAGGATAAGGTAAGAATGGAGTCTGTGGAAACAAAGAACAAATCTTTTCCGCTCCGAAAAGGAGAAAGCGAAAGAAAAAGCCATACCGAATTATCGAGTTCGATTCCGCCCTTGATGACCTCCCTGCCGCTGCGTGAAACGACGGCGACCTTCATCTCCAACCAATTCCAAGGCAGAACAAATCTCACAGAAGAGGCAGCAGATCAAACAGACTCCAATCGGACAATCTTCTTCAATTTAATGTTCTAAGGAACACACTACCTTATTTTAATGTGGATTGAAGGAGATATAGCCAAAGCATTCATTGGTTGCAGTTGTGAAGTTAAGGAATGTGGTTGGGGTTGGAGAACTACCATCTTTTAATCCGTCGTACCATATAACTTGGATCCGACGTACCCAAAGAATTACGAATTACTCTACGTCTAGCTGCAAACGTCTTGGGACACGCACTGTTAGATTTAAAGATCTAGAATTACTTTGGTAGGGATTGGAGCCGCTCTAGGTTTTGCTCCCCTTTGTGTTGTTCCCTCTTGTGTTCGCCATTGCAAAAAAAAAATTGGGCCCTATACTTAGATATGGGCCATTAGTTCTTTTTGTCAATAGATGATATGATTGACAAGGCAACATGAGCAATTACCATCATGGGTGATGGGCAAGTATTATAGCACCATTAGCTTTACTATAGATGAGAAATAATTTAAAAAATACGACCATTATTCTTTGATCAACTGTTAGAAAAGTTAAAAGACTATTGCTCAATACTAGATTAAGCATTATTTATCATTCTTAAAGATATAAATTATTGTACAAATGGTATCATAGTCATAATTATAATAAAATACTAATAACTTTCAAATATATAGCATCATAAAGCTAACTATACCGAAATATATGTGACTTACATGTACACGATATCATAGTTTTAACTACAATAAAATACTAGTAACTTGCACATATATGATACTATAAGCCTAGACACATTAAAGTGTTAGTTACTTGTATATACATGATATCATAGTTCTAGTTATACTAAAATACTAGTAACTAATATATACAAGATATTATAGCTACAGTCACACTGAAGTGCTCATGAGTTACATTTATAGGATATCGTAGATTTTGTCACACTAAAATGTTACTTATACATGTAAAGTATCATTGCCTTAATTTACTATTATTATTTTTTATTCTCATTTATTATCAAGTTAGGTTTTCAGATAACTAAATTATTTTTTAATCATATTTATATATAAAGTAAATACTAGTCCATGTGTTATATATATATATATATATATATATATATATATATATATATATATATATATATATATATATATATATATATATATATATATATATATATTATTAACAAAAAAAGTCAAAAATCAAGTAAAATCATGTAAGCAATAAAGTCATATGATAAGTAATGTAGAATGTTATCGAGATCATGTCAAATCATAAGGAAAAACATAAACATTTGTTAATATAATAGAATATGATATGAAAAAAATTATATAAAAATATCAAAAATAATATTATGATATATTGAATATTACAAATTTATCTATTTAATTCTACCAAACAGTTTTCTTATTTAATCTCTATCTCTTTTAAGTTTTTTATAATACAATGTAAAGTTTTCTATAATAAAATATAATTTCTTCCAACTTTCTTAATTTGTTGATCTGAATAGTATTTGTACGATTTACCTATCTTATTGTACAATTCAAAAAGTTTTTAAGTGTTCTATAATAAAACACACATGTGTGATGCACTTATTGTACAATCTATCTTTAATCCTTCTTTTCATGTTATTTATGAACATGATTGTACAATCATGATCTTCATGATCATACCTTATAATCCTATTCCAGATTCTTAAGCAATTATAAATTAAGTATTCTTATTTTTTAGTAATTATATAATATGATTAACTATATCATACAAAATTATTCTCATTTTCTATATCACTAGTTTGCTTATCTCTCCAACCAATCATACCGATATGATGCATGCACAATATAATACAATTTTAGAGGCATTTATATGAAGATACAACTTTTTAAGGCATTAGAAGGTTCAAGCATATGATAAATCATAAGAATAAGTATAAAAATGATGCTAGTCATGACTTGTAAAATTTTGTTTTTGAAATTTGAGAGGCTCAACACTTTGTCATAATTAGTAGAAGAAAAAAGAAAGTAGGTGAAGGAGTTCTAATTGGTTTAAAGAGGAGTTTGTGCAAGAGAAAAAGACAAAACTAAGAATAATATAGTCTCGAGTGTTGTAGCAATTGAAGGAATTAATCAATAATTGAGCCTTGGTGAGATCATTACTTTATTTTAAAAGGCCTGTATGACTTGTACATGATGTATATGTTTTGATGTGATGTATAATATTAAGTTAAAAACTTCAAATGATATAAAAAATATTTATTTGAAAATATGTACTATTATTATATAATAATATGTTTTAATTTACTATTTATTATATATTTTGATTAATTACATACTAAATATAGGCTATGTGACATGTTTTAAAAGATAAAATTGATAGTTAACAAAAATTGATAACAAATTGATATAACATAAGCAAGTGATGAAGTTTTAACAAGTGTTTCCAATATCAATCTACTATCCATATTAATGTCTCTCGAAGTAAGGTCGTTACCAAGATTAATATGTCTTCAAGAGTATTATCAAATAAATATTGTTGGGTTATTTAAAATAAAATATTTGAAATACACAAAAAAATTTTGACTTAAAATAAATTAATATGATTTCTTAAAAAAATGAGTTTCAAATAAATTCAAAAAAAGATAACATATTTTTTATTGAATTTTATTATTATTGATATAGAACATATATTAATTTACTTAATAATTACTTATTTTATATTATATTATATTATATGTTTTTATCATTAAGCTAATATCAATTAGTTCAACTAATTTTAATTTAACACTTTCAAGTCAAAGAAAAGCACTTCGTAGAATTATGAGGATGGAATAAGAGCAAACATATGATAAATTAAAAAATGCTATAATTATTCTTAGATGTGTTATTTATAATTTTATTTTATTTAAACAAAAAAATGATATATAAAAGAATTATAATAATTGATGTTATATATTACATGCCTTTAAAATAAATATGGAAAAGTTTATGTTTTCACATTGTTTACAAAAGATGCTTTCATTGTTTGTTTTAAAATATTAAAGATTTTTTTCTATACTATGTATTAAAAACAAAGAAAGATCTTTACATGTTTTCAAAATAATGAAAAAAGAGAAATGACAAAAGTATCGTGGCACCAAAATTCAAAAATGGTTAATGAGGATCGCTAAATTTCTCTTAGTTCATCCTTGAATTACATCAAATTAGAGGAAGTTGGCTATTTATATTATATCATAATATTGTAATCTTTCTCATAAGATATTATCTTGATTTAATTAGATTTTGTCCTTATCTAATGGTTCCTTATTCCTTAGTCATATATCTCACGACTACTCCAACTATAACATTATTAACTTTAGAGTTCTCATAAAATCTAAACTTAAGATGTCCCAAAAAGTGTCTCATCATTTTAATACATATAAACTTTCTTATACAATTTAACGATCTTTCCTCTACTAGTCCATGTGAGACTCCATAGTTGTAACAACCTATTTTTTCTTTTCATCACCAACTTTCTTTGTTTCATTTTTTTAAATGTGATGATCATTATTTTTGTCACATATTCTACTCAAATTTTGTAAAATTATATTGTGTTCTGATATCACAAATATGACGACTCTTATTACACTAACCCTTATACTTTAGATTTTCACCACCCTATATCCTTAAATTCTATCATTTAGATGTTGACCACCCTAGGACCTTTCATGTTTCTCAAGAATCTTAGCTCCCATCTTTCAAATATTATCTGTTGCTCTTTCCATCCTTTACTGATAGTCTTGTTGGGTGTTATATAATGCAAACAATAATAATGTTCAATTAGGATGTCATTAAAAGCCTATGCAAATGGATAAAATGCAAGATATGAGAAGAGGGGGAGAGAAGGAGAGAGGAAAAGAGATAAGAATGATAAAGGGCTTTTTGAGTCCCTAATAAGGATCTCCTTTGACTAAATATTATCAACTTTTTTTCTACAAATATTTAGTAATTAATTTATTATCATAGGTTAACAAAACTAATGGTTATAATTTTATCATTGATTTTTTAAACAAATTTTTAAATTTTTCAAACTTTGGTCTCATCATCTCATAAATAATACAATAACGACTTTTTCTTTATTTGTTGATCTTTGTTTATAAAATAGTGAAAGAGATTTATTGTTTGCAAATAACAACCTTATATATCGAGGTTACTTCATGTCATGTTGATATCGAAATATAGAATAAAAAATAATTCTGATTTTAAAAAATAACACAATAAGCACACCTATCCAAAAGATAATATCAATATCCAAAGATATTTTCTTTAAAACTCACTCATTTATGCCTTCAATATTAAAATAATATTAAATTTAATACAAATAATTACTAAATTTTTTTATTACAATAATATTTAATATTTAAATACCATTCATATAATACTTCATAAGCCCACACAATACATATTATACGATTAAACAATAACCAATCTATCGTATCTATCTAAAAGACGATAAGTGTATCCAAATTATGTTCTAAACTCATTTATGTCTTCAATTCCAAGGAAAAGGTATGAATTTATTAACATAATTGATTTTAATATTTACATTAATATTAAATAATAACTTGTATAAGAGTAGAGTTGATCATTTCAATAAGACCATAACTTAACCTCTCTCCTTCACCACTTTGCATTTTGCCTTACGACAAATTTAATCCACATCATTCATTTACTTGTCCATGAGGCAAAAAACAATCAATAAATATATAATAAAAATTGCCACCAAACATTTTGAATAAAAAAATTCTAACTTGAAAATTTAAAATTTTCCAATAAACTGAATAAAATTAACATATTTCGCAGAGATAGTTTAATGTTTTTTTAAAAACAAAAAAGGAGGTATTTGAAAATACCTCAACTTCTTCTTTTCTCATCTTCTTCTTCTTCTTGCCGAGGCTCTAACCCGGATCAGTTGAGAGATACAACGTTTCCCTACACAACTGACCCGGTAGACGGCGACTCCTGGTTTGAAGAATAAATATTTAATACTTTCGTAAGATGATTAAGATTTTGATTCAATTTTTAAATATTTAATAAATTTTTTATTTGTTTTTTATTAAATAATTTTATAAATGATTTTTTAAACTCAAGAATGATACATGAAGAGTCTAATTTAATATTTGATTTTCAAATGTGTTAATGACTCGGTTGAGCTAATTTAATTTGTGTAATGAAAAATATATTTTTTAATGATTTGAATTTATATATTTGATTTTTAAAAAATAGTTTCTTCTTATAATCTATTGATAAATAAAAAATTAGAAAAAAATTGTTTTAAAAATCACGTGCCTCCATTTTATACATTAGAATGTTATTGGCATAAAAGGATCAAATAACTTTTATATTAGTCTCATAAAATAAAAAATTTACCAAATTTATTTTTTTATTGATATTTTTATATCTAAATCAAACATCACCTAATATGTTTTAAAATGCATAAATCACACGACACTATTATGTCGAAGTTGTGAATACAAATTGACAATTTATAGCTGTCATTAATGTAATTACAAAAGTTCCCAAATGCGTTTGATTAAGAGATGCAAGTTGTTCAACCACTTTAATCTTTTGTATTAATTGTATATTTTATTTGCTAGTGTGTTAGTTGGAAAGTTTGTCATTCGATCATCAATCAATTGTTAATAACTCTAGGTTTTATATTCCTTAAAATATACTTAATTTAATTCTTAAAAAAATAATCATACAAAAAAAATACATTTTAATTAATATTCTATCATATTATAGAACAAAACTTATTTTCATTACCATATTTCATCAACAAAACTTTTCGTTATCATCAACAATGATAGCACAAAATTGTAGTTGTCAATGTCATTTTTAAAATATTTTTCATGCACATCTAACAGAAGTTACATGCAAAACATAATCATATATTTAACATTAAATACAATTTCTTTTAGAATAATATACAATACATACAAAACAAATTAAGAATATAAAACTTTGTTCTTCTAAATTCAGAATGTAAACATAAGGTATATTCAGACATATTCAACATAAATTCAAGATATACAAGACTAAATTCAAGATATTCTAAAAACTTTTTTATGCATAATTCAACCAAATGCATTTTTCCATTAAATTCAGAAACAAACACATATACTTATAATTTAAATTCACTCAATCTTCAACAATGTTCTTCCTTGTACTATATGCTCCAGATGAGCTTGCCCTTTTCAATCATTATCGTCCAGCTACCGCTGCATCCTTATCTCAATTTCCTGTATCTATAGTTTACATTCATCTAATTTTCATACGTTCATCCTTATTTTATTTAATTTTTTTCCTTACCTGGAACCCCTCCCTGTATAGCTTTATCATACAAGACAAAATCACTCTGTGTTTGGCTGTACTAATCTTCACATAGCTGTATTGTGTCTTATCAACTTTGCCTGATAGTTTGAACGAGCAGCACCTGAAAACTGTATCCAACCAATTGTGAGAACAACAACAGGGAAAGCAACCTTAGACCTGGGCCTTTTCTTCACTTTCTGATATGCCTTGAGCTTTATCAAGAATGAGCTATCATATGGCAGTAAATACAATAACACAAAACTAAATTCATTCAAACCAAGTAAAACAGCGATGGGTTTGTTCTTAAATTGATCAGATAAGAGCATTTATCACTTTCATACAGCTTATTTGTGTTGAAGAGGTCAGAAGTAACCTCTCACGACAGGTAACGGCTAATAAGGACTTATAGATAAACATCACGAGGTTATCTAAAAGTAATCATATATAACAGTTATGCCTTTACAAGAAGCTTACACAACTTAGAACATTATAAAAGTGCAGTCTTACACCCAAAAGAAAAAAGATGAAAACTGCTTATGATTATTGATTTATTTTTTCAGATAATAAATTTGAATTTAAAAAGTATTAAATTCTATTTAGGTATTATTTTAAACAATTATTATATCATAGATAATAGCTGTTATTGAACATTATCGTGCAGCAAAAGAGTTGGAAAATGACTTGGTAGAAGATGACCTTCCCAGCAGGCTGATGGCTATTGCAGAGAGCAGCATAAGAACTTCATATTTCTGCATCATCACTTTAATATAATGGTAAATAAAATAGATAATTATTTTATAGTCTTAGGTCATTATCCCTATTTTGATTTTTATTTAAATAAATAAACGATGAATAATTATTAAAACAACAATACCTAATTTAGTCATTTCAATGAATACTTTTCAACAATACATCTATCAAATATATAATTTTCAATCACACATTAAAATAATATATTTTTTTTACTTATTTTCTATTACTCAACATAATATTAGTATTATTATATCAAAACATAACCTAAATGTATTATATCATGATTATAATTTTATGTAAATAACTTTTATTTTAAGAATGAGGAATAAATAAAATTAATTAATGCAAAAATATTTGTCTTTAGAATACTAGCTATCTCGAATTAGCTAATTTTCAAACCTATAAACAATTAATTGCTCTCTTCTAATGTCAAATATTGTTGAGCATGTAAAAAGCTAATATGTGAAGACTAAAATGATATGTCAATTAATTAAAGAGAAAATAAGTTGATTTAATGATGATGATCCCAAATTAAAGAAAAACCCATGAATGATAATTACAACAAACTTAACTATGGTTGAAAGTAAGCACATGACTTCATTTCATCTTATATCTCGTATCAATATGTATGAGAAACATGATATAATATACAATGATGAAGTGGGAAAGTTTATTGTTTGGTCCATGCTCAGTGGTGAACTAGTAATAGGATTGCCCTTATAGTTGTATTAGGTTTCATCACAATTTAATTATTTTTCAAACATAATATTTAAGTATATGATTATCAGACTCAATTGTTATTCAATAGAAGATAAGATCGTTGCTTTTTGTTTTTAATGAACATCGATGATATGAGTACTAATAAGTTGTTGAAGTCATCATAGAATAACTTAAATATACAATATTTGTCATCAAATAAAAGAAAACTTTACAAACTATACGATTATAATGCGTGTTAATTTTAGGTTTATCAACGTCAGCGTTAATTTTTGTTTTCTTTCATGCTTGAAAAACAATCTTAGAAGAGCTACTGTTGCAAAAAAGACATGATTCAATCTACGTTGTTGCCTTCACATGATGATAACGAGTGATAATGTCACACAAATCATTTGTGCTATGAACTAGTAAAGTAATAAGTGATAGTTAACAAAATCTAAATGCTTTGCATTTACTAATTGTCAACAACAATGACAACATATAGGATCTAGATATTGCCTAATAGTGATAACATCTCTTCTCAATTAGTAATTGGGTGCAAAGAAGGGGTGTCTAACCAACATTATCGTGAAAATCATAGTTTAAGCCTAAGCCAACAAATCAAGTCTAGGTATTACTTGACAACTAAGATTCTATGACGTTTAAAGGTGACAAGCAACTCAACAGCAAGATAGTTATAGTCGAAACCAATGAGATAAACAGCAATATCCAACATTCTCAAATTTTTATCAAAATTCTAATTATGATATATTTTTGTTATTTATACAAATATTTTTAAAAACATAATCGATCAAAACATAAAAAATTTGGCATTCCATAAAATCATCATTTTGAAAAAATTCATCTAATGATCCTTCAATATAAATTATTTAATATAAATTTAGTTTGTCATATAGGTAAAGAGAATAAGAACATATATATATATATATATAAACTAAAATAGCGCAAAATTAATTTACAAAAATACCCTGTAAAGTTAATGAATTGAGAAGCGTGCTGCAAATTTCAGAATTTGCCAATTTAATATTGTTATTGTCAAAAAAGACGTTGATGTGCAATTTATAAATTATAACAGAAAAACGTATTGTTTTAATTTTTTTAATCTCTATGAAGTTTATTTTTGTTTTATATTTGTGATAAAAAAAATTATCTATCAGCCATTAAAGTTTATTCTTATCCTTAAATGATAATGTTTATTCTTAACCATTAACACCTAAAACTCTTGCCAGCTAAACCGTGTTGACTCCTCAAAGGTGGGTAAAGTTTGTTTTCACAGCTATTATTAAATATTGATTAATTAATTAATTAATTTAAAATAGTAAATATATATATATATATATATTTTCCGATTGTTAAAAAATTGATTCTTTTGACATTCTGTTTTTTGGAAGTACTGTTTTGTAAAATTGATCTATTATTAATCAAATGAACAAATGTTGTAATAACTTTTTTTGAACTAATTAAATAACAATATGAAAAATTTTTATTTTTTTTTACCTTTTTTATTAAAATTAAAATAAAAAACAATAAAGTTTATCATAAAGATAAAATTATTTTTTTAAAACGAATTAAATAATATAATATAAAAGTACTTGTGGATTTGATTAGTTCAAATTAAATAAAAATTGTTAAGTTTATTTGATAAATTTTAAAATATATATTTGTTATAAAAAAATACTTATATTAAACAGTGCTAAACAAACCTTAAAGGTGGTATTTCTCAATCATGGGCAAGATATGATTTTTTAATGAAGCTTTTGGTTATCTATTTTGAATTTGATATATTTTTTGAATAAGTTATTTTATTAATTATGAAGGAAAAAATTCAATTAAAGCTGTTGAGTATTGATTAATGCTCAAGCATGATTTTACAACATTTGATAATGGTTTATAAATGTTTGATTCAACTTAAGTAGACTACCAAAAGCTTCAAAATTTTTCATGAGGAAACATGATTTATAAAGAAAAATAATGAAAGAAGATCAAAAGGTACATACAAAACCTAAAGATACGACCAAATGCACATGAAGCAACTAACAAAACTTGGGGCTTCTCTATGCATATTTTATTGGAGCTTCATAGCACCACTATTTGAGAGGAAGTTTATACTCCCACTATACTTACCAAGGCATAAACAACACAAGGCTACTACTCATCTCTCGTGCAATAGGGATTGATTAGCCCTACTCAAGGGTGTGGTCACTATCGTATTCATTTGTTATAATTGCATCAAAAATCTCAATACAAGCGAAGAAACTATTATCAACTATCATAACAATATATTATGTATCAATCTATATATAGGCTTATAATAACACAATTTGTTATATCAACTATTTGTGATTTTTTTAAAAAAATTAAAATTTTAAAAAATTAATAAAAAAAATTATTATGACACCAAAATAAAAATTTAGATGATAAAACATTTTAATTTTTTTTGAGAATTTTTGAAAATTTAATTGAGATAAAACTTAGATAACTAAGTTAAAAGAATAAATATTGAAAAGATGTGCCAAACACACTCATTTGCCTTTTTGGGATAATTTTTGTAAAAAGGAAGGGATGGTGATGAAGTAGATGTGCATAACATCACCCCCTTGTGAAGATAGGTGACACGTTTGAGTGTAAGGTGATCATCCATGAATGTACAACCACTAAGCAAAGTAGTGTGACTGAGGGGAAGTCCTTACACATGTAAACATAAGGATCTATGAAAGCATGCAAAGCATAGTAGTTGCACACATAGAAGGAAGGTTTCGAATGCAAGTGTGCATTAGTCGTGCATGCAAAGGCAACTAGAGGGTCATTGTCACTAAGTAGAATGTTGTTACATTCCACCTAAATGCCATACTCAATATAATAATGGTTAGCTTTATTACTAAGTTTGATAGGAGTTTTACTATAACATTATTAACCTAATCAAGTGAAGGTGATGATAGAACCAACTTCAACTTTCTTTTAAATTTATTTTATATTTAAAATATGTATTTTTCTTATATAAATATTTGTAAATATCAAAAATAAATTATAATATCAAATACCTTAAATATAATCTTAATAATATTCAAGTTCATGATATGCTCATATACTCAAATAAGCAATCATAAAATATTAATACATCTTAACATATCATAGATACAATCATCTAAAATATATTTCTTTTAAATACAAATAATATCTAAAGCCAATATTATAAATCTATATAAAAACATGTTATTAAACTTATTTTAAGTACATTTATGATTTCTCATCTCTTGGTGTCTTAGAGTTTTGATCTATAGTATAACTAAAGCTTAAAAAGCCAAGTAAATAAATTGTTATCTAAACAACAATATGAAACAAAATGTCATAACAAAATAAGTTGTAAGAAATAGTAATAACAAAAATATGACAATTGTGTATAAAAATACAATGTGAGCACATATGAGTATATGATCAACATATAAAAAGATTTATGAATACAATTTCTTATCATGCCCATTCTTTTACATCACTATATCTATTTCTTTTCTATTTATTTATCTAAATATAGTATTTCTATATATTTATACTTTAACCCTTCAAATTATTTTATTTTCATAACATGTTTCTCATCTATCTCATATCTGATAATCTTTATAAGAACTTAAGTATTTCTTAAATAATTATTATTTTAGTATTATGAGATTTTATTTTATCTCATATTATATCATCTGATATCATATCATATTGTATAAACCATAATGTATAAACATATCATATATTATTTATATCAAGTATACAAAATGTAGATATCATCCTATAATATATTTGCATTAATTATAAATAATGAATCTAATCTCATATCTACATTAAATACACAACATGCACATCTCACACTAATTTCATAAGTTTATTAGTACAAAATTTGGATGTAAATTACTCCAAAAGTCTTAAAATTGAATTTTTTTGATGTTTCCATTATCATCTGCCATCGTCCTTTTTTGTTCCATCATCGTCAGCTGCAGTAGCCATCACTCGTGCCTATTCGTGCCACTCGCGCTTACTTGCTCGGCTAGTGTGATCTACAATGACCTGAGAAATTGGCTGATGATTCGTTCGACCCATTCCTACTCGTCAACTATGACAACCCGATATATCTGCTCTTACCTGCATTGACCAACGCTGACCTACCAACCTTAGTTGACCTGCACTATTCTGCTTGACTTGTACCTACCTGAAAATCAGATTGAAGCGTTGAGACCTCCGTCCACTTCGCATCAATCATGACCCGCCATTTCACTGCCTATTATTTCATCGCTTGTTATTATTGTCGCTCAAGATGCATAATTTGTTTGGAAACTATTTAATTTAATTAATTTAATAGTTTTTAAAGTTAATTTTTATTAAGAATATTTCTTTTATAGTTTGTGTTGAATTTTAAAATTATGAAATGTCTTTTAAAATTCTAAAATATGATATTTAATCTTTTTAATATTATTTTATACTTATAGGTTAACAACTTGTTATTATACCCTTAAACTCCTTATAAATAGAGATACTTAACAGGCTTTTATGAAGATGAAAATGATAAAATAAATTTTTTTATTTGTATACTTTCACATTTGTGAATGATGTGTACCAATCTTTAGTTGGAAATATTCAAACTTCTTTTGTGAGAGATAATAATCATAGGTGAGAGAATTTCATAGATAAAGTTGATAACTAAATAATCTTTACTTTCACCAATATCTTTAGGTCTTTGCCCACCTTTTTACTCTCTTAATTTAATCATTAAAACATCACTCTCTTCAACAAGGCTTTAAATCTTGTCTTACTATCTTATTCTTTTTTTGAGTCAAGCCACTAACTCAACTACTACTATATTACCCTTTTTTATCTTCAGTGCTCCATATGTCAATGCCTACAAAACTATAAAATATTATCAAAAGGTATTCTTTAGTAATTTTTACTTTTTAGATAGTAATATAAAGATAGATTTATTTTTTCTTCTATTAAAGTACTCCACATTGAGTTTATTTTAAATTTTTTATTTTATATGTATAAAATTTGATGTTACAAAAATCACTTTGTAAGATTCTATGTTTAATACATTATGTGCTACCACCAATTTCACTTTATAATTCATAATATAATTTTAGATATCAATATTTGAATAATTCTAAAATATCACACATATCACCTAACCCTAATTAATTCATAGTTTTCTTTTTATATTATCTAATAATTTATTAAATATCTATTGTATTATAAGCTCTAAAGTAGACCTTAATAGAAATTTAAATTTATCATACATTAACTTTGGGTATAAGAATATATGATTTTCTATCATAAAAATCTTTTGTTTAATATATTCAACTTTAGTATCAAAGAATATGATTTTCTACTTTATACTAATTTTGGTATTAAACTATATTGTTTTTTGATAAAAAGGATTTTTTTTAATTTTTATCTAAAAATATTAATCTAAATAATAAAATATATAAAAACTAAGTAACAAAATTTCATGAAAGAGACTATGTTATAATTAGACATAAGTTAGAACAGTTTTCTCTTGAAGCTTACAAGAAATTATAAGCACGTGAAGTTGAAGTTTTTAGGATTATTAAAAAATTAGGAACTAATATGTATGCGTTGGATTTGCTAAAATCATATAGAATTAGTATAACCTTTAATATTAAGGATTTAGTCCCTTTCATGACACAACATCCAATACCTAGTGAATCATTAGAACCTAATTCTCTCATGTTAAGTGAATTTGTTCTTATAATTACATTAGTCTTAAGAGTAAGTAAGAATAATATGAAGAAAATTTTAGATAATAAGACAATTCTAACAAAAAATTATAAACTTAAATATTTTTTAGTTTGTTGAAAAGGCAAGCCTTCAATCAAGAACTCTTAACTTACTTATGATGACTTACATGATATCATGTCACACCTCTTAGAGCACTATTGTACCCATCACCCTGATAACACCTAGCCAAGCTCTCTCCCACCTGGGGAGGATGACAAGGAGAATCTAACGTTAGCTCATAAACACACATTAGCTGGCGTCGCACTAATTTCATAAGTCAACTAGTGCAAAATTAAATTAAAACTGCTTCCAAAAGGTGTTAAACTTGAATTTTTTGTTGCTTCTATTATTATCGCCATCATATTACCATCATCAGCTATTGTAGCCACCGCCCAAGCTTTCCTGTGTCTCCTATGCCTTCCTGCTCACTTGTATGACTCGCAATGACCCGAAAACCTAGCTAATGCTCTGTTTAACCACGTCAACCTGTCACATATGACGACATGGTATATTCGCTCTGATATGCTAACCCGTGCTCTTTCACCAGATTTGTGCCTACCCGAAAACTAGACTGAAAGCATTAAGACATCCATCTACGTCGCACTGATAACACCCTGCCATTTTGCCGCCCATCGTTTTGTCGTTTCATTGCTTGTCGTTTTGTCCATCTCAAAAACAATTTCAAATAGCTCTACATAAAGAATAAAAATATCTTAATAACATTATTGATATCAACATTTGAAGCAATATCATCAATGTAAAATAGTGTGGATCATAGTCATACTTTAAGATTGTAATTCCTAACCTCAAAACCTCTTCAAACACCATCTTTGATAAACATAAGTTTAGTTTAGCAAGTATGTTCTTTTGTTGCTAATCGAATTCCTAACTTTTTTTTTTATCAAAATGATGAATTGCAATCCTAGAATTTGACATAAACAATTTTGTTAGCTCTAATTCAAAATGAAAGCTTTTTATTATCATTTTATTAATTTCAAAGCAAAACTACAGAAAGGAAAATTTCATTAAAATTTATACTTTCAAAGCTTTCTCTTGATAATAGTTTTTTTACACCTCCATAAGGTTGTTTTCCAATTCAATTGAACATTTCCACTCATTGCTTGGAACTTTATGTGAAAACCTTAAACAAGCTCTTTGAAAAAATATTATTGACATTAAAATTTATATCAACAAAAAACCCTTTATCTGTACAATCCACAAACTAATAAATTTTTCCCAAAAGACTCTTTTTGATGATATGCTTAAATTATAATTCAAAGATACTTTTAAATTAGCATATTTTTTTGGGATGACTAAAATTGAATATTTCAATGACACCTTTAAGAATTTTTAAACTATTTATATGTATGTCAAAATATCAATATCATGTATTCATATATATATATATATATATATATATATATATATATATATATATTATTTATATAAAATTAAAAATTTAGATTGTTACAAAGTCAATTATTAAAAGGATTATTCAATGTATTTATTATGCTGGATAATATGAAGGGTGAAAATTACTTAAATGTGATGAATTTTAAATCAAACTCTTACATCCATAGGCTTCTATTGATGCAAAAATTAGATTCAAGAGAATTTAATAAAATCTTAATTAATTGAGATTTAAAAAGGGTGTGCTTATAGAGTGAGTAGAGGAAGAGAGTTAAATCTAATATGTCAATAATAATTAAGGAAATAAATATGATAAAGAGTAATTATAGGATTTTTTTATTAGATTATCAACCTCTGTTAAACTAGCGCCTCGGACGCGTACTTATAATTGACAGTGTAAAGGACATGTCTTATATTTTCCCTCAAAACATGGGATTATTATAGCCATTTCTTTAAATATAGTTTAGTTTTAAGGTATGTGCACATGCATTGGGATAGTATCATTGGGATCATTATCTAATGACTTGATATATTTATGGATGTAAGGGGGTTACTATCATTATTGGTGAACTCAAAAGTTACTTCAATAACAATTTAAGTGCCCAGGGCAAAGTATGTAGAGGCTTGAAAATGAATTTTCATGAGTTGATTTGGAATGGTTTGGATTCAAATATTCTTTTTACTCAAATGACTAGAGGTGAGAGTTTGTTTTCATAAGCCTATACCTCAAGGGTCTAGCATTAAACACTTAGATCTTGAAGGTTTAGCATTAAGCAATTGAATCTCGAGGTTCTAATATTGAGTACTTAGGTCATGAGGAGCTAGCCTTGAGCATTTTACCCTTACTTCTTTCTAGTGATTGCATTTTGTATCAATTGATGAGCCCAATTTATGAATTGTTGAATCTTTAATATCCTTAAATGATTAAATCAAAATTCTAGATAAGCATAAGAGTGCTCCTTTTTGAAAAATACCATCAAAAGTTAGATAGATCACAAGCAATGTTGAGAAATAAATCAATGAAAACACACTTACAGGATTAGTGGTTAAATCCACTTGTATTTTTTAGTACAAAATCAAAGTGAAAATGCTTGTGTGATCATAAATCAAGCAAAACTTTGAATAATAATTCAAAATCAATCATTTATCAAACTCAGATGCAAAGTAAAAGAAAAGGATGCCTCGAAGAAAAAAGATTAAAAAGTCATATCATCTCACAGTAAAAAAACCACACTTATTATCTTATTACCAGTAAGATAATTTTGAGACAAAAACTTATGTCCATTCACTTAACCAATAAATATTGAGATTCATGCTAGATTTTGACTGTCAAACTTCATCTCAAGAGAGATAAAGATTAACACATTTATCAGAATCAACACTCTTAAGAAAATCTCTTACCAAATTTTTGGTGTAATGAATTTTTAATAGAACCAAAAAGTGAAACAAAGAACAAACAAACAACAAAGACATGACATTGTTGATGAGTGTAACTTGATCAACAAAAGACAAAGCCTTAACCCTGAGAGTCTAAGATTCTAGCATTAGTGAAATGAATAAGATGCTGAAAATTGGAGATGATAGAGCTAGTGACCAAGGGGATCGCATACCTCCCCTTTACATGACTCGAGGGATGCTGACAACCATAAAAATGCGTTTTTGGCTTACCTGCCTATCAAAGCTGCATAGGCACAACTAAGGATCAAGAACGAAGGATGGATTAGTCTCTCCTGATCCACGCAATCATCCATAATCCTCTCGTCACAATCAGCGTCGACTATCAGCAAGCTGGCCTCTCTGTTTCTTGAGCTGTGCGGCTTTAAATCGTTGCACTTCCTTCTCCAGCCCAACCACTCAACTTCTCTACTTCCATTGCTCCTCTGACCTCTCGCGCTAGCCGTGAGTGGCATAAGACACTGCGGTGTGCTTTAAAACACCAAATTCAGCTGTCTGATTTGGTCGACCTTCTCCTTCTCTCGTGTTCTTTCTATGACCGTCTTTTGTTCCTTTGGTAGCTCAAGGGGCGTTTGTCCTCCGTTATACGGTCGCTCTCTTGCTCGGAAAAAAATCGCATTTTTATCGTTCAAGTAGTAAGCGATTCCTGTTGTCGTCCCACCGTAGTCGGAAGGTTCTCGGGAGGTTTGATTTTGCTTGTTTCTGTTTTTTTTTTTTTTTTTTTTTTCTCGCGAAAAATCTCTGGAATAGGAATTCGATGGGTTTTCATGGAGCGCTTGTCATGCTTTCTGTGGAGCTGATATAAAGCAGCCGTTTTAGAGAGTTTAGGTTAGCATTGGAGTAGCGGGTGGTTTTCCCGTTTGAGAAATCGACATGGGGGAATCCTTCATGACCTCTCTGACCATGGAGAACCACTACCCTTCCACCTTTCTCTCCATGGATCCAACTCGAATCAGCACAACTGCCTTGGCTATATCACTCGAAGACTCCGAGCGAGAGCTCGTCATCCAGCCTCGCCACAATATGTCACTATCTCTTCCGGCGCCTGACATCAACCTTCCACTACCCGCCGACCGCTTCACTCCGCCGCCTATTTGGGGCTCTGATTCATGCGAGGTCCTCGACGTCGGCCTTGGCCCCCACGTGAACGAAACCGAGGCCACCATTCACCATCTCCCCAAAGTCTGCAGCCGCAAGTGCTCCAAGAGAGCTGATAGCATTTGGGGAGCATGGTTCTTCTTCAACTCCTACTTTAAACCCATCCTTTCGGAGAAATCCAAGACCAAGATTGCCCCCGAGGGCACCCAAGTCTCCGGTTTCGACAAATCGGATCTAAAGCTCGATGTTTTCCTGGTCCAGCACGACATGGAGAACATGTACATGTGGGTCTTCAAGGAAAAACCCGAGAATGCTCTCGGAAAGATGCAGCTGCGCAGCTACATGAACGGCCACTCCCGGCTTGGCGAACCCCAGTTCCCTTACAGTGCCGATAAAGGCTTCGTTCGTTCCCACAGGATGCAGCGCAAGCAATACAGGGGTCTGTCGAACCCGCAGTGTATCCATGGGATCGAGGTCGTCAGGACGCCGAATTTGGCAGCCATCTCCGACGCCGATCGAAAGAAATGGGCGGACCTTACGGGAAGAGACCTGAATTTCTCCCTACCAATCGAGGCCAGCGACTTCGAGACCTGGAGAAACCTCCCCTGTCCTGAGCTCGAGATGGAGAGGCCTCTTCTCAAGAACCATTCGCAAATGCCTCCTAGGCGACTGCTTAACGGCCCAGGGTTGAGCCTGTTGAACCATGACGTGGAATTGGTGGATCTTTCTCCTCTTTGTCACAAACGCAGGAAGGATTTCGTACCCCATTCCATGGACGAAGATTGTTGCCCCCTAGTAAATAACAACGGCGAGAGGACGCAAGACACGGACTTGCATCAAGTTGAGCCGTCTTGGGTCCACGATTTCAATGGAGTGATGAGACACATGTGCGGTCCAGTGACCGCAGCCAAAACGATTTACGAGGACGACAAGGGTTATCTAATTATGGTGAGCTTGCCCTTCGCCGACCAACACAGGGTGAAGGTTTGCTGGAGGAATGATTTCTCTCATGGGATAGTGAAAATATCGTGCGTCAGCACCGCTCGAATGCCTTACATAAAACGACACGACAGAACTTTCAAGCTGACAGACCCCTCGCCGGAGCACTGCCCACCTGGAGAATTCGTAAGAGTGATCACCCTCGCGAACCGAATCCCCGAGGATGCCAAGATGGAAGCTTATTACGACGAGACCGGCACTATTCTGGAGATCATGGTTCCAAAGCACGGTTCTGAGCCCAAAGAACACGAAGTACATGTTGCCTTGCGTCCTCCACACCTCGGAACCAACGATCCTATGCTGAGTTAAGTAACTCTTTAAGCTTTGTGATGTGGGTTTTACTGCTACTTGATGTAGTCTTGCTTTAGTCTTTGCTAACAATGCATCGATTGTTGTTCATCCGATGGTTACCTTTGTTTATTTGATGTAGATCTTTCTCCATACCAGGGATTCTGCTGTATTCTATTTGATTAGTTCTATGTTTACCTTTAGTCTTTGTGAATAAAATTTCGGTTGTTTTGCCTGTCATTTCATTCCTCTGATGAAATTACGATAAGTATTAATAGCATTTCAGTCGTTTGGTATATTTGGTACACTTGGTTTTGTTGCTCTCCTGCAAGGGTTATATAACGAAGATGTGGTTATCTGAAAGGGCTTAGTGTTAGCTAAGAAGAGGTCCACTCCTTTGATTTGAACTTTTGTTCTGTTGTATGATATAGACAATGCGACTTTTGAAAGAATGTTTCTTTCTTCGAGATTTTTTTTGAAGTTAGATTGTTTAGTTCTCTATGTTAGCTGTTGCCATTCTATATTTATCTTAATTGTTGTTTTGCTGGCTGTTCATTTAGAAGCCATTCGTTTAAGGTCGTCTTTGTTTGTTCACCAAACATTTGCCGTCTTGTTGTTTGTTCCATTGACTGTTTCTTCTCGATAATCCCTTTGAAAGATCATCCATTTTCATTCCATGGTTATCTAATTTGCCTTCAGAATGCTTCTTAAGCACTGAAGAGTCCTATGGTGCTTCGAAAAATGCTTATGGAACAATTTAAGAGATTGAGGCTCAAGTTGTGGTTCACTTCTTATAAGCACATACCAATAGTTTTTTTAATTGATGTGCTAAACTAATCTCTTGGGCTTGATTTGTGCACAACTTAACCTTATAATAGACATCAATCTAGCATATAGAGAAATGTTAATGCAGTACTAATCGTTCATTATGAAAACTTAAGCATTGTATCACTTATAAGTTGAGAAGATTTTGAAGTATTAAGGTTTGTTTTAGTCAAATAAGTAGCTTGGAGAGCTTTAACAGGGCCAAGATTGTGATGATTTGGACCATTCCAGCGCCGTATTCGCGATGTCTTCTGCGCGATCCCTCTGCTGCAGCGCGCATGTTGGCGGTGATCAGCCCGCCAACCCGCGCAGAGGACGCGCGCCATAGGAGACTTTATGGGTTGGGGAATCAGGAGCAGCGATCACTGTGGAGACGATCCTCGCCATTGGATGGTGAATTATTGAGAAATGCGTGGACGGTGAGGATGCCTTCTTATGGGATATTCTTAAAACTGAGGATTTTGTTCAATTATAGTGGGGAAAATGATTTGATATCCTACATTTGAGTTCTGATCGACGTGTAACTTTGTTAACCATAAATGTTTCTTTAAAAAAATGTATTGTGAAAGGCATTAAATTTAAAATCAAAATTATATAATCTATCATTTATTATATTAAAACATGAAATTTAATTTTATTAATTTTAAATGATAATACTTGTTATATATTTAAGTCTAAAACCATTAAATCATAATTAAAATATAACATAATGAAGTTATAGTTATGATGAACTAAATATGAACAGTTCATAGTTTTATAACTATTGGCATTAAATTCTTGTCATTTAAAATCTAAAATATTATAAAAATTAAAAACATAAGAGTATAAATATTTTCTCACATTATTTTTGAGTTTTTTCAATATAAGTTTGATATCTTTATTTTTATTTATTTTTCTATTATTATTTTTATTAATATATTTTATGTGGGTCCAAACATAGCAATACTCTCATTATTATGTAAGCATTGATATGTGTTGCTTGTTTTTAACTTGACTTAGGCTAAAAATAATTGTATTTGAAGCTCATCCTTGCTGCAATACAAAATAAGCTATAGAATACTTCAAAATATATGCAAAAAATACTTGGATAGGATTTTTATGGAAAAAAATTATTAGAGGATTAAAAAGAAGGTTTTGAGACCTATGATGATTGTGACAAAGAAGATAACCATTCTCCACATGTATATTATATCCTTTCTAAATCAATTGTCCAAGATTAAGAATATTATTTTTCATATCAAGAATAAAATATGCATCTGAAATAATAATTAGAAGTTCATTCTCTTTGTAAAGTTTTATATTATCTTTGTCTTCAACTTTAAACTTTGATGACTCTTCAAGGCTCACATTTGCTTGTACATTTTCAATTGAATCAAATGAATGTTTTTTTTTCACACATATGAGTGCTTGTTCATAAATCAAGAAATCATACATCTACTCTTTTGTTACTCTCTTTTTCAGCCAATAAAGATATTGACTTTTCTTGTGATGTTTCAACATAGTTTGATTGATTATTCTTATGCCAACAATCAAAAGCATAATGACCAAACTAATGACAATTGTAATATTCAATATTTCAACCATGTCCTCGACCTCGAGAAGCATTATTTCTTCCATGCCCATGTTGAGTGTAAAAGATTAATTAAATTTCTGTTGATATCTATTTTAGAAACGACCTCTTCCACGTCCTCGATATGAATCTTGTCCTCTTCACCTTGAAGTTGAATTTTCTTTCTTCAAGGTATTTTCTTCTTTCAAATTCAGTTTTGATTCTAATGCTTGATCAATATGTGCAACTTCAACCCTTTTCTTTAGTCATTTACTCATGCATTTGTAAAGAATCAATTAGCTCTTTAATAGATAAACTACATATATCTTTAGATTCTTCAATTGCTGTTATCACATGCTCAAACATAGGAGTTAAAGAACGAAGTACCTTTACAATCACACGTATATTGTCAATTTGTTCTCCATTTCTCTACATCAAATTCACAATAGAAATCAAACTTGAGACATAATCAGAGATAGTCTTTTTTTCATTCATCTTTGATTGCTCAAAATCACTTCTAAGGATTTGAAGACGTCATGCATCACACATTCAACACATATGAAGATTTTGTTGATTTTATTCCAAACTTCTTTGCTTGTAGTTACTTTTGCAACATTCTCAAAAGTAGCTTCATCAAACTCTTGATATATCAAGAATGATGCCCTTTTGTCTTTTTTTTTTATTTTCTTTCAACAGTTTCTTCTCCACTTCAGTAGCATTTGATTCATCAAAGCCATCGATAACAATCTCTCAAAGGTCTTGTGAGCCAAGAAGGGTTTTAAATTGAATGCATCAATTATTATAATTGTCGTTCGTCAATCTGGGAACGGTCTGTTGCACAATTCTAGACATTTTGAATAAAAAAATCCTAGTAAAAAAATGCTTATGCTCTTCTACCTTCGACGCTGCAGCAGTCAATTTTCTTTTTCAAGCTCTGATACCACTTTGATGGAAATAAAGTTTTGAGAGAAATTCAAAAATGACAGTAAAAACCATAAGCAATGGGAAGACAAAAACTATGAACTTTTTCATTCATTCATTCATAATCACAAAGCAACAATTACACCAATTTATAGGAAAAAAAAAACTAATTCTTCAAATAATTGCTGCTAATTCGAAAGTTTGTTCTTAACTTAAAATTTAAAATTATTTAAACATTTAAATTCTTAAAAATATTAACAAGCATTTAAAAATACTAACAAAACACTTAAAATATGTTAACTAATACTTAAAAAATTTTAACAAATAATTAAAATTTGCTAATATGATTTCATTTCAGTTGGTATATATATGTTTGAAGGATTTTATAACTGTGAGCAGGTAACCAAAAATAATGCATGCTGGCACGTGCATCACAAGGGAAGTATTAAATGATTTTTGGGTAAACACCAGAGCATTGCTGGTGCTCTTTTTATGGTTTTGCAGAGGAACACGTCGACCATGACTCGAATAATCATTACTATAATAATTGTACCTAATCCTCTAAGTAAAAATATCTCATAAGAAGGCATCCTCACCGTCCATGCATTGCAACGCATTCGACCGGCAATGATTGTCTCCACCATCCTATAAAAATGTGATCCGTCTTACCTTAGTCTGAAGCTCATAACGTCCTGAAGCTGTAGTTGTTCATGGCGCCGTTGCGGGTCGGAATAGATTTGGGCGCGTCCCCTCTCCAAGTTGGCGGGTTGGTTCTAGGAAAATACATTGTGGTGAACGGATCCAAGGGTTCGATTAGATTAGTTGTCTTTAATAGTGTTTGTTATCTGATTTCAATTCGATAATAAATGAAACAAAAAAGAAAATTGCAGATGTTAAGGTGAACGGCGAAGAGGCCCCCAGCAGGGTGGATGTGGTGCAGGCCTTGAAGGATGCGCGCGATTGTGTTAAGTCCTTCTTCGGCGCCCCGTCGTACAACTCGGCCGTCGTCGTTGTACCCAACTCGACTAGCAGCCGGAACCGCGAAGAAATCCTAAGCATCGCTCGAGGAGCCGGGTTCAACGTCGTGAATGTCATCGACGAGAACATTGCGGTGGCCTACGCTTACGCCGAGATGGTCAGCAGAAGCACCACCAAGCGGATCGTTATCGTCTCCAACACTGGTGGCGTCCTCGACGTCAGCGTGGTGTCCGTCAGCCCGGACGGGAAGACCATTGAAGTCGAAACGCACGACTCGCATCACGAGCCCATAGATCTTAAGAACTGGGAAAACGAAAGTCACAAGAAGCACGGCCCTGGAGTTCTCGGGTTTGTGGCAGGCGCCGTGCAAGAAGCTATTCGGGTCCCATTTGATATTTTGAGCGCCGTACTGCCGGGTCCCAAAACAGGGGACGTCGATGAGTTGGTGTTCGTTGGCGAGGCTTCCAAGTCGGAGAAACTTCGACAAGAGGTGCAGCAGAGGTATCCCAAGGCGACGGTATGGGAGGGGATGGATGCCAAACACATCGCAGCATACGGTGCCGGAGTGATAGCTTACAAGGACGAGAAGATTCACCGGGGACCGTGGACAGAACAACCTATCTTTGGTGATGTGGACGAGGGTGGTGCCAGCAGTGACTTGCTGGACGAGGTGGAAAAGCAGCTGGGCGATCAAGCAGATGTTCTAGACGAAACGAAGGACGAAGACATTGGCGTCGGGAAGCCCATAAAGTTGTCTTCGGTGATAAATTAATGTATGCGACGGCGCGGGACTGTTTGCTGTTGTAGTTGCTTTGTTTGCTGAATCGTTGTGTAATGTTTGTTGCGTACCCTAAGTGCCGAAAGGATCGCGTTCCGTACTGCAAATAAAAGGCACATGTTTGATAAAAGCTTTGAATGTTTTTGCTTTTTTTTTTTATAAAAGTTAGACAACATGAGTTTGAGTAGGGGCATCAGGATGGAATCCTTAGGATCCCAAACGAACTCATTGAGGCATGTAGTATGAGCAACCTAGTTAGCAGGCGCGTTCCCTTTTCTGTGAATATGAGAGAACTGGACTGCCTCCAGTCCCCTAACATACTTAAGGGTCTCAGCAAAAAAACCATCCTAAGGAGGGTGGGATATCATCTCACGAACCACTTGGAGAGTCGTCATCAAGTAAATTTGAATTTCCACAACCTGGTGAAAGGGAAGGGAGCCCCTAAGCAAGTTAAGGGTCATGAGCATAGTTTGGACCTCCATCATGTTAGCAGCCTAGGAGAACACCCTCTTGCTAGCCACCAAGAGTGATTGGCCTTCCCATGCAATCTCTGACAACCATGTTAAGGCCGACAATGGAATCACCAAACGCAGCATCGCAATTAACTTTTATCCATCCTGTTGGGGAGAAGCCAACCATGCGTTACAAGCAAGTCCAAATAGTTGTCAGGATTCCCGCTAGATAGGGATGAGTAGAAGAGATGCCGACTGAATGCAGTGTTCACCTCGATCTTGATCGTCTGAAGCAACGAGCACGGCAGAGGCATCGGGTTGTTTAACAATCTCCTAAAGGTCTTGCGAGCAAATAAGGGCTTTAAATTGAATGCGCCAATTATTATAATTGTCATTCGTCAATTTGGGAGAGATCTGTTGCATAATTCCAGACATTTTCAATGAAAACACCATTTAAAAAAATACCTCTACTCTTCTCCCTTTGATGCTGCAACGTTTGATTTTCTTCTCTAAACTCTGATGGAAAATAAAGTGTTGGGAGACTTAAAAAGGCAACAGAAAGCTTAAGCAAAGGAAAGACAAAAGCTATAAACTTTTCATTCATAAATTCATCATCACAAAGAACCAATTACATCAATTTATAACAAAAAAAAAATTAATCTCTTAAATATTTTCACTTAATATAAAAATTTATTCTTAAAAATACTTAACTAATAAAATACTTAAAATATGCTAAAGAACATAGCCTTCGCAGATGTTTTTGTCTTGTCTTCCACAACAACCTCCCTTCCCGTGTAGGGCGACCACTGCGGCACCATATGCCGCGGTCACTTCGGCCGCGATCCCCTCCCATTCCGTCGCCTTGGGATACTTCTGCTGCACCGCATGTCTCACTTTCTCGAACTTGGAACCCTTGCCCACGAACACCACCTCGTCGACTTCTACGTTGAACTCTTCACTCAGCAAGGTTCTGGTAAAAATATCGAACGGTTACTGCACGATGCCGCTCAAGCCTACCGCCAACATTCTTGCGGCCGTGCGATCTGACTCTGGTTGAAGTCGCCCTTGATGTCTGGCAGGCTCGGCCGTGCGATCCGCTTGTTGGTGTCCCTGACCTTCTCGCCGTAAGCGTTGGCCACCGCGATTTTCTCGTCGATGACGTTCACGACGTTTAAGCCGGCTCCCCGGGCGATGCATCGGATGGCTTCGCGGTTTCTGAGGTGCGTCGAGCTGGGGATGACGACCACGGCAAAAATGAACTTCGGGGCCCCGAGGAAGGACTTCACAAAATCGCGCGCATCCTCGAAGGCCTGCACCACGTCTACCCTTTTAGGGGCTTCTTCACCGTTCACCTTAACGTCTGCATTTTTTTTTTTTTTTTGCCCATTTATTATTGAAATAAAATCATATGACAAAAATTTTTTAAGATGAATAATCTAATCGAACCGTTTGATCGGTTCACCACAATGTATTCTCCTAAAGCCAACCCGCCCCTACTTTATGGACCGGAGGAACTGAGTTACACGGATCACAGTTTTATAGGATAACAGAGACGATCCTTGCCGTCGGATAAGGAATTGTCGAGGCATTCGAAACAAAGCCTGGACGGTGAGGATGCGTTTGCATGAGTGTTTTTTTTTTTTTTTTTCTATTGAGGATTAGGTTTAATTATTGGGGGTGAAAAAGATTTGAGTCATTGTTCACGTGTTCTTATGTTAATCATAAGAGTGTGACCAATAATGCTTTGATTGCTACCCAAAAATCTTTTAATAATCTCCTTATGATGCACGCACTAGCATGCATTATTTTTTTTTATCTTCACAATATCACAAAAAATGTATTTGTTCTTAATAATATTAAATATCATTGATATTTTGGTATCATTATTTTTAGACATTATTTCATCAAATTATCTAAATTTTATCCAAATGGGTTTTATATTAATCAAATGTTTTAAAATCTTAAATTTATGTTATCTTATATAAGTATTAGAATCATTCTTTATAGACAAATTTTAAATAATTCATTTCAATATATCTCAACTTAGAAGTTTATTTGAAACTGTTTCTTATTCATTAATTTTTTTCGAGAAATCATTCAACATTCACTCTTCATCTTCTTTGATACCTGTGTCATAGTTTCACAACATTATTTTTCTCCAAATCTTTCTAATTCTTAACTTCTTTTAATTTTTTTTCGACACTTTGGTAGTCTCTCAACTCTTTCTTCTCTTTCTTCTAAGCTCTTACCTAAGTCCTTTATCTTCTTTAATATTCCAAAACTTCTCTCACCGACACAACTTTCCTTTTATACAAATTTTGTGACACTTTCTCTTCCCAATTCTCCATTTTGTTTCAAATGGACAACCATTCTTATGAACACCTTTATATCTTCCTAGCTCTTGATTAACGATAATTCTCCTTCAATTTAGCTCATTGTCACTTGTAATCTTTCACCAAACCTTATTATAGGTTTATGAAAATTTAGGAATTAATTAAATTAATTAAAAATTAAAAAAAGTGATATTCCTTGTAATTTTTAATTATTTTTATCTTTAAAAATTTATAGACTATTTTTTTTAAATGTTCTTGATCAAAGGTATTGGTGGCAAAATTTTACATTTTTTTAATAAAATATAGTATTTTAATACTTTTTTCAACCAAAAACCCTTATAAAATTTATTTAATTATTTTTCTCAATTCAATTTTATCTTTTAAATTTTGTGGTCATCCTACATCCTTTTTTTATGAAGAATATTTAATTAAATTTATTCTTGAATCTAATTCTTGATTTTTTTTTTTCATAATTTTTTTTACTTTATTTAATATTTAGATTAATTTAATAAATTTTTTAACTTGTAAATATTTCTTTATTAATCTCAAATCCTTTGTTTTAATACATAAAAAAAAATTATTTTCACTAATGTGTTTTATTGATGGATCCTAAATAACTCATATACTTCATTTCTCAATTTACCTCCTTTTTTATGTGTATATATCATTTTTGTAATATACAATTTTTCAAGAAAATTTTTATCTTTTTTAAAAATCCTAAAAATTTTCTAAAAAATAAAATAAATAAAAATATCTATAAATCTAAATTTTTATTATATTTAGAATGCAAAGTTTTCTGTCTACATTTAAGACCTCAATCTTTTTTTATATCTTAGAAAAATTTGATTTCTATCAACTTGTATATTTAATTTTTATTAATTTATGCATTAACTTTTACAATTTATCTCTCTTCATTGAGGTATTGTATTTCACTTTTAGTTTTTATGATTTTTCTAAAGAAAATTAAATAAATAATTGAACTTTTTAAATTTTTAAAAAATTCTAAATGATATAAATATATTAAAAAAATAAATTTTGACTAAATTGTCTTTATGTAGTGATGAAATTATATATATGATATAAATATTACCCTAGATAATGATAATATCAAGATGAGGTGAGATATAAATCTAGATAGAGATGATGTTTATGTGAAAATGAGATGTAACTTTGACTAGTGATGACACCAAAATAAGATTAGACATAGCCTTAAGTAATAATGATGTCACGAAAAAATAATTTATAGACTTAAGTGATAATGATTTTATAAGGAGATAAGATATAACATTTAAGTAATAATAGTGTCACGATTATGTGAGATATAAATTTGAGTGGAGATAATATCATGAGGTATGAGATATATCTTTAGTAGTGATGATGTCATATAAGTCTAAAATAATGATGATACATGATGATATGTAAATAATTATTATATTATTGATATGATGATGAGATGTGACATAGCTTAAATGATGCTTATGTCATGAAATGTGTTACATAATTTGTTTTAAAATAAACAAAGAAAATTTGCATGATAAAATAACTATTGAACTATGTAGAAAATATTATAAAACATAGTTTTTTATTATTGATTATATTTATATATCTCTTACATTTCTCTTGTTTGCATGCTTTATTGCCACAACTTATATTGCTAGTTAGTCCACTAAGTCATTTCTATTAGCTCAACATACATTTATTAATATAAACAAGTATATATGGTGCATATTAGAAGACATGCAAGAAGTAATGTGAGCGGAGATTATAATATTAAAATATTTGTTGAGATCTAAAATTTAATTTGCTATAATGAAATAATAATGTGATAATATAATATAAGGAGTATGATGAAAGTATGTTGCTTGAGATAGCCTATGATTCATAAACTTTTATTATTCTTTTTAATTTATCCTTTTGTTTTGTTACTTGATAAAAAAGAGTGAAATGTTATTTTATTGCATGCTTATAAATATATCAAATTATTAAAAAAAATAAAGTTTCAACAAGTAAGCATTTAATAATAATATTGAATATATGTAATATATAGATAAAACTAGAGTCAAATTTTATAAAGTCATTATTCAATGTAGCACACTTTTGATTTCATATGTTATTAATTGTTATAAATCATTTTGTCATATTGATATTAGTCTTATTCATACTTAAATACCATAATTATTTATGCTATTTAAACAAGTCTCATTAACTCTTATATACTTAGAGCCCCATACTCGTTTACTATAACGTTTTTAAGGATTAAGTCTAGGATGCTCAAAGCATCTCCTATATTTCAAATTTATTTCAAAAAGCTTGTGTTTAGTTTTTGAGTTCCTTCTTTATTTCTTGCATAGAACTCTTGTATTTTTCATAGTTTTCTCATTTTGGGCTTTATGTAACCAATTATTGTCTATATTATTATTGATCAGATCTAGCTCCTAAGGTTGTGCATGTTTATGTAACCAAGTATAATCTTCAAGTAAAGTTCTTATAAAAAAATTAGACTTGTTCTTTCGATTAATTATCAATATTTATCAAGATAATTAATCATTGCTATTAAATCATTAAATATATTCTAATATTTTATAATAATAGAATCATATAGTTTTAATATATATATATATATATATATTTGTTTATATATCTCTTATCTTGGTATTTAAGAATTAGTGATAGATGTGATATTATTTTTGTTCATAAGGTTTACTTACTCAGAAATTTTAGCTTCTAATATATTTATTTTTTGTATTTATATTAAAACTTTCTAATTTTAGCCTTAATATAATTTAAAAATTATTGTATATGCTTCCACATTTATGAACAAAGGGTGTACACCCTTTCTAGTTGAGGAGATTCCAACTTTTCTTACGAGAGATAATGATCGAATGTACAAGATTTTCAACTAGAGAACCAACAATCAAACCCTTGTGAGGGATAAGAATTGAAGGTGAGGGACCTTCCACCCAAAAAGCCGATAACCAAACAAATTCTCGCTTCCTCCAATACTCGTAAGTCTTCACCCACCCTTTCATTCTCTTAATCTAATTACCAAAATATCACCCTCCTCAGCAAGGCTTCAAATCTTATCCTATCATATTATTATCCCTTTTAGCTAAGTTTTTCTACTAACCCAAATCACCACATCATTTCTTTCCTTTTTGGTGCTTCACATGCCTACGCCTATAAAACTACAAGATATTATCGCCAAAAAGATACATTCTTTCAGTAACTTTTATTTTTTATGTAGTAATCTAAAGTTAAAATTATTTTTTTCTTTTATTAAAATACTTTACATAGAATTTGTCTTAAATTTTTGTATATATGAAATTATATATGAATAAAACTACTTGTAAGATTATATGCCTAATTTTTAATTATTGTCACATACTCTACTTAATAGTTTATGCTATAATTTTGGAAGCTAATCTTTGGACAATTTTAAGATGTCACATATGACATTTAATCATAATTTATGCATAGTATTCTTTTGCATTTCTTAATAATTTATTAAATATCTCCAGTATTGTAGGTTATAAATAAGAGTCTAACAAAAGTCTAAATTTATCTTATATCAATATACTTTATATATGAATTTTTTTAAATTATTTTAAGGATTCAAAAAGTGATGTTGTGTGAATTTGAAATTATTGATTATGACTACATGTCAAATTTTTTTATATGACGGTGAAGCTACTATATCTTTAGTTATTATATTACTTGTTTGATGATAGAGAATTATTATGCTTATTTTATTAATATTATTTTTTGAATATTTGAATTGTGTATCTTAATATCAAATATGGATTAATCATTTGGAGACTTGATGAAGTATTTCATGAAACAATCCACATATAATGACATGTCAATAAATATTGATAACTTTTCTTAAGTTTAACTTAACTAAAATCCATGATTTATAATTTTAAATAATTGAAATATTTATTATTAATTGATTTTGTCATTGAATTTATGTTTATCATATCATAATGTTCTTACCTAAGGGTTTATTGGTCATTACATGTTATGATATTTATGATTAATATTGATTATTATTAATAAATATGGATTGACTAGATAAGACTTTGATATTTTGAAATATAAAAATTTGAATTAAATGTCATTAAATAGTATTAGGATCTTAAAATATAGTCTTATTTAATGATTGGGACATTATGAGCATTGCATAAATCTTATATTAAAATCTCAAGACCAACACTTTGAGGTGACAGCCAATGTCAACCTTTTGATGCCAAATTTGTAAACACTAATGATCAAGCCTAAATTTTTGTTAAGAGCATCACCGATAGATTATAACCAATCTTATCACATTAACAAAAAATTTGAGTTTCCTAAGATGGCCAATAATAATGTGGGCTACAATTAGTGCCATTAAAGAGTTCAAACATGCAAATATTTGTGTGTTGTTGGGCAACATGGCCTTGTATGAGTGCAATAGGTTGATAAAGGTGCTATAATAAGAGAGTTGTGATGGCCAACATGCAACAATAATAGGTCCCTTACAAAGGTGATGGTTCAGAAGATTTACGATCTTTTAAAATTTTCAAAAGAATACTTTTTACAATTGAAATTATTGTAAAATTCTACCATAATAGATTCTTTTGCAAATCCTATATATGAACGGCGAAGAGGACCCCTGCAGGGTGGATGTGGTGCAGGCCTTGGAGGCTGCGCGCGATTGTGTTAAGTCCTTCTTCCGCGCCCCGGCGTACAACTCGGCCGTCGTCGTTGTACCCAACTCGACTAGCAACAATAACCGCGAAGAAATCCTAAGCATAGCTCAAGGAGCCGGGTTCAACGTCGTGAATGTCATCGACGAGAACATTGCGGTGGCCTACGCTTACGCCGAGACGGTCAGCAGAAGCACCACCAAGCGTATCGTCATCGTCTCCAACACTGGTGGCGTCCTCGACGTCAGCGTGGTGTCCATCAGCCCGAACGGGAAGACCATTGAAATCGAAACGCACGGCTCGCATCACGGACCCATAGGAATCCCGATTGCAAGGAAAAAATAATAAATAAGAGAGAAGCAATCCCGATTGCAAGGAAGAAACATAAGGAATAGGTAGGAGAGACTACAGAAAGACTTATTGCCAATTGATATAACATAGAAGAAGATCTTAGAAGCAAAAAAGAAGGAGAGAGGAGCTATTGGGAGATGGTTTCAATAGAGCCAAAGGAGTTATACTTAATCTAAAATAGGGGGAGCTTAAGATTTGTTTTTATTTAATTTAATTAAATTTTATACAAAAGTTGGAGGGTTTGGTGTGAATCATGAGTTAAGAATATGATAAGAATGATTTAAGAACATTTAGATTTGATTCGATTCGAAAATGATTCAATTTAGGTGAGTACATTCTCGTTTGTGTAAGAATATGCCATACAATGAATTGTATAAATGGTTTGTTAAAAAAAAGGTGGCTTAGTAAGTCGATATATTAGAGTTTAATATAGGATATGTTAGGTTCAACGTGTAACAAATTACTTGGAGTTTTTAAGGCTAAGGATGGTTCTTTATGTTGGTAGAGTGATCAAAATGACATATTGTACAGTTAAGTTAAAGCACGACATGTTTGGCAAGACAAATTAAAGGAACTAGTTTTGGAGGGTGACGTATAGCACAAAGGATGCACTGTAGCTATGTTAGGTTGAGAATAATAAGAATTTCGAAAAATGATGACACTTAACAATGGATTTTATAAAAAAGTTATAGGTATCATACAATATGATATATCTGACGAATGGTAAGTTAATAAGACATTACGAGATCATCATGAAAAATGTTTTTTTGCAAATTTTATCAAAAACATAATAAGTGTTATAAATATATTTATATGAACTTTTAGTCATTTATGTGCATGCATAATATTATAAATTATATAGAAGATAAAGAGATTAGATAGAAAACATTCATCTTACATTTAAATAAATAAATCTAAAAATAATGTTATAAATATACTAATAAACTTATATATATATTTAGATAGTTTCACTTAGGGTTTTATGATATTTTTATATGGCATGATTACATAATATTTTATTCATATATAATTCATCTCTAATATTATATACTTATTTGATTTACATGAAAATAAAGATATTCACAAGAATATGATTATATAATGAGATATAGAAATATAAGCAATAATTAAAAAAAATAATCTATTACATGGATAATCGACATGACTATTTATAAATAGTGAAATAAAAAATAATGATCGGTATTCTTTTACGATAGTACCCTTAATATATTTTTTTAAAATAAATATACTCTTACAAGTGACATGATCACATTTGATAGAGTAAGAATGCCCAAAAAAATATTCTTATTTATACAATGCGATTAATATTCTATATAGGATAGTTTAAGTAAAGATATCTTTAATTAGATATATGCTAGCAAGGTAACATAAATGTTGGTTATTATATCCAAAATATAATAGTAAAAAAGGAAATCAAGTATTAAAAGTGATTAAAAGTGATTAAAAATGAAAAAAATATATAACATAAATGACATTGAAGTATTTAATAATGGATTTTTGTTGTTTGTGGATATCGATTATTATTTTGTCAATTAGATATTAGTCTATTACATTTCATCATGTTTCATAATTTCGTTGTTTTATATGATTTATCTATTAAGCTTATTAAAATTTAATTTTACATCACAAATCAAGCATTTATTATATCGAGATATGGAGATTATGATATTATAGATGATTTTATTTCTGAGATGTGAGAATGATGTAGGTCAAAACATATCAGTATAATGAATGTGTTGATTTAATAGATATTATTTAACATTAATTGTTTATCACACTTTTATTTTATTATAGTTTGTAATAAGTCACATATATAAAACCCTTATGATATTGTTATCTTTTTTGTTTTTTTTTATTTTTTTAAATAAGAAGAGTATTTTTATCATATTTTTTTGAGTTTAAGTTTAGTTTTATAAGCTCTTTGAAGCCATATTATTAAATGAAAAAGAATTAAATTTTGTTTTGACTTAGCACTAATTGAAATTATGACTTTCTTTATCAAGTGTTTATATAACTATCCAAATATATCTCTATTAGGATTTGTATTTATCTCCACCTTATTATTATCTTCCCTTAATTGTGGTGTCAATGCTTTATTGAGATCTAATTACAAGAGTTTCTCTTGCCTTTTTTTCATCAATTTTTATATGATAGCTTTGCCAAGATCCTACTACGAGAGTTTATCTTGAGAATTCTTGGTCACACTTATTTCCATGCTGTCAATTATTAGAAGCTTATGGCTTTCAGTAGTTGTCATTCACCACTGTGCTTGTAATCACTCTAGATCTTCTTAAATGAGTTGTGTAAAATATCCAACAAATGACTATGCTTGTAAATGTATACTTCCTTTGTTGTGTGCAAGTACTCCATCTTCAACTATATCTTGAACTTCATCAATGGCATACAATCCTAACAAAACCTTAACTGTTGCTACTTCTCCCACATATACTTCTGAACGAGAGAGTAAAAACCTTAGCACTAAACTAATGTCGACCCACTCAATGAATCATAGGTTGAATTGCCCTCTCGATGTGCCAAAATTATAACATTAAAAAAATTATGTAGTCATACAATATGATGATCAGATGTTAACAATGATACAATAAAGATGCTAGCACTTGACAACACGAACAATGATGATTGAAGGGCAGGTGGCTGAACAGGAGACCAAGCAATTATGGGTGGCCAATGATGGCAAGTGGCCAATGATGATGATGATTGGGTGCAAACGGGTGATGGTGGATGATTGACAATGATGGGTGTAGCATGCACAAGTTCAAACCAACATGAAGTAACATGAAATAGTTACCAAATGTATTATGATAAACATAACAAAGAGAATCATAGGAAAAATATGAGAGCTATAGTTGACCCTTATGGTTGACAAAAAAGACTATTCGAAATAAGATTTAGCTCGGGCATGATTTCGACTTCGAATGGGACAAATGTGATGCCAACGAGCGTGTGCTTGTAAGCTAACGTAAGATGCTCGTACGTCAAACTTCTTTTTTTGAAAAAAAATAACATTACGACTTGATGATTATCTTTTTTTTTATGGGCTTTAAAGTTTGTGGGTTTTCAGTTCTTCATTTATCTTATAAAGATATATTTTTTTACCATTAACGTCTAATTTTTTTCCGTCAATATTTTGTACCTGCATATGATATAGAACCAAAAATTTTGAAAATGAATGACATTAGGTTTATATCCATTCCAAATTTCTTGTAAAGTCATATATTATACAACCTTAGTAGGAAAATGATTTAGCAAATAAACTAAAAAGATAACTATCTCTACCCAAAATTCTTATATTGTTTTTTTATTTTTCAACATAGTTCTTATTATGTCAAAGATGGTATGATTTTTTTGTTTGACCACTCCATTTTGTTGTAGACTACAACTGGCTATGAGTTGATGTCATATGTCTTCCTATTTGCATAACTAAATAAACTATCCATATATATACCCACCACTTCAGTCAAATCTAAGAGTCTAGATCAATTTTTTTATTATCAAGTTCAAATTTATTTTTGAATTCTTTGAATATCGAGCAATTACATGAGATAACATTCTCAATATGTATAATATAACCATTTTCAAGTAATTTTCTAAAACTAAGAATATTCTTTTTTGTGTCTAAAACAAAATATATATCAAAAATTAAATCAAGAGGCTTATTGTTTTACTGATTTTATATTTTATTTATCTTTAATTATTAGTTGTATTGAGTTATTAGAACTCATGTTGCCTTGCATTTCTCCATCTCTTCCAATAGATCTTTCTACCCACACATTTGACTGCTCACTCCTAAGTTAAGGAATCTTACTTTTTTTCGCAACTTTTATTTATGTTTATAATAGTATTGTGTCTTCACGTGTTGTTATAATATAGACTATTCATTCATGTAATAATAGTTTGAAACATAATGTCCAAGTTTGTGACAATTATAACATTTTGTATTTTTTGCCTGTCCTTAACCTCGAGAAGTATCACATCTTCCACATTCTTATTGAGTGAACACAAAAGAGTTTTTATGTTGAGATTTGTTTTTGAAACCACATCTTTTCGATCTCTAGAATGAGCAACATCCTTGTCCCCATAAATTCAAGACACGTCACTCATTGATTATGTTCTCTTTTAATATTAATGTTAACCCCACTATCTGACCAATAGATGTAATGTTTGTTCTTTTTTTTAGTCTTTAGACGATTCACTTATAGTGAATTTATTAATTCTTCAATTATAATATACATAGTTTTAATAACATAATCTATTTATAAGTTTAAAGAAAAAAACAAATACACTAAATTTTGTAGTTAAATATAAACATAAAGAGTTTTTATGTTGAGACCTATTTTAGAAGCCATCTCTTTCCAATCCTCAAAATGAGTCACGTCCTCATTGATGAAAATAAAGTAAAATAAAATAGACCTCGAATTACAAACAACAAACTTGTATTTGAGAGTATTTGGGAGAAATTGAAAAATGGTGATGGAAACCCTAAGTTATGGGAAGACAAAAACGATGAATTTAATTTTATTCATGTGTAACAATAAAGTAACAATTACATTATTTTATAAGCAAATAATCTCTCAATTATTTACTTCTAATTTGAAAATTTGTTCATATTCTAAATGATAAAGATCAACTTAAAATTTAAAATTTAAAATTATTTAAATATTTAAATGCCTAAAAATGTTAACAAATATTTAAAAATACTAACAAACACTTAAAATGTGTAACAAATACTTAAAGTTTACTAAAGTTATTCTCCCTCAAATTTAAAGTATCTTCAAGCCTAATTAATTACATAATTCTTCAAACTTTTTCACTCCAAATAATTTAGTGAAGATATCAGTCATTTGTTCTTCAGTAGTGTAATGTACCAGACTTATAATTTTCTTGTTGACATGATTATGAAAAAAATGATACCTTGCCTTGATATGCTTGCTTCTCCCATGTAGAACTAAATTTTTTGTTAATTTGATGACTAATATTGTTACACCCCATTTTTTCCTAGGCTGATTTTTGGCATACATTTTTTTTTTTTTTTACATATAGACAGCTCAGATCGTCCCATACCAACCTGAGTAGCCTACGAAAAACATAGGATATAACACATCATTACACACCTACTTTCCTTAACAATGTGGATCCCACCTCCCGGGTACACCGTCAAATCAGGTTCATGACTCCTGAATTAACAGATGGACTCGCGCAATGTTACTCCTGCTAGACCCAATACTCCTAACCCATACCGATAGGAGAACCGGTCTAATAGAAGTCTGAACCCCCACGGTTAAGTTCCATAGTCATGTAATGACCTCACCATCAAAAATAAAATACATAACATCCACAAATAAGATATGGCACTCCACACACCATACTCCAATACAATAAGGTAGGGCAGTAAATGGAGATTACATTACAAGAAATAAACCAAGTCTAACAAGTACAATATTATCCAACCAGAACATAAGCCAGAATTACCCTCACGGATTACATAACATATGAGAATAACAATCTCATTAAGTACATCCAATAGTAACAATCAACTAACCAGAATATTTTAGACAATCACAAATCAGATATCCTCCCCAAACCTGCTGACTACGATCCCACCTAATCTGGTAGCGTCAAGTCTGCCGAGCCACTGAAAATACATAATACAGGAATGAGCTACGCCCAGTAGGAAAGACAGCTAGTAAAACTCACATGCAAGAGAAGGATAATAACAACAATATAGGAATACAGCATAACAATGTATGGTGGATAGGCACTCTTAGTTCCAGACTCTGACCATCCACAGTCACCCCCAGTCACAACAGAGTAGCTCTCCTCTGTGCTCCCAGGTAGCATGCCAGCGGGACACGCCCATCTCTGCGCACGCATGGCGCCTAGCACCCGACACCGCAGCGTCTCTCGTCAATCAATCTTCTGGAGACTATAGACAAACCCGTCACATAGATCTCTAGCCAACGTGAGACACCCTGGCTAGCCACGGCGAGTCACCCCTGCCGCTGCCACTCTCAGGCGCGCAGGCCTACACTCGTGGACCAGAAGAGGTCGACTCAGCCACCGTCCCAAAGAGTCCTCTACCAACAACTTCCATAGAAGCTCACGCCCCTACAGTCATTGCCAATCTCTAACTCTAAGATCCGGCAACATGTATCCAGGTACAACAAGGCGCATACCAATCACATGTATACTGTGGAAGCTAAGTCTGAACCGCATAGTTACCTACCACAACTACCCTAAAACATCATATAGGGTCTATAGTAGTCCGGTCCAGTATGCCAATCCATAAAATATGCCAACACTGAGTAAACTGACTCAATCCATGTCAATGCCATCCAAGTAACATAAACTGTATAGAAATTCTGACTATTCTGGTAACACTTACCCAAGTGTCACACTTCCTTCCAACTGATCCAGCTGTACTGAATTTATAGATAATTTCCAACAGTAACTTTCAACTTGTCTATGTGATTTCCCTAAATCACATTTTTCTCGTTTCAGGAAATTTTAAATTTCAACTTCAATTTCTGCCCTTTATCCATTTTCCGAAATTCGAAATAAATTTCCAAATAAAATTTAAATTCCACATATATCCTTTTTCCGAAAATTCGGATTAATAAATTCCACATATATCCTGTTTTTCCAAAAATTCGGATTAATTTCTGAATTAATTTAAAAATTCCAAAAAAATCAAATTCTGCCCTTTCTTAATTTTCCGAAATTCGGAATAAATTTCCGAATTAAAATTTAAATTCACATATATCCATTTTCCGAAAATTCGGATTTATTTCCGAATTAAGTTTTTCCTTCGCCATTCGTCCGCGCCCGCGTTCCGCTGAACCGGGTTTCGCTGCCGGTTCGGAAAACCCGCGCTGAACCGCGACACCGCCGAACCAATTTTCTTAATAATCCGTTAATTGGATTGATTTTAATTACTAATAAAATAGCGTAAATACCATTAATTACTTAATTAAATTTGTAATTATCTAAACCCTTCTCCTTCCTCGGTCCGACGCCCGCGAAACCCTAGCCGACGCAATCGCCGACCAAATCAAATTCTTCCGCCGATTTCCGGCGACCGCGAACAAGGAGAAACAAAATTCTATGTTCATACTATCCTAATGTTTCAATAATGTCACTAATTTCTAAGGATTCAATTAAAATTTTCCACCAAAGGAGTTTCATCCGATCCCCAATTTGACAATTTGCGAAATTAAACAATTCCAGCATACGATACTACCTTAACATGAATAAAGCACATAATCAATTTCAACACATGCTTGGTAAACTTCCCGAATTCGACAGCATAATAATTTTTTTTATTTCGAAAACCCTAAACATGCTAAATTCAATAATTGCATTAATCAATTCCAAAAAAAACCACAATTCGCATGCTCAGGTAGTAATTTGCAAAATAATCCATGTGTTTAATTTGCTAATTAACTGATTTAAATCTGAATTTCCTACCTTTCTTCTCCGGCGACGGTGGCGACGGTGAAGCTCGCACGCGACCAACCGCTGTTCCTCGCCGCACGAAACCGGTACCAATCGATTCTCCTCGATCACGCGAACCTCCAGGTATAAAAAGCCCCTTGAAAGGCTGCCGGAAAATATCGCCGTCCGCCGCGAATGCCTCGTCTCCGGCCGCCGTTCGAAACCCTAAGGGTCGAAACGGTTCGGGTTAAATACCCCGCTTAAACCGGTAATAACCCGTTAACGACCCATTAAGTGCCGGTTGACCTGCCAAAACGCCGTTTAACCTTCGATCAGCCGGTTAATCTCCACCGCTGATCTCGTCCGTCCGATCCGCTTATCCGCGGCTTATCCAAACGCACGCGCAAACGCACTCGGCGAACCGCCCCCGCCTTCGCTGAACCGCTCCGGTCCGGTTCACGCTCGGTAAAAACCAATTTCCGGTTTAATTTAGATGGATTTTCGAATTTCTAAAAATTCAATAAATCAGGGAAAATTACTTAAAAATTCCTCGGTGCTCCGAAAAATCCCCAGAAAATTTCAGAAATTCTAATAGCCTCCAATTGAGCTCCTGGCTCATCCTACTATCGATCTGAAATCATCCAAGCCAAAAATTAATTTATTAAAGATTAACATAAAAATTTTTACTGGGTATAACAATCTCCCCACCTTATCAGGAATTTCGCCCTCGAAATTCAGCAAGAAGTTCCGGCCACTTCTCCACAACATCCTGCTCTAGCTCCCAGGTTGCCTCCCTTTCGTCATGTCTATTTCACAGAACCTTGACCATAGGGAATGACCTGTTCCTCAGCAATCATATTTTAATCTTTTCAATCATTTTCATAAAATAAATTTATTCTTTCTCTTTTAATTCTCATTCTTCAATCTCTTCATCATACCTTCATAATCATAATCTCTTAATTTTCTCTCATATTCCTCATATTTCTTCTTCATAATCTCTCTCTTCATATTCATCTATCTTCCTCTATATTCATCTATTTCTATTTCTCATTATTATCAATTTCAACCATCTCCTTTGTCTCAAATTCAGTTCCTTCTGAGTGAATAGATACTTGAGACTCTTGTGATCAGAGAAGCAGTCTACGGACACTCCATATATATAATGCCTCCATATTTTTAAGGCAAATATGATAGCAGCTAACTCCAAGTCATGAGTGGGATAATCCTTCTCATAATCCTTCAATTGTCTCGAAGCATACGCCACAACCCTGCCATCCTTATTAATCGAAAACTCCACTTCCCTAGCTGGTGGAAGTCCAGGCAATTCCTCTGGAGAAACCACAGGGAAGTCTCTCACCATTAAGATATTTGACATAAGGGTAGTAGTGGCTTGACTATCTGTCACATAAGCCAACCAACCAGTACAACCCTTCCTCACTAGTCTCTCTGCCTGAAGAACTGAGATCAGGGAAATCTGTCTATTTAGACCAAAGTATATCACATCCTCCGAACCAGGCACTCTGATCCTGACCTTCTTCTCCCAACAATCCAGCACCACTGCATGGTAGCACAACCAATCCATTCCCAAAATGATGTCGAACTCTGCTAGTGGCACACACATCAACTCTGTCACGAACTCGTGTCCACTGATCAGAATAGATCCGTCAATCTTCTGAACAGTGGGAATCTCCTTCCCATCAGGAAGCCTAACCAATAAGGGTTCCTTCAAGTAACCCTTGGATCCTGATATCTGATTCCAGATCCTCTCAGCAACAAAAGAATGAGATGCACCAGTATCAAACCAAGTCATGCACTGCACGTTGCCAAAATAAAGCATACCTGTGATCACCTCTGGTGACTCTGAAGCCTGCTGCTGAGTTAAAGCAAATACTCTGGGCTGTCCCCCAGATGAACCAACCGGTCCTGTGATCCTCTGTTTCTTCCTTTCCGGGCAGTCGGTCCTTATGTGTCCTGGCTGTTGACAGTGGTAGCAAATAATACCCCCAGTCCGAGTACCTGTCTGTTGCACTGGCCTCTCGGAAATAGGCCGTGGCTGGACCACGCCCTCCTGGGTACCACGGTGATCTCTGTATCTCTTTTCATTTTCGTTCAGTTGGGCATTTCTGAGTCCCTTCCTCTTGTTATGAGTCTCTCTCTGGGCCTCCATCCGGGTGTCAATAAGCTCGACGGATCTCGCAGCCTCCACCAAGTCACGAAACCTGGCAAACCGACTCACAACTAGCTGGCGCTGCAGCATAGGACGAAGTCCCTCCAGGAACATCTCACATCTGCGCTCCTCAGAAGGCACCAGCTCTGCGGCGTACCTCGCCAGATAAGTGAACCTCGATAAGTAATCGTTCACTGACATCTGGCCCTGCCTGAGGTGTATAAGTTCCCTCCTGAACTGAGACATAGCAGAAGCCGGAATGTAGCACTCCCTGAATGCCTCAACAAAGTCTTCCCATGCTATCTCGCTGTTCTGGGCCTCCCCATACATGGCGCGCCGCTGGCCTCTCCACCAGGTAGCAGCCTCTCCCTCCAATACTAGAGCAGCAAGTACTACCCTCCTGCCAAGTGGACATCCCAAGGCATCAAACAGCTCAAGCATATGAGCCATCCAGTCATCAGCCACCGCTGGGTCAGCCGACCCACTGAAGCTCCGCGGACGCAACCGCATGAAGGCATCGATCCAATGATCCACGGCTGGCTCAACTGGCAATGCTGGGCTCGTCTCTGGGGTAGGAGTAGTAGATACAGGTCTGCCTCTAGCTGCTCCACGAGCGAAAAGTCTCCTGGTACCAGCCATACTGTCAAAAGCAACTAATCTGGCATTAGAGTCGTCATTTGGCATTTGGCATACAGACTACCATAGTATAATAAAATGACCAACAGTTCTCCCCACCTTGGGTTGAACTTCTATACATGTCTAGCCCCACTATCCTAACCTAGGGCTGAACTTCTATACATGTCTAGCCCCACTATCCTAACCTAGGGCTCTGATACCACTCTTGTTACACCCCATTTTTTCCTAGGCTGATTTTTGGCATACATTTTTTTTTTTTTTTACATATAGACAGCTCAGATCGTCCCATACCAACCTGAGTAGCCTACGAAAAACATAGGATATAACACATCATTACACACCTACTTTCCTTAACAATGTGGATCCCACCTCCCGGGTACACCGTCAAATCAGGTTCATGACTCCTGAATTAACAGATGGACTCGCGCAATGTTACTCCTGCTAGACCCAATACTCCTAACCCATACCGATAGGAGAACCGGTCTAATAGAAGTCTGAACCCCCACGGTTAAGTTCCATAGTCATGTAATGACCTCACCATCAAAAATAAAATACATAACATCCACAAATAAGATATGGCACTCCACACACCATACTCCAATACAATAAGGTAGGGCAGTAAATGGAGATTACATTACAAGAAATAAACCAAGTCTAACAAGTACAATATTATCCAACCAGAACATAAGCCAGAATTACCCTCACGGATTACATAACATATGAGAATAACAATCTCATTAAGTACATCCAATAGTAACAATCAACTAACCAGAATATTTTAGACAATCACAAATCAGATATCCTCCCCAAACCTGCTGACTACGATCCCACCTAATCTGGTAGCGTCAAGTCTGCCGAGCCACTGAAAATACATAATACAGGAATGAGCTACGCCCAGTAGGAAAGACAGCTAGTAAAACTCACATGCAAGAGAAGGATAATAACAACAATATAGGAATACAGCATAACAATGTATGGTGGATAGGCACTCTTAGTTCCAGACTCTGACCATCCACAGTCACCCCCAGTCACAACAGAGTAGCTCTCCTCTGTGCTCCCAGGTAGCATGCCAGCGGGACACGCCCATCTCTGCGCACGCATGGCGCCTAGCACCCGACACCGCAGCGTCTCTCGTCAATCAATCTTCTGGAGACTATAGACAAACCCGTCACATAGATCTCTAGCCAACGTGAGACACCCTGGCTAGCCACGGCGAGTCACCCCTGCCGCTGCCACTCTCAGGCGCGCAGGCCTACACTCGTGGACCAGAAGAGGTCGACTCAGCCACCGTCCCAAAGAGTCCTCTACCAACAACTTCCATAGAAGCTCACGCCCCTACAGTCATTGCCAATCTCTAACTCTAAGATCCGGCAACATGTATCCAGGTACAACAAGGCGCATACCAATCACATGTATACTGTGGAAGCTAAGTCTGAACCGCATAGTTACCTACCACAACTACCCTAAAACATCATATAGGGTCTATAGTAGTCCGGTCCAGTATGCCAATCCATAAAATATGCCAACACTGAGTAAACTGACTCAATCCATGTCAATGCCATCCAAGTAACATAAACTGTATAGAAATTCTGACTATTCTGGTAACACTTACCCAAGTGTCACACTTCCTTCCAACTGATCCAGCTGTACTGAATTTATAGATAATTTCCAACAGTAACTTTCAACTTGTCTATGTGATTTCCCTAAATCACATTTTTCTCGTTTCAGGAAATTTTAAATTTCAACTTCAATTTCTGCCCTTTATCCATTTTCCGAAATTCGAAATAAATTTCCAAATAAAATTTAAATTCCACATATATCCTTTTTCCGAAAATTCGGATTAATAAATTCCACATATATCCTGTTTTTCCAAAAATTCGGATTAATTTCTGAATTAATTTAAAAATTCCAAAAAAATCAAATTCTGCCCTTTCTTAATTTTCCGAAATTCGGAATAAATTTCCGAATTAAAATTTAAATTCACATATATCCATTTTCCGAAAATTCGGATTTATTTCCGAATTAAGTTTTTCCTTCGCCATTCGTCCGCGCCCGCGTTCCGCTGAACCGGGTTTCGCTGCCGGTTCGGAAAACCCGCGCTGAACCGCGACACCGCCGAACCAATTTTCTTAATAATCCGTTAATTGGATTGATTTTAATTACTAATAAAATAGCGTAAATACCATTAATTACTTAATTAAATTTGTAATTATCTAAACCCTTCTCCTTCCTCGGTCCGACGCCCGCGAAACCCTAGCCGACGCAATCGCCGACCAAATCAAATTCTTCCGCCGATTTCCGGCGACCGCGAACAAGGAGAAACAAAATTCTATGTTCATACTATCCTAATGTTTCAATAATGTCACTAATTTCTAAGGATTCAATTAAAATTTTCCACCAAAGGAGTTTCATCCGATCCCCAATTTGACAATTTGCGAAATTAAACAATTCCAGCATACGATACTACCTTAACATGAATAAAGCACATAATCAATTTCAACACATGCTTGGTAAACTTCCCGAATTCGACAGCATAATAATTTTTTTTATTTCGAAAACCCTAAACATGCTAAATTCAATAATTGCATTAATCAATTCCAAAAAAAACCACAATTCGCATGCTCAGGTAGTAATTTGCAAAATAATCCATGTGTTTAATTTGCTAATTAACTGATTTAAATCTGAATTTCCTACCTTTCTTCTCCGGCGACGGTGGCGACGGTGAAGCTCGCACGCGACCAACCGCTGTTCCTCGCCGCACGAAACCGGTACCAATCGATTCTCCTCGATCACGCGAACCTCCAGGTATAAAAAGCCCCTTGAAAGGCTGCCGGAAAATATCGCCGTCCGCCGCGAATGCCTCGTCTCCGGCCGCCGTTCGAAACCCTAAGGGTCGAAACGGTTCGGGTTAAATACCCCGCTTAAACCGGTAATAACCCGTTAACGACCCATTAAGTGCCGGTTGACCTGCCAAAACGCCGTTTAACCTTCGATCAGCCGGTTAATCTCCACCGCTGATCTCGTCCGTCCGATCCGCTTATCCGCGGCTTATCCAAACGCACGCGCAAACGCACTCGGCGAACCGCCCCCGCCTTCGCTGAACCGCTCCGGTCCGGTTCACGCTCGGTAAAAACCAATTTCCGGTTTAATTTAGATGGATTTTCGAATTTCTAAAAATTCAATAAATCAGGGAAAATTACTTAAAAATTCCTCGGTGCTCCGAAAAATCCCCAGAAAATTTCAGAAATTCTAATAGCCTCCAATTGAGCTCCTGGCTCATCCTACTATCGATCTGAAATCATCCAAGCCAAAAATTAATTTATTAAAGATTAACATAAAAATTTTTACTGGGTATAACAAATATATTATCAATAAAGATAGTTGTTGGCTCTTTTTGTTTATGATGTAACTCCTGTAGTAAATTTCTCAATAAAATTACTTCACAAACTATTTATGAAGCTACAATATACTCTACTTCACAAGATGAAAGAGCAGTGATATCTTGTTTAGGGTATCTCCACATAAATGATGATAAACCTAAGAAGAAATAATAGCTATTTGGACTCTTTCTTTCATCTATATCACCTATGGAGTCACTATCATAGTAGCCACATAAATATGTCTAACTTTGGTTAGTAAAATACAAACCATAATTAAGTATTTCTTTAATATATCTTAGTATTCTTTTTATAACTATCTAACATGTTCCCTTTTAATTTTTTATATATCAACTAATGAGTCTAACAGAATATAGAATATTAAGTCTTGTGATAGTGAGATAACGAAGACTATCAACAAGACTTTTGAACAAAATAGAGTCAATACGTTTTCCTTCTCCTTTACTTATTTTCATCCTCATATCAAGTGGTGTTGTCACTGATTTGTAATATTCTATTCTAAATTTTTTTAAAAATTTAGTAGTATATATTTTTTGAGAGATTTGGATTCCATTTATCATTTACTTTACTTCCAAGCTAAAGAAGTGTAATATTTCACTATTATCTATCATGTAAAATTTATATTACATAGTTTTTTTCAATCCTTGAAACAATTCAAAAGAATTTTTTTGTATAAAACACATCATCTACATAAAGACAAATTATAATAATACCATTGTTAGTTGTCTTAATATAAAGTGCATGCTCAAATAGGCATTTTTGAAATCATTATTGTTGAAGATATCCATGACTCTTAGTATTCTATGCTCTTGGTGCTTGATTTAATCTATATAAAGCCTTCTTCAAATCAAATCGAGCAACTGAAACAATTGGAGCAAATATCTTGTTGTAGTCTATACCATATTTTTGCTTAAAGCCTTTTGCCACAAGTGACTTGTATCTATCCACTATTCCATCTACTTTATGCTTAATGTTATAAACTCATTTTACTCTTATAGATTTCTTTTGAGGAGGGAGATCAACCAACTCTCATGTATCATTCATTTTTATAGATGTTATTTCTTTATTTATAGCCTTTTGCTAATTTATATAGTGCACTATTTCATCAATAGAAATGGGTTCATTATTAGCAAAATAACAAAATAAGTTAGAAAACTTAGAAGTTTGCTCATATATCTCTTGTAGAATTTTCATTTTTTTGCTTGAGTCAATATGATGTGCTATCTTTTGCATAATAGTTATTCTTAAGGGAGAGCTTGTTAAAGAACACAAATTATGTGTTTGTTGATTTTGAATTTCTTCTTCTTGCCCATGTATGATAGTTTTATCATTCTTCTATCCTTTTCACTTTCAAGTATCTTCTTCTATAAACATAATATCATGGTTAATAATTTCCTTTTTTTGTTAAAGAATTATAGAGTTTATAGGTTTTTGACTCTTTACTATATCTAATGAATATGTATTTTTTATCTTTATCATCTAATTTCTTCCTTAATGTATTAGGTACCTATGCATATATAATATAATCAAATATATAAAAATGAGAAACACTTGATTTATATTCACTTTAAGCTTCTTGTGGAGTCATATAATATACAGTCTTAGTTGGACAATTATTCAACAAATAAGTTGAACATGTAACTGCTTCTGTCCAAAATTCTTTTAGCATATTGCTCTTTCTCATCATCGTCATTTTCATATCAAGGATAATATGATTTCTTCTTTTAGTAACTCTATTTTGTTGTGGAGTATAACTTGTGATAAGTTGATGTTGTATACCTTCTTGCTTACATAATTGAATAAATTTATTTGATGTATACTCACCACCTCTATCACATCTAAGGCTTTGAATGAATAGCCCACTCTCCTTTTAACTTTGTATTTGAACTCTTTAAATATAGAGATAGTAACAGATTTCTTCTTAATAAAATATGTTCATATTTTTTTACTAAAATCATCTATGAAAGTAATAAAATATACTTATTACCTTCATTAGACAATGGCACCAATGGACCACAAATATCTATATGAATAAGCTACAATGGTCTTTAGCTCTCCAAGTGTTATTCTTTTAAAATGGTAAATGATGCTGTCTTTCAAGTATTCAAACTTCACATATGTGATTTGGATCATCCAATAAAGAAAGGCTTTTCACAATTCCTTCATTTGCTAATAACTTTAAACCTCCAAAGTTAAGGTGACCATACCTTAGATGCTATTTCAAAAAAAGTCATTTAAAAGATGCCCAATATAACAAACTTCACTTGTTGACTTTAATTAAAGAGGAAATATACAATTAATTGACATTTTCACTTTTGTAATATTTTTTCCTTTTGAACCTTGTAAAAGAAGAAAACATTTCTCCATATGTGTAATATATTCTTTCTCAATCAATTGCCCAAGGTTAAGAATATTACTTTTCATTTTAGGAATAAAATATGCATCAAAAATAATAATTAGAAACTCATTCTCTTTGTAAAGTTTTATGTTACATTTGCCTTCAACTTTTAACTTTGATAAGTCTCCAAGACTCACACTTGCTTGCACATTTTCATTTGTATCAAATAAATGTCTTTTTCCACACATATGATTGCTTGCTCCTAAGTCAATAAACCATACATCTTCTCTTACGTTACCATCTTTTTTAACCAATAATGATATTGACTCTTCTTATGATATTTCAGCATAGTTTGATTGATCATTCTTATGCCAACAATCAGAAGCATAATGATCAAACATATTACAGTTGTAACATTCAATATTTCTGTTACACCCCATTTTTTTTCCTAGGCTGATTTTTGGCATAATTTTTTTTTTTACATATAGACAGCTCAGATCGTCCCATACCAACCTGAGTTGTAACAGCCCTAATTTTCTCTTATTTATATTTTTTATATTTTTTATAGAAAGAGCTCTTTGAGACGAGTCCAACGGTGGTAAGTTTGTAATTTTTGGAATTTTGGATAATTAGTTATGAATTTTTAAAGTTTTGGATATATTTGTAATTTCAGGATTTCAGATCCGGGATATATCTGCAATTTAGGATTTCCGATTTAGTTTAAAATCGGATGGCGGAAGGTAAATTTGTAAATATGGAATTGTCGGCCAGGCCAGGGTAGATTTGTAATTTGGAAAAGTTCAGGGGGTGTTCTGCAAAAAATCACGAACGTGTCGGTACAAGGCAAAATTAACACATACGTGTCCACCCGGGCGAGGATATCAGCCCGGGTGAGTTAATCCTCTTAAGCACAGAAGCTGTTTGGAAAAAAAAAAATTTTGAGCGATTGCGAAAAGTTGCCGGAAATTTAACGGAAGCTGGGAAGCTCGCCGGAGAAACTGCGGCAAGGTAAGATGGTTCGTTTTATTTTGCTGTGTTGGGGTTCTGTTGAGTGGGGGGAGAGTAAGAGAGGCCGACCGAATGTTTATTTTCGGCCGGAGACGTATTGGGTTGCCGAAGGAGTGGCCGGAGTTGTCGGCCGCGAGATGCGGAATGTTTTTCCGGCAAACTGGTCGTCGAGGAGTGCGAAAGAAGTCGAGAGGAGCTTGGTATTTCCCGGAGAGGGATTCGGGGAAACGAGAAAATTTACCGTGGAAGCGGCTAGAAGCCGTCGGACGCGAGCGGCGGCGAGGAGAGAGGGAAGCAGCGTCGGGTGAGAAACAGGGATGATCCTGTTTGAACCGGTTCGGGTTAACCGAACCGGAAGGCGCCCGGTTCGGGCTGAGGCGGAGGAGAGAGAGGCCGGGTTCGGGCTGAGGCGGAGGAGAGAGAGAGGGAGAGAGGGGCGCGGTTCAGTCGGCTGAACCGCGGAGCTGAACCGCAGGCCGGTTCAGCGGACGCGCGGTCCAGGCGCGGCGAGAAACAAGGAGAAGAATTGGGATTTTTGGGGATTTCGGGAAGTATTTGGAAAAGCTTTTAGAAAGCGCCGAGCGTGCGCGGGCGGTCCAGCGGGCGGTTCAGTGCCGCGTAAGCCCATTTTTGGGATTATTTTGGGGTGTGTTTGGGAAAGCTTTTAGAAAGCTGTTTTTGTGACTTAAAACCTTTTTATTTATTTTAATTATTTTGCACATGTGACCTTGTAGGGACTCCAGAAATTGAGAATAGAGGTCCTGCAATAATAGATCCAGGTAGATAAATTCGTAACCTGTGATATAGCACAATAGTATTTATTTATATTTCGATACATGGTTTCTTACGGGCTGCATTACAGTTTTTCTTTACATGACTTTTATCTCATGGCTTGATATATGTTTTATGGTGTTATTTTCTGATTGAACTGAAAGCATAAAAGATGACAAAAAGGAAATTGAAACAAAAAGCATAATATGAGATAAAATATAATTGGTTGGACATATTGATATGGTTTTGGCATATTTATCACATGTGTAACATGGTTGGAAAATAAAAATTGAAAATTGGATTCCTGGAGACATTATCCTCACCACTAGGCCTAGCGGATGAGATCGCAGGGTATCGATCTTCGGATCAGATATCTGCCTAGTGTGTATGTGTACCATGACCTTCGTATATATTGATGACACCAGGCCTAGCGGATGTGATCGCAGGGTATCAGTACTATACCTGCCTGGTGGCACTAGGCCTAGCGGATGAGATCGCAGGGTATCGGTCTTCGGATCAGATATCTGCCTAGTGTTATGACTGGATGGATGCCGGCTGAAGGTCATTTGATATGATGATTGGATCCAGAGGATAATGATTCAAAAGGGAATCGGGCCCAGTAAGTATATAACATATAAAATAATGGAAATGAAAATTTGGTATACATGTTTATCTGGTTTACTTTTGATACTGCATGACATTTGATAAGAAGGTATTCATATGGTTTATTTTTCACCGCTTATGAGATGGATTTTGTTTTATCGTGTTTCACGGCTTGTCTTTTATATCTGGAGATTTATTTTACTTGGTTACATAATGGATTTATCTGCTGAGATATATATGTCTCATTAGTGCTTCATCACAGGTCATGAAATCACTGCACCGAGAACTGGGAATGATGCTGTTACAGGAGAGCCCTTTCCAAGAGATGTGTGAGAGGGAAAATTTTAGTGTGATTAAATGTTTAAAAACATGTCTTTATATATATACTTTGGATTTTGAGTTAGTGTTTGTCTTACCGTCGGGTCCCCACCTATGGTTTGTTTATTTGTCCTCACTTAGATATTGTATCTCGTGACTCTGATGTTCATTTTGTGATCTAATGGTATTGATGTCGGTGGGGGCTTGACAGGGTGGTATCAGAGCCTTGGTTCAGGATTAGGTGGAAAATGTGAGTGAGGACACTTACACAGCACATGCATTGTAGTCTTATATGTATTTTTAGCTTCTATTTCTGTTATAAATTTCTATATGCCTTCCTTGTTTTATAGGATTGCAGTATAATCAGGCCAAGGAGAGATCTGAGTCAGGAAACATGGATAAGGGTAACGGTAAAGAGCAGCAAGGGGACACACAACAAGAGTTGGCTCAAACCCTTGTTTCGTTGCTGAGATCTATCGGAGGCACCAGTAATCAAGTCACTGAGGCATCTATTGACCTGGTGGTGGATCAGTTCCAGCGGATGCATCCACCTTATTTTGCTGGAGAGGAAGATCCAATGATTGCTGAGAACTGGTTAGATCAAATGAATATTATATTCGAAGGCATGTCTTGCCCAGAAGACAAGAAGGTGGTTTTAGCGGTGCTTATGCTGAAAGATGCTGCTAAACTTTGGTGGAGTTCGCGCCACAGAACCAGATTTATGGGTCGGCCAATGAAAGAAATATCCTGGGAAGAATTCACAGGGGAGTTTGAACAGTGGTTTATGTCAGTATCTATTAAAGCCAAGATGAGGGAGGAATTAAGTAATCTCAGGCAAGGAAATCTGTCAGTCACTGCCTATGAACATAAGTTTGCACATCTAGCCAGATACGTACCTCACTTGGTAACACCAGAAGAGCAGCGATGTTATATGTTTCGAAGAGGTCTGCGTGACGATATCCGGGCAGCATTGGTGGCTGTACGGACCACGAGCTATATAGAATTATTAGAGAGTGCCCGTACAGTTGAGTTGGAGTTGGGCATATTGGAGACTAGTAGAGGGAGAGAAAAGGGAAGCTTTTCAGGATCTACATCCAGACTCACAGGGAGGAGAGGTGGTCCCAGTTTTTCTCGAGGAGGGGGTACTAGTTATGCCAGATTCAGTAGGTTCAGACCTTATGAACCTAGTACCAGTAGGACTAGTTTTGGTTCTAGTGGGACCAGTCAATGTGGGCGTTGTGGTCGATGGCATACAGGGGAGTGTAGATTTGATTTTGTGCAACCAATTAAATGTTTTTTATGTAATGAAATAGGGCACATGGCACGAGATTGCCCTAAAGTATCAGATATGAAAGCTGCCAATACCCCAACCAGTGGAGGCAGAGGGAGTGCGAACCATGGTAGAGGCCGTAGATCTATGGCAACTTCAGGCAGCGCAGCCCATGGTGGAGCAGCAGACAGGGAAGGTCAGGCTCGCATTTATTCTATTACTCAGCAGGAAGCTCCACATTCTACAGATGTTATCACTGGTATGCTATCTTTGCAAAGTTTACCTGTCTCTGTTCTTTTTGATTGTGGGGCATCACACTCTTTTCTCTCGACTCGTATATTGAGTCAGCTAGATATTTTGTTGCAACCTGTGAAGGACCTGTTAATGGTTAAAATGCCTGATGGAAATAATATCCGAGTGGAGAATTTTATTGAAGAAGAGATAGACATCAAGGGAAGAAAATTCTTGACATTATTGCATATTCTTCCTATTACAGAATTTGATGTAATTTTTGGCATGGATTGGCTGTTTGATCATAAAGTGAAAATTGATTGCTATGAAAAGCAGATTGAAATTCAAATCCCTGGGGAAGATAAATTAATTTACTTCGGCCAAGGAAGGAAAATTCCTTTAATATCTATCTCAAGGCACAAAAGCTACTTGGCAAAGGATGCGAAGGATGCTTGGTATCTATTGTGGATTTGGACATGAAATTTTGTAAACCCACAGAGGTACCAGTTGTTCAGGAATATCTAGACATTTTTCCAGAAGAGTTGCCTGGATTACCTCCTGATAGAGAAATAGAATTTGAAATTCAGTTGATTCCAGGCGCTGAGCCAATTTCCAAAGCTCCTTATCGTATGGCACCAGCCGAGCTTCAAGAATTAAAGGTGCAAATTCAGGAATTATTAGACAAGGGATTTATCAGACCCAGTGTATCCCCATGGGGTGCACCTATTTTGTTTGTGAAGAAGAAAGATGGTAGTCTTCGCATGTGTATTGACTACCGGGAAATCAACAAAATTACTATAAAAAATAAATATCCTTTGCCGCGGATTGATGATCTATTTGATCAGTTGCAAGGAGCAGCAATATTTTCAAAAATTGACCTGAGATCTGGATATCATCAACTGAAAATTAAGACAGAAGATGTTTCCAAAACAGCTTTCAGGACCAGGTATGGGCACTATGAATTTTTAGTGCTACCTTTTGGACTGACAAATGCACCAGCAGCTTTTATGGATTTGATGAATCGCGTGTTCAAGAAATATTTAGATCAGTTTATCATTATCTTCATTGATGATATATTGATATATTCTAAATCCCTAGAAGAACACGCTGCACATCTACATTTAACATTGCAGACTTTGAAAGAAAATCAGCTATTTGCTAAATTCTCTAAATGCGAATTTTGGCTGTCCAAGGTCTTGTTTTTGGGGCATGTAGTGAGTGCAGAAGGAATCTCAGTTGATCCTCAGAAGATTTCTGCCGTTGTAGATTGGCCAAGGCCTACAACAGTAACAGAAGTTAGAAGTTTCTTGGGTTTGGCTGGGTATTACAGAAAGTTTGTGAAAGGCTTTTCCCAAATAGCCTCACCCTTAACAAATTTGACGCGAAAAGCAATAAAGTTTGAATGGGATGCAGCTTGTGAAGATAGCTTCCAAATATTGAAGAATAAATTGGTTTCAGCCCCAATTCTAACATTACCAGAAGGCACAGAAGGTTATCATATATACAGTGATGCATCTTTGCAAGGTCTTGGCTGTGTATTGATGCAAAATAAGAAAGTAATTGCTTATGCATCTAGACAGCTTAAGATACATGAAAAGAATTATCCTGTGCATGATTTGGAGTTAGCAGCTGTAGTTTTTGCCTTAAAAATCTGGAGGCATTATTTGTATGGAGTTAAGTGTGTGGTTTTCACTGATCATCAGAGTTTAAAGTATATTTTTACTCAGAAGGAACTAAATCTCAGGCAACGAAGGTGGCTGGAGTTTATTAAAGATTATGATGTGGAAATCACTTACCATCCTGGGAAAGCGAATGTGGTCGCTGATGCTCTTAGCAGGAAAGCTAGTATTAGTAGCATTTTGACTATCACAGAAGAAAAACAATTAATTTTTGAGATGGATAAATTACAACTAGAAGTAGATATTCGAAGAAATACGGCTTTGCTGGCACACTTATCAGTAAGACCAGATTGGTTGGCCTCTATTAAAGACAATCAGGGAGAAGATCTTGAATTGCAAAAGATAATACAGAGGGTTCAGGAAGGACATGAATCTACTTTTCAATTGGACCAGGCTGGTTTACTTAGATTTCAAGACAGGTTATGCATACCAGCACAACAACAACTTAGGGATTTGTTATTAAAGGAAGCTCATAACTCTCGATATTCAATACATCTAGGCGAGAATAAAATGTATCAAGAATTGAGACAACAATACTGGTGGCCAGGATTGAAGAAGGATGTTTTTAACTGGGTTCAAAAATGCTTAATTTGTCAGCAGGTGAAAGGAGAGCAACAAAAACCTGGGGGGTTGTTGCAGTCATTACCTATTCCAGAATGGAAATGGGAGGAAGTGGCAATGGATTTTGTGATCGGTTTGCCTAGGTCACCTGCAGGTCATGACTCAATCTGGATAATTGTTGATAGGCTAACGAAATATGCTCACTTTTTAGCTGTTAAAACTACTTATTCTGCAGAGAAGTTAGCTCAGGTATATGTGAGTCAGATTATCATATTGCATGGGATTCCAAAAGTCATTATATCTGACAGAGACCCTAAATTTACTTCTCACTTTTGGAAGAATGTGCATCAAGCTTTTGGTACGAGATTGCGTTTCAGCACAGCCTTTCATCCTCAAACAGATGGTCAGACAGAGAGAACTATCAAAACCTTGGAAGATTTGCTACGACTTTGCATCTTGGATTTTGGTGGAGATTGGGAAAGCCACTTACCTTTGGTGGAATTTGCTTATAATAATAGCCATCAATCCAGCATTGGGATGACACCCTATGAAGCGCTGTATGGGAGAAAATGTCAATCACCTTTGTGCTGGAATGAAGGGAAGGAAAGAAATTTGCTCGGTCCTAGATTTGTTGAATAAGCAACAGAAAAGATCAGAATTATTCAAGACAGAATAAAAACAGCTCAGGACAGACAAAAGAAGTATTATGACGCAAAACATCGAATGGTTGAGTTCCACGAGGGGGAACATGTTTTTATCAAGGTAAGTCCAACAAAAGGTGTCATAAGGTTTGGAAGAGCAGGAAAATTGAAGCCTAAATTCATTGGTCCTTTCCAAATCCTAAGAAGGGTTGGACAAGTGGCATACCAAATTGCTTTGCCTCCTCAATTGTCAGGTGTGCATAATGTGTTCCATGTCTCATCTTTGCGAAGATATGTTTCAGATCCCTCCCATGTTGTTAGTTATATGGACCCAGATATAGAAATTCAAATGGATTTGACATATCCCGAACTGCCTGTGAGAATACTTGATAGGCAGGAGAAAAAGCTCAGAAATAAAATCATTCCTATGGTTAAAGTCCTATGGAATGGTCAAACAGAAAGAGAAGCTACCTGGGAAGTGGAAACAGATATGATCAATCAATATCCGGAGTTTTTCTAAATTTCGGGACGAAATTTTTGTAAGGAGGGAAGATTGTAACAGCTCTAATTTTCTCTTATTTGTATTTTTATATTTTTTATAGAAAGAGCTCTTTGAGACGAGTCCAACGGTGGTAAGTTTGTAATTTTTGGAATTTTGGATAATTAGTTATGAATTTTTAAAGTTTTGGATATATTTGTAATTTCAGGATTTCAGATCCGGGATATATCTGCAATTTAGGATTTCCGATTTAGTTTAAAATCGGATGGCGGAAGGTAAATTTGTAAATATGGAATTGTCGGCCAGGCCAGGGTAGATTTGTAATTTGGAAAAGTTCAGGGGGTGTTCTGCAAAAAATCACGAACGTGTCGGTACAAGGCAAAATTAACACATACGTGTCCACCCGGGCGAGGATATCAGCCCGGGTGAGTTAATCCTCTTAAGCACAGAAGCTGTTTGGAAAAAAAAAAATTTTGAGCGATTGCGAAAAGTTGCCGGAAATTTAACGGAAGCTGGGAAGCTCGCCGGAGAAACTGCGGCAAGGTAAGATGGTTCGTTTTATTTTGCTGTGTTGGGGTTCTGTTGAGTGGGGGGAGAGTAAGAGAGGCCGACCGAATGTTTATTTTCGGCCGGAGACGTATTGGGTTGCCGAAGGAGTGGCCGGAGTTGTCGGCCGCGAGATGCGGAATGTTTTTCCGGCAAACTGGTCGTCGAGGAGTGCGAAAGAAGTCGAGAGGAGCTTGGTATTTCCCGGAGAGGGATTCGGGGAAACGAGAAAATTTACCGTGGAAGCGGCTAGAAGCCGTCGGACGCGAGCGGCGGCGAGGAGAGAGGGAAGCAGCGTCGGGTGAGAAACAGGGATGATCCTGTTTGAACCGGTTCGGGTTAACCGAACCGGAAGGCGCCCGGTTCGGGCTGAGGCGGAGGAGAGAGAGGCCGGGTTCGGGCTGAGGCGGAGGAGAGAGAGAGGGAGAGAGGGGCGCGGTTCAGTCGGCTGAACCGCGGAGCTGAACCGCAGGCCGGTTCAGCGGACGCGCGGTCCAGGCGCGGCGAGAAACAAGGAGAAGAATTGGGATTTTTGGGGATTTCGGGAAGTATTTGGAAAAGCTTTTAGAAAGCGCCGAGCGTGCGCGGGCGGTCCAGCGGGCGGTTCAGTGCCGCGTAAGCCCATTTTTGGGATTATTTTGGGGTGTGTTTGGGAAAGCTTTTAGAAAGCTGTTTTTGTGACTTAAAACCTTTTTATTTATTTTAATTATTTTGCACATGTGACCTTGTAGGGACTCCAGAAATTGAGAATAGAGGTCCTGCAATAATAGATCCAGGTAGATAAATTCGTAACCTGTGATATAGCACAATAGTATTTATTTATATTTCGATACATGGTTTCTTACGGGCTGCATTACAGTTTTTCTTTACATGACTTTTATCTCATGGCTTGATATATGTTTTATGGTGTTATTTTCTGATTGAACTGAAAGCATAAAAGATGACAAAAAGGAAATTGAAACAAAAAGCATAATATGAGATAAAATATAATTGGTTGGACATATTGATATGGTTTTGGCATATTTATCACATGTGTAACATGGTTGGAAAATAAAAATTGAAAATTGGATTCCTGGAGACATTATCCTCACCACTAGGCCTAGCGGATGAGATCGCAGGGTATCGATCTTCGGATCAGATATCTGCCTAGTGTGTATGTGTACCATGACCTTCGTATATATTGATGACACCAGGCCTAGCGGATGTGATCGCAGGGTATCAGTACTATACCTGCCTGGTGGCACTAGGCCTAGCGGATGAGATCGCAGGGTATCGGTCTTCGGATCAGATATCTGCCTAGTGTTATGACTGGATGGATGCCGGCTGAAGGTCATTTGATATGATGATTGGATCCAGAGGATAATGATTCAAAAGGGAATCGGGCCCAGTAAGTATATAACATATAAAATAATGGAAATGAAAATTTGGTATACATGTTTATCTGGTTTACTTTTGATACTGCATGACATTTGATAAGAAGGTATTCATATGGTTTATTTTTCACCGCTTATGAGATGGATTTTGTTTTATCGTGTTTCACGGCTTGTCTTTTATATCTGGAGATTTATTTTACTTGGTTACATAATGGATTTATCTGCTGAGATATATATGTCTCATTAGTGCTTCATCACAGGTCATGAAATCACTGCACCGAGAACTGGGAATGATGCTGTTACAGGAGAGCCCTTTCCAAGAGATGTGTGAGAGGGAAAATTTTAGTGTGATTAAATGTTTAAAAACATGTCTTTATATATATACTTTGGATTTTGAGTTAGTGTTTGTCTTACCGTCGGGTCCCCACCTATGGTTTGTTTATTTGTCCTCACTTAGATATTGTATCTCGTGACTCTGATGTTCATTTTGTGATCTAATGGTATTGATGTCGGTGGGGGCTTGACAGGGTGGTATCAGAGCCTTGGTTCAGGATTAGGTGGAAAATGTGAGTGAGGACACTTACACAGCACATGCATTGTAGTCTTATATGTATTTTTAGCTTCTATTTCTGTTATAAATTTCTATATGCCTTCCTTGTTTTATAGGATTGCAGTATAATCAGGCCAAGGAGAGATCTGAGTCAGGAAACATGGATAAGGGCAACGGTAAAGAGCAGCAAGGGGACACACAACAAGAGTTGGCTCAAACCCTTGTTTCGTTGCTGAGATCTATCGGAGGCACCAGTAATCAAGTCACTGAGGCATCTATTGACCTGGTGGTGGATCAGTTCCAGCGGATGCATCCACCTTATTTTGCTGGAGAGGAAGATCCAATGATTGCTGAGAACTGGTTAGATCAAATGAATATTATATTCGAAGGCATGTCTTGCCCAGAAGACAAGAAGGTGGTTTTAGCGGTGCTTATGCTGAAAGATGCTGCTAAACTTTGGTGGAGTTCGCGCCACAGAACCAGATTTATGGGTCGGCCAATGAAAGAAATATCCTGGGAAGAATTCACAGGGGAGTTTGAACAGTGGTTTATGTCAGTATCTATTAAAGCCAAGATGAGGGAGGAATTAAGTAATCTCAGGCAAGGAAATCTGTCAGTCACTGCCTATGAACATAAGTTTGCACATCTAGCCAGATACGTACCTCACTTGGTAACACCAGAAGAGCAGCGATGTTATATGTTTCGAAGAGGTCTGCGTGACGATATCCGGGCAGCATTGGTGGCTGTACGGACCACGAGCTATATAGAATTATTAGAGAGTGCCCGTACAGTTGAGTTGGAGTTGGGCATATTGGAGACTAGTAGAGGGAGAGAAAAGGGAAGCTTTTCAGGATCTACATCCAGACTCACAGGGAGGAGAGGTGGTCCCAGTTTTTCTCGAGGAGGGGGTACTAGTTATGCCAGATTCAGTAGGTTCAGACCTTATGAACCTAGTACCAGTAGGACTAGTTTTGGTTCTAGTGGGACCAGTCAATGTGGGCGTTGTGGTCGATGGCATACAGGGGAGTGCAGATTTGATTTTGTGCAACCAATTAAATGTTTTTTATGTAATGAAATAGGGCACATGGCACGAGATTGCCCTAAAGTATCAGACATGAAAGCTGCCAATACCCCAACCAGTGGAGGCAGAGGGAGTGCGAACCATGGTAGAGGCCGTAGATCTATGGCAACTTCAGGCAGCGCAGCCCATGGTGGAGCAGCAGACAGGGAAGGTCAGGCTCGCATTTATTCTATTACTCAGCAGGAAGCTCCACATTCTACAGATGTTATCACTGGTATGCTATCTTTGCAAAGTTTACCTGTCTCTGTTCTTTTTGATTGTGGGGCATCACACTCTTTTCTCTCGACTCGTATATTGAGTCAGCTAGATATTTTGTTGCAACCTGTGAAGGACCTGTTAATGGTTAAAATGCCTGATGGAAATAATATCCGAGTGGAGAATTTTATTGAAGAAGAGATAGACATCAAGGGAAGAAAATTCTTGACATTATTGCATATTCTTCCTATTACAGAATTTGATGTAATTTTTGGCATGGATTGGCTGTTTGATCATAAAGTGAAAATTGATTGCTATGAAAAGCAGATTGAAATTCAAATCCCTGGGGAAGATAAATTAATTTACTTCGGCCAAGGAAGGAAAATTCCTTTAATATCTATCTCAAGGCACAAAAGCTACTTGGCAAAGGATGCGAAGGATGCTTGGTATCTATTGTGGATTTGGACATGAAATTTTGTAAACCCACAGAGGTACCAGTTGTTCAGGAATATCTAGACATTTTTCCAGAAGAGTTGCCTGGATTACCTCCTGATAGAGAAATAGAATTTGAAATTCAGTTGATTCCAGGCGCAGATTGATTTACGCATTTTACCGTTCAGGCTTAATCCAGAGCGTTGGATCCGGGCGCGTAATCGAACGGCACGAATTAAATCGTGCGATTACTGTTTACGCGATTTAATCCCGTGCGTAGGATCCGGGCGCTGAATGAACGGCGCCGATTAAACGGCCGTTCGATTTTGATCTGGAGCGTTGGATCCGCGCGGTGAACGAACGGCGCCGATTAACCTTGCGAAACAGCCGTTCGAAACAATTCTCGCCCGTTGGATCTGGGCGGGCTTGATCTGCGCCTTTGGATCCTGCCGAAGTTATAAGGTGGGATTTTTAGTCCCACACTGCAGAAAAGAAATTGGCGCATTGCTTTATAAGGAATTTGCGCCCTACAGCTTTCGAGCCTCTGTGGGGCTGGCTCCCCCCTTCCTTGACCGGGACTTCATCACCTGGTTCGGGTTGACTTAGCCAAGCATTGTTCATTGACCGTTGACCGCGCTGCAGTTTGACCTAGCCGAGCTCCTCTCGGCGGGCTTTGGGCTGGCTTGGCTTAGCCAGGCACTGTTGATTTGACCGTTGACCAGCGCTAACCAAGCTCCTCTCGGCGGGCTTGGTTCGGCCTCTTCGGGTCAACCAATTTTTTATTTTTAGATTAAATTTTTAATTTCTAAAAGACCTGGACGGGCTGTTTTCTCGCCGGGTCGACCCGCCCATTGCTACAGTGCATTTTCCCGAGACTTCAGCTGTTTTGGGGTATTTTTGACGAATTTTTGTGCCAAAAATTTGAATATAAGTGTATAAAAATAATTTTATATTCTTATAGTATTATAAGTTATTTAAATAGCTATGAAAAGAAATTCATTAAAAACAATTCCAAAATAATATTAAAAAATCAAAAACCAATGTCTATACATTTTGTCAAATATGCTTGGCCCAAAAATCAAAATTCAGTATTAAATAAATTTAAAATATTTTTAAATGTTAATACTACTAGTGTGCCTCATAATCTCAAAGTTTGGACATATCAAATTCAAGAGAAATAAAAAGAAATTCAATTATAAAAAATCTTGTGCATGTCTCAAATTTCCTTGAAGTATGCCATGACCTCAAGGCCCTTAGAGACCATTATTTTAGACATCTAAAATACATGACTTGATTTAATTAATTATTAACAATTTTACTTAAAATCAAGCCCAAATAAAATATACACATTTATGCTTGACTCATCAAACACAAGGGTGTAACAACGATTAATTTTATTTTATTCATGCATAACAACAAAACAATAATTATACTATTTTATAAGCAAATAATCTCTCAAATATTTGCTTCTAATTAAAAAATTTGTTCCTAATCTAAATGATAAAGATCAACTTAAATTTTAAAATTATTTAAACATTTAAACACCTAAAAATGCTGACAAAAATTTAAAAATACTAACAAATACTTAAAATATGTAACAAATACTTAAAGTTTGCTAACACTCATCCTTTTAAATTGGAGTTGTCTCGCTCTTTGTTTATGTTCTCTTTTAATGTTGATTTTAACTCTAGCACCCGATTAATAGGCATAACCATTATCTTTTTCTTTAGTCATTACTCTTGTAGTTAATTAATTAATTCTTCACTAATAATATACACACTTTTAATTATATATTCTATTAATAAATTTAAAGAGAAAATACAAATACACTGAAGTTTGTAGTTTTAACATGTTCACACATTTTTTTTTCATGGTTGATGCTAACACTCGCGTCATCGCATACATTCATTAGAACTATGCCAAGAAACCTCGCAAGTGGAGTGAATTGCTCTCGTTTGACACATCGAAAAACATGGGTAATTGATCATAGCACCACCAAACACTTAAAATGTGCTAATAAATACTTAAAATATACTAATAAATATTTAAAATGTGTTAACAAATATTTAAAAGGTGCTAAAAAAATAATTAAAGTTTGCTAACAAAGAAACCATGCACATGGCGTGATTTATTCTCACATTTCGCATCGGAAAACATGGGATTCACCGCACCACCGAAGACAGCTTGAGCGGCTTCTCGACGCCTCCCAAGTCTTCGTCGTTTCCTTCGTCTTGAACATCGGTTTCATCGTCCAGCTGCTTCTCTATCACCTAGTTGTGCCAGTCAATGCTGGCCACACTCTCGTCCACGTCACCAAGTATAGGTACTGTTGTCCACTGTCCCGGCCGAATCTTCTCGTTCTTGTAAGCCACCTCTCCGGCGCCGTACGCCGCTCGTCTTTGGCATCCATCCCCTCCCATAAGATCGCCTTGGGATACCTCTGCTGCACCTCATGTCGAAGTTTCTCCAACTTGGAAGCCTCGCCCACGAACACCAACACATCAACGACCCCTGTGTTGGGACGCGACAGTAAGCTGCTCAGAATTTCGAGCGGGCCCACAATAACGTCCTTCACGGCTCTTGCCACGAACCCGAGAACCCCAGGGCCGTGCTTCCTGTTGGCTTTCGTGTTCCCAATTCTTGAGATCTATGGGCTCGGGATGCGACTTGTGGGCTTCGACCACAAAGGACTTCCCGTTCAGGCCGACGGACACCACGCTCACGTCGAGGAAGCCACCAGTGTTGGAGACGATGACGATCCGCTTGGTGGTTCTGCTGTTGACCGTCTCGGCGTAAGCCTAGGCCACCGCGATGTTGTCGTCGATGACACTCACGACCTTAAACCCGGCTCCCCGCGCGATGCTTAGGATAGCTTCGCGGTTCCGGCTGCCGGTCGAGTTGGGGACAACGACCACGGCGGAGTTGAACTCCGGGGCGCCAAAGAAGGACTTAACGCATGCGCACGCATCCTCCAAGGCCTTCACCACATCCGCTCCGCTGGGGGCCTCGTCGCCGTTCACCTTAACAGCTGCATTTTTTTTTGTTATTTATTATTGAAATGAAATGAAATGAAATGAAATGAAATGAAATGAAATGAAATGAAATGAAATCAGATAAACATCTTTTAAGACGAATAATCTAAACATCTATTCCGATCCGCAACTGCGCCATGAACAACTTAAAACTGGTCAATTTGTTACAAAGGCATGGACTCCACCATGAGAGAGTCGACTTAGGAAGAAAGATCACATTTTATAGGATGGTGGAGACGATCCTTGCCGTTGGATGGGGAACTATTGAGGTATGGACGGATAAGATATCTGTTCTGAGGATTTCGTTCAATATGAGAAAAGTGATTTTAAATAAAACAAGTATAACTTTTTTTAACTCTTTCAATCCCTATCATTGTTAAGGTCTTACTATAGTGGTGCATTTATCATCACAAAATCTTCATTACTCAATCACATTGCATGTGATGATGTTGCCTCACAACATTGAAAAGTATAAATTGGGTTAAACTCTACAATAAAATTAATTATAATCTGTCTATTGTTACACCTAAATTATACATTAAAAAATATTAATAAAGATAAAGTGTGGAAATAATAAGAGGAGTGACACGCATTTTATTGTACATGACAATAGTGGTTTTAAGTGTGATTTTTTGACTTTGATGTTGAATAAGTGCAAGGAGAATTGTGTTGGGCATTACAATGGAATAGGACAATCAATGATTGGATCAATGTTAGTAAGAGAAAATGTCCTAAGGTTATAAGTTTCATAACCATTTTGTTACATAATCAATTCCATCACAATGAATGGAAAATCAATAGAATCTATCATATTAGACTTTCTTATGACACAAAAAGGTGAAAAAATGACAATATTATTTCTACATGTATTTTTTTGTTTTTATGAAAATATGCATTTGAGATCGAATGTACATTCCCTTGTTACTACATCAATTTTTTATTAAAAGTTTGAATTAGTAAATTTCAAATTTTTGCCATTTGCTATTACCACTCTAAACGCACAAGTTTGAGAACTACTTAAATAGTTTTGTAACTTCTTTTTTTAATTATTAATGAGTATTTGAGATTTCTATAAATACTGATGTTCATCATATTTGAGATGAATATTTTGGAATGAAAAAAATCCATTAGTTTGCTTTCACCGTTGTGAGCAAAGAGTGAAATCCGAACTTTAGTTTAAAAGATTTCAACTCCTCTCTTTTGTATGAGACAATGATCAAAAGTAAGAGACCTTTCATTGGGAGAGCCAACAATCAAACTCTTATGATAAACAATGATCGAAAACGGGAGATCTTCCATTGAAAATGTTGATAAACAAACAAAGTTTTTCATTTTAAATAGAGAAGCATAAGGATGAATAGTCTCATATAGACCATTAAGAGAATAATATGGGCTTATATATGATTTTATAATCTTAAGATATCAATATATTTTTTAAGAGAAAAATCCATTAAGGCTAAGATTGGGCAATCTTAAAGGATAATATTTTGACATAACATGATAAGATTGCCATAGATTTGTATTAGAGTAGTACATCCTATAATTTGATGTGGTTTGAGAATGAATAAAGGAGAAATCGTTGCTGTTATATACTCGAGATCATAAAGAGTGAGAAGCAACGAGTGGGTGATATCATAAGAATAAATATTAAAAGATAAGAAATAGCTCTCAACAAACTTCTAGATATAAGATTATAAAGATGTATAATCTCATGTCAATTATGAGAGAAAGTTATGAGGGTTATATAAGATATTATGGTATTAAGATATCAATGTACATTTAACAAAAGTACCCACTTGAGTTAAGATGTGATAGCTAAAAGAGATAATATTTCGACAAAATGAGATTAGCTTATCAAATTGACATTGACTGATTATCAAGTAAAAGATCCAAACATTTAACACATTAAATTTGAGTACAATTATTATAAATAAGAATAAATTATAATCATAAAATTATATTTATTATAACACGTAATCATATAAAACACTTACGTAAATAATGAAAAATTGACATTTTTTATGCCAACAAAAGAAAAAATTTGTTTGAAATGTTTTTAGGAGTCTATTTAGTTATATATAATTTAAAATTTATATAAATTTTGAATTCAAATGATTAGTTTGCTTTTGCCTAAAAATTATTTATATTTATTTTGGTAAATTAAAATATATTTTTAATTTTTTTAAAATTTAAATTAATTTTATTAAAAATAAAATGATAATTTTGTTGCATTAGAATAGTCATCGATGTTATTACCTTCATCAGAAGTTCATCACATTAGAGGGTAATTTTTTGATAATAGAGTTCTAGTATAGGCTTTTTTTTTTTTTGTTTATGACAACTTTTGATTAAATCAAGATTGTTGAAAATAAAATAATTTTGGTTTTATCTAATTTTTCCAAGCCTCCTTTTAAGTAATCTATTGGGTTTTAAATTTCACATAAATTTATAAATCCAATAAAAAAACAAAATGAAACTATTACATCATTCATTGCAATACTACATACACAGCCTCATATATTTAACAGTCAAAAGTGACTAAAGGTCATCCGACGACTACAGCGTTCTCTGTGGTCGTCGATTCTGACCGCAATTTTCCACCTCTGGTTAATGGCGGCTCCGGCGTTGAGCTTCCAATCCGATTGTCACATCTTTCCTTCTTCCTCCAACAGAAGCGGCTCCTTTCCAAAGTTCAAACTCCAAACTATCACTCCATCTTGATAAGGTAATTAAGAACACTATGGAACAGGGAAGCAGGGAATCGTACGAGCAGGGAAAGAAAAGTTGGGAAGGACGATCTGGAAAGGCTTTCTATTCGTTATCCATCAGTTTCCCACATTTTTCATGTTGACGACCAGGGCAAATAAAAAAAGAAACTTCCTTCACTTTTCTCGCGACCCACCATGAGATCGCAAACTCAACCGAAGACTGTCCCTGCAGAAATTCTCTCTACTCCTCCCTGAATTCCAAAAGCTTCCCCCTTTCTCATGATTTTCCTCCCCAACACCGCCTAAGATGCCTTCCCCTTTCCGCAACGGTGAATTCCACTCCCCGGCCGCCGGCCGCCACCACAGCCACTTCTACTCGTTCGCTTTGAACCAAAAGCTCCGGCGTCTAAACATCCTAAATCTCATCATGAGGTTTGCCTCCTTCGGCTTCTCACTCGCCGCCGCCATCTTCATGGCCTTAAACTTCTCCCGCTCATCCAATGGAACTTCTTGGGTCCACTTTCCCACCTTCCGATTCTTCGTTGCCGCGAACTCGATCGTTGCTGTCTACACACTCTTCGAGATTTTCACCGCCTTCTGGGAGATTCTAAAAACTGCAACCCTTCTCCCCGAGTCCGTGCAGCTCTGGTTCGACTTCAGCCACGATCAGGTACGCGTATATGTCTCTCCCGGACTTGTTCTTTCCTTTCAAGGAATTTGCATTCTTGGAATGGGTTTTCGGCGGTGATTGGTGATACGGTTGCGGCAATGCACCTCAGGTGTTTGCTTATTTGCTGCTGGCGGCAGTGGTTGTGGGAACAAAGGAGGCGCGCGAGTTACGCGATGGCGGCTATTGCGAAGCCAACGACGCGTTTTGCGTTCAGTCATACATTTCCATCGCCCTTGGGTACGCGGGCTTCGCATTTCTATCGCTTTCCACGCTTTTTTCTGGCTTCCGCGTTGCCACCTTCGTCATCACTGGCTCCCGCTTTTTGATCTAGAGAACTCTTTCTGCCGTATTAAGCATTTTCTACGTGTATTTGTTTTTTCACTCGAGAGCATAAAAATATTGAATTTTTACTCTCAAAATGCATAAAATATTTGTTTTTTTTTTTCCATTTTTTTTCCAAAAAAAAATCTTTACAAAATAAATCTTTTTCGATGATGCTGCTTTTTCTACAACTCATTGCCTAGCCCTTCATTTTTGTTGAAGGCAGCTTTTGTGAGAGCTTCAAAAAGAAACTAAGATGTGGCGTTTTATTCCAAGTTTGAGCTGAACTATTGTGTGCCATTCTACCTTCTTTACTCTTGGGGACAGGGCAAGGTGATCAAAAGTAAGTGGTGGGGGGGCTGGCTGGGGGAGATAAGGCAGAGGCCAACGGAGTGCATGAGGAAGACACAAGTAAAAGGAAACGTAAGCCAATGTGCTTTTGCTTCCTATCTTGCTCGATGGTTCAAAAGAACTCTGGAGAGGATGTATGAGACATTGGTGATTGGAGGGGAAGAAGAAAGCAGTGTTTTTCCAGATCATCTGTCACCATGGAGGCTTGATGGGGCCATGGGCTGTTGCAGTGATGTGAGGGGAGGATGCTTGAGGGACTAATCATTGTTTGGGGTATTGAGGACTGAAGGTTGGACTTGTTTTACACATTGGTGGTGACTTTGAATTGGGTGCGGTGGGGATTTTGGTGCTGATCAGCTGCAGAACCTGTCTCTAAACTTTCCTCTCCATAAACATATGTTATCTTGCTGATTGGGCAATTGAAGTAGACCATTCAAGTATAGATGGGCTTTCCTAGATCTCTTTCTTGCTCGATCTCAAACCTTGCAAACACCATCTTCTTGAGTCCCAAGAAGCTCTTGCACATATGTGATATGTATAATCATAGCATATGAGGAAGAGTTAAATAAAAGGATCTTAAGACTAGAAGGATTCAATTCATTTTGAAAGATTCCTAGGATTTTGACATGAATCAAACCATTGCTTCACAATTTGCTCCAACTAACTAAACTTCAACATGGAGAGTAGAAAAGTAAATCATGACTCTTCTCTGTGAGAAAATATTCTTATGGAATTTTTATGTGGGTAACTTCTTCCTAAACCTAGCACCTAAACCATAATAGATGTAACGAGGGCTATTGACCAAAGGAGAACCATGCCACTTTCAAGGTTTCAGTATTCAACCTCTCCTAACATTTCACACAGAATTAAATTAAGTTGGAGGATTTTGTTCTGCGAATAGCAAATTTTTTTGCATAGGAATCATAATATCTTTAGTTTTTTTTTTTTTTTTGTAGGCAATTTAAGGCAACAATATGAATAGTTATACATTAAGATAGATTTGATACATCAAGATTATCTTTACTACCTAAGCTTTAATTGTAGATCTAATGATGAGATGTAAAAGAACTTCCATGAGCTCTATATAATCCCTCACCATCCTTAATACTAAATAAATTTGAATCAAATCTATTCTTAAATAATTGTTAAAAACCTCCAACATGAATAAGATCTAAATTGCCCTTTTAAAATTATGAATTTCTACTTGAGCCATTTTAGTTTCAACTAGATCAAAGAATGTGATGGCAAAAAGAATTTTAGAAACAAATGAAAAAATGATCTTTGCATAATTGCCTTATACCTTCTTTTATTGATGAAATGAATGGAGGAAGAATGAAGTTAGCCTCCACATAGATCGACACTTGACTTGATGTTTGTGGTGATTAGAACTGACTACAACTCCAATAGAGGTGGCTGAAGTAGTTATAAATACTTGATGTTTAAAACTTCTTGAGTTAATCTAGTTGACACCCACGATTTAGAAGATTAATGAGATCTTGAGTATCTTTTCGTTGACATATTAAAGAGTTCGAGGAGCTTCTCTATCAATCTATGCAATGTCATGATGAAATACTTAAATTTATTTAGGATATTGAGCTACTTGACCAACCTTATGTCCAAGTGTTATGTAGATTTGGCTTGAGGCTTAGTAAGCACTTGACCCACATGACAAGACGAGAGATCTTGAAGCCTTAGTTGGTGCTTAACACCCTTGTGACATGATGAAGCACAACTAATAACTTATCTTAGGTGATTTGCACCCCTATCTTTAGCCTTTTTAGGAGGTATACTCTATATCAAATGAAGCCAAGGAGAGTGTTTTAATGTGAAATTATTGAAAAACTTAACTACAAAAAAAAAAAAAAAAAATCTTCTTGTTATTATAGGAAGCCCTTAATCTAACAAGATTATTCTTTTTGCTACAGATAATGCAACCTTTTGATTTTCTTCTTATATATCTTATAAGATAGAATTCGTCACATAAAGTTTCTTGAAATTGATTTAGCTACATCCACTTCTTACTCCAAAATTTAGAATGGCGTTCTACTATATTTAAGTATAATGGCTAATTTAAAGTGCATATGGGAAACCTTTTATTTGTTAGAGTAGTCATATGTAGAGAAATAAGTCTTCAATTGACTAAGAAATCTAACATCTTAGTATTGAACTCTCTCTCATTGGTCGGTGGTTCAAATTTTGCCTCCACCTTAAAAGCTTTTGGTGAACCGTTGGATTTTAGATGTGAAAATGTCAAAGTTGATGCCTCCAATGTGAAGGCCTCAAGATGAAACCATAACTTTGCCACTGTTCCCATTCATACGATTGTGAGCCTCCTCATGATACTAAGGACAACCTCTTTCGGACATTGTTGCAAAATGATCTCCATCAGTATCCAAGCATGTTGTCTGAGCACTGCAAATAATGCGTCCAGTGCAATGACTATCTCTTCTTTTTGAGCCATAGCTTGTTCTTCTACATCGTTGCTGCTACACACACTACGATCTAAACATTTGTTGTCACATAGTACAAATTTAACGTATAACTTTAGAAGAGTAGAAGTACCTTGGCACAATTCTTGCTGTTGCGGATAACATTTAATCCAACAAGATTAACGTAATCCAAACCATCTCATGCAAGGAATAACCCATTAACTATAGATAAACAAAACTAGATGATCAAAACTATTAATTTATAATCCATTACCAAAGAAATGGAAGAATAGATCCAATTGAAATGAAGTATTCAATGTTCTCTATCCGATGAAAAACACTTTCTACACAACTTAAGATCCCTGAAAGTCATCCCTTTTTTATAACAACAATCAAATCTAAAACCAGAATATTGATCAAACAGATTTGAGTACTCCTTACAATACAACGGTCTAGAAAGCTTGCAAAACTTTTGGCTTTGGCTCTATTTATAAAAGAATTACATGATTCTTGTCTGAATTTTCTTCTCCAAGTTCAATGGTAAAACAGTGAAATGTTTAAGGAATTGCATACAGCTATGGCAAAGGGAAACAGAAAGCACTTGTTGTTTATGAGTAGGGCAGTGCAATTAGCAATACCCATGTTTTGTTCTGATCAAAGGTAAAGTTGTTTAGTCATGAAAAGTTTTGTATTCTACTCGTTGTTTTATCACTAAATCATCCACTTGGTTTGTATTGGAATGGTTACATAGGATTCCACGGACAACTTTAACCTTCAAAAGCCCAATGACTGGACTAAATGTCGTGTGGATTTGCATGTACAAAAAGCTGATGTAATCTTGCATTTTGTACAGAAAATTCTTTCAGTAAAGTTGAATGTTGTGAAGTCCTTTGGTGTCTTGTTTGGATAAATCATCAAGGATTTTGTGATCATGTAATATGATTTGCCCAATATGTTATATAGGGATTAGGGATTAGGGATTAGGGATTAGGGATTTCCACTACATGCCATAGGAAATTGCTTTTTATAATGAACATGATGATATGCTTCCTTACCTGTGAATAACTCTAATATTGGCTTTTGAATCTTAAGGGAACTATAGATGCATGTCTTCTGCTGCCAAATTGTCTATAGTTATTCTATAACTAGAGGGTATGGTGCAAGTGAAACACAAAGAGAACTAGTTTGGTTTAAATTAATTTGAGGGCAAAATAGGTAATATAGAAATGTGATTAATGATAAAATTGTGATATTCAAACCATTTTAAATCTTTATAGATTTGTTGACGAATAACTTATGAGTTTCAAAGTTATGATTAAATTTGGAAAGTAATTTTTATGTGATTAGAAATTCAAAGAAGCATAAGATTGCATGTTTTCCTCTTACATTGTGACAAATAGATAGAAAAATATCTTTGTAAAAGAAAGATTGGTCAAGATTCTTAACTACTTTTTGTCAACAATAAGTTTTTGAATATAATTGGTATGACAAATTTGTATGGGATCTAAGACTATTTAGAATTTAGGTACAAATCTAATTACTAAAAATCTATTATTTCTAAAAGAACAATTATATGATTTACAGATGAAAGATGAATTTTAATAAATTTTTTTGTGAAAACAACTAATGCTAACGACAATGAATGCACTTGATATGAAGGTTAAGAAAAACGGTATTATCTTTTATTTGTTCACATTGTTCAAATAAGTTTTACTGGGTTGAATAACAATTTCTTTCTTTGTAGATGAATGAGTCATGATAGATGACAAGTTGATATTAGTTTTAATTTATAATATCAATTTTTTTTTTTTTTTGTGCTCAACAGAAAAAAAAGAAGAAAAAATTAATGCCAATTAATAAAGCTTTGAATAAGGATTTAATAGGACATCTTATATAAGATAAAAGCAAATTTTATTTTGTTTGGTAAATTTAAAATGAATTTGTAGATTTGATTTTTTTTTTTTTTTTAGAAAATTTCTCTCACCAAAACTCCATTAGTTTTATTGGATATTTTTATGCATAAACAAAATATCTTTTTATTATCCAAATTATTTGGTTTTTCTTTTTCATGGAAAATTAAAAACCAAAAATGTAAATTTTAAAATTTTATTATATTATTAATAACAAAAATATGTAAAAAAATGTTCATCTCGTTAGGCCGTATAAAGACAATCTTCACTTAAAAACTTTATGGAAATTAATAAATAACATGGAAAGACTCTTTCTATAATAATAAATAATGGTAAAAATAATATAATATAATGGATTCAACTGTTGCGCAATTGCGCTGACGAAAAAACCGCTGTTTGCTTTTATCGGTTCGCTGTCGAATGCCGGTGCACGCGGAGGCGTTCGGGGCCATCGTAATCGTTCGTATCCAATCGGGCGGCAATATTTTTGCTTATCATCTAGCTTAGGTCGCTAATCATTTACCGACATGTGCGCAAATAAAATGCAAACGTGGATGCATACGTGTCACGCTTAGGATGGAGGTGGCCTTCTCCTCCGGGTTGGCTTTATTAACCCAGATCTGAGAGGGAGCAAGACGGAGAGCGGTGAATCCAGAGGGCACAAAGAGGGAAAAAAGAATCAGGCGGAGGAGATTCCTCCACGGCCGGAGGTGTAAAGAATATTGGGATATATTCCTCGAATCGACCGAGGTCTCGGCATATGTGAAGGTTTCGCTGGTGGCGTATTTAGCCGTGCGAGGCGGACTGGGGATGGGACTCTCCAGCGACGAGGTGGTGGAAATCCAGTTTGGGAAGAAGCCCGATGAGCCCTGCATCGTTACTGTTAGCTGCCCAGATAAGACAGGCCTCGGATGCGACCTCTGCCAAATTATTCTCGAGTTCGGGCTATGCATTACCAGGGGAGGTAAGGGAGCTGTTGTTTTTTTTGAAGGAAAACATGCAACGATCTGATCGGCTTTTTAATGTTCGATTTGTTTCATTCTTGATCTCTTTCAGCGGAAGGTATCGTTTTTTGTGAGCTTTTAAGGATTTCTTTGCCTTGTGATCGTACCATAAATTTGATCATAAATTTCAGGATTTCTTTTCGTCTAGAAATTGTCATACATCGTTTGGGATGTGGTAGTATAGAAATGATGAAAATTTATTTTTACAATCATTCACCTGCAAATTGCTTTAGATGTTTCAACTGATGCGCAATGGTGCTTCGTCGTGCTGTGGGTAGTTCCCTCCTCTCCCAATATTAACATCCAATGGACAAGCTTGAAGAAACGCTTGCTGTCTGCATGTCCAACCTTTTCTATTCCATTTTATTTGGAAACGGGAAGCTTGCCGAAGACATCTCAAACTTATCTCTTGAAGCTATTCTCAGTAGATCGGAAGGGGCTTTTACATGGTAAATTTACATTTTTTTTTTTTTTTTTTTTTTTTTTTTTGGTGTCGTAAGCATGCCTATTAACTGCAAGCAAGAAATTTTTGGGGTTTACATATGTTTTCGTTAAAGAATTTGTGTGACTTGCAGATGTCACTCATGTTCTTTGCGAACTGGATCTTTGTATCCAGAGAGTGAAGGTATCTACAACACCTGATGAAAGAGTCATGGATCTATTCTTCATAACCGATGGAATGTAAGCTGAAATCCTTCATTTTTTTTTTTTTTTTTTTTTTTTGGCAGAACATTAACCTGATATTTAGTTGAATTATTATTCTCACTTAAACTTTACACAGAACATTCCACATAACGCATGAATTAGAAATGTTCTTTATATACTTCTTGCAATGTTGTTTGTGAAGCTTTTTCTTGTAATTTTGCATCTGAGCGCAACTTCATTTCTTTTGGTTTAGGGAGTTGCTACACACTGTAAGACGACAGGATGAGATATGCCACAAGTTAAGCTCTGTTCTTGGAGATTCCTGCATCAGCTGTGAGATTGAGTTAGCTGAAAGCTTTCAGCAGGGATTCTCATCTCTACCCCCTGCAGTTGCCACTGAACTATTCAGTTTTGAGCTATCGAGCAGTCAAACTTGTCCGCAGGGCCTCCTTGGTTCAGATTTGTCTAAGGTGAAGAAGGTGGATATAATCACTGACAATTCATTGAGCCCTTCCCACACTTTGCTGCAAATTCACTGTGTCGATCAAAAGGGACTCCTTTATGACATTCTAAAGACTTTGAAAGACTTTAACATTCAGGTACTTATTATTTTAACTTTCCTGTTCTCTGTCTAAATCTTACTTTTCAGTAATGTGTAAACATTTGTTGAAATTTCACTGCTGAGGTAGGAACCAATTTGGTGATGATTTCAAGTTGATATTTTAATGTTAATATGTGAAGTTTTCAATTTGTGCCGATTAATAATATTGTTTAAAGTATGCAATTGGTTTTCCCGTGCGTTTTTGCCTAACCATTTACCTTTAAAGTAATCTATTTTGTTAGGCTCCTGATGGATTTGGGAACCCTATTTTTTTTTTTTTTTTTTTTTTTTTTTTCAAGTCATGATTGCCATGCCAATAACCCTCTAAATAATGCAATGATTCCGTATCATGGGTAGTCCACTGTAATTGTTTCTGGAATTTAGTTCAGGCATCAATAATTTCTTATGGAGATTTTATTAGTAGATGTAGGAAACAATTGTGCAGTACGTAACCACTGTATTTACCTCCTGATTTGGTACAGACATCAATAATTTCTTATGGAGATCTTATTAGGCAGACAATTGTGCAGTTTTAACCTATCTTGAAAGCTGGCTTTTCACAATTGTTACTAAAAGAAACCTACCCTTTGTTTGTTTTAGATCATGTAACAATTCTTTTAAATGTCTCATGAAAAACCCTTTTGCTTCTCATCACTTAGATATCGTATGGGAGGTTCATGTCGGACACGAATGGCTATCGTGAAATCGACCTTTTTATCCAACAAACAGATGGAAAGAAGATCGTTGATCCCGAGAAGCAGGATGCTTTGTGCTCTAGACTCAAGCTGGAGATGCTCCATCCATTGAGAGTGATCGTCGTTAGTCGCGGCCCAGATACCGAACTACTGGTTGCCAACTCTGTGGAGCTCTGTGGCAAGGGAAGGCCTCGCGTGTTCTACGATGTCACCTTGGCTTTGAAGATGCTTGGTATCTGCATTTTCTCGGTAAGAAACTCGGTCTCATTGTTTCTAACATGGGATTTGATTCTGATACATGCATCTTCATCCAGGCCGAGATCGGGAAACACACAACTGCAGATAAGCAGTGGGAGGTGTACAGATTTCTTCTGGAGGAAATGAGAGAGCTCCCATTGTCGAACAGACGAACAAGAAACCAGATTGTGGAGAGGGTGATGAGGACTCTAATGGGTTGGTGAATGACTCCGGGATCAAAGCTCACAGTATGCACCCTCTTGCATTTTTAGAGTTTATTATAGTCAAGAAGTTTGTTGTACAGTCAAATAGTTAATAGTCAAGTACAGCAGATTGCCATGGAAGAATGTTCTATAAAATATCAATTTCCATTTCAGTTTTCACTCTTAAGTTTTTTACCATTTCCTTCACTCGATGTTGCCAAATAGCTAATTCTTCTAAACAAACCAGTCCTTAGGGTTTTTGTAATGTTGAGGGGGACAGCATTGACAGCGGGTTGCAATGATACAAGAAGGCAAGCAAGCAGTCATGTGATGTGTGTTTGTGGGGTATAATAATTCATCCTGCTGTTTTGCCCTTTTGCGCATGTGGGCGCCATGCATGATGTGGATGCCTCGTCGGATTCCTTCGCTGGAGTCCGACAGCCCTCCGCCGCGCCAAAAAAGACTGCAGCTAGGTTCTTCTTGTGCTGGCGCGCATTTGGTGCACGAAGAGGGTGATGTTCATTGCAGAATCTTCTCAAGTGCTGCAAGAAAAGATTTGAAAAGCTGCGGTCGTCCCCTCGAAAGAGACGTCTCTTCTTCCCATTTGCTCTCATATTGGTTGCCCAAAAGCATCTCCAATCAACTGAAGCAAGCTCAATAATTTGGAGGTGGGTGTTTCTCGTGTTCGACTGTTAACCACGAGGCGGCTACCAGAACCTTATGATTACGCATGTCATTGTCGATAATAGTGTTTCTCCCTCATAGAAGAAAAGTGGTGAACGAAAAAAATATAGAAACCTTATCCTGGAGACCGTCAATGGTGAGTAGGAATGATAATGACTTGTACATCATTTTGCCCCTTGTTTACCAATGGCTTGCAATGGGCAACATTTCATTGTCAACATGTGATTTTGCATCTAAGCTTTGGTGAACCCCAATGGTCTGAAAGGCAGCTTATCGTGTTAAGATTTGTGACACGTAAAGAGTTAATAACGATTTGAAGGTGACTTGGACCATAAATAGATTCCTTTCATGATCTAAAAGAGATGATTAAATTATTATCATGAACAATTATTATTGAAGATATCCAATAAGATGCATAGATCAGCTTAGCTGGAAGAAAAATTTTATCATATGGGTAGATTTGTAAAAACTTTATCGATGTTTATTAGAGGAATGTAAATATAAAGTTAATATTTACTTTTTAGATTTATATTTTGTGTATATTAGAAGAATTGGTATGAACATTTTATGATGAAATGTCTATACTTGTTTTAACTAAATTGAATAATTTCAACTTCCTTCTTTGAAATATTTTGATTTTTTTCTAATCATACTAACGTGTATATCTTGTTGACTATTTTCTACATTGAGGCAAACTTATCTCGTGTGTAGCCACATATTTAATGCATATTTTTATACCATGATTTTAAGCATAGATTATAGAACATTGTTGTCTTCATACTTCACTCATTATTGTTAATTTTTTTGAACAATTTACTCGAATCTTATAGTATTGTTTGTTCAAATTACTCTAGATAATTGGGTCAACTGAAATGGGTAGCACCAACATAGAGTTGACAACTCTATAATCATGTTATTATTGATCTTTCCTTCTTTCGCCTTAGCTCTATTTGCAATTAGTTTTTAGAGAGGTAAATGAATCCCTTTGTTATTGATTTCTAGCTCCCTCTTTGGTGAAGTGTGTGTGACATATGTTCAAGTCTCCTTCTTGTGATGCTTGGCATGAGTTCCTTGATGAATTTTTAAAATGGTACTACTTGTTTGATTTATGAACAACTATGAAAATAACCTATTTCTAATCGAATCTTGAGTGTTAAGAAATAATACATTTGTAATATACTTCTATACATTTTTATTATTTTTATTGGATAATATAATTAGATTAATTGGATCATACAAAGACCTCGAGAAAGAGTTTGATTTTTGTTAGAACTATTAATTGGATCGTCTGATCATTTAGGTAGAACGATCTAATCGCCCAAATCGCTAGTGATTCATGTTCTGTTAAATCGTTTTATAAATTTTCCGCGAAAGCAACGGTCGGAAGCGGCACAATCAGCTGGGGTCTTCATCGGTCTCCCACAGCGCGATGGCGCGCACGAAACACGCAGCGCCGGCGACGACGACGGCAGCGAAGATCGGAGGCACGAGAAGATCGACGCCCGTGCGACCAAACAGCCCGGCTGGGAAGCAGAGCACCTCGCCGGGTGGCGCGTCGAGAGGCAGGCGGACGGCGCCGACGTCTCCACATTCGCCCGCGAAAGACGATGCCGGTGAGAGAGCCCAAACGAAGGCTGCCTCCGGCGCCAGGGATCCCGCTGCGATGACGGCGGCGATGAGAGCCATCCAAGTGGTGACGCACACGAGCGTAGGATGTGCCTCCGGTAGGTGAACAGAGATATTGGAGAAGAAGAAGAAGAAGAGGTTCATCTCCTCTTTAGCTGCGAAGGAAATACTGGCGTGAGGTTCTGTCGTGGATTATATGAAGCTTGCTTCAATGGTGATTTTGGAGTAGGAATCTGATGGAGCATATTGAGTTGATTAGGTGAACAGAGGCACTATGGGAACAACGGAACGACTCCTCTGGATGACGATGGTTTCATCTCCGTCGATGGAAGACTATTTTAACACGATGCTTTTTTTAATATTAATCACCAATCATTTTTTGTGTAATTATGGAATTAAATAATTTTTAGTAAGAAGCACACAAATACAGCAAGATGGGTTCTCAAGAAGTCAAAATTCAATAAAACCTTCACTTAGAAATTCAAATCTCGCCATCGACGAGCCAGACTGGCCCTCCGAAGCCGCCGTCAGCTCGACCCAGCTACGCTTCTTCTAAGATGTTCCGGAGACCTGACAATGAAGCAGCTCATGCAGCTCCAAGCAGTCCTCATAACCGACCCGGCACCATCCATCATCATCGATCCGAATCTTGCCGCCGTGAAGCTCATCTCTGCTACCTCTTCCCGTGGGAACCCACGCCACGCTGCCCTTGTCTTCTCCATTCTGTCGGAGCCTAACCTCATCGCTTGGAACTCTCTCCTAAAAGCACTGACAGACAATCACCTCTACTCCCTCGCTCTCGCTCGCTTCAACTCCCTTCTCGTGCGGCGTCCCCGCCTTAACCCCGACGAGTTCACCTTTACCTCCATCTTCAAGGCCTGCGCGGCACTTGTCGCATGTCATGCCGGCGAAGCCTCACACGCTTTTGTTTTCCGGCAGGGCCTGGATTCCAACCTCTGCCTAGCCAATTCCCTCGTAGACATGTACTTTAAGTTCGGTCTCCCGAAGAACGCCAGTCGCTTGTTCGATGAAATGCCGATGAAGGATGTCGTCTCCTGGAACACATTCATCTCCGGGTGCTCCTCCTACGGGGACGTTCTCTCTGCTCGACAGCTGTTTGACAGAATGTCGGAGAGAAGCTTGGTGACATGGTCGGCAATGATCGCAGCCCATGCCAAAGCTGGTGACACGCGCGCGGCTCGAGAGCTATTCGATCAAATGCCCGATAAGAACGTTGTTTGTTGGAACGCAATGATTTCTGGATATGCACAGAACGAGAGGTTCTCCAGTGCAATAGAGCTTTTTCGCACTATGCTGCAGGTAAGCAGCATGCAGCCGAATGCAGCAACTCTTGTTAGTGTGCTCTCTGCCTGCGCTCACTTGGGTGCTCTTGATTTAGGCCGATGGATCCACAGATACATCAAAAGAAAGGGCATGGAGCTAAGCCTCTTTCTTGGCAATGCCCTCGCCGATATGTATGCCAAGTGTGGCTGCATACCTGAAGCAGAAGGAGTATTTCAACAAATGCACGACAAGGATGTAATCTCCTGGAGCATAATCATCTCTGGATTGGCCATGTTTGGCCATGCCGGACAAGCAATGTCTGCTTTCCATGAAATGCTGCAACGAGGAACAGAGCCCAATGACATCACCTTCATGGGCATCATATCCGCCTGCACGCATTCCGGCCAGGTCGACACCGGCCTCGAGTTTTTCAGAATGATGAGGGAGGACTTCATGATCCCTCCGAAGGTCGAGCATTACGGATGTGTGGTTGATATGCTAAGCCGAGCGGGAAGGCTGGAAGAGGCGGAAGACATGGTTGCTTCCATGGTGGTGCCTCCCAATGTCATAGTTTGGGGTGCTCTTCTCGGCGGCTGTAGAATCCATGCCGATATCGAGCGTGGGGAGAGGGTGGTTCGGCGAATACTGGAGCTCAACCCTGACCACTCCGGCAGCTACGTTTATTTGGCCACTCTGTATGCCTCCATGGGAAGATTGGAGGCGGCGGCAGAATGCCGGCTTAGAATGAGGAAGCAACGAGTGGCAAAAACACCCGGCTGCAGTTGGATCGAAGTTGACCACGCGGTGCACGAGTTCTTCATGGGAGACCGCGCGCATCCCCGCTCCGATGAGATCTACGCCATGATCAGCAAGTTGAGGCACAAGATGAGGTTAGCCGGGTACGTGCCAAACACCAGCGTGGTGTGTCAAAGCATAGACGAGGAAGAGAAGGAAGATGCTCTTTCCATGCATAGCGAGAAGCTTGCTCTTGCATTTGGAATCCTCGCCACCAAGCAAGGGCAGACCATAAGAATAGTAAAGAATCTCAGGGTCTGTAAGGATTGCCATGATGCATTCAAGGTTCTTTCCAAGATTGAGGAAAGGGAAATCATTCTGAGGGATCGTAATCGGTTTCATCAGTTTAGGGAGGGGCTGTGTTCTTGCAAAGATTTCTGGTAGCTCATGGAAATGCACTAATGTGTAATGCTTGATCTGTTTGATGGTTGTTATAACATCCTCTTATATTATAGCTTTGAATGACTAAAACCCAGAACAGAACTATATCATACATAGCAGAAACTAGCTGATGATATGCTCAAATGAGACAGCATCAGGAAGCAGATCAAGTAAGCAAACATGTCAAGAATGACTTGCTCTATTCTTCAATCAGAACTCAAAACCGAAAAATTATCAAAACCATGGCAAAGATAAATTGCATTACAAACCTGGATACACATGAAACAGTTACATGCAGATGGGTTGTAGCCGCCGGACTACAACTCGATTAATGCAGTCAAATAAAAATCACCTTCTAGTGTGCAAATTATGAGGTTTGATAGAAAACATAATAGAACACAATGCGCAGTCTATAGAGAAACAAGCCAACGTGTTGTCTGTAAAGTCGCAACACTGATGAAACATAACCATTCGATTCGCCACAAGGAAGAAGGGTCTCAGTTGGCGCGGCCTTTTATGACATCGAGATCCATCTCCGAGGGATCAGTGGCTTGCAATTCAACCTGGATGCCATCTAGTTCTCTCTTGAATCTCTCCTTGGAGCTGGCATAGAGCATCTTACTCCTCACTCTTGATGTATCAGGTGACCTTCATCAAAGAAGCATGCAGAATTGAAACCCAAAAATTACGTAAGCATAAGGCGAACAAGGATGCAAAACAAAGACTTATGGATTAGAAGAGGGCTACCAGGCAATGAAGAAGATCTTGCTCTTTGGGACATTCTCTTCGGTGAAGAAATCAAAGTCGAAGATGGCATATCTACATTCGTTTGCAGGAAGATTGGCAGTGAATTCCTCGTAAGTTAAAGCAGGTTCACCAACTTTCTCAACAACAACTTGCTTCAGTTTCTCATCAATCTTGTAAATTATGTAACGGTAGGTCCTCTTTGCCTTCAATTCAAGGAACTTCAATTTGCAATCATCGTTAACAGCCATCCCTGATGCTGAATTCGCCTGTAATTCATTACCGAAATTTTCAAAAAAGCAACCATTCCTGTTTCATCCTTAAAAGCCTGTTCTCTTCATTAAATACTGCACTATGGTTCAACTTCTCAAGTTTCGTATGATATTTATATGTAGAATTAGCAGAAAATAGAGGAGCAACCTAAGGGAAGGGATATACAAAAGAACATTTCATCATACAAGTTGCCGGTGGGTTATTGATTGTATCATGCAACGAGCTCATCTGAGAGCACATGAACGACCGAGAACGAATGTACAACATCCATAGCAAGTACGAAATTCTCATCTCCTATCATGCTGAAGAAGAAAATCTGCAAGACTGCAAGGTATATCTACAACTAAAATTTCACAAATCTTAAACAACTCTTTAACATATTACATAAGATGCACGATTCCGATCTTCGTAAATCATCTACAAAAGCATAGGAAACCTAGCAAAAAATCTAACGTTCGGCCAAGTTGATACAAAGGAGATGCATATTAGATCTAAAAAGAGAGCACAAGAAGCATCCAATTTTGGGCCGATTTACAGAGACAGCACACGCATCGTCGCAAGAACCTCGCGACAGATCAGAGATACATCAGCAGATGATATAGCGCCGCTAAATATAGGCAATACTAAAAGGGGCAAACGAAAAAATAAGCTAACAACGAGAATCTCAACGCCTGAGAAACGAAAAAAAAAATCAATTACGTGAAAGAAAAAATACCATCTTGCGCGCGTCGATCGGGGGAGAAGAGAACGGAAGAGAAAATCTAGGGTTTCCTTTCACCCAGAGCCCGGATTTGCAGGATCGGATTCGGGATGTCTTACGCTTAAAGTTGGTCTTCAAGATTTTAGACTCAAGGTGCCGAGAAGGGGCCCCTTTTGATATACCCACACCGGCAGCCACGCCACGTATACACCGACCATTAAAGATGGGCTTTCCACGGCCCGGCCCAATAGAGCAAAAATGCTTGAACTCGAAGGCAACGAATTTCAATATTTTAATGCAAGAAATTTCGAATTCTTATAAAAATAATAAATTAATTTTATTTTAAAAAATTTTATAAACACCGGTTTTCAATAATCATGTAATTAAAAATTGATCTATCATCAAAAAAGAGATCTGCGTTTGGTAGTTCGAGTGGATGACGAATTTGACTTTGCCTCCGCTTTTCATTTGAGAAGAAGCGTTCTGTTCAATCAAATTTCCTCTCAAGCAGCGGAGCTTCGTCCTGTTCATCTGTTTCGCCTGAGGCCTCATCCATGCCATCATTCTCCATTAGTAACGGAGCAGAAGGTGCAGGTAATCAACCGTATTCGACCTTTTACTAACTTGTTCGCAAACTGTTTGACGAAATGCCCCAAAAACAAAAATTCATTATGCTAATTCCCTCTTCTAGTTTTATTCATCGATTGTATCTAAAGAAACAGCTGGATTTGATAAAACAGTGCCAAGTTTATTGTCAAAATTCAGATTTGTAGATGTCTAATTACCTTTAGAATGATGGCCATGTAGTAATGCTTTATCCCGTACCTTGGTCTTTTGGTTTATATTTCCTCTGCTGTTTGCAAGTTATTCTCTTCTTTCTTCTTCTTTTTTTTTTTTTTATGGACTACCTGCTCTTGTCGATGTTTAAGAATATTAGGTGTTTGCAATGGTACAGTTGCTATAGCTATAGGTTTCTGCAAATAAACTTGCACTCGTTCCAAATAGTTAAGTCATTATCCCTGATAACAACAGCAACGGTAACTCTTTTATACTAAACCCATCTCAAACAATGAAGTCATTATCAAGAAAACACTTATTAATCTCTCACATCTCGAATGATTTGAGGACATATTATTCATTGTCAATTATATAAATAATTTCTCATGGGTCAAATTCAAGTGAAGTCAATCATCTAAGAGAGACTTTATTTTCCATGTTTGTTTTTTTTATTCTTTCTACGTCCAGCTCTACATCAATGATTATCATGCAAAGCTTATAATATAGCATTTCTATTAGGCACAAAAATATCTTCTTATCTTAAATTCTGAAGAAAAAAAGCAGCCTAGTTGCTTTTACCTCCATGTGACATATGTCTTGTCTAGACTTCATAGCTCACATGGACGTTTGCAAGTCTAATAAGAAGAGCTTTCCCTTCTTTTTTTATGCTTCCTGATTGCTTTCCTAGGTGATTTCAATCAGCAAAAAGTAATTCAGATCTTGTATCATAAATAGAGCCCCACCTTTACATTTCTCACCTCACTTTGAATTGCAGTTCTATATTTGGCTAATAGCATCAAAGAGTAGAGTAGTGTAGGCCAAAACCAGGTGGCCGGAGGAAGATCTAATGAACCTCCTTGATTTGTATTTACTGCCATGATCAACGTAGGCATAAGTATTCAATGGATATCTCTCTTGTTGGCTTGACTTAGCTGCCTTTCATTCGGGTACTCGTGAATGAGTGGATGTGGACATCTGACTTCTGCTTGATATCATCTGATGGTTTTGCTGTTGCATTCACCAGAGTAGGAGAAGCGTCTTTTCTTTGCTTGATATCATCAGAAACGGGACGAGTCGCTTTTTTTTCTGGTGAGGATGAGCAGCTCCTCGGCCCCGACTCGCCCACTGGACGACGAAGAAGACGAGGCCGAGACGGCAGCGGTTCCCAATGGCGGCCGGCTCACTTCCTCCTCGCCAACGTGAACCGAAAAGAGGGAGTAAACCGGGCGGTGGTCAGAGAACCGAGACTCCCCTCGGACGTACCACATCTGCTTCATCCCTTCCCCCCGCCACAGTATCCGGTCGCACCTGCATTGTTTGAGTAAGTGTTCAACAATTGTTATGCGTCGAATGGCTTCTCAAATCGAATCTAATCTTCTTAATTAGCTTAATCATGTAATTTGCTGGTCGCCCAATCACTCCACCCGGTTTACTCCGGCGAACAAAAGTCAAGAAGTAAGCTGACATCACGTAGCGGAGAAAACTGGTGTCCAATCGGGGAACAGTTGACGACGATTGGTCAATTCAATCAGGAAATATGTGCACAGGAGAAAAAAATTACCATGCCGGAGTTCGACTCTTTTCTTTGGAATTAGAAGCGGCCAAGTTGACGACGAACAGGTCGGAATTGGTCATGTATTTGTACGTCGGAGGGAAGAAGATCACGCCTTCCTCCCACCCTGAGAACACTCTTCCTGCGCTCCGTTCAATTCCGAGCTGCACCCATTCGTTAATTAATACCCATAAATAAATCAAGTACAAGAAACCCTCTTGCATCATTCAAACCTGATCCTTCTCCAGCAATGCTTGCCATTGTTGTCGACGCAGGTGCTCGTGGATGTCGAAGTAAGAAGTGGCGGAGGTGGATTTGAGTCGGTAGTTCAGATCTCCAAGCCATATAATCTTACTGCTATATTACCTTTGTTTTAGATCTCGGAAGAGAGGATAGTAAATAAAGGCCGAGTTAACTCACTCATGCTCCAAGATGGTTTCCGGCAGCTCGGGCTTGGGCGGCCCGAGACTGACCTTCGACGACGGAGGGAATCTCGTCCGCTTGAGAATCACCGTGACGTCAGAGTTCCTCCTGAGCTCATCGCCGTCCTTTTCCCCGGAAGCCAGGTGTGTACAAACGAAGCAAAACGAGGCTCGCCGGAGTCGCATGCTTATCGAAACCGACCCCTGCATCAAATCGGAAGCAAAGAGGTGTAGTTGATGAAAAATCCAGAAAAATCTACTCGTTTTCGTATATGTTACCTTGTTTCCCATATATCCCATAACTCCCCTGCCGATGCAGGAGACTCTGATGCTGCCGACTTCCCGCGCGAGCGCGGCCCGAACCCAAACGCAAAGAAAGATCCCCACCATCTGCTTGCTCGCGGCCAGATAGTAATCCTCGCCGTCGACAGAGCTGGAGCTTTCCGGAGGGCTCCGACCGTCGTCTTCTCCGCCGTTCGCCCTCTGTTCCGGGAAGCAGAGGAGGTCAGAGAAACTGACACGCGGTGGCGTCTGGGTCGGGCAAGTGTCCAAGTCGACCAGACAGCCCCCGCGTGGCTTGAGCGCTCGGCGGATGAGCGCGAGCCACGTAGCGGAGGGTCCCTTGTCCTCTGCGCCAAGCACATTCCCAGCGGTCAACGGCACGATCTCCTGGAACCTGAAGCAATAACGGTAAAGGTGGCACAGCTTATCTTCTCCGGATGACGACGAGAAGGGCGGGGACCGGGCATACCCAAGAACAAAGATGTCGGCGGGGAGCGGCGTGCTCATGAGCCAATCACGAAGGTCGATTCCACCATGTGGGGCTCTGCCTCCCACGTTCCAAGTTCCCACGAACATCCTATTTTATCAATCGTCGTAATTTATATCCATTTTCCTAGATTATATTTTAATTAATTCAGTTAATATTCCTCGCCTGACCTTAGGTTCATCTCAGCCCGGGCATCGGCCGGGTCCGCAATATAACCGGGAACGGTCGGTCGGTCACCGGACTCCGAGCAGCTTTTCCTCCTCCCATCTAAAAAAATTGATTTTTTTTAAACAAACAGGGGAACCAAAAGGTAAACGGGAATCAGTAAAAGAAGAGTTACTGTGGCAGTCGAAATGGAACTCGCCGGCGGTAGTCTTCAGGTTGAGCCATTTCCGCACCACAGTCTTTGGCCAGGAAGAAGGCTACACGCCCAGCAGAAACAAACTGTCATCCATGGTTTTATTTCTCTACCAAAAGTAAAAGAAATCACACTACATAGCTAAAAAGCTCACCTTGGAAGTATTGCTCAGTTCTGATCTCATTGTTTGGAGATAGGAAAGTACACTGGGATCTGCAGAAGAAAGAAGAGATCCTTAGTTTGTTTATAAAGTGGAGCAATTATTAGTGGAGGAAAGTAGTACGAAACAAGGAAAAGGATAAGAATAGCTCTTGCAAGGTTTCAACCAGTGAAGGATGTGGACAATACAGAGGATATTTGATCACCCCTTTCGCCTTTACAGCTCTGAGCGCCATTAAAGTGGAGGAGAAAACAGAGACGTGGTGTAAAGAGGTACAGAGACAAAAAAGCTTTTACATGACGGCAAAGCCATCACCTTCGCTCGCTTCTTACATTGATTTCTTGATCAATATAACAGCAAAAGCCGTAACAATTTTTTTTTTACCATGGTTGCAGAAAACAGAGTTATGAATCACCCAGCAACCGAAACAGAGCAAGAGCAAGAGAGACAGAAGAGAGGACGAGTCACCTACCGAGAAGAAACCTGTTCGTTTCCGCCTTTGAAAGTTGTGATCGCCAGTATATGTCGAAGCTCTCATGGAAACAGCGGCGGAGATGGAGGCGGAAGCATGGGGAGGCCTTTGGTAGCCGGCTTTATAGGCGGCGACACACACACTCTCTCTCTCTCTCTCTGTCTTTCTTCTCTAAACCGTCGGAGAAAACAGGTCAAACGCTACTGGAGACTTGAAGCGTCGTGATGGGACTGAAATTTCAATAAAAAAACCGGTAATTTCAACATTTTAATTGTCAAACCAGGATCGATTGCTTTTTACTGAAAGCTACACTTGACAAGCGATGAAGAGATGCATGGTCTGATGGAATTTAAGGTTTTTTTTTTCGATTTTTGTTTAATTCTTTGTGGTTGTGAAGCGGTGCAGTGGTGATTGGACCATTGTATGGGATCCACTATGCCTGACGTTGACCATGAGGTATGGTCGCTACCGAACCGGGCCGAAATCGCAATTGCCGGCGGGTTTTTATAAAATGATTTTTTTTTTTTTACGTATTTTTCCTGTCGCAGTACAAAGCAGGTATTGGATGAATGATTTAGTCTTACAAATTTGATATGGATACAATAAAAATATAATCAATATAACATAATAATAATAATAATAATTAAAAATATATTTTTATATAATTAAAAATATAAATCTGAAATATGGACTTAGACAGATAAAATAATCTTTGTTTTTGTCTTCTTTTATTTTTTTTTTTACTTTTATAATATTTGTATAATACAAATGATAAAAAATATAATTTTTTTTAATTTGTTAATCATTAATGTATGACATTATCCTCAAATGTATGATAAACTTTATTTTAATAAGCTAGCATAATTAAATTATATATTTTAAATTCAAAAAAAGATTTATATAAATGAGAATAACTATTAACACAACTAAATGTATAACATGACTTCGTAATTATATATTTCTTATATGAGTTTTATTTAGTTTATTTAAATAAATAGAAACATTTTAAATATATATTATATTCAAATTATTTTATAAACATGTGTGGAGTTAAACAACTAATATTATGAGCATTATTTGTGTTTTGAATATAATAAGAATTATTGATAGAGGGCTCCTTTAAATCAAGTTGAAATGTTGGTTCTCTCTTTCATTAACAATTATTGTGATTGAAAAGAATCTTTGAAAAAAGTTTTAAAAAACTTAAAACTAAATTTATTTAATATTTTTATATTTTCATGTCTAAGAAACATATTTGAAAATAAAAAAAAATTATGAAAATCATTTTTATTATTTAATATTACTTATGATCCATATATAATTCATAGGATGATCAAAACAAAGAAAATACATTAATGATGAGATTATTATAATCATCAATGTTTCGAAATAATAATAAGTTTAATCATATATTGTAAGATGAAAATAATATTAAAATCTTAATAATATTCGATGTTTAAAAAGTCGTTAATGATCAATATACAAAAACTAAAGAAATCATATTTTTCTTGATAAAACAATATTGATAATTTAAGAAAATTTATGAAATTTATTTTTTTATATATATTTTCAAATTTGTAGAGTCAAATGATAAGTGATGCTCATTTTATTATTATAATATCTAAACATCAAAACAAATAAGCCTTCACGATAAAAACCATAAAGCATCCCTGATTATGTAAACCAAGTAACTATTTGTCTTCTTTAATATTTTTTCGTATAAAACTTATCCATCTTTTTTTAATATTATAAAATTTTATAATCAATGAAAATTAATTTTCTTAAAAATAATAAATATTAAAAAAGTCCGTGCAATTATTCACTAATTTAATGACGAATTCCCACAAAAAAAAAGTCGTATAAGCGCTTGTTTACAGAAGGCATGACGTATTTGTTTATAAAAATAGACCAAGTGTGGATGTGGCTCGATTCCCCGGAGAAATACAAAGCAACACGACGGCTTCGTTTGGTTTAGCGATCAGAAAGCTCAAACTTATCAAGCTTATATTACTTTATTTTTTAGAAAAAGATAAATAAAAATTTACTTTATATATTTAATTTTTCTTCAAAATATTTTATTTTTTTAATTTTTTTATAGTTGCATACATTTATTAATAATTAATTTTTACTGATGTAAAGCATGATTTAGATTAATCTTATCCATTATCAACTTTAATTAGGTTTATCTTCGCTAGTCCAGTGTTACAAGCAACCATATGATTATTTTTCAATTAAATTATAAGTTGACAAATGCTATTAAAAAAATACAATCATGAATTATCTGTACAAAAAAAATAATTTTTTTCTATTTATTTTATAAATACAATAAAACTCTCAAAAAAACACAAAAAGGAAATAAAAATAAAAAAAAGAGAAAAATGACAGAAAAATGTGCCACGTATTAAAACAAACAGTCCACCAAGGCAGGAGTCAGCGCGAATCCTAACAACCTTGGCGGCGGCCGTTGCTGGATCTTCCCGTCCTCCGCCTGGTCCTGCTCCATAGGCGGCAGATTCAGGTCCAGAAGAGCCCGTCTCCTCTCCGCCGGAATCCCTGCCCGGCCCATCCCGTTTCCCTCCGTGGCTCCCCGATGCCGCCGCATGTGCCCGCCGAGGGCCTGACCGACGGCGAACTCGAGCCCACAGACCGCGCACTCATGCACCCGAGGCTTCACCGGGCCTCCTCCGGCTGCCTTGTCGGTCCCCTCCCCTCCGGCTCCCAACCTTGGCTTCTTGTGGCTGGCCCGGTGCCCCCCGAGTGCCTGGAACGAGGGGAACCGCCGCCAACACGTCTTGCACTCGAACACCCTCTTTTCCGAAGCCGCCGCTCCTCCGTTGCCGGAAAAGGCATTCGCCTGCTCCCCTCTTGATAAGAACATAAGCAATTTGGCCACGTTTATGCTCTCCATGAACCACAACTAAAGTCAATGAATTGGTTGATAGACAAAGAGTTCGTCTTTCCTCCTATTTATAGAGTTTCGGGGGACCCGTAGGCTAAAACTAATTAACTTGTTAATTAGTGCTAATTAGGCCATTAATTGGGGTTAACTTTATAGAGTAGGGAACGTGTATGCATATGCATGCCCTTAGATTGCACGGGGGAAGACCAATAAATGCTTTATCTTAAGAGAGGTCGCTCTTCTAATCAATCGGTTCGAAATTAGGTCGAGCCGGTACGGTTCAGTTTCCCGCACTTTCACACGGCCACTTCAAAGAAGCAAATGTGAAGGCGCTCCATCATGGACCCGCAAACCTTGCACGCGGATAAAGTCCAACTAAATGTTTGACATCTTTTACTTAAATTATATTAATTACAAAATAAATACTTGTAAATAGATTTTACATCATCAGATGTTGAAGTACTTAAGATTCAATTTAAAAAATATATTATGATTTGATCTCACAAGATTTATATGAGTATAACAAAAAAAAAATCAATAATTATAATAATAATAAAACATAGAAAAACAATAAATATATCAAATTTTTATAAAGATGAATAAATATTCATTAAATTATAAACATAAAATATCATAGGTATAATTTTTTTATATTTTAATCATAATTATATAATTTTGTATTTAACTATGTGATATATGTTATCTTTTGCAAATCAATAAACTTAAACTCCATATTTGAATTCATAAAACAATAACAAAATGGGTATAAGTTTTAATTAAAATTAAATAAAACATAATTATTCACCAAAAAATGATAATAAAAACTATGAATAAAAAGTGTGAATGCATAAAATAACAAAATAAGCTCATCTAATTATACCAAATATTACAAGTACAAAAAAACCTTTAATCTACTATATAAAAAAACAATTTTTTTCTTCAAAAAATCTTTTATTTTTTAATTTTATCTTATTCTTGTTTTCATGATTTTTGATATTTATACATCATAAATATTCAAAAATATCATAAAATTATTGTTATATTTATACTTAATATATCATAATTATAAATTTTAGATTTTTTATTTATAATTATATAATTTTATACTTAAATATATGATAAATATTATTAAAATTAAATAAAAACAATTATTAACCCAAAAAAGATAATAAGATATTCTAATTTTGATAATTGACTTATGATAAAGTTATTAACACTAACATATTTGTAATCCATAACTATCATTATCACGATCATCTTTAAAAAAGAACTAAAATACCCATATAGAGTACATATATGGTGCAATTCAACAACTTGTGTAGTATGATATCGGTTTTACCTTCATATATTGCAAGTTACAATAAACTAGAGTATGAAGTCAAAAGAAGATAGAATGTTCCAATTAAGAATTAGTTATTCCCTAAATTTGAAATATATATAATTAAAAAATACTGAATAATATAGAAAATGGGGAAATTAACAAATCAATTATTCTATTAGCTGACTATAACTCTATGTATTTATATTAAATTATGGTAATATGACGACTCAATTCATGCCTTCACACGAGAGTATTATGTTTGCTGATTCATACGCAAACTCCAGGCTGATACGTCAGCAGTGAGATAATGGTGACGTGGCGAGCACGCAAGTGCCCAACATTTTGACAATTCAACATTTCAGTCAACGTGTTGCTTGCTTGTTGGTGTTATGTATGTGACTTGTAAGCATATCTAGAATGTAAGCACGAGCTGACTTGGACTCTCCACGGTTCGCGCCTGTTGGTTCAGGGTAGGTCGCTGGTCCGGCAGATATCACGCGCCTCGTTTATCACGAGCCAAACGAATCATTTCATTAACCTATGCAAATTGTATTGTAGAACTGAAAATAGATCCGTATTTAGATTAAAAATAAATATATATATATATATATATATATATATATATATATATATATATATATATATATATATATATATATATATAATTTTATATATGGGCTTTTCAGGCCCACATATAAGCGGTAATTTAGGACAAAACCTAGAGCGGAATGCTTCTCTCTCGTCTTCCCTTAGTATTCCATGACGCAGCCGGTGTTGGAGTGAGCGAATACTGAAATAACATCGCTGCTTACCTCTTCGCCATGGTTTTATCCCGCAAGAAGCTTAAGCAGAAGCTTCGTTCCATCGTCGCCGATTGCCTCTCCGCAAACGAGGCAAATTCTGGGAAAGACGCTTCTGGCGCGGCGGAATCTAACCAAGAGTTGCAGCGAGTCCGGGAGCTGTTGGTCACTAAATCGCGGAGGAAAAAGCCTAAAAAGCGTGGAGAAGGAGGAGAAAAGACTGCCTTGGAGGTTGCAGGGGAAGGAAACGTGGAATTAGTGAAGAGTAACGAAGATGACGGTTCCCTGAAGCAGATGGGCAAACAGATGAGAAAGAAGAGGAGGAGAGGGAATGAGGACGATGGAGTCCAAGAGTCGGAGATGGGTTCTCAGAATGAAGAGAAAACGAAGTCTAAGGAGCAGAAAAAGGATAAGCAAAAGAAAAAGAAAGAGAAAAGGAAGGAAAGCGAGCTCGTCGGTGAAGGGAAAGAGAATGTAGTCCAGCAGGTGGAGAAAACTAACGATGACGGGAAAGAGAGCGCAAGCACTGAGGCAAAGAGAACAGAGGTAACACAGCCTGTTCAAATCGACGGCAGGTTAAAGTCATCACTTGAGCATCTTCTGTCTCTAAAGGTTTGTGTCTCTATTCGAATTTGTATGTCGATGTCTCGTGCTTTTGCTTTGGTTTACAGTGAAGGAAAGAAAGTCTATGCTGGAGGTATTCCATACTACTCGAGTGAGGACGATATAAGAAGTTTCTTTGAAGGATGTGGAACTATAACTGAGGTGGACTGTATGAGGTTCCCTGAAACTGGAAAGTTTAGGGGGATTGCCATACTCACTTTCAAGGTTCATTCGTTTTCAATTTTGCTGCATACATGTCTGCATTTAAAGATTAAATCTCTCATCAAATACATTTGACTCTACAACTTATTTAGCTTCAGTGTCTAACTGAAAGTTTAGTGTGAATAATGCATTCAAATCTTTCAAAAATGCAATGCCCTTATAGAATCTCAATAACAAAATAGGTGATCTTGCCTGTTGCTATTAACACCCACAATTTCTTAAGCATTTCAACTCGCATAGCTGCTCTTAACTTTCTTGAATGCTTCGGATTGCATTGTTTGAGATGAATGATCTGTTCTGAGTTTCACATCCTTTTGCTTTGCTACTAAACTTAAATGGGTCTTTTTTAATTCTGTGCTGCTTCTCTTTGCGTTATGTCTTGCTAAGTAATTTTATAAAATTTGTTTTCTGATGGATTGGCACTACATTCTCTTTGCTAATTTTCTATTTATCCACAATACTTTCCTGGATAACATGACAACAATAAACACAAGATCAACATCAGGAAGAAAAGCATTAATCACTTAAGCTTTTCTCCTTAATCCAATTGGATGCGATATAGCAAATGCCCATAATGCTTTGTGTTTTTGTAAGTTGTGATGTTGATTAATATAATGGAATTCTCTATTTTTTCACTTGAAATATGTTGTATGCCTATTCTTACTGCATTTGTGAGTATTGAAGGGATATCTCAACAAACTTGGACCTTAGTTCTATAAACATATAGGAAACCCTTAGGCAATGTTCATAACTCTAAACAGGAATGTACTAGCAAATTAGGCTATGAAAGCATCCATTTTTTGTTTTCTTCCAACAAGATGAATCAAAGAGGTGTTTCTCTTATGTTAACCTTTATGTATATTTATGTTGTTTTGATTTTGTCTGAAGATAGATATTTTTTGTTGAATTTATTAGATAGATTTTTTTTTATTAGGGTCTTGTAATATAGGAAACATATTTTAACCCTAAGTTTTGAGATAGTATCTAAAGTTTTCATGCATATAGATGATATCATAAATTTGCCAAAAATCTTTTGAAAGGAAGATTTTGTATTGATGAGTATTTGGGAGAGACAATCTTATAATCGAAAGGAGAGACAATCTTATAGATGGAAAATTACTAAAGATTACAAGTAGATAAATAAGTGAAAAAAATATTAACTATATTAAAAACTCCTAATTGGATTGTCTACAAGCTAAGATAGATGACAAGAGATTCCTCTTTGGATAATATTCCCATATTCCCTCAGTCTCGTTTAAGGCACTAGGATATTTATGTGTAACCATAATAATATGGAGGATTTATAATTCCTAAGAAATCTAAAGATCTTATCTCTAGGGAGAAAGTTGAGAAATGTTCATAGATCTTATCCAATTCTCCTTCGTCTTTATGCAGAGTATCTGTTTTCGATCACCAAATTGTCTCAATTTGTATTGGAATTAATATAATTTAAATGAGATTCAAATATTCAAAAGTAGAATTTTGAGAGTTGGTTATTGAAAATTTCGTCTTAATCGTTTTGGATGATTACTCTTAAATGTCATGGAAAATGGTTGGATATAGGTGAAATGATTAACTAGACAATAATAATTGTTTGAATTTTACTTGGACTATCTATTTGATTGTCCTAGGAGATCCCTAGGATATCCCTTTTGGCTTACCAAGTGATTCTCTTTAGTTGTCTCTAGCATTTCTTTGATCTTTATTAGAAACTTTTGACAAATCTTTTGGGTTGTTTTGGACTTGAACTTCCAATGCTCAAGTTTATCTTCATGTGACTCTTGAATGTGTAGTTGTTTTGCTCAAGACCCATGATTAAACTTCTTATCATTAGATGTAAGCACAAGGTATTTTAGGGATGGTTTGACATAGTTTTTGTTGTTGTAATAAGGAGTTTTCCTTAGATTTTGTGTCCCAAAAGCTTGTTATAGATGATTTTGCTAAAACTTTTGTACGTGAGCTGAAACTGTGAATTTGAATGTTCATGATTGTTCTCTATCATGCTAATTAATTTCTTTATCTCTGGTTGTGTATTGAAAACTAAAGGCTAGTGATAAATAGTACCAAAGTGTGTTTGATTGCTTATTTTATAGTACAATTTTTTTAATTGCTTATTATTTGTAATTTCAATTTTGGAATGATTTGAATGGCACTGGTTTTTTTTGGCTAGTTATTATATCATGCACAAGAAATACCTCCCCTTGATATTAAAGGCAAAGTGACACAAACATTTTTCAATTTGTTTATATTTAGCTGGTTCACTAGCATCATATATTGTCAATTATATTGTTTAACAAGTTTAGTGTATTTGGGTTCTTGGTGAGTTTGACATATATATTCAAGTCAATAAATTAGGAAACTCATCTACATTTTGAACTGAAAGTTAGCTACCATGAGAGGGTTTTTATGATGTCTTTCCTTGCAAAGAATTATTTATACCATAAGAGGGCCACACGGCTAGCTACAACATGACATTAAATTTCAAACAATGTTGTTTTACAAAAACAAAGGCATGATAAGCCCATAACCTAAAATATGCATTTGAAATTACACAATACACTTGTTGATATTGTTTCTAGATGATATTAGAGATAATTAGTTTTACTTTTGAATAAATCCCATGATATAAAGTGCCTATAAACACCATACATGTGTATTCTAGAGTTTTGATGATAGAATTTAGTTGCCTCCATGATATTTAGAGTATATTGTGTGTTTTGAGACTGCTTAGGGAAAATTCTACTTAGGAAACACCTGGGCAATCTTCTCCAGTAGTTTCAAGTTGTTTTCTTATTGTGAGAAAAAGGGTTTAGTTGATGTTTCTTTTTTGGCATTTGAGTATTTTGGCTGAACCAAAGAACTTGCATGTACATGTAACATGTTTTATAAATTCAAAAAGACTTGAACCATCCAACCATTTTTAAAAATACATTTTGAATACCTAACCTTTCTTGTGGTTTAGAATGAATCATTTGTCAATATTTTGTTGTTTGCTGTGTTAAGTGGATAACCCATAGTTACTGTGTCTTATTATAGTAAAGCCATGGATGAAGTATTAAACTCCCTCTTTGTTTCAGACAGAAGCTGCAGCCAAAAGGGCTTTAGCATTGGATGGTGCTGATATGTAAGAAAACCACCCAGAAAACTAGACTGCTTCAACTCTAAATTCATAACAGCAAATCCATCTACTATTTAATTTTCAGGGGTGGATTTTATCTGAAGATACAACCTTACAAGGCCACACGAACTACCAAAGAAGATTTCGCACCGGAGATCATCGATGGATACAACCGCATCTATGTCGGAAATTTGTGCTGGGATGTTTCCAAGGATGACCTGAAGCAGCTTTTTGCTGATTGCAACATCAGTTCCATTCGATTTGGCACAGACAAGGATACAGGCGAGTTCAAGGGCTATGCTCATGTCGACTTCCTTGACTCGGCCTCCCTCTCTGTTGCACTCAAGCTCGACCAGACGGTCATGCTTGGTCGTTCGGTGCGTATCCGTGTGGCTGTGCCCAGGAAAGGGGGTGAAAGAGCTGCGGACCAGAACTCAGGCAAGGACAAGATGAACAAAGGAATTGAAGGGACAAACAAGGAAAGCTGGGAGGGGGATGTGAGTTATGATGATGGGAAGATGATGATGAAGAAGAAGAAGAAGAGACAGACATGTTATGAATGTGGGATCCCCGGGCACATCTCCTCCGACTGCCCCAGGAGAAGAGCCGGTGCTGATGTTCCTCCATCTCATTAATGTTCAGGTTGTGTTGTTTTATTGAAATCTTCAAGCATTTGGTTTAGGAAGAAAGGTGTTAACATTTGGCTGTTTGCAATAACATAATGTACTGACATGACCTTTACCTAAAGATGAGCAAGTCTTCATGTACACATGCCCATGTACCTATATGTACGTGCATATGTATTCATATGTTGTGTGCAAACATGGGATGCATGTATTGTGTGGACCTAAAGATGAGTATGAGATGTGTGCATGTAAACAAACAAACTGCATAATATCATACATTTAGCATATACAAAGGATCATATGTTTCATTGTTGTATTATTGATATACATGTTTTCAAAATAGAAAACTTCTTATTTTAATTTTTTCCATTACTTATATTTATTTTATGCAAGTTATATGTACTCGCGATAGACATTCACACTACTTGTTGATATAAATATACCATATGATATACACAAGTATCATGTTCTTTTTTTATGATTTTTTTAAAATTGAATCAAAAACCAACTCATAAACAAGAAGTTAAGCAACATTCTAATCATGATAACATTAATCACCTTAACCTAACTTAAATTGAATTAAGATTGAATTGAAGATCAAACTATATCAAAAAATAATTAAATCCATGCACATAAATGCATACAACATACAAATTATTTTGCATTTCAAAACCTTTTTGAATTTCAATTGTAAATGATAAACTATATAAGAGACCCATTAATAAATTTACAACAAAATATTATATCTTAATCTCAATTTATCAAATGTCACTATATTGCATTCATATAATCGGATGCAAGATATGCAATCCTAAACCTTAAAGGATAGATTAAAAAAGATGAACTTATGAGACCAAAACGAAACCTAAATGTTCATTGCAGTCCTACTGATGAAATGTACCAAAAATGGTTTCAAGACACTTATGTGTAAAAGCTACTTCACTTATTAGTCAAATATTGTTATTTTCATCCTCTTGCATGGCTACAAAATTTTCATCTTAGAAATGAATAAAGGAAAGATAATGTTAACAGCAGAGTATATTATCATATAAAATCAAATAATTAAGGGTAACATACAAGTGAATATAATGTTTCACCATGCAAATGGGCTTCCTCCAAACAGGAATATCTCGTTTTCCAAATCCCTCACCCACTGGCATACGCAATTGCAAGTCTTTATTGCAAGTGCCTGCATCATTACAACAGCTATCAATCCTTAACACTACTAAAAGAAATCCATTTATTGAAAGGATGTTTGGTTTAACAGCATTATCATACAACACAACATTATTTAAAAAATATTAAACTTTTTATTTGATAACATCTTTAAATAATATTACTAAAAATGATGATTTTGTCACTCAAAGATATCACCCAAATTTAAAATAAGAATAAAAGATTATAGAAACATACTAAGTCAAAAAATAAAAAGATTTCAATAAATGTTATATAATATTAAAATCTAAATAACATTATGATTTAGATATCAATATTATCCATATAACACTCCATTAAATGACCAAACCAAAAGGCCTAAAAAAAGCTAAATAAGCACATTTCAGTAGGAACAGTTACAGTTCAAAAGGTTTTTTCTTTTTTGAAAAAGATATTTTCTATGATTAGAAAAAGAAAAATTATAAAAATTATTTGGTAAAATTTTAGTTTTTTCTTAGTTGAAAACTAAGAAAAAAATCTCCTAACAAATAATAGAAGAACAAGGTTCAAGAAATACTAATAGTTTTCATTCCACACAGATACTCATTTACCATCTTTTACCCACTGTTCTTTCCAATAAAGCCATCCATATCACTCTATCTTCCTTGAATGTTTAAAAATATATGCAGTAAAAAATCAAGTATCAGATTACATTATATTTAAAATACACTATATTAAAATAAAAGTTTTCGAAGTCAGAAGTTCCAAAATTTGATGTCTTCAACTAAGATTACTCTTCTGAAAAATGAAATAAGAATTTGCAAATCAAGATCTTACCTTGTCAGCAAGAGGGTCAAAGGCAGCATACAGTTCAAAATCCTGAGTAACCCAGCAAAGTAATACTGCCACATGAACAAAAAAATAATTTACGAGACATTCATCAAATGAAGCACGTTGCTAACTAAAGAAATTATATAAGTCACAGGGAGATATTAAAAGAAGAGAAAACTGTAGCTAAATGAAACTCAAAAATTTAAATGGATAAGTTATATCAAATATAGTAAAGCTTTTAAAGTTATTGTCACAACCAAAGAACATATGATACTTTCAGAATAAGAAATAAGAAATATCAAGATGATTCTAATGATAGTGTAGAAACAATAACATAAATTATTATTCCATGGCCCTCACATACATAATGGTTATGATCTAACTCGTTCAGCATATCATACACAATTTGAAAAAAAAAAAAGATCATGTTGTCAAAACTAATGCATTTGAATGACAAAGTACACAGTAAACATAATAAAGTAATCCATCATGCAACTAGATTTTATGCATGTACACATACCTACCAAATAAACTAAGAGCTCATTATTTTGAATGAAATTGAAAATTCATTGTGAACATTCAGATTGGCTTTCACAACGATGAATTCAATCTGAATTCATTTTTGAGATTCTACACTGTAGTGGGAATGATCATAAATTTATTTCACTTTCTCTAATGTATGGAAGAATATCGATGTATTTGTTGGCACTTAAATTTTAATGCTTTAATTAATTTCAAAACACAAAAGCAAAGGGTAATCCTCATAACTTCCGTAAATTTGCAACGCATTGTTCATCTTGCAAGTAACCAAATGAGTCCAATATATTTTAGATTGTGATAGAATACTATTATATAGAAATCCATGCATAATAACCATTAGAAGCATTCAAGTAATAAGAATATAACAAAATATTAACAAGTCATATAATGAAATATAGATTGTATAGTAAAAAAAAATATAATAAAAAATGAATATGGCTTTCATGTATTGGTGAAGTTTAGTCCATGCCAAAAAAGGAGTAACTTCAGACAAATGCTAGGAATAAGAATATTGTGCAGCTTTTCTTCACTCAGTGCAGGACTGCCGATTTAGCTCAAAGAATGAATATAACTTGAAATTGGCTTGTATTGAGCACAAATAGAGATAAACAAGAAGTGTTCAGATCGGGATAAAAATTCAAACCTCACTTGGCTTGACAGCAACAATCTCAAGATCAGCTCAAAAAATATGTTTTTAAACATATCAAACATATGCATGCATAAATACAATAAACTTAAATGCATATGAATATATACATATATTTTAAAAAATTAAAATAAAAAAACATAATGATTTCCAGCCAGCTTGATCCCTAATCAATTCGACTCAAGAACAGTATACTCCTACCCAAGTAGGCTCGAAATTGATTTGGGTTCAAACCATGAGTCAGTCCTCGATTGACACAAAATTGGATCAATAGCAGCTTTATTCAACAGTCACCCACTTCAACTACCAGTAAAGCACCAGAAGCATCCCAGCTTGATGGGGATCAAGACTAGTGGTCGACATAAAAAAAGGCCCAATGCCCTCAACAACTACTTTGCCAGGGAGGATCTATAGCACAAAATAAGACCATAGTTATTCACACACTAATGACTTTTAGGTCTCAAGTTATGTCATAATGAAAAGTATTTACACCACAAGGATTATATATATATATATAACTCATTAAATCAGTAGCACAAGCATCCATAATTATCTGTAAATCTTTGAAAATTTGGAATTTGACACAATCCAAATATGGCAGCACCTTATTTTACATTTGTATTTTTGAAAGAAATACAGCCACAATCAATCCAACTAATATGAACAGTTTAATGCATTTTCCTACTTAATTCTAAAATTTCAGATTAATACTAGTACAATTATAACAAAAGATCTTTAAGACATACATTTTCTAGGAGCATAAACAATAGTTGTTCAACAAACAACAATGACATCTCACCATAATTTTCATCTCTTCTGAACTGTGTTTTATGTGGACCAATTTGCCCATCATGCATGGATACGTACAGCTTCTGGTAAGCCCTGTACAATCTATTAAGCATTGAAAGGAACCTGGATAAGGACAAATACTACAGCCCACAAGTATAAACTAAAACGAACCAATGCACTTTGATTACTGCACCTTTTGCGTTGTCTGGAACTATTTAAGGGTGATGAAAACTCTGAAGAAACATATTGGTCGAGATTGAGACTCCTATATATGAAATGCCATAGTCCAGCTGGCCCACCAATACCCGATTGAGATACTGATTCAGGTGAATGCCTTCCTAGATGTGAAGGTGGGGATATAGAACCAGATAGAAGAGAAGAAACTACAGGAAGATCCTCAACATGGAGTCCACCATCCAGTATTGATCTCTGAACTTCACTAAGTACATTTGACTTAGAGAGCACAGATTCAATCCGAATCCTACATATGCGGTGAAATTTTCAATTACTACCATCAAAATTTGGAGCGTATTGAATAGATATTGAAACTTCTCAGTGATGAAAATGCATACATAGCACGTGTTATAAATGGAGAAGAAATATGCCGTTGATATTATTTTTCTCATACTAGAAACGAAATCAAATACCAGCACATAAATCCTTAAGCACGGTTATCTATGGACACAAATTGCAAAAGCACCTGCAGTCCTTAAGATGGTAGAAGGCATCAGAATTGGTACTAAGCAGTGCCAAGTACGTATCAGCCTATACAAGAATGAGAAATTTCATTAGCCTTTTTCAGGGAAATGAAAAAAAACTAAAACAGAAAGAACCTCAACCATTTAGCAACCATAAAGAACAACAGGAAACTAAATATAAAAAAAGGGAGCACTCACATCTAGATAATGAACATAACCATACAAAAATGCCAGCGGATTATACCGTGGTAAGCAAATTGGTGAAAAAGACTCGGATGTCCTGCAACATGCAAATAAAACACGTGAAAATGATCTCTTAAACAAGAAAGTGAGCCATGCATAAGTCTGTGTTTCTCGGATAAAAACTATGCATGTTCATAGGCCTTGTTTACACCAAAAGTTTATGCAAAACATAAATATTCCTTATATTGTTTATTGACATGCAATAGCTAAGCTGTGTACCCAAAAAGTTTTGGTTGATTACAATGCTTGCGGCTTGCTATGAGAAAATCTTATAATAGACTTGTACACATATATAAAACAACTTGTTTAAAACAGATACCGGGTCTTTTATGAAAATTTATTGTTCACTCTGATAAGAGTTGTGTAAATTTGTTTAGCTTTCTTCACCTACGCCTGACAGAAAGGAAGTTCCTCACTTTGAATGCTTCTGTTTTGGTCTAATCGAATTTATACATCTCTTCATTCGAGAAATATTGCTTTGAGTTTGATTGCAGTAAAAATAAAGAAATCTATAAATAATAGGAATCCAATGCCTTGATAAAATACTGCATCACTCTACTTTCTTTGGTCTTTCATTTTATAATCTGTTAATAACTTAATCTGCAACTGATCAGACTCTGCACTAAAAAAAAATCATCACATACCTGAAAGAGTCGGTGGACAATACAAAATTTGAAAGTAAGAGTATGTCATCGGGATGTAGAGATGCTTTTTGAGCTCCAACAAGGCTGACAACCTAGACAGTTTACAAAATCCATATTAACAATATCAATAAACAAAGAAACTCCCTCAAAGTATTAAGTACTGACCTACATGTACAAGGAATAACAACAAAAATGACAATACAAATGTTGATGCTCAAATATGTAACTTCAAGAAATTTGTATTGTTGGGATTACATCGCATACTTGGAGCATAAGAGATTTTCTGGGAGAAGAGAAAATCATACAAGGAAAAAGAGAATGCACAAGAAGATTTTAAAAAATATGAATGCAAAAGAAGTTCTACTAACTATTTCTGAATAAAGAACAATTCTTTAAGGTTTTGCAAAGGAGAAATAAACCTTGAGGAAAGGAGAAATGATACAGGTGAGAAAAGGAGAAATGAAAGGAGCCCATGCAAACTGCTATGCATGAGGACCCAGAGACATCCACGAGGTTTCTTGAAGAGTATGGTTGCTGTTCTAGGTGACTTGGGTTGCTCATGACAAGAAGTTGTCAAAAGATTATCTGATGTCCTGACTAAGGACGGAGTCCTACTTATAACTAATCAATTACTTTTGGGGATCCTCAACAAATTGACATAGATAGTTCATCTTTCTCTCAAATAGATGTAACAATAGATAAATCCTATGTCAAAGGTGGTTCCAACATTGACACAATGTTTGAACCACATCACCTAAACCATTGTTAGTGTGCCATTGTGAAGCTTATTTGGTAAGCCAAGCAGGAGGACAAACAATAATCGTCTAGGAGATTCAGGAAATGTTGGTACATTTGAACTATATCATTTGGCATGCGATCTAGTGAGATACTCAGAGAAAAATAGGTAGAGTCGACAATAATAGTGTCTCCTTGGTGCCAAAATCAAATTATCATTCTTTGCTCAACAACTTGATTCTTCATTTATGAAGAATCGAAAGGGCAGCTAAGCACAAGAACAAAATTTGACTTGAAATGAATTTTGGATCGAGTAGTTTGCCAGGCCTAGGAAAGCTATTTAAAGGAGCGATGAACACTAGAAACAAACTATTCGACTATAACAGAATCTTAAATATATTTTATCTTCCAACATTTAGCAAATGCCTTTGGCTTTTCTTGATCGAAAGATAAAGAGAAGGGAAAACCTTTTTGAGACCATCCAAAAAATAAAAAAGAGAGTATAAAAGTGTGAAATTGAAGAGGTAAAGACATTAGTAACAACGATGGCCATAGAATAACCAGAGAGTATAGTTGAGCAAGCACTTATACATTGCTCCAACACAAATGACAAAAGTGAGATTAAGGAGGCTAAAAAAAGGCACAAATAAAGAAGGGCACCAAAGAAACTTCTGAAATCTAAATGCCTCTATGATCTAGCATAATAACTCTAGTGACTTAGAGAGCCTCTACAGCAATTCGAACATTCCAGTCCAATGGGAAGTCACTGAAGAGACTTCAGAACAAGGTCTAAATTGACAAACACTTGTCTAGATTTAACCATAGTTCCAAATAAAGTTTATATAAATCGATCTACAAAATGCTCACCCGAGCAATCTCTCACATTTAAATGCTAAGAAAACATGCGCATGACCTCATGACAATAGTTGATGTTTGTCATAACTAGATTCTAATGGTGAACAAAGGAAATATTAAACAAGGTAAATGCTTTACATGGCTCCTTGGCAATGAAAAATCCAATCAATGGTGACAGTAGCAGCAAAGTTATGGGTGAAAGATAAAATTGAGGAGCCAAAGCTAAATATCAAGTCAATTGTCAATTCATACAAGGAACAAATGGATCAAATGACCATGCTGTCAAATCTAGGGATAGAGTATGCATTGACTAGAAATGCTACTCTAGAGAAATATAAAAGACTAGAGGAGAAAGTCCAGCTAAGCTTGAACGCCTATAAAAGGACTTAGAGATTCTCCTCTTCTAAGAATGACACCAGGCAAGAACAACAACAATACGCTCTAGACGGTCCACATTAGAGACTTATTGAAGATTGACTAGCAAAATTGGACATGGAAAAGGCTCGTGATAGCTATCGATCGACATGTAGAAGGTTATGGTAGAGGTTTCGAAGTCAATCCAAGGTTTCGATGTCAAGAAAAATGAAAATGACTGCAAGATATAAGCATAGATCTTATTAAAGAATGTCAACTCATACTACAGTTTGGGTCAACATTACTCGAAAGTCATGTGATATGATAAAAATGGCTCTAGAATGAAGAGAAAAAGAGAATTAGGAAGCAAGGTTGTGACACAAAGCAAGAGACAAAAAGTTGGCCGAATTAGAGGAAGGTGGAATTAGGAATCAAGCTTATCATTGTTCTTCTGTTTTTTTATTCTTAGGTTTAATGATACAAGTTTATTAGATTATAATTTAAATAAAAATTCTCTTCATATTCCACTTATTAGTCTTGATCTTATACCATTCAATTATATTTGTGTAATACAAATTTGGTCCTATAATGTATTCCAATGAGGGTTATGGTGGAGCTCTAGCAATGACTACATGGTCAAATGAGGAAAACAAGCTGTAACTTGACCAAGTGTGCTAAAAGCTAGCTGATGGAATGAATATAGTGTGAGTTCTCTTGGGAACTAAATCATCACAATTTAAGACAAATCTGGTCAATTGGCATGAGATTAAATTGGACTAGGATTGCAATACATTTATCAAGTACTTAAAGGTTTTTCAAACTCTTTTCAACTCTGGTGCTTGTCTATTGAACTTTCAACAAGTCATTCTTCTCCTTGCCTCTAATTTCTTTTGCTCTTTCTGTGATACGCTATGGATCTTTCCTCCAAGTTTGCAAAGTGCTTCAAATTTAAGGCAAGCATCTTGAGCAATAATGATGCATGGAAGTCTTCGATGCGATATCATCTGTAGCAAGAGATCTCAATAGTGATGCTCAAAAGCCATGACAACAAGTCTAATGAGGATTACAAAAAAATATTATTAGGTTCCACCAAGTTTAATTTAGGGCTTACTTACCATATTAAGACATTTCCTGCGAAATTTTGAAATACAATTAGCTTGTTCCAACTAGGTCAACACTGAATATCATACTCATCATATTCTATTTTGCACTAATGTTAGAGGGGAATTTGTTTCCTTCAATCTAGAGTTGTCTGTGGTACTTGCCACTTAGAAAGTCGTCAAATTACCCAACCACTGTCTTCTTCCATGTGGAGTCTGGTCCTAAACTCTTCGACTTCCCCTTTCTCTACAATCGGAAATACAAGTGAGTTTTTGCTCAACCTATCAAGGAAATTTATAGAATCTTGAGACATGAACAAGGGAGTCAATGTCTACCCCTTCGCTAAAATATACAATTGCGTTAGGAGCAACTATGAGTCATGAAGTCTAAAGGATATTAAGACAAAACAATTCAACATGTTCTTGCTATCATCAATAGGAGAAGGATACTCTCGAGCTACCTTGGCCAACAAAAGTATCACAATAAGTAGTTAGTATAATGCAGGCTATCCATCAAGTATAGAAACTAAAAAAATCTTGACCACCAATGCATTGACAATTGCAGGGGAATCAAAAGCTACCTACAAAATACTTCAAAGGGTGAAAAAGCTAGGCACTGGAAAGTATGGGCCTAAAGTAAGTTTAGATTGAGATCCCCAAGGAAGCAAAGGTCAATAATGTACCAAACCTCTAATCTCTTCATGGGTGGACAGCATAGCTCAAAGGTAGTGGGCATTTATGAATGTTTGGCCCAGTCAGAAGGGAAAGAGGCCTAGAGAGCTTTGAGCAACAAAGATTTTCCACAACACAACTAGGTGGTGGTGAACTTGGTCATTCACCCTGATGGTCAGAGGAAATGCATAATCAACATCCCATCTGTTGCCAATACAAGGGACAAAGAAGGTTTGGACAATTTGTCAGAGCTATTCACCTTGTTTGGGATCTTAGGAGATCATGACTCGAAGGTCAACTGTTCCAACATTAATTGTGCAAGAAACAATTCAAGTTGTCAGAGAGTTTTCCTAACTCCAAGATTCTCTAGAGAGACAAAGAGAGACAAAAAAAAATTGCAGATAAGTTCAACAAATTAATAGGTCAATATCATAATGATTAGCATAAGAAGTTGATAGAAAAGGGGAAAGGCTCAAAGAGAAGTGGAGGAACTAAAGTAGGCTTTAACAAGGAAGCAACCCACACCAAAGCCCTATAAAAGATGTGGGCTACTTACAAGTAGGAGTTGAAGAAAATCAAAGAAAAGAGGGAAAAGAAACTTGAAAGCTTGAGGAGCTTAAGGCATTGAAAACAAAATTGGTAAGCTTGAAAGAAGCTTCCTCCTCTTAAGTTATAATGGGCTCCGCACCACCATCAAAGCAAAGAAATAAGCGAATGAATGACAGAGAACTCTTCATGACATTGAGAAGTAACAAATGTTATGTACAATTAAAGGCCCTTGCCTATCTAACATGAAAAAAGCCTATAAGAAAAAATAGAGTTCAGTTAATTTAAATGATTGAAGTAGTCTACTTAGAACCCTTAAAAAGTTTTTCAAATGCCCATCCCTTGCATCAATTCAAAAGACTACAAAGATTTTCTCTAGTAGTTGGAAAGTGAGGGCTCTACACCTTTAGAAGGGGAGGAATAATGATAACTCCTAGTTCCAAGTACTACTTGTTTCATTTTTCTCTTTTAATGTAAAATAAGAAGTTAGACAACATCTAGAATGAATATTAACTTATATATATATATTGTGTATGCTATTAGTCACAAGAATATAAGCACCATGTTGTAAGTGGGCATGATTCTTAGCCCTACCAATTGGACTATAATTGCAATTGATGTCAACTCATAAAGTTTCAGATCATACTAAAGATCTCAAAAAATAAGCACACACAAGTAGAATGAAGCCTACACGACACTCAAATCATGGGAGTGATGGTCATCCTTACAACAAAAGGGCTAAGGTCCTTCTAAAAAGAAATATTAGGTTCAAAAATATTAGGCTCAAGGAGAAGCACTAAAGGCATGCAAAGAGTGACTACAAGGGTCTTGCACACTCCCTTCCAAGTAGTTTCTAAAAGATGCTTGTGATTGCCAGGGCTTTAAGAAGTCTGAGGATTAAGCAAGGCAAGTTCTTCACTATCCTCCATTTGCATGGATAATATATTTTAAAACCATCTATACCAATATGGGGGAGTTCTTCATTGCCCTCCATTTGCAGCTTGTGGGCACTTGGTTGGACAATCTCCTTGATGATGAAAGAACCTTTCCAAATAGACAAAGACTTGCGATAGCTTCCTAGCATTGTAACACTTCACATTTGCATAATGCAAGATCTACACGAGAGTAAGTTAGCAAACGTGCTGATTTAAAGTAATATTTTTATTGAATGGCTTTTTCTTGTGATTTCATAATTGCTTAAGGTTATTTTTCCTAGAGAATGTCCGAGTCAAAGGTATGGGCTTAGTCATTGAGTTCCAAAGAGACATGCAAGGGATCTTTGTTCTTGTCAAGGGTAATTTGAATCTAATAAGTAGGCACAAGAGTATAGCATCTACCCAATAAACTAGTGAGAATGACATCTCCTAGCCGTGGACAAGAGTGTGGTGCAATAGGCCTAAAAGATTGTTGTAAGTGCATGAGCCAACATATTTTGGTGCACATCGATCATTGACTTTAAGATCTTGAACAACTATGTGGCTTTAGCTTACTTGTCCATTTTCAGATGTCTCATGGTAACGTATTTTATTTGCATACCAAGGGAATGACAAAACTCTTACAGACCTTCAACTCAAAACATGATGGCATAGTTTAGACAATTACCCAGGGCATGCCAAACCTACAAAATATTTCAAACTAGAAAAACGTAACTATTTCGATCATGGTCTATTCAACCACAAGCTTTGCTTCAATCCATTTTGTGAAGTAATCCACAAACACAAAGACATGCTTATTGTTCCAAGGTGTTGTCAAGAAAGGTACAAGGAAATCCATTTCCTAGTAGCCACAAAATGTTGATGGATTAGAGGGTTTCCACTAGCTAATGTGAAAAACTTGCATGAACCTAGAATTTGCAACATCATCGGGCATAGTCGTGGTGTTTGCCATAAAAGAGCCAAGGTAGCCTTAGCAAAAGATTTTTGTCGTGATAGTTCAATCTAAGAACTGACTGCCACATTTGTCAACATCAAGAACATTTGTTGTCTCAAACTTTTCAGAAGCAACACAAGATAATCTTTTTGATACAGTGTCTCTTTGATAAGGCAATAATCAATAGTTTGAGATCAAATTCATCAACCATCATCTCAAGAAGATAAGAGATGGCCATCACCAAGATAATTGATAAGTATATTCATCCACTCAAGTGAAGAAGATACTTGCACAACCTCTAATAAGCCTATGCCAGCTCAAACAACTCATTGATGGGTAGGGCAGTATATCCTAATTGTGCAAGATTATCAAGAATGATGTTATCAACATAAGGGATAGAAGATTTTTTTGCATTAATTCTCAATACCTCTTGAGAATGGAATCCCTAGTCCCAAAGAGACCTTGAAATGGTTGAGTACCAATTGTGAATCAGAAAATATATCCAATCACTTCTCAAACAATCCTTTTCCCGACAAAGTGAAACAAGTACATACTCCGTTTGATTGTTGGTGGTACAAAATGTCACGTGGATGGCTTGTTGGACAATAATTACTCCGAAACTAGAAAGTACAATCCCAAAGTCATTGCTTTGATCTCCTGAGGCTCTGTCGACCCAAAGACATGATGAAGTGAGACTTCAGGCAAGATAAGCTTTAGAGTTATCCCATCAACTAAAAAGTTATCAACAACTGTGACTTAATGAAGGTTCTCAAGATATAATTGTTTTCATACTCTCCAAGCTCTATGAATCATTATGAAGACAACTTGATACTTCAACAAAGTGGATAATCCTACAAGGGCTTGTATTGATAACCCAAACCTTGTGGGCTTGGAAGTAAGATCATCGACAATGAGAAGCTATAACCAAGGCCGATGATGGACATTCAAGAGGAAGATAATGAGTTTTTGGATCCTTTAAAGGTGGCTTGCATACTTGATAGGATTATGCCCATCATCTTGTTTGCAAACGAGGACAAGGCTCAATGCTACATCTAATGCAACAAAATAGACTAGAAACAGTTTCCCTTGTTTCATACTATTGAGGACTAGAGGCATTGAAAGATGTTGCTCAAAAAGCTTTCTTGTGAAAGGCATGAAAAACAAGATCAAGCGATTGATCGAGATGGGAAGCAATTGAGCTTGGCAATCCAACCCATAAGCTTTTGTACATCAATCCGTGTCTTAGGATTGGCTTCCATACTTTTTTCTAAGGCCATAAAGTCAAGAAACTTGTCCAATATGGACACAAATGTACACCTAAGCTAGTTAAGAATATTTGATGTTAACAACACATCTCGAAGGTTTCCTTTAAATCCAAGAGATGGTTATTAAAGGTTAGGCTCTTTACCAAGATGTCAAAATAAGATTTGACATTGCAGTTGAATTGGTTACAAAAGATAGAATTAAACATTCTCTAATAAGCAGCTCTAGTATGTTAGAGACAAAACAACATCACCTGATATAAGAATGTGCTATAGTCCATGATGAATAAACTTTTGTCCTCATTTGGTTCAAACATACAAAAATGGTGGCAATCTAAAAAAGCATAAAAAAAACTAAGGTAACAGAAGCTAGTTATCAAGTCCATTATCACGTTATCTCATAGAGGGTATGAATCTATAAAGCATGTGATATTTAGATTGGTGAAGTCAAGATAGATTCTCTATCACCCACTAGATTTCTTCAAGAGAACTATATTAACAAGCCATTCGAGATATCAAACATGACAAATGATGCCAACCTTAAGCAGAGCTCAATTTTAGCATTAATGGCTTCCTTCTTCTCGTAACTATCTTTTCTTTTATCGCATAAGAGTAGATCCATGCTTTACACTAAGATGATGCTTAACTATATCATGCCATATGTCAAACATATATGTGAGTTTACAGACAAGCACACCAACATAATTTATCATAATGACACAAGTGACAACTTTCTCATTTTCATTTAAAATATAAGATATGTTTATATTTTTCTATGAACCACAAGGGATCTAAAGACATAAAGATTGACGACTCTCCTGATTAGCACTACAACTACTCTCTACAACATGACATTCAAGGGTAGTTTCCCCTCAACCTATTTAGTCCTTTTCCTTTCTTACTTTGAGGTGGCCATATAGCAGTAAAAAGATTAAAGCAAATATCTGCAGATAACACAACACCCTCAGAAGTCGAAAATTTAAAAGTCAAGTGCACAATAGAGGATATGGCTCAAAATGCATTGAGAGTGGTTCACTTGGAAACATAGTTGTAAGCAAAGGGAGTCTTAATGACTAGAAAGGTGATCATGTACATCAAAGAGCCTCCCTCACTCTCAAGAGTAAGAGAAAGTATAATGGTACCCTCAAAACAAGCTGCCTCTCCAAAGAATTTAACCAAAGCTCCTCCAAAGGGAACAATGAGACTCCAGTCCATCATCATTCATTCATATGCATGAAGGACAAGAACACTCACAAAGCTTCCATCATCAAAAAGGACGAGCCAAAACCTCCAAATAGGAGTTGCGAGTAGCGATCACCAAATCATGATCATAAGAATTGCCAAGAGGTGAGGGATCGATAGAATCAAAGATAACAAGGTCAAGAAGAAGCACAATAGGAGTTATCTAATGGATATCAACTCTTTCTAGCTAGTTAAGAAAGGATCCACAAGAAGCTGCATTGTTCCCTTAAAAGATAACATATATATTGTTATCATCTACATATATATTGTAGGAGATGGAATAGAGAAGCAGTCAATAAAACTATTGAAAGGATGAATGCTTAAGGAAAGGAAGGTACAAAACTTAATCACATCCAACATCATATAATTGATCATTGTGGTGTCGAATTCCAGAAATTTGTCATCATGAACAAAAGAATTTCTTGGGGATGCAACAATGCTCAAGAATGAACAACAAAGGAACCATAGCAGGATGTCGCAAAGACTCAACCTCTTCTTCTACAAGTCTTGTAGATGGCCGAGGCAGGAGAAGCATGAGCTGCCACCCAAGCTAAAAAGAAAGACCCAAAAAGGGGTCGAGCAATGCAGCCATGCTCAAGAATGAACAACAAAGGAACCACAACTAGATGCCACACAAACTCAACCTCTTCTTCTACAAGTCTTGTAGAGAGCCGAGGCAGGAGAAGCAAGTGCAGCCACCCAAGCTTCAAAGAAAGACCCAACAAGAGATTGCAAGAGGAGGTGCCAATGCTTAGACCGATAATAGCTCAAAAAGGGCTGCCATTCCTATGGCTTGCGTTGGGTAAGGCAACCGGACGACAGCAACAAGATTGCAACAACACAAGGAGCAATAAGAGCAATGGTAGAAAGCTATCCAGTCTAGTTAGCAAGAGTGTTGCAAGAGGTTCTCAAACTTACTCTACAACAATTTTAGTAAACACCTAAATCAAGTTTGCATGTCACTGCATTAGTTGAAACATCTTGGTTTAAAGAGTTGTTCCCGATTGGTAGGCTGGACAAATTGGACACTAGGTAGCAGAAGGAGAAATGATTCGAGAGATTTTAATCCACACGAGACTGTTCTTTGATCTGTCTACCATTCTCATAGACAACATCATGTTGATAAAAGATTTGTACCTTTCAAAAATTTGTATCATGTAAGACTCCAGAAAATAGGTAGGGATCTACTTCTCACTTTTGGAGAATAGGAAAATCTCAAAAGGATGCAAAAAACTTGAGAGGAAAAAGAGGCTGCCTTGGAAGATTTTACATGGAAGAATGGGAGAAAGCCTTAGGCACTGGACAACAAAAGTTTCCACTATTTTTGAATATATCTGAGACTTCGCGAAAGAGTAAAGCTCAAGAGATGAAAGAAAAAACAATTATAGGTATCATGTAAAGAAAAAGCATGTACAAGCTATCATTCAAGAGAACCAGGGCTTGCACTAGGTTGCTTGGGGAGTGTAGTTGCTTTGCCAAGTGCATTAGGTTGCTTCAGATAAAGTATTGCAAAAAGAATTATCCGATAGTCCTATTTATAAATGATCAGAGACTCTAAGGATCCTCAAAGTATTGTCGTCAACAGTTTCTCTTTCACTCAAATAGAAATTACAATGAATAAGCTCTACATCACAAGACAATTCCATTGGCGACATGTTGGAATGCAACTTATTTAGTAAGCCGAAAAAGAAGCCACCCAGAACTGCCCAGGTAATTTGGGAGATGCTGGTATCAAGTAGAGTCAACAATTATCACATCATATTGACCCAAAAAAGAATTTGGTGTAGAAATCAGATTGACACATCTTTTCTTTAATACAACAATAAAGAAATACTATCCATCATGATTTAATAAAACTTCATTTTTACACCATAACTTGCTAATGCCTTGGAAAAGAATTAGAAGATGAGTGTCCAAAAAATAACATCACTTCAAAGATAGAAGTGAAGATCAACACCTAAGTAGCTAACTCAAACTTGTCAATACGGTATTTGTTCCAAGCTCCAAACGTTTTTAATTCTAGCATACAATTTAACTTCAAAACATGATCAATCTATATAACCAAGCAATAAGGTTTCTCAAAGTCATTTTTTAGCAATGCTCCCAATTTTTTTTATTCTAGAATATAATGACTTTAAAAGCATGATCAGTCCATGCAAACAAACGCATAGGTTCCGTATATATATATCTTATGCAGGCTCAATACCTTTGCGAACAAATGACCAAACAAGAATAATGATTGATGGTAAGATAACAATAGAGAAACCATTTTTTTAGTTGAGGTCAATAGGAACTTTCAGCTCTCATTCTAGGGGTGCAGCTTTTAATGTTATTTTACTTCTGTTTTTCAAATACAGTTATTCTGCCAATTCAATTATTAATAACTCGAAAAGAAAGTTTGCAGGAAGTGTAGTGAGAGAGTATCGCACTAACTTTATGCTTGCACATCAATATGGCAAACATAACCCCTGAGTCCGCAACATCCTGCAGTATAGCACCAGCAGCTTGCCTTGTTGTATAAGCCAGAGGAAGGCATGTGTATGAATGGAGAAATGCGGCTGGATTCCTGCAAACAAATGAAATTAATTGTACTTAAATTGCCTGTTCCATCTATTCACCAGATATGAGAAAAACAGAACACCATTTAAGGAAAAGTAAGCCTTTCAAAAGGGTCTTCATAAATTATTCACATTTAAACCTCAGGCCCCCTTTGGAAAGCATCATAATGCTAAGTTTCCACGATGGCCACACTTGCAGAAATGTCAAGTTTGCATTGGCTTCTCCGGAAGACATCATGTCATTGTCTCTATTTGAATCATGATGTGCAACAAAATCCTACAATAAATGGAACTTGTAATTGGGTCGTCATTCTTCTATTGGGGATATTACTAGCTCCAAGGGACTCCCCAGGACCTGTGTATCCACCATAGCTGGCAAGAGATTTGGAGTAAACAACTTCTATTGCGGAATAATGAAACCTCACCATCAATTCGAAGGCAATTTCTTTTGCAAGTATGCTCTTGCCTCACGTATAAAAGGATTTGAGCACAATAAAACCTAACTTAGATGGCGAACGAAGATATATTTCATTTTTTTATGTTATCTCCAATGTGTTCATTTTATCACTTACTCTAGATCACAAATCCTATGGTTTCTTAATCTCTTTAAACTTCATTTGAGACACGAAGATGAAACTTTGTAATTAATATGTTTGCATTTTTCATCTACCATGCCATTAAATTATATAAATGTACCATAGATCACCAATACTATCACCAGTTTTATGATAACAAACTTCAAAAGTACTCCATTACAACCAAGATAGAAACAAACGGAACAACCATTTTTTTAAAAGCATGAACAAAGCTCAGTCATGGCAAAAACTAGGAGTAGAAGTGGGCTCACATTACCAAACAAAAGCAATAGTTAGCAGAAGTAGCTTAGGCCTAACGGAAACATAATATTCTCAATGGTTCAGCCTCGTGGAAAAGGATCTTCAATTGAACTTTAATCTTGGTCCATCATCAACATAAACCACCGCTTTCACTTTGTTAAATGAGAATACCATACTAATCAATATGTTAGGCTCAAGTAGTTAATACTGAAAATATTTGTATTCAGTGATGGAATAATAATCTATTTCAAGAGGTCTATAAGACCATAGACCATTTTCCCCACTAGACCTCTAAATAACTGAATGCCTATAGAAATTTGGAAGCTCTGAATACAACTTGGATGATAAGTTGAAAACTCCTTCAAAAGCAACATCAAGGTGTTTTAAAACTAGATTGCCTTTTCAAGTGAGGCTTGATCATCCATATAAGCCACGATTTGTCAACATCTTTTTTTAAGGTTGTTAGTTAATTTTGATGAATCAAATAGATCAGCGAATTCCAAAAATAACACATCAGACAACAAGACACCATAAACCCTCCTATGCTACAAGATAGAAAGAAAATTAGGAACGGAAATGCCTACAAGCTGAGATGGGATAACCTATGACTCCGGTGATGGCAAAGGCTCCACACGAGATAATGCTGCCAATATAATTTAAACACCCACAAATATGATTTAATCATTGGAAATCAATATTTAAAAATGCATGGTGCATTCAGCAAAAAGTTTATACATGATTTGTGAAGATTTCTAGTTTAACATGAAATGTGTGCCATGCAAGTCAGTCCAATACTATAAGAAGGGTAGAATTTCTTCCATCCTACTTGGCTACTTTTGTGACGAGTATCAATACAACACAAAATGGTCATTAAGCACATACTTAACACAAAATTGAGAATAATAAATATGACACAAGACTTACCAACAAACTTGACCATTTTTTAAAGGCATGGAATATCTCCTTTGTATGGAAATGTTTGGTTGCTGTGATATCAAGAAAAAGAAAAATCCACTACAATGCCCACAAAGATGCAACACTATAAGTTTGTTACCATGATTAGGGATTTAGGGAGCTGAGATAGGTTTTTCTGAGGTGCTTAACATAAAAACTAAAACAAAAATATGTCTAGTTATAAAAGAAATTAGCCTTCATAGGAAAAATAGAAAAAAAATTATTAATTATAAATATTATTTTCAATTGGAACTGAGATATTAGTGTAGCAAAGGTAACAATGAACACTACATAAGTTGAGTAAAGAATGCGCTCTTGTGGTCCATTTTTCCCATAGGAGGTAGCTAAAGTATCTGGAGAATAAAATACCAGAATTATGTGGGTGGTAGCCCGAATAAACTATCTATATTAATCAGCACCATATTAGAATGTATTAATATTGAGATTTTGATTGGAATGTTTTAGAGGTGAAAACAAAGGAGCCACAGTTTTATCAAAAAATTGATATCATCCACAATAGAATAATGGGCAAAACTTTACACATCAATATAAATTACGAAAATTAGGTCAAACATTTATGACATCATATAAATGTATATAAATGTGGAGTAAGGAACAACCAGCTAAAAGAGTGAATCAACGAGGAGAATACTGCATCTGTTCCTCCTAGTAAGGGAGTCATATCAAACTTTGGATTCTTCTCAAAACATCTATCGATTGACTTTGTCAAGATAAGCAAGATCTGTACAAGCATCATGTCAAAAAAATAAATAATATCATGAAACAGAATTAATTCCTTCTAGGTTTATATTACACCAAGAACTCTAAACAACCAAAAAGATCATTAATCAGTAAATAGGAAGACCAGGTCCTACTAATCAGTCTCTGTTAATGTTAAAGTATTAATCCAATGGTCACCAACTACCTGACTGTAAAGAAGATCCAATTGAGCCTTCAATGCTTCATATGGCTCTTCAGTACAGCTAATACAAACCAAATATATAGGGCCCTTCACAAAGAATACTATCTGTCAAGGGAACAGAAATAAAAAAAAATTATAATAAAGAATACACCAGAAAAAAAAACCATAAAAAAAGAAAAAACATCAATAAAAGTGAAGCAAAATACAATAAGGAATAGTGAAAATGTTGGAAGGGTTAGTGGCAATCTATTCACAAGAACAAGTGAAGAAGAAAGAGAACAAGAAAGCTTTGTTGATACTTAACTCTCATACATTACAAGGCTGAATACAATACTTATTTATAGGCCTAAATAATTTAAAAAATACATTCATAATTAAAACATAAAATTTCCTTCAATACATTAGACAGTCTCTATTATTTAAATATATTCAATTTAAACAATCTTTATTAAATCTATATATTTTGGAATTCTCTAATTAATGTAAAATCAACATCTTTGAAAGGAAAATATCCAATTTGTTAGAACTTCCAAAATCCTTTCCTTAATAGTTCTCTTAAACTTGACTTTTTACAACTCCAATCATCTCCTTTTAACTGTCTGTCTCCACCAAATTTTGAGGGCTCTCATAAAAAGATTGTCAACTTGATCAAAGGTCTTCACATTCCCGAATTCAATTTTCTCCTTCACAATACAAAGCCAAATGAAATAGAATCTTGCATCAATATACTTGCTTCAATCATAAAACACGGGTTTTTGGCCAAAGCAATGGCCAACTTATAGCCCATCATTACTTTGGTGGCTACTTTCTCTTCAAAATGGAGTTCCTTCAATAAACTCCTTAACCAAATTGTGTGAGACACATTAGCCATGACAACTACATAATCTAATTCACATATTGAGAGTATCAATATGGGTTGCTTCTTTGAACTTCACATAATGACATTGTTTCTTAAGAAAAATATGAACTCAATATTACTCTTCCAATCATCAATGTCTATGACACAATTACTACCGCAATACCCTCTCAAATTCATCTCCCTCGAAGATAAGTAGAAAATTCTTTAAATTGACAGTACATTTTAAATAGTAAGGCATTCTCTTTGCTGCTTTCATATGTTCCTCACTTGGATTCTCCATAAATTGGTTAATCACACCGATTGAGAACTGTAAGTCGGGACTCATACACACTAAGTATCACAAATTGTCTACAAGGCTTCAAATTTGGTCTAGATAACTTTTCTTGCTCCATCTTCTTTAGAGAGTTTTACTCCATAATCCATTGGGGTATTGACAAAATTGTAATCCCCTATCTTGAACATCTTTATAATCTCTCTTATATATGCTTCTTAAGAGATAGAAATGTCATTACTCTGTTATTTGACTTCAATACCTAAATAATAAGACATGAGACTAATGTCACTCATTTCAAACTCACACGAGTCATTGTATTCTTGAATCTCTCATACATCCATAGATTGATCCCTATGAGAATAAGGTCATTCATGCACACATAAACGAACAATGTCTTTTGTCTCATTCACATAAAGTGTGCATTCATAAATGTATCAAGAAAACTCATTTTCTTGAAGATATTTGTCAAAATGATTACATTATGCCCTTGACACTTGCTTGAAACCATATAAGACTTTTTTCAAATTTAGCACCTTATCTTTCAGGCTTTTCATCGTGAATCCTTCTAGCCACTCCACATACACTTCCTCAAAAGACCCATTTAGAAATGCAGATTTCTCGTGCATTTGATGAGTTGGACACCAATTTTGGGCTACAAGGGCGATCAATAGCCTTATTGCCTCCAAGTGAGAAATAGGAGCAAACAATTATTGGTAATCCATACCATGCTTCTATTTATACCCCTTTGTGACTAGCATCATCTTGACCTTTCCACTTCTCTCTTTTGACATTCTTCTTCACTTTGTACACCCATTTGACACCAATTGCTAGATAATCACTTACATGTGTAACAACCTCCCTAGTGTCATTTTTCTTGATCAAGTGAACTTCTTCTTCCACAGCCTATCCCTATTTCTTCTCCTTTACGACTTTTTTAAAGCTCAATGGCTCATACTTGTAAACAAACAAAGTAAGTTATCACATCTATTCTTTCAGTTGCATTATATAAGTCATTTATACTCTGAAATCTTGGAGATTGTTCAATGAAGCTTGGTGAGAAGGAACTTGGCGTGGTAAGGGTTGTGTTCTCACCTTCAACTTCTTGCTCTCCATTCTCTTCTTCTAAATATGAAAAAAAAGTCATATCTCCCCTTCTTGACTGCTCCAATCTCAAGATGCACCTTCTTAAAATTCCACATCTTTGCTAACTACCATTTTTATAGTTTTGGGGTCAAAGCATCTATATCCTTTTGAGTTCTCAAAGTAGCCAATAACACCACCTTCTTGCTCCTATTATCGAGCTTTGTCATCTCTTTCTGTAAGACTTGCACAAAAGCAATAAACCCAAATACTCTCAAGTGCTTTACACTAGGTTTCCATATGCTCCATGCTTCTTGGGGAGTATTTTCTTCCAAACTCATTATGAGTGATCAATTAGAAAGATATTGAACACAAACAATTGTCTTAGCCTATACTCCATAAACATATGCTTGCTCTTCAGCATCATCCTCGTCATATTGAGAACCAACCTATTCTTTCTCTCAACAACCTCACTTTGTTGTGGTGATCTGGGACTATCATAGGACATCAAATCTCTTATGCCTTACAAAACATTTTTAACTCATTCAAGGTGAACTCTCCACCTCTATCAATTCATAATGCTTTGATATAGTAGCCACTCTCCTCCACAAGAGCTTTGAACTTCTTAAACGCTTCAAATGCCTCTCTTTTGTTATTTAGAAAATACACCCACGTCTTACGTGAATAGTCATCGATGAAGAGAACAAAATACGAACTTTTACTGAAAGAATGAGGCAAGATGGAGCCGCATACATCCATAAATAAGTTCTAGCAACTCAATGGCTCTTGAATTGGACACCTTTGAAAAACCCCTCCTTGGATGCTTCCCAAATAAGCATGTTTCACACAATTGATCTGTAATATCCTGGAAAAAAAAAAAAAGAGAAAAAAAAAGAGACGCACGGGCGTCGGACGCGAGGCGATCCGACGACGCCGCGTGCGCCCGTACGACCCGATCCCGAGGGAGGAGAAAGAAAGGGAGAGGAAGCCGTATTAGTGATCCCGTGCCGAACCACGCGAAGCAGCGGAGAAAAGAGGAGTAGGGATCGAGGGTTTTTTCCCCGCAGCAGTCTCCGTCCCGACGAAAAATCGGAAGAAGGGAGTAGTCTGGCGGCGGCGATTTCAGGTCCCGAGCTCAGCGAGGAGGGGAACCGGGTAAGTTCCGAGCCCTTTTCTCTTTCCCGAGCCATTTTCTCTCTCCTCGAACCGTAGAAGGGAAAGGTTTTTATGGGATTTTTGGGATTTTCGGGTTGTTGTGCAGCCCTTCTCCTTTTTGCATCCCGAGCCAGGGAAACCGCGAACAGCAAAGGGGAAAAAGGAATTTCTGCGGTGCAGCCCTTTCTCGTTTTTCGTGCCGAGAAAGGAGGGTTGCATGCGAGTGTCGGCTTGATCCGAGGGGAATTTCTGAACCGTGCAGCGGTCGGCGGCAGCCTCCGTGTTAAAAAGGGGGGGAGAAATTGAAAAGAAGTGTTGAGTGGCGAAGGCTGCATAAGTGTGAAGAAAGCAAACTCTGACAGGTAATTTAATGTTCATTCTGCAGAGATCAATTACCTGTATGTTGCAGCATTTAAAACAAATTTTGATAAAAATATATTGATTTGCGATTTCAGCACCCTGTAATTGAAATAAATGAGAAGAAGAGGAAGGGGAAGGGGAAGAGGCCAAAGAATGGCAGGACCCTCAGGACCTCAGGTAGGTGAATTTATTTAAATAGTAATGTAAGTAGTGATTGTTATTTTATTATAAAAGCATGGCTTTGAAATATTATGGCATTATATGAAAATGAAATGAGAATTTGCAATATGATACTATGGTATAGTAAAATGTAAAGCATGCCAAAGAAAATGTGTAGAGGTATCGATTATGCCTCTTAAAGGGTTAAATTCCCTAAAAAGAAAAGTAAAAAAAAAAAAAGAAAAGAATTGACCTTAGATCGCATCCCAGTAGTCCCCGGACATATGAGCACCAGCACAGGATGCTGGGCATGATGAGATGGCATAGAGACCTCCCCCGCATTGCTAGTACTTTGTGCAGGGCTGAGTGCAGAGGGATATGATGAGATCGAGACATCTCGTATATGGCTAGCACTTTGTGCAGGGCTGAGATACGGAGATGGTCCGACGTGATAGAGATCGAGACATCTCGTATATGGCTAGCACTTTGTGCAGGGCTGAGATACGGGGATGGTCCGACGTGATAGGCTTGGCCAGCCACGATATGCCTACGGGCAATGGTCTCTAGATGAGATAGATGCCATAGAGATGTGATATGATATGATAGGGATGGGGGATGTGGATCATGGGGAAAGTCTGGGACCCAGCAAGAAAAGAAAAAAAAAATGAATAAGAAAAAAAAAGAATTGAAAAGAAGAAGAAATGAATTGCATACTTTGCTTGATTCATTGCATGCTGATTTCAGATTTATCTTTGCCATATTTACATTTGAGATAAAACATGTTGTTGGATATTCATCATGTTATATCCTTGTAGCCATAGCATTCACCTACTGGGCTTTATAAGCTCATTTCCCCTACTTACATTACAGGACATGCCACTGATTCACAGAGAGAGGGTGCTTAGGATGGTATGGGACTTTGTACAAACGTATCTGTTATTTCGTTTTTTGTAATTTTTGTACAGGATTTCCCAAGTGACAGGTATGCATATATTGAAGTTGCTGTTGATTATAAAGGTAACAGTTTTATTTTGTTTGCGTCACCCTCGCCTAGTTTTACAGTTGTGTCCTCAATTATATGCTGCTATGCTCTGATTAGCTGATTTTATCAGTAGATTATAGTGATAGTTTAGGCGGGGCGTGACATGATCAGAGTGATTAATTGTGAAATTCCTTTAACCATATTTTTCTCTTTTAAGGTTTTAAGCCTTTGAAAATTTAGATTCCCAAATCTCACGTGCCAAATCTATAAAGGATCAATGATACAAGACTTCAAGCCATCACATCTACAATCTTCAGATTGACTAGGAACTAGTGATTATTTGTCATTGTCACTTTAGCAACAAGCCTATTTTCTCGATCTTTAAGCAACAATGGTCCCCCATCTTCACTTTGCAACCATTTTCCAAGATTTTCCCAATACTCATGATGTTGCTCTTCATCTTGGGTATGTAATAGACATTATAGAAAATCTTATAACCTCTATTCTTTGTAGCCAAGATTATCAAGTCCTTTCCCTTGATCTTTTTCTATGTATCATCTCCAAATTGAATGTTAACCAAGTCTAACTCGACAAAATTGCTTATATCTCCTATCATATGATTGCTTGCACCATTATCAAGAAACCATATAACATCTACTAAGGAACCTTCTTTTTTGATTCAAAAGTGGCCGAAGCCTACAAAACCGATCCCCTTTATGGAGGCTCAAATACAAAATCAATCAACAAAAGCTTTTCAAAGGCTCAGGTAGGGGCATATCCCCATCCCAGACAAAATCTGAAAAACATACCATCAAGGCAATCCAGTCGGCAGGACCATTGCCCTCCCTAAGAACATGAGTGAAACGTAGAGTCAGCCTGCTTCTCGCATAATGTAGCGCATCCGAGTAGACACCTCTCTCCATGGAGTAGTGAAAGAGCTGCATCACCTCATGAATCGCAGTGGTCGAATCAGACTAGATCTCGACAGTCGGGAAACTCTGAAGCTTCGTCATGGTCAGTACTATAGCCTCCAACATCGCCTGGACTTCAATAGCATTACAAGACCGAGAGATAAAACGCTTGCCCTCAGCATAGATGGGCCTCATAAGGAACCTTCTTTCGACAAAAGCATATGAGTTTCACCTTCATCCTCTTTGTGCATGACAAGTTTTGTCCCTTCATCACCATCTTTGGTTCAGCACTCATAAGAATAGTGCCCATGCTTGCATATATGTAGCAATCAACTTGGCTTTTATCGCTTTTCTTCCAATTTCCCTTGCCTCTTCCACGGCTCATAGGAAAATCCTTTTTTCATTCCTATCAAGTGGAGTGTTGCTTGCCTCCACTATGGTGATTTCCATAGCCTCATCCTTGACCTCATCCTCTCTCACAACCTTGGCCCCTTCTGCTTCTTTCTGAAGTACTTCCTTGATTCAGGGATAGCTTTGCTCGTAAAATCTGCTCTACTTGTTCTTGTTAACAAACGTGTTATTCTCTCTTCAAGGGCTAGTAATGATCCATTCAACCTTCCATGATCATGGACTCTAAATCTTTAGACTCTTCAACCATTAACACCACATAATTAAACTTAGTTATGAAAAAATGCAAAACATTCTCCACTATTTGCACATATTCCACCACCTTTCAAAGTTACTTCATCTTATTCATCACCACTAGTACTCGAGTGAATTAGTCCGCTATGGACTCACTCTGCCTCATCAAGAGTGACTCAAATTCAGCCTACAAAGTTTGAAATTACACCTTCTGCACCTTTTAAACTCTTATCATAGAGTTTCAAAGAATATCTCACGCATTCTCAGCATTTGTCTCGTTGGCAATCTTCTTGAATATGTCATCATCCAATCCTTGATGGACACTCTAATCTCTATTTTTTTCTTTGCAATGCCTCCATTTCAGTTATTGTGAGAGCACTCTGATCAACGAGCTCATCATAACTCTTCTCAATGATTTGCCATAAACCATAAGACCCAAGAATATCTTTCATCCATAGCGGCCAATGATTGTAGTTCATCTTGGTCTAGTGGGCATTGTAATGAGATGTTAAATCCTTTGATTGTCGTCATCAATCAGGATATGAGATAGAGGTTTTGATATCACTTTGTTCGAAGCAATAATGAGTGATCTATTCAAAAGAACAAGTAGAAAAAATAAAATAAAAAACTTCGTTAACAATTATTTATAATCCTAAAACAAATTTAAAAAAATACATTCCTAACTGAAACACAAAATTTTCTTCAATATATCATATAGTCTCTATTACTTAAATATTTTTGATTTAGGGTACCTTCATTAAATCTATATATTCTAAAATTCTTTAATTAATTCAAAATTAACATATTTAAAAAAAAATATCAAACTTGCTAGATCTTCCAAAAATCTTTTCCTAAATATTCCATTCTAGATTAAACTTGCAAAAACTTATTTTTCTTAAAAGTTAAATCCTTAATAATCAAGTTTATACTTCCAATAAAAAAATATTATATAAATGAAATTACAATAACCAAAAAGGTCCATAATTGTCCCACAAGTGAAGTTAACATAGGGAAAGCCAAAAAAAAAATCATTCCCGGGCATGAAGTCGCAGGAACTCTATATGGAAAGAAAAATAAAAAACTTCATTTCAAACAGCCTACATGCAAGTGCAATCAAAATGACCACAATTACAAAGCCAAGAGCTCAACAGTTCTATTCACGTGATGCCAATAGCAAGCTAACAAACTTTAATGAGGATATCAGTAGAATTTCAATTTAATGAACGCAACAGGATATGCAAATGACTTGAAATAGAAGGACAAATTCAAAGAAGTGCGATTGCAGTTATCCAAACATCTTATCAAATAGCACTTCTATTCTCTTTCCCACATAGATTCCAAGAAATTAGAAGTCGAATAAAAGGTGCTAAAGCTAATAGTAAAAAGGTGCATCTCTCATACATAAACAAGGACATCAAACTTGTTAGCAGTGCAGAACGTTTCTATGATGAAGTTGCTGGAACTTTTTATGGAAAGAAATAAAGCAACTCCATTTCAAACCTTCACATAGAAAGACCAAAAAAACTCCATTTCAAACCGCTCACATAGAAAGACCAATCAAAATAACTACATGCACAAGCCAAGAGTTCAAGGGTTCTATGTACAAGATGTCAGTAGCAGGCTAAAAAGCTTGAATGAGAATAAAATTGGGTATTAATAAAAAAGAAAAATCATTTCCAACTTCTGAAAGCATGCACAATATATGCAAATAACTTGAAGTAGATAGACTAGTTCTCTAAGAGTTGGAATTATAGTCACCAAATTAACTCACCAAATAGCACTTCTATTCTTTTTTCCACCTAGATTTCAAAAGCTTAGAAGTAGAATAAAAGGTTCTAAAACTAATCATAAAAAGGTGTCTCTCAGTAATAAACAAGGTCATAAAACTTATTAGCACTGCAGAACATGTTTATGAGACAGCGGAAAATAGAATGTCCTTCTAATATGCATAGAGACCACACAAAAACCAAAGAAAAGTCTTCATCCAACAAGTTGTATCAGCATAGATCTTCTTGCACCACTCTGTGTTTTATCCCATCTCCACCAGAAGTTTCAAATATTCAAAAGTTCTAAAATCTTCTTGGGTCTTGTACCTCCCTTAAAAACATGAATAGATTCCATGATTTCCCACCTAACAAGTGAAACTGTGCTAAAAATATTATCTTTTGCAAAAGCAAGCAAGAAGCTCTAGAATGATTGAGGCAAATCTCTGGTTGTAATTCTGGTGATATACTGCTCTCATTCATGCTGAACAGAATGCGGTGGAGGAGATTGCAGTTTCTGTATGGGAAATACAATTTCCGTGATTACTTAGCTTCAAGATAATATACTACAAACTGCCGTGAAAATTAGTTTCAGTTACTAGTCTACCAATCTCGTTTGAATAAATTATAAGCATGCTCTTAGGAAAAAAGAAAAAGACTAACCTGATGTCTTCCAGCTTTGATAAATTTAACACGATCACCACTGTATGATTGATTAACAAAAAGACTTTAATTGGTTTGCATATATGATCAGTCATATTAGAAAAAATAGGAGGTTTACCCATTTTCAACAAAGGAAATAATTGCTTGCAAGGTTGCTGAGAAACCTGCCAGCTTATGCTCATCACCGTACCTGAAAACACCTAACAGAACTTGTCAGTAGACCTACTATAAAAAATAAAGAATAACAGAAACAATTACTCAAAACTCAATTGGCAACTAGAACCATACAGCACCTAGAATATATTGGTTTTCCTGAATGGCTCAACACAAAAAAGTGTTTCTTTCGCTTCCTCCATGAAGCAGATGTGTCATCCTGCACTTTATTAATAAATGAAAAAGATAACATACTATATAATGCTTAATGCTTGTATTAATATTAATATATATCTACATGGGCATATGTATACATATACATATATATAGGACTTATTTAAATAAATCACTTATATCTTTGGCATCATATTCTCAAATATAAAATAAGTTGCAGAATTCAACTCAGGATAAAGGTGCATGGGATTAAATTAATCCACTTGTTAGTATTTAAGCAAGTAGAATCATAAATGCAATTTGCAACATGATTGTATGGACCAAAAGTTTACTAGCAAAAGGTGTACATAAGTCACGAATGTCACATATAATCATCAAGCAAGCCTAAGTGCAAATTAGATTTTATGCGTATGTTATCCAAAAAAAAAAACCAACAAAACCACAGTGATGATACTGATAAGGTCCAAATAGGCAAGATGAAATAGAGGGATGCCACCAACATGTTTATTGTAACTTAATATTAAGGTTACTCTCATATAACTATGGCTAGAATAAAGTTGCTTCATATAATGAAATGTTGGACACAAAACACAAGTATGGTAGAATAAAATTGCATGAATGAGCACCTATACACAAAAAGAAAATGAAATGACAACATCTCTCGACAATGACAATCATTTCAAAAAAAAGCCAAGAAATGTTGATTGAGATTATTTGAAAATATTAAAGTACAGAGCAAACAAACTCCAATAAAGCGAGGAGAAATGATGAATTCATAAGTTTTTGCTGTGCCATTTGGTATGAATAAGTCCTGACAGATTTGAAGAGGGAAAATTTTAATGGGAACTTAATGAGGAATTTATACTAAATTGAGCATTTTAGCTTGAGGATTCATAAATCAAACTTAGTAGAATTGGATCTTCTTGCTGCTCCATGAACTAACAAAACTAAATAATAACCATAATCTTCATTTAAACTATTTTATTTAGGATGAAATTTCATTTAATTTTCACAAACATTCAGCAAATAAAAAAGTTGTCATTGTAATATAGATTAAAAAAACATTCAGAAAAAAAAAAACTTTTCCTTTAGAATGAACTATGAAACAGGAACATGGCATGGTTCACAAAGTGATAACACAACTTTCTAAGAAAATGAAACACAAACACAACACAGAATATTAAAAAGATAATATAGATTGCAAAAATAATAACATAATCAACAATTCATATTAACAAAATATATGAAGCAAACGTGAGGATGAACTTAATAAAAATAAATAATAAAAAGATAAGAAATGTTAAGGATTAATTTGGTATAGCTATAGTTACATTTAAACATTATATTGCACCCCCAAATCTGATCTATGAAGCTTTGTTACATCCTTTCATAACAGTGATATTCACTTTCATGTAGGTATCTTCACAAGCCAGAACTTCTTTGACTTGACATATTATTCAAATTTCAAACAACCAAAAAATCACATGCAACACAAATATGTAACATTTAAATTAACAAATATCCCACAAGTACTAAAAGAAAATTTAGAATTATCTTATTATTGATTATAATATGACAAAAGAAAAGGGTATTGTAACATTACACAAGGAGAAAGAAAATAATAGCAGTATTGCATGATAAGTAAAAGTTACTAAATGAAAATGCGAACAAATGAATAAGGTTGTGATATTCTCATAGACAAGGAGAAAGGGTTGCATTGCCTTCTAAGAGAAGGAATGAGGCATCCTCATATAGGAGGAAGCATGGTAGCTTGAGGAAGCATGGCAGTTGGAAGAGGAAGGGTTAGACTTTCAATTAGATTTAAGGAGAAAATTAGTGCTATAGGTGATGTAGTTGGGAGGACTAAAGTTACATACTAGCACAAGCATTACCCGGTCATATTCATCTAAACTGAACCAACTTACTTTTTCAAACTATAAGACATGTATATATGAGTGCTAAAACATGTCTTATGCAAGTGTTCAGAAGTACCTCAACGGTGTCCAATCCATCAATAATTTCTCCAACCATGTTCATAAAGCATCATATATGTCCATTAAGAGTTTAGTCACATCCATAAAGCATTCGATTACGAACATAACTGTCTATAACTCTTTATTTTATTTGGACATACAAAATGACATCCTCAACATGATTTCCATTTATGTCTAACCAAGTCAATTGCCTTAGGCATGATTGAAACCAATACGAGACCTTTTGCGAAATCAATTTTAATAAGGATACTTAAAATTGCCAAAGGTGATTAGTTCACATAAATCAAGACCAAAAATTCGAACAGTTGTCCAAGTTCAACCCAATAAATCACAAGTTCCCATGAACGAGGTAAAACTAACCCATGATAATCAATAGGCCACAAAGGTCATAAAATGAAGCATGTCATCAAACCCATTTGAACACTTAATAGAGTCAAAGAAGTTAGCCAATTATTTAAAGCACGTCCAAATAAATAGCTTAAGCTAAATCAATAGCAAGATTGGTGGGCCACTGATCCCAAGACAACCTATATTACGTAGCACATGCACATTTGTTTAGTTCAACTTATCGATACTTAACACTTGATGAAAACTTATATAGTTCAATCTCTAGTCATTTTCGAATAATTTAGCTCAAGCTTAGTGAAGTTCAATTAATTTTAACTCTGTCTTAAAAATATCCATTAGAATGGATAAAGTTAATTTAAAATTACTGGACCAAAGCACCTCTCTTTCGTCAAAAATCTATATGCACTAGTTAACAATAGAATAGAAGACAAATCAAAATAAAAATGATTAATATTCTTTAATCCACATCTTAACAAATAAAGTTTGATCTAAGGCTTTAAGTGTGAAAACCTGTCCTTGCTTCACCTATCAAACCTACCTCCCAATATTGAAGGTCAATCAAATGCTTAAAAAGTAAAACCTACCCTCCTTATAGCTCTTATCTTTCACCTTTCCCAAACAATTTCCCACTCATCCCAAATCAACATCGTCGTCTCTTCTTTCCCCCTATAATATATTTTGTAACAAAAAAAAAACCTTAGACAACATAATGTCAAACTTCTAGTTAAGTTTACAACACACAAATGTGTCTTTGATAGAATAGAAGAAACTCCATAGGGATTGTGAGTAATGTCAAATTATCCTACCATGCCAAGGAAAAAGTTATAGTTTCATTTGTCTACCATAATTAGATAAACAAAAAATAGAATAGAATAATCTACCTTACCAACATGTCATCTAGCACTGCATGTGCAACTTAACACAATGGTTGATATGCACTTCACATCTATAAGACTGTGTAAGTGATGCCATGTTACAACATATTTGTTTGATACATCTGAAGTATAATCTACAACATTCCTTTCTTATTGTTTGCATCTTCCCTTTAACACTATCCATTCCAAAATTCTAATACAATCAATGAAACATTCTAAATACCTCAGGGCCTACAAACTTCGATAACATGGTATGAAATGAATCAATAAAGATCTTTTCAAAACAAATGCGAAAAAATTTCCACAAAATTACAAAACATATAATTTTTAAAAAAAAAAATCAACTTGGATCCATTTCCAACTTAAACAAACTGTAGAATATTTATTCAAAACTTCATCAAAACATCTCTAGAAAAAAAAAAGCCATTGGAAGCACATAATAAAAGGATGCAAAACTATGTTCTATGCTCATAATCAAGCACAATATTCCAAAATTTCTACAACTTTGCTCTTTTTAAAAGCACACAATTTTGATCATTTGAGTTTTTAGAGACCTTTTTTTGGATATTGACAAAATAAGGATTGTCTGGCATGATGAAGAGAAGACATCATTTATTATCAACTACATGACACTCTAACTATGACCTGTAGATAAGAAAAAGAAGTTGGTGCAACATCTTAAAAGACGGTTGGCATGGCCATCACAAGGACCAAAAAGTCATAATGCCATTGCAACGATCAATGATATTATAGAATAAAACATTGGAGCCCATCAAGAAACTTTTGAAACAACCAAAATATCTCAACATCTGAAGTTGGATGAAAGAAAACAGTGTTTCAATGGAATCTTTGAGAATTCCTATGTACTAAAGTTGCTATGAAAACTGACATTATGCATTTCTAAATGCATAATTGGTCCCATTAAAAGAAACTTACCAAAGTTATGCTGAAAATGTCTACCAAAAATCTAATCCACTGTGCTGAAATTAGCTATCTATGCATACCAGATTTATATCTGAAACTAGACACTGATACTAACTGCACAAAAGCCCAAGTTATAAGTGTCGAGTATCAACTTCTCTTCTTCAAACCCCATCTTACCAAATAAAGTTAGATCTAAGGCTTAAAAGTTGAAAACCTCTCTTCGGTTCACCTTTCGAACTCCCCTCGCAATATTGAAGCTCAATTAGATTGTTGAAAAGTAAACCCCTACCTCCCTTCAACTCTCATCTTTCACATTTCTCCAACCACTTTACCACTCACCCCAACTAAACATCAACATCTCTTCTTCCCCGTTCCCACCCCTTACCCTCACTTCTTAAAAGAAAATCACTGATTGGATGGAAGGCACTAAATAGTTCATTGGTGAACTTGATATGCATATTCAAAAATAAACCCAATACACTCACAAAATGAAGTAATCAGCAAATACATTAAGCTATAAAGAATTGGCAAACTATCAATCTCTATAGCATGCCTTTACATCAATACCAAAATCATGTACATTGAGTACATTGAGTTCTCAAACAACAAAGCAATAGAAAATTCGCGTGCATTCTATATGACCTTAGGACTAAAAAATGTTGGTATAATGTACCAAAAGATGGTTGGCATGGCCTTTAAAGTGATAAAAAGGTCATAATGCCATAGAAACAATCAATTATATTGTAAAATAAAACAATAATTTTCCAATCGTCTCAAGGGCCATTAAGAAACTTCTCAAATAACCAAAAAAAGATGTGGCTAAATTCTCCATAATGTAAATTTGTAGCTTTCTTGAAAATTATTTGATTATGATTTTTGAACTCATTCAAAGAAAAATCCAATAAGATCAAGGCCAAAAACACACATGCCCTCGACAACATCTAGATTTGGTGAACTAAATAATTGTTTCAATGGAACTTCTGACAATTCTTACGTACTAAATGTACTGTAAAAACTTGCCATATGCATTTCTAAAAACATCATTGCTTTTACAAATAACACAGCATTACCAAATAAAAGAGTTTCAACCACAAAAAAAAAATTCTACTATGTTATTATTGCCATAATGCAGCACATGGATATCAAACAATCAAAAATTCTTGTCATTCAAACCACACAAAAAAAGTATGACCTGGAGGAACAAAGACCAACGCATGCTTCCACTGTCGAAGCTTATCTTAAAGAGCATGCAGCAAGTGTGTTTTGACTTATATTGGTTGCGTTAAATATAAATTTTTTCCAAGACAAACTTTCCCATATTATGCTGAAAATATCTACCGAAAATCCAACCACCATACTGATATTAGCTATCTCCATAGATATATGCATACCAGATTTCATAGATGAAATGAGACAAAGATACTGAGTACGCAAAAGCTCAAGTTATGAGTGTCAACTATATCTTAGTTGATAAAGAGTTCAGAAATTGTTATCCTCTTACGAGCAATTACGCCATCAATTACCAAATCTAAATCAAAAAATACAACAAAAACGCACACAAAGATATATACACATAAGCTAATGTTCAGAGACTTGAACCTACAGAAAAAAATACCCACGCACCTCAAGCATACGCGTTTTGCCTTTATCCCAACTATCCGTCGATACCCAGCCACCGACGACCTCATCCCCTATTCCACTGGAGGCCCCACTGCTTCCCCTCTCACCTGCGTATCCGCTGCTGCTGGGAGAAGATGGCACCTCCCCTTCCATCTCAGAGCCGTCGGTACAAAGAATTGCGCCATGAGAAGAGTCCCTGTCCGGCGCCGCCATCTTTAACTCCTTGTTTTCTGGCACAATCACATGGCGGGCGTCGTAGGAGACAGCTGGTAGAGAACCGTTGCTCTCGAGGCGTTCTTTCTCGGTTCCAGCGGCTGTCTCCCCAAGATTTAGGGAACTCAACCGCACCTCGGCAGTTGGAATTTGGTCACGGGCGGGATCGGAGTCGGGATGGTCGGTATTTCTGGTTTTCACGTCGACGGTAGGATCGGAAGCCATAATTAACAAGAGTTTGGCTGTGCACGACAGAGGAAATTGGAGAAGACGAGTCCTCAGTGACTCACCGATCGCCGCTTCATTTTTCTGAAAAAATTTGTAAAATTGAAATATGCTATGAAACTACAATGGTATTTAATAAAATATATTTAAAAACTATTATTTAAAATAAAGTAAATATATAAAAAAAAACTATTTAACTTTTTTTAGAGTTAAGGAATATCAATTTAAGTTTTTTTTAATTTTTTAGTATAAAAATTTTAATGTATATTTTAAATAGATTTATCATCTACAATATAAAATATGAACATGCAATTTTCATGTGTTTCTTTATTTCTAGTTTCTCATATATTTTATAGGGACCATCTTTAATTATTATATTTTTTAACTAATAATCACTAATTATATAATTTTAGTTATCAAGAAACCAAATAAGAGAGTATCCTAATCTTAATCATATTAAATATAAAATGCAAGTGAGTAAAAATATTCATGCAAATAAAATATATATATTAACATTAGACATCTTTACCTTCGTATATCAGGTTATATCACCTATAAGGAATTCTCTTTAATATTCTCTCACTTTTCGAACTAATGAAATGTTCATTGACCACAACATACAATATGATTTCCTTAAAAGCTCAATTCATATCATTCATTAAGTATATTGTATTGTATAGTATCATTATAATTTCTTTGTCACCCTTTATGAATATTGTCATTTCTCTCATAATTTATTTTCACAAAATAATCATTTATTTCAACTAAAGTATCATACATTTAACCTCATTGTTAGATATGCTTAATTTATAATAAATGCTCCACTCACCTTGCAAAATGTTATTAGCTTCCTTATATTTAGATAACATATAATCCTTTAAAGCTTGACATTCATTCCCCTATATTACATCAACTTAATAAACCACTTTCACCTAAACGAACCAAATGTATGATACGTTCTTATATTGAAAATGATGAACTCTTTTGTAATTAGCTTGATTTAATCTCAATTCTTATGATGACCTTTAATTGACTTTCTTATATTTTGATGTTACAACATCTATTCTTTTTCTTAATATTTTGAATACATAAAAAATATTTTTTTATAAAAATCATCACAAATGCAAATCTTTATCTTTTTTGAAATCAAGTGGCATAAGTATTTTTAAATTAAAATATTATATTTTTTTATATTTCTTTTTAAAAACATATGTATACAAAATATTAATTATACCAAAACTTTCATACATTTTTTCTAAGAAAATAAACATAAAAAATCACATATTTAAGAACACATAAAACATCTTCTAAATTATCATATGTCAGTACTCACTCCATCCTAATAACCTTATGAAATGTCTTTCTTTGACTTAAAAGTATTAAATCAAAAGAGGTACAGCCAATTGACATTATTTTAGTGACAAATTAATTTACATATATGTAAATTAGGATATTTTCATATGAAATTTCTATCACATTTATCTTTAGAAATTTTATACATTTCTTATTCATTTTTACCTTTTTATCTTTTAAGGAATGACTTAGGAAAATATCATTTTCGTAAACAAAATAGACATGTTTAAGAATTGTTATTCTAATTTAAGCAATTTAAATGATTAGCTCATTTGGCTCATCTATACAATACATTGTTAGATAATAAATGTTATTTTGGACAACTATTGAGGACATTGATCAAGATTTTTAATACACATATACTAAACAGATACTATCATTACTTTCAGACAATTAAAGTATATATTTTTTGTATGTACAATTTAGACAAGCCCTAAAATTATAATTTATGATCAAGATTAGTGATAAAAACTCAAAAAAAGAAAAAAAAAATGGACCATTGGACCCTATTCCACCTACTCCATTGCCCCCCACCACTTCCTTTATAGCTCAACACCAATTTGATCCGACCCAATGAGCCCACCTGATTTGCATTCGGGTTTATTAATTTATTGAATGGGTATGATCCACATCGTCCGTTTGCATTTAGGCCAATCAGTTAAACAAAATGGTCCAATCTAGATCACGGGTTCACATGACCCAAGAGATCCACCACACCATGTTAACTTACTCACACAATTTGTGACACGACCAACTGGACTCCAATCTACAATGTCATGTTAAATCGTCAACCCATGGTGACTTATCAACTTGACTCAAACCTACAAATTACACTAATGCTGCATCGACACACTTCATGGCACACTAACTTGCAACTTATTGATATTGTGTCGACTTACCGACATGATTCATGATACACGACATCAGATTTGACTAATAACACTATCGATAAACACATGAACCAACCGACCTACTCCAGTACCCATTGACCCATATCAGACCCGCGATGACCCTTGCAAAACCGGTTGATGAAAATCAAAAAATTCAACTTTTTTTAAATTTATTGGCTACAGCTTTGATCATAAGACTTTTGGATAAAATGATAATTTTCTAGAAAGCTGTTTGACACCAAGTTTGGTCATAACTTGGCAACAGTTTTTTAATAAATAGATTTTAGAAACAAAAAATGCAGCTTTCAAAAAATATATTTGGTAACAACTTTTAACCATAATTTTAGTAATTTATTTTATTTTTTTATTTTGTCTTTATGCTTAGGCTTTCTATAAAAATCTTCACATTCCCTTTGAAATGTAATTTCTATGAGTAAAAATTCTATTTTTTTTTGCATATTATTGAGGTATAGGGTTTATAACAATAAAAGTTTTAACATGATGATTCATCAAGGCTTCGATATTGGGAGTGACGTGAGGCAAAAGATATGAAACATCGTACCAGTTTATCTATAACTTTATTAAAATGTCTTCTTATTGTCACCACTTATGGTTTCTTGTACTTTGGTAATTCTTTACATTGATATTTTTCTTTTACAATGTCATTTCTCATTTCACTTAATCTCTTAAGTTTTAAAAAAATGGTTTTATTTTAAATAATTTTTAATCATTAAATTTAAAAAAAATATTTTACAAAACATCTTTTCAAACATAATAAATAAGATAAAAAATTAGATGGTGTGACACCGAATATAGAAAAAGTTAGGTTTATAGTTCACCACACTAGACTAAACAAATGAATGTCTAACTAACACAACAGCTAGTACAATTTATAATATAAATAAAGTGATATCTAAACCAAGTACTCTTAGTGTTATACCTTACTACTCCTGCATAGTATCGTGGTCTCACATTGTCTTAAAAGTGTTAAGCCAAAAGTAATATAGGTCATAATTATTGATTTATTAGAAAAATCACACATAAATATATAAAAATATATAATTTTAGGATATGCTATATATTGGGTGATAGTTTATTTAAAATATCAAAATCTAAATTATTTAATCAAGCAAAACGATTGAGGTATGAGTTTAAAATTATCTCTATCATGTTTCAAGATAATTTTAAATCATTTTCAAATGATTTGGTTTGTATCGAAATCAAATTGTATTCATATTATTTAAAAGTGAATAATTTTAAGATCAAATCATTTTTTATCTAAAATCTAGATCTCTTCAATATCAAATCAAATATCTTTAATTTAATTATTAGCTACTGCAAGGTCAACTAAAGTCAACAATTTAATTAACCAACCTAAGAGAGAGAAAAAAAAAAACAAAATTCAGGAATTACGATGAACCATGCCCATCAATAACGACCTTTGTTATGTAAGTAAATGGTTACTTTAAGAGGGGGGATTTTGTAATTATTTCTTTCCCGAAGTGAAGCTAAAATATTTCCACGAAACAGCAATCCCAGGGAATAAACTTCGTAGAATCCTAACCGTTGAATTAATAAAGATCCAACCGTACAAATGTGCCACGCTGGCAATCCATTAGATGTTAGCTGCCAACCACACTATATATAGCAAATCTGCCCCTTAGGCAACTCAATATCCTGCATAATTCTGCTTGCAAGAAATCCACCGTTTCTGCAGCTCTATAATGGCGCCAAAGGCAAAACCCGCAGAGAAGAAGCTAGCGGCGGATAAATCCGTCACCGAGGAGAAGAAGGCGGCTGCGGAGAAGGCTCCGGCCGAGAAGAAGCTAAAGGCCGGCAAGCGATTGCCCGCAAAGGATGGCGCGGAGAAAAAGAAAAAGAAGTCCAAGAAGAGTTCGGAGACCTACAAGCTGTACATCTTCAAGGTGTTGAAACAGGTCCACCCGGACATTGGGATCTCGAGCAAGGCGATGAGCATTATGAACTCCTTTATCAATGACATATTCGAGAAGTTGGCGCAGGAGGCTTCCCGCCTTGCCCGTTACAACAAGAAGCCCACCATCACTTCCCGCGAGATTCAGACTTCTGTACGCCTCGTTCTTCCCGGCGAGCTTGCTAAACACGCAGTTTCTGAGGGTACCAAGGCCGTCACCAAGTTCACCAGCTCTTAGATTTAGGGTCATTATCTAATCTGTGTTAGAAGAGTGTCTTTGTTCTTCAAGAATTTGTTGCTCTGTTTCGCTCATTGAAAGAAATGTTACTAAAGTGGATCTATTCTGTGTATTCTAGTTTGATTTGCTTGTTCTAATTTTGGACTGTATTCTCCATGTTCTAGGCAAATTGTTAAATACTGGAAAGTTGCCTTATTATACTATATAAATCAGAAGATGGGTCTTTGTTAATACAAAGAGATGCAGTGATGCCTTTTTTATGATTTGTGAATCACAAGATTGTTGTTCGGCCAAAGCGATGCGGTGGTAGCTTATGCTTGTGAATCACAAGACGTCTTTGTTCATCCCAGATCATTTTCTTGCTTGCAGAATAATTTAGAATGCAGTGAAACAGGTAAAGCACTAATCCGCACAGGTTATTATGTGCTATAAATGTGCAGTACGTTGCTTCGTTTTTCATTTGCAAACGAGTAAACATTTCTTTTGGTATTGTTTAAGTTATTGCTTTCGTTTGTTAACACATTGCATTGTAACATGATGTTGAATCGTGTTGTATGCTAGTTGAATGATTTGTTGCTTTTCTATCAAGTTCATTATCCAAAAGATGTTCCCATTTCTGTGATTTATTTTGTTTGTTTTTGCGGAAGGATGCTTGAAGCTTGTAAATTTTTGCTTCGTGAGCTCAGTCTGCACGCCGACGACGGAGGTCGTGACCTTGTTCATCTTCCAGGAAAAGTTCGTCGGCTTCGAGGGTGTCGCAGTCGCTCTCTTCCTGTGAAGCACCGCTTCCTACTTCTTTGGAGGTATAGCGACAGTCGATTAAAATAATTAGTTTAAGTACAATTTTAATTGTTTTTCATTTTTTAAATATAAAAATTGAATAAAATAAAAGATGAAGGAAGAGATAGGGGAATTGAAAGCATTTTGATTATAATTAATATTATGTTTTATAAATACCAGAAATAAAATCTAAATTTGGATACCATCAAGAGAATATTATTTTAAATTGAATTGAATACGAACAAATTGGAGTAAAATGGTTTTATAATAAAATAATTTTCTTAACTAGTAATAAATAATTTTAAAAAGAGCATTTAACAACCTTTGATCTCGTCATTATCAAGTTAGAAGGTGAATTAAGATAGAATTTCACAATAAAGTATATAACATCATGTCAAGCTCTAATTATAATTACTTAATTTATAAAAAACATATTTATTAACAAAAACAAGAGCAAAATAAGCGTGCTTTATAAATTTCATGGACTTATACTTTGTAAAAAAATATATTTTTTTTATTTCCCTCGTTTTATTCTATGTTAAATTAATTTAATGATGAATATTTTGTAATAAAAGAGAAAAAAGCTATGAAGAAGAGAAATACAATGGTACCCAATGAACCCATCAATGTCAAAATAAAAAGAAAACAAGAAAAAAAATATTAACTCTTAAAAATTTACATTTGCTAACAGTAAATGTTTATTTATTAAACATAGTTATATAATACCTGAATTATTGACATCATTATTTATTTTATTCACACTTGCTTAATTTTGAAGCATATCATTACATCTGAACCATACCCACACAAAAGTAATTAACTAGAAAGTGTAATACAGCAATAACTGACATGCAAAACAAGTCAAGAAAGATAACAAGTGAGCAAATGGCTGATGAACTAAATCACCTGAATCAAAAGGCTTGAAACTACTTGTCAAAAATATTTAACAGGAGACTAAACCATCTTAATCCCAACAGAAATTAGCTCACTGAAGTGGGTTCTGTACATCGAAGCATATACTAAACAACTGAAAGAACTACTCGAGCACATATCATCAATAAAGATTGAAGATAAAGAAGCATGGATCAAGTTCGTTGAGCTTCTCTGTAATGCTCTATTGCAAGCCAACTTAAGGATCATTCAATATTATCTAGAAACCTTTCTGCATCCTGTTCTTCAAAAACCTGCAAACAAAGATGACAACGCAGGTTTACTCTAAAAGGTTAAGCAAGCTGAGTCGTGAATAATATCAGAAATAAATGGAAATTAGCCAACAACTGATTCAGTAGGATCACTAATCAGTTCTATCGTTTATTCATAAGCCTAGGCAATGCAAGAGATAAGCTATTTAACCCCCGAGAACACATGCGCATTAACTATTCCACTTTTCATCTTCAACCTCCTTTCCTACTGGTCTTGCCTGCTGTGTTTCTCCTCTTTTACTTTCGCAGGATCACTAGAGAAACAAGGACGTTAAGAACATTTGTTGGAACAACAAAGTCAGCCTTTCCAGATGGTAGCAGATGTACTCCGGCGATCCATCTCTGCTCCCACCAGGTTGTCCCTCCTCTCACGATCCAAGAGCTTCTCCTTCCCTTTCCATCACATTCAACATCTCTCATAACTACCATTTGGAAGTAACAACCACATCGATAACTATCTTGTAATCCTGTTTTAACACCCTGTACATCATAAATTGTTTAGTATAGAGCTCAAATAAAGCAATTCAACTCCTTTGAACCCATAATTCTGCAGTGTACTCCGGCTATTGAATCATGGACCATGTTAGAACGTAGGACACCCTGCCCGATTCAATCAACTTCATAGCTTTAAGAAAACCATAGAAATGTCCATGATCAACCATGGTGTAGGACTAGACGAAAATTGCTTAGTTAGAAAATTCGTGACTGATGCACAACAAAGAGCAGGGTCGTCACCCTAAGGGACACACACCTAGATACGATGAGGGTTGAACGCAAAAGGCACCAACCAATGAATCCTAACTAAACTTAGGATCGATAGCGGCTAAGAAGTCGCTAAATCGACTACGGCTACACACTTTCAAACACGCAGAAATAGGGAGTACTTAGATTGGTTAAGTACCAGTTGAACTTAAAATATAATTTATAGTAAAAGTTGCACTTCGCAGAATGAAAATATATTGAAGACAAATTAATAATCTAGGAATGAAAATTACTCGTAAAAAGGAAGACGAGGAAAACAAAAATTTCAACTTGAAGATGGTTGAGCGGTGAAGGAAGATGATAGACTGGAGTGGCGTCTCACCACTTGGACCTCGCGTCCCTCCTCCCAGTATCAGAGCTTTGACGAGTCGGCACGCCAAAGACACTCAGAGCACTCACGAACTCAGAATGGAAGCAAAAAACACTCAAAAAGCTTGCATTAACTATCTATTATCCCCTTACAACAGAAGAGGACTCCCCCTTATATAGGAATCCATAAGGGTACAAAAGACATTTTGACTTATAACATGGGAATACTAAAGGACACATGGGTAAACTAAAAGTCACCTAAAAATTACAAACAGACTCCTAAAAATCTGAGAAAAATAATGAAAATTAAGTTCATTCATTTATCTAACCCTAATTTCGGATGGCTGGAGGCGCGGTGACGGCGGCGGCGGTGCGGGTCGGTGCGGGCTGGCGTGGGTCGACGCGGGTCACAGGTCGCGGGTCATCCTGTGGGTAGCTTGGGTAGGCGCCTGGCTGGACTCATGCACAGCGGTTCGGGCAAACCCGGATCCGGTTCGGGCATGAGCGGTTCGAAACGGCGGCGGGCGGTTCACTGTGGCGGCGGAGGTTGCGGCGGAGGCTGCGGCGGAGGCGGCAGCCGGTGGCAGGAATAGTGATTTCGGCCTTGTTTTTTTGTACAAGACCTGGTCCTTGGACGTCGAAAGTCCTTCTCGAACATGATGTCCTCATCATTTCCCTTGGGGTGGGAAAAACTCAGCTTTGATGAGTAATCTCTGGCCCTCTCATAGTCTTCAAGTGCTCCAGGGTTCAAACGATGAAGCTCCTCTCGAGATATCCAAGTGTCATCTTCGTTTAACCTGTCTTTCCAATGTACAAGATATTTCCGATATTGTTTATTCCTAGTGTTAGTAATTTTATCATCAATAATTTTTTCAATCTGCTCACTAGATTTCTTAAAACAGGCCTGTGGACACTCGGGTAGAGGTTCACTCACAAGGGGAGTAGATTCAGGCTCAAACGGCTCACTAGGTATTTCAACTGGCTCCTTGTAAGCCACCAAGTCTGAGATATTGAAAGTGTTGCTAACTCCATAATCGTCTGGCAATTCTAAAGTGTACGCGTTCGGGCTAATTTTAGTTATGATTCTAAAAGGTCCGATGCCCTTTGCATGCAACTTTCTTAATGTTCCCGGAGGAAACCTCTCAGGCCTCACACGTATCATGACAAAATCTCCCACAGAAAACTCCTTGTTCTTTCTATGTGCATCAGCCAATTTTTTATATGTTTCATTGCTTAGATTAATTTTTTCTTTTATACTTTTATGAATATTTCTTATATGTTCGGCAAATTCAATGGCTGATTCTGATGAACAAGTATGTGTAGGTAAAGGAATTAAGTCTATAGGACTATAGGGTTTATAACCGTTATAGGCCTCGAACGGGCTTATTCCAATTGTCCTATTGACTGAGCTATTATAAGCATATTCTATTCTTGGTAAAAGTAGGTCCCAATTTTTAACGTTATCACCAACTAAACTTCTTAATAAGTTTCCTAAACTTCGGTTGACAACTTCAGTTTGGCCATCAGTTTGTGGATGATAAGCTGTGGAGAATTTCAGTTTTGTTCCTAATGATTGCCATAAAGTTCTCCAAAAATGTGATGTGAACCTAACATCTCTATCAGATATTATGGTCTTAGGTACTCCATGTATTTTGACAATTTCGTCAAAGAAAAGTCTAGAAATATGAGATGCATCTGAGGTCTTATAACATGGAACAAACCTAGCCATCTTAGTGAATCTATCGACGACTACAAAGATTGAATCAAATCGCCTTGTCGTCTTAGGTAATCCTAGCACGAAATCCATTGAAATGTCTTCCCAAGGTCTCGATGGGACGGGTAAAGGCATATATAGTCCAGTATTTTGTTTCCCAAGTTTGGAAACTAAACAGTTCCTATAGCCTGCCACTATTCTAGCCACTTGTCGTTTTAATCCAGGCCAATAAAACTTATATTCTACGGCTGATATAGTCTTATCTCTTCCAAAGTGGCCAGCTAAACCTCCCGCATGTATTTCCCAAATAAGAAAGTCTCTTAATGAGGTTTTAGGAATGCATAATTTCTGATTATAAAATAGATAACCTTCTTTTATCATATAATCGTTTATTACCATAGATGGTTTCTCAAAAATTTTAGAATAGATATCTTTAAAGTCCTCACATGTTGAATATAAAGATGGTAAAACATCGAATCCAGTGATTGAAACAGATAATGTAATATCCTAAAAAAAAAAAAAAAAAAAAGAGACGCACGGGTGTCGGACGCGAGGCGATCCGCGTGTCGCTGCGTGCGCTCGTACGCCCCGACCCCGAGAGGAATTAAAGGATTAGGGTTCTTCGTGCCGAACCATGCGAACGATTTTTCCCCCGCAGCAGTTTCCGTCCTGACGAAAATCGGAAGAAGGGAGAGTTCGGCGGCGGCGATTTCGGGTCCCGAGCTCAGCGAGGAAGGGAACTGGGTAAGTTCCGAGCCCTTTTCTCTTTCCCGAGCTTTTCTCTCTCTTCCCGAGCGGTCTCTCTCCTCGAACCGTAGAAGGGAAAGTATTTTTTTTATTTTTGGAATTCTTGCGGTGCACCCTTTCTCGTTTTCCGTGCCGAGAAAGGAGGGTTGCATGCGAGTGTCGGCTTGAACCGAGGGGAATTTCTGAACCGTGCAGCGGTCGGCGGCAGCCTCCGTGTTAAAAAAGGGGAAGAAATTGAAAAAAAGTGTTGAGAAGAAAAGGAAGGGGAAGAGGAAGAGGCCAAAGAATGGCAGGACCCTCAGGAACTCAGGTAGGTGAATTTATTTAAATAGTAATGTAAGTAGTGATTGTTATTTTATTATAAAAGCATGGCTTTGAAATATTATGGCATTATATGAAAATGAAATGAGAATTTGCAATATGATACTATGGTATAGTAAAATGTAAAGCATGCCAAAGAAAATGTGTAGAGGTATCGATTATGCCTCTTAAAGGGTTAAATTCCCTAAAAAAGAAAAGTAAAAAAGAAAAAAAGAAAAGAATTGACCCTAGATCGCATCCCAGTAGTCCCCGGACATATGAGCACCAGCACAGGATGCTGGGCATGATGAGATGGCATAAAGACCTCCCCCGCATTGCTAGTACTTTGTGCAGGGCTGAGTGCGGAGGGATATGATGAGATCGAGACATCTCGTATATGGCTAGCATTTTGTGCAGGGCTGAGATACGGAGATGGTCCGACGTGATAGAGATCGAGACATCTCGTATATGGCTAGCACTTTGTGGAGGGCTGAGATACGGGGATGGTCCGACGTGATAGGCTTGGCCAGTCACGATATGCCTACGGGCAATGGTCTCTAGATGAGATAGATGCCATAGAGATGTGATATGATATGATAGGGATGGGGGATGTGGATCATGGGGAAAGTCTGGGACCCAGCAAGAAAAGAAAAGAAAAAAAAAAAGAATTGAAAAGAAGAAGAAATGAATTGCATACTTTGCTTGATTCATTGCATGCTGATTTCAGATTTATCTTTGCCATATTTACATTTGAGATAAAGCATGTTGTTGGATATTCATCATGTTATATCCTTGTAGCCATAGCATTCACCTACTGGGCTTTATAAGCTCATTTCCCCTACTTACATTACAGGACATGCTGAAGTGATTTGTGCTAAAGAAATCCCACAAGAGGGGGGGATGAATTGTGTATTTAAATTCTTATAATTTCCGAAATTAAATTTAAAAGACTTTAAGCAAAAGTAAAGAACATTGAACACACAAATTTTCAAGTGGTTCGACTCAAAACCGAGTCTACGTCCACCCCCAACCGGTGTTGGGAAAAATCCACTAAATTCTCCGATTACAGGTGAGGTTTTTCTTACGGTTCACCTCGAACCTACTTGGGATTTTTATTATGGCTAATCCCAAACCTACTTGAGTTTTTACCGGGCTCAACTCAAACCCGGGGCTTTAGCACAAACGCCGGGACGCCCTTGCCCCAAAACAAAAATACGAAAAATTGGCAAATGACTTAAGAAGAATTGGAGAAAAGAGGAGGCACACACAATCGTCGAATTAGAGGGATAGAGATTTAGAAATGATTGAAAAACCTCTAATTCCACTAGCTTTCTTGCCGCTTTGCTTCCAGAGCTCGAATGCGCCGATTTTGCTCGGATGCTTGTGTTTGAGATCTGAAAATCTTTTGAAACAATTTAGCAAAGGTTTTTTTTTTTTTTTTTTTGGTAAATACATAATTTTTCTATATTTATAGAGCTCAGATTTGGGCTCTAAAAACACTCCCAACGGCTCCAAAAATTAATTAGCCGTTTGGGCAACGGACGGAAAGCAGCCACCGTCCGATCCGGGCCCAACAAACGAACGGCGCAGATTGTTTACGCATTTTACCGTTCGGGCTTAATCCAGAGCGTTGGATCCGGGCGGACTTGATCTGAGCCATTAGATCCCGCGCGCTGAACGAACGGCGTTGATTGTCCTCGCGAAACAGCCGTTCGAGTTTACTCTCGCCCGTTGGATTTGGGCGGGCTTGATCTGCGCCTTTGGATCCGGCCGAAGTTATAAGGTGGGATTTTTTAGTCCCACACTGCAGAAGCGAATTCAGCGCACCTCTTTATAATGAATTTTCGCCGTTTATCGTTCGAGCCACTTTGGGGCCGGCTCCCCCCTTCCTTGACCGGGATTTCATCACCTGGTTCGGGTTGACTTAGCCAAGCATTTGTTCATTGACTGTTGACCGCGCTGCAGTTTGACCTAGCCGAGCTTCTTTGGGCGGTCTTGGCTTAGCCAGGCACTGTTCATTTGACTGTTGACCAGCTCTAGCCGAGCTCCTCTCGGCGTGCTTTGGGTCCAGGCTAGGTTTAGCCTTTTCGGGTCAACCAAATTTTTATTTTTTAAATTAAATTTTTAATTTCTAAAAGACCTGGACGGGCTGTTTTGGCGCCGGGTCGACCCGCCCATTGCTACAGTACATTTTCCCGAGACTTCGGCTGTTTTAGGGTATTTTTGACGAATTTTTTAGCCAAAAATTTGACTATAAGTGTATAAAAATAATTTTGTATTCTTATAGTATTATAAGTTAATTAAGTGGCTATGAAAAGAAATTCGTTGAAAACGATTCCAAAATAATATTAAAAAATCAAATACCCATGTCTATACATTTTGTCAAATATGCTTGGCCCAAAAATCAAAATTCAGTATTAAATAATTTTATAATATTTTTAAATGTTAATACTACTAGTGTGCCTCATAATCTCAAAGTTTGGACATATCAAATTCAAGAAAAATAAAAAGAAATTCAATTATAAAAAATCTTGCGCATGTCTCAAAATTCCTTGAAGTATGCCATGACCTCAAGGCCCTTAGAGACCATTATTTTAGACATCTAAAATACATGGCTTGATTTAATTAATTATTAACAATTTTACTTAAAATCAAGCCCAAATAAAATATACACATTTATGCTTGACTCATCAAACACAAGGGTGTAACAATCTCCCCCTTTTGATGATGGCAAGACATAAATGTAAAAGAATAAGTGTATTAAAATACAATTCATAGGGATAAAAATGTGCTCCCCCTATCTTGATGCTCCCCCTCACTTCTAACTATTCTCCCCCTTTGACACCATCAAAAGGAAATACACCCTAAACAATGTGTAATATTCCTAATTGTGCCCTCAATATTTGAAATTGCTCCGAAGGTAAGGGTTTGGTAAAAATATCAGCCAATTCAAGTTTAGTAGAGACATATTCCAATTCTACTAATCCTTTGGCTACTTGGTCTCTAATAAAATGATATCTAACATCTATGTGCTTAGTTCTAGAGTGATGAACTTGATTTTTAGCTAAGGCTAATGCACTTGTGTTATCAATTCTAATAGGTATATGTGTGACTTCTAAACCATAGTCTTGCAGTTGTTGTCTTAACCATAGTACTTGAGCAACACAACTACCAGCTGCAACATATTCCGCTTCGGTTGTTGATAGGGCTATACAATTTTGTTTTTTACTTGACCATGAAACAAGACAGTGTCCTAAAAGTTGACATGTTCCTGATGTGCTCTTTCTATCCACTCTAGATCCCCCAAAATCTGAGTCTGTATAGCCAACTAGCTCACAAGAGAGTTCATTTCTAGGATACCATAATCCTAGTGTCATGGTTCCCTTCAAATATTTGAAAATCGCTTTAACACATTTCAAATGACTTTCCTTTGGATTTGCTTGGAACCTAGCACATAATCCAACACTAAATAAAATGTCAGGTCTACTCGCTGTAAGGTATAATAAAGATCCTATAAGTCCTCTATAGAAATTTTGATCTATTGCTTTCCCTTGTTCATCTAGATCTAGGTGAATGGATTGATTCATGGGAATTTTTCTAGTTTTCATATTCTCATATCCATATTTTTTAAATAATTCTTTTACGTATTTTGTTTGAGAAATGAATATACCATCCTTTAGTTGTTTTATTTGTAACCCTAAGAAGAAATTTAGTTCACCCATCATGCTCATTTCAAATTCTTTAGTCATGAGATCTCCAAATTCTTTACACATTTCTTCTTTTGTACTACCAAAAATAATATCATCAACATAAATTTGAACAATTAATAAATCATCTCCTAATGACTTTAGAAATAATGTAGTATCCGATTTACCTTTTCTAAAGCCACTATCTACTAGATAGTTACTCAACCTATGATACCATGCACGTGGAGCTTGCTTAAGGCCGTAAAGAGCTTTCTTAAGCTTATAAACATAATCACCTTGTGCATGATTCTCAAAACCTGGGGGTTGTTCTACAAACACATCTTCTATTATTCCATTCAAGAAAGCACTTTTTACATCCATTTGAAACAACCTAAAATTCTTATAACATGAATATGCTAGAAGTAATCTAATTGCTTTTAACCTAGCTACGGGTGCAAATGAATCCTCAAAATCAATACCTTCTATTTGACTATATCCCTTAGCTACAAGTCTAGCCTTATTTCTAATTATTACACCATTTTCATCTAATTTATTTTTATAGACCCATCTAGTACCAATTACTTGTTGATCACTAGGTCTTGATACTAATTCCCAAACTTGATTTCTTTCAAATTGGTCTAACTCTTCATTCATGGCTTGAACCCAATAATCATCTGCAAGGGCTTCTTCTATAGAATTGGGTTCAGAAAATGACACAAAGGCGCTATGATCTATATCTCTAATTGAAGCTCTAGTCTTCACTCCTTGATTCACATCTCCTATAATCAAATCCTTTGGATGTGAGGTTGCAAATTTCCATCCTTTAGATAGATTATTTTCCTTTTCATTTTCCTTTTCCATTTCTAGATTTTCTATTTTTTCTTCATTTAAATCTAGATTTTTTACTAATTCTATTTCATCTTCTAAATGCTTTTCACTAACTAGTTGAATTGTCTCATCAAACACAACATGCATTGTTTCCTCTATTTTATGTGATTCTTGATTGAAAACTCTATATGCTTTCCTAATTGATGAGTACCCTAAAAAGATTCCAACACTTGCCTTTTCATCAAACTTTCCTAAATTTAATCTCTCATTTTTAAGAATAGTACACTTACAACCAAACACATGAAAATAACTTAGATTTGGTTTCTTCTTCCTTAGCAATTCAAAAGGAGTTTTCTTCAACTTTGGTCTCAAATTAACCCTATTTATAATGTAACATGCCGTGCTAATAGCTTCGGCCCAAAAATATTTGGGTGAATTGTATTCGGCTAACATTGTTCTACCCATCTCAACTAGTGTTCTATTCTTTCTTTCTACAATACCATTTTGTTGTGGTGTATATGGGCATGTGAATTGATGTTTGATTCCTTTCTCTTTACAAAACTCACTAAAATATTCATTCTTAAATTCACTCCCATTATCACTTTGTATACAAATTAATTTTAAACTATGTTGTCTTTCTAACTCTCTAATCAAATCTTCAAAGTTCTCAAAAGCTTCATTCTTATGTCTAAGGAAAAATACCCAAGTATATCTAGAAAAATCATCAACTATAACAAATCCGTATTGTTTTCCTCCTAAACTTAAAGGTTGTATTGGACCAAAAAGATCTAAGTAAATCTTTTCTAAAGGTCTACTAGTTGTTAATTCATTTTGAGATTTGAAAGAGGATTTAACTTGTTTTCCCTTTTGGCAAGATTCACAAAACTCCCAATTTGACTTACTTGGTTTTGGAAGGCCTCTAACTATATCTAATTTTGAAATCTTTTTCAAGGTGGAGTATCCTACATGACCTAATCTTCTATGCCATAATGAATTCTCATTAGATTGGGTCACTAGACATTCCAAACCACTAGCTTCTAATTGTTCAAAACTAACTACATATGTATCACATTTTCTTTTACCTATAAGTAGTTCAACATTATTTTTCATAATTTTGCAAGCTTTTGTATTAAAAACAACATCAAATCCATTATCACAAAGTTGACTAATACTAATTAAATTAAATTCTAAGCCTTCTACTAAAAATACATTTGAAAGGGTAAAGTTTGTCGTACCTACATCTCCAATTCCAATGATTCTTTTCTTTGTGTTGTCTCCTAGGGTCACCTTCCTATTTGGGCCCGATCTCAAAGATTTGAATTTACTTTTGTCTCCAGTCATGTGTCTTGAACATCCACTATCCAATACCCAAGATGTGGATTTTGATTTTCTTCTTGGTTTTAACTGTATAAGGTGTAAAATCTAAATTAGAAACATTCCACTAATTAAAATCATCAATTTAAGGTTTTTGAATATCCTAAACCTATCCTAAAATGTCTCCAAATATTTTGGAGACCTTTTCTTCTAAGTTTTATTCTTAGGAACCCAAGAAAGCTTGGGTTGAACACTAGATGGAACTTGCATGTTCTCTTTTTTAACAATCCATCTAACATTTTGTTTTTGTACATACATATTTCTTCTAAAAAAACAATCTTTCATAGTATGTCCAAGTTTGCAACAATAAAAGCAAACAATGTTTGATGGCCTAGGCATGCTCAAATATCTAGGTTTTTTGTAATTGAAAGCATGTGAATGATAACAAGCATTTGATACATGTATATTTCTATTATCTATAGCATGCTCAAAAGATTGTATTTTTTCTTTTAAGATTGAAATATCATACTTCAATTGGTATCAGAGCAAGGAACCCCAAATTACGTGAGTAACATCACGTGGGAGATCCTCTTGTGCTAAGTGAAGGCTTTCTCACAACTTTTTTGTGTGTTTGTGATTTAGTATGGCTTCCTCTTTGATCGAAATGAGTACAACCTTATGTGAAGGTTTTTCCTCAAATCGGCCTCCATTATTCAAAGGAGAATTCTACTTATATTGGAAAAATCGCTTTAGAATTTTCATTCAATCTATTGATTTGGAATTATGGGAAGTCATGACGAAGCCTTGTGAACTTCCTAGAGATTTTTCTACTGATGAGGTCAAGCCCTTTAGTGAACTTAACGTTGAGCACAAACAAAATACGTAAAACAATTATTTAAAAAATATGGATATGAGAATATGAAAACTAGAAAAATTCCCATGAATCAATCCATTCACCTAGATCTAGATGAACAAGGAAAAGCAATAGATCAAAAATTCTATAGAGGACTTATAGGATCTTTATTATACCTTACAGCGAGTAGACCTGACATTTTATTTAGTATTGGATTATGTGCTAGGTTCCAAGCAAATCCAAAGGAAAGTCATTTGAAATGTGTTAAAGCGATTTTCAAATATTTGAAGGGAACCATGACACTAGGATTATGGTATCCTAGAAATGAACTCTCTTGTGAGCTAGTTGGCTATACAGACTCAGATTTTGGGGGATCTAGAGTGGATAGAAAGAGCACATCAGGAACATGTCAACTTTTAGGACACTGTCTTGTTTCATGGTCAAGTAAAAAACAAAATTGTATAGCCCTATCAACAACCGAAGCGGAATATGTTGCAGCTGGTAGTTGTGTTGCTCAAGTACTATGGTTAAGACAACAACTGCAAGACTATGGTTTAGAAGTCACACATATACCTATTAGAATTGATAACACAAGTGCATTAGCCTTAGCTAAAAATCAAGTTCATCACTCTAGAACTAAACACATAGATGTTAGATATCATTTTATTAGAGACCAAGTAGCCAAAGGATTAGTAGAATTGGAATATGTCTCTACTAAACTTGAATTGGCTGATATTTTTACCAAACCCTTACCTTCGGAGCAATTTCAAATATTGAGGGCACAATTAGGAATATTACACATTGTTTAGGGTGTATTTCCTTTTGATGGTGTCAAAGGGGGAGAATAGTTAGAAGTGAGGGGGAGCATCAAGATAGGGGGAGCACATTTTTATCCCTATGAATTGTATTTTAATACACTTATTCTTTTACATTTATGTCTTGCCATCATCAAACACAAGGGTGTAACACATGCCACTGATTCACAGAGAGAGGGTGCTTAGGATGGTATGGGACTTTGTACAAACGTATCTGTTATTTCGTTTTTTGTAATTTTTGTACAGGATTTCCCAAGTGACAGGTATGCATATATTGAAGTTGCTGTTGATTATAAAGGTAACAGTTTTATTTTGTTTGCGTCACCCTCGCCTAGTTTTACAGTTGTGTCCTCAATTATATGCTGCTATGCTCTGATTAGCTGATTTTATCAGTAGATTATAGTAATAGTTTAGGCGGGGCGTGACAGGGTGGTATCAGAGCGCCCGGTTGTAAGAATTAAGAATTTGAGTGAGGACACTGGCACAACATGTATATGTCATACCTGTTTTTAAGTAAAGCACATACGTATAATTGTGAAAATTATTGAATTATTGAGAATTGATATGTGCAAATTTGTTGAATAAAGGGATCTAGAGGAGGAGAAGCAAATGTACCTCCTGTTGGCAATGAAGAAAGAGAGCAAGGCTCTGATAATGCTCAAATGCCAATTTCTTCATCTTCTTCGCAACAACAAATGAGAAGGGAGGATGACAGCTTCATGATGGATAAGGCAGTAAATCAATTCTATCACATGCATCCCCCTCACTTTGCTGGAGGAACAGATCCCTTAGTTGCAGAGAGATGGATTAAGCAGATGACAAGAATCTTTGAGGGCATGGATTGCCCAGAGCACAGAAGAGTTCCTTTAGCTATTTTGGTGCTTGATGACGAGGCTGTGGACTGGTGGGAATCACGCCACAGGATTAAATTCAGGAGCAGGCCAACAAAAGAAATCTCATGGCCAGAATTTGTAGCTGATTTTGAAATGTGCTACATCCCTTTATCTGCCCGAGAAAGAATGCGGGAAGATCTTTCTGTTCTGGTTCAGGGTGCCCTTACAGTATCTGAGTATGAAAGAAAATTCAGCACTCTGGCGAGACATGTGCCTGACATGTTTGGTTCTGAGGAGCAGCGCTGTTTTGTATTCAGAAAAGGATTGAAACATGAAATCAAATCTGCTTTAATTTCTTTCAGAACAGCTGACTTCTTTGAACTTGTGGAAAATGCCAGAATGATAGAACAGAACTTGCAGGTGCTGGAAGTGCAGAAAAGTGCAGAAAGAAAAAGAGAAGAACCCCTAGCCATCAGAGAGACCACATCTTTTAAAAAGGGATTCAAAAAGTTCAGAGGTAAGAGATTCGGTACTGGAAAATCAGGATCTGTAGCTAGCAGTAGCAGGACCGATACAGATACTGGAAAGACCCCTCAGTGTCCAGAATGTGGAAAATTTCATAGAGGGATTTGTTGGTATCGGACTGGTGGCCAGATCAAATGTTTTACTTGTGGTGAGCCAGGGCATATAGCTAGAGATTGTCCCCAGGCTAGTGCGGCATCTGGGATGGCCTCATCACCCACTGGTTTTACTAGAGGTGGTAGAGCTGGTACTGGCAGAGGTCGAGGTACAGCATCTACCACAGCATCGGGTGGCACAGGCAGAGGTCAGCCAGCTGGCAAAAGTGGACAGCCGAGAGTATATGCTATATCTCAGCAGGATGCTCCTCGTTCTACTGATGTGATATCAGGTATTTTATCTTTCAAAAATATTGCGGTATCAGTTCTTTTTGATTGTGGAGCATCGCATTCATTTGTAGCTCAGCATGTGTGTGATCATTTGCTGTTACCATTGCAAATCATGAAAACTGCTTTATTAGTTAAATTACCAAATGGTTCAAAAATTTTAGCAAAAGAATGTGTAAATGGAAATATAGAAATTCAGGGAACAGATTTCTCTGTGGACTTGATAATTTTACCCCTAAGTGAATTTGATATTATTTTGGGGATGGATTGGCTTGTGAAACATCAAGTCAAAATTGATTGTATGGAAAAGAGAGTGCAGATGAAAACCCAATTGGGAGAAGAAGTAATTTACTATGGGAAAGGAAGGAAAATTCCTTTCATTTCTGTGTTGAAAGCTTGTAAATTGTTTCAGAAAGGAAATGAAGGATTTTTGCTTTCTGTGTTGCTACCAGATCAGAATTTTGGGAAGTTGCAGGATATTCCTGTAGTTTGTGAGTATCCCGAGGTATTTCCAGAAGAGTTGCCTGGTTTACCTCCAGACAGAGAAATCGAATTTGAAATCCAGTTGATGTCAGGAGTGGAACCTGTTTCCAAGGCACCGTATAGAATGGCCCCTGCTGAATTGCAAGAGGTAAAAGTCCAGATTCAAGAGTTGCTTGACAAGGGTTTTATTAGACCCAGTGTGTCTCCATGGGGAGCACCGATTTTATTTGTGAAAAAGAAAGACGGCAGTTTAAGGATGTGTATTGATTACAGGGAGTTGAATAAAATTACTATCAAGAATCGTTATCCACTGCCGAGGATTGATGATTTATTTGATCAGTTGCAGGGTGCTGCAGTATTCTCGAAAATTGATTTAAGGTCTGGTTATCACCAGTTGAAAATCAAGAAAGATGACATATCTAAGACTGCTTTCAGGACTAGATATGGGCATTATGAATTCCTGGTGTTACCTTTTGGCTTAACCAATGCCCCTGCAGCATTTATGGATTTGATGAACAGAGTATTTAAAGAATATCTGGATCAGTTTGTTGTGGTGTTTATAGATGATATTTTGGTGTATTCCAGAAATGCCGAGGATCATGAAAGACACTTGCATACAGTATTACAGACTTTACAGATGCATCAGTTGTATGCTAAATTTTCAAAATGTGAATTCTGGTTGTCTAAGATTTCATTTTTGGGGCATGTTATTAGCGCAGAAGGGATTTCTGTGGATCCCCAGAAAATAGAAGCTATTGTAAATTGGCCCCAACCTTCAAATGTATTTGAAGTCAGAAGTTTTCTGGGTTTGGCAGGTTATTATCGAAAATTTGTGCAGGGTTTTTCTCAAATCGCTACACCAATATCAAGATTGACTCAGAAGGCTGTGAAATTTGAGTGGAATGCATCTTGTGAAAGAAGTTTTCTGCAGTTGAAAGAAAAGTTGACATCTGCTCCAGTATTAACATTGCCTGAAGGAATTGAAGGCTATCAGGTTTTCAGTGATGCATCATTGCAAGGTTTGGGCTGTGTGTTAATGCAGTATGGCAAAGTGATAGCTTATGCTTCTAGACAACTGAAACCTCATGAGAAAAATTATCCAGTGCATGATCTGGAATTGGCAGCAATAGTTTTTGCTTTGAAAATATGGAGGCACTATCTCTATGGAGTGAAATGTGAAATATTGACAGATCATAAAAGCTTGAAATACATTTTTGATTAGAAAGAGTTGAATCTGAGACAGAGAAGGTGGCTTGAATTCATCAAAGATTATGAGCTGAAAATAATCTATCATCCAGGAAAAGCTAATGTGGTTGCTGATGCCCTGAGCAGGAGAGCTTATGTTAGCTCAATTTTATCCCAAGATGTTGAGAAGCTGACTGTATTTGAAATTGATAGACTTTTATTAGAGAAAGAACTGCAGAGAAATGTTTTATTGCTTGGTCAGTTGTCTATCAGACCTGATTGGCTGCAGTCTATTAAAGAAGATCAGTTGCAAGATGAAGAATGTCAGACACTAATTCAGAAAATCAGGGATGGCTGGATATCTGACTTTTCTCTAGATAAAGATGATGTGTTGAGATTTCAAGGCCGATTATGTATTCCTGATCATCTCCAATTGAAACAGTTGTTGCTTAGTGAAGCTCACAATTCAAAGTATGCTATCCATCCTGGAGGCACAAAAATGTATCAAGAATTGAAACAAAATTTTTGGTGGCCTGGTCTCAAGCGAGATGTGGCAGAATGGGTCAGAAAATGTCTGATTTGTCAGCAGGTTAAAGGGGAACAACAGAAGCCTAGTGGTTTGCTGCAACCTTTACCCATTCCTGAGTGGAAATGGGAAAGTATATCAATGGATTTTGTTGTGGGTTTGCCTAGATCACAGGCAGGTCATGATTGCGTGTGGGTAATAATTGATAGGTTGACTAAATGTGCGCATTTCTTGGCCATTAAAGTCACCTATTCAGCAGAAAGGCTAGCTCAACTGTATTTAAAACAAATTGTGAAGCTGCATGGTGTGCCTAAGGAGATTATTTCTGATAGAGATCCAAAGTTTACATCTCATTTCTGGAAAAAGGTACATCAAGCTTTTGATACTCAATTGAAATTCAGTACAGCTTTCCACCCACAGACAGATGGCCAGACTGAACGAGTAATTAAAGTTTTGGAAGATCTGTTGAGACTGTGTATTCTTGATTTTGGAGGAGATTGGGAGAGCCACTTATCTTTAGTGGAATTTGCATATAATAACAGCTATCAGGCTAGCATTGGGATGGCTCCCTATGAAGCTTTGTATGGCAGGAAATGTCAATCTCCTCTATGCTGGTTTGAAGGTAGAGAAAGACAGCTTATTGGTCCTGATTTTGTGGATGATGCCACAGAAAAAGTAAAACTGATTAAAGAAAGAATACGGACTGCACAGGATAGACAGAGGAAATTTTTTGACAGCAAGCACAAACATGTTGAATTCCAAGAGGGAGATCATGTTTTCCTCAAAGTTAGTCCTATGAAAGGAGTTTTCAGATTTGGTAAAGCAGGGAAATTGAAGCCCAAATTTATTGGTCATTTTCAAATTTCTGAAAGGATAGGACAGGTTGCATACAGAATTGCTTTACCTATTCAGTTGGCTGGAGTGCATGATGTGTTTCATGTGTCTCTCCTGAGGAAGTATGTTTCAGATCCAACGCATATTATTCGATATGATACAGAAGGTATCGAAATTCAGCCAGATCTGACATATCAAGAAAAGCCAATTCTGATCCTAGATCGAAAAGAGAAAGTGCTAAGAAATAAAGCGATTCCCATGGTTCAAGTATTGTGGCAGAACCACACTGATATTGAGGCAACCTGGGAAATTGAGGCAGATATGAAAGCTCAGTATCCAGAGTTGTTCTGAAAATTTCGGGACGAAATTTCTGGAAGGGGGGGAGATTGTAATATCCTAAAAAAAAAAAAAAAAAAAAAGAGACGCACGGGTGTCGGACGCGAGGCGATCCGCGTGTCGCCGCGTGTCGCTGCGTGCGCTCGTACGCCCCGAACCCGAGAGGAATTAAAGGATTAGGGTTCTTTGTGCCGAACCATGCGAACGATTTTTCCCCCGCAGCAGTTTCCGTCCTGACGAAAATCGGAAGAAGGGAGAGTTCGGCGGCGGCGATTTCGGGTCCCGAGCTCAGCGAGGAGGGGAACCGGGTAAGTTCCGAGCCCTTTTCTCTTTCCCGAGCTTTTCTCTCTCTTCCCGAGCGGTCTCTCTCCTCGAACCGTAGAAGGGAAAGTATTTTTTTGATTTTTGGAATTCTTGCGGTGCAGCCCTTTCTCGTTTTCCGTGCCGAGAAAGGAGGGTTGCATGCGAGTGTCGGCTTGAACCGAGGGGAATTTCTGAACCGTGCAGCGGTCGGCGGCAGCCTCCGTGTTAAAAAGGGGGAAGAAATTGAAAAGAAGTGTTGAGAAGAAAAGGAAGGGGAAGAAGAAGAGGCCAAAGAATGGCAGGACCCTCAGGAACTCAGGTAGGTGAATTTATTTAAATAGTAATGTAAGTAGTGATTGTTATTTTATTATAAAAGCATGGCTTTGAAATATTATGGCATTATATGAAAATGAAATGAGAATTTGCAATATGATACTATGGTATAGTAAAATGTAAAGCATGCCAAAGAAAATGTGTAGAGGTATCGATTATGCCTCTTAAAGGGTTAAATTCCCTAAAAAAGAAAAGTAAAAAAGAAAAAAAGAAAAGAATTGACCCTAGATCGCATCCCAGTAGTCCCCGGACATATGAGCACCAGCACAGGATGCTGGGCATGATGAGATGGCATAGAGACCTCCCCCGCATTGCTAGTACTTTGTGCAGGGCTGAGTGCGGAGGGATATGATGAGATCGAGACATCTCGTATATGGCTAGCACTTTGTGCAGGGCTGAGATACGGAGATGGTCCGACGTGATAGAGATCGAGACATCTCGTATATGGCTAGCACTTTGTGTAGGGCTGAGATACGGGGATGGTCCGACGTGATAGGCTTGGCCAGTCACGATATGCCTACGGGCAATGGTCTCTAGATGAGATAGATGCCATAGAGATGTGATATGATATTTTAGGGATGGGGGATGTGGATCATGGGGAAAGTCTGGGACCCAGCAAGAAAAGAAAAGAAAAAAAAAAGAATTGAAAAGAAGAAGAAATGAATTGCATACTTTGCTTGATTCATTGCATGCTGATTTCAGATTTATCTTTGCCATATTTACATTTGAGATAAAGCATGTTGTTGGATATTCATCATGTTATATCCTTGTAGCCATAGCATTCACCTACTGGGCTTTATAAGCTCATTTCCCCTACTTACATTACAGGACATGCCACTGATTCACAGAGAGAGGGTGCTTAGGATGGTATGGGACTTTGTACAAACGTATCTGTTATTTCGTTTTTGTAATTTTTGTACAGGATTTCCCAAGTGACAGGTATGCATATATTGAAGTTGCTGTTGATTATAAAGGTAACAGTTTTATTTTGTTTGCGTCACCCTCGCCTAGTTTTACAGTTGTGTCCTCAATTATATGCTGCTATGCTCTGATTAGCTGATTTTATCAGTAGATTATAGTAATAGTTTAGGCGGGGCGTGACAGATAAGGTAGTTAAAAGATTTATTTTTCTACTTAACGCATCAGCTACCTTATTTTCTAAACCAGGTTTATGCTTCAGCACAAATGTGTAACTTTGAATAAACTCAACCCACTTAGCATGCTGAGGTTTAAGTTTCCTTTGAGAATTTAAATATTTGAGGGCTTCATGATCAGAATTTAAAACAAATTCTTTAGGTAAAAGATAATGTCTCCAATGTCTTAAAGTCTGAACTATAGCATAAAATTCTTTATCGTATACTGAGTATTTTCATTTTGCCTCATTTAATTTCTCACTAAAGTATGCAATAGGTCGCCCTTCTTAATTTAATACACCTCCAATTCCAACTCCCGAAGCATCACAAGAAACCTCGAATACTAGATTAAAATCTGGGAGTCTCAAAATTGGGGCTTGGGTCATACAGGTTTTAATTTTATCAAAGGCGTCGTTAGCTTTATCAGTCCAATCAAATCCGCCCTTTCTAATACAATCCGTGATCGGGGCTGTGAGTGTGCTAAATCCTCTTATAAATCTCCTGTAAAATGTTGTTAATCCATGAAAACTTCTAACATCGTGAACACTTTTGGGTGTAGGCCAGTTTATTATTGCATTGATTTTTTCAGGATCGGCCGATACTCCAACATCAGAAATTATGAATCCTAAGAAATTGACACTTCGTGTCATAAAAGCACATTTTTTTAAATTCACATATAACTTGTTCTCTCGAAGCACCAAAAAAACTTTCTTAAGATGATCCAAATGGGTTTCTATATTTTTACTAAAAATCAATATATCATCAAAATATACCACTGCAAATTGTCCTAAGAAAGGCCTAAGAATCTGAGTCATAATTCTCATAAAAGTGCTAGGTGCATTGGTAAGGCCAAAAGGCATCACTAGCCATTCGTAAAGTCCATTTTTAGTTTTGAATGCCGTTTTCCATTCATCCCCAGGGCGAATCCTAATCTGGTGATATCCACTTTTTAAATCAATCTTTGAGAAAATTTTTGCCCCATTCATTTGATCTAAGAGGTCATCAAGTCTAGGGATGGGAAACCTATATTTTATAGTAATTTTGTTAATAGCCCTGCTATCGATACACATTCTCCATGTACCGTCTTTTTTAGGGGTTAATAATGCTGGGACGGCGCAAGGGCTTAGACTTTCTTGAATAAATCCCTTCTCCATTAAATCCTTAACTTGTCGACTTAACTCTTCGTGTTCAGTGGGACTCATTCTATAGTGAGGCAAGTTCAGTAAGCTAGTTCCAGGGACAAGATCAATACAATGTTGTATATCTCTAAGTGGGGGCAAACTGTTTGGTTCTTCTAAGAATATATCACTAAATTCATTTATGGTCGATTCGATCTCAGGTGGGATGACAATGTCAGGGATCTCAGTTTGTACTTTTTTAACTGCTAATGCCCATATTACTAATCCATCAGTGAATTCACGCATGGCTTCTCCTTTAGATATGATATGAATTTTTTTATTCTTAATTTGATTTGTCTTCTTGATAGGTTGAACTTTATCCTTGGGAGGGGATGGGTATAGTTTAATCTTTTGTCCATTATGAGTAAAGATGCATGTATTGGATTTCCCTGTTAATAAAGCATCGTGGTCATAAAGCCATGGTCTCCCTAATATGATGCTTCCTACTTGCATTGGGACTATGTCACAAACTATATCTTCGGAATATTGTCCAAATGCTAAAGGAACTACACATTGTACTTTAACTGGAATAGATGTCTCGTTAATCCATGAGACAGTGTAAGGGTGGGGATGTGGGGTCGTAATTAGGCCAAGTTTGGTCACCAAATCTGTAGAAATGGCATTAATACTGCTCCCACTATCGATTACTACTTTGCAAACCTTTTCTCCTATTTTAATGAAAGTATGAAAGATTGCAGTTCTTCTCCAGTCTTCACTAATTTTTGGTTGAGTAAGGGTGCATCTGACTACGGCTAGAGTTTCTTCCCCTGGGTTGTCTTCTTCATCTTCATAATATTCATTAGCCAGATCACTATCTGGGTTGTATTCTGTTATCTCCTCGGTGTCTATTTCAGGTTCCTCACTTTCACCTTCTCCTAAGTAGTTTATCCTGGTGGGACATTGGGCTGCTACATGTCCTTTGCCATTACATTTATAGCAAGTTATTTCTTTAGGTCTTGTGGTGGTTGGATTGGGTTTTATGGCGGTAGTAGGCTGGGTACGACTAGTAGATGATCCATTATTAGAGTATTTAGGTATAGGTTTGGGTTCAAACTTCTTTGTAGGATAGGTCTTTTGTAAGCGCTCTATTTCGCTAGTTATTCTATAGGCTTCGGGTAGGGATTCTACGCCACGAATTAAAAGTTCTCTTTGTAGGTCTTCCCTAAGTCCAGCACGAAATCGGGAGAGAGTCATAGATGGGTCTTCATCTATTCCACATCTGAGATGATATTCATCGAATTTGGCAATATATTCATTTATTGATTTTCCTCCTTGTGTGTGACGTTGCCATTGGTCCAATAATTGATTTTTATAAGTTCTTGGAACATATTTCTGCCTAAGGGCTCTTTTAAGTTCATTCCAAGTTTCAATTGGCGGCGAGTTTCTTTGAAAATTATCATTATCTACAGCTTCCATATAGAGTCGTGCTTGCTTAGATAATTTCATTTTAGCAAATAATGCCTTTCTATCTTCAGTAAGTCTAAACCATTGAAAATATTTGTCTATAGCGGCTTCCCATTCTAAATATTCTTTAGGGTTAAGGGAACCTTCAAAACTAGGGATTTCGAATTTGATTGATCTGAGTAATTGGTCATTGTCATTTTCGGTCCGGTTTCTGTGTCTATGTGGGGGTATTGTTGATTGATAGTCGCTTCCTTCTTCTATTATCTCTGGTTCCATTCTACGTTGTTGTGTCGGTGTGACTCTAAGTCTAGGGGGTTGTAGTATTTCTTCTTCAGTAATTTCTGGTTCCACTTGATTTCGTTCTAATCGATTGAGTCTTGCATTTGTTTGAGTTGATAGATCCTGTATAGCTAATTGCATTTGTCGCATCTGTTCCATGAGTTGTTCAAATTGATTATCCATTGTATATTCCCTACCAGATCTAGTTCGCATAAACGTTTTCGTAAAGTGTGTGTGCAGCTCACAAAGTAACCGAATAGTCGCACAAGGTTTCTCCCCAGTTAGTGGTGCGTAGACGAAGCTCCGCTTTAGCCAGACCACCTCTTAGACAGGAGTTACCTAAGATTGACTAAAACCTGCTCTGATACCAAATGTGGTGTAGGACTAGACGAAAATTGCTTAGTTAGAAAATTCGTGACTGATGCACAACAAAGAGCAGGGTCGTCACCCTAAGGGACACACACCTAGATACGATGAGGGTTGAACGCAAAAGGCACCAACCAATGAATCCTAACTAAACTTAGGATCGATAGCGGCTAAGAAGTCGCTAAATCGACTACGGCTACACACTTTCAAACACGCAGAAATAGGGAGTACTTAGATTGGTTAAGTACCAGTTGAACTTAAAATATAATTTATAGTAAAAGTTGCACTTCGCAGAATGAAAATATATTGAAGACAAATTAATAATCTAGGAATGGAAATTACTCGTAAAAAGGAAGACGAGGAAAACAAAAATTTCAACTTGAAGATGGTTGAGCGGTGAAGGAAGATGATAGACTGGAGTGGCGTCTCACCACTTGGACCTCGCGTCCCTCCTCCCAGTATCAGAGCTTTGACGAGTCGGCACGCCAAAGACACTCAGAGCACTCACGAACTCAGAATGGAAGCAAAGAACACTCAAAAAGCTTGCATTAACTATCTATTATCCCCTTACAACAGAAGAGGACTCCTCCTTATATAGGAATCCATAAGGGTACAAAAAACATTTTGACTCATAACATGGGAATACTAAAGGACACATGGGTAAACTAAAAGTCACCTAAAAATTACAAACAGACTCTTAAAAATCTGAGAAAAATAATGAAAATTAAGTTCATTCATTTATCTAACCCTAATTTCGGATGGCTGGAGGCGCGGCAACAGCGGCGGCGGCGGCGGTGGTGCGGGTCGGTGCGGGCTGGCGTGGGTTGGCGCGGGTCACAGGTCGCGGGTCATCCTGTGGGTAGCTTGGGTAGGCGCCTGGCTGGACTCATGCACAGCGGTTCGGGCAAACCCGGATCCGGTTCGGGCACGAGCGGTTCGAAACGGCGGCGGGCGGTTCACTGTGGCGGCGGAGGTTGCGGCGGAGGCTGCGGCGGAGGCGGCAGCCGGTGGCAGGAATAGTGATTTCGGCCTTGTTTTTTTTTACAAGACCTGGTCCTTGGACGTCGAAAGTCCTTCTCGAACATGATGTCCTCATCAAACCACCTCTTCAAGATAAAGCTTCGTACTGATTCTACTAATGCCATCAACATCCCTATGAATAATGCTGATGTTATCATTCATGTAGCCAACAACTCTGGGCTTGAATTCAAACAATCCATCACCTCTATTCATCCATCACTCCTTTACATTTGATGAAATTTAGGATTAATAAGTTTAACAAAAAATTCTTATCAAACAAATGAACTCTGTTTAGCATCTTGACTCAAGTGCCACTGATCGAACAACCTCCTCCTCTGCTTCACCTCATGCAAGTGCTGAACCATAGCAAACAAATTCTACATATATGGTTATAACAGTTTTGCATTATATACCATTCATATTGGTTCTACTTTAATTTAAACTACTATTTTTATTTCAATAATGAGACTTTTATGTGTAATAAAACAACTTTATATAAATCCAAAAATTATAAAGTAAATATAATTGTGTTTTCATTTTAGATTCTAAGATTTCACCATAAATGGTAAGTAAACTGACAAAATTCTCATCTCTAGAAAAATCTCAACGTGATCTCTAACAGTTCAATAATCAATCACCACAACCCAATGCACTTATTGGAACAATAACTAATGCAAGTTGACATTGCCAACTCAATCATGCTTGAACTTTAATACTCCAGACCCTTTCCTCTATCAGATAATTTATCTCCTATTGCTTGTCATGTTTGATCCACAAGGCAAAATGCATTAGCTCATTTTTTCTTTTTCAGCCCTTTTTACAACACAAATGCCATTAAGTTTTATGCACATTGATATTTGGGAGCCACAGATGTCTTTCAATCACCAATTATAAAAATAATGTTTAAACTATTTATGATAAATTACACTTAATTTTTTCTACTATATCATAAAGTAATTTTTTATATAGTCTTCCTTGAATTTAAAGTAAAGACAACAAACAAATTACCTCACAAGATATTTATAATAAGATCTAATAATAATAGAGATCCTACAAGCAATCATTTTCAAAATTTTTTGTATCATAAACTATCACATAGAATTCTTTATCCATACACTATTATGCATAATGGAATTGTTTAACACAAACATTACCATAATGCTAGGATGGAATGGTCTCCTAACTCAAGTAAAAATATGGCTAGGTTATAGGTTTGAGGCATTTAATACAACAATTTTCTAATTAATTGCCTCACTACCCTTATTCTTCAAGATATATCCATATAATGCATTATTGCAGAAAAAACCACATTACACAATACCAAATGTCTTTAGGTTGTTTGTGTTTCCCTTTATTATATACTAAACACACCCACATATTAATGCATAAAATGCCAAATCTTTATCAATACACCTACATGTCTTTTAGCTCAAGCCAAATAGGATTTTTGCGCCACGTAGAGCGAGACGTGACTTGGGTAATTTCCTTGCAGGGGATGGAGAGGACTACGGTGTTGTGGTGAGTTGATCCCTAACCTCATGCCAGGGGAGTCTTCTTACAGCCATTCTCAACTAATGACACCAAATTCAACTCGGATTCCTCTTCCTCTTCTTTGTTCCAACAGATCTGGAGAAAGCATAGTGCGGGCAATAGGTGTCATGATTTTTTTCTTTTAATTTTGGTCTATTTTTTGCTTTTTCAATGGCCAAAAAGTGGAGTAGGAAAATGATCCAAAAACTTAGCTTTACAATAATTTTTTATATTACTTGTTTGTGGAATAAAGATTAAATAAAAAGTAAAATGGCTTAGGGTTAAGCAAGGATGAGATTTTGATGTTCATTGAATTTAGATAAACAAAACCTAAATAAGAATGCAATAGATAAGCTAACACCAAAGAAAGAATGCAACAAGTGAAACTAACACTAGTGCAACATATTTAGAGTATAACAGTCTACTAGAAAAACCATATGAGTAAGCCAACAAAGAATTATAAGCACATCCATGAAAACCTTGAAACTAATTCAAATTGAGTTCAGGTCATGCCCAAATTATCAAATAGAAATGGAACTAAGATAAGATATAATCTATCAAATAAAAACACGAGAACATGTACAACAAAGACTAAAATACATCTTAAGTGATGGAGACAAAATTATCATTCCAAAAAAAAGAAAAAGAAAGGCATCAGAAACTACCAAACTAGATGCTATGAAAAAGACTTACAAAACTATAGCTAAGACTATCCATAATGCCCAAAAAAAAGTATATTACAGAAAGTGGCTCAAACAATTAAACTACGATATACAACAAAGTAAATAAACTTCAAGATTTTGTTTTTAACAAAACTTGAAAATAGCACTTCAATAAAAAAAATGCTGTTTAAAAACAATTCATTCAATGGTTGATAATAAAATAAGAAAACTTGACAAAGGATCCACGAAGATATGTTTAAAAGATTATAGTTAAGGTAAAGCTATGAACTCGATTATAAGTGATTCGAGTCTATAGGTCAATGCATACAATCAAACAAATCAAGTATGGGTAGGGATAGTCCTTAATCACAACAAACTAGAATAGAATTTTGACAACATTATCTCCATGTAATTCCATTGCCAAACCTAGCTTAATTTGACATCTATGAGGTCCTTCGATATGTCATCTGTGTTCCCCTAAGATACCCCTAGGCTAATCTAGGTAATCTTTGAGCTCACCTTTTGACGTTTGAGTTAGCTTTAGGCACTTACTACGATTTATTTTTAGTTTTCTTAGCCAAGGCTTTCCTTCATCTTCGCTTAAAAAATGTTTTACATATCAGTTTTACATATAAATCCACTTGTAAGCAAAAAAAATCTATAAAAGCCCAAATTACATAAGCACACCCCACCACAACCAATCTCTATAGCTTCATAACCAATTCTATTGTTGAGCAATTTATCCATTGTTAAGAAGGTAGCATAGGAAAACTGCAACAAACATATCCTCACATCCAAATTGTGTTACAAGAAATCATAGCTGGCATGATTGTGATTAACTAAAAACATTAGAATGTTCCCAAATTCTTTATATTCCCTATCGGACAATATTTATGTATATAACCCAAAAAGTTTCATGCTCTAGACATCATCCTAATAACAGAAAACACAAAGTTTCTCTAACAAATATCCACTTAAGAGGGATAGAAGTATAACAAAAAACGCATTTAGTTAGATTCAATATTAAAGAGAGCAATTATCAACCAAGAACTATAAATTGTACTGTAGCTATACAACCAATCTGATCTTCAGTGGAGACTAATAAGTACATGGACTAAAAACAATACGATTTCTAACAAGAACATTGTTATAGCATAACAAACTAACAAAGAGTGCAAATGCATAAGAGTCGTGAATCAAACCTTAATTTGTAGATCACTTGGGAGACCCATCAGTGCAAGAAATTCAAGCCCAACTTGGTTCCAGTTAATCTGACTAACTTCATACACATTATTGCCAAAAGTAAGTTTAGCATGTTGATGATCGTGTTTGAAGCTCCTTCCTATCCACAAGTACACCATCCTATGTATTATTCTGTCTTTATTATCAACCAGAATTAGGAAAATAAAAACAGCTTTGGGGTCAAGGTCATCTCTACTAAATGTTGCCAACTTTTCTAGGTTAGGCCACCGATAAACAATAGCTTTCATAGAATTGCAAGATTCTTGAAAAACACCAAAGGATCCAATTGAACAAGATAACAGCGTCTCTTCTCCCACCACATGGTCTTTATCTGAAGATTCAAGAACCCTCTGCTCTGCATCATCATTGGTTGGCATATACACTTTCTGTGCACTTTCAGAACAGTTAGATGAAGCATCTATCAGCATTCTGGATAACAGAGAAGAATCTTTATTCAGTGATGGCAATTTCATAGGTAAAAGGCTACCCCTTCGTTCAGCAATAGAGTGCCGGAGTTCCTTAGGATGTGAAACTAATGTATGTTTATTTGTATTTAACTGTTCAGGGCACACTGAAGCTTTTGAAGAAGATGGAGGTACAAATGGTTCAGTCAAATTGGACACAGTAGATAATGCCTCTGAGGGTGTAAGCAACGGTGATGAAGTTGAAGGCGAGCTTGTCGACGATTGGGAGCTAGAAGTAGAACTTATACTAGATTCGGATGAAAGAGAACTAGGAGATAGATGAGAAGGAGAAGTTGATAACTCAGCAGTCACAAGAGGGACTTGATTTGCATGTGGATCTATCTCTCTTACAAGTGAAGAATCTGGAAAAAATCGGGACACCGTGCAAGAAAGAAACTTACGTCTGAGTAGACTCCAATTACTTTCTCTAGCAGGAAGATGAGTTTCTTGCCCTGGTCCAGAAGAAGGAAAAGCTGGAACAACACCTCCAGTAATTGCCTGGTAGAAAAGATCAAAATCACCATCATATGCCTCCACCCTCCTCCTACCCACACCAGGCCTTTTACCAGGCTCAATCTGCTCCTTTGCATTTCCAGTAGCATTTTTTGGCCCAGAACTTGAAAATGCATCCCAAAACTCCATCGGCTCCTTGCCTTCTTCAACTGTAGTAATTGGTCCTGGAACTCTCTCATACCGTACAACTTGAAAAGCAGCAGCTTTTGCATCCTTCTCCATTGCTGGATCACAATTCCTGCCAATCCACACAAAAATTGAAGACACGACATGGAGAATGAAAGCCCCTCTTGAATCCAAAGCAGCAGGAGACGAATCGATAAGCAACTTAGGTACAAGATGCAGCGCATCATATGGTGAATGGGGTGCCATTCTGTACATCCTCAAACCAGAATTTGGACTCAAGGGAATAGCATGAACTCTCTTCTGGCACTGTAGAAGCTGGCATGCAAAACCCATGTTCGGATTGGCAATACCCCTCGCAGCTTTCACAAACTGGAAGGCGTCATCAAAGCTCTGTCCTTCTCTCCACATAAGGTAGGCTATCACCAGTGAGGTTGAACGGGATACTCCTTGACAACAATGGACAAGCACCTTCCCTCCCTTCTCTCGAACATCCTCAAAGTAATCAAACACGTCATATAATATACTAGTGATATCCTCAGTGGGGCTGTCTTGCAACCAGAGTGTCTTGTATTCAAGATCAGTTTTGAAATACTCCGGGCAGACAAACCCAACACAGTTGAGAACATGAGTTATACCATTTTGACGTAGGATCTCCCTGTTCCTTGCCACGGAATTTCCACCGAGGTAGATATGATCCGCAACCTTAGAACACTCCTTGTCAAAAAAAGCAATCTGATCTTTCTTGTCCTGAGACCTAAGCGATGACAAGTCTACCTTCAGCCCCTCTCCAGGTCGGCCCGTTTCCGATCTCCCACTAGGTGTCGGAGGCTGGAGCCACTCCCCAACATCATCAGAGCTGGCCTTGGGCCACTCATCTAAACTCCGTCGGGCGATGGATAAAGGCTGTAGAGGTGGCAGACACGAACGCGCCTTGCTGTTCTGTGCTCTAGGCGTGAGGGGAGGAAGTGGATAACGCCGAAATTGACCATTGGACGAACCTTTCTCAGTCGTATCACCCCTGGAGATGTCAGGCGCTGATGCTGTCCGAGAAGCAGACCAGGACTGCGATCTCCAGAACGTCTTACGGACACTGGTAGCTGAGGAAGCCGCGCCTGAATCGTCCTCTCCTCCCATCCTAGAGTTAACTCCAAGGACTCTAAACCATGGATCCGTCGATCTATGGATGTACTACACTGCTACCAGAAAAGCGAAGAAGCAAAGAAAGACGCAAACCTTGAATCAATTGAAACCCGGAGATTTGCGAATCTAATTAGTTCACTTCTCTGTCAGTATAGCACAGGGAAAATATTGCCTCCAGCGGCGGACATTGCTGGGATCGGAAAATGGGGTGGATGGGCAGGAGTGCAGAGAAGCAACGGGGTAAGTAACCCTAACCATGATGCACGGGAAGGAAGCCAACCCAGTAAATCGTACGGTAGAACACCAGATTTTTAGACGAAATACTGCCTAATCAAAACCGTTTATCTGCCTGGTGCGCCATTTCTCACGAATTTAAATCGTTCATTTCGGAACCACCCCTCCCACTTCCAGAACTGAATAAAACGAGCGTTTTGGCGAACGGTCTCAAGCCCTACGTATGGCCGCCGGTGCTTCCAAGTAGATGCCACACGACGTTTCTTAGCTGAACGGCTACGATTGAGTGGCGCCGCACACGAGAATTTTCTAGAGAGATGGAGGCGGCTGGTCTACTAGTGAGCGGTAACTGTTTGACTGGTTGGTGGGCCGTTGTTGACCCGCAGGCGCTTTTGACCCGCCGGTTCCCGAATTGAACCGGCCGAGAGAAAGGATAAAATTTTAATGATATAAATTGAATCATATAAACTTTATTTATTAACTTGGTTGCCAATTTTGATAAGCAATAATATTTTAACTTATGTGAACATCTCAAATATCAAAATGCTAATTTTAAATTCAAAAAAAATTAGTAGATGATTATAATGGTTTATTTGTATTAACAATTTGAATACCTCCTATTGATAAGCTAAAATAAGTTATATCTATTAAATAAAAATATAATAATTATTAATATGATAATATTAATTATAATCATTAGACGAAGCTTGACAATTTAAAAATGACATAGGCATCCATTACATTTAAAAACAATTTCAATGAGCAAGTTTAAAAAAATGACTAAGAAAAATAGATATCATTAGTTCACCTTATAGGTTTGGTCTTAAGAAGCTTGGGCACCTCTTCCAATTGTACATTATTTGGCTACAATCTAAACCAATGACTAAGGATTCAACATGCAAAGCATTGCATACTTATTCATTTCATGAACTTTTTATATAATTACTTATATTGTAATAAAATATTATATTGAAATATTCATGAGAATAAGAATCTACAAAACATTTATCTAATACAACAATTGATTTACCATCCTCTTCTTTAAATCAAGATAAATGAGATTAAAATCCTTATTAGATTTGTTGATTTGTAGGGAACAATAACACAATTATGAGAGAACTTAAAACAACTTTGAGCATCATAAAAGGAAGAGAAAGGACGATGAGATTAAAGAAGTTTCACAAAAGAATTAAGAGATGATAAAAGTTTCATGTGACTAACTTTTGTGGACAATTTTTTAAGCTTATTTTTAATAAGAAAGTAATATATTTAAAAATATTATTTCTTTATAAAATTTATTCAATTTGAAAACTACAATCAAGTAATGCTTTTTTTAAAAAAAATTGACCTATTTGATTTTTTTCAAAAGCACATCTCAAAAGAATTGTAAAGTAACACGACCTATAGTTTCATTCTTCTTACAATAAAAAATAAGAAAATATATTGTCCTTTCCATTCAATCATATCAAATTCATATTTAAATTATTTTTGCAGTAAAATAAAATATAAAACACACAATAGTTAAGCCCAATATTTGTGATGTTGCCATAGCATGTGTTACAATCTCATAGTTTCAAATCTTAAAGCATAATACTGAATTAATATAATGGTAAAAATATTAAGTCATCCATTTTACTTACTCCTAATTTAGTGTGTTATGAAATGTATCTATATTATTTATAATTATTAAATCAAAAATAAATTGAGTTAGTTACATAGACTAAGTGCATAATATCTAATGCAATTCAATACTTATTATATAATATGTATTATTCAATCTCAAATTATTTTTTTATTTGTCATATGACCTCTTCAATTTATAAAATATATTCTCTTAATTAATCATCAATTTTCATTAGTAGTATCAAGTTAAATAGGATAATTCTTTAATATTTAAGTGAATAGTAACCTCTACCCATTAGAAATTTATTTAATTTTCTTAACAAAATATCATTCCAAAACAACGTATAACTTCTTAAGGAAGAAGCATGACCATTAAAAGTAAGCTTATAAATTATTAAAAATTTAATGACACCGACTTTGTTGAAATTAGAGTTATCCAACTATTTAAAAAGAAGATTGAGACTTTAAAAAATTAAATAATTGATTAGTTTATGGGCTTGATAATATCTCATAATTAATAAAAATATTAAATAAATTTAAAAAAATTATAAAATTATATTAAGATAGAGTTTATAAACATGACTAATGATTTTTTTTAACTCAAAAGAACATGCCATAATTATGAATTAAAAGACAAAATTTTTTAGAAAAATGATAAATAATTATTTTAAAAAACTTTAAAGAAGAAACAATTATTAAAAAAAATCAAAGAATGTTAAAAAAAATTTGATAAGTAAAGTTAAAAGTTTAGGGATTTTTAAAGTTGGCAAAAAAGTTTTAAATATTAATTGGATAAAAAAATTAAGAAAATAAACTAAAAATCTATAATTTTAATTAAAAATTAAATTAAATTAATTAGTTACCTAATTTAAAAAGCAATTGAGAAATTCAAAACATGCAATCAATTGATCATGCTTGTATGATAATGTATTGTTAATTTAAAGAATCATGTACTGTGATTAGTGTTCTTATTTAATAATTTGGAAGGATCATATTGGTACAACGACATAATTAGACAAGTACTATTTGATTATGGTAAAATGTAGAGATCTTCTATAGGAGCCATTGTACGATAATATATATGTTACAGCTCATATAAGTAAAATAAAGAAATTGACAAGTGTGAAAGTTTTTGACAATTTAATATAAAGTGTATGTCATTAAACTGATATGAAATGTGATCAAACAAGACTGATTATTATAAAAATAATTAATCGAGATTGTCTCCCAAACCTTTAGATAATGTTGCACATGTGTTGGATCGATTAGCATGAAAACTAATATTAAATATGTATAATTAGATCATAGACTATTTAACAAAAATATTAGTTTATATTTTAATGTTTGAGCAAAAAAGGCATATATTATGTAATATTATATGGGTGATTGTATTATATGATGTGAACGAAAAAAATGAATAAGGCGCAAAAGAAACAAACACAAAATAGGAATTAAACTTGCCTATTTAATTAACGAATAACACTAAGATCTTTTGTCCAATGATTATTATAGATCGTACTTATAAGATTGGAAGATCATATATGTACAATCAGCATAATGAAGAGGTTCACCTTAGTAAAAACCTAATTATGTAGCATAACAGCAATGATCATATTGTATGATGTAAAGGGAAGAATATGAAAGTGAGAGTTTGTTAATGTTTTAATTAGCAAAGCTTTTGAAAGAGCTTTTTTTGGTCAAATTAAATTTTTATTGATGATAATTAATATGAATTATATAGAGAGTAAAAAAACTTATAAAAAAAGAGAAGATGATGAAAGAGATTTTTTAAAGTCATCAAGTAGGCAAATTAAATAATCATAATATAAATAAGTTGTTAAAAGTTTATTACTATTATTATTTAATACATCATGACCTCATTATTTGCGTGATAATTTTTCTTGTATATGCTTTTGTTTCATGATAATATTTAGTAACTATTGATGTGTGTGTAGATAATTACACATGTATAGATATATGAGTTATATAATAATATAAATTAGATTATATGATAAGATAAAAAAATAAAAAAAAGAAAATATGTTATTATTACTTAAGAAATAACATAATCATCTATAAAAATACTTAGTAGATGTGATATACATCACTCTTAATGCTATAGTATTTAGAAATGAGGTCGTGACATGTTAGAAGTTTTAACTTTGTGATGATATGATGCTTCATTCTAATTTGTTATAGCGACTAGCAAATATAGCTCAAGTGTATTCAATAGGTCATTCCTTCTTAGCATATAAAGTTAACATTATGGAACGAGATTTGGTGATGATGAGATATTTCAATTCTTGGTGTTTTAGTACTCAAAGATTATGTCATAATGTGTTAGATTAATGAGGCATGTGATAATGAAATATAATATAAAATCATGAGTTAAGATATGGGTCATAAAATAAGTCTAAAAGTGATATACTCAATCCTAATGTTATGATACTAAAAAATGAGGTTATGATATGTCAAAAACCTTAACTTTGTATTACTTGACTTAAAGAAAAAAATATATAAAAAAACAAGACTAAGAGATAATAATAAAAGTGAATATAAAAAAGAAAAAAAAATATACTATGAATACTCTATATAATTATATATGTATTATTATAATACTTTATATTATAAATTATTATGTATTATTTTATTTACTATTTTATTCTTTTACGTAGTTATTTTATTATATGTCATTAGAGGTTTATTTGTTGAACATATTATATTACTTTGCTACTTATATTATAAAGCAAGATGCTAACATTCATAAAAGGTTAAGGATTATTAGATGATCATATAAGACTTTGGTGAAAATTTGTTATATTTTACAAAAGTAAATAATATTATATGAAAATATAGATATCTATATCTTATTGTTAATGTTTTGTATTAGCATTGGTTTATATGTTTTCATATTGTATGATTATTGTCATTTATGTGTTGCTATTATTGTTTTAATAATTTGATATTATTATGCATTTTATGTCACCTTTGTTTATTTTATTAGTTTGTATCCTCAATTTTATAATATGAACTTTGATTCTAATAATCATTTATTATGGATGTAATCAATAATGCTGTGTTAATTTATTATGAGTGAGGTATGACAATTTTGGCATCTCACTAACATGTATACATACCTCTACTCATAAATATGTTATAATGGTTGATAATAATATTATATATTGTTATATCATACTTATATATAAAGATTCTAGAAAAATAATGATAAAGTTAATGTCAATACATCAATCTACTTATAAAATAACTAATGTTTAACTATCATCATCACTCATTATATTCACCTTGCAAGCAGCATAAGTGATATCAAATATCATCGATAGGTTGCTAGTGATATAGGAATAAGGGGTATTTGATGCCATTTTTTTTAATTTATTTTTTGAGAATGATCGACAATTAGAAATGTTTATTAAATTTGTAGAATGTATAAGTCAATGACATAGTTTGAAACTTAAGATGTAATTCAACAAAATGTTTTGTTTTTAAGCTTGTATTGATAATACATCTATTAAACATAATTTTTAATATCAATATTTTAAAAAATATTATTATATTAAATAATTTAATATTAAAAAGTAATCATATCAATTATATCAAACATAATTATTCTATCATTTAAAAATAAATTATAGTGCATAAACAAGCAATATGCTCCATTTGATAGCCCATTTGGGTTTATTAATAACTTAGCCCAACAACGTGATCTATTTAAGACCGGAGCATCACAAGTTGAACGCGTTTGGGCCTAATATAATATAAAAGTAAATATATTGTTAATATTTATTATCTTTTATTATAAATACCACTAATGAAAATTATTATTTAAACTTAAAAAATATTTAAAATGATTTTAAAAAGATTTAAAAGACCGAAAATCCAAATTAGTATTTTTTTTAATAGATACTAAGTAACAAATTTATTTTTTTATAAGTCGATTAAATCCTAATTATTATTATTAGCATTCAGAATCGAACAAAAAACTGATTAAAAATACAAATTTTATTTATCCGAAATTATTTAAAATAATCTCACAAAAAACATTAAAATCAATACAAGCCATTATTTGATAAAATTTTTTTAAGAAGAATAAGAAATATTAAAAAATACAAAATAATTAAATTATTTTAATAAATCAAACAAAACCTAATTATTATTATAAAATAAAAGAAAAGCAGCATCAAAATTTTATTAAACTACAAAGTTTATTTATCAGAAATTATTTAAATAATCTCCCTCACAAATTTGTTTTGTCTACCGAAGCTGCTAAAAAACAAATTAATGAATTTATTTTTATATTTTTGCCGGCCACGAGGGAAACAGTCTATTGCTTATATTTTAATTTATTTTTATTTATTTATGAAAATATATTATTTATTTATTTATTTTATTACAAGTGGACAAAACCCTACAACAGAAGCCCGTCCTATTGTTGACTTTGTAGAGAAGAAAGAAAAGACAAAATAGGGTCATTTCCACACGAGAAGCGTGGCGAACAAAGAGCGAAACGGACAAGCAGCAGTACAACGTGGTGTGCATCGATTATTTTCGACTGGACCACGCTGTCGCCATGCACCGGTTTCCTTATAAATCCGAGGACGTTTTTGTCCGCCAAAGGTCGAACGGATAATACATTATATCCACGAATTTTGACGCAGTTCCAATGGACTTGATGACCATTTTAGCTGCTCAATTGCGACTTTGGTTGCATAATGAGAATTTGGTTCATTCTAAACATAAGAACGATTTATATATACCTGCCATATTTTTTAGTTAATTTAAAATAAATTTATTTTCTACTTCAAAGTAATTTCTATTTAATTAATAAATTTTTTTATTAATATGCAATATTTCTTAAACAACATATATGAAAAACTATGGGATCCTACATGCTTATTTTGAATTAAAATTATTTTGGAAAAATTCATAATACTTTACGTTCTTATTTAAAAAACGTTCAATTACTAATAAAAAAAATTAATTTCTATTTATCTATATAAAAAACTCATAATAAATGTACATATTATATGATTATTTTAATAAATAAAGCTAACTATCATGGAAGGCAATGAGGTATCTATATAAAAAATTCTAACTAATACTTTAAAATACTTTATTTTTAGTAATTAATTATCTTTTTTTTTAATTTTTTTTTTCTAAAATTAAGAGTTATTATCTATTGAAGCCACTGGGTTTGGTGGTCCAGCCTACTCATTGAAGGTAAACCGGTTTGTTTTTACCGGGTTTACCACACCGAAATATCAGATAAACCAAGTTTGTTAATTAATATGATTTATTTTAAGTAAAAAAAATGGGAAGCAGTTGAAATATCTAATATATAAACCCAATTTTGTTTTGGGTGATAATTAATTTCATTGTAAATTATAATCAATTAATGGTCAAATGATTTTGAGTTTGCACCATCAAATTAAGACAGATTTTATAAAATGTATTTTTTATTTTTTATTTTTTATTTGCATACATTATACACAGACAAATATTATATTGAGGTGTTTATCATTAATAATATTTTTTATGTAAATAGTAATATATTTTTGGACTAGTATGGTGACGTCATGATATTTGATGTTTTTATAATATGATATTTAATAAAAATAATATTTTTGTAAAGGATATTCTTAAAGAATATTTTATTTTATAAAATGATAACTTGTTCCAGCAATCGGACGGAAATCACGGCTTTCAGCCCCGGCGCCACCGCCACCAACCATGGCGGGAAAGATAGGTTCCACCTGCAGCAAAAACGTGGACCCCGCCACCGCTGTCGCCAAATGGTACGCATCCCTTGTCTTCTCCTTCACGTCTCGGCCTTGCAATCCATGAAGGATCACCCCTTCTATTACACCAAAATTACCCGATTTACCCCTCCGTCACCTCTCACTTGCTTATAAACCACTCGTGCCGAGAAAAGCGCTTTCTTGCTTTCCTCCTGGCTCAGCTCTTTTGAATTCAAAATCCCGCAAGCCGCCCCTCCGACCCTGCTTTCCAACCGAAGAGAGAGACAGAGCAGAATAGCAGAGGAGAGAGAAAACGAGGGGAACAGGACTTTCTGCACTCTGGTAACCAACAGTCTGCGTTGCAACTTCGACATTTATTGCTTCTCTATAATTCGACCTCTCTTCCATTTTCTCTCACTAGATCCTTCCCCATTTGTCCTTCTCTTCTTTCTCCTTCGTTCACCTCATTCTTTAGGTCCGATACTACGATTTGTTGTTCTTCAACCCGAGCTTTTGATTTCTGGTACTATCCCACCGGGGACGTTTCTACTTTCTAGGGCTGGGGGCGAGCTCTGTGACCGTCTCGGCAGTGTTACCGAACTATGCATCGGGGAGAAACGCAAAGATCGCGAACCAGACGTAAGCCTCGAAGGGGCTATGATCCGAGGCCTGCGCCGCCCTGTGATTCGGTCTCTGCCGGATGGAATTTTGCTGAAGGTCCGTTAAAAGCAACTTCTTTTTCTTTATTTTAAGCTACGTGTGGGATTCCTTGGGCACCAGTTCACGAAATGTGGGACTTCGTGTGTTCCTTCTTGTGTTTGTCTTTTGATAAACGACTCTGTCGCCTTGAAGTCGTGTTTTATATGACATTTCGTTGAAGTTTCGCGATGAAGATCGCTGACTTCTTCCTGTGAAGAACTTAACATACAAAAACTAGCTTTTTTTTTCCTTAGACTTCCCCTTCAATAATCATATTTCTTACTGATTTAGTGCTTCAATTACATCAAAGAACATATCTTGCTCACAGGAAGTAAGCAAATTTTTTTCCGTACTGTAATTTTCCAAAGATATGCTCCAACTTATTTTATATTGAAAGCTTATTTGAACATTTTTTCTGATTTATTTTTTTATGATCAAATCCTTGCAAAAATTTGTTCTTGCGCTATCATTGATGCTCGTTTATACTTCCTTGGCAAGATACATAGTGGATCCCACGGCAATTATTATGAAACACCTTCTTGTGTCTTTAGGTGTACTCTTTTTTAAGCTACCTGCCATTTCTTAATGTGCAAGTAACGTATACTGTCCAAATTAAGTTTTGGTCAATACTTCACATCATTTATCCACTTTTATCATTTTTATCTGAGATCTCTGCTTTAGTTAGATAATTTTTTTGCTCTCACATTTTTTTTATGAGTAGATGTTTCTTTATCTCAGTGGATTCGTGAATAGTATTCTTTAGTAAAATGATTAGATAAAATCGGCTGTGAGATATGGGTAACATTGAAGCATGCATGCAAGATTCAAGAAGTCAAGACAGTTTGATAATATCCATGTCTTTCTTACCTTCTCAACTGATAAACTCTTGTTTTAACTTCAAATACGCTTTGATCTTTATTTTTATGAAGTTATTTTCAGTAATTAACTTCCTAAAGAAGAGATCAAATATCCAATAATCTTTTTGGCTGTTGTAAGTGTATAATGTATTGGTTGAATGGTAAAAACATGCTTCATAATATTCCAATGCTGTCAATTTTTCAAATACCATTTAGGCTATAGTAAGTGATTAATCAATTGAATGGGTACTAATCCTTATTAAAATTTCTCTAAAAAGGGAAGAAATTTGACAATCTTTCAGGGTTTCTTTAGTTGAAGGTGATACTTCTTTATTACAGGAAAGTTTCGGTCCAAGGAATGGATCAAAGTGGCGAGGACAGAGCATGAGTCCAATTGTGAACACGGCTCCCCTCACGCAGCAAATGGTGTATGTTTACCCGCTTGACTATTGAATCAAATCTGGTGCTTGTTTTGATAATTAATAATGAGAATGCTGCTGTTCAGTTCTCCTTAAGAAAACATTTTGTGCTATATATCAAGCAGTAAACATTGATTTAGTTGCTTCCTTGTTTCCAGATAACCATCAGGATCGAGGGGTGTGCGTCTAAGTCTAAGAAAGGAAGTGGAATGCCAATGAAAGCATTAATAGACGAAGAAATGTCAAAGGAAAAACATTCCAGGAGATCACCGCCCAGTTTAATTGCTAGGCTTATGGGCCTGGACACATTGCCTTCTCCTGGGACGTATAAGCCAGTGAAAGAATCATGGGGTTCTTCAAGTAAGGCCTCGATCAAAGATTTTCGAGAAAAAATATCTACTCATGAGGACTGTTTGGTTCAGAACAACAGTATGGTGCAGCAAGAATATAAAGATGTATTTGAAGTTGTGCAATCTCCTAAATTTGAGAAAGAAAAGGAGATATTGGTAAAAAGTAGAGGAGAAAGATTCAAAAGGCATGAAACTGATAAGGCATTTGCATGCCAGTGCGTTATTGAGCCATCAAACCTTTCAACTCAGGATGTTTTTCATCAATACAAACAATTTAGTGATGCAATTAAGGTCCTAGAACCTTATAAGGACATTTACCTACCAAATATTCACAATTCTCCACCTTCATTTTCGAAGAATCTCAAGGAACATTCTCACTCTCCATTCTTTTCAAATGCAAGTTGTCCTATTCCTAGGGCTTCAAAGGGCTCTCTAAATACAAGCTGTGAATCTTCTTTTAGATTAGAAAGAAACGCAAATGGGAATATTAATCCAAAAAGAGGTGAATTGCAAGCAGTTGATAAACTTGAAATTGATCACTCCAGTCACTCCTCAAGGGAGCATCTTTTTTCTCTATTGCACAAGTTATCAGACTCGTCGTATTCTGGAAAAGTTGACTGTCGTGGCCTGCCAACCAAGATTGTCATTCTTAAGCCATCTCTTGTGGACCGCAAAGTAGAAAGAACAATTCCACCAAAATCTTCAGCTCATCTTCAGTATAGTCCTCTCAGTTATAGGCAATATCCAATAGTTGAAACTGATGGATTAAATTTAGAAGAAAGAAGTCAAAAGAAGATGGACAATACTCGTGAAACTATGGGACAAAATCTTAGGGGATCAAGAGGCGTTGCTAAAAGGGTAACAAAACAAATGAGGGGTGGCCTAGCTTCTGAAAGAAACAAGAATTTAGTCTCAAAGTTAGGTGACTATGTTGACAATGAAGGATCTAACATGGTTACAAGTATCTCTTGGACTTCTCAGTGGACTTCTTCTAATCTAAATGAATATAGCAACAGCTCCAGTTCCACATCCTTATTCCAAACTGAGTCACCTATTAAGAGGGAGGCTAAACAACGCCTATCTCAACGGTGGAAGTTGACCTCCCGCTTTCAAGAACTTGAACTTTCAAGCAAAGGATCAAATACTTTAGGTGAGATGCTAGCATTATCTGATAATGACATGGCTAGGGTGACATCAGATGCATCGCTTCATAAAACAGCCACTGAAAGGAAGCTGGGTATTGATGATCTATATGAACAGGGGAAACGTCCTTTGGGTATCAGTAGCAAGGATGGGTGGAAAGATGGATTCTCTAGCCATCTAAGAAGGTCAAAATCTCTTCCAGGTTCAGCTTTACTTAATGAAATTTCTCAACACAACTCAGCAAACCAACTGGGTAATGGTGTCGTCAGAGTTACATCAAAGAACATACAAGAAATTAAGCATTATACAACTTTACATGTCGATGTAGAAGAACCTTCTCTTGGGAGCCTCATAAATGACTATAATGATGACAAGTATTCGGCTGTGGAAAGTACATTAACTGAACTCGATACTCGTGTCAGTCCAGAAGAGCAAAATTTTGATATTGATGTCGCAAGCTTTTCTGAAGAGCAGTGCACAGCTTTAGAACTATCTGATGCTTCTATTGCTCAAGGAAGCACTGAGGTAGGCATCATCCCAGTTCCTGAAAGTAGCATTGATAACACTTCTTTAACTACCAATAAGATGGGGTTTGAATGTCTCAAGCTCCACACGAAGTCAGATGAGACAGAGAAACTGTTGGAGTTTGACAAACTTGAGTTATTATCAAATGTAAGGCTGCTATGTGTCTTTGAATATCCCTTTTTGTGTTGTCAAATCTCCATTTTTGAGTTATTTATCAAATGTCAGCCTGCAGCTGGCTTTGAATATCCCTTTTTTGTGTCGATTTCTTCAATGAAAGTGACATAAGTAACAAAAGGGAAGCTTTTACAGTTTTTGTGCTTTTCCATGCATTTAAGAAATCTGTAAGCAAGTATTTTAATTTCATCTTCCATATTAGTATTCATAATATCTGATTTTTATTAAGACCCCCTGATTCAATAGAAAATTCTGTTTTGATTTAGTTGGAGCTAAATACCAAACTTAACTTGCAAGCTTATTGAATTGTTTTGCCTTTTTAATCCAAATAATCCCGTTTTGCTTAATTGTAATCCTGCAAGCTCATTGAAATGTTCTTCTTTTTCAATCCTATGGCCAGTTATATACGTTTCCAAGCATTGATAAAATGCTTTTTCACCTTTTTTCTAATTCTTTATAATAATCTATGGATTTTGATTTGTTGTTTCCTCAATTCCCAATCCTTTATCTTCAAAAAACTCGAGGTCAAGTCATTGGTTTTACATTTTCTTATTTAATCTACTGATACATGGAATCTAGAAGTCATCCATTAATTTCTTTTCACCTCATTTAGAGTCGTTTGCATTGGTAATCTTTCTAAAATGTTTTTATGCTTCAGTAGTTTTTTGAGCACATCTTGCTAACTTCTTGATGGGTTTTAAATTTTATGAGTTAATGATCAATTTTTGAAACCCATTTCATGATCCTTGCAAATTTAGGAGGGATCAGTCAATCATGATGGGAACGAAACTTTTCGTGGACATAAATCGCCATCTCTTTGCCCTGAAAGTTACAAGGATTCTGAACAACCAAGTCCAGTGTCTGTACTGGAGGTGCCATTTGTAGAAGACAAGTTTACTTCAGAATGCTTTGAAAATATCAGTGCAAATCTTCGTGGTAAACCACAACAGCTGCCCGTCTATTTTTACTAGCTTAACCCTTTAATTGGTCGCTCTAAATTGTTTCTATAATGTGTTTTACAGAGCTTCGAATGCAGATTCGACTCCTCAAGCAAGAATCGGCAGACTGTCACGCAGAAGATGTGGAAGCTCTTGATTCCAGTGGTACGGATACAGCAGAGCCCTTCCCTGAGCTTGGAGATGTGGTTCAAGCTTTTAGAGACGAAGAGGACAGAGACTACTCCTACGTACTTGATATACTCATTCATAGTGGAGTTCTTAATTCTCCGTTAGAGGGATTCTTTACTTCATTCCATTCTGCTGATTATCCAGTTGCCCAGCACGTGTTCAACAAGCTTGAGAAGAAGTACATATCCATCGAGTCATGGCCAAGAGCAGATCGAAAGGTACTATTTGATCTGACAAACGCTATATTGGCGGACATCATTATGCTGAAATTGATGAAGTCGTCTTCATGGCTGAAACCAAAGATGCATTGGCAGTCCGATATGGTTCTTGATGATTTGGTGGAAGAAGTATGGCAGGCGGTGGTGAAGGAAATGAAAGATATGGGCGGTAGATTTCAAGAGGGTCTCACTGGCCTACCATGGGTTGGGTCTGAGGAAGAGAAAGAGCTGATTGGAAGAGAGCTCGAGAATGCTATACATGAGGATTTCATCAATGAGTTGGTTGTTGATTTGGCATGCAGATATATGGTATAAGTTGGTAGATGAAAATTTGAGGAACTCTTAGGACATGGAAGACAAAGCTTACGTTAGGACATCATTAGGTGAAGAGAAGTCTGCATGGCCAACCACGTTTGATGCAAAGTATATTACATCGGCGTGGTATTGAAGGCTAACTGTAAAGGAAGCATGCATGGCTAAGGCTGCATCTCCATGTTGTAGCTGCAAGGATTGTTATGTGCTATCGGTAAATGCTTGTAGTGAAATGAACGAGGTACGTTTCAAGAAAGCTGCTTTGGTACTTCTCTTCATTGTTTATTGTGTCACTTGTGTAGGTGAAAACTATTGCCAAACACAACCATATCTATGCTGTTCGATGATGGTTTGTGAATTTTTTAAAACAAAAAAGATTATTAAAAAAATAATTTTATATAAGTAAAAATAGTTTTTGATATAAAAAAATGACCGTTAGAGGTTGAAAATGATGAAGCTTTGATGTTTGTTTTGACATTCACTTGCGTGCTAAGTTCACTCTTTGATTAAATTTATCTCTGTTAGTCTTCTTGGTCCCTTCGATTCTTCTCAAATTATAAATAACTTTTTATATCTTAATAAAACTGAAAGAGAGATTATCTTAAATGTTTTAAAAAAAAAATATAAAGTTGAACAACTTTTAGAGATTATAAAGAAGTTTGATGTAAAATTATCTTGATATGAAAAATGTGTCATGATTTCAAAATAAAATATAAAATATAAATAGTTTTAAAAGAAAATAATATAATTTTATTTTTAAAAAAAATAAAATATCAAATAATGTTAGAAAATTATAAAAATTAAGTACTAAGTAGAACTTGTTAATAGATTTACATAAAATTAGTTGATAAATTTTTTAGGTATTAATTAGATTAATGAACATGAGAAATATTAAAATTCTTAAAATCTTAATTTAATTCTAATTAAATCCTAAATCCCTAAATTCTAATTTGATCAACAAAGGAAAACAAGGGGGATGGAAACTCTAATGGATGGTAATGTGGGCAACTAAGTGGTGAGAAGACGATGAAGAGCATTCAAGAAGGATCCATTAAAGGGGCGTGATTGTTGAGGGAGAGAAGTTAGGAAGGAGAAAAGGTTAAGAATAATTTAAAAATGGAGTGTTAGGTTATCATATGATCTTTAGGAATTTGGGAGAAATTACATGAGATAATAAACAAAAGAAAAATAGGGAAATCAAAACAGCTTAAAGAATTGAACATTTAGAATTTTGGAGATTGATGATCGTGACAAAACATTAAGCAAAAGAAAAGAGAGAAAAAAATATTCAAGTTTGTGAAGGCATTTTCACAATCAATTCACATTAATAAGGAGTAATCATTACAAATCGAATCAAGATAGTTAATGCTTTGTAATTTGAGAATATATGATTGCTTTAATATTGTATACAATTTAGTGGCAAAGTGATAAGCATTTTTATGTAACTTAAGGTGCATTTATTTGATGCATTGATGAATACAATTGATGGCATAAAATTATAAAGAATTCAAATAATGATTGGTGGTAATTATTTTACATGTTTCATATGTTTTTCATGCTTATTGATTTGCTATGTGATGAAATCCAAATGTTTGCCTTTATGATCTTAATATATATATATATTCATCCTTTCTTATCTTCATATCTTAATAAAGCCAAAAAGATAATAATTGAGTTTTTAATAAATTACATTTTTATTTTTTTATAGTTTACCTTTTTGCTTTTAGGTATCATAACTCATTTTTGGTGATCAGTGATTTTTTTAAAATTCAATAAATCCTTACAAATTTACAATCACCATCAATGTTTACCAATTAATATTGCCACTCATTCTAAAATTGGTTATACTTTTTCTATTTCTTAATTTTTGATTTTGTGGTCATTATTTTCCATCAAATTAAGTATTTGATAATTCAAAACTTCAAAAATAATTATTTAAATAATGTTTTTCACTTTTGGGATGCTACAATAACCCAACATGAATAAAAAACCTTCGTAATAATAGACTTATGATTATAAGAATTTATCATATGGTTGACAATCTCATTGATTTTAGTGTAATCTCAAACATTTTACTTGTCACTTAGAGATTTATAAACTTGTTTTTACACTTAGTCTCTCTGGCATCTTGTTAGGGTAGGTTAGCGACAACCACATGAGGTCTTGCGTCTTATAGGCCTCTATCACAACAAGTACGTTAGTCTTATCTCAATGCCAAAAGTGGATAATATTATAGAAAAATCACCATCACATCATACTATGAACATCATGCTAAGTATCCCACATCATCAAAACCATGCATCTCATTGTATCATGCTAATATATAACATTTTAATATGCATGGAAGAGATACACATCATCCATCACATGCATGATACCACACAATCTTCCTTTTTTATCATGTATGGAAGTGTTTGTAAATATCACACATTCTAAGGATGGCTCCATATAATCATCCTCTACTATCATGCATACAAATACATATAAAATTCATTCAACACAATATCGTACAAACACTATAAATAATCACCAAAAAATTGTTCACCTAATTTATTCGAACATTACATTTATGGTCCTACACATTACACATAATTCTATACTCAATTACTCATTCATTAATTTATTTCTAAAACATTTATGATCGATCCTCCATTCCTTATTGATCTATGTTGATTAGATCAATTTATCCCTTAATCGCCATCTTTCCTCTTGATTTGGCACAATCCATTGCATGGTCTATTGGACCATCCAATGACATTTCTACAATTTTAAGCACGTTAATTTCAATAGAACATAATAAAATACATTTAAATACTAATTTACCAAGTTAAAACAGAGTAAGAAGTAATATAATTTGTATGTTATTATTTTCATCATGCTTTCAACAAGCAATAGAATTTATAACATAATAAATAGCTATTAAATTGCATCAAGATTATAATGAATAATAAAGCATGCTAACATGAGATGATAAAAATAATAAAATAATAAAGAAGTGATTTTACCAAATATCTTATTTGCATAACATGTAAAAATATGTCACAAAATGCATATCTCCTACTTGGACTGACAAACTCAATAACATGTCTTTTAGGCTCTCCAGGATGAAAACTCTCAATATTCCTAAAGAGAACTTGAAAATAATGATTAACACTAATATATATCAAAATACATAATGGTTGATATCATATAAGGATTTATTAATAGTATTAATTTTATTAAATTCAAGCCATAACTCCAACAAATTCATAATCTATGAAATCCATTAGAATAGATATCATTACCAATTGGATTCTCAACCAACTTGGATGATAGTCCAAGACCAATATATATGTCACTTTGTATTAAGTGCTAGTATCATAAATAATAAATAAATATATGGTCTTAAACCAATACTTAACACATTGCGCAAAGTGCAGTATCGAAACTCAATCAGATTATATCATAAATGACATTATATTCAAATCAAAATATGATTCTAGATCAATAATTAATACCTTGCACAAATTCTTAGTATTAAATCTCAAATGTAACCAATGTAAGCTAAGGGATAATACATCAAAGAAACCCAATTTCATATATTCAATCATATCTCAATTTATAAACTTGTTTTATAAATCATGTCATAAAACAAAAATGATATCATTTTACATCTTTTCTTTATTATTTATTCGACATAAAACCATTTGTTTTTTCCAAGTTCATAAATGAAGTAAGATGACAAAAAATATCTCAATTCCCAAGTAATTTCTTTTAACATGTCCAAATAAAAAGCAATGCACATAAATATCCCAATGATCATATAATAAAAGAATTGTAACAAAATATTACTATAATATATATCATAAGATACAAGTAGTTCTCAAATATATAATGTTTGTCTTAAAACTCACATAATATAGCACCAACTCTTTCTTATAATCTTAAGCTATCATCTAAGAACCTTTAACTTTATGAGTGTTTGTATTATAAAACCATAGATTCATGACAATAAAACCAAAATGATGGGTAAAAATTTCAAGCATTGGAAATCATCAAAAAGGGAAAAGGTAATGTCTGTTAGGATAAGAATAAATGTTGGGAAGAGTTATGTAATGATAGTTGAATGATTTGAAGCATCAAGGAGTATAAGTGGTACAAGAAAGATTTAAAGGGAATCAATAACTATGCATGAATTTTTTAGAAAATTGGAAATAAATTAAGAGTGTAGTCGTGAGCATAAGAGAGAGGAAATAAAGAACAAGGAGGTGTTGTAAGATTTCGAAAAAAAAATTGAGAAAAATCCAAATATTGTAGCCAAACCAAATAAGAAAAGAAAGAAAAGGAGAAGCGAGACAAAATAATTTGGATGAATTTTTTTGTGCAACACAAGCAAAGAGATTCAAACTTTAAAACAAGAAAGGAATTGAGAGGCAATTTTGAAAACAACCACAAATTGAAGACTATACCATTATGAAACTAAAAGTGAGGTAAGTAGGTTTTCTATCATAAATGCATATGTTGACTTGGTGTTGCTTGATATACAGTAACTAAAAGGAATAAAAAATTTATTTGAGAAGTTGAAAGATGTTTGGAATTGTTTGCTTATACTATCATTGAATACTTCTTCATATGATTACTTGAGTATGATAATGTATAACAAGTTAATAAATAATTTTATTTTACATGCACTTGTTACAAGATCATGATAATGGCTTTCACTATTAATTAAATGTGGTATATAATGATATATGAAATTAAATTATCCAATTGAGAAATAAAAAGAAAAGAAAAATAATATTTTTAAAAAATAATAATTGTTTTTTAAATAGAAATAAAAAGAAGAATGTATAGGAACAAGAGTTTGGTTATAAAAGATAAAGTTAGATTTAAAACTTTTTTCAAAATAGTGATTGTCAAAAGTGACATATCCTATTTTGGAATTACATGTTTAAGAAGTTGAGCTAAATGAGTTATCAACAAAGCATATATTGTTTTGAAATGACATGTTATGAAGGTAGAGCCTAAAATATTTAAAATATTATTAGTATTTATCTTAGAAGCAAAACTAAAACAGAAAGAAAGTTATGCAATTATCAATGAAAATAGAAGGATCTGAGAAAATTACTTCTCTTTTAAAAGAAAATTGGGCTCACTTTAAATAGAAAGATGGAATTTGTTCATATGTTTTCTTATGTTACTTCATTTTTTATGATATACTATTGATGTAGTACATGTCATAATTTCAAAATTATTATTTTATATGTATGTTATATCATTTAGTTATCGAGTCTATAATAATTAGCTTAACTTTTTTATATCCTAACATTTTTAACTAATACTAAATACATCATTGGAATCTAATAGAGTTTTAAGAGAGACATTGCATTTCTTATCAAACTTATGATTTTTGTCTTTTTATATTATGTTACAAAAATAGTTACATAGGTTATTATCACTTGTATATCTTTAGAAATGTATTAGATCAATTTTTCATAGTGATAGATCATGCATAAATTTTTTTTAATGAAAATGTGATAGTTTATGTAGTTTTTACTTGGCTTTCAAAATGTGATCACTTGACTTACTTTTTATTATAAAAATTAGTTTTTAAAAACAAAATAAAATAAAAAATAATGTGGAATTACTAGAAAGATGGGTTAGTCACCACACTAGCTTAGCAAACTTTTCTTTTATCATAATATTAGAATCACCCTCTTGAGTGAGTGATCTTTTGTTATCATTAGGTATTTATTCAATTTATTTGCAAAAATATTAAATTTGATATGACTAGAAGACCAAAAATTCATCTATATTTATAAGTTTTTTGAAGACGAATAATAATTTCACTATTTCTATTGACTAAATAGAGAACTTTTTCATCTTTTCTTTAAAAAAATTAAATGATCATGTTATGCATTACTCAAACAAATAATAAATAAACATGATAAAGTACTTAGAAATGTCAAAATGCAATGTATATATAGAGCATGTAGTAAAAATCTTATAGATATCATTTAAATTTAGGCAAAGGTGATGAAAAATATTACAAATCTATATATCATACTAAATGAAATAACTAAATAATAGCTACACACAAGTCTTAACTTGACAATACAATTATAAAAGCTAAAATAATATGACTATATATCATTTTTTATACAAATACAACATAAAATTCTCTCAAAAAATTTCTTACAAAACTCTTAAAACAAAATATCATTTCATACTCGAAGTCTTTGGTTATATCTTATATGACCTTCAATTTTTTAGATATATGTATCGTGACTATAATACAAGTAAAAAATAAACATAATATACTTAACAAATAAATTACTAGTTATAAGTAAATAAAATAATATAACAAATTTTATATGCTTGTATATATAAAAATATAAATAAATATAATGTATAATAATTAACAAATATATAAATGTGTTAAATTTATATAAATATTCATGTGCATATAACATTATGTTGTACTAATATCTTATCATATTATATCATTTTTATTTTTTATTTTCATATTAATATTTTTTTATCTTTTTATTTCTCTTTTTCTTTATTAAGATATTGATTTTTCTATATGATCTCCATCATTGTTTATCAGGATCCTTTATCATATTATATATTTGTGTATTTTAAGACCTTCATCAATAGTTGCACAAGTTATTTATACATCTCTCTCTTCTATCATTGGCTTGCTCTTAAGTACTAATAGGAATTAATCTTTGCTTATTATTGCCTAGTATTGCATTGCTCATAACAAAAGGAATAAGATCAGATTATGGAACTTGCCTAACATTATCTTATACAAAATACCAATGATAATAAAGTTTTTATCTATTATGACCTTAAATTAAGATGTTAGTGACAAGAATGGTGGGTTTAATATGTCTGGAAAAACAAGACAAAGTTAAGAAAAAAATCTTATTATCTTTTTGTTTTTATTTTTTATGATTTTATAAATCAGTATACTTATTTAACCAATCATTCTTTTTTTTATTTCTTTTTATTTCATTCATTTGATACTCATAATATACGCACACACATATATATGTTATGCTAATGTGTTATCTTACAGATTAAAACATATGCATAATCACTCAACATTATTTAATATGTTTATATTGCATTTTATGTTAGTACCTAAAAGTAATTAATAATTGATTTATTTATATCATAATTATTTAATTTGTATATTTAATGACTTTGAGTTGTGTTATCCATAATTTTTTCTTTCTTTTTGTATTTTTCTCTCATTACTTATATAATGATAATTATAATTATCAATACTTTCTAAATTTTAATTACAAAACTTTTAAATTTCTTAAATTTTATTTAGAAAATTTTTTCTTCATTATTTCTTAAAACTATATACTTGTCATCATATAAAGCATTCTCAAAGAGATTCTTAAAAATTCTGAAAATAATAAATACTAATATCAAATATATAAAAATTTAAATGTTTTATAATTAAATATTTGTATTATCAAATCTTTTTATTATTATGATCTTGTTACAAAAAACATAGAGGAGAGTATCAACTGTGTTGGAATAATATAGAAAAAACGAACAATAGGCGAAGGAAGCGACGGTGAGTAAAAATTTAGTGTAGACCGGAGATCTTGTCATCGGGTTAATGGCGCTCCTCTTTAGTTAGCAAGGATTCTCTCGTGTCGGTTCTGACATCTCATCCTCTTGGGCAAGAAGATGATCACTTCCGGTGGGATCGGAAGCCCTGTGTCCGCCGATCCTGGCACCGCCTTCAAGCTTCTGCTCTCTTGTCCCAGTGGCCTCCCAAGATCAAGAGTAAATTCTCATTTTTTATCTCCTATTCTATAAATTATCTTCTGGAAAAGATCGATAGAAAGAACTTGGACAAGCCTATGCTTTTAATGACGGCAAGGGCGAAGAAGTAACCAAGTTTTTCCGGTTGCCAGTTATTTATTTGCTTTTTTTATTTTTTTCGCTGTAAATCTGTTGCGGCAGTGCAACTGCAGTTGTTATCATATGACGTGTGGGAAGATTTGTGGCATAATCAGGCGTTCTTCTTGACTCAAATGGCTGTTTGTGCGTTCTGGCTTATGATTTATTGTTTGGATGATTTTTTTTTTCTAATGTTAGCAGTATGTCGAGTATATTGGGAAGCATTGGGAGAGACGTGCATAAATTTCAAGCATCTTCTTAAACTACATTTATGAAATGAAGAGGAGATTAGGCATTAGGATAATTGCTTTGATTTTCATTGATTTCATGTTTCAAAGTTTTAGTTCTAATTTAGAGTTTTAGGATTAGTGATTGGGGGAAGTTGTTTGTAAAATATGGATCATAAATTAGGAATTAGTATAAAAGTGTGGGTTTTCATGAATTTGGTTTTATGAATATTGAATTCATGTTTAGGGTTTTATGATTAAGGGTTAACTATTTGATTTTAGGATGAGGGCTACGCCTTTTGGGCAATTGGTGTTAGAAGTTTTGTGTTTATCTATAGGGTTGTATGATTTTGTTTGGAGTTTTATGTTTTGCTCTAAGATTTTAGGATTAGAGACTAGAGATTAAGTTAGCAAAATAGGGATTGAACCTTAGGATTAGGATATGACCTAGTGTTTTTGGAGATTTTTATCATGAATGTTGAGTTCTTTTTTTATTTTTTCTATTAGTAATTAAGGGAAGAGACAAAATGGTGGAAGAGAAAGCCACTTGATGTTGATGAGGAAGTTGAGCATCCAACATTGGCCCATGTGAAGGAAGCATTTATCTCTGCATATTGTTTTGAAGCAAGACTACGTAATTATAATGGGAAGAGAAATGAATGTCTCTCCACTTGAATCTTTTTGACAGAAATTAACAATAGAGTAGATTATCCTAACCTCAATGTTGATCAATACATGCTTAATTCCTTGTTTGATGAAACTAATATTTGATATTGAATTTTTCTATCCTCTTAATAACCCTTTGTTTTTGGACATTTGCATCTATGATATGAATCCCACATCTCAATCTCTATTTTTATAAGTATTTAACTTTAGCCATATATAAGACTTGAAGATTAGAGAAAGCTATTGCCATATCCCCTGTTATAGATAAATTGGTTGTAATTGGATATTTCCTTTTCCTATCATTGTATTGATTGTGATCTCTATCACTTTCTTCTCTAGAAGGATATCCTACTTTAGGTATACCTTTCATTCTAATAAGAGATCATCAATTTCTAAAGCTTGTATTTGCTAATAAAAGTTTTATTTCCTAGTGATGATTACTCTTTCATCTTAGTCTTTGAGTGACACAAGTGAATTGTGGCGAGAGATAAGTGGAGTATTTACTTTGTTCCCTATTTTTACTTGTGGGATCTTAAGGAAAAGAATTTTTACCAAGTTGAAAAAAGAAGTTAAGGGTTCTAGTAAACCAAAACACTTGTTTTATAGCTTCTTGAATTTGGCTTCAATCTTTCTTTTACAATGCAAAAGTTGAAGATTTTGTTATGATTAAAAGCTTTGTGGGGTGCGTAACGCCCCTCGTTGTTGGCAAAAGGCCAATAACAATTGACGAGCAGTGGTGGAAAGAGAGTTGTTGCTTTTTATATCTAGGTTTTTGAGGGATTTGTGAGTGTTGTTATGGTTTACATCTCACATTAAGTGGACTCTTCTCCCTTAGTTGGATAAAAGTAAGTTGTGACACAGCTATTATCGACAAAGATCATGCAGATATTAGCATCATTATTCGGGATTACTAGGGAAGACCTCTTTTGATTGCTGGCTAGTACATCATTTGCTCAACACCATTGGAAATAGAAAAATATACTCTTGTTGTTGCAACTCATGTCATTGCATCATGCTTTCCCAACGATATAAGTGTCTAGCTATAGTTTGATTCCTCCACCACGATTTTGAACCTTTTTTGCACAATATTGAATTACACATGTTTATTGGGAAGGAAATGCTATTGCAAATTTGGTAGTTAATTTTTCTTTGTATAATGAATTTGTGTGTGGCTTGGGAATGCCCTTTTCAATTCGTTGATCTCACTCTTTTTACATGATCATTTGTATGGACTTTCATGACATATTATTAATGTAGCTTTTGGTCACACTTTTTTGTAATATTGTTTGGGAATGTTGATCTATATGGAAGATTTATCGTTTAAGTGAAAGGAGGGAGTGAGGCTTTTTCAATAGGTCATCCATGTGCATTCGATTTGAAGGATGAAGGGGTCACTGGAAGCAATTGTTGCTTTGACCCCCTTGGGGTTGTGGTTGATTGGGTGCTAGAGTTGGAGGTAGGGTATGAAGGTATGGTAAGTTATAAAGGGGGAGGAGTCTATACTTTCAAGATGAAAAGATATTTCAAATCAATATCATTAGTTGTGTAAATGGATGCTTGTTTTGGTAAAGTTTTCAAAATGGGAATCAATAGGGTTTTTTGATTGAGGCTTGCACATTGTTGTTGAGAGAGGTGGAGAGATGTGAGATTATGTGAGGTAATGGGATAGAGATGTTTTTAGTTTGTGGAGTGGACAAGAGCCATGGCCAATAAGGGGTTAATCCATCTTGTGCAAGTTAATGGACATTTAATCTTTAGCAAAATTCCTTCATAACCTCTCCACATCAATTTTATTAACAATTTGATTTCCACCAACTCTATAAAGGAGCAGTTTTCCTTCTTGAGCAACAAAGGAAATCTAGAGCAGTTCTTAAGAACCAACTTACTCCTTAGGGAAGGCTTGAACTCATATCGATTGGAATTAAAGGATGTGGTTAATCCATTTTCTATGAATGTTAGAGTTAGAAACTTGTGGAAATGTGCAATCAATTCATAGTTGTTAAGTATTGTCTCCAAACCCAACATTGGGTTGAAAAGCTAGTGGTGCATGCCTTCGCAATTGTGCAAAATTAAGTGGTATTGTTTGATAAGGAGGCCACCTTGAAGTTTTAAGTATGGTTTGATACTACTCTTGTAAGTTCTATGGGAGAAGAATGCTTTTTTAGTGGCTGGCTAATGTGTCCTAAATAGAAGTTGGGATCACTTATAGGGATTCAAGGTCCATGATATGGGGAAAAATTGCTTCATTGACTTGATATGGAGGTAACACCCATGATCTATTGTTTGAAAAAAGAATCATTGGAATACATTGAGCCCATATTTATGCTATTTTTGTTGACAATTTTGTTTATATCTATATTTATTTGGTTGCTTGGGAAACTGTTCTTTTGTTGGGACAGGTCCAACTTGGTTTGCATAAGCCTGAGGTTGTGATTCCTTTATGAGTGGATACCTTAATAGTAGAGACAAAGAGAGCCTTTATGAGCAAGCACATTGATTAAAGGTATTTATGGTTGGTTTTACCAAAAATTTGAGCTTAAAGGACCAATAGTTATTTACTTTGAGTGTTGAGTGGACCATAAGTTGAAAAGTTGTTTGAATAAGAGTAAGGATTGCAACACTTTAGTTCACACTTACCTTCAAGGAGGGATGTTGTTGAGCAATACAATCTATTTGATGTGGTTACAAGCTATTGTAGTAGTAGCATTTTCATGGAGAAACAGCTACCCTGAGCTACTCCAAGCAAGAAAGTCATGGAAGGGAATGAGCATCATTCTATCATGGATGAGGTGAGTTGAGGTCAGGTTAACAATGCAACCACAATGATCTCACTCACGGCATTGTAATCAATGAGTAGCAAGCTGGTCAATGGGCTTGGTTATGTTGGGGACAAGGCAAAAAGGGATTAGGAAACCATCCAAATGAAAGGTCATGCTATAATAGAAGAGAAGACTATGGATTAATGACCTTAAACAAGAGGTATTACTTTTTACGTGCTTTAGGGATGTGAAAAGGTAGTTGAAATATCGCAATATCCAAGCTACGTTTGACAATAGTAATAGAAACAAGAAATTGAGAAGGTTTTAGGTTTATGGGTGGTTCAAGGGTTATGAAAAAAATAAATCCCTACAATTAACCTTCAAGTCATTGTTATTGCTGCTTTTAATGACCAAGGTGCGAATGGTGATGAAACCAAAGTGAAGCATGTAATAATTGACCTTCTCGAGGGAATGCTACTGAAATTATCTCATGAGGATTTGGGTCCTTATGACTTGGAGACAGAATTCAACTAATTGCTCCTCCATTCCCATGATTAGAACCCTTTTAAGAAACTATTGATATTTGAAAATGTTTCACACAATTATACTCAATTGGTGATGAGATGTCATTCTTCGTTCATTGTTTGCTTGTTAGAAACAATATTTTAGATATTCTTATGCAAGGCTGTGGACAAGTTAGTGGGCCTCATGGTTCCATCCATGGGCAAATTGAGTGGTTTGATCATGCTTTGCATGAGTTAAACAATGAATATTTGGATCCTTTATAGCAAGAGGCAATATATCTTTGTTGACATTACCTACATAGGTCACTTAAGTTAGGTTTTGATAATCTAATATATGGTGGCTATCATCTTGCAGATATTCCTCTGGCTGTGATGATTGCAAAAGTTTAGACCATGCCATTTACAAATGTAGGATGTTTATAGCTTTTGTATACAATGAAATTAATTGCAGACTTCTGCATTTTCTTTGCCGAGCAAATTAAATTCTTGCATATCTGAAGATTGTGTTCACCTTAGTTCATTTTGTAGGTATGTGTTTAGAACTATTGTTTTAATGTATCTAATTTGAAGAGCAAGGAACTACAAATGCATGTTGACTCCATCCCTATGCTAGTGGAGTTAGTGACTATTATGATGTCTTTTGTGGATTATAGTGTTAAATTTGTGTAGTAGTGCTAATCACATGTTTGATAATTTTGTAAACCAAGCTATTTTTGGTGACTTTTAGTGGAATGGGTGTATATTCCTTATGGATTATGCTCTATTCTTAATGAGATAGTAGTTTACGTACCTAGCTTTATATAGTTCAATGACATATTGGATTTGGTCATCCTTCAAAAAAGATCATCAATTGTATGCAGTACTTCACTTGATTTTTCATTTAACATATGGTTTGAACAATAGGTTTTTGATATATAATATTAACTAATTTTTCCTTTTATGGGATAGTTTTAATAGACTCACATTATTACAACCTTTTTTAAGATATTGAAAATATCATATTGAATATTTGATGAACATCATACTTTTTACTCGTATAAGCTTGTACTTTACATTGTGTACACAGACAAAATTTCCCACTTAGAAAGATGCTTTGACCTGATTTGATTGTGTGTCTCTGTTTTTCTGTTGGCTTTTGTACGATCTTCAATGTCTATATTGATATATTTCTATGCATGCACTTGTTGGTGAGCTCTAGGTAACCCCTTAAATGTGGTGTGCCATTTGTTCATTTGCATTGAATATCAAAATTTTCTCATAAATTTTACTAGCTTTATATTTCTTTAGTGTGTGTAAGGACATATTGTACTTTATTTTGCATATTATTTGTGATAATGCATTTTGGTTCCTTAACTTCTCTCTTGTAGCTCATGTAGGATCACAACTTCCTCTTATTTTTTTTTTCCCTTTGAAGGTCTATGTTGACTTCAACAAATCTTATGATAGGATTCCTCATTCAGATGCTGACTTGGAGGAATCAATAAATGAGGTACTTGTCTGTTTCTTAGTCAATTCCCTGTCCTTTTTTTTTTTTTCAGATTTTGATCTATTGATTATGCTAGGTTTAATTGAAGCCGTGTTATTGGATTTTCTTCTTGAAAGAAGACTAATTCTTCTTTGAAAGTGCTTGTCTATGAAGTTATTGCCCATAGGCAACTATCGATGCTTTTGTTTGGTTCAGTTTTCTTATTGTTTGAAGCAATTGGTTTTTTATTTTGCAATGCTGTTAACCGATCTGAATGCATATTTTTTAAAGTGAGCCAAAACGATTGATGAGTTTTGATTTGGTGTTTTTGGTTTGGACGTTTTAATGTAGAGCCTTATATGCCACAACAAAAACATTTTTTATTTGAAAATGGACATTGATAGTTGAGAATAGGATTAGCACTTGACCTTTCAATTGACTTTGATTGTGTGGTCATCTGAGATTCCTTAAGCTAATTACATCTAGATTTGTTTTTTAAGCTTCTTCTGCAATTTGGTAATGCTGTGATTGGAAGCTTAGTATAAGATTAATTTAAAACTTGCTACTGTGAACCTTTTGCTTTGAGCTGTTGCCTACTTGGTCCTTTTTCATATTTGTATAGATTTGGACTCGACGAACTGAGAAGAGCCTATCACTTTATAATGGCAAGAAGTTCAGAGTATGTAATAACTCACATAAACTCTTATTTTATTTTCTGTTATGTTTAGCTAATGTTTATCTGTATTGTAAGAGCTAAAACTTTTGCTACTTGAAAAAGGATTTGATGTTGCACCACCAAAATCAGAAGAAAAATGGCCTGTTTCTCGTATTCTCTAGTTTTACGAATGCTTTTATATTTTACACCGATATATTTGCCATTCCAATGAAAAGCATTTGTTAGCTAAGGTCTCACTACAACAATGATTCAAGAAGGTCCAATTGTGTGCATCGTAGTCTTTCTTATAGTTTCTCTTTTAACCTTTATCCGAATTAATGATGTCTTGATCTTGTACGTATAAATTATCTTTGTAATTATGAGAAACTTAGTTGAACAATTTCTATCACGGTATCAAAGATTAATGCTTGAGCTACTCTTGAACTTCTCATTTGTTTTTGTTGATCTTTTGTGTTTCACCTTGTTTTTTGCCACTATGTACTCTTGTTCTCTCTTCACATGCATTTTCACTTACCTCCTTCATGTGTAATGTGAACAATTCTTCATGCGACATGTTAGCTATTGATGGTCATTTTATTTGATCATGCCTTCTACCATTGCTTGGCACCTTTCTTCCCTACATGTTAGATTTCAAATGCTCTTCTATTGGATTGGACTTGTTAAGGCTTTGAAATTTGCAACATCTTTTGCCCCCTTCCTATTGCCTCTTGCTGACCACTCGTGAGCACGGCCTTCAATGTTTGTAAGGAATGGATTTCTTTTTGATAACATCCTCCTTCACTCTTTCTCCTTATATCATAGCAATTTCAAACTCCATTCTTCCGAATTTAGTATCTAAGCTTGACAACAAAATTTATGTATTATGGATGCTTGAGTTTAGCCATTTAAATCAAAAAACACATTTCGGCAATTTATAGATGATTCCCATTCTTGCTTATCTTTAGTCCTTGAATGATTCATTCAACCCAATCCTACTTATGAGAATTGGATTGCCCAAGATGAACTGGGCATGGGATAGTTATTGGACACCTTGTCTAATTTTGCTTTTGCTTAGGCTGTGGGTCTTTCAGCATCACATGAAAATGGTTTTTGTTTGGATGCACCTTTTCTACTTAAAATAATGCAAGGTCTCAAGTATCGTATGGTTCGTTGTTGTCTCTTTCTTAGGGATCTAAATCTAAGGCTTAATATCTTTAATTTTTAAAAACTATTTCTAATCAATTACAAATTATTGGTTGCACTGTCTTAGGCCAGATAAGTCATTCTCACAATTAGAACAAAAAGCGGCCTTAACAATTGAGGAACTTTATGCTATGATCCTATCCCAAGAAGCTCATCTTTAGCTTTATAGTCAATCATCTGTAATGCTACCAACAATCAATTCAACTTAGCTTAGAAGCTCAATCAGTTTCCAAATTCATAATTTGGTGGCAATGCAAGTTTCATCATATCCTAATGCTTTTGGGGCTTGTGGTCGCTTTTGAGGACATGGTGGCCGTAATTCACAATTTTCTAATCCTCCTACCAACAATCCCATTCGATGTCAAATTTGCAATCATAATGGACACTCTTCTTGTGGTTGTTACTTCCCTCATAATCCCTCTTATTTTGCTAGAGCTCCTTTAACAACCCTTTTGCACCACAAGTTCATCATTTTTTTAGTACTATCTTGATATTTAGACTCTAGGGCTGCTCACCACATTGCAATTGATTTTTCTAGCATCATTATCAATTTAGACATTTTCTCTGCTTATGAGTAAGTTTATTTAAGAGTTGGTTCAAGTGTGTTCATTCTTCACCATGATTTTATATCAATCTTATTTATTGATAGGCCTCCTTGTCTTATGATTGTTTGTGTTCCCAAATTCTTCAAAAAATTATTTTCTCAAAGTCTTCAAAATCTCCTTTTTGTTTCCAAGTTCACTTTAGACAAATCTTACTTCTTTGAATTTCATTGATCTTATTTTCTTAAGAAGGAAATTTAAACTAGATCAATTTTGATGCATGGTTTAGTTCATAATGGTCTTTTGGGTCTTTCATCCCCACAAAGCATTCTCTCACTATTCTGTATTGCCTTCTTCTACTTTAGATCAATGTCATCAATGTTTAGGTCATATAGCAATGGATGTTGTGCATAAAGCTTTGGCATGACTATAGTTCTCATACTTTCTTTCTGTTATTACTATTTGTTGTGCTTGCTAGTTCAGCTGAAAATTATGTTGTAAATATATTTGGAATAAAAATTAAGTGTCTTCAATTTGATGATGTAATAGAAATTTTTCTTAAGTTTTTTAATATGAGTTAATATTAGTAATGTTTTACATTGTTTGTCAAGTTTTATACTTCATAGTAAAATGGTTTGGTTTGGTGTAAACATTTTCATATTGTTAAAAAGTGTTTGTCAATGTTGAGTCACTCATGTATTAAGTTTTGGATCATATTTTTGAAATTGTCACTTTCATTTTTAATAGATTACTAATATGTTCTATTAAATACCTATCGCTATTACAAATGCTTGTTGGTACTACTCTGCATTATACTTTTCTTTGCTCTTATGACCATTGATGCCTTCCTTATCAATCTTTGTTCATATGATTTTTATAAACTTTGATTTTGTTGTCAACTGTGTGTTTTCCTTGGCTACTTGGTTCCTCATTCTGGTTAATGATGCCACATTTCTATGATAGATTGTATCTACATTTAGAGAGTTGTCTTTGGTGAATCCCTTTTTCGTTACCACATTCCTAATAGCCCACCTTGTACTGCCATGCTTTTTCTCCCACTTCTTTTACTTACAAGTTTATGTCCAAATATATTTCCTCTGCCATCCTTTCCTTCTCAATCCTTCTTACCTATGCCCTCCACTATTGTTCTTCTTGTCCTCCAAAAGTTCTATTCCTAACTCTTCTACTCATTCTATGACAAAGTTGTGAGATAGCACTATATATTTGATGATAGCAAAAAATCTAGTGCAATGCAATTTTTTTTTCTAGCCTTTCTCCATCTTGTTTCAACATTGCAATTAACGTCTTTTATATTGCTAAGCTATGGTTAAGTAATACAATGCTTTAATTGCCAATGAAGCTTCGAAAGTTGCCCCCCCTCCCAAATCATCTTATATTGTTGGTTGTAAATGTTTCTATCGTATAAAATATAAATCTGATTACTTCATTGAATGTTACAAAGCTCATTTGGTAGCCAAGGGATTCACACAACAATTTGACATTGACATTGATTATGATAGAACATTTATTTTAATCATTAGATCAATTACCATACGAACAATTCTCATTTCAATTATTACTCATGGATGGGACATTCATTAGCTTAATGTTAGCAATTCTTTTGTGCATGGTTATTTGGACACGGACATTTACATGCAGTAGTTGCAAGGTTTTGTTGATCATAATTTTTCTAAGTGTTGTAAACTTTTGGAGATCCTTATATGGCTTTAAACAAATTCTTAGTGCTTGGTTCATGCATGTTGGCACTTTCCTCTCCAAATTGGGTCTTCAAGCATCTAATGCTGATGTCTCTCAATTCATTTAAAAAAGCAGCATATTTAATCTTTATGTTCTCATTTATTTGAATGATATTTTAGTTGTTGGCTCATCAATTGCACCTTTCAGATTTATTGTGATCTCTACAGCGGGAATTTTCAATCAAGGGCCTTGATCTCTTAATTTTTTTTTCTTGGAATTGAAGTTCATTTGCAAACCAATGTCATTCTACTCACTAACTCTGCTGCATCTTTCAGTCATTGTAGTGTTGTGATCTTCAAGATGCTAAACAAGTAAATGCTTCTAGGACATCTTCTCCTAGTTCATCTTCTGAATTTTCTCTATCTTCTTCCATCAAATATTGAGTATTGTGAGTACTTTATAATATCTCATATTGACCTTCCCTAATATTTCTTTATTGGTTAACTTCTTATATCAACATATGCATGCTTCTATGGATTATCATTGGACCATCGTCAAGCAATTGCTCATGTGTCTCAAAGCTGCTATTTCCATATGATTTGCAAATGAATGAATCGTCTACTTTGTTGTTAATGCATATTCAGCTGTTTGTTGGGTGCGTGACTCTCTGATTGTTACTTTATTAATAGACTTGCTATTTATCTATGTTTCAATCTCATTTCTTGATGCTCAAAAAAGCAAAAAATGATTGCTTGTTCAAGCGCTACTACTGAATACAAGAGCTTAGGTTATGCTATTACTAAATTGATATGGTTACAATTGCTTCTTAGTGAACTTGGTTATTCCCTAATTTCGTCACGCATTCTTCCATGTGGTAATATTTTGATAATTTATCTCACAAACTAGTCTAAATACCAAATCTTACCATCGTGATCTTATTATGCTGAGGTATTGTCCTGCTTCGGTACAACCCACACCACCACCAAATCTTTGCTCTAAAAAGTGTATTATGGTATGCAGAAATAAGATGCAAAAGATGGTGTAGGTCGACACGGCTGCCATCACTGAATCTTTGCTCCAGAAAGCCTATTATGATTCTCATAAATAAGATGCAAAAGATGGTAAAGAACGGGGTTGAGGGAGCCATTTTGGGATTTCATAGCTATTAAGTTCGAAATGGTAGATTCCAATTGTCAATGAGAAGAGGGGGACATCCCCAAATTGGGACTGAGCCACCACCTTCAAGCAAAAGTCACAAAAGGTCTTTGGTGTCTGCAATGGAGAAGAGTCCTCAACTTTTGAAGTGCTTCCAAAAGGTCTGAAATTAAGCTGAAGTCAATCACCCCAGGGAAAGACGATCAGCTATGAGGTTTTAGAAAACACCTATTATGACGTTTTATAATCCTTGTTTGCCCTGTTCACCAAGTAAATTGACTGCCTTCAAACCCTAGGTTACACAGATCATTATCACTGTCGTCAACCTCCTGAGAAATGTGGAAATGCTTTACCCCCCTCTTCTCAAGTTGGGAGGAGATGCAATTGAAGTTGCCCGTCAATGGCATAGTATAATCGAAGCGAGAGGCTTGAGTCACAAGACCCCAAATACCTCTTTGCTTGTTATTGTCTGTAACAGCTTAGACAACACAGAAGAACCATGGTCCATGCCCCAGCTCACTGATCTCCCCCAGCACTGCTTGCTTGATCTGTGTTGGCCTTCCTTGTTTGAGTTGATGAACGAACTTGTGTCAGTCGGGTTCTTGTCAAGCTGATAAGTGAGGTTTTTGTCAGGCTGATTGGAATACCCATTCTTTGAACGCCTACAGATTCAGTTGTAGCAGTTGTCATGTCCTTGTTTGAATGCGAGCTGTTGCAATCTAACTAGTTGAGCTAATCTTGGCCTGACATGTTTATAAGGAGTTCAGAATGTAGATCTTGTTGCATTTCTGATTTTTTATTTGTACATGTTTTGCATGTTTTGATGTTACATATGTACTGCTTTTCAGTATGCAGGACACGCCTTGCATCAGATTGGTAATGGTGAAAAGAAATCCTCTGTATGCCTTAAATTGGGTCTAACAGATTACAGGTGTCGCTTTTCTTTTATTTCACCTTAGCAACCATTTCACCTTGTGAAAACTTTCTGCTACATTTTTAAATATGTTTTCAACTAATATGGAAACTCTGTTAAGTAAAGCTTTCTTTAGTTCCATTGTGCATCTTTTTTTTTTTTTTTTCTTTTTTTTTAATTTTGGGTTAGCAGAGTTTGAGGAGTGGAGAAAACTGGACCTAAGAACTTTTCATATATAACTGATAATTGTAGGAATGGTTTGGATTTTTGGGAAATGTCAATTGAAAGTTCCGAACAGTTGAAAATGAAATTATGAAACCCAGAGGAAGAAAATGATTCGATAGCTTGATTCTCCACTAACTATGTATCAACATAACTTAATTTCAAGTTCGGGCATTTGAATTGTTCTGCTTTATGATGTACTTTTTTCTAAAAGGATACATTTCTGTTTCCTACATTATCTCAATTCCCTTCCTAAATGACAATTCAAGTGAATGTGATATTCCTATGTACATGTAGTCCTCCCATGTCTATGATAAATAAAACCATTTTTCATTGCCTAGGTTTGACATTGGGTGTTACAAGTTGGCATTTTTTGGCATCCCCAAGACACCAAGTTTACACGTAAATGCTGTAATAATTGAAGGTGTGCAGTAATATACCATTTTTTCCATGCTTGATTGGAAATTTCAAGCATGGTGGATCATGTCATTTTGTCTTTCCTAACTTCCCTTAAAGGCTTCATGTTTTTGGCTTATCAAACTCGAAATTGTTTTCAATGAAAAAACGTAGAAAACAGTCCTCCATAAGACTGATTATCTACTCAAATGATAAACTTTTTGAATAATCATCTTCTCAACAGCAGCTCTTGAAAAGCTCCTTTGCAACCATAAAATCTGTTTTAAACAAATCTTAAATATATCAGAGTATCCGCTGAATAGGACATTTTATAGCAATCTTTTCTGACTAGTATAAGTAGAGCAGTTTAGAAGTTGGCTTCTTCCTGATCACAAATCTTCTAGAAATTATATTTGTAGAGTTGTGGCATCATAAATCTTTTGTAATGATTTCTTATTAACTCAGGACATTTGTTGGCACAAATTTGAGTCCTTTTTGGGAGAAGTTTCTTGTGACCTCGAAAGGTAATATTGCTTCTAGTAATGCTTTATCTTGGTCAAAGTGTTAATGAGCATAATTCTTTGTAAAGGCAATTTAATAGTGAATGTTGCAATAATAATATGTTAGTCAAGACATGATTTATATGAATTTTTATTTATTTATAAGTTTTGGAATATCAATGTATGAAACTTGAAATTTACATATTATGGCAACTGTAGCATGTAACGGATTTTAAGTTCCATTTGTTAAATAAATTGTGCTAAGCTATTCGTGAGATAACTTTCTTGTACTTTTTGTTGGGTTTTTTGAAATTGTTAGAGATCCACTTGAAGTAAGCCAAGAAGCCACCATGGCATTGGATAGAGGAGAATGAAAGGGAGTATATCTTAAGGATGAAGTACAAAAAGGCATATGGGATGCTCTAACAATTCTCTCTTTCAAAATACAAAGTACATGAATCATCCAAAAAGAGTCTCCTTGATCTCCTATTTATGAATTCACATAGCTAACAAGTTGTTAACAATTGGCATAATTGTAGTAAGTAAATTTGTTGATTGAACTGTTGATGTGGCCCTCTTGGTGATCCAGAATTCCTGAGTGGGTGGCTTGTCTGAGAATAGCTTGTAAGCGTTTAGAATTTTGGCCCAGAGTACTCAGTGAATGGTTTGGAGTCCTATTGGAATTCTGCTTGGAGGACTTCAGAGAATGCTACTGTATATGGTTGGAAAATAATATGTTGTTTCTAAAAACTGCTCAAGTTTTCAAGAAACTTGGAATGATAGGTTGACACTTAGACTTTATTGATTCATTTGACTAACATGAATGGTTGCGATTGGGTGAAACCAAGCTGTAGAACTTCACTACTATTAATATTGCTGTGAGATATCAGAAGATTAGGAGCTCAAGGGGTTGGACTGTTTGCTTGTAATATTGACATTGTAGAACCTTCTTAGAAGCAAAGAAGGTTCTTTGTTTTGTTGAATCCTTCTCTTTTCTTTTTTCTTCTAATTTTCAGTTGTGAAATTTATTTGAATGCCTTTGATTGCTTCAACAAAAGATGAATCGATGTTCAAGGAATGTTTGACTTAAAAGCATTTTTGTTAAGAGTCCTTTTTGTTGAATCAAGTTCAAATAACTGTGAATTCTCAAATCAATATATTTACAATAATGAATTTCAAAGCCTAAGTCATGTTGTTTTGTTGGATAATTTTTTTCGATATTCATTGTAATTTTTTTCTCTTCATTTATGTGAGAAAATGAAATGGTTATCTAGGATTTTTTGATAAGATTTAGTGAATTTTATGGATTTGTCATGCATATTTTTCATTTACAAGACATGTTAAGGAAATTCTTTAATAAGTATTTCTCACAGTTCACTGGAGATTAGCCAAAAGTTGATTTAGGTGATTATCCAAGTTATGGAAAAGTGGGCTAATTTTGAATTCGGCACCCAGCCTTTTCACTTTTAATTTCCTGTTTTAAATATTGAAATGATAGTAAAGAAGGGATAGATATGAAAAAAAGAGACAAAAGTCCAAGAGTATTCTTTGACAATAGTTTCTCAATTTTTCCTAATGTATTGACTAACCAGAAAGCTACTTAAATGAATGTATATTACCTGCAGACAAGTGGACTGATCAAACAAAAATATTTCTATCTAAATTTTCAAGTAAAATCACTCTCCTCCATAGCTCTTTTTTTGGTTCCTAATCAGATTAATTAGGCTCATCACATAAATTGGCAATGCAATGTGCTAATAAACTGCAAGCATGAATCAAAGAGATTATTGGTGTCATAATCCTATAGTTTCTTGTCCAACCCTGCCTTTTATCCATATTGTGTTGGTGACTTATCTGACTCGACCAATTTGACTGAACACTTATTTCCATCACAGGTATTTTTATCACTTTGTTGCACATTTTTTTGAACAGATGTGGTAATAATTTAATATAGCATGCTCACATATTCGTATCTAATGGTGCAGGTCTGTTGATGCTTTAGTAATGTTAGAGCAATGTTTGATCTGTTCCCTCGAAGATTTTGGCCTTTTTTTTCCAAGTATTGTGTGTATACGTATGTATGTATGCATGTATGTATATGTGTGTGTGTGTGTGTGTGTGTATGTGTATGCACACCCACACATATATAGTTAAAAACTAACAATGTCTTTAAGAACTGTAGTTTTAAAAACAATATTAGTTTTTATCAAGTTTCCAGATTTAATTCTTCGCATGTGCAAATCTTATTTTCAACTTATATCAAGTGTAAGCCACTTGAGAGTACAAATTTATATTATATATGATTGGAATTAAATCTAGGATCTTGGTAAAATCTAAAATTGTTTTTGGAATTGAGTTAGCAGGGGACCCACTGATTTTATTTACTTTAGTTTTGAGTTGAACATTAGGTCATTAAGTGTAATTGTTGTACTTGTGTAAAACTTTGCATTTTTTTACATTGCATTGTGAACAATAATAGGTGCATGTTGTAAGGAAGAAAATTGGATATTGTCATAGCAAGGGAGAACAAAATAAATAATTACTTATTTAAGTAAAATGTATAAAAATGATGATAAAATAGTATTGGTCAATGATTAGGATAAAAAATTTTGTTGCATGAGTTTTTTTCAACTATGTATAATAAAGGTCGTAGCAAGATTAATTTAGCAAACCTTTGTTTTTTCGAAGAAAATATTATTTTTTTATTGACAAATTCGTAAACTAAAGGTAATAGAAGCTTTGAAAACTTAGATGCTATTTCTATGGATGTGTAGAAATATTTAGGAGAAGATAGTATCTCAACTTCTCAAATCATATAATATTATTTTGAGATTTAAATAGTTACCTGATAATTGTATTTAATATCTATTTATAAAAATAAAGGAGATATCTATAATTATGAATTAAATTGATAAGGCATTATGAAATTTTGGATGGGAGTGATTGAGTATAAATTATAATATATGACTAACATATCCTAGAATTTATCATGTTTTTATTAGAATAGGAGGGCTAGATGTCTACATAAGAGGATAGATGAATTATGAAAATTTTGATCTCAACAAACACAAGCAAAAATACTAACAATCTTTTGAGTTTCGTAATGACTCTTATAATGTTATTTTAGAAACTCTTGTTAATTTTTTTATATATTGTGTATAGAGTACAATAAAAGTAAATAACACTAGATTTTTAAGTGATTTGATAAAAAACTAGATCTACATCCCCTATTGGTTAAAAAGCTATGCAAACACTAAAACGTCTTTGGCAAAAATGAGTAAGCAAAACCTCACATTGAATCAAAAGATACTATAAAAACTAAGCCAATTGACATTATAATCACTAGGCGAAAAGACTTTACAAAGTAGTCAAAAGACAGTAAAATTAAAAAGAAAAATCCCAACGATGAGACTAAAGATATAATATAAAAACTCAAATACAGAAGTCATATAATCCGATAATTTAATCAAAAGGTATACTAAAAATATTGTTGAATTAGTATAGAAGAGATTTTCAATATAACCCATTGCCACAACTTGAAGGAAGGCTAAGATTAAGATGTAACTTTTTTTTACTTTAGCACTGCTTTTTTTTTGCTAAATGCTCAATAAATAAGATGATCTTCAAGTGTAAATCTTTTTAAATAATGTGTAAATATTTATTAACCTGCTCACCACTTCTAGAGCCATTTATATAGTCTTTAGGAAGTTCTTCAATAGCTCCAAATAGTCACAATGATTCTCTAATGGTCAGTCATTCTGAGATCTAATTAAACTACCTGTTTTACATAGAAAATGAACTAAATTTATTGTACATTCCAAGGATTGTACCATATGTTAGCCATCAATTTGTACTAATTAAGCCCTATGTTAATTAATAATCTAATGTACTTAATTCTTAGACGTATTTCAACCTACAAGATCTCTATCTAATTGACCTAAATATAATATATTTTAAATATTAATGTATCGTAACAATTCTTGGGTTGAGATTATCTACTCAATGCACTAGTCGATCCCCCAGCTTATAAAACAATTTGAATTGAATATATTGTACGTCAAGGTTAATGTACTGCACGCAAAGCTTTGAAAACATTTTTCGCTTAACATATCATTGGCTTATCGTTTATACTTACTAATTTAAATTAAACATATCATTCATTAGGGACAACATACCATACATTACAGTCAATTTTGTATATTTTTAAGATTATTTTTTTGAAGTATTTTGGAGATGTTTAATAGATGCAAAGTATTATTGTTAATTTCAAATAAGACAATTCTTTAAGTAAAGAATCATATATGAATGCATGTCTGAAGCTTTTTTTAATTGTGCACGAGATGAGCGAAAAATTCTTCGAAAAGTTTTTGTCACACTTAAAATCTTACTGTTTATATTAACGTCTCAAAAATATTGTTATAGGTTTTATATTTTAAAACCAAATAAAGAGACTCTACAAAATTATTTTTTAAAGTTCAAGTTCCTTACTAAATGTTAGTTATTGTTCACGCAAAATACTATCAATTAGTTCTTTAAGGTAATGATCAAGTCCTTTAAATTGTTTATTTATTGAATCTTGAGATTTATGATCTAAAACATTTAAAGAAAAAACATTAATAAAATGAGAGAACAAGTTTATTGTCATCAAATAAGTTATACATGCACTAAGGGTTTAACAATTTTATACAAGAAAGTTGTATTGAGTATATATTTTGTGAGAAACTTAACAAAACATTTAGGGCAAGTAAATATTTTTTACTTTTTTTTTATTGATTAGAGGGAGTAAAGTTTCAAGAAATTTATTCAAGTCTTAGAAACGAAAAAATTGGCATTGCACATGCTAAAGTTATGCATCAATGCATTGTGTATAGGGTTTACTAAAACTTTCCATATTACATTGGGCTCCACTTTATGTTATTTCCCTTTTGAATTAATTATGAATTTTCTTATTGGTTAAATTCAAGATGTGTTATGGTTTATATTTTTTGTTAAGGATATTATATTTGTTGGCAACATTGAGGAGGGTTTTGAAGTAAAAATAATGTAGAATGGAATTGGAAATAAAAGGGTTTTGCTAAGTATATCTATAACTTCATACGTGAATTATATGGTTAGGTAAGGTACGAGTACAAATAAATTAGTGATTATAAAATATTTCATAATGAGAAATTTTGTTATCTTAGGTTTTTATTCCAAAATGATAGAAAAATTGATGGGATGCCATTAATAAGATTTAATTAGATTGATTTTGATATGTTTTGATGTTTTGTATATCAAAAAATCTCACTAAAGAATGAATGCTGTTTTTATTAGATTGTGGTATGATAAAAAATATCATGTGGTAGTGAATGTGTGCATTTAAAGTACAAATATACAAGCTGAGTAAGTTTTATAAAGTGAAGAATTTTGAAATGGTTCATTGATTATACTGGAACAGATATAATAAAAAATGTATGATCATGGGAGAAATGTATCATTGATTAAGGATAAGCTTGCTAAGACTTGAGTTGGATTATTTGAATATATTAAATGAAGATTTTTTAATGCTTCTAATAGGACAAGTAAATATTAAGTATATCCGTTGAATGGGAGAAGGGAATGACAAGAAAAGGTGGCAAAATATTATTAAGAAGGAAAGTTATGCTGGTGCCTTAAGGAAAAGCATTTGTCATATAGAATGCATAATATCAAAGGATCCATATACTTGACCATTCTTAGTGAGATTGCTGATTATGGTTGTACATATCAGTGTTGTTTACTTGCTGCAACTAATTCTACTATGTCTCTGTTCTCTTAATGCTTATCTTATGTGATTGATTTCAAAACATTTGCATCAAGCTAATTCTTGTTCGTCATTTTGATGCTTATGTTAGTGGATTGATACTCAGATGGTTATTGTGAATTGTTGTTATTGATGTTTCCTTAGATGAAGCCATTCGTTCCCAACATACAGCAAGCCCCTTGGGTAATGGAGCTATTGTTGAAACAGCTGATAAAAGGGTGCTAGTCTTGCAAAGAAGCCACAATGTTGGGGAGTTTCCAGGATATTTTGTTTTTCCTGGAGGCCACTCAGAGGTAACCATATAATTTTGCTATGTTAGCATGCAAGTTCTTTTTTCATGATCACAAAACAACTACAACTAATCCGATATGATAAGTTTGCTATTATAGTTTTATTACTTTAGAAACTAATAATGCTCTAATTTTGACTCATTTTATACTTAACAAGAAATAAGAATTGTGTTTTACCAATACATGCTAATCATATAGTTTAGATGTTTTGACTTTGTATGATGACTATAAAAATTTTTCTTAATGAAATCTAATTGATATCTTTCATTTATGTAAAATAGATAATTTATTGAGATGGGTCCATCATTTTAACTATAAAAACTTTTGTTATTATTTACCCTCCTCAACAAAGTGATGATTGATCAAATTTTGGGTATTATAAATTAGATATGATATGCTTAGGGCAAGAAATTGAGTTTCTTTCTTTATAATTGTGAATTGAAAGTTTTGATAGTAGATATATTACATTAGAAAGAAAGCTTGATTTAATAGAGCCTAGGATATAGAAGGTCTAGTTTCGCTATAAATCGTGAATTAGATTATAAGAAATGGTCCACAGAAGGGCCAATATAAGGGTTTTATTGGTTTTTTTAGCTTTATCAGTTGTATTTGAGTTTTAGCTAGCCATTTATGAAGCTTATAGGGACTTTTTTGTTTGTTCTTATGCATTTTTCTATTTTTTATTATTTTGTTAAGTTAGAGAGTATTTTTTTGTTTTTGTATATTTGGTTTAGGATATATACTATTTTAATGTTAGTAATAAATGAAGAAAAATATTCTAATTTTGATTGTCAATTGAGAATCATAAGCTTGCGAATTATACACATGCAGAAGAAGTTTTCTCCAAAAAAGTTATAGATTGGCTTTCATTTTCATTCGAGTTGCAATCCAGAATTATCCCACCGTTGGGCATGCTATTTGGTTTGATCTTGCCCATCACCATTGGTCCACTGCTGACTTCATTATCTTCCCTTTGACAACCGCTGGTGAGCTTGGCACTACCTTCCTTGATCGCAAACTTCTCCTTTTGTTGTCGTTGGTGATCCTAAACCTATATCACATGCTGCTGCTCCCCCGCTTTGGCTTGATGCGATCTTGCCCTCATGCATGTGCAGCCTAGGTTTTCATCACATGCTCATCGGACCAGTTGAACTGGGCACATCTAATGTGCACCCAGCCAACCCTCCCCATGAATATACCCTGAGCCCAATCTCCTTGGCAGCTTGGCCAAGAAATAGTGCCATGTCGACTTGTCAAGTGACTTTTCATTGTGATACCATGCCATTTGATCTTGTGCCTCGCCATTTGCCTTAGGCATGCGGCCACCATGCTTCATTAGTGCTCACGAACTTCCCATTGTTCTACTCTATGCCAAACCAGTAAACTTGCTAACACTAATGCATTAGCCAGTTCGCTTCAAAACTGAACCACACAACCATATTATATCGTTGTTGTTGTGGTACTACGTATCACATCATACTCTTCATTACTTTCTGTTGCTAGTGGCTAAGGGTGTAAATGAGGCAAATTTGAGTGAGTTATGTTCATATTAGAGCTTGAGTTGTTCAAATAAAATTTTCATGAACTAAGAATATTTTTCATGTTCGAATCGATGTTGATGTTGTTTACATCTTGTTTATTCAATCTTAGTCGCCTAAAGTTTTGAAGATTGTGATCAACTTGGACTTAGCACCTATGTTTCAAGATCCTACTTCGAACTAAACACAGTTAAACAAGATCAAATGTGGACGAAGTTTGAGCTTTCGTCCCTGATTTTATGTATTTGCATGCTATAGGACATCTCGTTCATTTGTCAAAGGAGTTGAGCATTTACTCAACTAAGAGAAAAAGAATGATAGCCACTAGTTTTGAAAACCTTAATATCCTTGTTTTTGAATCAAGAACAGCAAAATGATGACCTATGAGACTTACTAATGAAGTAATGGCAACAACCCACAAGTCATGAGACCTATTGATGCAAGTAATTGTGATCCCATGATGTCATTGACACTCATAAAAGGTAAGATGAATCTTAAAATATTATTTGAGGCTTAGGATAACTATCAATAGGGACTAGATTGAGAGCATTTGGGTATGCCTATCATCATATAAGAGGAAGTATGTGATGCTTGTTGGAAGAAAATCTGGTAGCATATTTGGAGATTGAAGTTTGTGTTTAGATACACTTAGTATTACTATATAAAATGATTAGTATAATATAATAGTTTAAGCTTTTGGGTTGATGACTTTCACTTGTATATTGTGACCAACTTAGGCCTTCATAATGTCACTCTTCAAACATGTGGCAATTGGGATTTGGTAATGCAACAGAGTGAATGGGTCGATAGAGCTGATTTGTGATAGTCCATTTGGGTTGTAAACAAGGGTTCAACAAAGCCTAATGTGATGGTTTTGGTAGAACCAATCTGTGACTATTTGACTAAGTCAATTTTGATGGTAGAGTCAATGATCCATGTTGTTTGATGATTAAAATTTTCTTTTGTTGGTTATGGAGTAGATCTAATATAGAAAGATTCTTATGTAAGAGAGATTTGTTAAGATGCATTTAAAGATAGTCACACTTAAGATATTTGACAAGTAGTTGTATTGATATATAATGTGATAATCTTAACCCAATAGTTTAGTTTCTTTGGTTAATGGGTATTAACAAATTCCACATTTGAGTTCATCTTTTTGTGATAATTAAAGAAAGATTTAAATTGAACCATGTTTACATTATACTACTCAAGTAAAACACCTTTATAGTGATTAATTTCTACAAATGAATTTGTTCATTATGATATTTTACAAAGCCTCTAATGTAATAACCATGCATAAAAAATAAAAGACTAAATGTCATATAGCTTACCAATTGTAAGAACTTATTTTTCATCGTCCAATTGCTATCGAGATTTTAACAACATGCTATCATTGATCACAATGACTAGAAAATAATATGCTTTAAGGACGCAATGCCATTCTATTTGATGACTAAGCAATTGCATTAGTACAATGATTGTTGCAAAACACAAACTTGGACCTTACGATTAGGGAACAAAAAGAGAAAAGTGGAACATTGACTCTTGCACATCAACTTATGAAGCGTGAATTGGACATCTGACTTGATTGTTACAGAGATGATGTTGGGTGTGACTTTTGTGCATTTTAGGGGATATTTATGAACCCCTTTTAACCTTTTTGAAAGCAGAGAAAACTTTTTGCTAGATTAGCTAAATAGCAAGTATATATGTGTAATTTATCCTATATATGTATGTATATATACACCTTAGGGAGTAAGAAAGCAAAACATAGGCCAGGTTTTCTTCATTGCAGTTAGTTAAGAAATCAATCTAAAAATTCCTGTTTGCGCTTCATTTGTTAGATTATCAAACAAACCTACACAAGCTTCTTAAGGAGTAAAAGTCTAATTGTTTATAGTTCTGTGACATCCCTAATGGTGGTAGCACAGCAGTGAATATGCTATTCCATTGCTTATCCCATAAGCAGAGATTTATATTTGTTTTTTAAGCCTTAGAACGACTCTTTCAGCAAAAGCGGCTCTACAATTACTTTATTGGCCTTAACCTGCTTTGTGGTGCTTGCTATACAGCCATGCAATCGACTTTTTGATGGAAATATTTTTTAAGATAACTATACATTTCATACTATTGGAACCTTGGATGAATATTAATTAATTAAGATATGATGCCACCTACAATAGCCATATTTGTTTGTGTAGAGTAATTGTTCTGCTTTTATGAACTTAGTAAAGATTTTCTGTATTATCAACTTGTTGATATTGCTATTGTTGAATTATCTAGTTTATTCCTGATTCTAACATTAGTTTCTTGCATCATTGCAGTCCTTTTAGATAACATGTTTACCAGCTGATGTTTTTCATTGTCTTTGTCATATGTGAAGCCCGAAGAAATTGGCATTTCATCCCATCAAACTAACAAAAACTCAACAGAGTATGCTTCATTGACTGAAAAGATTTCTCAGGAGATGTTTGAAGGTATTGTTCGTGAGGTCGTCGAAGAAATCGGGATCCCCATCAAGTCATTGGTAAAACTATGGCTTATCTTATTTCTGTCTAGTAATTTTAATTTCAAAATATTTCTTGTAATTATGCATTGAGAATATGTTCATATTGAGCATTTCAAAATATTTCAGTGGTATGTTCTAATATGTAGAATTCTTCTATCAGGGTGATCCCATCTTTATTGGAATATCAAGAAGGGAGTTGAATGTTAGGCCAACTGCCTTCTTCTTCATTAAGTGTAATCTAAATGCAGATGAGGTTCGTCATTTATATTCAACAGCCCAAGATGGCTATGAATCCACCCAACTTTATGCAGTTCCAAGGGTTAGCTCTCCATTTGTTCACCTTTCTTTTGTTTGATCTTGATCATGTTCTAGTTTTTTAATTATGGCTTCTATAGGAAGAGCTGCAGAAGATGACAGAGAGAATGCCTGGTTGCCATAGGGGTGGATATGCACTGTTTGAGCTGATGACAAATGCCAGCCATGGCGGTCAAGCTTGAGGTTATTGAATATAGCTGCTGCTTAAAGCTTGTAAGCAGTTCTTTCCCAAATCATGAACGTTTTATTTTTTATTTTTATTTTTATTTTTATTTTTATTTCGTGGGGGAAGATTCCTGGAAGAGCCAAATCTGTTTAGGGGAATAAATAAGTTCATGTGTAGTTGAACCCTGAGGTTCATAGCTAAGGCCATGTTTAGATTTGGAATGTGTTGGAAGTTTCTTGAATGTTCAGTTTAGAAACATACAACAAAATATAATATATGAAAGACGTGCATATGATTATGTCTATATAGTTAAATTTATGTATTTATTATATTAAAATAATTGGCTTAACAAAATTATTATTAAATCTTATGTTTATTATTAAAAAAGTATTAAAAGTTATTCAAAGATGACATGTAAAAATAATCGTAGTATATCATCCAGGTGAAGGCTTTCGATGTATTGAAGTAATATAATACATAATAATAATAATAATAATTTTATATTAAAAAAAAATGCGTCCCAGCTTGCCGCAACCTGAAGGCGGGAACCAGGTGGCATTCAGGTCAGCCGCCTAATTTATGCGCTCGCGCCATACTCGGGGGTTGAGATGGATATGCGGGTGAGGAGATTTCCCTTGTTTTTCTCCGCGTACAGCGGCGCAAAGCACGTCGGCCACGAGCCGAGCGGGCTCCAAGAACCTTGACCGAGGGGGATGATCGCCGTCAACGGGAAGGCCTCTCTACAGTTTAAGGGGGAAGAAATCTCTCAATATCGCAAGAAAAGGTCCCACCTAGGCTGTTCCCTAAGCTGGTGGGGATTATCCCACCCATGAGCCCTCTCACACCTTCCCCTCGCCCTACCTTCCCTTGTCTTCTGAGGGGCAACATTTTGATTGAAGTCACTCCTAATCCCTTCTTCCTATCCGATCAATTATTTACATTACCCTTTCTCCTTTTATTCTCACCAACAGTTTCTTTAGTGGACTTGGTATTGCTGTGTTTTGGAAGAAGGGATGAACGATCTGAGCATCAGCACCTCGTCGCTGGCCCAATGAAGAAGGTATGCGAACTGTTTGTCGTTTTGCGCACATGAATGCCTGTATTCCCGAGGAATCTCATGATCCATGCTTTTCCCGTTTCTGTGCCAATGTGAGCTCTTCAATAATTTTAGCGTTTTCTTAATGGAAGATGAAATGCTATCCACATGTGCGTCTTCATCCAGCTCCTATTTTCTGCCATATATGTAATGCTACCCGCATGTGCGTCTGCATTGAGTTCCACTTTCTGCCATTAAGTAATGTTATCCACATGTGCGTGGTCATTGAGCACCTCTGCCTGCCATTTATGTATGAAACTTTTGATTGGAGTGTTTAGTTTTTATCCAAATAGTCATGTAAACTGTTGACTTTGTATTGAATATCATGATAACAAGAAACCTAAGGTATATGATTATGTCTTTTATGGTTGTATTCCTGCATCGCAGGAAGTTTATCTGTTTATTGGTTTTGGATTGAGAAGTGGAAATGGATTCACCTGTGGAGCAGCACAGTTTGCGAAGGAAGAAGATGACCAAGCAATTGACAGGAAAGAGGGAGGACACTCCTCTACATTCCGCTGTTAGAGCTGGGAATTTTAGAGCGATTAAAGACATGATTTCTGAAAAAACTGAAGAGGAACTGGCTGATATACTATCCAAGCAGAATCAGGCCGGAGAGATTGGTTTATATGTTGCTGCTGAGTATGGATATGTTGATTTGGTGATTGAAATGATCGGCCATTACAATACTACCACCGCAGCAATAAAGGCCAAGAATGGTTATGATGCTTTGCACATTGCAGCTAGGCAAGGGGATGTGGGTAAGGATTCTTTCTTGGCTTCTTTTCAGAATTTCTATAGTTTATTAAGTATCATTAACCTCCTCCATAGCCATGTCAAGTTTGATCCAATTGACTTTTTATTCTTCTCATCACAAAAACAAAGTCAAACACAGCCAAAAATCATTTTCTACGCACATCAATTACTTTTTTCTCAAAACACAATGCAGAAAAATAGACCCTTACTTCTAGTCATGCTTTAGACTAAAAAAAAAAAAAAAAAAAAGTTTGTGTTGAATTGCTCAGTTGCCTACTTGGTTATCTTCAACAATACATTCTAGGGACAACTCTTATTTTGAGCCAGATAGTTTTAACTATCAAAAGCAACATCTATAAATCTGTTTACCTTGTTGCAATTAATTTTTTTTTTTAGAAAAGAATGTTATCTAATTTCAAATTATGAAGTGTTAATGTTGACTAGATGTTGTGAAGGAGCTCCTCAAGGTACTTCCAGAACTCAGCATGACTGTCGATTTATCAAATACAACAGCATTGCACACAGCTGCAACACAAGGACATATTGAAGTGGTAAATCTTCTCTTGGAAGCTGACAGCAGTTTGGCCCTTATTGCGAGGAGTAATGGTAAAACTGCTTTACATTCTGCAGCAAGGAATGGGCATTTGGAAGTTGTCAAAGCTATCCTTAATAAAGAACCGGGAATGTCAGTTAGGACTGATAAGAAAGGTCAGACAGCACTCCATATGGCAGTTAAGGGAACAAGCCTGGAAATAGTTGAGGAGCTTCTTAGATGTGAGCCAGCTTTAGTCAACCTTGTAGACACAAAAGGGAACACTTCACTGCATATAGCATCTAGGAAAGGACGATGTCAGGTAATGAGTTAGTTATCAACTTTTTCATTCACTATGTTGCTTGTCCTTCTAATATTTTGCTCCTAGTATATACGCATTTTCCTTTAAATGATCACTATAGGTCAATTTCAACTTGAAATCATGCAAAAAGTGTAGGATATTGTAGTGTCAACTTGGTTGATTTGAGCTATAGGATCAAAGACGGATAATTTTGTCCAAGTGAAACTGTCTGTGTTGATCAACCTTGGTGATAGTTTAATTTGTACATTTTGATAAGTATTTAGCTTAAATATTTTATTATACAAGTTTATAACTACTTTATAAGAATATATTTATTAATTTAAAATTTCAAATGTAAATAATTTATATCTTAGAATTTTTTTTATCTATTATTATGATTTGACCTACACTACTATAAAACATCTTTATAGATTTTTGTCTGTCTTGAATTGACACTAAAAAAAAATATGGTTTGATAATAATTATGTTGGCATCCTAAGGTTACCAAAGAGATTCAACTATTTATATGAATTGCATGTTAACAACATTTTGATAATTGATCATTTATAGATCTAGCATGTGTTGAGACAACAATGCACCACTTAACTCATATGCATAGAATTCCTAGCTTGTGGAAATGGTTTTTTCCACCCAAGTATTATGGAGACAAAGAATAAGCAAAGAGAATTACAAGCACAACATTTATATCAAGAAATCCTAAGTTTTATAACTATAAGATCATTTCTATCATAGATTAATGAAGATGTTAGAAATAGTTTTCTTTCTCTTAGGCATAATTTTTTTTCCTTTTTTGATGTAGACTTTGTAATTTTCTTTGGCATCGAGAGGTTCTACACATGCGCACACAATGTAAAGATATTGATGCTCTTTATAAGCTTCTAATATCTTTCTAAGCATGATGCAAAAAAACTATTATAATATATTAGCCACACATTATTTGGAATATTTGTACAACTATCTTGATTCCATCTTATATATGATCTCAATCATGTATCAAACAAATTAAAGTTTCAGATATATCATATTTGTTATATTTTCTTATAACAACTTAGGTGAACTAGCATGGGTTAAGTTCTTTCTTTTATTTATCTAAACTTTGTGTTCTGTATAAAACTATCTTAAGAATTTGATTGTGTTCCTCTCATACATCTTTGATTCTTTGCTATCAGAGTCACTACCATTGATTAAATTTAAACATTTTACCTTAAAACTTGCTTCAATTTCTATTATTTCTATCTACTTGCTGAAAGTAGCAAACATATTAGACTTGTTCAATAATAGAATAGTTCTTCAAGAGTACTAGGTTTATTTCTCATGCAACTATATGAATCAACTCTTAAACTTTTTTTGGTTCATATTTTGGTCTTTGAGGCATTGATTAGACTCAGTTTTTATTGTATACATTCTTTATAAGATCTAAAGTGTGCATACTTCATTTTCTGCTAGTGTGTCAACTTTGTTGAAAGTTTTCACCCTTTGCCTATAGCAGATCGTGAAGAGGCTATTAGAAATCAAAGACATCGATACCAAATACATCAACAAGTCCGGAGAGAGCCCACTGGACACCGCCGAGAAGACCGGAAACCCCGATGTGGCTTCCCTGCTCGTCGAGCACGGAGTTCAGAATGCGAGAATGATCAAGCCGCCGAACCCCGCTCGAGAATTAAAACAAACAGTTAGCGACATCCGGCACGAGGTGCAGTCCCAGCTGGAGCACAGCCGGCAGACCCAGCGACGCGTTCAGGGGATCGCGAATCGGTTGAACAAGCTCCACGCCGAGGGACTCAACAACGCCATCAACTCCAACACCGTTGTCGCTGTCCTCATTGCCACGGTCGCATTCGCCGCCATCTTCTCTGTTCCCGGTCAGTACGTCGAACCGGAGAACCTCCCCCCCGGGGTGTCGGTCGGCGAGGCCAACATCTCCCACGAGCCCTCCTTCATGATTTTCTTCGTCTTCGACTCGGTGGCCCTCTTCATATCGCTCGCCGTGGTAGTTGTGCAGACTTCGGTGGTGGTCATCGAGAGCAGGGCGAAGAAGCGAATGATGGCCGTCATCAACAAGCTCATGTGGTTAGCTTGTGTACTTATAAGCATAGCATACCTTGCTCTTTGTTTTGTCGTGGTGGGGAGGCACGAGAGGTGGCTAGCCTTTGCGGTGACATTTGTGGGTGCCGTGATGCTCGCCGCGACGCTGGGGACGATGTGTTATTGGGTCGTGGCTCATCGCATCGAAAGGAAGAAGCCGAGGAACGTACGGCGCTCTTCTCCGAGTAGGTCGAGATCGCGGTCGGCGGTTTCCGGGGCGTCGGATATGGATGAGTTCAAGATGATGTATGCCATTTGACAGTTTTGAAGCGCCGAAATGTATGCTTCGTTGTTCTCCTCCACCGGATTTGTAGGAATATCATTTAAACTATTAACTACACATCATTTGCAAATCAAGTTCAATAAAATATTTAAAAATTCCTCTATATTCCGCAAACTGATGTCATTAATTCCTTTTATTTTTCATTAAATATGTCTTTTTAGAAAAAAATATATATTTTATTAAATTTGCAAATCAAGTTCAATAAACCCTCAGGTCTCAACCGAAGGTTGCCGCTGCTGTTATTCGTTAACTTGGTGTACGAAATGGTAGGGATTCATGTGAAGGTGGAGGGCGTCGAGGAGCATCAATTCCTTTACGAATGCAGCTGCGGTTCGAGCGTCGACGATGTGGCAGATGCCATCATTGAAATCTATGATCTCCAGGCCAGAATCCAATCGATCTGCTTCTGTATACGGCAACGCCTTCTCACTGATGCTTTCAGAGGTACCCGCTCCAGTCCTCGATGTTAGTCGTCGTTGATGCGGCTCAAAATCCTGAGAGAATCGAACGCTTATGTTTTCGTCATGCCTTAAATTAATCAGGAAATTGTTTGCCAAATAAAGATGATTTTCATTTTTCCCGATCTTTGTTGAAATTTCAGAGAAAGGAAGAATTAACTTATCAGCTTTTTTTTTATTGTTTTTTCTCAGAGAATTGTCCGGATTTAGTATTCTCTCTGGATAGAAAGTTATCAGAAGCTGAGGCTTATTCATCCAAGGTGAGTTTCATTGCTTTATTCAGAAATTGTTGCTGCGTCCTATTTTAATGTTTCTAAGTCATTTAGAATTGTTTATTTCGTGTAGCAGACTTTTTTTGACCTAAGAGTATAGGTTAACGAAGCCAATTATCTGAATTGATCAGGAACAAGTTTTATACCAAAAGTTCTTGTCACCTCACATTCTCCAAGACCATATTCAGACCATCGAAAGGGAAATTGAGGTTGCTCATTCAAGGGGCTTGCCAGATTCAAATATTCCTCTAATAATTTCCAGTAACGACTTTACTATTTTCAGTGTTAAACTATGAATTTCTACGCTTCTTTGTTTCATAATATTTCTCAGGATGAATTCAGTGTCGTTATGCAAAATTTTGCCCATGCGATACTAAAATTGTTGTCATGCGCAAAGATAAAATTGTTGTCATGCTTCTTGAAGGTTGTTAGTTTGTGTAATGGAAACAATTTACAAAAATACAGGGCAAGAGTTCGGGTAATAGATCCTCTGGTTCTACTTTTCCCTGAATTCCATGCATGTATGAGATTAATGTGTTTTTCATGTACTTGTATTCAGTTCAAGATTACTATGTCAGTTTCTTTAACCTTTCTTTTTCACAATTTGCATTGGATCTTTATTTGTGTATTTTTTGTTACGTTAAATAAGTTCAAACTCACATGAAGTTTTTTGTTATAAAAAGGCCTTGAACTCAATAGGGATGTGCAACTTATGTGGGCTGGAAAAGAACTACTGAGAGGGAAAAAGATGTGTGAATATGTTGGTGAAAATGAGAAAACAAAGGTAACTAGCTTGGCATGACCACATAAGCTCAAGTGGTAACTACTAACATAGAATGTTTCTTTCAAATGTAGATCATTGTAAAGTTGAAGTTGGGGTGTAAAGACTTGCAAAAAAGGGATGTAAGTATTGGCTTCCAATCCAAAAGAATACATTAAGAATCTGTTCCATTTCTTTTTTGTTTCCTATTGTTCTTTTTTGCCTCCTGGACAGGCACTAGTGCAGGTCTGCTAGATGTGGGAAGAATAGTGTGTAAATGCATGGTTTGTTTATATATATTGGTAATTGAATCCACTATGCTTGTTTTAGCTGCAACTCAAGCAAATGCATTGTTATCTTTTTTTTTTTCAATGTAGCATGGTGGTAAGTATTTCATGGAGAGAGGATGGAGATGCAATGGAGCTTAGTCATGTGCTTTTTGCTTTTGTAGGTTGTCCAGTTTCAGTAGTTATTTGTTATGAAGGAGTCTGATACTGCTTTTTATAAATGATGTATTAGTTTAAATACTTGAATGAATTGTTAAATTATGCAAGGCATCAGGAATACTAGCACATTTATCTTTTTATTAAGCCTTAGAAAATGCCAGGTTGCTGTAGGTGTTCTCATTAGAAGACAATGAGCAAAATGCTATATCACCTGAACTCTTTCTTGCATGTACTTGCTGAGACAACTTATACTAAGAGATTCCCCCATCATCTCCAAGTTCTTGCAGCTGCAGCTTTGAAGCATCATTGGATTACAATTCACCCTAGACAAGGATTGTGACGAAGTAAGCCATAGTGAATTTGTCAAGGAAGATCTGCTTGTGAGATGCCCTAAAAGAGGGCCAAACATAGCTTTAAAAGTCATTAAGAAAGAAACACCTTTTAGAAAACTTCTATGTTGTGAGATTCAAGAACAAGGAGTACTATATCAAAAAGGGTATGTAATATTCTTTATATTTGTATATTAGGCTATATGACCTTGAGCTATCCATGCACCTTCGATGACATTATTATGAGATATATTTGAACATATAAACTATTCATAGAAATTTAGAAATGATGATAATAAATAGTATTCTTGGAGTTAACAATATCTCAACCCTTGTGTTTAGTTTTTTATTCAATTCTTAAACCAAATTGGGAAAGATGATATTTGAGTGATGTTTTCCTTGAATTATGTATTGTTCGAGAAGCATTCTTTAGAAATTGGGGCTTGTATAACTTTAGATTTACAATGGTGACAAACTATTGTCCAAGTGATCTACCAAATAAGGAATAGTTAAAATTGTTAGGTCGAGTTTGGCACAAAGGATGTCGGTGTTGCTTTGCAGGGAAGAAGAAGAAGAAGAAGGAGAAGAAGAGGTTGCTGTTGGCTCTGAGAAGAGGGTGGTTGGTAAGCCTGTGTTGGCTTTATTTGCTGCTATTTTAGACTAAATAATGTTGTTCTCAGTTAAACCAAACCTCTTAATTGTAGATTCAGTTACAAAAACTTTATTTGTCATTTTTTTTTAAAAAAAAATAATGTTGTACTATTAATTAATTATATTTTTCAACAACTTTTTATTATATATATATATATATATATATGTATGTATGTATATATATATATATGTATGTATGTATGTATGTATGTATGTATGTATGTATGTATGTCATCCAAAGGTTTTTGTTCTCTGGGCTTGTTTTGTGCAGTGACAATTGGATGATAATCGTTCGGAGAAGAATTAAATTTTTTTCTTTTATATAATTTAATTTCACGTTTTTTTAATTAAAAAAAGGAAATTATCAGTGACCAGAGAACAAAGATTACTAGACAATATCTGCCGAATAATTTATAAATTATGGACATTTAATTTCAACCTTGATAAGGCGGATTTAGTCTTGATTGCATTTTATAGCATTCATTCATTGTCATTTAATTAAATATTAGAAATAATGTATTTGTTAAACAAATGTTTAAAATTAATTTTCAAAAAAGTTCATTAAATTAGTTGAAAATATATATTTTCAAGACATTTGGCTACGTTTTGATTATTTTTTAAAAATAAAAATTTGAAAATATTAAAAATATTTTTAATACATAATATTGTAAAATTATTTCATTGTCTAGCAAACATTCAAAAAATACTTTAATTTTTCACAATAATAATCATATTATCAAATATATTTAACAGTATATATTATTAACTTAATTTTTAATAATAATTTTATCAAATCCAATTGTGTAACAAAAAAAAATTAATAATAATTTTGTCTTTTTCACTATTTTCTTCTCTCTTCTCCCTTATCTTATAATTTTTCTGTTGTTCTCCTTGATTTGAACATAATAAAATAAATAATTAAAGGTGAATATAAATTGACTTACTAAATATTTTCACAAAAAAAAAAAACTATCACATGATAAGACAAAAATGTCACTTCATAAGACAACCAATACGTCATAAAACTTTATTATATTTAAGATGTAAATATCATAGTTTTAATTATATTATTATTTTTATATTAAATGTCCCCTTTTTTGTCAATACATCAAAGAAATAGAAATAAAAAAAATTGAAATGAGTCCATAAGTTTAATATGACCCATTTGTTAAAGCTCTGAACTCGATTTGTGGTAAAAGCTGATATTTCATTTAATTAACTATTGATTATTTAAATAATTCATTCTATCATAAATACATAATTATTTTGATTTTATTTCAAATCGGATCTAACGTGACCCAAAACTGACTCGTAAAATTTCTACTTCGGGTCGAAGTGGTTCATAATTAAAACACTAACTTCATCTTCTCCAGCGGCGGGAAAAAGCCTGGATTTTGGATCGAAGCAGAAGATAACAAGAGGAAATTCCACCGCCCAAGCTCCCCACCTCCATATGCGGAGTAGGTTGGTTCCCAAGAGGCGAAGGAGAGAAGCCTCTTTGGATTTGAAACACACTACAAAGCATGGACCACCGCCCCTTCATCCCTAGCGTCGAAGCTAGCGGTGCACGAAAGCAGGCATCGGATTGTGGACAAGATCAACGACCGCCTCTTCTTCGTATTCGAAGTCATCATGTAATCATCATCCCCATACCTGAACCAGCCGAACGAGGTCAATCCGTCGCCACTGTCGCTTCGATCGAGGTTGACACAGGAGATCGGTGGATTTTGCCTTTACCTTTCCCAAACACTTAACCGTTTTCTCCTGCACCGTTTCCTTCCTCGAAAAGGTGTAACTTCGGACATACATCTGTCGGCAAGAGTAGCTATCCACCAACGCCGGTTTTCGCCACAACCGGCGTCTATCGTTTCCGATGCAGTTGCTGCCGTTGACGGTCAACGAACGGACGAATTCGGCATCGGACTCGGCCCATTTCTGGATATTGATGTATTTCGAGCTCACCGGCACGCCGGGTTCGATGCAGCTGTAACCTGAATGGCAAACCGAGCTCATGCCACGATACAGCACAGATCAATGGTGTGGCTGAAGGAAGATGGAGAGGACAGAAAGGGATTTATACGCAGCCGATCATGCCGTCTCTCAAGTCTTCACCTTTCCATCAAGATGAATGATTTGGCATCATTCCCTATAACTGCTGACGGAGTCTTCTGACTCTTGACATCGCCGGCCTGGTATTTATCTAAAAGACCTTCTTTATTGAATTTTTTTATAAGTAATTGTAAATATAATTATAATTTGAAGTACAATTTTTTTGTCAAAAATATAATGATTATATTTTTTATAAAATAATCAAACAAAAACAAGATTATTCTCTTTTCTTAATTAATATAATAATACTTTTTGTTTTTTAGTATTTTATTTTTATTAATTAATATATCTTATTGTTTTGCGGTTCCTTTTAATGCGAGACGCGGATTATGATTGGTTCCCCTGGCTCTAGCAAAACAGCAAACTGCGGAAAAAACCACTGTGACGGAAGCACGTCATCGCTTATTTCCCGCGCACATGACAAGCTTTCTGCTTCCCTACGAAGCAACGGCGCACGCGTGTGCGAAAACCGACACGAGAGGGCGGAGATATACCGCGTGAAAGGCAAGCAAGCCATCCGTGGTTCTCCAAACTCCCTTATTTAGACGTCCAAACGTTCTCGCTTCGCCTTGTCGCTCGCGTTCTAAGATCGGTGAGTTTTCTGCTTCCTTCCCGATCCATTTTGCATACATGTTGAATTTTCTCTCTGTATGTCTCGTGAATTCTCTCGTCCTTGAAACTTGAAGAGTTTCGTGATGGTTTACCGATCGGAAGGACGGTTGACCTGTGATTTCTCATCTTTTCAATCCGAAAAGCAGTACAAAAGTTCGACTCCTTTGTTGTGATTTGCGTTGTTAGTGGCGATCGAATGTTTTTGTTTAAATTGAGACTATTCTTTGAAGAATCGAGTTGTTGCTTATGCGGATCCGTCAATTAGAAAGGTTTCTGGATCGTGGATGTCCCTAAGCCTAAGGCTGCATAGATCTTTCTGGTTTTTTTATATATAGCGATCTAACGAAGCCATTGATAGAAATAAGTGCAATATTCAGAATTAGCCAAGGAAGATTCTGGTCTGCTGTATTGAGCGGCTTCGAAGAGTATCATTTTGTGCTTTTAATTTTATAAACTGCTAAAATATTTCCTCCATCTGTTTGCGGGTAAAAGGGTTGGATCTAAAGTTATACATGTAGATATGAACTGGCATATTTGCACCATTGCATACTTGTGTATGTAGGATGCCTTTCTATTTGCTTCTCTCGTCATGTTACTTCTAGGCTTGTATGGTACCCTAAATTGCACTTGGCCTTTGACAACTGCGAGTGAAGATTAGGTCATACATTTCAGTTTGGGTTTTCCTTCTTCAACCTGTCTAACATAGTTACTAATCTTTTGCATTTTGAGGAGGAATTCGAAGTGTGAGATTGAAAACAAAACAAATGATGTGAAGAATTTTGTTTTGTGGTCTAAATAATATCATGTGATTTTTGTTCAATTAAGAACATGTTCAGTGATGATTATTCATATGTATCACTTTAGTGACAAATATTCATTATTTTAGATTCCTAATGCAGAGATATAAATGCCTATAAAATTTAGATGGTCTGTAAAGACAACTAGCTTCATCCTTAGGCATGCATCTTCAGTGTATTGAATGCTTGTTTTTTAGATATCTTTATCTTGAAATGGTTTCTGATAATTACGTTGCATCATAACTTTTGTGCAACGAATAAGCTAGAATTTGGTAATATTTTGTTGCATTCCTTTTTCAGCTTTCTATACTTGTATTTTTATTTGTGTATCAGGTGTTTTAGAAGATGGGAGGAGGGAAAGACAAACATGATGGCTCGGACAGCCATGACAAAGGATTTTTTTCTAACCTTACCCATGGACATGGCTACCCACCAGGCCAATACCCCCCACAAGGCTACCAAGGGTATCCCCCTCCACCTGGTGCCTATCCTCCACAGGGATACCCTCCTGCTCCTGGTTCCTATCCTCCACAGGGTTATCCTCCACAGGGTTATCCTCCACAGGGCTATCCACCATCTGGATATCATCAGCCTGGCTCCTCTGCTCACACTCAAGGTATCTTGGTTTGATTTCATTTTATTTGATCTCATCTTTTGTCTCTGCATTAAAGTTGTGTTCACTCCAAAAATCATTTTGTCATTAGATTGTGATGATAAATCATTATATTCATTGAAAATGTAATGATGAATCTCTGTAGTTAGAAAAAATAAATAAAATTCATTGAACTTTTTGATACAATTTAACGTTGGGCAAGCATTGATTGTGATCGACAGACCTGGTTGAAGAATGTAAAACATTTTGACATACTTCACTCAAACCTGAAAATTAAACATGGGGTGAAGAATGTATGGAGAACTCAGTGGAAGAACATCGAGTTTGGGTACAATTTGATTCGTTTATGTCTTCCAACATAGGGCATGGTCACACGGGTGCACTGTTGGCTGGAGGTGCTGCAGCCGCTGCAGCTGCTTATGGAGCTCACCACATGACTCATGGTCAGCACGGTGGGTACCAAGCTTATGGTCATCAAGGTGGATACCAAGCTTATGGTCATCACGGTGGCAAGTTTAAGCACCATGGCAAGCATCACGGTGGGAAGTTTAAGCACGGGAAGCATGGAATGTTTGGGGGCAAGTTTAAGAAGTGGAAGTGACCTGAGAAGTTTGAGACTTGTGTTCTGTTGTTCTGCTTCTTGTTGTTGGTTCACTCTTAAGAGAATTTGCATGTTGCAGCTTTTTCTTTAATAAGATGACGTTTGTTACTCTCTCATGTGCTTGTATTTAACATCTTGTGTTGCTCATTTGATGGTTCTGGTTGATTAGAATTTGGGCATTAAATTACTAAATTTTGTTGTTTTAGCTAACATTTGTGCTATTGTGTGATTGTTGGGTTGTTTTCTTGAGCTTATCTATAACACCCAAAGAGAGATAGAGAATGGGTATCAGAGAATATCTTGAAGACAAGTCACTATAATTATAATCAACTCTAGTTGTCAAAGTTGTTAGGAGTTTAAGAATGAATTATTTACTTAAATTACAATAATATACATTTATAGTATCAAAATATTATTCTTTATATCAAATATGATAAATTTTTATTGAAATTAGTATCTTACATTTATTATAAAAGATGACCTTGAAATATCAAACATTTTTTTTAACTCGTTTGATAAAGAGAAAAAAATAATATTTTAATGAATTCTTATAATTATGCTAACAAAAATATATACATCACTTATCCTTATCCTTTCATAGGACCAAACTAGAATGATCCATCTGTTATCCACCTTCATGCTAATATGTAACAGCATTTACAATGGCAAGCAAAGCTCCCAAAAACTACAACTCCAAACGTAGACCATTACTCTTTAACAAATGTACAGAAGATCATCTAAAACCACAAAATCACTGACAAAAAGAATATATCAATCAGATATTTCTATACAAAACCTACAGATTTATGCTGTGAAAAAGAAAAATGTGGTTTGTTCTAACAAACGTTCAGACGATGGGATCAAGATCAAGTTCATCTCCAAAATCTTCACCCTCGTTGAAGAGCTTAAGAAATCGTGCCTTCTCTTCTTCTCTTCTTCTCTTCTGCCAGTATTTGTAAGCAGCCGTCATTCCAGTGATTACAACAAGAGAGGCCAACACACAGAGAACAACTATGAGAGCCACATTTCGTCGATTGCGATTCAAACCAGCATTTTGGTGATCTTGTTGTTCAGAACCTTGATGACAAATATGAAAATAAGAACTTCTGTTCGTAAAATTTGTCAAAAATGTTGTTTGATATGTATATGCAAACAAATTAAAAGTAATTTGTTCCAATCCGAGACATATAGAGAAAACAGAGGTCAGGAATAAAAATCAGATCATAAGTCAGTAAAACTTAGAATCTTGTCTACAAAGAGTGTAAGACTGTCAAATAAGGTTCAACTAACAGAGAAAGCCCAACACATTTGCTCAGATTATAGAAACTGAGAAGTCAAAACAGATGATTTATTCTTAAAATAATTATCCATGAGCAGAAGAACCTTCAAAACCTGAGGATAAAATGCACAGCTTGATTCCAGTGGTTTCCACCACTTGTGGCATTAAGTTTTCAACACAACAATGTTAAAATGCAGTGTTTGCTAAGGAATTTTCTTTGAACAAGAACAGCTTCTGGAATTGAATATGCAGATTTTTCACACTATTTCCTATCGAAACAATTGAATAAATGATTCATAGTAATACCAAATCATTGAATCATCATACGTTTGGCAAACAACTTGATCAATGATTCAACCCAACTCGCAATGGAACTTCCAACCGAGTGGAAAAGGAATGAGAAGCAGAGAATTTTCAACTATCTCCAGAATTTTGAGATAATGGCTATGAACGCGATATCTTATGTTGTTCGGTGCCCTTATGATTCTTAAGGGATCAACCTCCAAGCTGGTCCTCAGTCCCTTTAAAAGGCCTTCAGCTCCTCTCTGCACTTCTTTAGCCTCGAAACATTGCTTGTGTAGCCCTCAACTAGCTCAAAAGCTTCGCCTTTGGCCTCAACCCACTACCTCATCGAAGCCTTCAAAATTAACCTCTCCAACTTCCTTCATGGCCTCGATCCAAGGATGAGAGTTGGCATAAGTACTCAAGCTTTCTTATTTGGCACATACTGAGGCCACACTGCTCCCTTTGCTACTTCTATTTCCTCGACCTCCATGGCCACTCCACTCATTTTATCATTATTAGCATTCTCCAATGATTCAACTACCGAGTCCTAATTTTCCACAACCTCCAAGTAGCAAAATTGATACCAAGAACAACCAACAAGTTAACCAGAGGGAAGCTCCTCAAAAACCTTTTCTAACTCGTTTTGGTCTTCTTCATAAATTTTAAGGCACGCAAGCCAAACGTTATTGACATTCACCAGATCCTTCAGCTCCCATGCCAACTCTTGATGGAATGTTAAAGTGATGATTTCCTTTCGATACTTAGAAAAAAAATTATGATATTGAGGTAGCTTCTTAACTCCATAACAAATAAGTAACGTAATCATTCAATTTTGAACTCAGAACTCTAGATCATCATAACAACCGAAAAACAAAAAATAATGGTCACCATTTTGGGCTCAATTGTGTTTACACAAGCTCATAATGCTCCAATGTAATGAAGCATACATCTTTGAAGGAAAGGTAATGCCCCAACAAAGTAACAAAAAAAATCCCAAAACAAACTTGTAAGCTAGAAAAGGAATGTTTGACCCAACAATAGGTCCCAAGTAACAATGATTTTTATTTTGAGCCCAGGTCAAAGGCAATAGCATTGGTAAAATCATCCTATGATGTTGGAAACTTGTCACTCCATTTGAAATTCTACTTGAATTCAATCCTTATAATGCCAAATCATCTATGACAAAGGTAAGGAAAGAATAAGAGGCTTTAAGGAAGCATGTAGTAGAAGCACCTTATACCCTAGAATAGTCACAAAAAGATAACAAATGACCTTATGAACTTCTTAAAGGCAACTATTGAAGACAAAGGGTTGCTTGCAATGTCCAAGGTAAAAAACAAAGCACTGTGTTGCTACATCTATCACCATAAAATAACTATTTGGTCATTCAAATAGCATAACATTTCCTTAAAATAATCTCAAGGCAATGCAATATTTTTAATGAAAATTGCAAAGGTATACTTACCACAACTAATTCCTTCTTAAACTTGGGTTACTCAATATATTGACCACGTATTCTTCAAAATTTCAAATTTTATTCTATGTTAAACTTTCATTGAACCATAAGGCCACAAGGCATCGTTTACTTTCTTTCACAAGCATGTTCATGGTAAGAACTACTGCAATTTAAACAAGAGCTATCAGTGATCATACACAAAAAAAAAATAATAATAAAATAAAAAAAAAAAAAAAAAATACAAGGGAGTTTTGAGAAAAAAAAGAATGCAAAAGTTTATTCCTTACAAAGAGAAGATAAGCCATAGCAAAAAAGGTAGTGTCATTAGGACATGAAAAGTGATCGAAATCAATGCATAGAGAGCTCATTGCTCAAAACTTTTTTTTTTTCTATTCTTGTCGATTAGCTTCCTAATCCTATTTTTGTAGTGCCTGCCCAAGCCCTCATGGATGACAACATAATATAGGGTGGTGGCCACATTATTCTTCCAAAATTCAAAACCCACAAGGTCAATAAGGTTTTTGCTTGTTTCATGATATGTCAAGATATCCCAAAGTCCTAACTAGAACACCTTGGTCAACATGCTATTAATCCCTACTAAATCTCCCCTTGAGCATTTACTTCATCCATGATGTCTCTTACAAAGAACTCAATCTCCAACTTGAACAACTGGAACAAACTTCGTGCCATCTTTGTGTCAATATCAAGTTCTCCAAGGCCAGCTCAAGGTTCTTCTCAACAGGTTCAAAGTTTCCCTTAAGAATCGCAAAAAGCTTAGCGATTTTCACTATGCACAAAACACTCTTGTTGCATGCATCTAAAGTCACTTGGCAATATACAAGAGTGCAGTCTAATTTTGTTAGAGATTCCTTATCTTTTCCTTGAGGTCTGTTTTTATTTGAAAAAAATAAAGCCCAACTTTTGTACATGCCAGATGCAAATCATGTACTTCATCTACCAGCACTTGATTGATTGTAAGCATCTTTCAAAAGATTGCAAACCACTTTAAAATAGTTTCCACTTAATCCATAATATGTCTTAAGCATAAAGATGCTAACTTTTCCTAAGAAAATCCTTTCTACCATCACCTCAAAGAAAGAAGGGGCGTTGATTCCAAGTTGTTCCCTTAATTTCATTGTTGGAGCATTTGGGTGCTCTTTCCGTCCTCAAGAACTAAGGTGACTATTGTTAAAGATGGAGTAGTGGCTGATGCAAGCCTTTGCATCACCATTGCCATTGAAGCATCATCCTTTGAGCATTCTCTCTTTGCATTATTGAAGTGCTAATCATATGCCTCAATCTCTCACTTATCAACAAGGGTGATAAACAACCAAAAGAAAGTAACAAAAAATGACAAACAATTACACATGGAAGCAAGCCTTTGCATCACTATTGCCATTGAAGCATCATCCTTTGAACCTTCTCTTTTTTAACTCTTAAGGTGCTAATTATAGGCCTCATTAAGTCTCTCATTTATCAACAAGGGTGATGAACAACCAAAAGAAAGTAAATAAAAAATGACAAAAACAATTACACATGGAAGCAAGTGCCAACAAAAATATCAAAAGCAAGATGATCAACCATTGCACTAACCTTTTTGCTTAATTAGAGCAAGGGAAAAACCAATACTCTCCCGAAAATAGTGACTACCACGTAGGCAAGATATCAAACCGTCAAAAATTATTGGCACAAAACCACTAAGAAAAATGATGAAAAACCCTACAACCTAAATGAATAATTAACTCACTAGGAAAACAATGAAGACAAAAAATATTTGCCTTAATAGCTATCAGACACATTTATGTGCAAGGAGTTTGTTACAATAAGATGATAATCCAAAAATAACCAAGTGATCCACCAAACAGCTTGATCCAAGACTCTGCTCATATCATTTTCTATCAAAGAGGTAAAGACATAAATGCTAGACGTCCTTCCACGATAGCCTTTATCAACAATAAACTATTAAACCTATTGGATTCCATCAAAAGCCTTAGGAGAGGTTCACTTAAGGATCCTAAACTGCTTAAGATTCAAAAATGTTTATATACAATTACAATAGCAAGCATGCCTTCACATCATGGAGATCATGGAGCATGCCTTGGCCACACTGATCAATTCGTAGCGATTGGAGCACTCCCACCATGATGCACTATACAAAAGGTACCTCATGGTCAACAAAGAGGGATGATCAAATATCATTTAATCTTAGCTAATCCAATTTAGCTCCAAAAGGATGACTGAAAGTTCCAAGTCCACAAATTTACCACCTAACCCTCATGACTTTTAGAAGAAGCCCATCAAAATGCTCATCTGGACACCACAACTCTATAACCCTTTTTCCAAGACTCAATCCCATTGTAAATGCTTGAATTGCATCTCTATGGGGCCCCTTTTCAACTCCCATGCTTAATGGAAGCTCCCATTGCCTTGTGGATATGGTTTTCCTTATTTTCAGAGGTTTTCATATAAAAATTCCTGACTCCTTGTTCTTCCCTCCTCTACTAATGATTCATCAGGAATGTGATTAAATTTCTGCTAATTTTCACCATACTTAAGAAAAATACCAAAATAAGAATCTACAGAGACTTGGAATTTAGCCACAACAGCTCAAAAGGTCCCAAGCAAAGATTAACAAAGGTTGTTGGCACTCACTGATATATTCTAAACTAAACTTAGGCAATTATGTTGTCATTTACCCTAAGAGTAAAATAAAAAAAACACTTCAGAATTTGTCAAATAAACAAGGATACTGTACTGAGACTGATAAAAGTTAACTGCTAAAAAGAACTTCTATGGAAGGAGGAGCCTAATTTGATCCGTTTTAAGATTTCACTATGCCAAAGGACTACTAACCAGTAGAAGGAATGCAATCAGGGCACACAAAAGTCGCATTGAACTCATTCTCCTTATAACGGATGTATTTTCCATCAACAAAATCTGCAGGACAGAGCTCCCACTCATCAAAGACATCATCAGATTTGAAAGTATCCTTTTCGTAGAAACCGCATCTTTTACACTTCTTTTCTGGAAGCTTGGTTAGTGGCTGCGTACAAGAATAAACCATAAGCCAGTATCACAAAGAGAATTTGCGGTGTTGCAATAAAATTTTGTACGACACAATTCATAAGAAAAGATATTTGCATATAAAAGTATCAAAAAGAAGTGTAGCACATAAAATGCTATGACTTAATATCTGAACAAGTTTTTGACTCTGAATTTTCCAAATGAAACCTCTTGTACATTATAAACATGAAATTTTCTTTGTCGAGTTGGATTTGTGAATGGCAAACAAGATGAATAAGAAAGGTAAGGCCAAAAAATTAAAATAATTTTTAATCCATGGCAATGCTAACAAAGAGAATATTATTTTGGGAGTTTTTAGAATCTGACCATCATTGCAAATATAAGACCACTTTCTTAATACTGAATCAATATTTTCATTACCTCTTCAACTTCCGCTCAAACAAGAGGCAAAAACAACATTATCCATGTTTGTTAGATAGTTAAATCACTCAAGGTTCCACTGATGATTTGGTCAATAAATCAATAAATTTTTTTGTCACTCATCACATGCAAATCTCTTCCTTTTAGCAGCTGCTCTTGGGCATTGGGTTAACTGATTTAATATGTTCACTACATCTATGACAAATATTGTCAGAGTCTAAACATATCACAGCCAATCACATACAGGAGAAAATGCTGCCTAACCATAAGTAAGTTCATGCGCAAAGTGGTTCAACAAGATCAACACATGTACTGAAAGGATAACTGTTTTCACGATATTGTCTTGTAACAGACCCATCAGTAATCCTATTCAAATCATAATTTTTACATTAGTTAGTATCTTGCCTGTTAACCTCTACATTCATATTACAATCGAATGTACAATACTTGAGTACTCTACACAAAAACACCTGATTTCCAATGAATATAAATAGGACCTAGCAATGATCTACTCAACTTCCTGATTGGCTATTGTTGTTTAAAAAACTTTTGTTTTCAAGTAAAATTTTCATTACCACAATAGGCATGTATTACTATCATTGACAAGGTAGAAGTGTTGCATATAATATTGAAGCTATGAATATTATGTAACTACTTTGAGACCTCTGTTAAGATTTGAAAGGCTTTGCCTAGATAAATAGAACAGAATTAAGAACAAAATGGGTGTTAAAGGAAGCTTATCATCCCCTCCTAAATAAATAATTTGGCTAGATAACAATCTTTCATTCTGCTTCACAGTACGCATTATAAATTTTTAGAATACTCTGCATGGCTTGCAGAATATCCATATATTCTAGAATAGATTGATGTAACATGTGACAAATAGATATAGATTTAGAACAAACTACATGAAAACGAAGAACTTCCAATGTACCAAAACTCTCTATTGTTTTGACAAAATAGCATTAATTCTTACATCTCTTGCCATTTAATCATAAAATTACAACAGCTCAAAATCAATCACGAGTTGAAAGAAGCAGAAGAGGCAAATCTAGCATCATGGAGATTATGATAAGCAAGAACATAGTTGGAACTAAATGCATCAAATGGAAAAAGTTAAAAAAATGTTCTCATAAAATTGTCCAATAATTCTATTGGATAGGGATTCCAAAGCCAACAACCAAGTACGATGAGTTGATCGGGCCACCTGGCACTCTTAGAAAGACTAATTGATTGGTTATCAAACCATCTAATTGGAAGTCATTAGAAATAGAAGAAGAAATTTTGGCATTGAGCCCATCCAAATGACAAAATCAAAAAAGCATATAAGTTTGAAATTTTTTAAAAAAGTTGAATGAATTTTAGTATGATTTGAATACGGTTTATCAATGATTCCTTCAAGATTTATATGGGCCATAAAAACAGATAGTATCACAAGGCTAATATTATTGAATTAGAAATTTTAGACTCAGCTTAAATAAAGGGACCCCAAGCAACAAATCATCGATGCAACACTCATAAAAGAATCAAACTCTATGAATTTTTCTTAAAGCAACAAAATTCCGACTTAAGCATAACTATCCTATCCCACCTAAACATTCTTATAACTTCACCAAAAACCTCTTTAAGAAGAAAACTTATTGGAAATCAAAAGGAAGTCTCTTGGACACCACAAAGACTAGAGGAAGGGACAACAACAACCATGATCCAAGGAGAAAAAACAAAGTTCCTATTGAAGAATTGTTATATCTCATGTGCTCAATTTAAAAGCAAACATTTCCCCAAAATGTGAGCTTGATTTGTGAAGTGGGGTGGTTGGTGCATGTATGGGAAATGGAGGGGGCTTGTAGAAAAGGCTAAAGGGAGAGTGGGTAAAAAAGGAATGAGGAAAATACATTAGCACACTCTCTTTTAAGGTTTGAGGTCAAGCATATGAATTATGATTTGATATTTCAATGTAGAGAGATAGGGAAGGGGGTGAGTGAAAATGGGTAAGGGATGAGTGTGTTAAGGAGGAATGGGAAAAGGAGTATTAAGGCTCTCTCTTTAAAGGATTGAGATCAAGAATATGAATCAAAATTTGATAATCAAAGCATTAATTCTTGCATGTGCAAAGAATTGCATATACAATATAATAAACGAAAGAGTTATGCAAAAAGATTGTCGAGAAAGAAATATAACATGTGATAAAGAAAAGAGGATGACTTAATGCAAGCATACAATTGAAAGTGGATGTCTTGTCTAGATTAGAATAAAACTAATTGGATGGCTCAAAAAATGACAACACTTTTAGGTTCCTTGAATTGATTCTAAAAGATTTGATAGTGATTTGGTTCAATTTAGGCTTCAACTCCTTCAAAAACATTTTGATAATTTTGTCCTCTATATGATACTTTAGCAAGTTGAAAGAACTACAGCTTACTGTGCATCCAAAAATCTCATTGAACCTTTGAAATAAAAAAAACATTTTGATATAATTCTAATCAAATTCCAATAAAATTTGTTCTCAAAGAACATCTTAATCATTTTCCCATGACAAATTAGTAATTTTGAGAGTTTTTTAGAATATGACTATAACCCCTTATGGCCCATTGATTGTTTTGGATGGTTTGAAATTAATTTTATTTTATATGAAATTTATTTGACTAGCTAAAACTTTTTGTCATTTTAAACTTTCATTGGAATTTGAGGTATTTCAATAGAAAAATGAGTCCTTAAAAGCATGCCTAATAACTTCAAATGTCCAAGAAAAATTTTGGATATTGTTATGAAATTTTTAACAATCTTTTTACAATAGGGGTGATTTAGTAATCCGATTATCAAAGAGGATTTTTATAATTTTGGGTTTAAAAAATCTTATTTGTTTTTGAAAAATTCAAAAAATGATTTACCATTTTTTTTCTATAATTTTTCATGTCTTTTGTAATTTTTATTTCCCCAAATTTAATAATAATTCTAAAAATGTTTTATCTAAGGTTTATGTTCACATAAAACAATTAAACTTTGGCATTATGCATGAAAACACACAAGATCTAAAATAATGCCAAACCTAAAAGAATTCTCCATTGGTCAATAATACCTATTCACATATTGCCACCTAGCCCAAGGTTTCGAAGTAATGACAGAATATTTTAATTGTTTGTATTGCAACTATTCCATTCAAGATCTAAAGATCTCTAAGAGATTTAGGATATTGACTTAAGACTAAATTCCATAAAAAAAAAGGGAGTTACTCTTCAACAACTTTTCAAACACTTTATCCATATGCTAATAACAAGATTTGTCATTATAGACTTTTGGATATGAATTGGGTCAATCAAATTGACTTAGATTAATGTAAATGACTCATTTTGGATCTGATATGAGTGCATGGCTCAATTCAGGCTCAGTTTACATTGAATCGACAAATTAAATGAAATTTAGCTCCATTTAAGCTAAACTACTCAATTGGCCCAATTTGGTTGTGATCTTGGTTCAAATTGAGGATTTGTCCCATTTTTGGTATAGTCAGACACAATATAATTCAAATCATGCTCTAATTGATGAGATGGCTCAATTAGACTCAACTAGCTAATATCAAGCAAATAAATGAAATGAAGTGCTAGAAATGATGCATTGAGTCTCATTAGGTATTGGATGTAGGTTTTTAGCTGCATAATTGTTAATATGGTTGATTGCATTACCTATTTCATTGTCATCTAACTCAACTTGTTTGGTTTTTTTTGTGTGGATGATAATTGGATGGTGGTGATTATGTTCATTGTGAGTGAAGCGAGCAATGGTGAAATAAAGATGACTGGCAACAAGAAGCTTCATAGTTGATTAAGATTCAAAGAGGTTTGATATGGAGTTTGCAAAAAATTGGCAATGAGTTTGAACGGATGATGGTAAGGGGGAGAGGTGAATAAAGAGGTGATGGCGAGGTTGGATGTGGGAAAGGGACCATGACCACCAAAAGAAGCAAAAAAATGAAGAGTGATGATGTAAGGCAAGCTTTACAAAGCCTCATGGGTAAGAAAATAATATGGTTAGCTATAGTTAAGCTTGCAACAAGGAGAAAGACTATTGAGATAATGGGGTTAGCTATTCCACAAGGATCACAAGCCCAGAGGCAGCCATTGGTGGGAACCATTGGTAGAGTAAATGAGCCATTCTAATGAAGAGTTGCAAAGGGAGATGCCCATCAACAAAGGAATAAGTGAGTAGGTGCTCACCAATATGGCATCATCCTAGTCAAAGGAAGCAGACATTCGGTGGTGTAAAACTATAGGAAAAAGGAAGGGTAAATGACAAAAAATTAGTAGAAAGACAAATAGAAAATGAGGGGTTTTTCAAATAAAAGGAGATAAATAGATAGAGAGAGAGACAGAGAGACAAACAGAGATAGAGATAAAGATAATGAGAAAGAGATAAGAGGAAAGAGGAAGAGAGTCAAAGAAGTTGGAGGCATGTTGAAGAACAAGTTAAAGAATTTTAGATTAATGAAGAGGGGAGGAATATGAGAAATATGAGGGACAATTATGGAGTTTTGATGGCGTTTAAGGAGAGAATAGGAATACAATTGGTTTAAGAAGAATGGGAAGGAGAGGAGAGTAGAGAGAGAGAAAAAGAAAAAAAAAACAAGATGAAAATGGAATTAGTAGAGCAAGGAGAGAGAATGTGTGGTAAAAGATAACATTGAAAAAAATGTGCACACATCGTTTAAATAATACATATATAATTTCTTTACATGTGAGAAGAATTATGTTTGCACAATTTAAATAATACATGTGCAAAGTATGTACATTATTATGAATAATGAGTCATAATTCTACACAGATTAAATAATGTCTATATGAAATTGAAACATAAATTGAATAATGAACATACTTTTATAAATAATTTATGTATAAACTATACATGCATTAGTAAAATAATGTACGAATAAAACAAGTGAATGAATTTACGTAGTGCGTGTATAAACATATCAAAGGTGCACATCATTATATGCATATGATTAAAATAATGAATAAGTAAACATTGCAAGGATTAATAAGTCACATGAATATACTCATATAAACTAAATAATAAATGCATAAAATGTGTGCATTAATTAAATAATGTGCATGAAAGTTTATACATATGGATTAAACAACAAAACCCAAAAGTTTGTGCATATGTATCCAACAAATGAGAATACAATTGAATTTACATGAACATAAATTAGATAATAGACAAATAAGTTTTTTTAGAGAGAAATAGTCAAACAATAATTGATAAAATAATTGGTTTAAACAAGCTACCAAAGATAGTGACAAAAGAAATTCCATAAATTTTGTCATAGTAGTCAAAATGATTATTTGAACTATATATTTGATAGTAGTTTTAACAATATAAGTTATGTAATTTTAGAAGGATACTAACAAGATTGTATCTTCCATGGACACTACCATTCACAACTAAAAATTGAATTCTCAGAGAATGACACAAATTCCAATTACCACAACAATTCTATTCAAGGATTTTGTCATAGATTTTTTTAGCAGATAAGAGCTACAACCTCATATGATTTATGGGGTCTATATAGAATGAAGCAAAGATATAAAAGTTTAAAAAACCAAAGACAAATCATCATAAGGAAGCAAATAAAAATGATAACCCGAGTAGACATATAAATATAGATATAGATATGAGAATGAACTAGCACAAATGAAACAAGAAGATAACCACTAATTTTTTGTACTACAATGTTGTTTGCATGCTTGATGAAATATATGACTAAGTTATTATAGTAATAGAAGTCCCAAACATTTTGAATCCATTGTAAAACATAGTAGTTAAATAGATGAAGAGAGGTCTTTCACAAAATACTAAAAACATGGGATAAAATCATTGCACATGAAGTGAGACCAATGATATTTGTGCTTGATATTGGTTTGAAAAGTATTAGAGTTGAAATGCAAGGTAAGACGATGTTAAAATGGATAACAAATTATACATTAAATAGTAGGAATAGAAAATTGCATATTCAAGGATAAACTCAAAGAGAGCTAGCTGAGATGGATTAAACATGCAAATCAAACAATAAATAAATGCACTAATAAGGCAAGAAACTATTACATTTTGTTCAAATAAAACGAGGAACAAGAAGACAGAAAAAGATAAGATGGGCAATAATTAGGAATGAACTTGCATTTGTGGGGCCTGAGGAACTGTTATATGGTTAAGCAGAATATAGACAAAGAATTCATGAATCTAGCTTATTTAGTATCATTAAGCCTTGTTATTTCAACTATTGCCATTTGATAAAATATTTGAATAGTGTCAACTAGAACTAATTGACCCATCTTCACACTTTGCATATGAACAAACATAAGATGAAATAGATGTAAAACAGGATAATCTAAAAGAGACTAAGATACATGAAGTCCAAATTCATCATGGGTCTTAGACCACATCACAAGAAAACGCCCAACAATGAGCATAAAAAAGAGCTATGGGTCGTAATGGGTCATTTAAGAGAATTAAAATGTTCCTGTTTTGCATTAGGCACTAGATGCCTCCCCTCTACTGTTTTGGTTGAATGTTACTTTTTTTTTTGCATTTATGATTTTAGATTAAAGCTTGTTTAATCGCTTAATGGCATGAATAAAAGATGATTCTTTGGAATTTGTCAAATTTCAGTACCTTAGCATATGTTGCATTCGTGCACAGAAAACTCCCTTGATAACACGTAAACTAGCTTTCTCTTTATCTAGATCATCAATCCTTCCTCTCTTCACTGCACTCCTTTCTACCTATGGTACTACAACTTCAAGTTGGCTATCACTGCCTTGTACCCAAGCCCATTGTCGCCAAGCCCTTCTTGCCCACCCTTCCTCTTGTTGCAATGCCACATCAATCCGACTACCACTACCTTTCACCAAAGACACGCCGTCGCCGCCTCTTCCCAAGCTTGACCTCCACTCGACCTTCCCTCCCCCTGGCCATCAGTGATACCCTCCTCTCCTAATTGATCGTCAAGCCTCCCTCTACCCATTAATCGTTGATCTTCCTTTTCCATATCGATTGTTGATCCTTCTTTGCCCCACCAATCATGAATCATGGCAAAGGGAGAATTGTTAGGTTCCTCAACCCAAGTTGCTACAACCTCAACCCCATCCAAAGCCTGACCTCTACTCGTCCTCTCACCTACATTGTTGTACCGACCTTGGTACTACTAAACCACATTGAACCATAAGTTGCCATGCCCCCTCTTCTCATGCTACTATTTCCACTCCTCTCGTAAGGACGTATCCCGCCTTCAGAAGAAAGATGATTTGTAACTAAAGCATTATAGTACTGGAAAGTTAACAATAATCAATTCAAACATGCAAGCCAAATGAACAATTTGGTTTAGAACTTATAACAGCCAAAAACAAACAAACCAAACAATTTTAGGAATTGAAACCTAAACGTTGATTCATCTAGTGAATGAATTTTTGTGTTCTCTAGTCATCTGCTTTCAAAAAAATAATCATGTCAAACAATTTTCAAAAAACTCAATTTAAAACAAAAATCTTCATTTACATGCTTTGACAAAGAACAAAATAATAGTCTTGCTACTTGTTGATACAACAAAGAGATTCAAGGTATTAAACAAAAGATTATTTTTTATTGGAGATGTAGGAGTTAAAATGTGAACATGGAGGTTGATCTTATAAGAGATACCTTTAAAACAGCTTATTAAAGCTTTTGAAAAGCTTATTGTTTAAGCTTAGGCAAAGACCTTTGGGCAACTTATAAAGCTTTTGGACAGCTTATCATGCATTCAGCTTACAAGAGCTTTCACGTAGCTTATAGAACATTTGAGCATACTAGCCAAAAAGGAGCTCTTGATGTTTGAAGCTTGGATAAGGAAATAAGCTTTAAGCAAAGGAGAATTTTGGGCGCGTAAGGCTTAGGCAAAGGAGAACTTCAGGCAGTAGCAAAGCCTTCAAGTAAGTGAGGTTCGGGAAAACGAAAGAAATGGCCTAGAGCTTGGGTAGGGAAGATGCTCGATGCAAGCAGAGAAATCCCTTTCGAACAGCAAGAAAGCTGATGTATGAACTAGAGTTCGTGGGAAACTTCTCTAAGAAAGAAGAAAGGAGCTTTTGTCACACTATGGGTTTGGTCTCTTCAATCAAGCTTAAGGGATCTTCTTATGGTCATTCTAGGCTAAAGTGCCAAATCTAGCAAGATTCCTTTTCTCTCTTGTTCTATACCAACATGATCGTAGTTCTAAAGTGCGAGTAAAGTGTTCCTCTTCTCCTTAGTCTCATGAGGTTGTTGTGCTAAGATGCAGATGAAGCATTGTATGTGACAGCAGAACACGGTGCACAGTAGGGATACATTGTGTGCGACAGCGAAGCATGGTGCATGTCAGCAATGCATTATGCTAGGCAGCATCTTTTGGTAGGCATCGTGGCCCTTATTTTTCCTTTTGGTATATTGTTTTTTTTTTTTTTGCACTTCACTACTTTTACATTTTAAGCTTAAGGCCTGCATCTACTTCAATTAATTATAGTTAATGATCAATTAATTAATCTATCAACTCTTATTTCCATTTCTCAAAGCCAAACCAAAAATATTAACCAAAGCATCTTGAGTTCAAAACCATTAGTCAAGCCTAATCGACCTATTCATCAAGTTGGACTATTTAATGCACACTCTAAATAATCCAAAACTATATTTATTTTATGTAGTTTTTGAAGTATATAACTTTGTTATGGCTAGAGCATAGTTCAAGTATGTTTCTTTTAACATAATACAAAACTGTTCAAGGGAATTCTTGAGATTTTCTTTTACCTAAATGTATCAATTTTCACTATTTTGCTGTATTTCCTAATTATATTGTTGTTTTTGTATAAAGACAAGCACTAGAACTTCCTAAATCATCCATCAAAATCATTCCAACATTAGGACGGACGCACGCACGCACGCACAGATGCACAGACGGACGAACGCACGGACGGACGAACGCACGGACGGACGGACGCACACACGCACGGACGCACGCACGCGCACACACACAGAGATATATATATATATATATATATATATATATATATATATATATATATATATATATATATATATATATATATATAAACTTGCAACCCAATATGAAGGATATAAACGGTCAAAACTCTCAAGTGGCACAAGCTTAGCAAAGAAAATCAACAAAGCAAAAGCCGGATGAGCTGAGACCTACGTGACGAGAGTCAAGATGCAACGTTCAAAAGAGTTATGATCAACTCTGATTCACTATCTTAACAACTACCAATCAGATCTAACAAGAGGAGCTTTCTTAAACAAGCATGGCCACTTTCCAACATTAACCCTAATTGGTCGCAACCATATTTCCAATTAGCTCCTCAAGTTGAAATGCTATTTAGAAATCACTACAGCTATATTCCTCGCTTGCCCATTGGAGATAGCTAAAGGATTTCTAATGAAAACTTAGCATACAATCCATTCACCATCCAAGTGATCCAAAATCCAACTCAGCTACCACCACTACTTATGATAAACTTTAATCATCTAACAATTACATCATTTGGATTGTAGGGCCAAAATAAAGAAATTTCTTACAACATTTGACATGACAATATAGCCACCTAAACATAATTATGCTTGAGGTACACAAAAGGAGATCTACAAGTACCAGTCAGAGCAACCTCATTGGATAGGATTTTATATTACAAGAAAGGTGGGGAACTCTATCTTCAAAGAGTAATTTTTGTTGTATTCATTTATCATCCCATGTAATCTAAAGCTCTCAAAAGCTCTATGTATAATATTGACTTCGTTAACCTAACAAGCCCATGCTTCAACAATTCCAAGTTCAACATAAATAAAAAAATATATGAAATTTTTAATGCAAGATACATAAAAAATAAATATATCATAAATTTCTTTCTCTCTCTCTCTCTCATACACATACACAAATCCAAGTAAAGTATATAAGTAAAACCAATATGTTATCTTGATCCTCCTTTGTTTTCAATCTCGCACTTTACTAATAATAGTAGAGTAAGAGGTGGACTCAAAACAAAATTAACTAGTGCTAAATGGTCAAAGGTTCGGTGGGTAGACACTCCCTTCTTAAAGAATTGTGCATGACACTTCTACCTATAAACGTGAGAAGTGATGCATGCACAACAACTATTCCAAGAATGTGAAAAAAAGTCTGCAAGGTGGATCTTCCAAGATGGAAGTGATCAAACAATGAGTAGTTAAAAAACACAAACAAGTTCACAATATAAACATATATACATTTATGCATGTATATATATGTAATATATATATATATATATGTAATATATACATATATAAATATATATATATATATATGTTAAATAGTGTCAATAAAATGTATTGATATAAATATGATAATCAACTAAAGTTTAATAAAACATGCATGAATTGAGTGAAAGCTGATAATTGAAGCAAAGTGTATCAATCTTCACTCAAAAGATGAACAACTCAAGAAACTAAATGTTATTTATTCAACCACCTAATTTACAAACAAAAATGCATCATACCTGCCATGACTCCTCACCATTGAAAATATATAACACATGGCTTTTCTTTACATCTGGCAAGATTGTTTTGTTCTTTTCCCCATGACAATGAAAATAAATGATTGGATCAGGAAGGAACCATTCATGAACATCAAAAATTTCTATTGAACCAAGTGTAACAATATTCATAGCACCAATTCCTGCAAGCATAATATAACCATTTACAAAGTTTAAAAGTGTAAAAAAGGAAAAACAAAATACTAACTATTGAAGACAAACAATATTCTATTACTTGGATATACCATTGATGTAAGAAATAAAAAAAGGAATTTTTACTAATAAAATTCAGTAGATTGTAGGCTTCATATATCTAACAAATTTATTCAATGAACGTATAAAAAAACAAGATCCAAAGACATTTCAATTAAACAAAAAAAATTCTCTATCCAACCACCTTTTATATTTGTATAACAAAATAAAAATTGAAACATGAATAGAAACCATAAAATTGACTAATTCTTTATTGTATTTAATACTTAATTTCTATAATGTATTTCGATTGTACTCACACCCCATTCTTTTAAAAACACCATTCTCATTTTAAAGAAACATATACACTACTTAAAAGACTTATTTGTATAGTCAACTCTCATAATGGGTTAGAGTGTCATTTTATATTATATATATTTCATATCATTGGTAATAGCAAAATTGAAGATCAGGCTCCACCATTGAACTATTATAAAGTTATTATAGTTATGAGAATCTTAAGGTGGTGGATAAATTACAATATAGTGAAAAGTACAAATGAAATATTTGAAATTTTAAAAAATCAAAATATATCAAAAAATAAAGCTTAGGAAAAAGTCAACCAAAATTATTCATACATTATTGATCATTGAAGATAAGAAAGCTTGAATTTCTTAACATTATTCTTAGACATAAACAACCATTTATTCACAGAGAATATTCCATAACTTCTTACAAACAAAAATAGAGAGGCAAACACTTTTTAAATAATTATCTTAACAAAAAATGGGACATCAACGCGTACCATGAAGGCATGACCCTTGCTAAAATTTAGTCGATTTTAAAAATTTTCTAAGATCCCTCTACAATATTTTCAAATAAACTTTCAAACTCTACTCTTCAATCTAGAGAATAAATATCTATAATTCTCAACTTATCTACTAATAATTGAAATCTTAAGCATAGCTTATGTAAGGAATTCTACTTGCCATTTTGTTGTTGAAACATAAGAGAAGTCTACAATCTGCTTTCCAAATTTTTTTATGGATGATGGCATATCATTACTATATAGTTTCATGGAGGTTCATCTTGACACTCTTAGATCTTTTATTAGCCAAATTCAGCCACAATAATTCACAAATACTATAAAATAGCACTTTAAACTCAACTTCAACGATGCTATGAGCTTCTATTTATTGCTTCATTCCTCTAGGTTGTTGAATTTCCCCAAGCCATTGTGCAACTCCCAATGGATAGATATTCTCTTCTCTTGAACTAATTTAGCACCAACAAATGACTCAAATTTTCTTGTTTTCCAATCTTAAATAGTAGACCCTTACTAAAAGACCCCTTTAAAGTATCTAATATTTGGTTGCCCATGTCAAAAATGTTGCTAAGTTCATAAGCACATAAATTTGTTCATCAAATCAACGGCAAAAGCAATGTCATGTCAAGTGAATAATACATAGATGAGCAAAAGATATGTGTGCGTGTACACACGAGCAGATGAGACCATATTTCTCTTGCCAAATTTATCTTTATCAATCCCTATTTCTTTCTAGTTCATCTCCAATGGTGTCTTACTCTATTTGCTTGGCAACCTCAACTAGTTTGAGAAAGATGAAGTTATGTCGATCATGAGCATCCTATAGGACACTCTTTAAAAGTTTTGTTTCAATCACATGTTGTTCATGGTTTTGGTCTGAAGCACTACAATGTTTGCTACACTTGTGTAGAATGACTCTTTCAGGGTTGCATTTCCTACCTCATTGCAAGGAACTTGACTAGGCTTGATACATCTATTGTTTAACATGTTATTTGGAATGAGGGAAAACACTAAGCTTTTGTAGGGTAAGGGAGCTCACCCACCTTCATCGTCATTAGTGAGTTTTGGTTTACCCTAAAATCTGAAGATGGCACCTGTAAGGCTCTTGCAAGTATAGTGGGACTCTTTCACTCTTCTTACCTTGTATAGATATTTAACCATTGAGTCCTCACACAAGATCTACCATTGGATAGGTTTAGTTAACATTCACCTTATCTTTTTTTTTTTTTTTTTTTGGCTTGGCTTCTTTTACACTTCTTCATCACTTCCCAAGCATACATCGTATTATCATGTTACAGTAGATTTACACCAGTAGCCTCATATGGACCTTCTAACCAAATAAAATTTTAAGTTCTAATTATAGTTTATGCAATTTTTGCTCAAATGCACTTGAAGCTACCACAGTAACTTACCTTAGTAAGACTATCGACTAATGAGCATTGATGGCAAGCCAGAAGTGCCCTTCTTATGGAGCTGACAACAGCCAGAAATGGGCTTCCTTCTATGACCGGAAAGGAACTTTCCGACCATCAAGTACTTAAAATCATTATCTTCTATCCTTGAATAGCTAAACACCTTGAAATTTGAAGGTGATTTCTTTCACTCATCAAAGCAAAGATCAGAATACCTGAATCGTGCAATAGGCAATCATCCATATCAAAATCCTATTCAAAGACCAAGCAGAGAATGAAGCCCACTTTTCGCTGGTTCGTTGGAGAACGAATTCAGCTTTAAAGTAATATTTTGGCATGACTATCATCAATGAGCAAACAGATAAGCACATGATTCGAAAACTTACCACGGAAGTTATATTTCGCCAAATGGTTTACAGATCAACAAAACGAAAAGTAATACAGGCAGGGAATATACGTGGCAGCCACTTGCTCACCTGGGAAGGAATAGACAACCAAGAGGAGCGTAGGAATCAAGATCCCGAGAGGCAGCATATACCCTGTTCTTATGCAAGGGGAGAGGAGATAGAGAGACCCGATGGAATCGCACAGCGGAGAGATCATCCAATGATGCCTACAGTGGCGAGGGAGGGAAGCCCAGCCAAAAGAGCCTTCGCCTGAACGAACTTTCTGGAGCGACGACCGGACCGCCCACGGAACCAGAAGTCGGTGGTTTTGTCCAGCTCCGTCGTAGACCGGAACCATAAACAGTGGATGTTAGCCTCACATCTCCTCAGTATCATGGTCGGTATTTCTTTGCAAGATTGGTTTTATATTAATTTTTAAATTGTTTTTAATTCAAAGTTATAAAAATAAAAATAAATAGTTTTTTATACTTTTATTTTTTTATATACATATTTTTTCTTACTAAAATCTTATTTTTAAATTTCTATTTTGATTAACTTATATTGGCAGAGTCTGGAAAAAAGGTTTTTAAAATTAAATTTTTAAAAAATAATTTTTTGTTACAAAATAAATTTATGAAAAAGGTTAATTAAAATTTTGATATTTTTGAAGTTAAAAAAATTTGAAAGTTAATTTGAACCTCATCATACATGTAAGAACAGTAATTGTTTAACTAATAATAGAAAATTCTAAAAAAAATAAAACAAATTCATATTTATTAAAAAACATTTACTGTTTTTTACACATATCTTGATGAAATATAGTTTTAGCGAGACACCTAAATCACTAAATAAATCAACTATTTTTCAAATATGAAAAACATTTTCTCTCACAAAATGTAATTAATATTTCTATTAAAAAGTTAAAGAATAATTAAACATTTTTAAAATTAAAATTTCAAGCTTTGTTATAACTTAAAAAATATTTAATCAAGTGTTAGCTTAAATAAATTAAAATAATGTCAAGGGATTAAGCCACATTGAAAACACTATCACTAGAAATAAATCAAATATAATATTCAAAATTTTGTTAACATATATGTAGACCTCAAGTTAAAACTTGAGCTTAAGCACATATTATATATTTAAAAAGTATATTAAATTTTAATATTCATCGAAGATTAATTCTAATTTTACTTTTGTCTTAATTTTTTTTAATTAGATAATTCTTTTAAGCACAAATTTATTACTATATCATATGTTAAAATATCAAAGAATTTGTCTAATCACAAATCCAAATTTATTTTATTTATTTTATTATCATAAAAAATATAAATACTCTATATAAGAAACAAATACATAACTCTTATTATAACTTAACGTAACTTATAAATAACTAGAATTTATTTTAATTATGAAGGTTTTGTATGCAATTTTGTTGTATGTAGTTATTTGTAAATAATTTGTATTATAGAGTCAAATATTCAAAAAATTATATGTGAAAAAAACAAAATGATGTGAAAATTTAAAGATAAAAACAAATAAGTTAATTAGATTTTTCTAATCCCATTTCATTAATTAGATCTTTGAATGTTTGAGACATAGTTATCATCTATTAGAGTTTAAAGATTTCACGATTCAAATCTTTATTATTATCTTATTTTCATTTGTATATTATTTATAAAAATGTCAATATTTTTCGAGAAGAAAATTTATGAAAATGAAAGAGAGAATAAGCAATATGAAAATAATGAAATTATTTTTTTTATTTGAAAAAGATAAAAAAAAAAATATATATTATCTTTTTTAGAACAAAAGGATGAAAGATTTGAATAACATATCTCAAATAAATGAATGTAGGTAAACAACCCTGTTTTTGACTTCGATATTCCATAAGCCAACTCCTACACTATATAAAATAATGCAATGCATGGCTTCATTCATGTTATTCCTCCATAAGTGGGGCTAATATGAGTAGGAGAAAAAAACAATGCAAGCAAGCTCATTTTAAAATATCATTAATTATTTTATAGTATATTGATATTTAAAGATAAAATTACTTGTAAACTAACATAAAAAAGTTATGAATATTTTTTTAACTAAATTATTATAAATTTTATTTATTTTATAAATATAAATAAACTATTTTTATTTATATGATAAAAAAAATAGTTTTTGTTGAATTTTGATTTTTACATCATTTTGGACTCATACTATATCATTTTAGAACATGATTCATGAATGTTTGAAAAAAATTACGTAAAATTCTTATAAATAAATAAGACTTCTTAAATTATTGAAAGATAAATGATTATTATGTTTCCTATATATTAACATTGTTAAACATAATCTATTATTTTACATAAAGCATAATTAACTTTTGAAAAACTTTTAAACAAACTCAATTATGTTCATAGAGTGGTTATATTTATTTGTCGTGGCATATTATCTTGCTTATTTAAGTGATTATTGATCATCAATTTTTTCTTTCTCCATAAATGACCTAGAATTCCTTTAGCTTGTTAAGATTTGTTAGTCCATCTCAATCATAATAGCATCTTCTCTTTTAAATTAGGTGAATATTAACTTTGATAATTTTGATGTCTTTCTTTATCTAATTTCAATACTATGATTTAGGACAATGTCACCACCTTTTGGTATCGTGGGGGGTTCATTTATATAACTTTGTTAAAGTTATTATGAAGATCAAAAAAGTTTTGACTATTATATTTAAGTATCATCTTATGTAAGGAGCGGTGCGATAATGTTTGCTTTAAGAGAAATTAGACCATCATTGTCTCTGATGTTTGTCGTGCTATTAAGGACAAATAAAATGTCTCATTAGCTAGAGTTGGCAGTAATGATCTCAATATTTAGTCATATTATTATCTCTCATGTATTTTAGTTTGTTAATATTATTACTAATTTCTTTTAACAATCTACCAACCACTGAAGCTTGTTGCAACTATGGATACTAATCGCTACTATTATAGCATACTATATTGTATAGGTTTTAATTGGTTTATCATATGTATAAATATAATTTAAGTATGAATTCTAATTTTAAAATATTTGCAAAATATAACTCATGTATGGTATAGTTTTAAGATGAATGTTGTTTTATAAATATTATCAAGATGGTTATATTAATTTAATGAAGTTAAAAATTTTATTTGCTTAAAAAGAAATACATATACTAAACGTTTATTATATTTTCTCAATTTATTATCTTTTGTAATCTTCTTGACTCTAATTCAATCTTTTTTCAGGCTTTATTTTAATTATAAATTTGTTTTCACCAACGTGCCATACGATGCATATCGTCCTTCTCTTGTATATTATTTGTATATTTCATTGTTAAACCAACTTTATTAAATGCTGAAAGAAGTGGTATTTATAGGGATTATTTATATAGCTGTAGTATATTTTTAAAAAAAATCTATTTTTTTTTATATTTGGTTTATATGTGTAGTGGGTTTTTTTTTTTTTTTAATTTTGAATTGTCAAAATTTGTTGATTATTGGCAATTGTTATTTGTAATCGCAACACAAACAAGTACCTAAAACTATTGGGTACAATTTCATCGACACAAAAATCAATTACTATTTGTGAACCTGAAAGCATGTGATGTATTATTGTCATCAAATGAAGAGAAAATAGATATTAGATCATACGAATCGGGTCAGTATAAAACTCCCTTGGAAGTATAAATCATTTCATACACGGACGATGTAAGAGTCACCCTCAAAGCAAACTCAAATGTGCATATTAAGGTCATGCCTAAAAAGTGAGAACACAACCAAGTGTAAGTACACTCAATGAACGTAATGATGAAAAAAAACATTTGTATATTGACAATAATTATACAAGTCAATGGAGTTATCTCTCTTGACAATAGTTAGCAATAATATTAGCATGACAAAAAAATCCAAATATTTTTCTACTAATAAATAAATTAAATAATAGTAAAAATAATATGAATATTAAATATAGAAAGTTTGATCAAGAGATTTCTAAACAAGCAACTTCAAAAATAGAGAGGGCAAGGGCAATGACTCTGGTGATACAATCATAAGAAAAAAAGAATAACTTTATTACAATATTTGGGTTCTGTCTTAATACTTAAAATAAAAATATTATGATCCTAAGATATCTTAAAATGTTATAAATAAAAACATCAATGAGTCATAAATAAAAGTCAATTAATCTTCACATAAGAATAAAAAAAGGTCAAATAATACGAGTAAATAACATAATTCTCTTTACAAAAGAATCATGAAAGAGAAATCTAAGATGATTCACATTCTACCTCTTCTCATCATCAAAAACATTGAATCATAATTCTTTAAACAAGTCTCTCCAAAGAGTGTTGATAGTCATAAATTTGGGACATCTTAATTCTACAACGATTAGGACCTCTAGATGCATCGTAAATCCAAAGAATCTTTTAATAGAAGAATGAATGATATTCATTCAAAAATTCATGCAAAATATTTAAAAAAAAGAATAAAATAAAAAAAAATATATATGCAGACAAAATAATGAAACATGAAGGAGATGAGAAAACATGTTTGATATCATTTTCTATATGAGCAGTACTCTCATAATTTGTCTCAAATAAAACTTCTAAAAAAAATCATTTGTTTTCATAATATACAAACTTACATTCATGAATTAAATAGTTCAATTAATACATAATCTATCAACAATAAGTCAGTTAGTTAATTAGTTATTTGGATATCAAATTCATTGAATTTTTATCAAATCATAAATTTTCAAAGATTGTTTTGATTCAAGAGAATATAATTTTATATTTCCTCTTTTCAATTTGCTAATGACCAACAATGGAATTTTTAATGATTTTTCTTGACTCTTTAAAGAAAAAAAGATATGAAATCATCAATAAGATAAAAAGAGTGTAACAATCTTAATAACATTTGCTTCTTTTTTACTCTAAGTCTATGATGATATTAGCAAGTTGGTTCAATACTCCAATTATGTTTTAGTAATTTGTTTTAGAAAGTTCGATCTTTATGAAGTCTTTCATGGAGATTTTTTACAAACAAGGATGAAGTTGAGAAGGAACCCGTCATATCATGAGCATCTTTGAAAAGCTCACCCTTGTTTAGAAAAGGGAGATTTTTTGTTCATCGTTGTTCTAATCCTCTCCAAAAAGAAATCATTTTTTAAGTGCATTCATCTATAACTTAGACTTTTTCAGCTGGTTGAGACAAACATTGAAGACGAAGACGGAGTTGAATACATATTCCACTAAAGCAACCAGGGGCCCTTTTCCGTCCAGTTGGCATTCACGTCGACGCAAGGAGAAAACATTTTTCGATGATTCTTCTGCCAATTGGAGTAGTTTAAGACGAGTTCGTTGATTTCGATTAGTTCTTCTGCCTTCTCTCCACATGCTATATATTTCAGCAATCCCCGCGGTGTGAAACCGAAGGAAGAAGTGTAACCTGGTCTTCTACTACTGCTCGGCTTTCGTTCACCGGGGGTAAGGAATAAATCAGAACTTTCGTCTTTTGAATTATTTCTGAAGGTTTGCTTCGTATCTGTAGCTCTTCCAGATGTATTTGTGGCTGATTTCTTTGCTGATATCACCGGCTTCGAATTGGTTTCTCGAAATTTCTGTAGTTTTAGAGAGGGGAAGATTTGGGTTCTGTGGCTTCGTGATTCCTGGTAATGTTTGCTTGTGTTTTGCCATGCGGCCTTGTTTGTAGGTCTAACAAAGGTTGAAGTGATGGTTTCTTCGTTCAGTAATTTTGTTTTGCTTGCCAATTGTTTGTCCTAGGTGGTCTTCATCTTGCTGTAAGGGCTTGGAAAGAGGGTTTCTTGTAGGAGAAATTAACATGCGTTTGATAGCTGTATTTGGAGATTGTGATTGCTTTTGAATAGAGTTTTTAGGTGCATGAAATAAGAAAAAATTATGCGAGTTGTTGATTAGCTTTTGAGATTAGAAAATCCGTTTTTCATAATCTAGGGTTGATAGCTTCCTCTTCTTAAAAATCATACAATCTAGGGTATTTAGAGGCATTTTTATGTGTAATTAACGGTTTTAAGTGTAGTTCTGATAACTATCTTGGTTATCATGAATCGACTTTAATCTAATCCATTTATGACTTGAATTGATTAAATATGCACATTTGATTACATACATACATATTTATTACATAAAATATACACATACATGTGTGTATTTACGTATAAAAACAAACACATATTTTTATGAGCATATATACTTTGGTGAATGAAACAACTAAAAGGATTGGAATGATAAAAAATTTCTCTATGGAAAATTACACTAACTCTTATGACTTCATTTACATTTCTTTTTGTAGACCATTGAATTGATCCAAGGTTTGACTTGATTATCCAAAATTCGATGGTTCTTGGATCAAACGTAATTGACCTTGATAAAAAAATCAATTAACAGTTTGATCTGATTTGATTATTGACATGATCAAATCTGATTAGTGACCCAATACAAATTTTTTTTGGGCCAGATCTGGTTCGAGGTTGGTCCAATCTGAATTCAACCCATTCATAGCCATTAGTCTCATTTTCAAGGTGGATATGGGGTGACTTGCCTTGCATTTGCTTCAAAAAGGTTTCTTCTTAATGAAAGTATTATTTCTTAATTTTGAACTGTTGTGTGATTAGTGTCTCTATTTTTTTCTGTTTATGCATAATTTTGTTGTAATCATTCCTTGATATATCTATTCAAGAGTTAGGTTATTATTTATTTATTTTTCTTTTTGTGTTCATTTTGGTTACAGGAGGATCAGGAGTTAGATTTCTCTATTGAAGCTATGGCAGCAAGTTCGACAGTAAATATCGCCCTTGGGGTAGCATTTTTTGGTGCTCTTGCTTTCATATTTGGTATCATTGCTGAAAACAAAAAGGTAATGAACTATAGAAGAGTTTTTCATTTTTAGAATTCATCAAATATGTATTTTCATGTATTTAATCAAATTGCTTATGGTTGTATATTTTTAGTCTTATTTTTTTCTTAGAATTACATTAAATCATATATATGTGTGGGGAATGATAGAAGGAGAAAGACCACCTTTTGGTACTTGCATTGAGTAGGCTTGTTGCAAGTTAGTTTCTCATCTTTCCTATCACTTGTTATTTATTTTTTGCTATTTTGCTTTGTAATATGGATGGATTCATCGATTTTAAAGTTTAGGTTTTTGGAATCAACTTCCCATGAATGAATCAACACAAGGCAATGAGGAAGCAGTTTGATGAGGACAGCACAACTAAAAACACCAAAGCTGAAAGTTTATAGAAACATGATGAAATACCCATTGGCTTTAGTACCTTTAAGATAGCTTTCAAGTGCTCAAAACTTGAACTTGTTTTATATCTAATCACAATTCTCATTACATATACAATTATACATTAGGGCACATCATAACATACATGGTTTACCAATTGTTCATACATAATGTATTTTTACCATCTATATTTGCACCTCATCATTAAGATATGATAGTAATATAGCATAGAACATCAATTTTTAATCTCATATCTTGTTTATTGCTTCATACATATGAAAGCTTTTTTGCATCATGTATTTGTGGTAACAATTTTCAAAAGAAAATAGTCTTAACATGATAATTTATAAAAGTATTTCAATAAAATGGATGTCCTTCTTCCATAGAAAACTTTTGATTGATAACCTTGTCTTACAACTTCAATTGGGTTGATGTTTTTAACAATTTTGTTTATAGCCTAAGTGGGGAACTCCAGTACAAATGAAGGGATATGTCATGTGCAACTTTCCAAAGGATTCCTCGGTAGCATTGGGAGCTTTATCTGTGGTGGCTCTTTTGATTTCTGCAGTTCTTGGGCTGCTCTCTGTCTACTTCCCTTACAATGGACAACGTGTACCAAAACATGCCCTTTTCCATGGCACGACCATGCGCGTATTCTTCCTCGTCGCAACGTAAGTGTCCTTCTTCGACAAACTCATCCAATGTGCACCCTTCTCGCAAAAATCCATGCTTATCAATTTGCTGCCATAGGATGTTAGTATTCATGTATTGTGTTCCTCAGGCTGGTGACCATTTTTGCCGAGGCAATGATGATGTGGGCGACAATCACCGAAGGCCTTCATCGCAGCTGGAACCTGCACGAAGAGATGGACTACAAATGCCCGACGGCGAAGACCGGGTTGTTTGGTGGTGCCGCCTTTTTGGCCCTGGATGCATCCCTTTTCTGGCTTGTGTGCCAGATGCTGACACTTAATGCAAGATCAGACTACTTGGACTATGAAGAGCAAGACAACATGGGAACTTATGGGAAGGTTCTCACCACAGATTATGCAGCTGATGGTGCTGGAAATCCATGAACAGCTTCCTGAAGGCTCCTCTTTCTTGTCATAATCTATTAAGAAGAACGAATAAAACTATACAAAACTTGTACCTTTTCACTTTGCAGATCATTTTTGTTCAAGGTTTCTCTTCAATGGATGACATAAAAGCCCATCTCAATACAAATAACTGCATTATAGTATGTCAAACAATGTACAAGTCAATCTTTCATGAAAGCTACTCTGTCTGTCATACGCTGTTAAGAATGAATAAATCTATACAAAACTTGTTCCTTTTCGCTTTTCAGATCATTTTTATTCAAGGTTTCTCTTCAATGGACGACATGAAAGCACATCTCAATACAATTAACTGCATTATAGTATGTTAAACAATGAATCCTTCAGGTAGGATATTCACAAGCAACGATCTGCAGCTGGGAAGCATCCTGAACGCCGGCGAACCTCCTCACGAAAGCTCTCCTCCACCACACCTCAAGCGCCTTGTGCATATTGGGGCACTCGTCCCCCTTCATGAACCTCTCGAACCACCTCATAAGTATTTGCTGCTGCTGCGCCATGGATAGCGCCAGAATCATTTGGCAGAGGCCTTCCTCCATGATCCTCGCATCAAACGCCTTGCAGGCCCTCTTCAACCAGCCGAAGTCATCGAACAGAGCTTCCAGCCACCTGCACAGCACCGCAAACCGTGGCCCGTTGGGCACCAAAACCTGCCCCTTGCCGATGGCGGTGCACAGCCGGGCCGTGATACGACTTACCTCGTATCGAAAAATGCACGAAAGCTTGGCGTGGAGGCCTGCAAGCTCAGCCTGATCTGCCCACAGTGTCACAAACTCCTCCGCCATCTTCTTGCTTATAAGAATCTCCAACAGCCAATGCAAATTGTCCGCTTGTCGAGCAATGTCGGCTATCAAGATTCCCCGGTCCCTACCATGGCAGTCTCCAGCCGATGCAGCTTCGCTTAGACAGAGCAGAAGGGAATTCAGGCACTCGTGGCAAAGATGGTAGAGGGTTCCTTTGGAGACATCGACGTGGTCGGCAAACTCGCGGCTGCGGTGGTTGTCTTCTCCGAGCAACCCAAGCATCAAGGTTTTCATGTCTCCGCGGGCTTTCTCGTTCTTAGATTGCAAGACGCAGGCCAAAAGCCGCAAGAAAATGGCGTCGGCTCTTGAGGAATAGGATGATTCGACCAATACTCTCTGTAGAACCTCTGCCGCCGGCTCCCCGAGATGGAGCTGACGGAGAACAGAAACGATCTCCACTTCTTCGTCCTCCGACCAAGGAATAGCTTCAAGTCGCTCGAGACAAGCTGCCACTCCAGCATCAAACGTAATGGCTGCTGAAACCTGCATCGGTCGTTAGTTGTTTAAGCGGTTTTGATTTATAGGACAAAATGATTAAAAAGGTACAATTTCTCTCAAAATACCAGGCCAGAAACAGCAAAAACGATTGTTGATATGATTGCCCTTATCGGTAGAATTTGCGGAGCAGACCAAAATCAATGGAGACTCCTCTTTAGAAAGGGAACAAAACGAAGGAAGCGATTTACCTTGAGCAAGCCTAAAACGCGCCTTGCACTCTCGCCGGAAAGCCGTCGTCGGATATCGCCGCAGTACATCATGGCGATGACATCGACATATACTTCCACATCATTACACTCGCAGATCTCCACCACTCCGCCCCTTCTGCCCAGCTTCTCCTCAAAGAACCTGCTCCGAGCAGCAAGTACCCGACTGTGAACCCCGATCGAAACCCTGAACTCATCTGCAGAGCTCACCGAGAGCTTAACGTCTGCTGGGCCCCAATTCAAGCCCTCTCCAGCGATAACACTCCCTATCCGGTCCTGCACCCGGAGGCGCCTCTCCCGTTGGTCCGTCGCCACCAGAGAGCACTGCGGGTGGTCCTCTGATGAGATCATTTCGAGCAGGGTTGCCGGTGGGGTTTCCGGGGAGCGATGTCCGAACGAGGAGAAAGACTGTGGGGAAGAAGAGGAGGTGGTCGGTGGCGGGGAGCGGAAAGGTGGGGAATGGCTACGGGGAGAGAATCGGGTGGGGGAGAAGGGGGAAGCGGAAGGAGAGAAGAAGCCATGGCGAATCATAGAGGATATTTCGCCGGACTTGAGGAGACTTTCCGCTTCCGCTGCCATCGCCGGGAAGTGTAGGGATTCTGGGTTGGAATGGAAACTGACAAATCCGGGAAAGCGTGGTTCTGGTGCTTCACCGGCTTGCGCTTGCATTGTTTGCACCACGTGAACTTACTTTCCGTAGATTAGTCGGTGAATGTTGCATTATTGTCACCAATGGTTGTTGGATGTCTGATAGACTAATGATATTTTTCATGATTATTGTCATAAATAATTCTATCAATATTGATTTATTTTATTTATTTATTTCAAAAGTCAATAAACATAGATTTGATCTGACTTGATTATTGTAATAATTTCTAGGGATTTCATTCAATGATAATTTTATCAATTTATCAAAAATTATATAAATAATATAATTATTATTCTAAGATAATATTATTAAAAAATTTATCTTTCATTTATATGTGTTTGTTGATGCTCAGTTAAACAAATTTATCAATATATTTTTTTTCATTCATAGGCATCGTAACTTCCATTTTAATTCATTATATATTATATTCTTTTTCAAATATATACTAATTCTAAAATAATTATATTTTTTTAATAGAAATTTTTTAAATTATTTTATATTCAAGATAAATGATTTATTCTAAATCTTAAAAATTTGTTCCAAGTTTATCAAAATATAGAAAAAAATGATTTTATCAATAGAAGATGTAAACATGAAAACTAGATTTGTAAGCTGTAATAACTTTTCACAGAGATTTACATCATTAGAAGCTTATTTCACGAGGTAAAGTTTACAAATAAATAAAATCAATACAAGTTGCAAGATACATCAATTTGAATGTTTTCAATGTGGAAGTTAAAACATAGCTTCAAAGCGATTCAAAAATTAAGTTAAAGATTTAGATATGATGATCAAAAGGTGAGCATAAGCATGCTAAACTCTCTATTCTTTTAAAATAATTAAGATTTAAGATGGAGGAAGCCTAATGACACCAAATACATAAGAGACTTAGGAAGGTGGTAATGACAAGTTGTACATATAAGGGAAAGATTTTACTAAATGTAGTGAAAACTTGATAGATAATAGCATCATTAATCACTATTTATTTGTTGTCTTATTAGTGGCCATCTATGAAGAGTTGTGTCATGTTAAAAACATATTTCAAGACTCTCATGGATAGACATACTATAAGATGATCTTTGATTTTTTTTGTTGTGTTATATCTCTTTTACAAAGTTATAACACGAGGGTAAAAATATTTATAATTCTATTATTTCAATCTATTTTCTCTTAGCATGTGCTCTTATAGAGTCAAAAAAGAGAGAAGGAGGAGGATTTGTTTACTAAGATAGTGTTGTAGTTGCCCATGTGTCAAAACTAGCTTAGCAATTGCCTAAGGTGTGGCTCAAGTTGAACCTTCATATTAGCCAACATTTGTTTTTTGCTTATTTTTGGGTGATACATAACAAGAAGCTTGTGGATTTGGACTAAGTAGTTTGAAGGAGACCATAATGCATATATACATATATATTGACCACATAGAATAATTTGTGAAAATTGTTAAGGTGATTTATGAATTTAAGAGTAATACTAAAGAAAAAGGAGATAAAAGGTGAAATAAGATCGTAGTGTAAGAGAGGTAATTTATTTCCTAATATTAAGAAACTATAGAGGACATGATCTTCTTTGTTATGTCTTAGTACTCGTTCCTCTTATGGGAGAAAAATGAGTAAAATTTGTAATTTTACTTTCGTATCTCTTACTTTTATCTCCTAGTCTAATTAGCCTATTTTTATTTATTTTATTCTTTTTTTTCTTATTTTTATCGTATATAACAAAAAATTTAGCATTGCATACAAACACTATAATTTATACATACACACACAAGTAAAATCTTTTGTTTATGCTATGAAATTATGATATCTTGTTATATGCATATGTGATTCTCACAAAAAAAAATTATTTTATTATTTAAATAAACTCAATGCTTAATTAATAAAATTTGTAAGATATTTATGATATATAACACATAAATTGGAGTTATTTTGAATATCAAAGTCTATGACATTTAGGCATTCTCTCATATTTCACTAAGTTCTCGTTTGTCATGAAAGCCTTACTATGATCAAGAATCACTAACTATGATAGAAGAGGTTGCTCACATCTTAGGTCATCACGAGTTTTAAAGAAGCAAAAAGATTACTATAGTTCTCATTTTAGATAAAATGTTATTAGAATTATTTAGCATTTATTATATTGAGAAAGAACCCTCTAAATGCAAGCATGACACATGAATTTTGTAATGGTCCAAAAGGCCCCCCCATTTACTTCGAATTTATCTTTATCACCAAAGGAGGTGAGCAACCCAAGCAGGGAGCACACCATCTGACTTTCCTATGGTCCAAAAGGCAAAACTGTTTTTTTGCATATTTACCAATAAAGCTAACCTCAGCTACGCTTTCCTGCATCAAGTGCTGCAGTCCACATTTTATATTTGCTCGGTCTTGATGTAATACGAGTATAATATAACAAGCAATCGTCTGAGAATCTTAACCATGGAAGAAAACAAAGCAGTACATGACAGAGGAACAACAAAAATCTCAATCTAAAAGCAATATCTACCTCCCCTCATCCTTTATGAAAAGCTCAAGCACTTCTTGCCCCCCTTTCTCTTTCAACTCATCCCTCCCCACCCCATAGAAAAGCTGCAAAAGCCAAGCAAACAATCCCTTGTACCACATTTGATTCCATGCCCATCAACCACAATTGTTTAAAGTTCTCTCCTTTCAATCATTCAAGGCCAAAAAGACTTGAACTTGACATTGAACAAACTCAGCAGTCGAATGCCATAACAATGAAGGGTTAGCTCTTATGTACAATGGTTGTTCCCCTCAGTTCATCTTCCTCGTGCAAAGTGGAACGCCGAAGAGCCTTACGGTGTCGTTCAAGTCCTGGGTTAGCTTGCCGGAGTCGGTCGTGGAGAAGTGCAGCTGTGGGTGGGAGACAATTGGGTTCTCCGAGGGATCGAATTCCAGCAGCCTGCAAGGCCTTGGGTTGACATGGGTTTGGATGAAGGAGATGATCTCATGGTAAAGCTTCTTCATATGGGTGAGTTCTGAGAGGAGATAAGAGTTGTTTCTCCTCAGCCTCTCGTTGTCCTCGGACAGGGCGGAAATGAATGTGTTTGCATCGCCGGTTGGGGGAAGCATTGGTGGTTCGTTCCAGCTGCTTATTTCTTCCTGAGAATCAAACGCTGTGTGGGAGCTGATGTGCTGTTGATGTTGGTACAGTTGAGGGATTTGATGGGTCTTCCTTCTTTGGATCTGACAGAGCAGATTCCTCCCTCCTTTCCTGAAGAACTCGTTGGCAAACTCCCACCTGTCTGCAACGATTTTCCTGAAACCCTGCACACGAAAGAAGCTCCTCCCTTGAAGAAGGAAAGCACAAAGGAATGCTTCTGGGTTGCAGGGGAGAGGAAAGATAAGAGAATTTACATAAGTGTTGAGCTGCCTCACGAAGCTGGAGAAGTTGTTGTGCTTGAAGTAATTAGGAAGTATGTCTCTGGCAAACTCTGGAGGTCTCCACACAACAAATGTGGTGGAGTCTTCTCCCCAGGAGACAATGTGATTTGTTGAAGGGTCGTCGACGAGGGTGTAGGTTTTGGTGAGGAAGGGGGCAGGGACCTGTTTGTGAGACTCGGGAGAGACAACCATCTCTCCGCAGCTCTCAACCAAGAAGGCCATGGCTTCTTCACCTTCCTCTACAAAACAGCTCAATATATCATTCACCCTGTCCTTTCCTCTCCTCTCCTCTCCTCTCTTCCCTGCGCAAAACATTCTTTTATGTGCTTTATATATAAAACGAGCAATGGTGTGAAAAATTGTGTCATGTTTCCCGCGATTAGCCAGCTTTTCTTTACAGTGAGATTAACTTCCTTTTATTTTTTACTACGAGGTAAGTTCGAAAAGGTTCGGTTTTTGGAGCTCATGGGCATGGGAAAAGGTGAGACTTCTAACACTTGGCTTTTTAAAATGATATGCAAGTCTGAAATTAGCTCTTTTGAGCATATTAAAAAGCACTGGGTTTTTTTCATGGGCTTAAATGAAAAAAAAAAAAAAAAAAAAAAAAAAAAATTCTAGAACAAGAACATTTACAATCATGGGTTTTAATGCCAAACAAATGAGGTACCTTTAACTTGTAATTGTTTTTAATGAAAAATAGACATGACTCCAATGGTTTAATAGTTGTCAAATAAATAAATTAATATGTGATAAACATGTAACTTAAAAGAGTACATCAATGTGTGTTTTTACAAATAAACTAATTCATTATTGCTTTTAATATGTATATTATCTATTATTGCTTTTAATATGTATATTATCTATTCCTATAAAAACAAGAAACTTGGTTCTAAAAAAGGGAGCATGGTCTTAACTTTTGTAAAAAAAAATATTAGTTAATAAATTTTTTATTTTTCTGTTATTATAACACCAAATAGCCTAAGAAGATACTATAGATACACCAACCATATATATATATATATTTTCCTTTTTTCAAGTAATTTTTAATGATAAAATTTGAACTATTTTTATTTTTCTTCAATTGCCCTTCCATTTACATAGATCTCTTCCACCAAATAGCCTATTAAATTCATTTAATTCATCTTTAATTTATATTATATTATAAGTATAGATTTGAAATTATAATTTCATAATCCATCCTTATTATTTTAAATTAATATCCTCCATCTATCATTCTATAATCTTATATATATAATACATACATTCTCTTCATAACTAATGTGTATAATTATTCATCACTATATGATTTCACTTAAGAAACAATCAAGAGTTAACCATTGTTCAATAAATCTATCAAAAAAACACTCCCCCATCATTTTCCATCCCAAGTGTTACAAACAACTACTTACTCTCTTCAATATTATCATCATAATCAAGAGTTAATCCTCAATCTATCAATCATTGACAAGGCATCTTATAATTAAAAAAGAATGATAAAGTTAAAAGAAATTAATTTAAAAATGATAATGTACAAAAACTTGTTAAATGGAGATCATTTTGAAGATCTGTTGATGCGTAGTCATATGAAAAAGAAAGGTTGAAAATTCAAACAAGACCCAAAGAGCAAGCTGCTTGATAGTCGTAAGAAATCAAAGATGCGAAGCCAAAGTAGTACCTACCATGTCCGTAGGTCATATTGCCTGTCAGTTTTGCACCATTTTAATTTCCATTTGTGGTTTCAAGGCAGGCCCGTGACTTAACACGAGGCAATATTTTGTGGAGAGAATAATTTACTTTTCCCACACTCAGAAACCACATTTCTATGTAATATCCTTCTCTTCTACCCATTTCTATCATTGGTCTGCTTGTTGTGGTTCAAGACCTGCTCTTTCCACATATAATACAGGTTCAAACTCAATAAAACAAACATTCCTCACTTCCTACCCACATGGGACATGGAAAGAAGCAATTCTTCTGGAGAAATAACAGTACCCTTGGCTGGGCTGATGGGTAATTGTGTTACCCTTATGTAGAAGAACCCTGCTTGGGATTTGGGATAGCTTCAGTGCCTGAAAATAGATAAATAAATAAAAATTAGATTTTGATTAAACAAACAAAACCTAAATAAATCATTACAACAGGTAGTCATCTTATTCTATCATGTGTTATTTTCCAGAAATACAAATCTTCAGCTACAGGGCAGTTTCCAGTCAAAGTACTTAAAAGACACATACCCTATTGAGGACAAGCCTTGAGGCAGTCATGGGTTTTTGCATGCTTCCCAGGCACCCAAAAATGCTGGTCATATCAGTGGTTAAAAAAAAAAATGCCATCTCCTCATATAATGTGATGTGCAGGCCAAGTTGAACACTAGAAAAGGTGATAATATTTCCAACAAGGGTGCAGTATGCTTTCTTCTTGTTCAATGTATTTTTATATTGAGGAAGATTCTATTCCACATATGACAAGTTGCTTGAGTGATATAAATCTATCTTCAGCTGGCTGCTAATGCATGTACCATATTATCTATCTCTATCCACATGTGAACCCACAGCTTGGGAAGGCAGGCTTAGATCCCTCTTTGACTGAAACTAATAAAGCAGAGAGAGAGAGAGAGAGAGGAACATGTCAGTTTTTTGTCCAATCCTCTGCTACCAAAATATTTTAGTGTATATCTGGATGCGTACATGTGACTCTGACTCCAAACTAAAAAGCTTATGCTTTAAAGTTGCCCTATTTATATACGGATATTCTCAGTGTGCATATAAGATGGGAATCATCTGGAGGAGCTCATGAACTAATCACATGGAAGCTTTTTTGTGCCTAAAGCTAGTATTTCTATGAGCTAATCACATTTCTTAGTGTTTTTTTTAGTGGAACATAAAAAACCCAAATAGAATATAAACATCTACGTAAAAAAAAAAAATTTACTAAACACTACTCTAAAGTGTAATAAGCAAAACAAAGATTCTCCCAAAAGCAAACACAAGCTTTGGCAAAGCAAAGTGATCCTAACAAAGGATGCTTTTAACAGGGAACATTTCCATCTCTCACACAAGAAAAGACAGATGGTGGGTCAGTGTTCACAGTGAATTAAGAGGGTGTGATCAAAGACAGCAGAATAAAGTATGTCCAAATTTCAAAGAGCTCTTCCCTGTATATAACACAAATCAGGGAAAGGAGCTGAGAAAAGAGCCATGAACTGTCCCTCTGAGCACACTTATTGTTCTTTCCCTCTTCAATATTGGGACTGGCCTGAACAGCCATTATGTGGGTGGGCTAGAGTTGGGTGCACATGAGGCCAAACCAATGCATGCATTAAGAAGCTCACCTCTGAGTTGATGCGCATGAAGGTTCCAAAAGACTAACCCACATCTTCTGCTGTTGGAGCTCAATACCATGGTTGATCCTCTGCCAGCTATCAGTACCTCCACGTGGGAGCACATGAAGACCCTGCAAACATGGCAGTGACCCTCTTCAGCTTCAGGAAAACCAGAATGCAAAGCTTCATCAATAATAAAAAAAAACAGCTTTTTTTAGTTAATTTTATTTTTCAGCCACAAAAAACAAAAAAATACGTGGAATGAACCATGCCAATAATTCAACATGTTTTTAGTAAACGGTTACATAATAAAAACTTTCCTCATCATAAACAGACAACAGTGCTAAACAAACTCTCGGTTCTTCAGAAATCAAGCAGCATGTGATCTGTGAAGCACGTGTGAGACTCCTCACATTTGCATGTGGAGTCGAGTGAATGTAAAGTGGGATGAGAGTTGAAAGACAAAAGTTCATTTAGTGCGACTATGAGGATTGAAAAAAGTACTTCTTAAAAGAAGTTTGACAACTAACTTTTTGAAAGTGGCTTTTAGTGAGTAAAGAACAACCTCAACACCATCTTATTAAACATCTAATATGATACTATCCTTTGTCTAAACCATTGTTGAAGGATTTGCTTGATTGCTTTCATAAAATTTGTGTATAGTTTGGTCTTTACATTGAAAAGATTAAAATGAATGCGTAAATAGAAGATGATGAGGATGACCCAGATGATTTGTTACACCATGTGGAACCCAACAACAAACTTTCTTCTAACTAAAGCTTGCCACACAACAAGATGCAGTTGAAACGAGCTTGTAATGGAACATTGGCTTTTGAACCGCCATCCCGAATTGACCCAAAAGACTATTGCAACGTGGAGCAATGATTCAATGCTTTGGCTGATGGTGGTGTTTCTCATATGTTGCTATAGGTCCTAATGCAAAGATGGAACACTCATGGGAGAAGGGGAGTGGAAAGGAAGTGCCATGATGAGAAGGAGATCTTTTTCTGTGAAAGGCCCAACACATGAGGAAGCTTTAGTGATAACCGAGGTGATATAAAGCTGAAGAAATTCTGAAGTCAATATGCGTTTTGTTTCTCTGCTGCTTATAGGATCAGCCATGTACAATATAATTGTAGGGAAGCTTTACTCTGGTTTCATTTTGCATTATTGTCCTCTTGCTATTGATGATACTTGTAAATAAAGCAAAGATTTTAAACAGAATGGCGGATTGCAAATACATTTTGTTCTTTGTAGAATCCAAAATGCCATGAAGAATAGCTTGACTACTGACCATGGCACAGATTGCAAAATGTTCTAATTATTATTTTAACACTTGGCGACATAAAATTTTAGAAGTGGGCTTTTATTTTATCGTTTTCAAGCTATCTTACAAAAACTTCTTTACTAATAAAGTGTTAACACTATGATCAAGGCATATAAAATCTTAAATCTCTAAATACTACCTTAGACTGGCAGTAGACTGGAAATGACCAATTTTCCTTGGAACAGCAAATGCGATCCCCTGCACAGCAAAATGGGACAACCCTTTAGCATTATTCAAAACTAAATTGACTTATACATGTTATGTTGAAGCCTCACTAATTACTTTGCTCCTACTTAAAGTAAAAGGGTAATGATCAAAACTATTGAATGGTAATTTAGAACTTTTGTTCTTTTTTTGTAAACTTGGTAGTAGATCCCATGTCAAATCCACAATTAATGGCTAGAACAAAGTTTTCTAAATAAAATTATATCCAAACACAATTTATTGAGGTATAACCACAACGATTGGAAATAAATAAGGCATTTGTTAGGCATTAAATGGTAAACTATTGATGAGAAAAAAAAATGAAATGAGGAATTTAAACAAAATTTTACTTGAATTGGGGCTGTGAAAGCTTGACCTATTGGTAAGACGATGACTACAAGTATTTTATAAATCTTTTTATCACCTATTATTAAATTGAGAAAATTTGAGTGTCCGAAAGGTGCTTGAGGACGTGGACCTTTCAAATAAGTGTAAGCAAAGTGTTCAGGCGAATTCCAAAGCAGAATGACACAATGTGGAGACATTTTCTTGAAAGACCTTGATTTTAAACTGCTTGACATGGGCAACACTATTTCAGGTAGCCAAGCATTGTTCGAAATGGTTAGGTGAGGTTGGACGCGACGGGGATGCGGTGGGCAGGTACAGACCAGTGCAGCCGAAGTTTGGCTAGGTGTTGTGGGAACTACATTGTGCAATGGGTGCCATGTGTGTAGGTGGAAGCTACAAGGTGCAATGGGACTTTGCCCAGGTGTGTGTGAGGCATGGATTAGAGGTAGGTCAGTGTGAGTCGATGCAGGTTGTAGTCAAGGCAGGTTAGACATGCTCTATTGGGTCAAAGCAGATGAAATATGATCTTCAAAGAAGAAAGCTTTAGTGAAGTTGTACGTTGAATGCCCTTATTGATGGGGAAGGGATTCTTATAGCCGTCCTTAGCAAATGACACCAAACCAACAAGGCTCCCCCTCTTCTCCTTTACTCTTGCATGATCCAATGGGGTGTTTGGCAAGGTGCACTCTACAGGTGTAATGGTTCTTGCTTTTACTTTTTTTTCCTTTTGGTATTTTACTTCTTCATTTGGTTTCTAAACTCTTCATATAATTATTTATGTTGCATGAAAGAGTTACAAATTTTATAAGAAACAAAAGAGATTAATGTGCAATTTAATATTTTTGAAAAGACGATTTACCCATCAAGATCCTAAATGAGCATTTTTGAAGAAATTTCATTGACTTTATTCAAAAGTAACCATCATTAGTAATTGCAATCTTATAAGGATTTTGGTTGCCATCATTATATATGATTGTTTAAGACTTTATATTTTCTGAGAATAAGGTCCCCAACCATGAAAAGATATTTTTTGAAATATTTATCAAAATACTTTTCTATATTTTGCTTTCTATTGAACTGTCTTAAGTGTGCTTCAAGAAGCTTCTCTTCAAGTAGAACTTTCTCAAGTTTCCTAAACTTGTCTTGAAATTCTCATAATATTCGGACTCATAGGCTGGAGTGATTGATTTCTTTAAATATATGTTGGCCAAAGCCCAATTTACACACACCTTAAACAGGTTCATACATATGATGATTTAACAAAATGGAAAGCAAAGGATGGGAAAGAATATACTCCAATTACACAAAAAACATTAAACAAGGTATGATATGCTTTCAAATCGTAATAACATTTCTTTGTAGATGTGCATGATCTTGTAATTAGCCAAACAACAAAGAAATTTTGCTTCTCTTATTTGTTAAGTTCAACAATATTAAGGATAATCTTCTCAAGAAAGGTGAGTGCAATACATGAGTCCGTTTATACCCATAGAATAATGGTGCTCGAGAATTGATTATTAATTAGCTTGATAGCTTCAAGTATGAATTATTTTTTCATAGCAGTCAATGTAGAAGAAAAGAATGTCTTACCAACAATGAGTAGCAGCTTGTTACACGTATGTTTTATGACAATCCCAATGCCAGCTCAATAAACATCATATGTAGCTGCGTTATATTTGATTTTTATCCAGTCAAGGGATGGAACTGCAATGTACTATGGTAACTCCAATGTTCCCAAGTAGGAGAATTGAAGCACTATGATGCCATGTGACGTGCTAGGTACATTAGTGAGTTAATCGAACGGGTCTGCCTTTAGTGGTCTTCATCATTTCTGTTTTTCCAAAGGTTCATGCAAATGTTGCATAATTTACCATTCTTGTGAATTCAGGTTTCCTAAAATTTGTTGATAGCCATCATAATAAACCATGGAATGAAGAGATCCCGAGTTTGAGAGATGACATTCTGCTGATACGAAAAGAACTAAAAGATGTGCAACCAAACATTAGCAAACATAAACCAATCCCAAAACAAGTGTTGAGTAGTTTCCTCCTAACAATAGCCCCAAGCACACTAAGTAATTATGGTAATGCCACGGTTGGACAGCCAAGACCTCATGGGCATGACTTTTTTGACAAATTCTCCAAAGGAAAGCCTGAGTTCTTGGTTGAACTTTGATTTTCCATATCCAGGATCCAGCCAAGTAGGATCCAACCGAAACTGGCTGCTGACCCACCTGCACCATTCTGCTGTACAGGGGTCTTGTATTTCAAACAATGCTTTCATTAGATTTCTAGATGAGTTAGTCTTTTCCTTCCAAGGGTGCACGTTAGCTGCTGGTGATCTAATGTATCAAGTCAGGGTGTAAAACCTGCTGTAGACAATCCATATTCTAGTTTCCCAAGCCATTTAAGTGGTTGACATAAGGTTGCAGTTTGGGCATATACGTTAAAGAAAGAAAGTTGGCCATATGTGTCATGAATGAGGGCCAATTCAATTGTCATGCAAGGAGCAATTCCTTCTATTCCATATCCTCCAAACTATGTGCTGTTCCAGCAACAACGCAGCCAAACACAGCAGTTCCCATATCAGAGAGTCCTCTCTTTGCCATTGGAAATCATACTGCTTCTTGTTGTGTTTTTTGTGCAACATTTGAAGCTAAGATCGTCCTCCATTACAAGAAAACACTTACAAAGCCACACAACTAAGGCCACTTGCCAAATCTGTAATTTTCGAATGCCAAGCCTTTCCAAGTCCTTAGGGAGTGTAACATTGTTCCAATTAATGAAGTGGATGACCTTATATTCAAAAAAATCCACTCTAAAGAAATTGGAGAACAATACGCCTCTATTTCCCAAATGGTGCCTACAGGAATTAAACAGTGGGCCAAAAAATAGATTGGAATTGCAACCATAATAGAATTAATTATAGTAACATTGCCCATCAAAGAAAGAGATCGAACAGACAATGCTGAAATTCTTGTCATTAACTGCTGTGTAAAACAAAAAATCATTTTTGTGAATGCTGGCCGTAATTGGAATACCAAGATACTTGATCTGTACAGTCTGTCTCATATGTAATTTATTAACAATTATTTTGTTATGTTTTTTGTCCAATTGTTTGCCCAAAATAGTCTCCATATTGTTGCATAATTTTTTTAAAGGTGGTTACTGTAGAGGCTGTAGCCAAAACTTAATCATAATATCATCAACAAAGAGTAAGTGGGTGATAAAGGAAAGGCTTGGCATACCCAAAATCTAATAGGAGAAAGCAATGATACCTATTTGTGGATGAGAAAAGAGCGATCCTTAGACATAATGACAAAGAGACATGACAAAAGTGGGCATCCTTGTCTGAGGCCCTAAGAAGTAGTGATCTATGATAGTCTAGTCCCACTGCACAGAATCCCATATTGATGAGTTGTGACAAAGCTTTCACCTAATTGCACTATAAGGCAGGGAGTCCCATTTGCTGAAGTATGGAGAGTAAGAAATCACACCTAACCCTCTTATATGCCTGGTCTATGTCCAATTTAATAGCTATTAAATCCTCTTTGGATGTAGAATGATAAAGACGATATGCCATTTCCTGGACTAGGAAAATGCTATTCGAGAAATATTGTCCACAAACAAATGCTACTATTCAGATGCAATAATGTAAGAGATGACAACCTGGAGGCATTCAACCATTATCTAAATTCACACCAAAAGCCAATCAAAATCCTAAGTTCATTGTAATAATGTAAAGAATTATGAAAGATCCTTAAAAGGCAAAATGGAAAAGACAAAATAAAAGCCCAATTTCATCTTGAATCTCCTTACAAATTTCACATTTGATGACAATCAAAGACGTCAACGACAAAGTTATCATGAGTCATGGCATGGTTACTATGCTCCTTTCGATGAAAATACAAGAATAAGGTTCAAAGGACAAGGGAGAAACCATCAAAGACAATGAAGTAATTACGTAAAATAACATACTACTGACTTAAATCACACACCACATACTAAAAGGTAAAAATGGTTTTCAAGTATAGCTTAAAATTAGAAAAGAGATCTTCATTGATACTTGCAAGTCAAATAAAGTTTAATGAACACCAAGGAACTCTAGTAATCACCTCTCCCTTTTAAGGCCCTAGCCAACAAAACTAAGACTCAAATGAATCTAGATAAGTATGGAAAACATCAAAATTATTATCACTTGCCATAAAACCATCATAATCATATGCCCTTACAATATTTGTCAAGGCAATAGACAAATGGTTTGGGTGAAATCAACAATAGGAAATAATAGTCTTTGATTGGTGGAACATCACCAAGTGCGAAGATCTAAGAGTTACTTTTACAAAACCAGTAAACATGCACTTAATTCTATGTCAAAGAGTAAAAGAATCAACCTAGCTTCCTAATTTTGTTGAATGAACAAGGGTTGTTTTAAACGTTGCCATCAATTGCAAGTTTCAGGATGGTTGCTCAGCATTCAAATGGCCACCTACGGCAGAATACCATAGTTTACAAGGACTACAGCACATTCACTGATTATAATTCTAATTAGAGGTTGAATCCTTGTTAGATTAGACTAATGCTGAGAATCAAATATCATGCATTAAGTATGAAGAAACACACTTCTAGAACAATCGTTATTGCAACAAAAAGATCTTCACCACATTATTGAGATTTCATGCAACTGAAACTCACCATTCGGTATCCTTCATCAAACCAATCTCCAACAAGATGTCAACAAACCAAGCTAATGAAAAGAAATCAAGTAGAAGGTTTCTTGCAATTATCAAGCTTATAGCTTCACAAGCAATATTATCCAAAGAAGAGGTATCCAATAGCAAGAAGATTATTCAAATCAGATATGTGGAATAAAATTGGTGCATTTAATGTCATATACACAGTTAGCAGCCTTTTATAAATGTCGATGTCATCATTATTATCATGGTGATTGTCAATGCTTTCAAGATAGATATCGGTATCATGATTAGTTTATTTTATCAAACAAAAAAGTACACCAATTTTTTTGCAATTAAAACGCCAAACTATTTATAATAACCTCCTCGTTTACTAGCACTTTCATCCATTGCTTTTACATTGTAAAACAAAACTTACACATATAGGGTGATATTAATGTAGATCAGCTAATGTTCACAATAGTAAATTTATTAAGTTTATATTGCTCCAGGAAATCTGACTGCTGGATTTTAACATGTAATCTCCACTGCCAATACCAAAGATCTATGCTATTCCATATTACCCATTTTAAGGAGATTTTGTAGGAAAATATGTTCAAAAAAATAATTTCTTGCTTCATAAATATATGCATTTTTTTAACACGGAGTAAAGAAGCTAATGGCTGAACTAAAACCAAACATACTGCAAATTACAGGGTGAAATTTTCATACAACAGAGGCAGTCTCATTATCTACTCTATTTATTTTAGGTAAATAACTGATGTTCCTTGATTAGCATGTACCAAAAAAATCATCAAATTAGCAAACCTGGCACCAATGAATACAAATATGATCAACCAAAAGTTTACCTGAACAGAAATTTTAAGGACACCTCAACATTAAACTTGTAATGGTATTATTCTATTCTGCATAGGATTGAGGCAATAAATGGTAGTTTAGGATTCTCTTTACTGAACTTGTGGCAACTAAATTTTAAGCCTGCATGAACAAATGAGTTATATCATTACTTCTTCGGGAAATTGTAGAGAATCAGAGAAATCATGGGCTACTGCTAGTCATCTCACCCACAATCTTACTCTTATGAAATTTTCTTCTGTCCTTGCCAGAAATTTTTTGGTTTTACCATTCATTTTATTAAACGAATGAGTTAGACTGAAACTTCAGGCAATTTAAGCAATGTTCAACATAAATCAACTAGAACGGGGGAAGGGATCTAGGTTTCGGTTGGAAGGAGGTACGAATTTGCTCACCTTGTGGTTGATGAAGTGAGTGATCTTCCGGAGCTGGAAGACCGACGTCGTGGACATGGTAGATGCACATCACGGTGAGGAGCCATCGGCATGCCTACTTAAAGAAATCGAAGATACTCCTCGTCGCCTCCGCCCGCGTGAACCTTCTCTTTCATTCAGAAGCCTCCAAGTCCTGTCTTCCTGCTCACGGCTACATAAATCCATTTAATATATTGAAAAATTAAATCACAATATTCTTTTGTTTAATAATATAAAAAATATTTTTAGCGCTATTGCATTAATTTTACAAAGGCAAACTTGTATAATTATCAAAAAAATTGACAATATTATTTACAATTTACCTTCAATTATGTAAGCAGAACATGAATCAAGTAATGGAATTTACTAAATTAATGCAAATGGAGGAGATTAGGAAAAGTTAGTTTAAAAAAAAACACAAGGGTGCAAATCAACATGCATTCATGAAGCAGGAATGGTTGGCGAACAGAGCTCGAACCCAATAAAATACAAATCATACAAACCCTAAGTTAAATCTTCAGCCACATCATAAAACAACAAAATTGTTCAAACAAAGAAAATTAGCAGATATCTCCGGCGGCATTGGCTAAATATCAAGGCTCTCAGGATTGATCATCCTGGCCGAGTTCCGAATAAGCTCCTTCCTGACATCAACCTGAAGAGGGAAAAAACATTTTTACAATGAAATGAACGTGAGTAAACAACGTTGGCTTCTTCATATCTCATACCCGAGTGCCCATGAGAGAAGAGAAAATAACGTTGGCTTCAGCGGGGTCTTCTACCTTCAACTGCTTTAGAACCCTCTTCTCGGGATCCATTGTTGTTTCCCACAATTGCGAAGGCATCATCTCCCCCAAGCCTTTTTACATGGAGCAAATCGATAATAGAACTGAATGCAGAAAAAGAAAGCTCGTCATATTTGTCTTACCTTTGAACCTTTGAACATGGTACGATGCATTTGAAGGGAAAGTTTTCTGCAGTTTCTTGAACTCTGCATCATCATAGCAGTAATACACTTGTTTGCCGCGATCAACCTGGAAATGATGGGAATATATTACAGCCATGAGATGGTAAAGATAGATCATATCGAAAGGCTTTGGAATGTTCTCACCTTAAAGAGTGGAGGGACGCCGACATATATGCAACCTTCATTAAATAATGCCTTCTGCAGAGAATTTACTCTTAAGGAGAGATCTAAACATAACAAACGAATTAAAATTCTGAAACCTCTTTGTACCTGATACCTAAAGAAAAATGTAAGCAGAAGGGTTCTTATATGAGCACCATCCACATCAGCATCAGTGAGTATGATGATCTTATGATACCTCAAAGATTCCATTTTAAAATCTTCACCCTAAATGAGAACGAGAAGGTTCAGCAAATTTAGAAAAAAGAAGTGATCCTAAGATGTGTAAATGCAACCTTGACACCTAGTCCAAGTGCAAGTATAAGATTTTGGATCTGTTCATTTTTGTACATGGCTGCCTCATCCCGTCTTTCCACGTTCAAAATCTTGCCTCTCAATGGCAAGACAGCCTACAATGAACAAGTCGTTAGTATCAAATATAGAGAAAAATAAAAAATAAAAAATAACGAATGTTTAGATAAAGAAGTTCCATCATATAGGCATTATGAAAGCAATATGACAACAAGCTATGCAAAACAACTCCAACTTAACAACACATCGCTATTATGATCCATTATAATCTATAGATTCCCCGCCTATTCAAGAGTAATGATCCATTTTATGAAGATCAACTTAAGATGGTATACTATGGATTTCAAGTGATTCAAAAGGGTAAATACCTAATAATAGATGAAATTTATTTCAAGATAAAAAGTAAAATAAAAAGTAGTATACAAAAGAATAAAAATAAAAAAAAAAACTAAACCTGAAATTTCCTATCCCGACCTTGCTTTGCACTGCCACCAGCCGAATCACCTTCTACTATGAATATTTCTGAAAGCGTAGAGGGAAGAACCAATCAGAACAAAGTTCTCAAGGACAAATCTACACTTCAGCAAAAAAAAAATTGGCATTGCAGGAGAAGCACTAAGGAAAGCATATGAAAAAGCAGCATGCTTCTCACTAGTTCACATGCTATTCTTTCAATAAGTTTACCAGATTCTGCAGGATCTGTAGAGGAACAATCTGCCAGTTTCCCAGGGAGAGAAGAAGACTTCAAAACACTTTTTGATCTCACCAATTCTCTTGCTCTCTTGGCAGCCATGGCAGCCTAAACGTGTAATAAAGAATGCTTCATCTTACAAGAATAGTAGAAGCCTAAGCCTTTTTTAGCCACAGATTCATTATAGCGGAAGTGAAAAACTAAAAAAATGAAGATAACCATAATAGTTAAATTCTTGTTAACGAGGAAAAAAAGACCATGAATTAAACTGAAATGATTATGTGATATCACCAATTCAATGAAAAAGTTAACCAAAAAAAAAAAATACCTTAAGAGCATTGAGGGATTTAGAAAGCACCGAATTAAGTACGTCTGGATGCAATTCCATGTATTCCGTGAGATGCTCCTGAACACACTGTTCAACTACTTTTCGCACCTCAGGATTTCCCAACCTTGTCTGCACAATAGCAATGCAAAACAACAAGAACAAATCACATGACTTACTGCATTGAGTTGATTAATAGCTATAAAAAGAGATGACCTAACCTAACATCAATAAATGAGAGTGAAACCTTTGTTTGGCCTTCAAATTCCGGGTTAGCAACTTTTACAGAAACAATGCATGTTAATCCTTCTCTCACATGCTCGCCACTTAAGCTTATCTCCTTTTCCTGTGAAAACACTTATGAGAGTGGTAAAAATGAAAACATACAGTCATTTGCTTGATGTGTATATATTAGAACAACTAGTTATCGATGGGAAATTACAGAGCAGACAGCAACATACCAACAGCAAAAGATTGCATCTTCTATTTTAATAAATCAATAAACATTTATAGATAAAGCATAAAGAGATTAAGAGTTAAATGGGTTACAAATTTAAGTGGATATCCCAGGAAATTCCTATATCGTGACTACATTTATAAAGCCTCGCCGTAGCTCAACCTGCACATGTTTCTCTTACCGTCTGATATTATCTATGGAAAATGTGACACGATCTATCAAAAATTAACAAAAACCGAGATGATGCATAAAACCATAGCAAACTCTGGCATTGAAGTGCACTAAAGCAAGTAAAACAAGTCAGATTAGTTCAAGATCAAATAAAAAACCAAAACAAAACAGTTAACAAGCATTGAGAAGATTTTCATAGATAATTCATAAAATAAAACATAATTGAGAACAAATAGCTATTGCAGCAATATAAACACAAATTTTTCCCTTGACATCGAGCACACAAAGATCAATTGACAAAAACGAAATCAGTGAATATTTTGGGTATTTTCCTACTATATCTGGCGGCATGACTCAGGGACCTGAAATGGAATAGAGCAACAGAAGATACTATGAGATTTCTTTTATTTTCTCAATTGAATTTTTAATTACAAAATTATTTTTCCTTTGATAATTAATCAAAATAGATAAAGATCATATCAATTTCTAAAGCAAATGCCTCAACTGAGTTAAAGCAATTTAATTCTACAAACTACAAATAAATATCAAATTCAAGCTTCAAAACTGGGTAAATGCAGAAACCAATCAGCATTAATGGTTGAAAACTGAAATTAAAGATGACCATTTCAACAAAAAGGTGAATACCATTTCTGTGTCCAGTTAAACATATAATAAAAAATTATATATTAGGAGAAAGTGAGAAACAATATCTTTGAAGGAAAATAATATTTTAAGTTCAGTTTTTTGTGGACATCAAAACAAAAGCTGGGTGCAACATGAACCCCAAACACTAAGAACGTAAATGCAGGAAACATGCTACGGATATATAGAAGACAATAAAAATAATTCCATAAAAATATAAAACATTCATATCCTATGAAAAAAATATATAAAACGATACTGTAAAAAAAAAATAGGGCTCCCATTGAGGTAATGAACAATTGACCTACAGAGCAGATATGATGCACAAAGTCTGTTTTGCCAGTCACATTCATAGCCTTCAAACCACAGAGTTGAACCTGAACATTCCTCTAATGCCTTGAATTTTAGAATAGCATATATGCTTGTACTAACAAGCTGTGACTCCTCTACAAAAATGCATATACACATGTAAAAAAGAAAATTAGACATGCTTAAATGTAACAAAACCAATGAAAATCTAACAAAAAACAAATTCAAAACTCTGGCACAGTCTTAAAACACAAGTGTGTATCAAATAACTTCATCTGCCCACACATCATACCGTGCAAAGCAAGTATGGCTGAGAAGTAGGATCAAAGACTGAGACGTTGAAAAACAAAATTAATTTTCAACTTGAATTAGGCTTACATGAAAGCAACAAGAGAGGTGACAATGAGCAAAATATAGCTTGAATTGTATCTAGATCAAATAGAGCAAGCTCGAGCTCAACTAGAAATAAAATATATGTAAATTTATATAGATAAGTTCAAACCATTAACAACCTTTCTTAACAACCAAGTATGCCAAGCTTATATAAATGGATTATGTCACATCTTTTGGTCTACCTTCTTTCTCAATTACAAGGGAAAGTTTTAAAAACTCATGTCACTAAACAAGTTTATTACAAAATCCTTATCTAAGCAAACTCTTCTTATGCTATCCTTAATTATGGCTATATAAACATTATCACAAACATGTATATTTCTAATCATATTCTTTCAAGTACAACCACATACTAATCTCTACAAAACTTATTATATTTGTAATTTTTTAGCACAGATGCCAACAATTAACATTATATAATATTGATGATCTCATTATAGGACAATAAAATCCACATTTAAACTTATGTAGGATGATATGGTCATAATAAGAACTTCTTTAATCCAATCAACTTTGACTTAAAATTAAGATCTCCATCAATATTTAAATTAAAATTAAGATCCCCATCAATATCTCCATCAAATTGGAGTCTAAACTCAAGATAATAAAAATTCTCATTCTTCGATATCTTATAACAATCATTTGCTATTTCCATATATTATTTACTACAAAATATACATTAAATATATTAAAATATAAAGCTATTAAGGAGAAACTCTTTAGCTCTTAATGTCACGTTCCACCAACTTGGCTGTTGCCCCTTTCTTAACCTTATCAATTAAGTACGATACTATAAAAAAAAACAAGACACTTCATCCTAAGTTTGACATAAAAAATATTCATAATTAATGAAAAAATGATAAATTAAAGTGGAGCTCTCATGAATTCTAATTAATCAAGAAACCTTAATTTTGTTTCCCTTATTATTGTTAAGTTCTATGTATGTCCTTTTCTCTTTAGTACTACATTTATATAAATCTTTAAAAACCATTTTCATAGTATCAACAAAATTTTTAACATCTCATCAAAATAGTTTAATATCTAACTCTAATGATGGCATTATTGCAACAAAACAATACTTTATAATGTGCCTTATCCCTAACATTTTCTATGGTTCGTGTTCCTTATGTCAAGCTTCTTTGTAATGGAGAGCACACCTTATGAATTCTCTATGAACATCTTACCTTACAAATAGTAACATAATTCACAAAAAATTAGCTCCATTATCTCTAATCCAACAGCATTGCACTCTTAGGCTCTACTTTTGAATAAAATCTTATTTTCATCCTTTTGGTTCCATTGGCAAATCAGGTTTGTAATTGCTTATTCTCCATGAGCATTTATGGCGAACAACTAAAACCTTCGAAGATACAAAAAACAACATATTAAATCTTAGCCATTAAGTAGAGACACAAACATATAGCAAACGTCAATGCCAAGCACCCAAATTGCATGAAACTAGGCCCTCGAGATAAACCGCTAAAGACTAGGTCCTCGAGACCAACTGCTTGAAGCAAGACCCTCAAGACGAACCATTCCAAGACAGACCCTCGAGATCAAACCGCTCAAGAATAAACCCTTGAGACCGACCACTTGAGGTTATACCTTGGAAACCAACCACTCAAGCTTATACTCTTGAGGCTAGCCACTCAAGACTAGTTCCTCAAGATTAGAGGCTGGAAGCCAAACCCCAGAGCCTTGATATTCAAGCTCAAATTCCTCATGCAAGCTTCACTTGGTAATATACATCAACCATAATATCAATTCTAAATAAGACCATACAAGTCCAATTTTAGAAGATACAAAAATCAATTTCTTCAGATCCCAATCAAGCTCAAAGAGCTAAATATGTGCTAATTCCCTGAATTCTTTTCTTCTTTAATAGAGATTTCAAGCTTTCCTTTTTGCCTTTCTTCTTTCTTGGTCATTCTCGACTAATGATAATCCAAGATATCTCTCTCCTACTCTAAAACTCTCATCTTTTAAACTCTCAATTAAATTTCTATTGCTTACCTAAAAAGAAAAAATTTGCATCAAATTTTTTCTGCTGTTGCTGTGCGATTTATGCATGAAAATCAAATGACAACCATATGAGAAGTTCAATTTTCTAAAGGAGAGCAAAGATCCAAGATTCTCTACCTCAGTTGTCACTTAGCTCTAAACGTTTCCCTTCTTCCTTCAACCCCCTCTTTCATCTATTTTAGGTTCCGACTACCGCTTTATTCCTTCTCCATCTTGGGTTTAAAGCTCTACCAATTCCACCTGCACATCGTTTGGCCATCTACTTTCAATAACTTTGTTAGGATTTTCTCATCACTATAATGACTTCAAGTATCTTTGAGCATACAGGTACAACCCACATTATGAAAGAGATTCCCTTTTCAATGAAGAAATTTTCTCCACTTCATTTCCTCCTAAGTTGAATTTATCTCATTTTATTTCTTTTATGGTAACTTATACCCCTACATTTTTATAAGGTAATTCAAGATTGTCAATGGCTTTGCTTGTCATGTCTGGACATGTCAGGTGTAAAAGTTTCTCTACTTTCTCAAAGATTTGAGGTTAGAATAGTTCCAGAAGCTGCTCCTTAGATTTATATCTTTCTTAGATCACTTCAAGAGGCTATTTATTTCTTCATTTGCAAGTCGTATAAGAGTTAAAAAAGGTCTAAATATCTTTGCATGATTTAAGTCAATTTGAATCAGAGTCTCTTTATACCTTTCCCAATGCTTCAAGGATGCACTTAAAAAGACTATCTAATAGGATTCTCACCTAACCAAGGAGGCTCTCATTAAGTCACTTCAACCTGGTGATTTCTAAAAGTTTCTTATCTATTATCTTCCAAGGTTGCTCTAAGTGATTTTTAATTGAGTTATTTGCTTCAAGGAAAAGTCCTCTTATGCTCTTATTAGAACTCGAAAAAAATAAACCTTCACCCCAAAGCAAGTCGAACTTATGGAACACCTAATCCAAAAAAGCAAAAGTTTGATAGTAATTCCCTTCGCAAAGTTAATCAAGGTCATCCCTCTCAAGTTTTCTCAGGTCCTTGTTTTGGTACTCTCTTCCATGATATGGTATTAACTGCAATAAAAAAAGACTTATTCTAAAAACCAAGGCCTTTCTCAAAAATAATAAGGACAATCTAGTTCTGAAATTTTCTTAAAGATTATTATCACATTATTTCAAAATGCATAATCCTAAAGTCCATAATCAAGAGATTGTTAAAATGTCCACTTTTAAGAGTACTAAGCTAAGAAACCAAAACTTTCAGTTGCTCCTTCAAGTCAAAAAATGTCAAGTGCTGCTCCAATTTAAGCAATTCATTACAACCAAATCTTGTCGTTAGTGTTCTAAGCTACGAGAAAGGTTTCTCTAAAAATTTTTTATCTTATATCAAGAGGAAACCAAGCTTACTCCTAGAAATCAACTTTGCAATCCCTCAAGAAGTCTTTGGAGGTCATATTAACCACTCTACTAGAAATGAAGCTTCAACTCCTTTTGGACCAAAAGATCCACTTGGCAACCTAGTCATCTATGGATTGATAACCAACATTGAAGTTTGTCGAGAACTCATCAACACTAGTAGCTCCACTAACCTACCATTCCTTGATGCCTCCACCTCCAAGTTTCTTAAGAATTGTTGCTACATCTTTTTAAATAAAATTAATGCCTTTACTTGATTACTTTCTCCATGAATCTTTTGATAGTACAATGGGAGCGTGTTTACATAAGAGGACAATGAATTGTGAAGATCACAAGTAATAATCATAACTAAAATTGTGAAAATTTTAAATTATTGAATACTCTAAGAATCTTATTAATTTTAAAAAATATTGCATGGGAGCATAATAAAAATATATATATAAAAAATTTTTAAGTAGTTTGATCCAACGCCAAATGTATATCCAACCCTGACCAAAATGTTAGACAGATACTAAACAACAACTTTCGCAAAAATAGGTAAGCAAAACACTATAATGAGCCAAATAACATTACAAACACTGGGCCAAAAAGCCATATAACCACCATGCCAAAAGATGCTACACACCAAACTAAAAGATCCTACAAACATCAAACTAAAAGACAAAACAAATCACCAATTTAAAGTCCACAACACTGTGCCAAATGACCTTACAAAATGACCAAAAGATAGACAAAGATCAAAGAGAAAAATTTTAAGAACAAAACAAAGATATAATAAAAAGCTCAATTACATTAGTCCTATAACCCAATAAAAATATCAAGAAGCATACTAAAAACATTGTAAAATAATACAAAATGGCGTTCAACTTAGCCCAATAGTAAATCAAGGTTGCAAGATAGCTAAGATAGATGATAGCCAACTTCAATTACTCCAAGTTATATTTCCCAAATTCCTTAAACTCAAAAATGATCTCCAAGCTCAAACTCTTCTAAATGTCCTGAAATTGTACATTAAAAACCATTTTTAGAGATTTTGTAGGGCTTGCAATAGCTTTATTGTCCTCCAACAACTCTTTAATAGCTATTTTAGAATTTCTCTAAATGTAGTTGAACTATTCATTACAGAAAATCAACTAATCGTGATGTACAATCAAAGCATCGTATTATACATTATATAAAAGTTCGCACTACTCGTACCATGAGTTAAATAAAAACATATCATACAAAATCCTTAAGATTGGCTCACTCTACAAGACCTATAATCAAATAAATTAATTGTATTGTACAATAATATTAACGTACCATATGAATGTCTCAGATTTAAGTTAAAGACCCAGCACATCGTCTAATCCCCCAGCATATAAAACAATTTGAATTCATCATATTGTACATTAAGTGCAACATATCGTACAATGGGCTTTGAAACTATCTTTTGCTTAACCTTATGAACTACCCAAATATAACTAAACATATAGTACAATAATAATATCGCATCATATAATGATCTTAATTTTTAGGCAATTTCAAGTTTTGCATCCTAAGTATTTTAATCACGTTTTCTTAATGTCAACCTATATAACGAATTCTATATTAATGTATGTCTTAAGCTAAATTAAGAAAAATGATTTTTAAAAGTCTTTATCATTCACACTCAAAATCTCACAATTTCTTATTACTTAAAAAGTATTGCTATAGGTTTTACACCATAAAACAAACCCCAAAAGTATTTTTCTCATTTTTATTCTAGTTTTATGTTTAGTGTCAATTATGTTTTTACCAAATACTATCAATTAAACTTTTAAATTAAGAACAAACTTTTCAAATGATTCACCTATTTATTCAGAGATGTATGATCTAAAATGTTTAAAAGAAATATTATTAAAACAAAAAAAATAGTTTTGTTATTATCAAATATGTCACACATGTATAAAGAGTTTAACACCTTCCCTCTTCTTCTCTCTACCCTTCCTCTATTGGTTTTTTTATCACAAAACTTTTTTTTAACTCTCATTACAAGTTTGTCAAGCTTGAGCTAGTCAAAGTAACTACATATAAGATCAAGCTTATACAAGGATAGCCAAGTTAAGATCAACCTAAAGGTAGGTTAATCTCCACCTGATTACATCCCTAATGTAAATTAATAAGCATACATATATCAAATATAGAATAACAAACTTGAGGGAAGATACAAGGGATTATAACATTCAGCAAAAAAAAATAATCACATAAGACAAAAATATAACGTGCAAAGATAATATATTCTTTGGTGGATACCAAAGAATAATATGATTCAAAAAATTATCCTTGTAAAATCTTTTTACATCTTAGAAAACAATTGGTTAATCGTCAAGAATTTGTATTTGATTAACAATAGCAAATCTGCAAAACACTTCCCATAAAAATAATAAATTGCATGCTTAACAACATAGGTTGAATCATACAGCAAATATACATGGCGCACCTTGAAAACTTTGGACTTCTTCCAAAGGTTGTTGATTGTTCTTGTTAAAGCAGCCTTCATCCCATCTAAATGAGTACCCCCATCAATGGTACGGATACTATTAGCATATCCAAGCATTGTGTCTGAATATGAATCAGCGCACCTGTTTGCGATGAAATCAGTAATAAAACGACAATGTGCCAGACAGATAACAGGTGGAAATTATCAATACATGTTAGCCACGAGAAAAAAGTGTTACCATTGTAGAGCAACGTCAACCGTCACGTCACCTGTTTCTTTTCTGAATGCCAGAGTATCATGAAGTTGTTTCTGGAGAACAAAGGAGTTAATTAGATAAATTCAGGGCGTTTCATTGCCTTGCCCCACAATCACTTTAAACAACGTTATCCAACCTATTTGGGATTAGTTTAATAAATCTTTTTTCACTTTATTTCTTTAAAGTGCAACTTCTGACACTAGATGATGTTTTACATCATTTTTTTCAAACTTCTTGACATTATATTTGCATTCTACTCCTCCCAATGTAACTAACACAAAGCAAACAAAATACAATTTACTCTTAAGCCACAGAACAAAATGAAATAAAGTACACCTGAATAGAATAAGCATAACAAATAGCAAAAAGTTTTAGTATCTATAATCAACATTGGTTGTTTAGAAGAGCTTGGAATATAGCTCTATGGAATTTGACAACGAGCTTAGAGTTTTCTCAAACGTTTCAGGCATGAAATATAAATGTTCAAATAAGTTGCAAGAGCGGTAACTATAGCAACGCAAAATGGTCTGTCCAACCCAAATAGGATAAAAAGGCAAAAAGATAAATATCCTTGCTTATAAACACCAAAGATTAATTTATAAAAGGATGAGAAAAAACTAAAAACCTTTTGGCACAGATTTTTCACATCACAGTAACAGTTAACAAGTACTATAGAGTGTTGACTACAATCTGGAAACTGGGGTTAAGGGTTCATCTAATCATATTTAACATCCTGCAAATTTCAAGGTTCAGTTCCAATAATTTGAAAGAAATAGGTTAGTAGATGGATGATAATGTGATAACCATTGAAGGCAGAAGGAGGCAAAAAAAGCAAATAAGCAACTTAAAATTATCGCTGCTTAGCAGTGAATATTTAACTATTATCCCCAATAAGTTAATTTTGGGATTCCTAAAACTACTTCAAACAATAGAAGAAAGTATAACACAAAAGCTAAATTTGTTCTCTAACCACAAACATAAATCTCAAGACATGAAGTCCAATAATCAACATAATTTTTTAAGGTTTTGATGTAAGTAAAAATTCCATTATAAGAAATAAAAAATGATGTGAGGCTCCACGATAAACGAAGGGAATGGGGATCAAGAAAGATTTCTAAATAAAGTTCTTACCCATGACTTAATAAAGACTAAGAAGGATATAATTATAATTATAATATCCTTAAATAATTAAATTATTAATTTTTATTTTAAAATTTATTTATATTTTTTATAATTAATTTAATTCATTTATTATTAAAAAATTTATTAAATTAGCAAAAAAAAAGTATGACTCTTAAAAGAAAGGAAGTGAATTTTAAATATTAAAGTTTTAGTTATTAGAAACCTATTGGTACTAATTTTATAAAATTCAGATATTGTGTTCAAAGATCAAACTTATGAGAAAACAAAATTAATATTTAAATATTTTTAATATTTTTAGAACAAAAAAATTATTAACAAATACCAAAAAAAGCATCAAAACAATTTATAAAATTTATATGACATATAAGGCTCATGGAGTGACTTATTTGAAAATTATTTGGAGAATTCTTGACAACCATTTGGATAAAAAAATGCATAAAATTGATTAAATGATTAAGGTTTTATTAAACCTCTTATTCATTTCCTTAAAATTATTATACAATGATGCTGAATAGAAGGGAATTTAAGTAATATTTAATTTCCTAAACCCAACTATAATGACTAAACATTGGAGATTTTCAATAATATTTATTTCTTAAACCAAATTATGGTGACTGAAAGGGAGAAATCTAACATTTAATTCCCTAAACCTAAATATATTGCGTTAGTTGAAATATATGTATATGATGGATGCGCCTTTTCTGGAACGTGCACAAGCCTTCTCACATATGAATGGGTGTAGTTTTTCGAGAAGGATTTAAGAGGAATAAACCTTTTGAAAAGGATACAGAGAATTTTTGAAAAACTTCAAAACTTTAATGAGTTTAAAAAGGAGAGGCTTGTGAGAAAAAAGAAAAAGGAAAACAAAATTGGAAATTTTGCAAGACACATGCAAGGAAGGATTCTTAAGACGTCTCCAACATATTCGTAAAATCAAGATAGGGATTCTACATGTTATCCATATATTTGGTAGATGATTGGTATAATGGAACATGATCACTTATGTTTAAATTCTCCAAAACTCATGAATGATTTATTTTTTACGAAGTTTTTATTTGTATGATTTCTTTGTTATAATTACCAGAATGTATATATTATTTAAGCGTTGGATGCAAATCATGTGGGTAAAAGATTGGAATAAAAAAATGAAATCATCATAAGAATTATCACTTTGATGGTTGTCCAAGAATTTCAAAAGGAGCAAATAGGGGTTCACCAAGCAGGATCTTATGTGACAACCCTGCAAAAACAAGATAAATATTCCAAAAGTCAAAGAGGAGTAAGGTTAAGTAATGTGTTCCAAAAAAAGAATGCAACCTGAGTCAGATAGGGTTTGTAAAAGTAAACCCTAGTAATAGAGAGTTAACATGACAACTTCGGATTTGTGGAGATGAAAGCAAAAGTCTATAAAACAAAGGTTTTCAATGTTGAAAACAGTGAAAGGAACTTCTAAAATTAGAAATGTCAACAAGGACCAATTAAAACAAAAGATAAAGAATTGTGATTGAAACTAATGATCAATGAACATTTGGAACTAATAAGGAAAATTTGGTACATAATTGATTCTTTGTGTTATATATTTAATATATGGTTTATTTATCATGGTATGCTTTGATTTTATTCATATAATTATGATATAAACCTATTGTGATGTTTTGCACAAAGGTCATTGAGATTCTTTTACTAAGCAAATGACGATTGACTCAACCTATTTTGGCATGTTGTATTAAGTAGTATGGATGCATAGAAGAATAGTAAGTAAAGATAAACATCTATTATTTTATCTACTTTGGTATGTTATTTAGAAAATAATGTAATAGGATTTGGACATTAAAATAACATTGTTGCGACAACAAAAACAGGAGTCTTTATTCAATTCTTTATGTATCCCATAGCAATAACTGTATTAAATGGTTGGACATTTATTTGCAACATTCTGGTTTGATTTGTATTCTTTTTAAGGGTTGGTTATTTGTTTTCAAAAGTTTTTACAGAATATATGTACAAAAAATTTGAATTCAAAACCAAAGTAGATAATTTTACATAGTGACACTACAAGTGTTACATTAAGTTATCAATATTAAGCTACAACAATATCTAGTTGATTTTTAAAAAATTAAAGCTTTATAAGTTATACAGGAGAAGCAAGACTTAGTGCTAAAAATCCCAACAGGCATTAGCTTAGAAAAAGAAAAACAAAATCATTAGATATGTAAAAGATGCATACCTTCTCACTAGTTAACCATTTAGCATATTCACGCAAGCCACCAGCAAAGAAATATTCATTATATCGTGTATTTGAATCTCCTTCCTCTTTCTTTAGAGTAATCATGAGCTGTTAGTAGAGAAAACCCACAAATCAAAGGCATTCAGATTTCCAACAAAGAGAAAAAAGAAAAACAAAATCAGCATTTAAGAAATAAATTGCAGCTTGTTAGGGTGGAAAATGTTCCATCAATAAATACTAACCAGTATCATAAATACATATAAGCACTACAACAAAAGGATACCATGATATGTTTTTTCAAAAGTTTTAAAGCCATAGTTTTAGAACGTTAATACTTTAATAATAAAAACACTGTTAGTTCCTCTACATACAAGGATCAACAAAGAAAGGTACAAGAAAGTAATGTCACCCAAATGAAGAGCTTTTCCATTAAAATTGGGCAAACCTATTACTGCTTTTGGAAAGCATATAAAAATCTCTTAATTTAGGGCTCTAGAGCAAAATCTTCCAAAACAGTTTCCATGTCAACTTTAGTTTTCCCAAAGAACAAAATTTACTTGAATTTTTATTCCCTACAACAGGAAAAGCTATTATTTTTTTCTTTAGCAAATGGCAGCTTGCTATCATTAGTTGGTTTCCCGTATTAGCTCTGAGAAGATTGGGCCTCTTTTATGTGTTCAATCTATATGATGTAAACTCCTTAAAGGAAATTGAAGCATGAAAATCTTTCTTCAATTCCATCTATTTTTTTACTAGATGCCCCGTGCTTTTTCTGGTTTCAAATTTGTTATTACAATATATCAGAGCTGGTTACTCCTGCCAGCACTTGTTGTTAAGCCTCATTCTAATGTATTGTCCAAGCAATGTCAACCTCCAATCAAGCATCATCAAAGGTAAAGTCATCCGGCAAATCAACCCATCAAGACTGTTGCCCCCCTTTTCTTCAGTAAACATTAACCAGTCATTAAAAATAACCCAACACAAGTTCAACTGGTTTGATTTCCACAATTTATTTCAGTCCATACTGCTCGCAATCAAATGGAAGGGGAAGATAGGCTATCTGACAGTTGAGATTTCCTCTTGGCCAAATAGTCACACAGCTAGAAGAACTTGGAAAGATACATACTCAATCTTAATATGATTGATAATTTGTTGACTTAAAAAATTATGCATACCTTTTTGTTCTACAATACAATGCATAATATTTGGAGAACAGTTTAAGAGATGTATTCCAACCTTGAAACTACATTTAATGTTTCTATAAAATCACGAGATTTGGAAAAAAAAGTTTCCGGGGATATACTGCAGTCTTGAAAAGACGGTCAATGTTTTGGGATTTATTCAACCATAAGGAACACCCAACAAGGAAATAGATTTGCCACCAAGAACTAAAATTTCTTGCTAGAACTATAGCATGAAATGGATCTTTTCAATAAAATAAATTGGATATGTGCAGAAGATGGTGTTCTTTGCAAAAAAATGTTGGAAAGTATCAAGCATTTGATTTCCTGAAAGGTCTGAACAAAGATCTGGAGAAGAATTTCCAGAGGTTTAATCCAAAGAGAGGTGAGAAAGGGGTGGAGATTTGAGTTGGGTTTTGTGGGGGGAACTTCTTGAATCCAAACATTGAGGAAAATTTTGCACTCAACTAGTCAAAGCAATCCTGCCACTTAGCATTGTAAAAATACTTATAATGTGAGCATTGTAAGAAAATATATCATACCAATGAAACATGGGATATGAACAATAAACCAGAAAAACGGAAACCTTTAACCAATTAAAAAACACTGTGAATGCAAATGTTATTGAATCTACCTCGGAAATCAAGAAATTCATTCAGTCCACATTAACATCAGAGCTAATTGAGGTTCTTAAGAGTCTCCTTAACCCACAGAAAGGTTCAGAGGAGTTTGACTCCACCATCTATGATAGTAGCTGCACAACGAGGTAATATATCATTATTTCCATCACAAAGAGATATTAGTGAAGGATGGATAATTGATACTTCAATTTTTTCAAATTATCAGAGAGATGATGGTGACATGTAAGTCTTTGTTGCAAATGGGAGCTCCTCTGGAATTGGAGTAGATGTTACTTGTAAGGAACTTGATTTGATATCAGTTCACGTTCAAAACATAATGTTCTTTCTAATAGTAAAAATTAGTCATTTTCTATGGCCATTACAAATGTTAAAACCTGGCTTCAGGTCATCCTAAAAGATGATTGGTAATGTCAAGGAACAAATTGGTCATGAATATCTCACCAGGTATGCATTAAAACAACACCATCTCAAAACCTTCCATTGTCCATGTTATCAAACATCAATGCGATTCTCTAGCATTAGCATCTTGATCATTCTATCTATCTTTACTTACAAGCATCTATACTCCAAATAGTTGCCAATAAAGTCTCCATATTTCATTGTGAATCATGTATTCTTGACGGGCAATTAGAAAAACATATTTTAGCCATAATTACTGATCCATCAAACACTTCCATCTCATTAACATTGATATTTGGGATCTTACTTCAGAATAAGCTTAATTAGAACCAATCTTTTTATCACATTTATAGATGAACATATTCATTCCTATTAGAACTATATGATAAAAGCAAATTTGAAGTAGAACTCATTTTTAAACAATCTCACAAAATGGCAACATGCATGTTTTAGTTATCCATTCAAATGCTCCATAAGAGATAATGAAAAAGAAGACTCTACACATGAATGTAAAGAATATCTAATTGATAATGATATCTATTTTCAGAACTTTTGAGACTATATGTGTCAACAAAACAAAGAGGTTGATTGAAAAAAATATCTACTTGAAATTGCAAGTTCTTTCGTGTTCGCTAGTGATACACCCAATTTCTATTACGGATGATTTGTGCTAATTATTATAAACCTCATAAACTAACTTCCCTCTAAATTCTAAGTTTTGTACTCCTTTTAATTATCCCAAGAAAGTTTGTTCCTTGCATTCATCCCCTTCAACCTCTTCAACCTCAAGTATTTAGTTGCCCTACCATTCACAATAATATTGCTTTTGATTGTGGAACATTGAGCCCTAAAACCATCACACGTGTCCTTATTGGATATTTAGCACCCAAAATGGGTATAACACTATTGTCATACTTCAAAACTCTTCCACTCATATAATATCATTTTCCTAGAAAATTAAATCTTCTATATCACAGAGAAGTCTAACAAGAAGAATCATGAGAACCGCTATATTACTTTTCATATAATTTTTAACAAAATATCACTCTTATTTCGCATAAGTCTAAAAAATTGACAAAGTTTTTGTCAACATACACCTATGGTTGATATAAGAGAAGAGGTAGAACTAATACAAACTCCTCACCAAAATGAACTTTGTGCTTATTTTAAGAGGCCACAAGTTTTTCTATAAAATAAAGTAGAATTTGAGGCAAATTATCAATCACATTATCCATAGGAGAGTAAAATAGATCATCTAGAAATTCCCATAATATTCAGATCTTTTACAAAACATTCAAATCTTAAGTCATTTTCATACTACAAATTATCTTAAGTTTTTTTTTCTCTTAAATTAACTATGTGAAGATTACAAGTATTGTTCATAATGCTTTAAAAGATTTGAAGTGGAGATTTAAAATAATGAAAGAACTAAAAAAATCGAAGGACAATGATACGTAAGAGATTGTTGGCATTTCCAAAAGAGAAAAATTAATAGGTTGATGTGAAACTTTTTCTAGTACACTTGGATTAGACAATAACACAGAAAGATATAAAACTCAATTAGTAGTCTAAGATGACACAAATTAATCGTACTAGTTATAAAGAAATGTTTACACCCATGGGGAAAGTTAAACTCAACTTGGGCACTAATATCTCTTACACTAAATCTAGACTAGAAGTACATTGAATAGATGGTCAAATGCCTTCTAAATTGAATACAGAGAAAGAAGTTTACATGCGACTCCCACCTGAATTTTAAAATTAAGAAAAAATTATTTGTAGTACACAAGTAGAAAACAAAATTTATATCGGTTAATTCAGTCCCTTAGAGCCTACTTCACCAAGTTTACTTTTGACCTTGAAGGGGATAGGTTATGAACAAGTTAAACATACTATAACTTGTTTGTCAAATAAGCTAAATAAAGAAGAAAATCAATTATACATGTTGATGACATGGTTACTACAAGAGTTGATACCAAAGAGATTTATAATCTTAAATAGTTATTACACTCAAAAATCAAGACCAAATATTTGGGTAAAAAAAATATTTTTCAAGTATCAAAATTGTTAGAAATAAAGAAAATATTTTCATCTCGTAGAGGACATACACAATTGATATTCAAAAAGAGATGAGAAGAATAAGATGCAAACCAACGTACGCTTCGTTTAAATGAAATAGGAAACAAAACGACACAAAAGACCATCCCCACATATAAAGAGAGATGTATTAATATTTGATGGGAAACTAACATTGCTTAAAATGTTAGTATCGTTAACCAATGCAATCACTCTATTACAAAAACCCAAATGGATGCAATGAACCAAATCTTTTAGTACTTGAAGGTAACTCAAGAAAGCATAAGAAAAATAAAAAAAAGGATGTAGAATAATATTGTTGATGTCAATTGGGTTGGATTTGTTGAGGACCCACAATCAAACACAACAAATTGCAAAAAAAAATTGAGAAAATATTATATCTTTTGTTGAGCCCATGAAATTGATGATTGCAAAACCAAGCTTACGCTATCTAATGATTATTTGAGTTGTTGAAGACTTATAATGTTTGTTGGCGAAGAAAGTAAATGTCAATGGAGCAAGGCACCTACTAGACAAATGAATTGAAGATTGATGACTTTTGCTCAAAAGGATTGGCTCAACTAGCTGAATTGGAAGCCATGTGGACAAGTTTCTTATGATGTGGCTAAACCATTTGAATATTCTCTTTTGCTACATTATCTGATAGAATGTTAAACATTTTCCCTTTACATGATGGCACTTAGGATTGCAGTTAACTCATGCATGCATATATATTAAACTATCACATCATGTGTCTTAACGCCCTTGAAATACCTTTTGTACATATATGAAGCATTCATATCAACTTAAACTATTACAAAAACGGCTAACACTTTGTACTGATACAGATCCATATCGAACAGGAAAAACTCGAGAGAAATGCAAAAATTATCATATATATATGATCCTATTATTGAATGTGTACAATCTCTAAACCTCATGAAAAATGTAATAATATAATTATATCGTACTCATACAATCTTCATAATCATCGTCGATAAAACTATTAACAATAAGTGCTAAGTAGCAATCGTGTATAGTATGATGTACTCAATCGTAGTACAAAACATTCGAAATAAACTATAAGAAATCACTCTATTGTACACGTACAACCCACAAATCAGACATATACGATTTCCTGGACAATCAAGTTAACCAATAAGTATAATTGTATCATACTTGTATAATCTCTGTGTTCGTCTTGTATGAAATATTTATAACTCGAGAATAAAAGTTAAGAACAGATAACAAGAGTCAATCGTACAGTACGATATTTCTGATAATATTTATACAATAAATTTTACAAAAGTAAAAATAAATAAGACTGGCAGACATTCGTCAAGACAATGCGCGTTCTGTATGATCATCATCATAGTACGATTCAATATTCATATTTGTACAAATAGAAACCAAGATCATAATAACTATTCCAATCTCTTTGAAAATCTCACCTTTAGTTGATGGAAGTATCATAAGTAGTCTTAAGCTATTTAATGGTATAATTAAGAGTATATTCCAAATAGAATAAGCTAATGATTGAATTGCAAATACATCAAACAACTTGAGAGCTTAACCTACCATATACATCCTTGGCTACAATTATTACATGCAAACTACAACACATCTAAATCTTATTTTTGATTCATCTTGCTTTGAATTGCATTAACCTCTTTAGCATTTGTGCCACTTATATGTTTTAAGGGTTCAAGGTATAACTTGTTATAATATATTTTCAAGCATGGTTAGCTTTTATAGCTTATTTGAGTGGTTGCTGTTGGTGTCTCTTCTAAACACCATTTGTATTTGATTTACCCTTACCTGTTGCAATAAAAAAGTAGATCGTAGTTACAAAGAGTACTCTCGTCAAGGCATCTACAAAATGATCTAGATTGAGAGGCTTCTAAAGAATCCAAATGTTCCCTCATTAAGAGTACCAATGCATGTCAGGATCTCAAAGGAAAAAAAACAATAGAAGCATTAATGGATATCAACATTTCCAAACAAATAATGCAAAATCATCAAGAAAAAAAAATAATATATAAATGAAGTATAGAAAGAAAACTAATGATGCAAGACTTCATTTAAGGATAAGGATGAGTTACAAATAACAAAAACAACAAATAATGACCAGTTCTTGAGATTACAATAATTTAAGATCAAAGAAAAACAAACATGCAATACTCCAAAAATCACCCCACTAAGTTGAGAACTTAATATCAAGAAAGCTACATAATCCATTGTTTTCCATAAGGTAAGAAGGAAATAAGCTTGATTAAGTGCCACTGAAATTCAAGTGAAAACCACCATTACTTTGGGAAAAAACGCATGCAGGGCACAACTATTCCTCCATAAAAAAAAGCTATTCAAGAACCAGAAATGTTTTTTCAAAATTATTTTTGGCAATTGAAACATAACACAATATCATCAAGAAAATGAAAGCTGTGTTGAAAATGGCGGATATAAGAGAATGATATGGTTGGTTGAGAAAGAAATCCAGGAACAATGAGCACTGCTATTTCACCAATATATATCACAATTTTTCGACTTCCATTAAGCAGCATAATAGTATGGCTTAAGCCAAAAAAACTCCCAAAATCGGAAATCTCAATTCCAGCAGCTAGCCTCATTTTGGTTTTTCTTGCAACCAATAAGAGTGGCCACAAGTATACAAAAAAAAAAACTTTTCAAAGATAACAAATAAATCATTTTTGGATAGCTCTTTTGGTTCTTTAAAGTAAAGAAAGAAATAAATTATCCAAGCCTTAGACCAACAACGTTTGATCAGCTTCATGAATCCAGTGATTCCACCATTATCTGTTTCTTTTTCCCAGTTCAAGCCAGAATTGGTGTTAAAACTAATTGCGCAAATGAATTCCAACAATGTTAGCTTTGGAAAACTCCAACAACCTCCCAATCAACCTTCAAATATATATAAAACTATCTCCATCATTAGCATTCCATTGGTGATAGTGCTTCAATGAATCCTTCAATAATAGCATCTTTGCACTTTCACCTTAACTATTTTCATGTCTCCATTTCAAAACTGTTTAAAAGGTTTTAAGTAAAACAAAGTAATTATGCAATGAACCATAAATGAACAGAACCGTCCAAACTATGCCCCATGACTTTGTCAACCCCATCTCCTTTAAATGCCAGATTCATCTTAGCAGTTTATTAGTATTCTTTGGAAGAATATATAGCTTCAATAAATCTTATAATAGTTAATCTGCAAATTAACGTTCCTAGATTTTAATGCATAAATCTCAACAAGGCATAGAAAGCTTAAAAGCAAAATCTACAGATTTGTGCATTGCAACTGTGATATATGAAAAAAGAGCCACTACAATTTTCATATTTCCAAGCATCATAATGCCATCAAGATATCTCTCTAATGTTGGATAAAATCCTTCAATATAAGTTGTTCTACAAGATTAATAGCCTAAGCAAGGAGGCACGGACACTTCCATTTAAGGGTCTACCAAAATATCAAAAAGTTAAAATGGACCTTGAATCAAATATAACCAACTGGTTCAATTCAATTCTAAATGAAGTCCGAGTTGGGTCTAGTTCTAAAAAACGGAGGTAACAACTCGATTGGAACAGTTCAGTCACAAGTTTAACTGAGGGGCATGTTAAAAACTATGCTAAGAGGCATATTAAATACTGATTGATCATCTTAGGCCCCTGAATTAATCAAGTTGTGCAATTAGAACACTTAATCCAATTTAAAAAAAAAGAGCCAGTCTCATGTTCAGATCAATTCCAATATGAGCGGAACCAATAATTCTCGGGTAGACAAAAAGTTAACTCCAGAAACAATATAACTTGAGGCAGGTCGCACCCCTACTTCCAACACCTTAACGTGTCAGTGTTGAACACCACGGACACAAAAAAGGCAGAAACCACATTGAATGTGAAAAGCGGCATGTTCAAATATAAAAACAAAGTTATCAAACACATCATGGATAACACTGGATATTTCATGACACTTTGGGATGCTTGTATGAAGAGCCAACTGGACAGATATGAACATAACTTATAATTAAAAATAAAAATTGAACAAGCCAGACACTAATGATAATACCAAAAAAATAATTATCACCTATTATGGTAGCACGTAAAAAAAGTTGATAAGATTAGACTTGAGGTAGCAAAACAATATTCAACTGCTAACATTGCAACAAAAAGTTGAGGGGCTGAGCGGCACTTATCCTAGAGCAGGAACTTGTTAAAAATATCAGGATTTAATTTTCTTAGTCTTCCTAAAGCAAATGCACAATATAAGAGAGGAGATTCAACCAATGGAGGTGCCCCTTCTACCAGCATTATCTACACAAGATATTACAAAAGTTCCTGCTACTTCTTCTAGTTGATTTATTTCACATGACAGTTTTCAAAACAAGTCATTGAAGCCTAGGAAATAAATGAAAAGCAAAATAAGGCTCAATTATAGAGATGGCCTCAAAAGTTCAAGCAACATAAGTGTTGAATGAGGCAACGGCATGGGTTTTTAATTCAAAAACCCATATTGGATTGATATGCCTAAAATTGCTTCAAATAACAAAACAATAAGAAGTACTCTCACTAGGTACAATAGCTTGAGGACTACTCTTCTCCAAAAGAGAAAGCAAAAATTAAAAGATGACTAAAACCTGTCAATGCTGCTTCGTTTAAGTGACATATCTTTGTTTCTTCATACATTTTGTCAAATGTGAAATATTTATTGTGATATTTTGAGTGTAATTCATATTACTTTTACTGGTTGTGTCTATTACAAAACAATAAGAATCACACTTACTACGTATAATTGGCACGATATGGATCTAGTTGTCAAATTCAAATTTATATGAAGATGCATTGAATGTCAATTTTTCGCATGGTTCTTGTCTTCATTTAGTCTAGTAACATCATCATGCAGGCTCTCTTGCAAAATACTCAACATGAAAAAAAGTTGACCTTGCAGAAAGAAAGGCCCAATTCTCGTGCTCCATACTTTAAAGCCACATCATGTGTCTCTGTGTGACATTTATGCTTTGCAGAGTCTAAGCAATTCAATGGCACAAATACCATTCATAATTTTGATTCCTAAAATGGTACTCTAGATTATGAATAATATCAAAGAATTTATATATGAAAAAAATGCAAAAATACCATTCATAATTTACAAAATGATTATAATTAATAAGCACCAAATAAAAAATAAACCTACTAAAGAACAGAAAAGCTGAGTTTGCCATATGAAGCAATCATGGGAAAAGTACCTCAGGGTTCAAGAAAGCAAGCTCCCTGATGCGTCCAGAAATAGTGTCAAAGTCAAAATCAATGGTTGTCGTGAAAACTGCATTGAAGAAGGAAAACTATTGCATTAAAAAAGAAAAAAATTAGAAAATTCTGAAGAAATGCACAGAAAGGCCCAACCTTCTTTGTCAGGCCAGAACCTGATCCTTGTTCCTTGACGAGAGATTTCATCAGCTGGCAACAATTGACATGTAAGAGCAGTTGATGGCTTTCCACGAGAATAACTTTGATAATATTCCTTCCCATCTCGCCAAACTGTAACTTCCAATGCCTGATCATAATGACAATACAAAACCATAAAAAAAACATGTTAAGAAAATCTGGAAAGACAAACAAAACAATAAATTCATTATCTTTGCAAAGCAACATCTGAATCAATCAAAATACTCTTATGGTACAAACTCAGTAAAATAAAGCCACAAAACAAAAAATAAAATTCTCACAAAGAAATGGGTATTCACCCTCATAAATGAAGGAAACGTTGACAAGAAATTTATATTAAACAAACCTCTGATAATGCATTAACAACAGACAAGCCCACACCATGAAGTCCCCCAGAGACATTATAACCGCTGCTTGAACCACCAAATTTTCCGCCAGCATGTAAGACCTGCATAAAAACCACAAATAGAATCATAAATTACTATGTCATTCAATGGTGCAATAAAAGTCCATAATTACAATGACAAATTTTTCCAACTGTGCTAAACGAAACAAACGATCATGCACAAGCTGATCAAAGTAAACCACAAAAAGATTAGAAGCTGACCATTAATTGGAAATCAAAACAAATTACGCCATGGAAAATAAATGGCAAGGAAGAAACCTGTACATATTTTCAAAGCAATTATTTTATAAATTAAAAGCCATGTTCACACACAAATAATCTGCTCCACGTATTTCAGGTTTCACATCATTTTCTCCATCAAAACCATAAAAATCTGTCTAGCTTTTGTCGGACTGTTCAAAAGAAAATTATTAGAGTCCTCACTCATTATTCATTAGATTTATTTTTTTAACCTGTTAGAACCAAAATTCAAATCTCACAAATTATAGAATAATTAAATCAAAATTAGAACTTTATAAATTATAAAATAATTAAATAGAAAGTAGTGTAATTTTTTATATAAATTTGCATAATTTAAGATAATTAGTTTCTAAGAATAGTATATTAGTTATATTATTGTAAATTAAATATATCATCATTTCTCATGTATATTACGTAATTCTAGCATTGAATGATGAGAAAATAAACATGTTTTCTTCCATGCTCTATTTTTATGATATCAAAGCTTAGTTGACCTTAACGAAATAAAAGTACAAAATCTTGAGCTCCTCCACAACTTATATTGGCCAACAGGAGATGATTTGACAAGTTATTTGTAGTAGTCAGCAACTTTGGCCATAATCTTGCCGATGACGTTGGGAAAAGTTATCCCACTCTCCACGCATCCATCCTCAATCATATGCCAAATCATCTGTAACAGCATGGCCACTGTCATCTCTACAATGAACTCCACACCACCATACCTCTTCAAAGCAACCTTGTTGAATTTTGAAGCCAACGTCAACCCAACCGATTTCAAGCCCTAGAAATTACAAATTCCCCTATCTTCCAATAGCAAAAGAATACAACAATGAATTAAGCAGTATAAAGGTTACTACATAAAATCCTCTATAACTAGAGCTTACCAATAGCAAGCTTGACCTAAATGATCCTTTGATATTTCAATGATTTCAAAACCTCAATTATCATTTAATTAGTCATAACCTAATAATCATTCAATATAAACCATTAAATTAGTTGAATGGAAATAGCTTTCAAGAATGATACAAATATATTTTTATTAGTAATTAATAGAAGAGACAAGATGAGTTACCTAACAAGAATAAAGATAATTCTTGAAGAAAACTTAACAACGTATTACATTTGATAGAAAAAAATTCTATTGTAATGATATAACTAGTAAATTCAATAAAACCTAATATTGAACAATTGCACCTTTTTTATTAAACAACAAAAAAAATTAGACAATTGCAAAAGAGATGAGCGCTAATATTGACAACATTTCACAAAGTTTTTCAGTTCATCTTGTTATTGAGATACTCAATAAGCTACCACATCTATCACAAATTATTTTAACACTCTCAGATTTATAACAAAAAATAGATTTATTTCATAATTAAAGTGAAAATATTTGGACGATGGAATCTCATACAGAAAAGTGTTGGAAAAAAAACCAGATCTTTGAATTTTTAGAAGTATTAAACAAAGACTTTAATAAAATGCGTGGGCATATCCTTGATACAAAGCCTCTACCAACATTGAAGGAAGTATTTAGTGAAGCAAAGCCACAAGGATAATAGAAAAAAAAATGTGTTCTTAGCTTCTTAGTATATGATTACTAATGTTATATCCCAAAGAACAACTTTAATATCAAACTGTAGTGAATGGAATGATCTAAAAGCACATAATGTAAAAAATATGAAACTATAGTGTAAACATTATAATAAATATTATCACACAAAAGATACATATTAGGAGATCCATAATAAGCCTATAAATTAGAAGCCAAAAAATCAAAGAAAGAACACAATACTACATACATGACAAAACGCAACACAAACCCAAAATCATTTATAACAAAACAAATGGCAGTGCTATAGAAATTCCTAAATCCTCCAAATGCTATTCAAGAGCCTGAAGTTGCGTCATCAAATCCGACTATTTTTACAACTTAAAGAGATAAACCAAAGTTAATCTCCTCATTTCTCTCTTATAAAGATTCATATGATAAGTGGATCGTAGACAAGGATGCATCCAATTATATGACATTCTAAAAATGGCTTACAAATTATAGATATTATGAGTACTGGGATTATAATGGAACATAGATTAATCTGCAAAACTATAGGATTTAGAAATATGACATCTCCTAATTTAAAATTGAATTTGATATTTTATATTTCAAATTTGAAGAGCAATTTATTATATGCGAGTTAAATAATCACAAATTCTAATTCTTATATAACATTTTTTCTTCTTGTTATAAACTTCAAGGTTTGACCTCAGGAAAACAATTAGTGATGCTAAGGAGTAAAATGATCTTTATTATTTATTCAGTTTATACTATGCTTTAAATTTTAAGATATCTACTCTTTTTTCCACTTTTTCCAATTTGAATATTAAACTTTGGCAAAATTAATTAAGACATCCAAAATTTTCTTTTTCTATTTTTCTACATTGTGATTATTTTGTTTTAGCAAAAAAAATCTTGAGTACATTACCTTGTCATACAAATCATTAAAACCATTTTATTTTATTCATAGTGGCGTATGTTATGGGATCCATCTAGAATAACAAATCTAAGGAGCATTATAATCATACTTTTGTTAGTTAGGTTTCATTAATGACTAAAAAATAAAAAAATGAGCATTATTTTTAAACAATTTCATAGATTTAGCAAAAATATTTTCTAATCTCTCATCATATTCACTATACATTAAATATTTCTCTAAAGAGTTAAACCAATATCTTACAAAGTATGGTATACTTCACCAAAACTTGTGCGTCTCCACCCAGAAACAAAATGGAGTAGTAAAAAAAAAATCATCACTTATTTAAGGTTGTAAGGACGATCATGTTTGCAAATCACACACCACATTTTTTTGGGGGAAAAGCTATTCTTACCTTGACTTACCTCATTAACCATCTCCTATCAAAAGTTCAACAATCTCATACCCTTTTTAGTGAATTACTATCTACCGTTCCATTCTCTTGGTTTTACAACTCTCTCACTTTATGCTTTTAGATGTGTTAACTTTGTTTATAATATCCAATATGATAAGATTAAACTTGATCCCAAGGCTTTTACATGTATCTTTGTTGGTTATTAGTTGACACAAAAAGGCTACAAATGCTATCACCATCTTTCAAAATATTTTTTTTGTTTCGTGTAATGTCACATTTGATAAACTTTAAGATCCCATTATTTTCATATATATGCCTAAGTTGTATCAACACGAGCCCACCACTAGTCAAGCCATGAGTCAATAGAGAGAGTTCAACACAACAATTTTAAAGCCAATCTTGGTTTACTTTGGAAGACCAAAGGCTCTAATATAGTACCAAAAATCGCAACCATTGGTAGATCCTTCTGTGACAAACTCACAAAAGGAACAGAATTGTTTAGAGAACAATTCAAAAGTGAATAACTTGGATCTTCCAATTGTTTAGAAGATAATGGAGGCTTGTACGAAGCATGCAATTTCAAGCCACCTCACATACTCCAAGTTATCAATAATTTCAATACATTTATTTTTAAAATTGATAAGATTCAAGTGTCCAAAGAAATTCATAAAACTCTTCAAGATCCAAAATGGAATGTGGCTATGTTAGAGGAAATGAAATCAATCAATGATAATGAGACCTACGAGTTAGTAGAATTATCCATAGGGAAGAAGACAGTAGGTAGCAAATTAGTATTCGTAGTCGAGTATAGAACAAATGGCATAATTAATCGATACAAAGAGAAATTAATGGCATAAAATTGCATCAGACATACAGATTCCACTATGAGGAGACATTTGCACCAGTTGCAAAAATAAACTCTATCAAGGTTATGTTGTCTATAGCTACAAATTTAGATTAGGAAATCCACCAATTAGACATCAAGAAGATATTTTTAAAAGATACTTCATAAGAAGAGATACATATAAGAGCTCCACTAAGATTTGAGACTCAATGAATTCAACCAAAGTATGAAAACTATAAAGATCCTTTATAATTTTAAAAAATTTCTAAAGTATGGTTTACTCAATTCAATACAATGATAAGAGAACTAAGTTACAAGTAAAGACAAGTCAATCACACTATTTGTAAAAAAAGATAAGTTTGGAAAATAAGCAATTCTCATTGCTTATATCCATGATATCATTGTTACAGGTTATGATAAATTAAAGTTAAAAAATTCAATAAGAAACTCCAAATTGAATTCAAGATAAATGACTTAGGAGGCCTAAATATTTCTTAAGGATGAAAATTGTAAGAAGCCGAAAAGGAATTTTTCTCACAAAGAAATATAACGCAAAGTTTCTTAAAGAAACTAATAAGCTTGAGTATAAACCAACTAAAACACCCTTATGACAATTGAAAATAAAAAAAATTCTTAGAATGATCCACTAATGCATTGAGATATTTACCAGTATCTAACAAACTAACTACTATACTTCTCTTACAAGATTAAGGCATTGTTCTTAGTGTGAGTGTTATTAGTCAATTCATACATACTCCCACAAAAAAGCAATTATATGTGGTAAATTAAATCTTTAGATGTCTCAAGAAAGTCTTGATAAAATGTTATTGTTAAAAAAAAAATAAGATAAGAGATGTAGTTGGATAATCCGATGCAGATTGAGTCAAAAAGATTGAAGATAAAAAGACTATAATTAGATATTGTATAAAAGTATAAGAAAAATTGGTAACTTAGAGATATTAAAAAAATCTTAAATAGTCTATAATAAAACAAAAATTTAATATATGGCTATAACACAAGTATCAAGTAAGTTTATTTGGATTAAAAGGTTGATGACTAATTTGAATATGCACTTAACTAGTCCCATGAAGCTGTTTAGTGATAGTCAATCAATAATAAATGGGCTTAACAATCTTGTTTAGCATTACAAGATGAAGCATGAGAGAATTTATAAGAATTTTACCAATATTAAAACAGAAAGTAGGGTTATCGATTTATCACATATTCCCATCAAATCTTAAAAAAAATGTTCTTTTAAAGGCTTTATATAAACCAAAATTTAATATGAGTATCAATAAACTAAAAATGATAGATATGTGAAAATGGTAAATATCTATTTGCCAATTTTAGAAAAAGCGTTAAAAACAAAATTCAAATATCACATATTATAGAATAATTAAATAAAAATTAGAATCTCATAAATTATGAAACTATTAAATAAAAAATAGAACAATTCATTTGTATACATTGCTGCCTAATTAAGGGGATTCAGTTTTTAATAATAGCAGATCAGCTACATCATTATAAATTTAGCATATCAATGTTTCTTATATATAGCATATAATTCCAGCATTGAAAATGAGAAATAAACATATCATTTTCTTCCTTATCTAGCATTTGGTGAAGGTCATCTCTATCCCATACCATGGATCTACTCCATCGATTCCTTAAGTGAAACAAATAATTCTAACATCATTTGCACACTTTCATATAGAAAACTTCCAACTATTCTCATTCTCATTTGAAAACTAGGACACAAAAGAAAAATTATCACATGCACATACAACCAAAAAAAGGCACATTGAAAATGGGCATGAAAAAAGGAATATATTTAACTGCTTTTGATGGAATGAAGGGATTCTTTTTATGTAGTAGAGTTGGAATAAATATTTTCTCTATACATCACGAATTAAGGATAAACATATTGTAAGTGTTCCTTAAAGAAACAAAATATTCATTACAATAGAACAAAAATACCGTCAAAACAGTCTCCAATGATGACTTTTTTGTAACAGGATGTAGATCCACTGGAATCTGCACAGCATTAAAGAAAGTTAGCGGAATAAGAAGTCAATGGTATTCATCCTCACATGAACATTAGCCTTGCCCCGACCACTTCATGTTAGTTTTAAAAAGAAACTTCATTCAATATTTTTTATGAAAGTAATATAAGGTGGACTCCAGATTTTTATGGTATTTTAGCATGAAAAAGAAAGGTCAGGAAAATGATGCTGAATTAACTAATATTAATAACCCACAAAACTCAGTGAGCAATAAAACAATCAAAATTCTTATAATAAGAGAAGAATATGAAAGCTAAAACCAATAAAAATGTAGCATTCTATGGAGTACATCTCAGAGGAATCATATCACCATACCCCTCTTCCATTATCTGTGATGCTCACAGAATTATCCTGATATATAACTGCATCTATTTTTGATGCATAACCCGCTTGAGCTTCATCAATGGCATTATCCAATATTTCATAAACCTAGTCAAGGATAACACATGGTCAGAATAAAAGAGAGAAATTACAGACAAAAATAATTGGACAAATAAATTTTCAACTCAAAAAAAAAAGAGCCTATGATTTGAGTTCACCAGATGATGCAGCCCTCTTGGTCCAGTGCTTCCAATATACATTCCAGGTCTCTTCCGCACAGGATCTAGCCCTTCTAGAACCTGAGCATAGATGATCACAAACACAACATAAAACTATCCAGTAAATGATGCTCACAGCAAATGTTAAAGCATGCATAGTTAAAGGGCAATCGTGCTACGCATATTTCCAACAATAAACGGCAAGAAAGCCAACTCTTCAGTAAGCATAAAATAAAACTCGTGAACGACAACCACAAGTTGCCTACAGATAAGATGCAAAAACGATGAAAACATAAGAGATAGTCACCTTCTTCTCCATAAAACTCCCGAACATAACAGAAAATCTATGGCGCTAAAGCTCAACCCTAGCTCCCCGAATATATTTAAAAAACAAAATCAACACTAGCAAATACATAGTTTCAGTGAAGTGAAAATCCCTAGAGGAAGCTACGCATGAAAAGAGATAACCGACCAGAGTAGAAAAACCTTGAGTAAAAAATGAATAGAATAGGCTGGTAATCACCTGAATTTGATCAGAACCATAGCTTTGGGTACCAGGCTTTCCTTGTAGAGCTTCGGACGCCACAGTTGAAGACATAAAAGCCCTCACTCCCAATCCATGCCTTGGGCGGGCACCCACCGAAAGCCTGCTGAATCTCAAGCCACAAGGTGAAGACCTCGCAGTTACCAACAAGCGGGAGTGTGGAAAGAAGGCCAGAGACCGCGAATGGGAGCGGAAGGTCGACAAGTAAAAGAGAGTATTAGTCAAAAAGCGGATAGGCAAAGGAGCTGGACGGAGCAACGCCATGGCTGCGTAACTGTGGCTCAAAAATCCGGTCACTCGTTTTTCCACTGGCTTCTCATCACTGTGCGGCGGTCGGCACTCGACACGGTTATCCTTTTAAACGAGAAGCGGCATCCGAATGTTTGTTTTTAAAGTTTTAACTGCTAAATATTATAACTAAAATTTCTTCAATCTTATAATGAAGATTTAAAACCTTCTTTCTATATTCAACTCTTATGATTTTACAGACGCAATATTTTAGATCATATTATATATAATCAAAAAATTAAAATATCACAAAGATAAAAATATATAAATTTATCTTAAAAACTCTATGAATAAAAAAAATCTTATTAATATATTCTCTTATCTTTGAAATTCTATGTTGTTTGTGTTTTGTGTATGAAAATTAAAATCATTGTTGTACTATTTTTAAAATCTTATAACATAAAAGTCATTGTTGAACAAATCTATGCATTCAAAATTGTGATTAAGATACTTTCCAAAAAGGGAGGGGTTATCAATAAATAATATTAGAATTGATGAAGACGAATCATAGTATGTCTTATAATTATTTAGATATCATCCTTTATAGCATCCCGATCTTCTATATGTGTGTGTGTGTATGTGTATGTATTTGTTAGATAAATATTTTTCAAAATTATATTTGAATATTATTTATATTATTATGCAAAAAGAATTTTTGAAATATGATTTTATTAGATATCAAATGAGGTCAAAAAATTTCAAATAAGATATAAAAATTTAAAACCTAATAATCAGCTTATACAAAAATTTGTCTAAAGGGATGTGAAGGTCGTTTGGTATGCTATGAATTTGAAATAATAATTTCTATATATACAAGTATGTAAACACACACACACACACACACACACACACACACACATATATATATATATATAAGGGTCTGCAAGAACTTTCTCAAATTTTTGTGAGTCAAGTGCAAAGAGAATGAAGAAATAGATCTCATAAGAAAGAATCTTGCATGTTGAGGAGATCATTTATACAATAGAAAGCTTGTTTTGGTAAGTCTTGCATAAAATTCAGCTATTATCTCATTTTGGGGTTTAGGTGATATGTGATCTCAAGCTAAATAAAGAAGATAAGAGATCCAAATTGTAGAGTGTTGGAGCAAATAGAAGAAAAATGATTTGAAAATACCTTAAAATAGAAGAAGTATGCTTCCTATCACATTTGATTCTATGTATTGATCGCACAACCTGATTATACAATCAAACAATCCAATAATATCAAGAGAATAAGATTGTGCTTGTGTCTCCAATGGGCATAAAAAATGACAAACGTTTCAATCAAGAAAAAGAATACGCTAATTAATAGCATACAATTTGATATCCTTGGGTTTTTAAGCTCAAGAAGATCGAATGATTTGATGTGATATTGGACAATTTGAGGAAGTTTTGAAGAATATCAAATTTAGAATAAAAGTGAAGCTCCAAGTAGCCATTAGGTTTCGAATGATCTGATGAGTTATAATGGATGATTTAATTAAGGTAGAGAGGCCATTAGAAGGGGCATGATACTTATTAGGCAATTTAATTGTTACACCCCATTTTTTTCCTAGGCTGATTTTTGGCATACAATTTTTTTTTTTTTTTTTTTTATATATAGACAGCTCAGATCGTCCCATACCAACCTGAGTAGCCTACGAAAACATAGGATATAACACATCATTACACACCTACTTCCCTTAACAATGTGGATCCCATCTCCCGGGTACACCGTCAAATCAGGTTCATGACTCCTGAATTAACAGATGGACTCGCGCAATGTTACTCCTACTAGACCCAATACTCCTAACCCCTACGGGTAGGAGAACCGGTCTATTAGAAGTCTGAACCCCCACGGTTAAGTTCCATAGTCATGTAATGACCTCACCATCAAACGGAAGATATATAACATCCACAGATAAATGTAGCACTCCACTCACCATACTCCAAGACAATAAGATAAGACAGTAAATGGAACTACATTACAAGAATAAGATACAAGTCCACAAGTGTAATATTGTTCATCCAGATACATAATTCCGAATTACCCTCAAATTATATGTAACATATGAGAATAACAGTCTCACTGAAACATCCAACAGCAACAATCAACTAACCAGAATATCTCAGACAATCACCAATCAGAAATCCTTCACAAGCCTGCTGACCACGATCCCACCTAATCCGGTAGCGTCAAGTCTGCCGAGCCACTGAAAATATATAATACAGGAATGAGCTACGCCCAGTAGGAAAGTCAGCTAGTAAAACTCACATGCAAGAGAAGGATAATAGCAAAAATACAGGAATACAGCATAACAATGTACGGTGGATAGGCACTCTCAGTCCCAGACTCCGACCAACCACAGCCACCCCAGTCACACCAGAGTAGCTCTCCTCTGGGCTACCAGGCAACGTGCCAGTGGGAACGCCCATCTCGAAACACGCATGGCGCCTAAGCACCCGACACCGCAGTGTCTCTCGTCAATCAATCTCCTGGAGACTACAGACAGATCCCGTCACATAATCTCTAGCCAACGTGAGACACCCCTGCCACCCTAAGGCGCGCAGGCCTACACACTTGGCTAGCCACTGCGAGACACCCCTGCCACCCTCAGGCGCGCAGGCCTACACACATGGACCAGGAGAGATTGACTCAGCCACCGTCCCAAGGAGTCCTCTACCAACAACTTCCATAGAAGCTCACGCCCCTACAGTCATTGCCAATCTCTAACTCCAAGATTCGGCAACATGTGTCCAGGTACAACAAGGCGTATACCAGTCTACATGTATACTGTGGAAGCTAAGTCCGAACCGCACAGTTACCTACCACAACTACCCTAAAACATCATATAGGGTCTATAGTAGTCCGGTCCAATATGCCAATCCATGAAATATGCCAATACTGAATAAACTGACTCAATCCATGCCGTTGCCATCAAAGCAACACAATTGTCAATTACTGACTGTTCTGGTAGCATCCGTGTACCATATCTTTGTCTGACTGTTTCCAGCTGTACTGTCATCACTGATAACATTTTTCCCCACTTCAGGAAATTTTTAAATTCCAATTTCAATTTCCGCCCTTTATCCATTTTCCGAAATTCGAAATAAATTTCCGAATTTAAATTCCACATATATCCTTTTTCCAAAAATTAGGATTAATTTTCGAATTTAATTTTTCGCTTATCCTTTTTATTTCCGAAAATTCGGATTAATAATAAATTTCCGAATTTTCCTTCCGCTTCTCTCTCCTCCGCGCCGCGCCGTTCGTCCGCGCCGACTCCCGCTGAACCGGTTTTCGCTGCCGGTTCGGCTTTCGCGCCGTTCGTCCGCGCCGAATCCCGCTGAACCGGTTTTCGCTGCCGGTTCGGCTTTCGCGCCGTTCGTCCGCGCCGAATCCCGCTGAACCGGTTTTCGCTGCCGGTTCGGCTTTCGCGCCGTTCGTCCGCGCCGAATCCCGCTGAACCGGTTTTCGCTGCCGGTTCGGAACTCTCGCGCTGAACCGCGACACCGCCGAACCAATTTCTTAATAATCCGTTAATCGGATTAATTTTAATTACTAATAAAATGGCGTAAATATCATTAATTACTTAATTAGATTTGATATTATCTAAACCCTTCTCCTTCCTCGGTCCGAAACCCGCGAAACCCTAGCCGCCGCCATCGCCGACCATTACGATCCTTCCGTCGATTTCCGGCGACTGCGATCAAGGAGAACAATTTCCTAACATGCTCCTAAGCATCAATAAATTTTAAATTTTTTTTTTTCGGCGAAATGGGAATTTTTCCAGGAAATTCCGAAATTTGCAAAAGACACAATTTAGCATTCAATTAAATCCGATTTTCATCCACATGCTTGTTTTCATTAAGCAAAGTATTTCATGCTTTTAATTTTCTACTAAATCACTAATTTAAACTGAATTTCCTACCTCAACGACGCCGGCGACGGTGAACTTCGTCCGTAGCTCGCCGCAGCTCCTCGCCGAACGAATCCGGTACGAATTGACTCTCCTCGTTCCCGTGAATCTCCAGGCACAAAAAGCCCCTTGCCAGGCCGCCGGAATCACGCGCCGTACGCCGGAAAAACTCTCTCTATCGGTCGGCCGAACAAACCCTAATCGTTTCGCGAGGGTTTTATATTTCTGGCCGACACGGTGGAACCCATTACGCGCCGTTGACACGCTTTCGACACGGTAAGCACCCGATACGCGCTGTCGACACGCTATCGACACGGTAAGCACCCGATCAGCCGGTTCAATCCCAACCGTCGATCACGACCGTCCGATTAGCTTATCAGAACGCACGCGCAAACTCACTCGGCGAACCGTCTCCGCCTCCGCTGAACCGTTCCGGTCCGGTTCACGCGCGGTAAACCAATTTCCGGTTTAATTTAAATGGATTTTCGAATTTCTAAAAATCCTATAAATCTAATTAAACAGGGAAAATTAATTAAAAATTCTTCGGTGCTCCGAAAAATTCCCAAAAGATTTCAGAAATTCCAATAGCCTACAATTGAGTTCCTGGCTCATCCTACTGTCGATTCGAAATCATCCAAGCCACAATTAATTTATTAAAGATCAAATACATAAAATTTTACCGGGTATAACAATCTCCCCACCTTATCAGGAATTTCGCCCTCGAAATTCAGCAAGAAGTTCCGGCCATTTTCCAGCAACATCCTGCTCTAGCTCCCAGGTTGCCTCCCTTTCGTCATGTCTATTCCACAGAACCTTGACCATAGGAAACGACCTGTTCCTCAGCTGTCTGCTGCTCTCCTCGAGGATGCGAACTGGTAGTTCCACATAAGAAGAATCTGGTGCCACTTGTAAACCAGGAAGATCATCACTGATGCAATGAGAAGGATCTGGCACATATTTCTTGAGATTCGAAACATGGAACACATTGTGAATCTCAGTCAGATGCTCAGGAAGTGCCAACCTGTAAGCCACTTCACCGATCCTCTCCAGAATAGGATAGGGTCCAATGTAACGAGGTCGAAGCTTAGAAGGCTTTCCAAACCTGAATAGACCCCGCATAGGACTGACCTTCAGGAATACCCTATCTCCCACAGAAAACTCAACAGCCTTGTGCTTAGGATCATAATATTTCTTCTGGCGATCTTGCACAGTACGTAATCTGTCCTGCAATAACTTGACTTCCGCTGTGGTCTCCTCTACAATCTGGGGTCCCCACACTCTCCTGGAATCACCCTCCTCCCAACAAAGAGGAGATCTGCACCTACGCCCATACAACGCCTCGTAAGGTGCCATACCAATCGACGCCTGGAAGCTGTTATTGTACACAAACTCTACCAAGGGTAATCGTCTAGTCCAATCTGTTGAGTAAGTTTGTACGCTCAAGCGTAGCAAATCCTCCAAGGTCCGAATAGTCCGCTCAGACTGTCCATCCGTCTGAGGATGATAAGCAGTACTGAACTTTAACTGTGTACCCATGGCAGTGTGTAAGCTCTTCCAAAACTGTGATGTGAATTTGGCGTCTCTGTCAGAAATAATAGAACGGGGAATCCCATGCAATCTGACAATCTGCTGAATATATATCTCTGCCAACTGTGCCGCTGAATCCGTCTTCTTAATGGATAAGAAATGGGCTGACTTGGTCAATCGATCTACGATGACCCAAATAGCATCAAAACCTTGTCTGGTACGAGGAAGACCAGTCACAAAGTCCATAGTGATGTCATCCCATTTCCACTCCGGAATCGGCAATCTCTGTAACAATCCTCCAGGTCTCTGGTGCTCGGCCTTAACTTGCTGACATGTAAGGCACTTCCTAACAAAGGCAGCAACATCTGTCTTCAAACCTCTCCACCAGAAAACACTCCTCAAATTCCTGTACATCTTGACTTCTCCAGGGTGCATAGCCAAGGTTCCATAGTGAGCCTCCCGAAGGATCCTCTCCCTGAACTCCTGATGTGATGGTACACACCAGCGACCCCTGAAGGTCAAAATGTCGTCTCTGAGAGCAAAGTCTCCTCCCAATCCCTGCGATGCCAACTCAATCTTCTCCTTCAGCTCTTCATCACAAAGCTGAAGGTCACGCATCTCAGATAACCAGTCAGCCCGAATAGTCAATGAGCTGAGTCTGTGAACCAGTCTCTGAATAGACAACTGTTCCTGACATCTTTCAACATTCCAATCCAAGTCTGGTATAGAGTCACAGACTAACATATTATGCACAACTGCGTGTCTGCTCAAGGCATCAGCCACTGGATTAGCCTTCCCCTCGCAGTAGTTTATTGTCAGCTCGTAATCCTTTATCAGTTCCAACCACCTCCTCTGCCTCAAGTTCAGTTCCTTCTGAGTGAACAGATACTTAAGACTCTTGTGGTCAGAGAAGCAATCTACAGGAACTCCGTACAAATAATGTCTCCATATCTTCAAGGCAAAAATGACAGCAGCTAACTCCAAATCATGAGTGGGATAATTCTTCTCATGATCCTTCAGTTGCCTCGAAGCATATGCTATAACTCTGTTATCCTGCATTAGTACGGCTCCCAAGCCTATATGTGAAGCATCAGTGTACATCTGATACGGCTTCTCCTGTGTGGGTAACATCAATACTGGAGCGGTGCTAAGCCTCTGCTTCAGCTCTAGGAAACTGTTCTCACAACTCTCTGTCCACTCAAAAGATTTTCCCTTCCGGGTCAACTGGGTTAGTGGAGCAGCCAGTCTAGAAAAGTGAGGAACAAATTTCCTATAGTATCCAGCCAAACCAAGGAAACTCCGGATCTCAGTGACAGAAGATGGCCGTTTCCAATCAATAATAGCTCGTATCTTGCTAGGATCAACAGCCACGCCCTCCGCACTGACAATGTGTCCTAAGAATGCTACTGAGTCCAGCCAAAAAGAACACTTGGAGAATTTTGCATACAGCTCATTCTCCCGCAACACTGTAAGCACAGTCCTCAACTGATCTGCATGAGTATCCCTATCTCTGGAATAAATCAATATATCATCTATAAAGATGATCACAAACCGATCCAGAAAGGCACGAAACACTCGATGCATCAGGTTCATAAATACTGCTGGAGCATTAGTCAATCCAAAAGGTAACACTGTGAACTCGTAATGTCCGTATCTAGTACGGAATGCTGTCTTGGGTACATCAGAATCTCTAATCCGGATCTGGTGATAACCCGAGCGTAAGTCAATCTTGGAGAACACAGTTGCTCCCTGAAGTTGATCCAGCAAATCATCGATGCGTGGTAAAGGGTATCGGTTACGAATAGTAACCTTATTCAATTCCCTATAATCCACACACAGCCTCATACTACCATCTTTCTTCTTGACAAATAAGACAGGGGCACCCCAAGGTGAACAACTGGGGCGTATGAGTCCCTTGTCTAATAAGTCCTGTAACTGAGTCTTCAACTCTGCTAGCTCGGCTGGAGCCATCCTGTAAGGAGCTCTAGCAATAGGAGCTACTCCTGCCTCCAAATCAATTGAAAACTCCACTTCCCTAGCTGGTGGAAATCCAGGCAACTCCTCTGGAAAAACCATAGGAAAATCTCTCACCACTGGAATATCTGACATAGGGGTAGTGGTGGCTTGGCTATCGGTCACATAGGCCAACCAACCAGTACAACCCTTACTTACTAACCTTCCAGCCTGAAGAACTGAGATCAGGGGAATCTGCCTGTTCAGACCAAAGTATATCACATCCCCCGAACCAGGCACTCTGATCCTGACCTTCTTCTCCCAACAATCCAGAACCACTGCATGGTGGCACAACCAATCCATCCCCAAAATGATGTCGAACTCTGCTAGTGGCACACATATCAACTCTGTCACGAATTCGTGTCCACTAATCAGAATAGATCCGTCAATCTTCTGAACAGTGGGAATCTCCTTCCCATCAGGAAGTCTAACCAGTAAGGGTTCCTTCAAGTAACCCTTGGATCCTGATATCTGATTCCAGATCCTCTCAGCAACAAAAGAATGAGATGCACCAGTATCAAACAAAGTCATGCACTGCACGTTGCCAAAATGAAGCATACCTGTGATCACTTCTGGTGACTCTGAAGCCTGCTGCCGAGTCAGTGCAAATACCCTGGGCTGTCCCCCAGATGAACCAACCGGTCCCGTGATCCTCTGTTTCTTCAACTCTGGGCAGTCGCACTTCTTGTGTCCGGGCTGTCGACAATGGTAGCAGATTATCCCCCCAGTCCGGGTACCTGTCTGCTGCACTGGTCTCTCAGAAATAGGTCGTGGCCGGACCACGACCTCCTGAGTACCACTGTGATCTCTGTGTCTCTTGCCCTTTTTGTTTTGTTGGATATTTCTGAATTCCTTCCTCTTGTTATGAGTCTCTCTCTGGGCCTCCATCCGGGTGTCAATAAGCTCAACGGATCTCGCAGCCTCCACCAAGTCACGAAACCTGGCAAACCGACTCACAACTAGCTGGCGCTGCAGCATAGGACGAAGTCCCTCCAGGAACATCTCACATCTGCGCTCCTCAGAAGGTACCAGCTCTGCGGCGTACCTCGCCAGATAAGTGAACCTCGATAAGTAATCGTTCACTGACATCTGGCCCTGCCTGAGGTGTATAAGTTCCCTCCTGAACTGAGCCATGGCCGAGGCCGGAATGTAGCACTCCCTGAATGCCTCAACAAAGTCATCCCATGCTATCTCACTGTTCTGGGCCTCCCCAAACATAGCGCGCCGCTGGCCTCTCCACCAGGTAGCAGCCTCTCCCTCCAACACTAGAGCAGCAAGCACTACCCTCCTGCCGAATGGACATCCCAAGGCATCAAATAGCTCAAGCATATGAGCCATCCAGTCATCTGCCACCGCTGGGTCAGCCGACCCACTGAAGCTCCGCGGACGCAACCGCATGAAGGCATCGATCCAACGATCCACGGCTGGCTCAACTGGCAATGCTGGGATCGTCTCCGGGGTAGGAGTAGTAGATACCGGTCTGCCTCTAGCTGCTCCACGAGCGGAAAGTCTCCTGGTACCAGCCATACTGTCAAAAACAATTAATCTGGCATTAGAGTCGTCATTTGGCAATTGGCATATGGACTACTATAGTATACAAAAGAATCAACAGTTCTCCCCACCTTGGGTTGAACCCCTATACACGTCTAGCCCCGTTATCCTCACCTAGGGCTCTGATACCACTCTTGTTACACCCCATTTTTTTCCTAGGCTGATTTTTGGCATACAATTTTTTTTTTTTTTTTTTTTATATATAGACAGCTCAGATCGTCCCATACCAACCTGAGTAGCCTACGAAAACATAGGATATAACACATCATTACACACCTACTTCCCTTAACAATGTGGATCCCATCTCCCGGGTACACCGTCAAATCAGGTTCATGACTCCTGAATTAACAGATGGACTCGCGCAATGTTACTCCTACTAGACCCAATACTCCTAACCCCTACGGGTAGGAGAACCGGTCTATTAGAAGTCTGAACCCCCACGGTTAAGTTCCATAGTCATGTAATGACCTCACCATCAAACGGAAGATATATAACATCCACAGATAAATGTAGCACTCCACTCACCATACTCCAAGACAATAAGATAAGACAGTAAATGGAACTACATTACAAGAATAAGATACAAGTCCACAAGTGTAATATTGTTCATCCAGATACATAATTCCGAATTACCCTCAAATTATATGTAACATATGAGAATAACAGTCTCACTGAAACATCCAACAGCAACAATCAACTAACCAGAATATCTCAGACAATCACCAATCAGAAATCCTTCACAAGCCTGCTGACCACGATCCCACCTAATCCGGTAGCGTCAAGTCTGCCGAGCCACTGAAAATATATAATACAGGAATGAGCTACGCCCAGTAGGAAAGTCAGCTAGTAAAACTCACATGCAAGAGAAGGATAATAGCAAAAATACAGGAATACAGCATAACAATGTACGGTGGATAGGCACTCTCAGTCCCAGACTCCGACCAACCACAGCCACCCCAGTCACACCAGAGTAGCTCTCCTCTGGGCTACCAGGCAACGTGCCAGTGGGAACGCCCATCTCGAAACACGCATGGCGCCTAAGCACCCGACACCGCAGTGTCTCTCGTCAATCAATCTCCTGGAGACTACAGACAGATCCCGTCACATAATCTCTAGCCAACGTGAGACACCCCTGCCACCCTAAGGCGCGCAGGCCTACACACTTGGCTAGCCACTGCGAGACACCCCTGCCACCCTCAGGCGCGCAGGCCTACACACATGGACCAGGAGAGATTGACTCAGCCACCGTCCCAAGGAGTCCTCTACCAACAACTTCCATAGAAGCTCACGCCCCTACAGTCATTGCCAATCTCTAACTCCAAGATTCGGCAACATGTGTCCAGGTACAACAAGGCGTATACCAGTCTACATGTATACTGTGGAAGCTAAGTCCGAACCGCACAGTTACCTACCACAACTACCCTAAAACATCATATAGGGTCTATAGTAGTCCGGTCCAATATGCCAATCCATGAAATATGCCAATACTGAATAAACTGACTCAATCCATGCCGTTGCCATCAAAGCAACACAATTGTCAATTACTGACTGTTCTGGTAGCATCCGTGTACCATATCTTTGTCTGACTGTTTCCAGCTGTACTGTCATCACTGATAACATTTTTCCCCACTTCAGGAAATTTTTAAATTCCAATTTCAATTTCCGCCCTTTATCCATTTTCCGAAATTCGAAATAAATTTCCGAATTTAAATTCCACATATATCCTTTTTCCAAAAATTAGGATTAATTTTCGAATTTAATTTTTCGCTTATCCTTTTTATTTCCGAAAATTCGGATTAATAATAAATTTCCGAATTTTCCTTCCGCTTCTCTCTCCTCCGCGCCGCGCCGTTCGTCCGCGCCGACTCCCGCTGAACCGGTTTTCGCTGCCGGTTCGGCTTTCGCGCCGTTCGTCCGCGCCGAATCCCGCTGAACCGGTTTTCGCTGCCGGTTCGGCTTTCGCGCCGTTCGTCCGCGCCGAATCCCGCTGAACCGGTTTTCGCTGCCGGTTCGGCTTTCGCGCCGTTCGTCCGCGCCGAATCCCGCTGAACCGGTTTTCGCTGCCGGTTCGGAACTCTCGCGCTGAACCGCGACACCGCCGAACCAATTTCTTAATAATCCGTTAATCGGATTAATTTTAATTACTAATAAAATGGCGTAAATATCATTAATTACTTAATTAGATTTGATATTATCTAAACCCTTCTCCTTCCTCGGTCCGAAACCCGCGAAACCCTAGCCGCCGCCATCGCCGACCATTACGATCCTTCCGTCGATTTCCGGCGACTGCGATCAAGGAGAACAATTTCCTAACATGCTCCTAAGCATCAATAAATTTTAAATTTTTTTTTTTCGGCGAAATGGGAATTTTTCCAGGAAATTCCGAAATTTGCAAAAGACACAATTTAGCATTCAATTAAATCCGATTTTCATCCACATGCTTGTTTTCATTAAGCAAAGTATTTCATGCTTTTAATTTTCTACTAAATCACTAATTTAAACTGAATTTCCTACCTCAACGACGCCGGCGACGGTGAACTTCGTCCGTAGCTCGCCGCAGCTCCTCGCCGAACGAATCCGGTACGAATTGACTCTCCTCGTTCCCGTGAATCTCCAGGCACAAAAAGCCCCTTGCCAGGCCGCCGGAATCACGCGCCGTACGCCGGAAAAACTCTCTCTATCGGTCGGCCGAACAAACCCTAATCGTTTCGCGAGGGTTTTATATTTCTGGCCGACACGGTGGAACCCATTACGCGCCGTTGACACGCTTTCGACACGGTAAGCACCCGATACGCGCTGTCGACACGCTATCGACACGGTAAGCACCCGATCAGCCGGTTCAATCCCAACCGTCGATCACGACCGTCCGATTAGCTTATCAGAACGCACGCGCAAACTCACTCGGCGAACCGTCTCCGCCTCCGCTGAACCGTTCCGGTCCGGTTCACGCGCGGTAAACCAATTTCCGGTTTAATTTAAATGGATTTTCGAATTTCTAAAAATCCTATAAATCTAATTAAACAGGGAAAATTAATTAAAAATTCTTCGGTGCTCCGAAAAATTCCCAAAAGATTTCAGAAATTCCAATAGCCTACAATTGAGTTCCTGGCTCATCCTACTGTCGATTCGAAATCATCCAAGCCACAATTAATTTATTAAAGATCAAATACATAAAATTTTACCGGGTATAACATTAATAGACTTGATCAAGTGGTTTGATGATATTGATGAAAAGTTTAATCGAAATAAAACATAAAAGAATTAAGTGGTTCAAAAAGATCAAATAAAATACAATAAACATAGTATGGATAAAATATCAAAATATGATAAAACATTATATAAACTCTATATATGATTATAGAACAATAAAAAATTAAGAGAGTTCAAATTTAGTTCTTATGACTTTGAAGTATGTAACACTTCTTATATGATATGTTGAATTTCTATGTATATCGTACCCACACTATCTTTTTATGATAATCATAATATGTTGTGCTGCTTATTAAGTAGGTATATGATGACATATTATTAACTATATATTTGCATAAGTAATAAATATTGTTATGTATTATAAATGTATGTATAAACATAAATTATACAAATAGAGCTGTAATAAAAGTGGCTCTAATCTATATAAAGAATTCAGAAAACTCCATGGGATGAATATGATCTTATCCATAAGAGAGAATTAAGAAAAATTCTATGAAATGATAATGACCTAAGCCATACGAGGGCTTGAGAACTTGTTGAAATAGAGATGACATATCTATATAAAGAGTTGAGGAAATGTTTTTGAGACAACAATATGACATTTCTATATGAGGAGTCAGGTGAATTCTATGGGACAAAAAAGCTCCTAATGACATGAAAATTATATAAGAAAACTACTTTTAGTGTCAAGTAAATAAAAAGAAAAAGATTACGTATTAAAAGTTGTAACTTAATATGTATGCATGTTGTTATTGTAAGTATAGATGATTATATTCTATTCATGATATTGCATGTGATATAACATAAATATTATTTTTTTACACATTAGTTTTATTATAATATTTTGCATGTTAAGTTCATGATGGTTGCCTCAACCTACTTTTAACATTTATAATTTTTTAAGTGAATTAAATGAACTTTGAAACACATAGGGATTTAAGCAAAATGGCTATTGATAATAGAAAAGGAAAAAATTTCCATGTAAATATTTTGTTATGCAATGTGTGTAATGCAATATTAATAGTTGTACTAATAGAAGATCAATGTAAAAACTTTTATTTCTATTATTGGTATTTATAGCTTTGTAAGCCTTAGTAATATTTTACTTTACTACATCTTCTTTATACTTTGAGCAAGCCTATATTTGTAATGAAGATGTACTTATGATTTTATAAAATAATATGTTTGCATATGTCATATTATATGTTATAATAATTAAAAAAATGTGGTACCAATATGTGACCATAAGAAAGAGGCATCAGAAGCTTGGTATTAAAGTGGACAATGAACATATATGTTAGAATAATCTGAGTGAGACAGACATAGCTCTAAAAGTGCACTTACGTTAACACATATTATTATTTTCTCGCCTAAACTCAACATGGAATTATTAGATTTAAATTGTTTTAACTAAAATAATAATGAACATAAATTATTTAAATTAAAGAAACTTCTTAAGCAAGATATGATAATAAGACATCTTAATCTATATATTTTTATAAACAAATAATCGTACTTATAATTATACAATTTCAAACCATATTAATCAACAACATATCTGAAGAGGGATATCCAAATCATAATAAAATCAAAAAAATATTGGATATAAACTCTCAATACATTCATAACTAAATGATACATCATATTACTTATACAAATATTACGTAAACATATAAATATCATAATGACTCTCTAATATGTATTTCTTACTAAATATGATCATTATCTATCCTCTCATGATCTCTCTCTTAGTGTGAAACAAAATTTATCTAATAATATAAATATCAAATGAGACTCTAAAGAGTTCAATAAATAATTTTAAAAAATAATAAAATAAGACAATATATCAAAATAATCAAATTTTAATATAATAAAATAATAAAAGAGCTCTATGTTATAAACGATAAACTATAAAAAAAATTATTTAGAAGTTTTTGTGTTTGTTAGAATGATCATTTTGTACCATTTTATTTATAATGATACTATTTCTCTTATGATCATTATTCTTTTCTGATATATCAAATGTTATATTCATGAATTTTTGCTCATAAGTATAAATATAACATGTACCCAAATCATATGAAAGTGCTCTTTATCCTACACAATAATAGTGGTGACACAAATGAGCTTATAACATATATGATTGTATTGCATATCAAAGTATTATATAAACTAATACTTTAGTTAAAGCATTAGTGCCAAATCCTCAAATAATACTAAATTATGAGATAATGTCTCAATAAAACCTAAATTTCATATATTATATTATTTTGTATTTTCCAAACCATATGTCTACTATAGAATTATGATGTTTAATCAAATATCTTTTTATCTTAATTTTTTATATTTATTAAGCACCATTATCATTTGTGTTATCCAATGAATCCTTATACAACATATCAAACATTATTACACAAAATATATCAACAATAAAAATAAATATTAATAAGATTGTGTATAAAAATTCTAACCCATGTAAACACCCAACTTGATTGACATCACATTGTGTAAATAGAATATAAACCAAAATACATAACATGGATTTAACAAACTATAATTTTATTATGTTTAATATATTTTAAACTTAAGTTAGCATGATTGTACTTATGTATGTTTTAAGATAATAAAATTAAATATTTATAGATTAAAATATTTTAAATTATTGTGATCTTGGGAATAGCATTATAGTTTTTAAATGTATTTTAAAATATTTTTTTGAATATTTCATTAAAAAGAGTTCTTCAAAAGAAATCTATTAACATTAAATTTATAATTTTTAAAAACTTAGATAATTAATTATAAAAGTTTTAAAAAATATATAAATATAATTTCTTAAATTATAAATTAGTACTTTTTTAATTTGACGATTTCATTTCTACAACCTTAATTAAGATGACATTGAAGGAGAGAAGATGTCACTGAAAAGAAGAAGAGGGGAAAACAAAGAAGAGGGGAAGTTCAATGTTGGCTGAGAGAGAAAAGTTCCTATAAAGAGACAAATCATAAGGAAGAATCGATGAAAAGGAAGTTGGAACATATTATTGTAATTCAAAACGGAGTTTGGAAACAAGTGAAACGGGAGAAGAGGGGTTGTAACAAGAGGAAAACAAAGAAAACTAAGGAATAACTAATACCTAAGAAGAGGTAAATATTTATGTTGATTTTTTTATTAAACTTAATTTGATTTTATAAAATAGAGGTAAGTTTAGGTCATAATTTGAGTTAAAATTAGTATTTAAATAATACAAAGTGTCTAGAAAGTGAGTTTAATCAAAATTGAGAGGTTAAAGATGATAACATAGTTGCATATGTAATATCATACAAGTACGTTAGGTAAATCATTCTTGTTCAATTAGATGATAATGATTGAAATAAAAGGATTCGATCCTTCTTATGAGACATTGTATAGATCGTAGTGAGCTAATTATACTAGATGCTTATATCAATCACGCTAATACGCTAGATAGTAAGTTGGTATGTTTAAGTAGGCAGTGATATCATACAAATGCAAAACGTTAATCATATTCATATGATTAGTTGAGCAAAATAGATAAAGTATTGCCTTAATTTGATGAGTTTCAAGCTAAAATGGAAAGAATGTATTTTTAGCATGTGTAAGTATGTGAATATCGTAATAATATGATGAGATGATTGTACTAGACGATCCTTCAAAAGCTAAATAGTTATGAATTGGCTAAGTTTAGCAAGGAATGAAAACCAAATTATACATGTACAATAACTCATCATATTATTCGATGGTGCACAAGTTTATTTAAATTAAAGGATTGGACAAGTTTATTAGGGGCATCATGTTCGTATATGAGGATTGTATTAGTACAATAAGCTTGACGATACTAGATGATCATGCAAGAAAATTTTAGTAAATCATATACTAAATCTTATAAGTCAATTAGGGGAGAGCAATGATCATATTGGATGATCTCTAAGTAAATGTATTATGTAATCAGTTACATAATAATATAAATGTTATGAAGTATTACTGATTGAATTGTATGATTAAGAGTCATACAAGTATGATGTGTAGTAGTGGTTTGAAGAATAAAAAATTAGATTAATTTAGAATAATTAATAATTATATCATATATGAGATTATATCGTGATTATTGTGCATGTATAATATTATAGAAAATTTTAAGAAGAAAGAAAGTAGTCAAAGCATTTTATCATGGATAAAAGTAGTAATATGATAACTGTAGTGTAAACATATTATTAAATAAATTATTGATTTATTTATAAATTAGAATATTTTTGCCATATTATTCTATTGTATATTTTGGATATTGGATAAGATAGTTTGTAAATTTTATACATCACACTTGATTTATATATTCTATATTTTTTATTATATTACTTATATGGTTGGGATACTTAAAATATAAAAATAGAAAATATTAACATTCAAACAAAAAATAAAATAAAAATAAGGTGGAACAATAAAATTAGATTTTTTAAGACTGTCATTTCTTTAAATACTATCTATAATTATATGCTAATTCATATGGTTATTTTGTCTTGCATTAGAAAAGTTATTTTTTTAATATATCATTTTAATTATCTTACTCATTTACATCATGAGATTGGTATTATAAGTATTTATAAATGATTAATGTATAAAGAGTATATTAAAAATAAAAAATAGAAGAAGTTGGCATTATGGTCAAATAAAAAATATATTATCACAGAGAAATTTTCTTGTTTGTTGCATATTCTTCAATAAAAGTGATGACTAATGAGCGCAAGTGATGATCATATGGATAAGTGAGCTAATTCTATTAACAAGTGGTGGCCAATAATGGATGTGGGTTGTAGATAAAGTAGCAATAATGATGTACAACACTCTTAGAATTGTTTTGTGTGTGTGTGTGCATGCATGCGTGTGTGTATACATATATGTGTGTGTCTGTAAATGTGTGCGAGAGAGTGAAATGAGAAAGATAGGGACACAAGTGAAAAAAGAAAATAAAATGTTGAAGCTTTGTACCAAATATGCTATAAATGCTTAAGTTGTGGTATCAAATAGGACTTCCAACAATATGATGTAGTTTTATGATTATCCGAGTAAAAAACTAGCGGGTCTGCAACCTTGGGACCAATATGAACAATGGAGTAATTATTCAATAAGAAGCCAATTCTTATGTAAGCTTGAGAACAATGACACTTGTTATATCCACCTAGAAACAATTGTGTTTTTGTATTTTGGTTTTACAAGCCATCAACCCTTTGATCATATATTTTTGAGTTTTATTTTTTTTCTTAATGACACTTTTTTTTCCTTTAAATTTTGTAGGTCTCAACCAATCTTTACTTTCAAGTGAGACTCCTTTCTTTATCAACATTCACATTTCATCATACCTAATAATTTCATAAAGGAGCACATATTCTAGCTCAACAAAACTAAGTCTTTGCTCTTTGTCCTTAACAAGACAAATTATAAGCATCATAACCAATAAATCAAGTTTAATTTTCTAAGCATATCATCTCTTTTTTGAATTCAATAGCATATCCAATGTCTAGAGCTGATTATCTAATCTATCTTTTTCATTTACACATTTTAATTTCTTTGAAACATAAAGTTTGTTGTTATTCCAAATTTCTTGTTACAAAAAGATCTTGCAACTATTCCAACAAATCAGTGGTCTCTTTATCGCCTACACTTTAAGAAAAAAAAAACCATCTTTTGATTATTTTACTTTTGGTCTCATAGAGAATAATGGAATGCATTATATACAAACATTTTGCTCATTTTATTTTATTAATTCATTTTCTTAGTAAAAACTATTTTTTTAATTTAATTTTCTTCAAATTTTATATATGTTAGACTTCTTCACTTGCATGTGAGGCTCATTCCTTGATTACCCAAGGCCTAAGCCAATACAAAAGTCCTCAAGGAGCGACTCAGGGAGGGGCATACCCCAGCCCCAAGCATAGTCACCAAAACAAGCCGCGCGCGCAGCCCAGTCAGCAGGGGCGTTGCGCTCACGGCACCCATGCTCAATGCACAGTGTGCCCAAACTCTTCGCGTGCGCGATTGCGGCAAGAAAATAACCTTCTTCAGGCGGGCGCTGTAGCACACGATGCATCTCCTGCGAGGCCAAAATAGAATCTGGGTGGATCTCAACAGCATGGAACTCTGGGAAGGACTGCCTAACCACATCAAGGGCCTCCAAAATGGCTTGAACCTCCATAGCCTCATAAGAGTAAGAGAGAATCGTCTTCCTCCAACGAGCTGGGGCTTGCCTCCATGATCCCTAATGATAAAACCCACACCAGCCAAGTCATCACTAACAGCAGCATCGCAGTTGATCTTAATCCAACCGGCGGGAGGAGGAACCCAATTGATCTTAAGCATGTGAGGCTCATTCCACATACATGATAAAAACCATTATCAATTATATCGTGCCAACTAAATATTCTTTTAGGATCTTCATTTCATAATGCTCATCATGCAATAAATGAATATAGATAATTAGGTGAAGCAATTTGGTTAAAAATTAAAAAAAAAACATAAAACTTTACTTCGCAAATAATACAACAAAAGAGTATCTCATATTACCTATATATCTCTTTTTCAAAGATCTTTAAATAATTATTTATTCCATGATATAAACAACACAAATCAAAGCTTTACTTCACAATCGATATCATATATGAGAGAAAGTGATTTTCATAATTTTGTATTTTAAATTTATTTAAAAATCTCTAAAAAAATCCTCAAAAAATAAAAATATTTTTTCGCATTCTTTCTTGCATGTACTAATGAAAAGAAATAAAAATATATTATTAACTTTATGTTTTATATGTCAACAAAGATGTTTGTAACTTTTATTTTTTATTAGTCAAACAAAAAGTTAGGAGAAAATCATTTATGTTTTCATTCCCAATTGAGAGAAAATCGCCACCGTTCAACCCACCAACCTACCATACAAGAACACTACACTAATTTAAAGCAAGTTTCATTTTCAGTTAATGCATCGTATTTAAATTTACTGCATGCGAAATTAAATTTATCTTTTTTTTTTTTTTTTTTTTTTTTTGAGTTCCAAATTGATTTTATCCTTATTTGAATTTTAGGAAAGAAAAAAAAAAGTCACATATAAGCATAAAAAGGCAAACATATCGTAAATGCTGAAGGCATGATTATTTATAATATTATGTAAAGTAGTATTTATAAAAAAATTATTTATTAACTACATTTTTATGGGAAAAATTTCAAATTTTAAAATGTAAATTTAACAGTAATTACCATCAAAACTAACATCAAATGCTAAATTATTAAAACCCACTAAACAATTATGATAAAAAATATTAATGAATTCTATAGTAGATAATATTATGAGAGGTTTCTTCCACAACTATATTTGTGATTGAAAGTATTTTTTATAATTAATTTAGAAAAAATGGTTAAAATATTATCATAATTTTATTCTCTGTGACATAAATTTTTTTTATTACATAGACATGAGATCATCTTAGATAAAAAATTACAAACAAAAGTCAATCATTTTGATCACTTTCTTTAAAAAAATGCAAATCTTATCATACATGTTTTAATATTAAATTCTTTTGAAATAAATAAATATCTATTTTTATGAAATAAATTTTGACATTATATTTTTTATCACAAATGATATTTTTTCGAAAAAACTATTTCATATCAATTTTATTATATGTAAATAATTTTATGTATACAAAATTATCTTATTTATATATTATTAAAAAATTCACTTAAATTATGATATGTGAATATCATTAAAAAAATAATTATACATATATAAAATTAAAATCATTTGCATTATTTATCACGAATTTAGATTAAATATATAGATAACAATATTAAAAATTTACTATAAAAAAATATATCTAAAAATATATATGATAAAGCTTCAAATAGACAAAGATCCAAGACATAAATACAAATTATATAATTAATTTATAATTTTATATTTATATAAATACTCATTCTAATGTCATTATTTAATTTATATAAATTAAGTAATTCATATGGAGTTTAATATACATAAAATAAAGACAAAATTTTCTTCTAACTTTTTAAGGATGAGATGAAATTAAATTATAAATATTAAATAATATTTTATATTTTTAAAATTTTTTTGAAAACGATGATCGATTACATGCATAGTTTGTCATTAATGATTAAAACATAATTTTTAATTGAGATTATATTCAAAGACAATTTAGTGATTTTTACTCGCACTAGATTTGTTTATTTATAGCCAATTCTATTTGAGAAGTTATATTCTAATTGTTTATATTAAATCTTATTGAAGATAATCATCAGTTTTAAAAATAATAAACAATTCATTGTATACTTATTATTATTATAATATTATTTATTTAATATAAAAAATAAATAAAAAATTATTTTTATATATTAAAATTAAATAATTGCTTTAAATATGATGTAATGCGATCCTACTATGGATAGACTACAGACAAAAGTAAAAAGCAGTAATTCCCATGTATTAAAAAAAGAAACCTTTGAAAATATAAATGTGGAGCAGCGTGGATGGTGAAGTCCATTCTTCATAACGGGAAGTGAAGACGACATGGCCGCGCTCGTCGTTGCGTGCTTCCTCCTCTGCCTCCTCCTCCACCTCCTCCTCCGCCGTCTCCTGCCCCGTTGCTCCTCCGCTCTTCCGCTTCCACCGGGCCCACTCAACTTCCCCATCCTCGGCTCCCTCCCACACATCGGTTCTAAACACCACTCCGGCCTTGCCCGCCTCTCCCGCCGCTTTGGCCCCATCATGTACCTCAAGTTGGGCACGCGCAACGCGATCGTAGTCTCCTCCCCCTCCGCAGCCCGCATCTTCCTCAAAAGCCTAGACTCTCATTTCTCCAACCGCCCCCCGGGCATCATCTCCAAGTCCCTGGCCTACGACGGCTTAGACATGGTCTTCGCCGACTACGGCCCCCATTGGAAGCTCCTCCGCCGGCTGTCCACCCTCCACCTCCTCAGCCCGAAGGCCATGGCACGGTGGGCGGGCGTCAGACGCGACGAGGTCCGACGAATGCTTCTCTCCATCCGCAATCTGGGAGAGATTCATAAGGCGGTGGTTCTCCCCGATCTGCTCGTCTGCGCCATGGCAAACGTGATCGGGAGGATCGCGTTGAGCCAAAGGGTGTTCGACGAGGAGGGGAAGGAGGCGAAGGAGTTCCAGGAGATGGTGACGGAGCTTCTCGTCAGCTCGGGGACTTCGAGCATCGGCGATTTGGTGCCGGCGATCCGCTGGTTTGATCCACTAGGAACGAGGAAGAAGATGTGGCGAATTCATGACAGATTCGATGTGATGCTCAACAGATTGTTAGCACAGCACGTGGCGACTGCAGGGGAGAGACTGGCGAAGCCGGATTTTTTGGACCTCGTCGCGGCCGATGGGGCCGCCGGTGGAGAGCCGGAGCATATTTCCAAAGCAGCCATCAAAGGCTTCATTGCTGTCAGAAATAAATAACGCTTAACTGCTATGTAATGATCAAAACTAACATGGTTGTTGCTACAGGACTTATTCGTGGCGGGGACGGACACGTCCGCGATCGTGATAGAGTGGGCGATGACGGAGATGCTTCGGAAGCCGTCCATCCTCCAGCGCGCACAGGAGGAGATGGAACGCGTGGTCGGTCGCCACCGCCTCCTCGAGGAATCCGACATCCCTAATCTGCCCTACCTTCAAGCCATAAGCAAGGAAGCCCTCCGCCTGCACCCGTCGACCCCGCTCAGCATTCCCCACTTCGCCTCCGAGCCCTGCGAGGCGGGAGGTTATCGCATCCCCGGCAACAGCTGGCTCTTCGTCAACATATGGGCGATCGGGAGGAACCCGGACGTGTGGGCGAATCCCTTGGAGTTCGATCCGGAGAGGTTCCTCTCCGGAGAGATGGCGAGGGTGGAGCCCACGGGAATCGACTTCGAATTCATTCCATTCGGCGCCGGTCGGAGGGTGTGCGCCGGGAAGCAGATGGGGATGGTGATGGTGCAGTTCATCTTGGGGTCCTTGGTGCACTCGTTCGATTGGAGTTTGCCGGTGGGTGCGGTGGAGATTGATATGGAGGAGGGGACGGGGCTTACGCTTCCCAAGGCCGTGCCGCTCTCCGCCATGGCGAGTCCTCGTTTGAAGCCGGCGGCGTATGCCGATGAATGATGTGATAAGTAATTCAGTGGTCAACTAAAAAAAGAGCTAAATAAAACAAATAATGAAATATAAAATAAAATAAACTATATAAATAGTAAGGCCAAGGATCGCCTATAATAAGTTTTGTCATCTATGTGATGGAATGCATTTCTTTCGAAAAAATGACCATTGGTATTATCTTTAAAAAATATGCGATTAAGTTATAGAAAAATTTTAATTAAATTAAAAATATAATTTTTTTTCAAATCATATGTACATATTCCCTTTCAATCATTTTTATTAAAAAAAATTTAAATTTCATATCAATTGAGATTTCCAACCAAAGCTAGTGTTACACTACAATCTTACTTTGAAATCATGTTAAGTCCATTGTATTAAAAATAGAGTAAATATAGATATCTTATAATAATAAATCTTACATTAACTCTCTTGTGATAATCCATTCAATTAATCTCCTATTTTTCTAAAACATGTTTTATATATTAAAAGTGAGTGTTTTATATCTAGAATGTAAAAATATATTAATTTGCAAGTATCCCAAAAAGTGCGTTAAAGTGATACTGAATCTTATATTTGAGCACATAATAGTTTGTCATATCATTAAGAATATGTTAATACATTTGAATGGGATATGAATTTGTAAAGAAAAATTAATAAATAATATTATTTTAATCTTTTAACTTAATAAGATAATAAGTCTCTCTCTATTATAGAATCTAGTTGTTGTGTTTGAAAACTCTAGGTGAAAGCTAGAAGAGAGTAAGAGAAGAGTTAGAGATAGGGAAAAATAAGATCCCAAGTTTTTCTTTGAAAGAAAATCAAAGAGATTGAAGAAGAAAATTTTACCAAAACAATGGATTATCTATATTGTATTTAAAAAAAAAAGCAAAGAAAGGTAAAGATCCTAATAAGTCTTTTTCTTAAAGAATGTATTACTTAAGTTGGATGTCAAGAAAGTGTTGTGTATAAATTTGAAGTCAAGTTAAAGTAATTAAAACCTATTATAGTTCTTTACTGTAAAGATTATACAAAACAATTATTCAAATCTTACTAATATGATATTGTTAATCGGAGATGATAAGGCTTTACAACCATAATGTGAAAAGAGAATCTGTTAAGCATTGTGTAAGTGCAACTAACTAATCAAAATTGTAGGATAGAGTATGTGATGCTTAATTGAGAAATTGTCTAGTTTGATAACATGTCCAATTTAATATTTGAGAGGATCATATTAATATATAAGTTAATTAGACTAGTAAGATTATGCATAGAAAGCTTATATGAAGAGATTCTTATAAATCATATAAATAAAACATTAGAATTAGACAAGTACAATGAGTATATGCTATAATTAACTTTGTATTAGTTGTACTAGTACAATAATTGGGTTTGACCTAGTGCGACGCATTATGAATTGTACTAGTAAGCAATTGAGATTAAACTAGTATGATTAGTCACTTGACTTTTTAATATAAAATAAGGCACAGATCATACAGTTCAATATGGGCGATTTTATTGCATAATGTGAAAACTAAAATATAAAATAGAGCAACTTGTTTAATATATGTTTTGAAAAAACTTTTGAAATAATTTTATTTAGATATGTACTTGTTATTGATAAGAGTTAATGCGAATTGTGCAAAAAATGAGAAAAATTAATAAAAAAAGGTAAAATGAAGCTTCTTAAAGTTATAAATATGTAAACTAATCAACTATAATGTAAACAAATTATTAAAAGAATTAGTCATTATTATAAAATGCATGATGATTTTCATATTTATGATAAAAAAATTTTATGTGTTCTGATTTCATTATAGTTTATTATGATTGATGATGATGGTGATGTGTATGTGTCAGTACACACGCACATACATAAATATTAGTTCTATGATATTATAAATTAGAGTATATGACGATATAAAAGTAAATGAATGAAAAGAAGATAAAAAAATAAATAGAGGTTATTATAGTCAAAGAAATATAATGATCTTATTTAATAATGATCTAATAAATATATGTATTTGATATTTATCACTCTTGGTGTTGTAATAGGCTAATGTGAAGCTATGACACATCAAAGCATCAGGATTAATGATGATCAAACGAGATACTTGGTGTCATGGACACCTAAAGATGGGGCTTCAATAAATCTCAACGTCTCGTTCTTGTTATAATTATAGAATAATTTTGCCCACAAGTGGGGGATAAATTATGTAAATATGAATTTAATTTAATTTGAAACATAAGATTAAAAATCAATAGAATTCTTTAGCAAATCCACTACTTAGATAAATTACGAATAGTGATATTTTTAAAACAAAACTAACATATTTCTTACCAATTAAAACAAATTAAACATTAGAGAAATCAGCAAAGCTATCGGCAGAGTTTAAGTTCATGTCACAATTTTTTTAAAAAATGTAAAAAATATTTGAAACCAAAAACCATTCTCATTTCCTTTAGATAGAAGCAAGCTCCTTCCATGCCTAACTCCTTCTCCTCATCTCATAGAAACACGATGACATGTCCATGCAAAACATAACAAAAACATGAGACTTATACAGTGTACCTCGACGATGACATCGAACCCATGAGTCGGAGTGCTTCCAAACCAAATCTCTCCACGAATGGTACAACGACGACACCACTCAATTTCTTGACCAACCAAATGCACGTAGAAGCAACCTGGGCCTTTCATAATTTACACAAGTAGAGAAGTTCAAAGTCTCGTAAGAAAGGATTTGTCCCTCGCTTAAATAGCAACTTAAGATGATAAAAATGTCATTTCATTGCCACAAAATAAGATTATATTATTACTAAGCTATTTCAAAAATCAATTTAAGTTGATTAATATCGTGTGTATGTATATATATATATATTTAAAGGTGTCATAATATTTATATAGATCACCTAATAATTTTTTTATTTATATTTTTTATCTTCTACAAAATTAACTATATATATGTCAAAACTTACTGAATTACTATTGTGTTGATGCTTTAAAAAAATTTCACGACATCCCGATTATGTGATAAAAACGTTACTAGTATTCAAGTCACCGATATTCAACAAAAGAAAACACATTTAAAGAAAATTCTATTTTCAATTAAGGCACCATAGTTTAACTCCATGTGTGTGAACTTAAACATGGTTCATATGACTACTTGACTTCCGGGCTACAAAAGGGGAAAAAATAACAGCTGGTCATATAAAACAATATAAGTATTTTATTAACATATGCTTAATAGTTCAGATAAAATTGGGTTGTTAGGTTTACCTACTCCTTCAATTATTAAAAAGTATGATTAATTGTGTTGTTCAAAAATTATTCTTTAAACCATTAAGAAAATTTTATTTGGGTTTTAACAAAATTTTATTATTTTTTTTGTTATATATCAGAATTAGAATACTTTTTTTTTTATCTCATCACAAAAAAACTAATATATATATATATATATATATTAATATCTAAAGCATGGTCTAATCATACTTATCAATTCAACAACCTCCATGCATTAAAGTCCATATCTGCAACACTCATTAATAAAAGAAACCTAAGAAAGTATAAATGTGGAGTAGCGCGGGTGGCGAAGTCCATTGTTGAGGGCGGGAAGGTGAAAACGACATGGCCACGTTCCTTCTCGCCTGCTTCCTCCTCTGCCTCCTTCTCCACCTACTCCTCGGCCGTCTCTTGCTCCGTTGCTCCTCCGCTCTTCCGCTTCCTCCGGGCCCCTTCAACTTCCCCATCCTCGGCTCCCTCCCACTCATCGGGCCCAAACACCACTCCGGCCTTGCACGCCTCTCCCGCCGCTTCGGCCCGATAATGTACCTCAAGATGGGCATGCGGAACGCCATTGTGGTATCCTCCCCCTCCGCCGCCCGCATCTTCCTCAAAACCCTCGACTCCCATTTCTCCAGCCGGCCCCAGGGCATCATCTCCAAAGCCCTAGCCTACGACGGCCGAGACATGGTCTTCGCCGACTACGGCCTCAATTGGAAACTCCTCCGCCGGATTTCTTCCCTTCACCTCCTCGGTCCCAAGGCCATGGCAGGGTGGGCGGACGTCAGACGTGACGAGGTCAGCCGGATGCTGCTTTCTATCCGCAGTCTGGGAGAGAGTCACAAGGCGGTGGTTCTCCCCAATCTATTAGTCCGCACCATGGCGAACGTGATCGGAAGGATCGCGTTGAGCCAAAGGGTGTTCGATGAGGAGGGGAAGGAGGCGAAGGACTTCAAGGAGATGGTGATGGAGCTTCTCGTCGGCACGGGGACATCGAACATGGGCGATTTGGTGCCGGCTCTCCGGTGGTTGGATCCGCTAGGAACGAGAAAAAAGATGTGGCGGATTCACGACAGATTCGATGTGATGCTCACCAGATTGTTAGCAAAGCACGCGGCGACTGCATGGGAGAGACAGGGGAAGCCGGATTTTTTGGACCTCCTTGCTGCCGATGGGGCCGCCGGCCGAGATGAGGAACATATTTCCGAAGAAACCATCAAAGCCTTCATAGCTGTGAGAAATGAATAAAACTTGATTGATTTTTAACATTCAAACTAAACGGTTGCTGGTGCAGGACTTATTCGTGGCGGGGACGGACACGTCGGCGATAGTGATAGAGTGGGCGATGGCGGAGATGCTTAGGAAGCCGTCCATCCTCCGCCGCGCACAGGAAGAAATCGAAGGCGTGGTCGGTCGCCACCGCCTCCTCGAGGAATCCGACATCCCGAATCTGCCCTACCTTCAAGCCATATGCAAGGAAACCCTCCGTCTGCACCCGCCGACTCCACTCAGCATCCCCCACTTCGCCTCCGAGCCCTGCGAGGCGGGAGGCTACCGTATCCCCGGCAAGAGCTGGCTCCTCGTTAACATATGGGCGATCGGGAGGGACGCGGACTTGTGGACGAACCCCTTGGAGTTCGATCCGGAGAGGTTCCTCTCCGGAGAGATGGCGAGGGTGGAGCCCAACGGGAGCGACTTCGAGCTCATTCCATTCGGCGCCGGAAGGAGGATGTGCGCCGGGAAGCAGATGGGAATGGTGATGATGCAGTACAGCCTGGGGTCGTTGGTGCACTCTTTCGATTGGAGTTTGCAGGAAGGTGCAGGGGAGATTGATATGGAGGAGCGGCCGGGCTTGGTGCTTCCCAAGGCCGTCCCGCTCTCAGCTTTAGCGACGCCGCGCTTGGCGACGACGGCGTATGCAGCTGTTTGATGTCAGAAAAATTTACCGAGAGGCTCCAAGATGGTTAAATTTTAAATAAAATAAGATAAAAATATATAAATTTTGGAATCATGGAATGCTTTAGTAAGCGTCCTCCATAGCAGAGCTTGTCATCATAAAGTTAATTTAACTCAATTATTTTTATATTTATAAAATTAATAGAAAATTTATGTTTGAATGCTATCTTGATTTAAAGTAGATTAAAATAATTTTATATTCAATTGTTATTCTGATTTAGATAGTGTTAAAATTGATTTGTATTTGACATATACCTTGAGTTAAAGATAAATTAATGTATTTTAAATATATTTTAATAATTTAATTTTTTATTATTCTTAATATTTATTACTATAATAAATAATTATAATATTTCACTCATAAATATAAATATAATATATAAATCATATGAATTAAATAAATTATATAAAACTTTAAGCCAAGGAATACATTAGGAATTATCGTCCATAACAATCAAATTCCTTTGTTTCATTGGAAATATCACTCATCAAACATACTACAATATTAAAAAAAAAAGATTTTTATGTTGTATTAAATGATTTATTTGAGTTGAATTAGCATATCTTATTTAGATTATATTTTTAAATCGTCATAGGTTATTATAAATCACATGTGAATTTCTTAAAATTTTTTATTTTTAAATTTAAATTTAATTTATAATTTATTAAAATCTTATTATATGAAATAAAAAACAAAGAACAATGTTTACTTAGATCATTCCTAGTAATGTAGAAAATTGAAACTTCATACAGAGCCCCAACTGTTCCAGAGCACCCAAGTGTTTATAACTAAGAAAAATTGCAGGTCATCAACCAGAGCACCCAACTGTTCCAGTTTGAACTATTTTACAGAACAAAAACAAAATTCAAACTTCACACAGGCCCCCAAGATCAGAATGGTGTTTTAAGTAAGCAAGAGATCCATCGAAGCATACTCAAATAGAAGACAAAGCACAACAACAAGGAACAAGAGAAAGAAAGAGCCCAAGTTCTCATCAATTCCTTGTCCTCCACAAACACAACTACAACTAGAGGGATAACTACCAGAAAAGGCTGGAAACTGAACTGCAACCTTCAAGCAGAGATATTTCTTCACTTGGCCATCATGACCTTGACGAACTCTTCGTAGTTGATTTGGCCATCGCCATCTACATCGGCTTCACGGATCATTTCGTCGACTTCCTCGTCGGTCAGCTTCTCTCCAAGATTGGTCATGACGTGACGGAGCTCGGCAGCGGAGATAAATCCGTTTTGGTCTTTGTCAAACACGCGGAAAGCCTCCTTGAGTTCCTCTTCGGAGTCTGTATCCTTCATCTTTTTAGCCATGAGATTGAGGAATTCTGGGAAGTCGATGGTTCCATTGCCATCGGCATCCACCTCATTTATCATGTCCTGCAGCTCTGCTTCTGTTGGATTCTGACCGAGCGACCGCATCACTGTACCCAACTCCTTCGTTGTGATGCAGCCTAACATTTGCAAATGGAAGAATGGGAAATGTAAGCATTTGTTCTAAAACATTTCCAAGTTGATGTTCTTCTCGTAAATACAGAACAATGGAACACATGAACAGTACCAGAATAAGTTTGGACAAAGTCACAAAGCTGAAATTGTTTGGGTGAAGGAAATGTACACCATTAAATAGATATGAAACTGTGATTCTAATCAGAGTGGTAAACATTTTAAAACATGTTGTGCAATGCAGATCAAATGGTTTAAATTTTCTTGTTTAGTTGACTGGATTTATGAAACCATGTCAATTTTTGACCTCCATGACTTGTTTCGGAAGAAGGCTTACATGATTAGACTCATGCCCCGAACCCCTTTTCACCACCTCTTCTTCCCATTTGATCCCACTCTTTCTTTCTCATCCCCAATCTCCATCTCATTCTCCTCCGCTATCTCTCTCTCTCAGCTCACATCTTACACCCCTTCTCTTTCATGTCCTAGACTTCAACTTTATATAACCAAAGAATACATTTTTAATTCGTCAAATATATATACCTAACAAAAACATAAGAATTGGAGATAGAAATCATGAAACGAAATTCTAAGAATTCAAATTTGACCTAGACTATAGAAAACATCAATTTGAATACTAAGAAAACGAATTTGACCTTGAGTTCCAATTGTATGACACATCTATGGTTAATAAAATTTTTTCAACCAAGCCCGCCACAACATTAGATTCACAATAAAATTAGGTTCCCTAGTAATGTCATTTGGACACCTATTTACGTTAATCGATACAAAAGTTACATCCTTTAAAAAACATAGCAATATTTTTCCATCTCATTTATTCTTTTTATGCATGCCGCTAAATATGTTTGAAATGAAAACATATAATTTGTTGAGCATAACTAATAATAATGTCATGTTTTTATTAGTACATCTAATAGATCATACAAGTTGCATCATTCAAGAATTTATTGCATCTCTTTTTCTGCTATCTTTATCAAATGTGCAAAGTGGAATTCATTCCAAATTTGAGGTTATTACAAGTTGGGTATTGGAAAACCTTGAGGAAGTACTCTAATCTACAAAGAGAATGTTGGGAACCAAATCTTTATCTTACAATGTGCAGCAACTCAATTTCTAAATCCCTGAAGGATGACAGGTAAGTTTTCCAGTAGAATAAAACCAGAGGACTCAAAAACAGCTCATTTTCATGAGGAGCCAGAATGCATCCCCAAGCCATGTACCCCTTATACAGTGCAAATATCTTCAACCTACACATCCTTCATGACCACTACAAATCTAAACGCAACTTAAATGGGTTCGGCCTAAATGATTTTTTTGAAGTTAGACTCTACAAAAACATCTAATTAGTTATACACCTCTATTTAAGATATTACAAGTTGGGTATTGGAATACCTTGAGGAAGTATTCTAGTCTACAAAGAGAATGTTGGAAAACCAAATCTTATTTCACAATGTGCAGCAACTCAGTTTCTAAATCTCTGAAGGATGACAGGTAAGTCTTCCAGTAGAATAAAACCAGAGGACAGGTAAGTCTTCCAGTAGAATAAAACTAGGAGTCAAAAAGAGCTCATTGTCATGAGGAACCAGAATGCATCCCCAAGCCAATATGCCATATACAGTGCAAATATCTTCAACCAACACAACCATCATGATCACTACAAATCTAAATCCTACTTAAATGGGTTCGGCCTACATGATTTGTTTGAAGTTAGACAACATCTATTTAGTTGTACACCTCTATTTAAGATATTACAAGTTGGGTATTGGAATACCTTGAGGAAGTATTCTAGTCTACAAAGAGAATTTTGGGAACAAAATCTTATTTCACAATGTGCAGCAACTCAGTTTCTAAATCTCTGAAGGATGACAGGTAAGTTTTCCAGTAGAATAAAACCAGAGGACTCAAAAACAGCTCATTTTCATGAGGAACCAGAATGCATCCCCAAGCCATGTACCCCTTATACAGTGCAAATATCTTCAACCTACACATCCTTCATGACCACTACAAATCTAAACGCAACTTAAATGGGTTCGGCCTAAATGATTTTTTTGAAGTTAGACTCTACAAAAACATCTGATTAGTTATACACCTCTATTTAAGATATTACAAGTTGGGTATTGGAATACCTTGAGGAAGTATTCTAGTCTACAAAGAGAATGTTGGAAAACCAAATCTTATTTCACAATGTGCAGCAACTCAGTTTCTAAATCTCTGAAGGATGACAGGTAAGTCTTCCAGTAGAATAAAACCAGAGGACAGGTAAGTCTTCCAGTAGAATAAAACTAGGAGTCAAAAAGAGCTCATTGTCATGAGGAACCAGAATGCATCCCCAAGCCAATATGCCATATACAGTGCAAATATCTTCAACCAACACAACCATCATGATCACTACAAATCTAAATCCTACTTAAATGGGTTCGGCCTACATGATTTGTTTGAAGTTAGACAACATCTATTTAGTTGTACACCTCTATTTAAGATATTACAAGTTGGGTATTGGAATACCTTGAGGAAGTATTCTAGTCTACAAAGAGAATTTTGGGAACAAAATCTTATTTCACAATGTGCAGCAACTCAGTTTCTAAATCTCTGAAGGATGACAGGTAAGTTTTCCAGTAGAATAAAACCAGAGGACTCAAAAACAGCTCATTTTCATGAGGAACCAGAATGCATCCCCAAGCCATGTACCCCTTATACAGTGCAAATATCTTCAACCTACACATCCTTCATGACCACTACAAATCTAAACCCAACTAAATGGGTAGGCCTATATTTATTAGGATTATTGACTGCAATTCCAATTTGCGCAAGAAAATGCAAGAGGCCCTAAATTTACAACTAAGAATGAAAGCTCACAATAACCAGAGGCTTCATTCCATCGTTTCTTTCTTTTTTTAATATACAAAATCAATATCCAGAACTATGGACAGAGAGGATTAATCTTGACCCAAGTAATAATTATACTAATTTAGAATTTATTTATACGGCTATACCTCAATTGACCTTAGCATAGAACAATATCACTGTGGAATATCACTACAAAACTAGGAAACCACGTCCAAAATTGTTTCTGCAGGATGATGTCCCTCAAATTGAAAGGACAGACGCCTTCATAATGAGTTGATCAACTAAAGTAAACAGCCAAAGAGAACCTAGGAGCCTAGTTGCTACACTTTTCAGCGCTTCAGAATACATTTGTTCTCCTATGAAGAACACTCTAGTAAAACGCCTTTAATGCGCAGCGTTGGAAATCAGGCATAAAGTCGGCTTTGTTCCATAAAAACAAATTATTCACATTCACTCAACAACCACATTTAAACCATGTGCAAAGCAGCTAAAAACCGAATAAAGCAGCAACTTTTTCAAAGATATTCGATAGCCCACGAGCTACACCTATGAAAGATTCGTTATATTAAACAAAACAAATAAACGGCAAGCAAAAGCCGCAACAAATCTTTAAAGAAAAACACAAACTAGCTAATCGATGAATACATCCACATCTTTGCGTGTCAGTAATTAATTAACGATTCCCCCGCATCATCCAAAAAAAAATTAAGCGATGAGCGCCCATCGTGTATATGTGAATAATCGATGACTAACAGCTTATACCCACGCCGAATTGCAATTACAGCAACCAATCAGGCTTAAAACAAAAAAAAAAAAATCAACAATTACGAATTCAATAATAAAGCAAGAGGTCCTAAACGAGCAAATCCTAATATTGCCAACCTAACCCTCATCAGAATAGAGGAAATATACAGAAATCCGAACCTATTTATTGGATCTGTAAAAAATCAGGTAAAGCGGCAAAGATCAGACGAGTAAACTAACCATCTCCGTCCTTGTCGAACAAGCTGAATGCCTCCTTGAACTCGGAGATCTGATCATCCGTCAGCTGATCGGCCATAGCTAACGGCAGATATGCTCGAAGGTGGAAGACGAAGCGTGTTGCAACGAGAACAAAGAAGAGCCGTCGATTAACAAAAATGGCAGGTTTCTTCTGTGGAGGAAATTAGGGATCCCTCGATTTATTTATACGCGAGCGCGGACTTCTCTTTACCGTTCCCATAACCTAAGTTCGCTTTTTTCTTTAATTACGGTAATTAGTTTTTGCCAAACTGCGGCCATCTAGAGGTACTACGTTGTTTGATTCGACAACATCTTGTCCGTTCGCTCATCGACTTGGAATCACAGGCCTAAACTATTTCTATATCATGAGCGTTAGATTCAGATCGTACGGTGCACTGGCATGCGATACGCGAATGCTGTGATCCATAGGTGGTATCGTGAAAACCGTACGAGGCCAATTTTAGAATTGACGGTTATGCCCTCGACGCGGATGCGACGCGGAGGATTTACGGTCGCTCACAGAAGAGTAACGTTCCCGTTCGTCGCAAACAGAATATTCTTCGGATTACTTTAAACGTTTTTTTTATAACATTTTCATGATCGAGTAAAAAGAAATTATAAAAACATTTGTTTAACTTTTTTTAAAAAAAACCGATCTTAAAAATAAGATAAGTTCAAATAATAATAATTTTAAAGTATTATTGAAATTCACCTATTTACTATTTTGACTCATAGAAATATCGATGAAACTATTATTTTAATAAAAATATTTTGAAACAAATTCTCTCTTATCCTTTTGTTTACAATTCTAGATTAATTGATCCAAATAATTGCTTTGCATAAAAAGACTCAACTCAATAACTCAACATATATTAATTAGACAAAGAATCCCTTGACAACATAGAAATCTCGTCATCAATGCAAAACCTTGAACATCTCAACTAAACCCAAAAGAGACATCATAAACCTTTCAAATTATTTTTTTCCTATACTCTCTAAATGTAATTTGTAGTTTTTAAGGTCCTCAAAATACAATTAAAAAGATCATCTTTAAAAATAAAAAAACAAAATTATCCAAGGTAAGAATAAAAGATTAGCTTATAGCTTATTTCAATCACTTAGATTTGAGTTAAAATTTGATCAAACTTCAAATAATTTTTTACCTTTAAGCAAAACACTCATCCTTAATATTGGGAAGAGATATTAATGTGTCATAAAAAGTTAAAAACTAAGAACAACAATTGGGAGACCAAAGTTTGAGGTAACAAAAAAAAAGCTTTAGGGGCTTCAATGAAAGCTAGCTATGATAGACAAAGCCTTGCTTAGGGGGCATACAGGGCAAAAAAGTGCAAAATAATAGAAGTGTTGAGTCGGAGTTGAACAAGGAAATTGCAAAGCTACGCACGACTATTTATATTCAATGATAACTTTTGAAAAACAATGCCTTCATGATCAAGTAAGAGCACCTAAAGGGGCAATCTATGCAACTATTTAAAGGATGAAAGAGTCACAGTTGATGGACATAAAAGTCTTTCATAATGGGGCTAAGTTGTTGATGCAAGTGTTGATTGAGAAAAAATGATATGCACATTGAATAGCTAATGATGACATGAATAGTAAAGAGGTGATCGACCATTTGGTACAACATACAGTAATGCTCCACGTGGATCAAGCTAAGACAAGGACACCCTTACTAATCCTCATGAATAAGAACGACCTTTGTCTCAACAGTAACAATTCAAAAATCTTCATTCCATCAAATCAATAACAGAGGCATAATCCTTGAATGATTTTTCATTTTTTTCTTTTTTCCTTCTTGTAACAAAAATGCAATAAATAATATATCTATGTAATAAAGTCTTTTTTGCCAATATTAGTTGTAGTTTGATAATAATAAGATTTTTTTGACAACAATGGTTATAATTAAAATGGAGTTTCTCATTAGACTATTATGTTTCACAACTAAATGTGTAAAAATAAATTAAGGGTCATATCCCCTTATCCAAATAATCACAACAACAAGATATAATAATGTAGAAGACGATAACTTCAAATAATAGTTGAATCAATTTTCTGAGTGATTGATTTTGACATTATTGAGCCAAGTCTTTGGTGAAGTAGAATTTGTCATCTATTTAAGTTGTGTTTCTTCGTCTTTCAACTTCTTAATCAGCTTCAAAAGCTTGAGATAAGCTCAAGCCAAAATACTTTTAAATGTATTATTCCAAATAAAAAAATCAATATTAATATCTTTCTACTAAAAAAGTCTTTTGAGAAATTTGACTAGGATAAAGTATGTGAGATTAATTTTCACCTGAAAAGAAATAAGATTCTCACTTTTGTGACCATGTTAACCTATTAAAAGCAAGCTAATAACAACAAAGAATAGGTCAGTTTAGAGCTTATATTCAAATATACTTTAATAAATATTTGGAATAGATATGTATATTTACATGAAATGATCAACATTTTAGTTGGTGAAATGCATTAAGTAATACATTATTTATAATATTCATATTTGTATGTTTTCACTATCGTACAATATGTCTTGTGTTACATGACATCAAACAGAGAATTAATTGATGGTGATCTTATATTATGTACTTGTTTATACTGCTCATACATGATGATAAGATTATTATATAAGTATATTTATGATTTATCTAAGAAGTGAAAGTAATATTAGAAGTACTAATGATGTAAGATAGATTTAAACTTCCATCATAATTTTTATTATTTGTATGTGATTCTATTGATTACAATAAAATAAACATTATCATACTTAGTTCTTGTTGAATGAATTGAAAATATTGTTTAAAACTTAGAATTAGTGTTGTTAATTGATTCATTACACATTTAGATATTCTTATAACCTTAAGTATGCTAAACAGGATGTAATTAATTCTTGAATTGCATAAAATTTTCATTGAAATTCTTACATCATGATGCTACATATTTATGTAACTAAATTGATTCTATTGATAAAATAATTGGCAATGATACATATGTCGAATTGTTACAAATTATTCAAAATTTATTAAAATTATAATCAAAGTGTTATGAGACTTCAATTAGGATATTAGCATTTCACTTATTATCACCTACTTTAAATTTACACTAGAATGCACTAGTTCTACCCACCAAATAGCTCCATTGTGAACGTAAGTCTAGTTTCTTCCAAACCTCATGATTATAAACCCTAAAATGTACCCTATTACTATTTATTCTTCTTAACTTCAGATGAGTCTTAAGGTTATGTTATATTAATATCAAAGTTCAAGGCTTATGTTGTTTATATATAGAACATGATAGTCACTTGTTTTCTAATGTTTAACACACCCTAGCATTTAATTGATTATTTACAAATCAAGAGCACTATAGAGGATTCGAATAAAAAGTATGATGAGTCGTAAGATGATATGTGTACTATCATGAAAATTCTACACATTATTGAAAATCATTTTGATGAGGGTTCTTACTCCTACAAAAATGAAAGATTTAAAGACTCATTACACTAACAAATCTATTATAGAAGAATATAATTAAATGTTATTACATGCTCTTAAACAAAATGGTTATAAAGATAGAAGACAAAAGAGAGATCAAGAAAAATGGCTACATGAATATATGTTTAATTAATCACAATTTAATAGTCACAATGACATAGAACCTATAGAGATTAGTTTATTATTGTGGACCAAATTTTGATTGACATGAAATGCTAGAGTTTAAAAATGTTTTGACTCATAAGGATAAAGTTGAATAAAAAAATTGACTTTTATTCAATTGGGGGAAAAATACAGAAGCTAAATTTGAATAAACAAACAAATGAAGCTTGCACTAAAATAAAGAAACTATTCAAGGAAGAATACCTTCTTATTGCTTATTAAAGACAACATAAACTCAAAGAAGCGAGTGTTACATATTAAGAGAGCCACTTTGTTATGAACTAGCTAGATTTAAGAATGAATTAAAACCAAATATAAGAAGAGAGATGCTAAATTATAATATGCATGCTTTGGAACATGAGAATTTTCTAAATACAAATAAGTTTAAAAATCATTAAAACCCATACAACACAATCAATTCTATCACCCAATTTTTTTTGTTGTATATGTTGACTTGAGCTATGCCAAAAATACTTAAGAGTCCTATTCCAACAAGGACAAATAAATAATAGAATAATAAATACATATATATATATATATATTGAAATAATTCAATTATTAGAGACATGGTTGAGAATGATTCAATGATATCATGAAAATTTTCATTCTAAAGTCTAAAAATGAAAGAAAAATAAGCTATTTAAAGTATAAAAACAAACTCATATGTGATGAGGACATATCAAACTTCAAAGGTCAATACACACATGATATATAGCATCATATGTTGATTTTTCCAATAGAGAAAATATCACTGTGTTGACATATACAACTGCCATTCAGTTCGTTAATCAAATCACATATAACATCACAAATTTATAACAAAGTGTTACTTCCCTTCCTTAAACAAAGCTGCTTCAGCTGGATTTGATTCCTTGTTTTCAGTTACATCACTGAAAGACAAGCAAATAACCATCACTCAGAAACATTAATCTCCTATACTTGTAGAGAAACAAAAATCAAATCAATGGAAATCAACGCATTTAGAAAAAACTGTTTGTAGATTTAAAAAAAAAAAATAAAAGAGAGGAAAAAAAAAAAAGGAAACCTACATCAGCTTTAGTTTTCATTACTGAGACAATTATTCATTAAATTTCACAAAATCCCCAAAGGAAAACCCTAAGTAGGCGCATGCATGCATCAAATATGTACACGCATGAGTATGAAGAAGAGAAGAAATCATACCAGGGCTCACGCCCAGAAGAGTTCGCTGGCGCCGGCGAAGAGATCCTCCATGGCATCGAACCTTTCGGTACCCATAAACTGCCCGGGGAGCGGGGCGAGACCGCCGGAAGGCCGGGAGGCCGACGGTGGCGGGGGAGGGAAGTCGACGGGAGGCTGACGCGTGAGGATTTCCGCTATGTCGGAGTGCCGGCCTGTGAGCTCCTGGACGATGGCTCGGAAGCCGGAGGGGCTGGTGGTGACCCGCATGGGGTTGGAGATGTAGACCACCTTGAGCGGCTGTTGCAAGTTTTGTTTCTTCTTCTTCTTGGGCTTCGCTTGGTTCAGCAGCCCCGACCGCTCAATCTCCATGAGGTCCTGGTCTTGGGTCTTGACCATGGAGTCGAATTGGGAGATGGGAGAGGAGGGAGGAAATCGGTAGATGAACGGGGATGGTGCGGTGAGCTGGATGTTGTACGATGTTGGGTTTTTTTATCTCTACTTGTTTCGATCTCTGGTGGGCTAAAAGCTCGGTTTGAAAGCCGGGGAAGCAGTTGGTTTCGTGGAAGGGAGGAGGTCGAGAGAAGGAAGCAAGTTTATCTCTGTGTGAAATCGATGGTGGGGAGCGTCACTTTAAGATTCGGAAATTATATTATTAATAATTTAACTACTTAAAATATTATATATGTATATTTATATGTGACATCAATTTATAAGTTATCCGAAAGATCAAAATAAAAAATAAAACCATGGAAAAATGTGACGAGCAAGAGGTGTCCACATTTGTTTTTCATCTCCGATGAAGTGGGACAGTGGATAATTTCATCAATAATTCAGAACACGTGGCCTATTCGGAGGGGTGGGGTTGGACGTAAATGGTAGAAGATGAATATGACGTCATCAATGTGGTCCTCCGTGACGAATATAATGAAAGTGTACGGATGCGTTTGTTTTCGTTTCGCAGGTTTGGATCTGGGTTACAACAAATTGAATGACGCTTCACGTGAACACGTGCCTGTACGTTCGACCGCTTCATCGGCCCGGTCCAAGCTTCGCCGGACCGATATCATATATTCAATTTATATAAAATGCTAAAACTCTTATAGTAATTGAATAATTATTAGGTAGGGCGCATTAAATGAGAAAATATTTGAATTTAAATTCAAAACTTTTTGCATTTAATTAAAAATTATAATTTATCATAATTCATCATTTCACAATTTTATTATTATTATTATTATTATTATTATTATTTGAAAATTTTCACAAAACTATTCATAATTTTTTTTCATATATACATATATATTGTCATTTTTTTAATGACATTATTATAATTATGCCCTTAAAATAGTATTTTTGAATTGGTAGTTTCAAAATATTTACTTAAATACATACATAACTTAATTTGATTTATTACAAAGCTCATGATCATTAAGATTTTTCATATGAATTTTCATAAAGTTTTGCTTCACATAATTTTGTATTTTTTTTTTTACATTTTTTATTATCTTTAAATAGCATTATTTTGATTATGTATTTGAAACAGTGTTTTTGGATTGAAGGTTTCAAAATATTTATTTAATACATGCATATCATATAGAAAGCATTTATGTCATCATGCCATACCTATTCATTAAGGGCCATTGATTCAAAGGTGATCGTCATCATTGATTTAGTGCTCATGACAATCTTAGGTAGAACAATCAATGACAACCAATGGACTATTATAACAGCTATTAGATTTTGATATAATTCATTACTATAAATGATTTACAAATATGACATAAAATAACATTTAAAATTTATTTCATACTTTTTCTTAAAATTTAATATGAACATATTTTATCTATTAAATGACAACATAATTATGTTTTTAACAACAAATTTTTCTATTTTTTTATAAGAACTTATTTTTAAATCTTAATAATTAATCCAAAACATTGTTCTTTATTGGATTAAAAAAATTAAAAATTCTCCTACTTTTCTTAGCAATGAATGCTTTAAATCATGAAAAATCAAACATTTTTTTTTATAAACTGCCATTAAAAGACTGAAACCATGAAGGGGAAAACCTTGTCTTGGATGAATAGACTTTCATGCGAGTCTCAATTCATTCTCTCCAAACCAAATATCAGTTCAGAAGTCAAGTCAAGAAAAAGAAACGATTAGTTAAACGATGGAGATGTACCACAGCTCAATTATTGCTTTTGATTTGTTACTCAACTGCGAATTAAACCATGAGTCGTGGAGCTCTCTTTGCCACTGATGCTCGACTGCTGTAGCTTGCAGGCATCTCCCACAGGAAAAGCACATGTTGCCATCTTCTTCCAAAGCAATTAAACCATCACGGGTTTGGGTCATCTACGACTTATCTTATGGTCTTCAATGGTTCTTTTCAATGGATAATGGGGTCCGTCGGGTAGAGCTTATCGGAGGTTTCGTCTGTCAGATGTTTAGTACAAGGATAAGAGAGTCGTAAGGTTCTCTTAGTGTCAACGAAAACCTCCGGTCGTCATTCTTTGTTAAAACCTTTAAAAGACCTTCGTAATCATGGGCTTCTGTCAATGGAAGATAACGTACGTTGGTAAACACTTCACCAAGCAAGATGAATAATTCATCTTGCCTGAATGATAAGAAGTAAAGCAAGATGAATAATTCATTGAACAAAACTCGATCAGGTATTCTTTCTTAGCACTTGTGAACTTGTTTAAAATTGCCAAGTACAGCAAAGATGGAAAACAAGAAATGATTTGATGGAAAACATGAGGATGATGGTAAAGACAAGGAAGAGCTTTTCAAAGCTTGTTCATGAAAAAGACACTCCACTTTCCTGAAGCATTATTGTATTTGCTAAGGTCAATGGTCAGCAAAAGCATGCAAAGAAAACAACCATGAAATAGATTTCTTTTCCCATTTAAAGGTGTGATGGTTTGTCTGAAGATGCTTGGAATCCTGGAGCTTGGGTGTGCCGTCCATTAAAAGCTTCTTTTCCCCTTTAATTACCCATTGTTGGGCTCAAAGATGTGTAATTTTCGAGTAACTATTTCATTAACAGATGAGGAGGACCAAGACACTTCTTTCCATGGCACTCTTCTGCTTTATAGTTTTTCTTTAAGGTGAATCTTTACTTCAGTTATTCAACAAACCCAGTGCTCTGAGTGGTTAGGTAAAAAGGGCTTTATTACCTATAAAAGGTGATAGATATAAAGTGAAATAAAATAGATATTGATGCAAACATTCGAGAGAATTTAGGAGAAATTTGAAAGTGGCCACGGAAACCCTAAAAAGCAAGAAGACAAAAGTGATCAACTTTTATTTCATTCATGCATAACCACATAAAACAATGACTACATGTTTTTATAAGCTTTATAAGTAACTAACCTCCCAAATAGTTGTTCCTAACTTAGAACTTAAAATATGTTAACATATACTTAAAATGTGCTTAACAAACACTTAAAGTTTGCTAACAAAGGGCCACAACACAACTTGCTAACATCCTTTGTATTATCTAAACATGAGAAGCAAAAGCGACAAATGCGGATTTGGAATATCTTATAGAACAACTTGATTAAAGGGGAGATGTTTATTTTTTAGGCAATGGAAAGGGGAATCTTGGAGAAAAATGCAAAACAAAAGGTTGAACATCTAAAAATGTTATGAAAACTTCATAAAATTTCAAGCTGTAATGATTTGTGGGGAAAATGGTTGAAAAATAAAGAATTCAAAGAAAGTATAGGTTTAAGAAGTTGGCAAAATAAAGTTGGTAATATGCACATGAAATTGAGAAGTGTTGGAATTAGACAGAGAATTCATGAAAGAGTAAAGCATAATGTAATAAATAAACTTAATTTTTTTGTATTTTTATAAAATATTAGAATTTTAGGAGAGAGAGTAGATAACATTCATCTTAGTTAGGGGAGAGCTTGGAGATAAAGTTGATGACAAGACATATGAAAAAATGTTGAGATAACTTAGTGGTTTCACTGTAGTAGATGAACATCGCACCATTTGCGATATGATAGGTGGTGAACAAGGCATCACAATGCTATCATATTCACCATAGTGGGCTTTTGTTGAATGCTTCCAAGGGTTTTTTTTATAGAATTGCATAATCAAACATTTCATATAAGCATGGTCAACAACTCTCTTCTAAGTCTCCATTAAGGCTTTTTATGCAAACATAAGATTGAAGATAAAAGAAAATAACATGATTGAACTTTCTCTAGTGGTCCAAGTATCACCTTGAACAATTCACTCTAGATTGTCCCGAATGATTCTTGAACCATTTGCACAGATGTGTATTTATTTATTTGTTTTATTCCTATTTTGTGAAATCAAGGATTGAAGATAGTACAAAACAACTTTCTCATTTGTAAAGAACAATATAAACATAATAAAGAGATTTATGTATATAACTCTAGAGCGATGTGTATTTCTTTTTTGCCTACATAGCATAGAAATATGGTGTAGATGCATACTATCTGATATGTAAGCATTATCAAAGGATGGTAATAATATTTCAACTAATGATGATGCTTTTTTAGCTGGTGTACAAGCACCAATGCTTCTAGTTATGCTAAACATTATAAGAACAATTTTTTTAAAATTATTATAGAAACCTAAAAATGTTTGAAGTAATTAAATTGTATTAATGTTTTGAGGTCATTTGTAAATTATCTTGTAAAATATGTCAAAATTAATTAAAAAAATAAAAATTTATAAAATAGAAAAATAAATATTACTTAGAGGTTATATTTGTTTTATTATTAGTTGTATAATTACTTCATCAATCTATTTAACACTTGTTTAAATATAGACTTGTTTAGCGTATTATATTTATTCTAATAGTATGAACTTGTTGGAAATTCAATATAGTTATAATAACATGATATTTAAAACATTGTTAATTTGTTTTAAATTTTTTTCCATTACTTTTAAAAGAAAGGGTTTTGTTGCTTGTTTTGTTTGTACTTTTGAAGTTATTTGCAAAATGTGATGGGATTTTAATGATTTTTAAGTTAAGCATGCAAATAGTTTGAAAAATGATAACATTATAGTTTAAAAAGAATGTATTTAAAAAAAAATAAAAAGTAAAAGAAATAGATGACGTGACTGTAAACTGGAAATATAAGTAAGAGACACTATTGGAAAGACAAGAAAGAGAGACAAAGAAGGGATAAAACCCAAAATTTTCATGAATATGAATACTGAGTGAGTTTTTTAAACTCTATATTTCATATTTGTATTTGTGCTTCAATATTATTGTTCAATTGTGAGATTATGTTAGAATTCAAACCCTAATTAAGCTCATTGTCTTTTTGATAGGTTCGTTTAAAGAGGAAGAAACTGATAATAACTCTTGATAATTATGGCATGAAAATAAATAAGGAGAAAAGTATTGTATCTTAAGGGGAGTGAACAATTTAGTATGATATTGTATGCTTGTTGTATCATTTTTGTACATATCAGTGATGATAATATGATATATGATTAAATTTAAGTTTTTTTATAGGTATATTGTTTACAAATATGAACAATGATCTATGATTGATGAATTGAATAACATGAATACCTAAACTATATGTAATACTTTTTAATAATTTTATGATAAGTTATCTATTATTATATTTAGAGCATGTGAGTATTGTAAAATTATGTAAATTATATGTTGAGCATGTAGGTATCATGGAATGATGCACATTACATATTTAGCATATAGGCACCATGAAATGATATGTAGTATAGGGTTGAGCATGCAAGCATTATACAATGACTAACATTATACGTTGAGTATACAAACACGATATAGTAAACATCATAGGTTGATCATGCAAACATGTTATCATAGTATTATGTGCATGTAATGTAAGCATCCTAACATGATAAGCATTACATGTTAACTTTGTAATTTTTGAGAAACATATAATTTTGTATTTAAAATGTATAAAAAATACTATATATTTATTATAATGAAAATGTCATAGAAGCAAAAAGATAATGACTAATGTGTCATGTAGAATAAATGGCTAAAAAATGTCATTAAAAATGAAAGCAAATAGCCATCAAACATGTGAAAAAGAAAATAGCTACAAAGCTAAAGAAAATAAATGCTGCAAATGTACATAACATATTTTTAAAAGTAAAATATAAGTAAATGAAATAATATAAAATAGACATGTCTCACACTTTACTATTGACAAGGGCAATTAGTGAATGCTAGATGATATATCTCAAGAGATGAATCATTAGATAATGAGCAACTCTTATGCAAGACTTCTAGATGGCAAGATGATGAGAAATAACAAAAATAAGAAGTAAAATGACTTGCAACTCTTGAAATCAACAAGGGCGACTAGTGAATGTCGAATGATATGTCAAGAGAGAAATCATTAGACAAGGGATGGATCCTATGCAAGGCTTCTAGATGAAGGAGAAAGCAAAAAAATAAGAATTATGAAAAAAATTATAACTATAATTGGGCATAAAAGTGATTTATAAAGAATATCATAATATTTTGTAAGACTGACATATTGTTTCATACAAAAGTTTTATATAAAAATTCATAATATAATTATAGCCTTGAATATGGATTCTATATATATTTGAACTTCAAAATTAGCATAAAAGAGTTTTAAAATAGTATCTTTGTGTTTCATATTTATGTGATACTGAAAATATTAAGCATCATGATATAAATATGAATTGTGATATAAAAGCCTTCAATTTTATAACTAGATTAAAAAGAGAAACCATAGAATTAAATTAAGAAGATTACAATCAAGTATGATTGAACTTGATTAAGTCAATTTTTTAAAATTATTTTTTTAAATATAAAAATATTAAAATAATGATATAATATTTTAAAATATATTATAAACTCAAACTTAATAAAAAATATTATTTAAGAATATCAATAGAATGAACTCTTTTAGAAAAACTCAATGGTGTTTGATTTGTAATTTTTAAAAACTTAGAATTTTTTTATGAAACTTTAATGATAAAATATAATTATAGGTTTCAATATATCACTTAATATAGATTTATAGTTTTAGAAATATTAGCTTAAGTCTAAACCAATTACTATAAAGTAGATCTATAAAAAAGGGGATGTTAGCTACTTTGAGATAAATTTGTGATTTTGAGAATGTCGATTTATGTCTAAACCAATTGAAAGATGGCAAGTCCACAAATAAGGGAGTGTTGGATGTGTTGTGGTAGATTTTTGTTACACCCCATTTTTTTCCTAGGCTGATTTTTTGCATATTTTTTTTTTTACATATAGACAGCTCAGATCGTCCCATACCAACCTGAGTAGCCTACGAAAAACATAGGATATAACACATCATTACACACCTACTTTCCTTAACAATGTGGATCCCATCTCCCGGGTACACCGTCAAATCAGGTTCATGACTCCTGAATTAACAGATGGACTCGCGCAATGTTACTCCTACTAGACCCCATACTCCTAACCCATACCGGTAGGAGAACCGATCTAATAGAAGTCTGAATCCCCACGGTTAAGTTCCATAGTCATGTAATGACCTCACCATCAAAAATAAAATACATAACATCCTCAGATAAAATATGACACTCCACACACTATACCACCAAGACAATAAAGTAAAACAGTGAATGGAAACTACATCACAAGAATAAGATCCAAGTCCAATAAATACAATATCATCCAACTAGATACATAAGTCAGAATCACCCTCACATATTACATGACATAAGAATAACAGTCTCCCTGAATACATCCAATAGTATCAATCACACTAACCAAAATGTCTCAGAAAATCACAGATCAGATATCCTCCACTAGCCTGCTGACCACGATCCCACCTAATCTGGGTGGCGTCAAGGCTGTCGAGCCGCTGGAAAAATATAGATAATAAAGGAGTGAGCTACGCCCAGTAGGAAAGACAGCTAGTAAAAACTCACATGCAAGAGAAGGATAATAGCAAGAGTATAGGAATACAGCATAACAATGTAGGGTGGAAAGGCACACTCAGTCCCAGACTCTGACCAACCACAGTCACCCCCAGTCACACCAGAGTAGCTCTCCTCTGTGCTCCCAAGCAGCATGCCAGCGGGACACGCCCATCTCTGCGCACGCATGGCGCCTAGGCAAAGCATGCCAGCGGGACACGCCCATCTCTGTGCACGCATCACAACGCCTAGCACCCGACACCACAGCGTCTCTCGTCAATCAATCTTCTGGAGACTATAGACAGAACCAGTCACATAGATCTCTAGCCAACGTGAGACACCCCTGCCACCCTCAGGCACGCAGGCCTACACACTTGGCTAGCCACGGCGAATCACCCCTGCCACTGCCACTCTCAGGCGCGCAAGCCTACACTCGTGGACCAGAAGAGATCGACTCAGCCACCGTCACAAGAAGTCCTCTCCCAACAATTTCCATAGAAGTCACGCCCCTACAGTCATTGCCAAGCTCTAACTCCAAGATTCGGCAACATGTGTCCAGATACAACAAGGCGCATACCAGTCCACATGTATACTGTGAAAGTTAAGTCTGTACCGCACAGTTACCTACCACAACTACCCTAAAACATCATATAGGGCCTATAGTAGTCCGGTCCAATATGCCAATCCATGAAATATGCCAACACTGAGTAAACTGACTCAATCCATGTCATTGCCATCCAAGCAACACAAACTGTACCAAAATTCTGACTATTCTGGTAACACCCAAGTGTCACACTTCCTTCCAACTGATCAAGCTGCACTGAATTTATGGGTAATTTTCAACAGTCAATTTCAACTTGGCTACGTGATTTCCAAAAATCACCTCTTCCTCACTTCAGGAAATTTTAATTTCCAAAATAAATTTCTGCCCTTTATCCATTTCCCGAAATTCGGAATAAATTTCCGAATTTAAAATTTAAATTCCACATATATCCCTTTCCCGAAAATTCGGATTTATTTCCGAATTAAATTTTCCTCCGCGCCGTTCGTCCACGCCGAATCCCGCTGAACCGGTTTTCGCTGCCGGTTCGGAAACCTCGCGCTGAACCGCGACACCGCCGAACCAAATTCTTTAATAATCCGTTAATCGGTCGATGCTTAAATAAATATAATTACTAATAAATATTATATAAATACCATTAATTACTTAAATAAATTCGTAATTAATCTAAACCCTTCTCCTTCCTCAGTCCGACGCCCGCGAACCCTAACTGAAGCAATCGCCGACCAATCCAATTCCTTCCGTCGATTTCCGGCGAACGCGAACAAGGAGAAACAAAATTCGATGTTCGTACTATCCTAATGTTTCAATAATGTCACTAATTTAAAATTTCCGCCGAAAGAGTTCGCCCATACGCCATTGCCGTAAGATTAATCCAACAATTAATTAACTAATTCAATGGCAAACTGATAATACAAATCCCTAACATGTTCCTAAGCCTTAATTAAATTTTCCGGCGAAATGGGAAATTTTTCAGAAATCAAAAAATTGTAAAAGACGCAAATTAGCATTCAACTAAGTCCAATTTTTCATCCACATGCTTGATTTCATTAAGCAAAATATTCCATGCTTTTAATTTCTACTAATTAACTAATTTAAAACCGAATTTCCTACCTAACTAAATTTTCCGGCGAAATGGAAATTTTCCAGAAATCCAAAAATTGTAAAAGACGCAGATTAGCATTCAACTAAGTCTGATTTTTCATCCACATGCTTGTGTTCATTAAGCAAAATATTCCATGCTTTTAATTTCTAATTAATTAACTAATTTAAACTGAATTTCCTACAATTTGCAAAATAATCCATATTTTAATTTGCTAATTAATTAATTTAGACTGAATTTCCTACTATTTGCAAAATAATCCATATTTTAATTTGCTAATTAATTAATTTAGACTGAATTTCCTACTATTTGCAAAATAATCCATATTTTAGTTTGCTAATTAATTAATTTAGACTGAATTTCCTACCTTTGCTCGCCGCCGGCGACGGTGAAGCCCGCACGCGATCAACCGCAGCCCCTCGCCGAACGAAACCGGTACCAAAATGCTCGCCTCTGTCCCGCGAATCTCCGGCTACCAAAAGCCCCTTGGAAGGCTGCCGGAAATCACCGCCGTTCGCCGCGAATGCTTCGCCTCTAACCGCCGTTCGAAACCCTAACAGCCGAACAGTTCGGGTTAAATACCCAGCTTAAACCGGTAATAACCCGTTAAGACCCATTAAGCGCCGGTTGACCTTCTAAAAACGCCGCTTAACACTCGATCAGCCGGTTAATCTCCACCGCTGATCTCGTCCGTCCGATCCGCTTATCCGCGGCTTATCCAAACGCACGCGCAAACGCACCTCGGCGAACTGCCCGTCTTCGCTGAACCGCTCCGCCTTCGCTGAACCGCTCCGGTCCGGTTCACGCGCGGTAAAAAAGAAAATAAAAATCCAAATTTCGTTTTTTTAAAAAAATCTTGGTGCTCCAAAAAATCCCCAGAAAATTTCAGAAATTCCAATAGCCTCCAATTGAGCTCCTGGCTCATCCTACTGTCGATCTGAAATCATCTAAGCCACAATTGAATTATTGAAGATTAAACCTATAATATTTTACCGGGTATAACAATTTTTATTTTTTAAAATTTAAACAAAAAAATTAGTTCTAATAGAGGATATATTTACAATCATTGGAACTCTATGGAGCTTTTTCAAAAAAATGTGTTTTGTATTAAAACACACATACGATGCCTATTTAGGTTTTTTGATTTTTAAATCGATATAAAATCAACTAAAATAAATAAATACTAATCATTGAAACCACAATTATAAAACCATTAGAATTATAAAAGCTGACCCATGTATTGTCTCTCCCAAGTAGAGTGGGTTCGGCTTTAAGTTAACTACATGGGGAGGTTCCGAGAGCTCAGGTGATGTGGTATCATTAGAAAGTTGAGAGAGGTGTCGAGAAAGGCATTGTTGTGCCATCAAGGACCATTGCGAGGAGGTGACAAAGAGAACAAAAAGCATAGGAAGAATGCAAATCGTAAGGAACTCTTCGTTAAATTTCTTTTGGATTTAAATATATAATAACATGATTGCATTTGAATTTAAGAATTATATTTAGAATAGATTAGAAGAAAAATGAAGTGAATTAATTGTGTTTTGAAGTAAAACTGGAATACTTATGTTGAAAAAATGATTTATTGATGTGCATCGTACAACAACATTGCATGTTACAATCAACTGAAAATTGGACAGGACTAAGAGTTATAAAACTAAAATGGTTGTTCATATGAGATTTTTAAAGGGATCATACTAAAACAATATCACATGTAGTATTAGTACAAGGAGAAATAAGCCATTATTTAGCTGTGGGTTTAATCGTGTAAGGATGATATAAGTATTATATTTTTAAACCTAATTTATTAAATTATGTCTTTTCATGGATATATAAAGAAAGGGAGATCAGAGTGACATATGAGTCAAGTGTTATGATGTAAAGAGATGTGTGATGATGAGTGTTATATCATATATATTTTGGATTTTTAACTTATATATTTATACCTATATATTTGATTAGGTATGTAATATGGTTTAAAACTATTATTTTAAATTATGTTATAGTTTTATGTGATTATGAAAAATGGTTTTAAAAACTAAGTTTTATTTGAATTTCTATTACACAAGTGAAGAGGGTTGAAGGAGCAAAGATGAGGAATCTCGTGACCTAGGGTATTGGTAACTATGAGGAGAAATAATTTACTTATGCAGAGAATGATTGAAGGGAGGAATTCAATTCAAGAAACAAAACATAAAGAAAACTCGACTTTCCATCTTAAGGTTATCTTTTTATCATTGTTTTATAATTCAAATTACTTTAACAAAATTGAGAGAAAATTAGACATATGGAAGTATATATAAAGTGAAGGGAAAGTATAAAATAGAGTTTCTACAATGTATTTAAGACTTAGTTATATTATAAACAAAGAAAAACAAGCTATAGGGGGAAACCATCACTCATCTTTGTTGAATCATTAGATTAAGAGATTAGATTGTTTGATGATGCATTAGTAAAAAAATAATTATATCAAAAGTTTATCAGACAGTTTGATAGTTATCAAATGGGTAATCAGATAGTCCAAGGGGACGATTGGGTTGTCCAAAAAAATAATTAAAATTTAGTTTGTGCACATCATATGGTCTAATGAATGGTTGAAAGTTTTGATAAAAATTGTAATATCTTAATTTTTCTTAATGAGATATTGTTTCAAATTAATCTAGTTTTGTAGTTCTTTAAGGGATTTTTTTACTTGGTTACTCATTTCAAAATTTTTTCAACTATAACATGCCTAACATTGGAGTTCTTATAAGATTTAGACCCAATTTCTCTCAAAAGATGCTTCATCATTTTAAGGCTTAAAATTTTACTTATATGACTTAAGATCTTCCCTCTTGTAGCCAATGTGGAACTCATCCTGACTTCTATATTTCAAGTATTTTCTTACCATTCCATCATTCTTAGGTAGTCTTAGCTCTCATATTTTAGATATTTTTCTAGTCATTTCATCATTCTTGGATAGCTAGTTGAGCATTACATGCTCCCATATAAAGGGTTTTGACTTTGATGCCATATTGTAACATTTCATCATTCCTTGATGATGCATTGTCTTGAACTAATCAAGTTTTGTCTTTCTTCAAGGGCTCCCTTTTTTCTTGGTCACCCATCCCAAAATTTTTTCAACTCTAATATGATTAACATTGGAGTTCTTATAATATCCAAGTCCATATTTTCTCTCAAAAAATAACTCACCATTTCAAAACTTATAACTTTAGTTATATCACTCAAGTTCTTCTCTTTTATAGTTGATGTTGAACTTATTCACCATCTTGGCTCCTATTATTATGATGTTCTTCTAATCTTTTCATCATTCTCAAGGTAGCCTTGATCTCCATATTATAGATATTCTCTTAATTTTTCCATCCTTATTGGATAGCCAGTTAGATGTTACAAAAATATATGAGAGATAAGAAAGTGAGTCAGATGTAAATCAGACTACCTAATAAGAGGGATTAAACGATCTAATGGCACTAATGCATAGTCACACAATGAGAAGTTTGTTAAATACAAAAAGTTTCATTAAACTTCGAGGGAGTAATGAACGTAATAGAGTATACGAATTATAAATAAATGTAAATATAATATAAACTATATGTAAAATTGTAAGAAGATAATAGAATAAAGAAAGATGAATATAATACTTCAACCTATGGTAATTTGGTAAGAAACTTGCACAATTTGTTATGTATGTGTAACATGATGAAATGTTGAATAATAAGTGACTTATTGCAATTATATATATTATGCTTGTGTAATTTGTCTATGTATTAAATTATTTGAATGTAACTTTATGATGCATTAAGAGTATATGAATGATAATTTCATATGTAGAGTAAAATAATATGGTATTAAATGATGATGTTGTCTTGATAAGATAAGATATAACATTGGTTGATGATAATGTCATGAGATGAAATATAATGTCACACCCTTCATTTTCTAAATCTTATGTCACAAGTGAGGGGTGATAAAAAAAACGCAATTCACAATAAATCATAACTAACAATTAAATAAAACATAATAAAAATGTATCAATATGCTATTAATACAACTATTTACATCCATCAATAACTAATAATAGCATAATCATTCACCATATACATGCAATTTAGCATAAATAATAAAATAAAAATTCACAATATACACATATCATCAATACACTTATAACACTAACTTAATTTTTACTAATGTTTTTTTGCATGTGTGTCGTTGTCATGTCTTACCATGTAAATAAGAATATGAACATGATATACTTAACAAATACCAATAGTTTCACATAATACTGCATTAAAATGAAATAAATAAAAACAAATAAAATAAATAACATGAGCACTAAGAATTAATTATAAATATATAATATCTATATAATAATTATTTGACAATGACCAATTGTCTTATATTTGTTATAAAAATTAAAATCATTGAAGGCACAACATCAATATTACATATTTTATCTTTATCTAAAAGAGTTTTAATTTTAAAATTTTTATAATATTTTTCATATACACTCTGTTTCAATAATTTGAATAGTCACCTGTGAATTAAAAACTTATAAAAATACATGATGAATAAAATATCTAAAAATAAATATAAAATTACATGAAAAATACTATGCATTAACTATTGAAAATTTTCATACAACATCCCAAACAGCTAAATCATGAGCTATGTCAACAAAGCATTAACTCTAATTTAAGTTTTTTTTTTATAAAAAGTATTTAAAAATGATTTATATTAGTATTTTTTTATTATTATCGTTTGGCAAAAAATAAACTTTAATCTAAACACTTTAAATAAAAAATTCGAGATAAAATCTTGACTAGAGATAGAAACTTCAAATTAATTATTTATTTCACATATATAAATAATTGTTGAACACCAAAATAAACTCATTAAACAATTAAATATGTTCGACAATGCTCTCATTGGAATTTCAAAGATTTTTTTTTTAAATTTAGTTTTATAAGTAAAACATTTAAAAAAAATAAATTAGAAAAATAAATATAAATGTTTCTTTTTCGATGGAGAGGGATGGAGGTCAGCCATGCTCAGTGCTCCACACTGGAGTTGCTCATCACACTTTGTGATGTCTGGTCGCCGGCTCCCTATCCTTTCCGGCCTTTCTTTTTCGTTCTTAATCCTTAAACCCTCAGCCTCCTCCATCCTCCGACCAACCACCAAGACCCTACACAAATCCTTCGCAACCCTGTACTCTTTCCCCTGTTTCGGGCGAGGTCGATCGATGGGGTACATTCCAAGGCCTCAGTGCAAAGGTTGTTTAGTTCTTTGAGCACCACTTACTATTTCGGTGAGCGTGCTGGGTTTTAATTTTCTAGCTTTTATTGTGATGGGTGCATTTCTTTTCTATTGGCAGTTCTGTCTACTGCTGGTAGAAGTGGGGGAGGAAACAAGGAGATCCTTGTCCAGCATTTGCTTGTGGCCGAAAATGATCTCAAGCTCCTGATAGAGTTGCAACAAAGAATTGCAAGAGGTCCGTGATCTTTGGTCTTCATCATGTCTTTTGCGCAATCCTTTTATTGCATTTTCCACTGTATAAGTTGATAGATTGTTTAAATAAGATTAAAGATCAGTAAAGAAATTTTGCGATTGGTGTTTTGGAAATTTTCTTGGCAAGTTAAAGGACCTCTCCGTTGTAGTTACAATATTCATTTTTGGTTTATCGCCTTTCTTCACATTATCTGATTTTGTCTTCTTTATAATGACTGAATAACCTTAGTTTGGAGATACAGTTCGCTTCGACTAATCTGCTACAGCTTTTGCAAATTCTTTAGGTTAAATACTTCATGATGTTTAGCTAATTTATTTCAGGGGAGGATTTAAGTGACTTGGCTGTGGAATTTTCAATATGTCCATCAAAAGAATATGGCGGAATGCTTGGCTGGGTTCGCAAAGGGCAATTGGTATGCTGATGAAGCTGTTCCACCTTATTTCATTTTCTGAATGAAGATTCTAATATGAGGTTTTCATCCTCTCTTCATATACTAGCAAGGCATGCATCTCTTTTGTCTACTTCTCCATATTTATTAATGAACCTTTGGAGGGGTTCTTTTCTTCTTCTACAGAGATGTGGCATTTTCTTCTTTGAGTGGGATCAAATAGGATTGCCCCTTAACTCTCTACTTAGTTGTCATGTTTATTGATAATTCAAAGAATATGATGGCCTTGAAGTTTATCCAATTTCTATTTGCTGATGATATCTTCATCTTTGGCTTTACAATAATCACTTAGAACTTCTACTTGTCCATATCCCTTTTAAGCGCAATTTCCTCTTTTTGGCCAACATCTAGGCAAGGCTTGGTTGGTGGAATGGATTAGATTTCTTTCTCTTGAGATTGCTCAAATGTACCTAGGTCTTCCCTTTATCTCCATTTAAGTTGAGGGTGATTTGTCATGCTTCCATGCTTGACAAGAAGAGCTTGAACCCAAGGAGAATAGTGGTTTGGGCATTCTTGACTTAGGTTTATTAAACTGTGCAAAGTGAATCAATCTTGCTTGGAAAGTCATCCATAAGCAAGGTCTTTAGTTAAACTTAATTGTCAAGATCTATAGTTTGGAACTCCAAGTAAAATATTTTAGTGATTTGGAGATTGCTCCTTGAAATTAGACCCCCATTGAAAAGAAAATGTTCTTACATCTTGGGTGATGGTAAATCCTTTAATCTCTATTTCAACCCAAAGATTAATTGTGCAATCTTAGTGTCCATTTTCAAGCAATATAATGCCAAGGTTTTGCATATCTTTAATGTTAATAAATGGGGTGCTAGGGTTGTATTTTTCCTTGTATTGTGTTTTTGTTGATCTTTTGAATAAGATTGGCAATATGATGTAATATATCTTGGATTTGTGTTTTCTTATTTTGAAGTTCTATTTCAAGGCTGCTTTTAATGTTACTTGGTGCGCTTCAAGCAATGTGATTCAATTATAGATCCTATGTTTAGCAGGAAATTCGATAATCATTGAATCTCTGAATAGGAATATGAGTCATTACAATCCAAGTTGTGCTTACTTGACTTCAGTCATGTTATATCTTGTGATTATGTAAAAGCAAAAGTTTTTAAAGTATGAAAAACGTAATTGAAATCGAGGTTTCTTAGATATAGTTTCTTGCTTTTTATTTTGAATTGATTGGTTCTTGTTTTACAGAGATCTATTCAATTTGGTTCAATTCTCTATTTTGGACCTCTGGTATTTTGGAATGGGAGTGGAATCCAAATTGACCAAAACATTAATTATGATTTTTACCATTAAGAGATTGTGCTTTTTTATTTTGAAAGTTGATGTTGCTACCTTGATTCTTAAACATTTGTTTTATACACTATAGATTATTAGTTGTTTTTAATTACTTATTATTGTTAAACATAATGAGATAAAAGATAGATATGTAATCGAAAATCATTTGTTATCAATTCACAAAAAGTAAATTAGCACTCAAACTCTTTAAAACATTCTTATTTCCCTTCATTCTTCATTCACCCAATTCATTCCATTAATTTATGTCTGGGTTTGTCAGGGGCAGTTGGCATGTTGATGAAGTTATTCCACATTATTTCATTTTCTAAATGAAGACTCTAATATAAGTTTTCATCCCTTTTTCATAAACTAACAAGGCATGCATCTCTTTTGTTTGCTTCTCCAAATTTTTTAATAAACCATTGGAGGGTCCTTGTTTTTATCTGGAGAGATGTGGTAGTTTTGTCTTTTAAAGGGATAAGATAAGAATGCCCGTTATCTCTTTCCTTATTTGCCATGGTTATGAATAATTCAAGAAATATGATATCTGAAGTAAGAAAAGCCCCCAAAAAGAAAAGAAAAAAAAATATGATGCGGAGGACTTACCGCACTTTGTTGGATTTCCTAAGAAAAACCGTCACGTTGGATTAAAAAATGGAAGAGGAAATTCGACATGGTCTTTATGCCATTCGCTAAGCACCGCCATAAATCCCCTTTCCTGTCGACTGTAAAAGAGACTGAAGGGAGCGGAGGCAGAGAGAGAGAGAGGAGCAGAAGAAGGAAGTAGCTTCGGGGAGCCCTATGTCTTCTCGAGGATCGGCAACAACAAGGTGTCATTAGGGCTTATGTCATTTGGCCGCTACTTTTAAAAAGCTGCTTGCGCTAGCTTGCATTAGCTCGCGTCAGCTCGTGTTGGCCTATGTTGACCTGTGTTGACCTACACCACCTATGCTGACATGCACCACTTGTGTTGACACGCACCGACACACGCTGACCCACGTTGACTCAATGATCTGTTTAGACCTCCATAAACCACCCTAACGACATGTGCTTACCCGAGTTAACCTACATTGACCCGATCCATTCCGTATCGGCCTGCGCATAGTTGAGCCAACTCACGCACGTCTAAGTTGACCCACAGTGACCCACGAGAATAGCTCGCTCAGCGAACTAATCACTGTTGCTTAGGCTGATTGGCTACCACCCTAGTTGTTTCGCAACCACTACGGTTGATTCTTCATCAATCCTAGCCAATTTTCCACCGATCCCAGCTGAGTCACCATCGATTCAGGCCAAATCACTGTTGGATCCCACTGCACTATCTCAACGTCAACCACATCGCATTCTACATCGCTGAGGTATCCTTCAATAGTGCCATATACCCGCAAATCAAAGCCTCTTAATTGAAAATTTGTCGCATCGAGCTAATCTGTCCTAAAAGTGTGTTCCAATATTCTCCCAAAGAAAATTAGGAATTTCATCCATTCGGGATTCCTTGTCATTGTCCTAAGTAAGTTTTTGGTTAAATTCTCTGAATTTTTTCTTGTTATTAACAATAACCTTGAAGTTTAACCAATTTTTATTTGCTGATGTTTTTATTAATGTATTTGAACTTGTTTATATCTCTTCTAACGATAGTGTTGTTTTTTTTGGCCAACAACTAGGGCAAGAATTTTGTTAGTGAACTAGATTGGATTCCTTTGTTTGAGATTCTTTTAATATACATGAGTCTTCTCTTTACCTCCAGTTAAGTTGAGGGTGAGGTCACAGTTTCATGCTTGATAAGAATAGCTTCAATTGAAGGAGAATATTGGCTTGGGCATTCTTGACTTTGGTCAATTAGATTGTGCTAAGTAAGGTGTTTTGTTAAAGGTAATTGTCTAGATCTATGTTTTGGAACATCTCTAAGAATAATATGTTAGTGATTTGGAGATTGTTCCTTACAATTAGCCCCTTTTTAAAAAGAAAATGCTCTTCTATTTTTGTGATGGTAAATCCTTTGATCTCCCATTCAACCCAAGGTCTAACTGAGAAATACCTGTGTACATTTTTAGGCAGTGTAATGCCAAGGTTTTACGTATCTTTAGTGGTAATGAATAAAATGTGCCATGTTGTGTCTTTTCATATATTATGTGCAACTTTTTAATAAGAGTGATAAATTTGTCATATTTTGGATTTGTGTTATCGTAATAAAAAAGATCCATTTTGGGTTTGTTCTTAATGTCCCTTGGTCTTCTTTTTGTTACAAGAATGCAAATTTCAATTGTAGTTTCTATGTTTGGTAGGCCACTAAAAAAATTAAATTATCGACATCTTTACTAGGAATGAAATTTCATTACAATGCAATTTACTTCCTTGAATCATGTTATATGTTGTGATTAGGGATGTGCAAAAGTACTTGAAATATGAAAAATCTAATTGAAATCAAGTTGGCCTCCTAGATATGATTTGTTCCTTTCTAGCTTGAATTGGTTGGTTGTTTTTTTGGAGATCATATTAACGTGGCTTAATTTAAACCTTTGGTACTTTGGAATGGGAGTTGATTCTAAATTGAGCCAACATTTACAATTAAGATGATTGTACATTTTTTTGAAACCTGATCAAAACTTGTATATAGATATTGATCAAATTATATAGTTTAAAAGATCCAATTCATGAAAAGAGTGAAAGTCAAAACATACAAAGGGAGGACCTGTTCATTGTCATACAAAAAATGACATAAAAAAGATGTGAAGGCAATAGTATTGTACAATAATGAGTACAAAAATCAATGAAGTTAACTCACAATGTCTCCTCACCCCCACATTGGGGATGGAGAGGAGATGATTCTAATACCTATGTAGTGGAGTGAGGAAGAGATATACATAACAATAAGTAGAACGATTAAAGAGGCTAATATTTTCTCATTTCATAAGGATTTTGTTGATCACAATGAGTTGATGTCCTAATAGGGAGGTGGAGATCCGAACACTCTAGTTTGGAGTGAGGGAGAAAGGTGCATGATTGGCCACAATGGTAGTCATAGTTATCGCTATGACCAAAGAAGAAATAGAAGGTAAATGATGGTGAGGCATCCCACAATGCAATTGATTGCTTAACCCATAATCCCAAGGGAAATTGAAGTGTTGAGTTAGTTCTTGATTTGGCATGTCATGTCGACTAAGCTTTGATTTTATCCTCAACCCTATGTGGGTATTCTATGCACTTCCTCTTTGATCTAGGCAAAATGACAAATGTCCAAGTTTCACAATTCCCTCCACCTATAAGCATTGGAGTTACCATGGTATTTGGAGAGAATACTTGCTGTGACTTACCATGTTTGATCAGTGATGGTGCTTTAGGGATAAAATCAAAACAAATTCAAAATGTAACAATCAATGTATACAATGTGAGGGTTTCGGCAAACAAATTATGTATAATATAAATATGAAGCAGAGATAGGAAAAAAGGTTGCAAAGTTGCTTAGGTGATTATGAATGGTTTATAGAAATTTTTGAATTTAAACTAAATAATTTTCACACAATTTGCATAGTGAAAATTCATTTTTAGACATGCAAAAAGGGTCTACAAGCATGCTAGAATGCAAGTTTAAAATAGAAAATTTTTTCTAGAGAACAATGCAAAGAGAGAAACACAAATAACAATTGAACAAAGTGGTATTTATATAAAATAGGAAAGACAATTATAATGTAGGAGCAGAAACATACATATAACTGGAAACTATTATAAAGACATAATTACTTTCAAAACTACAAACTTAGACATAGCCTCGTCAAGCAGACAACATCTTTATCTCAACGTAGTCATTGATGCACCAATTGTGCATAAATATCTTCTCAAAAATATTAAAATATATCTTATCAATCAAAAGTTGATGGACCAATATTAACATCCTTTTACTTTTCCATTTTCCTATTTCCCATATTTCTAGGAGTTTTCAATGGTTTACACATCTGTTTTTGGGCACTATTCACAACCCTCTTGATGCTGGCATAGTGGCCCTCATCTATGCCTTCCTAGTCTTGTTATGATTGCTTGGTATTGTCCCAGTAGGCCTGGCTTGTAGCTACTTGGTGTAGGCCTAGTGGGCTGCCAGCACCATTCCAGCAAACGTAGGGTTGTGCCCATTTGGCGGGTTTTGGTGTTGCATTAGGGGCACGTCTTGGTGGGCTAAGCACTCAAGCCACAGTCCAAGCATCGTCAATCCCTCTTGCACCTTCCAGATCCTTCAAATTGGCCCAATTTCTTGGAAACATTTTCTCGAGTGTGCCAATCAGTTATGATTGTTAAGATTGGCTACATCAAAGCACAATTCAATCCATTAAATATGTCAAATTTTGAACTTGCATGTCATAACATTTATATGAGTTCCAAATATAATTGATACCACTTGCAATGTCTCTAGGATTTGTAAGTTGGCATGTATCCTAACTCATAATTAATGGATACATGAAATATTGGGAATTCTCCCTTATAACCAAATAATCTGACAATATAAATTTTGCAAAACTTCTCCCCAATCTAATCCCATGGTCATAGATTGTAATGGCAACTCCTCAGCAGTGAATTGGGATGCTCTACATTAGATTCTGCCTGCTTTTCCTTCATTGAGTTGACAATTCTCTCAATCTTTTGCTACAAATACATCACTCCTTCAAGCTTGGATATAGCAAAGGTCAATTACATGTTGCTACCATCTTCTTGACTTTGGATCTTGCCTATATTAGTCTCTTTGGAGCAACCCAAAGATGCACGTGGGCATTTCCTTTTTCCAATTATTTATTTTTGTCAATGCTCCCCTCCCACTCTTGTCTCTAATTATCCCCTTGAAGTTTTATTATGCTCTCTCTTTCTAAAAGGTGCAGGGGTTTGATGAGTTGGTGCCTGTTTTAGTCTTCTCATCCCTTATGAAATCATTAAGATGAACAAGATCGAAGTCATGTAAGGGTTCTGAGCAGCCTCTTATGTGCACAAGGGCATCAAATGCAGCAGGGGTGTTGCTAAAGTTGGTGATGAGGATGCGACTTGCTATAGTGGGTGACGCAACATGGTCTCATTTAGCCACTGTTGGGTTGTAGTTTAATGCTAGCTTTAGGTTGAGCATTTTGATGTAGCAAGCCATGACCTTACAAGAGCCAATCCCAAGCTTGTCTTTGCATGAGCTCCATTCTTATTGCAAAGAACCGCAATTCCAAAGCCATGACCGTTCAAGAGCCAAACCAAGGCTCGTCTTACCATGAGCTCCATACTTATTGTGATGAACCATAACTCCCACAATTTTAACGTTCACTCTGATGTTGTTTGGAGAGATCATACAAACTTTTTAAGGCATGACTCAAGAAGAACAAGGTTGGACCCTGAACATGTTCCTCATTTTAGTAGATGTCAGGTTGTTCCAGTAGATGTCAGGTTGGTTCTAGTTTAAAAATATGGAGTTGTCATACTTGTGTCAGGTACGGGTTGTGTTCAGTTTAAACATGAGCTTTGTTGCTCCCCTACATAAACATCATCTATTTTCCATTTTCCATTAATCGAGATGGTTAATTAGTCAATTGCTTGTGAGAAATTAGTAAAGTCTTTGCTGGACATTGCTAGATATCTTCCAAATCAGAAGCTTTGCAAGAATTGATTCCTAGAAGATTTTTATTGCTAGCCTTATCTACAACATTTGAGCAAAAGTTAAGACATCCATGGGTTCAGCTCTTTTGTAAGAAGCTTTTGCTTAACAAGTTATATCCACTAATGTTGCTTATATCTGGCACAAGTTGGACTCTTTAACAATTTTACCCTGCATCAATTTGACTCTAGCTCAAGGATGCCTCGAGATGTTTGATTCAATCTTGATCTCAAGGTTGCCTCGAGATGCTTGATTCAATCTTGATTTGATTTAAGCTATTGGATAGGAAGTTTGAGCTAATTATTGATTGTTGATTATCTATTTGAGTAAAAAATTATCCAATTTTAGATTAAGTATTGATTTATCATTCATATTCTTAATTATAAATATGTTTACAAATTCTTTCATATAAAATATGACATATGATATCACATTTTAATTAATTCATTCACACACTTAATATGTATATATGTTTTGTGTGTGTGTGTGTGTTTATATATATATATATATATATATATATTAGCCATTTTGAGCTGATTTGACCATGTCTCAAGATTGGCTTATAACATGGTTCGAGCCAACCCTACTTGATTGTTTCTATTTGAGCTAAAATTCAATTAGAGCTCTTCAATCTTTGTGTAAAACACCCACCCCTTATCCTTAAGTGAAGGTGGGAAGACATATTTGGACTTCTCATTGCTAATTGGAGCATTATTTGTGCTTGAGCATTGGCAATGTTTGTGCATTGCATAGTCATCCTCACTTATATTTCATCTTGATTTATTGGCAAGTGCAGAGAGCGTTAGTACTTTGTTACTTCATTTTCTTTTTAGAATAGATTGCATTCTATCCTAACTTTTGATTCCAGCTTTCAAAAGCAAGTATAAACCACTCAATCTCATCCTGAGAACTGTTAGAAGTCGTTTATGTGCCTGATAGTATCACCATAACTGGATCCATTTCCCTTGACACTACAACAGCTTATTGCTTCTGAGCATCTTTTGGGGCCACTGATTTGCTCCATTGTAATAGAACTCTGCAAGTAAGCTCATTTTCTGTGGATCTCATATTTGCACTTTCTTTGACTAGCAAACCAACTTTATGGATAAATCCAGGAAGAAGAACTACATAAGGACCTACAAAGCAAATGAAAGAGCATCACATGGCAACCTTAATGTTGTGGACATAGAAGTACCTAAAGGATGCCCTAGCTTGCTGCTGATAGGATTAGATCACTAAGGGATACATGAATGCTTCAAGCCAAGATCCGTGCTTCATGCCTGATAAAACTTCAAAGATGACAACTTTGAGATCAGAGTGGAACCACTTGAGTGCTGCATATCTATATTTATATTTATATATATATATATATATATATTATGGTTTCTTTGTCATCTTCCTCATTTCCTGTTGTATGCTAATGAACTTTTTGGAATCATTTTTGAGAGAAAAAAAACGAGCAATTATTATTCGGTGACTTGATGCTGTAAATCTGAGCAGGTTCCAGAGTTTGAAGAAGTAGCTTTTGGTGCTTCGTTAAACAAAGTTGTGAGGTGCAAGACTGAATTTGGGTGGCATCTTTTGGAAGTGCTCTCTGAGAGGTACATACAGAAATGCCACGAATTGGTTCTTGGCTGATGCGTGCTACTTATCTTTTTTCATACATTTCACCATGGCAGGGAAGAATCTGTACTTGAAGATATTGAACCGGTGGATCTCCATTCAAAAATGCAGGATCCAAAATTTATACAGGAAGCTCAGTTGATTGATGTCCGTGAACATGAAGAAATGTATGGCATTTTTACTTATGTGCTTACCAAATTTTTCACTCTCATGTAATTGTTTCTGCAAATCATGAACGGTCAACATAAACTTTTTAATTTTCAAGAGCTTTAGACATGTTCTAAGGTTCTATATGTTACCTTTTGCTGTTAAATTTTGATCACATCCATCGTTTTTGTTCTTATAAAATAATGCTCATGTTTTAAGATTCTTGTTCAAGAAGGTATTAGTTAATTTTAGCTTATGGTTTCTTCGTTTTGACATAGTGGCAAAGTTGTGAGAGAGAATTGACACTTTCTTGTTTGGAAGTGAGACTTGAAAAGTCACCTTTTTAAAAAGTGTTTGGCTGTCTAATAGAGATGTTTTACTTTGGTCCCTTTGGACAATTGTGAACAGATAAAGATTTACTACTTGATGTGTTGTGTTCACCTTAGAAAACTTACAGTAAACGTTGCTCCTGTTGTTCCTTACTAAAATTAATTGATTCCCTTAATTTTAAACTACTTTGAACATTGCAATTAGAAATTTTATTGGGTAGTATTTTTGATGATACGGTTTGACCAATCCTTGTTTTTTTTGCCATGGCAGAGCTCAAGCTTCTCTACCGGGCTTCAAAGTTCTTCCCCTTCGTCAGTTCGGAACGTGGGGATCGGTAATAACTGATGAATTTGATCCCGAGAAGGATACCTACGTATTAGTGAGTTCATACCAAACAAAATCATATTGCTCTACTGGTACCCTTTAATATCCTTCAGAACAAATGATTTCACCTTTTTTTTTTTTCACACAATCATGTTTTCTAAGGGATCGTTTGCACGATTTCTCATCATATCCTCTCAAAAGAAAGATAAGATTTGTGCACTGAAGTGTTGGAAAATCAAATGATATCTCAACATCTTCTCACTCAAAACTCCATCTTTCATTATCCTTTCTCTCCATCTTCCACCACTCTTTTGCCCCTCCCTCCTTCATGTTTTCTTTCTTTCCCTCAATCTTCCACGTCTCACTTGCTAGATTTAATTTCACGAAATAGTTTAATCTAACGATTAATAATAATTGTTGTTCTAAAACATGAATTTAAATCACAATGACACCAAATTCTCATATTGCTGCATTCTTCCATGCCCAGTGTCACCATGGAATCAGATCATTGCAGGTTGCAAAATGGTTGCAGACCCAGGCAAGCTTTCTTCCCTTAGGTTTTATGTAAGAATATGGCAAAAATAGGATAAAAACTGGAAATTTTCTTTATATTTAATACTATCTTATTGGATCCTGTAGGGATTCAAGCGAGTCTTCAATGTTTCGGGTGGAATTAATGCTTACTCTCTCAAGGCTGATCCTTCTATTCCGATATACTGATCAATGATTCCCATCCAAGACCCAAAATGGAGCAAATAAGGCTTTTGTTGCCAATGTTCAAATAAACCAGAGGCGATGTACTCTTCTGTTGAATCCGGTTATTGTTGGGTTTGATAAAGTTATGCTGTTTATAAAATCTATTATTCAGAGTTCTTTTTGGTAATTTGATTTTTTTTTTTTTTTTAGCGTCTCTTTTTGGGGTTTCTGGGTGAGAAGGGAAGCAAAAAATCCTTTACTCATGTAAAACCTGACATCAAATTAAGCAAAATAAGGTGAAAGCAAAAAAAGAATAACAACAAACATACTCATACAACGATGTTCAACTTCTGTTTTCACTGAATACAATGGTTGGGCACAAAAAAGAACTAAAAAATGCATGGTGAATTCAGCTTCTAGGTCTTCTTCTGCTATATGTAGAAAGCAAGTGAGGTTTGTATTGAAGAATAAGTCATACTGACCCAATTCTTTTCTTTCAAAGGAATGGCAAGAACAAGAACAGCCTCCAGGTTGGTACAACACTCAAGTAGCCAAATCAACCGGCCTTGGTCGATTAGATAAAAGAAAGCAACCAACTTTACGGCTTCTCACCACAGAAGCTGGGAGCATGGGTTTGCTCATCTTCTTCAGGTAACCAAACTACATCCTTGAGTGAAGTAGAAAGATTTTTATAAAACTGCAAACAGTCAGCACCAACCATTAGTTCAACTGGAAAGAAAATAAATGAGAACAGATGCATGTGTATAGGCTGGTCTTCAGCATTTCTTCCAGTTAAAACAAACCCTTTTTGTTTGAAATAGGCTTGTTAATCAAATTAAAAAGACTTATCTGTTATTTATCTTGCAATTTCAATGCAGAACAGCTTTTTCAAATTTGATCATCAACTAAGAATAGATGTTGGATGAGAAACTAATAATACCTTCTGGAACTCGAGTGTGTCCCCTTTAGCTTTTCGCACCTCAACCATATGCAAAGAGGGTGCAACTTTAAATACCTGAAGATACAGAAAGCATATCAGCTTGATTACCACTCGCTAAACAAATACAACTATTATACTACCTCAGTTGCAACATTGAGATTTCCTTTCCTGCCAGCTTTCATATTTTCAAGCATCATCTATAAGAAACAAATGGTGAATGAAGTTTAAGAGTGAGGAAGAAATAGAATAATGCATAAAAATTCACATTTCACCAATCACAATGGTTAATCATGCTCAAATGCTATAAGCAACTCATGGCCTATATCTTCAAACTTTAGGTTAGGAAAGATTCTCCGTGGTAAGTACATTAAAAACATTTTTATCACTTGGTATGCATGATGCATCTGTTCTTTCCATTTTAGTAGAAGAGTAATGGAAAACCTTGTAGTTTTTCTTCTGAATGTCATATCCAAGAGGCTTCGCAGCTTCTTCAATCTTTCTGATGATTTCCGTGGCTGAGCATTTTGATGTAAATCTAGTTTCTCTCTTAAAATCCTGTCACATAGAAAAGCAATTCAAACTATAAGTTTTGATGAACTTGCCATACTGATAAACGTAGTTTTTTCTTGACTGAGTAGCAAAATTTAGCTAAAACTCAAGTCTCATCTGTACCTGTTCAACATCGAACAAATTCCCAAGATTCAAACCATTGCACAAGGCAACCAACTCAAATGCATTTAGGGCTGCAGGTTCCTCCTCGATCACATGATGATACTGGAAAGAATGTGAATATATCAGTTATAAGTGTGTGACACCAATGCCATGATAAGCACACATAGGAAGAAAAAATGTCAATAGGAAGCATCTAAATCATAATTGAAGCCATTCAATGACTCACTTTTGAATTATTAAAACCAGCATCAATATCTGCTGAACTGTTGTTGTATGTTTCATCAAATATAGGAGGTTTGTATCCTTTTCTAAACCACTCATCCTCCTGTATTTCGGTGATAGATATCCTCTGAAACCAGCCAAGAAAAGCCAGAAGTTAATGGTGTGCTCCACGGATTTTAAAGTAAACTTCACCAATAATAAATGATAGAATAACTCCAATCATGGGAAAAAACAACATAATAACATTCAGATGATATAGCTTAGGGATTAAAAGGAAATATACTCTTATAAGCTTCTCTCGCATAGATGGCTAGCATTCTATGCACAAGAGAATTAAGAACACTTATTATACTTGCAAGTTCTATACCTCTTCAGACACTTGTCATCTTTAGTGCAAATCTTGTTGATACTAGCCTGACAATGACTATTAGATATTTTGTTCTGTCAAATACAATCCAATGACACGATTCAGGAGAGTGCTATGACCTCTCAACCACTTTTTGGATATGTACAACCTCATAATCAAATGACCTTACGAATACTACTTGACAAAACAACTTGAATTATACAACGTACACGAGTCCTTGTGATTCTTAAATAACCTTAATTGCACTTCACACCTCAACACATTTAACTCAACCATAACAATGAAATGTCTATGTAGAATTGTGTCTAACAATTAAAAATAACAAATTCTAATGTAGAGACTTAGCATACTTGGACAATTTTATGCCATGAGATGCATCATCCACAATGATCATAGTCATCTTGATAGTTGCTACCAGTTCAATTGTAGAACAGTATATTATTTCATAGAAATTGAAAAAGACTAACCCTTAATGGATTCGGGTCAAGAATTCTTGTTATTAATCTCTTGGCACCAAAAGAAAACCAATCAGGGAATGTGAAGTGAGCTGTTGCTATCTGCATTTGCAGATGTCAAACGTTAGAGAAATGTGCATAAACAGTCAATAAAGAGTTAAAAGGTCTTGTCCTCTTCACCTTGTTGTACAGATTCATGAGGTTATTATCATCAAAAGGAAAGTATCCTGCAAGTAATACAAATAGGATAACCCCACATGACCACAGGTCTGCAGTAGCTCCATCATAACCTCTATTATCAAGAACCTAATCCAACGAGTACCACAAACATCAATGCCATCTCATCAGAATAGGAGAAATTTTACATTGATTATAGAAAAATGAACACCTCAGGAGCAACATAATTTGGAGTTCCACAAGTAGTATGAAGCAATCCATCATCCTGTGTTGTTAATACATCAATTTAATAAACTTTGTAAGAAAGGTAAACATCTTAAAGTGTTCTTCCTAGTTTAGTATTACCCTGACTTGTCGCGAAAGTGCACTTAAACCGAAGTCGGATACCTTCAGGTTGCCAAATTCATCAAGCAGCAGATTTTCTAGCTGCAAAGAGGAAATCACATAGAAAGCTTCAGGTTTGTGGATTGACATTAGACCAAATAGAAGAAGTGATACATCAAGAATTTCACCTTTAAGTCCCTGTGGTAAACACCCCTGCTATGGCAAAAATCAACAGCATTAACTAACTGTTGAAAGTATCTCCTTGCTTCATTTTCTGCCATTCTTCCATGATTAACCTTAAAGGATAATGCATGAAATACATATCAAAGCAAATAAATAAACACTAGGGGAAAGTTCTATAACTAAGGTTATTGTATTCAACAATTGCAGAAACTTTATGATACTTATAGCCATGCATTCTATAAAAGATCAAGATAAATCTACTGCATGATGAACTAATAATTTACCAAACAACACTTATTGGTGCAAAAAGGTTGTCATCAAGAGATCAGGGGCATGTTATTTTTCCCATGCCCATTTATCATTTGGTTTTGAGCTTTAAAATCTATGGTTTGCTCAAGTTTCATAAGATAAAATTTGACTAGCTGCTGTTCTCTTGAAAAAGAGGAAAACATCAAGTGAAATTTAGTGGTTAAAACTTACAATTTTATCAAAGAGCTCTCCACCAGTAACATATTCAAGAACAATGAAGATCTTTGATTTACTTCCCATCACCTGTAGACCAAGAAAAAGCCATGTTACGTAAAAGAAAAGAGGAAATTTTGCTTCATTTCCTTCAGTTCAATCAAGTACTTCAAAAAAATAGAAAAACTATCAGCCACATTGATGCATCTTGTTCTCCAAAGCCGTATTACAATTTAACATTAACTATAATAACTATTGTTGATTGTAAGGGAGATTAAATTTAATCTCATATGTTAAGTTAAACATAATATTGAAACTTTAATGTATAATTAATGTGACATGTATTTGAAGGTTTAAGTTTTGGGAGTATTGGGTGTCAATCTTAGAGAGTGTTAGCTCAACTTAAGCCCCCATTTGGTACTAGTTCCTTCAAAAGTGCTATCAAAATTGATGGTTTGATTGGATTTAAGTAAATAATATAGTTAGTGATTCTATGAGTTTATGATGTTTTCTAATATAGTAGGACAATGTTTTTGTGAACTCATAGGTATCTTTATATGATGTGTAGTTCTTGGTGTACATAATTTTTAATGTGTTGATGAGCTTTCTTGAAGACAAATAGGCTTTGTTTGAATGACCACTGCAGAATGTCTCTAGTTTGGTTATTCATGATGGAACAATTGATGTAAATCATGTGCTCTAAAATGTGTTTTGTACATTAAACCCTAATTATTCTATCATGAATTACCAAACCATAAGAATCATGTGTCAATCACTTGAATAGAGCTTAAGCAACTCTACAAAAACTTATTCAATTCTAACAAGTATCATGGACACTACAAACTATCAATAGCTTTCTACCCTTGCTTAAGCATAGAGGAGATGACAAGAGACTCATGAGAACACCATAGTTCGGCCAAATAGAATATTAAATTAACACCTATCAAACTAAAAACTTAAACATTAATCCTATGACTAAGGCCCACCCAAATTTATATCAATATTTCAACACTATATCTAACTCAATGTTCAACTAATACAATTGTACATAATAATCTTCTCCAAAGTAATTATCATCCATATCATCTATCACCTTCTTATTCTCTTTTAAATCATCCACAAGTATGTCACTGTACTCTAACATGTCTTTTTTATATTAAAATCTAATTATTGTTTCATGAATAATCAAATCATGAGAATAATGTGTCAATCATTTGAATAGAACCTATGTAGCTTCATGAAAACTTTTTTAACAGGAAAAAATATTTTGCATGCTAAGGGCTACTCCATTTGAGTTTACTAAAGTCTTTAAATTTCAATCAACCACATTGAAGATAATCGAAGACCAATGATAATAGTAAGTCATACACACCATTTGATTCCATCTAAACTTGTTTTGACATCACTTATTAAGAGAAAGAGATATAAACAAATAACAAACCTAAGATCTCAATTTTTGGATCAACAAAGAAGATTATGCATGCAATGATGATGATCATCAAGTTCCTATTTAAAAAAAGTCAACTAATCTCATGTCCTTTACTAAATCCCACACTAGAAGTCACAACGTCCCCATTCCTTTGCAATGTACTACTATGGTGCTTTTGATAAGTACCTCAATGCACCACTTCCTAATTAAGTTATGATAACATTGCATTAAATCTTATATCATTGAGCTTTAATGAAATGATGGTATACACAAACCTATAAAGAAAACACCGAAAGGGTTTTTTTAGAGAAACAATTTTGTTACTTGGTAATTTCCTATCTCAAGTGATTAATCTCCAAAGAAATATCACAAACTGCAATAAATTTAACCAGTTATATACATTTGGCTATGTGTTTTGTTGTATTAAACAACTATTGAGACAAGTGCAAACAGAAGGAAAGGGGACAATTTAAATTTTAACCAGTAAATGAGACAAAGTAGAAGGCTTGAGAATTACCTCTTGCAAGCGGACAACATTAGGATGTTTTATTAGCTTCATGATAGCGATTTCTCGTTCAATCTGCAAGGTAGAATAATACAACAAAAGCACAATTAGGTAGAGTAAATAAGTTTTTCAACTTTAAATCACTAATATATCTAACAACTTGCAAATTTTTCATTCATGTTCTCCATGTAAATAAGCTTCATTCAAAAATATGCAATAGCTAAGAAGGGTTACCATTCTTGAAGAATGAATACTAAAATATGGCACACCCACCTTTCATACTAAAAAAGTAAAGCAACATAAAACTAATTGATGCAGACTTTCTCTATAACTGAGAAGTAAATAAGAGAAAGCAATCATAAGAGGCCTAACAAAAGGTTAAATCAGGTAAACTTGTAAAATCAGAAACAATTATAGCTATTGGATACCCATGAATGCATTTCAAGTGATACAATGAGTTCCTTTTTTTATATGTTATCTCTCAAAAGAAATCAAGCAAGCAGAAGGTGCAGAAAATCTAATAAAACTTTGCCAGAAAACAAGCAATGAAACCTGTAGATTAAGAAAAAGTTAAACCAAATGAAATATCAGTCCAAACTCGAGGATAGAGGCATTAAACAAGTATCTGAAAGGGACCTGCTCAACCAATTTGTGCTTTAGAACCTTCTCCTTTGCAAGTATCTTTATAGCTACAGGTTCTCCAGTCTGTGTGTTCCTTGCAAACCTCACTTTGGCAAATGTTCCTTCCCCAATCGTTCGGCCCAGTTCATACTTACCAACAAAACGTTTCACCTTTGGTGCAGTACTCATCTTTCTTAGCAACTATTATCAACAATTGCCCTTGAGAAACCTTGATGTTTATAAACGATGATGATTAATCAGCATCCGAGGACATGCTGCAAGACAACAAGAAAGAAATTTAATACTAACTCTCAAGCTCATTAATCACAGGGAAGGACCATAATTCTCTTTTATAATCTATATCAAAACCATTTTCATGAAGATTTGATGAGAAAAAACACAAATCTTCAACTCAACTCAGAATGCTACATCAAAGAACCATGTCAGAATCACAGTACCGCAAAAACCCAAAACCCACCTTCTTCTTCCCAGGGGAAGAGGATTGAAAGTTTTTTCTTTTCGTCTTCTGTTTCTCTCTATTAACCACTAGGCACCCAGATTGGGAAAACTGGAATAGAATAGCAGAACAGAAGGAACAAGAGGAAGGAGAAGACGCAGGAAGATAGAGAAAATGTTTGCTTCCCCTAATGCTGTTGGAATTCAATTCATGCAACAGAAGATATCCATGGAAACAATGATGCAGAATGCAGAGAAAGACCTTCACCCACCTATCCATAAACTCTGTTGGCCATTAAATGGAAAGTCTTCAAGCTTCACTCCTCTCTTCGTGTCCAAACCACCGTTGTACTCTCGTCCTTTCAAGTGTACAACCCACATGCTCTTATCTCCTTCACCTCCTCCAAAGCCTTAACTAGATCTTTTCATCTACCGCTGTAATAAATTATATATACAGTACTCTTCATTTCCAACTAATCAAAATTCTCCATTTTTAACTTCAAAATCATCAAAAAGTAATTTTTTTTATAGAAAAATTTTATTTTGCAAAATAGTTTAGGTTGGTTTTCAGGCGGTGGGCTTTGGTCTGTCGGCTTTGGTCGGTCGGTTTTCATCCTTGTTTTCTTTTAGAAAATCCAAGAGAGATGAGGTTGGAAACTCTTGTCTCTTATTGGATATTTGCATGCCCTCTTTCAAGTAAAGGAAGGCTTTCATATAAATTCTTTAAAATAAAAAAAAATTATATTCGAATTTAAATATTGATTTTTTAAAAACTAAAATAATAAAAAAAGATCATTAGCTTACAAAAGGCCAAGAAATTTCCTTTATTTGATCTAACAATTGCATAATTACATATGTGGCCTACGTAACGAATTTTTCTTAAACATTTTAAGGAAAAAAATGTACTTTTGCGTGCTTCCTTGCCCAAAAATAAAATGAAAAATATGAAATGAAAAATAAATACATGTTTCTTCCTAAACGATAGATTCCATGGACGAAGGTATTTTGGTGATTTGTACTTTCATCTTTTAATTGTGTGCATTACAAAAGCATAACTATTATTTTAAATATTATATATAAAATCAATAACTTAATAAATAATTTTTGTTCCTCCTCCAAAGACTATTAAAAATTATATATATATATATATATATATATATATATATATAACTTGCTCTAGTGATAAAGCCTTGAGGAGGAAGTGGATAAGGCTCCACATCATTTTTATCATTTGGAGAGGAAAAAAATAAATAAATATTACAAAAAAGAACAAAGAAGGGAAGAGCTTTCAGCTGCTTAATTGTGGCTGTGGTGTTCTTTGTTAGCTCATGTCAAAGTTGATGACGACTTCAACTGGTTTATTAGCTCATTGTTTTATGGAAGATTAAATGCATGTTGTCTTATCTAATAATTTGCTTAAAGATGAGTATGATTGTACTTATATAATTATTATTAAGTATTGAATTGATTAATAAATATATATCTTAAATATTATTAAAAAGATAGGTAATGTTTATTAAGTATTGAATTGATTAATAAACGCATCAACAATATCGAAAGATAGGCATTTTAATATTATAAAATGTCAAACTCTTAAGATGTGATTGTAGGTAATGTTTTATGATAAGATGGGTTTATGTAGTTTCTTGGCACTATGGTTTTGTATGAACTTAGTTTTTTATTTATTATGGTTTGAATAATTATATACATTGTCATAATTAAGATCTTTTATTTATTATGATATTTTATTTAGTTTATATGGCTTGATTAGATTTTGAATTTTTGTCTCATTATCAAATCCTTACCTAGTGTTACGTGTCATGACATTTCTAATGGTTTTACATTTAAATCTTTATTATTATATTTAATTATATGACTAATTAGATGAGATCGTAACAATTTACTAATTTAAAAATATTTTAAAAAATATTATGACAAACGAGAATTTTTCTCTTGTTATCAAAAAATCATATATAAATCAAGGGTACAACAACTAGCATAAATATTAGTTTTATTATCTCAACTTGTTAATATGTATAATAGTTTTTCATATATAAGTATTAAAAAAGTGTGTATAATCCATCACATATTGTTTAACATAGTCTAAATTTCATAAAGATGTAATATAATCCATAAGTTTGATATTGCTGATCAATAAGCTCTTAAGATTATTTTAAGATGAAGCATTATGCAATTAAAGAATAAGCAAATTTTCATTGTAAAAGTTTAATATAAGAAAAAATGGAGAGGCTAATTAGGAGAAGGACAAAATACAAATAAATATTTAGAATTATTCTAATCAAATTTTGAGAATAAAGTTTTTGTAGGTAAGAAAGAATTGTAGAATTTTAAAAAAGTTGACTTTTTGTTAATTATATATAATAAATGACCAATACTTTGTAATGATTATTTTTATGATAATAATATATGAAAACTTCATGATTTTGACACTAAATGTTAAATTTTGAGAAAAAAAGTTAAATTTATAAAAATTAAAAATTAAAAAATAATTTGAGAATGACTCATTTAAACAATTTTAATGGCTATAATTTCATTAAAATTAGAATTCATTATGACCTTTTATAATTTTTAAAAATTAAATATATAAAAAATTAATTTTCTCTATTAGTTTAATTAATATATTATTTTTAGTTTTATTTAAAATAAAAATCATGTGACTCAACATGTGACATAAATATTAAAAAACATGATATTAAAAATCTAGAATGATCTACACACATAATTTAAAATGTAGAATAAGATGATTGTAAATGTATTGATATACATAAAATATGAGAAAAAAATCAAATAAAGACGCATTCTTCTGACATGATACTCACTTTAAATCAAGACTATATTAATTTATTTGGTGTGATGACATCCAATGATAATATTCATTAATAGTTTAGTTATATTATCTGAAGAAGTACCTATCATGTCATTCACATGACAACATTCATTAATAGTTTTTAGTGGGCTACATAAGAAGGGTGACGACTCACATATGAATAAGAGTGAACTATGGCTATCCATATTTAATATGATAGTCTTCTTTTGATAGTTATGAAACATGTTTCGTATATAATAGATTATAGACAAGTTTGTGTTATATTTGCATGTTATACATGTATTATGCTAATACACAAGGTTCATCTTTTATTCTCCTTACAGCTGCAGGAGCTCCAAAACTTGTTCCCTAAAACACCAATCTCCATCTCCAACCTAAAGAACAATCAATGGGAAGCCGAAGGAAACAAAAAACCCTAGACTTCATCTTGCTTAATCACTTCATGCATGCAACTAAGAAGCACTTTTCCAGTGATTTTCTTCAACTCGTTTGTTGCAGCGACTCAAATATCATAAAAGACAGCACAGGCTCAAGAACTACTTTTCTTCTTTCCTTTTCTTTGTTCTTCTTCCAGCTGCACCTGCTTAAGCTTCAACATAGCAAATCTATTGGTTTCTTCCACAAAAGCAGCAGCACAAAAGCCTCTCAAAGCTCATGTTTTAGCTCCATCAGGAGCTCAACCTGCAAGGCACCAAAACCATCTGTCTTCGTTTTCAATCCAAAGGTATTGCTTTAGCTCAAAAACCCAAAACTGCTCTTTGAACACCACAAAAGCGAAAAAATAAATAAGAGATAATATCTTATAATAAACTTTTTAATAGGTGTAAGGTATGTAAAATGGTGAAGAATGAATGCCTTATTAATAAAATTATATATTATTAAGAAATAAAATAAATTTTAAAAATCAGAATAGATAACAAAGATCTTAAATTATAGATTTGTAGATTTTTTATGATGATAAAGTAAACCCAATGAGACTAAAATTGTGAAAATTTTTTTATTTATATTTTTTTTAATTTTTTTTGAATAAATATTTTTTCAAAGTTAAACAATTAAATATAATTACAATGGATACAAGATCATAAAGTTGAGATATTTGTAGTAATCTTTGTGAAATGTAACCTTTCTATTTTTTTATTTTTGTAACATCAAATTAAATTCTAATGCAACATTCTTAGTTTAACCATGTTTATGTCAACCTATATATGCATCATATTCCTATGAGATTTATTTTTTTTTCTAAAAATAAATATTTAGGCAGAGAAAAATACTTGTTAAAGCTAGTAATTATCATTATATATATTTATATATATTGTTTATCTCGAAATAAAAAACATTGTTGAGCTTCTGAACTCCAATATACATAGATGAAGCAGTTTTATGGGGAGAATGCTTCGTTGATCCGGCCGAAGCAGTCAGTTTGAGGAATTCTACAAAACCTCTCTAAACCCTAAATGCGCATTCGGCAGTGTCGTCGTCTGCACCCAAATTCATCGTTTCAGGAAAAGAAGATCCATTTTTCAACCTTTTCTTATCTGTTTGCCTCTAACCCGCTCAACAGCTTCATGGCATATTCCGGCAAGTTCTCCATTGTTTTCTACGCTGTACAATGCTTCAATTTCTGTTTTTCTAGTTGGGTTTTTTATTACCTCTTGCATCCTGTTGTAAAAATCGATTCTTTCAATTAGAGGAAGAAATGAGGATTTCTTCCTCTAATGGACTGCTTGTTAGACGTTCGCCAATTATCTATGAGTGTAATGCAAATTGTCGGTGTGATATGAACTGTCAGAATAGAGTTACACAGAAGGGTGCGAAGCTTTACTTGGAGATTTTCAGGACACAAGATTGTCGCTGGGGTGTTGGGTCTTTGGATCCTATTAGAGCAGGTACTTTATATGTGAATACATTGGTGAAGTAATTGATGATATCGAAGCAGTGAATAAGGAAGGGGAGGAAGATGAATACATTTTTCAACCACTTGCTTCAAACAAGACATTCAAATGGAATCATGGCCCTGAGATGATTGGTGGGTCTGGTTTTGTTGAATCTCAGGATGTTGTTAAGCCCCTATCTATAATCATAAGTGCAAAAAATTCAGGTAATATATCATGCTTTATGAACCACAGCTGTTCTCCTAATTTATTTTGGCAGCCAGTTCAGCATGATCATGATAATGAAGGGTATCCTCATATCATGTTCTTTGCAATTAAGCATATTCCACCAATGACAGAATTGACATATGATTATTGTTTGAGGGGACCTGTAGCTGACACAGGGCATATGTCGACTGCAGTTGGTCATAGGAGAACAAAGAAGTGCTTGTGTAGGTCAATGAAATGTGAAGGCCTTTTTTGATGAATAGGCCTAAAAATGGCAAACTCATCTCCTCACTATACTTAAGGGTCAGTTTATCACTTCTAGAGAATCTTTTTCATGTTTTATGAGTTTTTTATGTTTGATGTTTATGACCATTTTCCTATTTTCCTGTATCATAGATGTGTGCATACCAGCCAAACTAATCTGGTCTTAGTCTTAGCCATTTGTTTTTATGTTCTCTTGTCCAGTTATTAATTATAGAATTGAATAACCATGTGAAAGACCACTTGCTATGTTTTTTCGATGGTTGATGGAGTGGCAGGTAGCTTGGGTAATTTTGCTACAAATTAGTGAATAAATACTCTTGTGTTTGAAAGTTATGTGTTCACGGTGTAGCAGCAAATGGTTGAGATGAGTTTTGAGGAGCAAAGTGCATGTGGCTCAATAACTTTGGCCAAACACATTCAACTGATGTTAATAGTACCTCCCTAATACAATGTTTTTCTAGATGAAAAGTGAGGTTTTTATTTGTGTTATCATTGCCAACTTATTACTTGGTATTCGTTTACTAAACATGTGTTCTTTAAGGAATAATTCTAGACTAGAATTTTTGAATGGGTTATAGCTAGTTGAAGATGGACGCAAGTTTATTTAGCTGCATATGTAGTATTATAACTAATGATGATAATTTTGGATTCAATGGAATGTAATGGATACTTTATTGAGAGCTGTAGAAGGGTTATGATATAAAAGGAGAGAGTGAGATTAGAATCCTCATAAGTACAGAACGACCTTAGAAAAAAAGGAGAAAACAAGAGAAGACAAGAACTTTCTACAAGGGAAAAAATGGATAATAATGAACTTGAAATGAAAATTGCTTAGAATTCACTCTTTGAATCTCCCAATTAGACCTTTGGGTGTTTATTTATAGTTAACAAAGTAGATATATGTTGACTTCATTTGGCACGTGAAATTACAATTATCATTTTATTGTTCTATTATGATGGCTTGATCATCTAAAGTTGATTGTGCTTTTTGCTGATGAGGCATAACTGATCATAACAGTTAAGATGGAGTTCAAAAGTAGGGATTTTAGTTGTTGATAAATTGGCTCAGTTAGTTACAAGTTCTAAACACTTAATTTTGAAGTATTGAATATGATTTTTTTGTGTATAATGCATATCTATAGAAGTATGATATACATTGTTGAAAAGTTGTCGTAAAAAACTCATTTCAAAGGTACAACTTTGAGGAATCAGGTTCAAAGAACTAGAATTGAAGGTCTTGGGCTTGAGAGACTAATCTCAAGGAATTAGCATTGAAAGATATGATCTTGTGAATCTTGTTTCAAAAGTTTGGTCTCAAGTATTTGGCCTCTAGTTTCCAATCTCGAAGAACGTTAGTGCAAGCCACTGGTGTTTGCCTTGTGACTGTGTAATGAAACAACTACTATGATGCAATAAGTGAATATTTACTTCATTGTTTCTTCATTCAACCCTTGAACTTTTCATGCCATCAACAACTGATTTGAATTTGTTAGGGGAATGTAGTATAAATGTGCTTTATAAGAGAGTTATATCGTGGAAGAAGAGAGAGAAAGCTAAAGATGACTTAGGAAGAAGAGAGTAAAAAAGACAGATTAACCAACTCTCCACAAAGGAAAAAAATAGATAAGTTTAAATTGAGAGAGATCAAAATGATTTTCATAGAGGTTCTAAGATTCACTTTATGTATCTTTTGAACTAAAGCCCTTGGGGTCTATTTAAGACATAAAATAGATCATATTCCTAAACTCAATTGATACATGAATTAGAGTTGTTTTGTTATTTGTTTATAACGATTTAATCATATGGGTTTGATATATGTCTCTTGTTGTTTTTTTGTTAGTTATAACAGTCAGATAAGAGTTTGGTTGTAAATAATATGTTAGAATCAATTATAATTGTCAAGTAGGGAGTTTGGTCATTGATGACTTTGTTAAATTAATTATGGTTACCAAACATGTCATAATCTAGAAGTATTGAATCTGAGTTGCATGTTTCCAATGCTTGTCTAAAGAAGCAAGTACCATATTGTAAAAAAGTAGTCTCAAGAAACTAGCTTTGAAGGAACTTTCTTTGAAGACATGGTCTTGAAGACTTGGGCTTGAGAGATTAGTCTCAAGGATTTAGCCTTAAGATACTGATTGTGAGGACTTAGCCTCTAGAGATCAATGCTGGGGATCTGGTCTCAAAATACCAATTTTGAGGGTCTAAACTCAAGGTTATGGTCTGGAGAGTTTAGTTTCGAGTATCTGGTGTCGAATGTTTGTCCTTGAGGAACCAAGTGCCAACTTTAGTTGTTGGCTATATGGTTTTACTTTGAATAAATGCTTGAGATTTAATAGGTGAATATTTGAATTTTTATTTGATTCTTGAATTTTGCTTTGAATATATTGAGAAAATGTAGTAAAAATATACTTATATTGAGAGCTTAATGAAGTTTAAAAAATTGGAGAGAGATTAGCAAGATAACAAAAAAAGAAGAAAAAACAAGCTAAGAACCCTCCATTAGGAAAAAAAAAAGACAAGAGTGGACTAACATGACTAATATGAGTTGCACAGAGTGCCTTATAATTCACTTTTGGGTCTCTTAAACTAGGCTCTTGAAAGTTTGTTTATAATTGACGAAATAGATGATATAAGCTTATTTCATTATATATCTAAGAAATCATATCATTTATTTTATTATTTAGTTACGATGATCTGATCGTCTATGGTTGATTTGTGCCTCTTGTCGATATGGTTTAGTTAGTTATAATGGTGAGATAGGAATTTAGTTGACAAGAACAAGATAGAATCAATTATAATTGCAAAGTAGAGTTTGGCTATTGATGACATGCATGAGTCAATTATAATTTCAATACTCATCATAATATTGAACTAATAAATCTGAGTTCTAAGCGTCCAATGCATGTCTAAAGAAGCAAGATTTACTAGTTAAAAAATGGTCTTGACGGTCTTGGGCTTGAGAGAAGGGACTTGGGGTTTGGCCTGAAGAGACCAATCTTAAATATAGTCGATTTAGAATGACTCAACTCATATTATCTCAATTTTTAATTGTTATACATAATTGAGATTAGATTTAGTCCACGGTGTAAATTGAGCATAGTGTTGTAACTTTAATATACAATTAACATAAACCTTAATAAGTTTAAGTTTATTAGATATCCATTTAAGGGTATGTTATTAGATCAAAATTTGGGCTTTCTTTAATGCAATTCTCATAGCAAGTGATAATGAAGTAGATTTGGCAAACATAATGACTAGTTTATTGTATATAGCTTAAGAGTTTTGTTTTATACTTTGATGGTTATTTTTTGGTTTTATTATAATTGAGTATAGCTCTCATATACATAGTTGAATAGTTATTGATGAATATGATATTTGATGGGATAATGTAATTGGCACATGATTGTCATGGTTTAGTCATCTATGGTTAAAGTGATTAGTTTAATCAACAAATAATGTGGAAGATATGGCTGATCTTGTTGACATATTTGATTTTTGACATGACATTCGATTCATTTTTTTAAATATTTTAAAATTAGACAAGGGAGTAATGGACAATGTGGATATGTTTTTTGCTTGAAAGTAATTTTTTTTAGTGTAGGTGAGATTAAATTAGTTTTATATTATAAATTAAACATAATATTAAAGTCTTAATCTATAATTAATTTGATTTATATTCATAAATTTAAATTTTTAAGTCCCATTCAATGCAACTCCTTTAATATTCATAAAATAGGCTTGATAGTGATTTTTATTTTTAACTTTAGACATATTTTTATACAAATATATACCAAGTATATTAAGTATTTTGGACATATCATAGATGATCCAAGCTTTTCTCAGAAGTGACATCGAGACGAAGTATTAGTAATTGGTTCAAGTAATTTCTTAGGTTAGATCATTGAGTTATTTTTTATTTTAATTTATATGACATTAACCAAATTTTTACTTGCACTCAACAATTTTTTTTTTGAAAGAGTCCAATCCACAGATTAAGTGTCATGCCAAATGTTAAGATACCAACATTGTTCATCATATTTTTGTATAGATTACATCAATTACTCTATCATGAATGATCAAATCATAAGTTCTTTTATGTGATCAAGTACCATGCATAACAAGATAAAGACATCAAATGAGTTCACCAACGATAAAGACATCACTTGTACTCAACAATGATAAAGACATCACATGAGTTCACCTAAATTTTGCTCAAAATAATATGGCCTTTGTTGAATTAGTGACTTTAGTCCAATCTTACCAAAACTTGATTTATTTTTAGTCCAACATGACATTATATGAAAACCCAATAAGTTAAAAACTTAAGTTTTACAAATGAATCTCATACTAATTGTATATTAGGTGAACTATGGCACCAAATCACTCATTTGACCTAACCTTGTGTTTCATTTTTTGATTTGCATGCATAATAAGAGCAGATGACAGTTCTTTGCTCTGAAACACCGGCAGTTTGTAGCATTCTGCAACTTTTTATATATTTATATTATAATTTTTTTAAAGAAAATAATGAGTTATATATGATTCTGTTCAAGTATTTTAAAAAGGTTCTCGACAATAATCGCTATTTTCTATTGTTTTTTAATTTTTTAAGATATTTAAAAAGATATTTTCGAAGATAGAATAAATTGTAATTTCGTGTAAGCATAATGTTTTTGTGGTAATGAATATAATTCAATTAATTATTTATGTTTGGTACATTTATTAAATATTAAGTTAATTATAATTTTTATTAATACATATATGTATGTATTAATTATCAATAAATGATTTATTAAATATTTGGTATTATATAATTAATAAAATAACTAATCAGTTATATTTTAGATTTTAAGAATAGTATTTCAAATGGAGCCCAAGGAAGTAATAATGGGCTTGTGGATAGTACATTAGGAAATTCTCTGATTTTTTTTTTTTTTTGTTTTATGAAAAGTTGAATAATATAATAATAAATAAAAGAATATCTGACAAATTATTTAAAAAAATTAAGCAGATTAATTAATTGAGTTTTATATTTACGTAATATATTTATTACAATTTTGTTAAAAAAGAAAACGTTTAATGAATGCGGAAGGCAGGAGACGAGCGACGGTTTAATCGATTATTTAGATGAAGCAACGCCCGAGTGGCTCTATGGGGTTCTCCATCTATTTTTAATACTTCGAAGTTAGATCCAGATCCAATTCTCCGTGACCTTCTTCCCGTCTCCCTTTGGCATCTCTCGGATTCCTACCTGGGAGATGGGGGTTCATGGCCAGATCAAAATCAGGTCTTGTGTCCCGTAATCCTTAAGACAATTGCGGTTTTTGTTCTTCGATTGATGGCAAAAGCTTGAGTTGCTCCTCGGTAGTGCCCAGTTCCGTGCGCCGTTTGCTTTCCGGCAACGAGAAGGCTCGGTGGCATCGAAGACTTGCGGACAGGCTGAGCTCTCCTTTTCCAGGTTTCCTTCTCCGGTGGATTGTCTTCGGTCGTCCTTTCTTTTGCTGCTTTTCTCTGAACATTCATGTTTAATCAGCCGAGATGCTGAAAACCCCATGATTTCTACTGTTTGTTTGCTTCGGAGTGCCTGCTCTCATACTTAAATTGCAATCAAAATCGGGAAAGTCATCATTTGTTTGCATCCTTATAGAATTGTAGAGATGATCAAATTTTGCATCATGGAATGTGAGTTGAAGTGAAACCTAATTTTTATTGTAACAGCTTAAAATATTTGCAAGATGAAGGTTAGATTGGTGAAAATGTTAAGCTTATCGTGTTTAATGTAAACCAAATATTTTAGTGATTGCCTTGTTAGAATGTGTCGAGTTATGTAGCAGAAATAAGCAATTTTGATTGATGCAATATGAGTTCATAACCAGGTGATGCATCTGCAACAAATGCCTTATCTCCTGGCTTTTCAGAATAAAAGAAATACTCTAAAGAACTGATTTGAGTAATTGTATGGTCAAAATTCCTCTTTTTTTCTGGATATTGTGCTACAAAATCTAAATTGTGGTGAAATTTCAACTCAGTATTGTTCATATTTTGATCTTTGCTAGACCATAAAAAGGTTTTTTGTGATTCATTTTTGTTTTCTTGAACTAATACTTTGTGATTCATAGATGCTTATGCAGAATTCAATTTTTGGTCACCTGGGACATAACTAGAAACTTAAGGGAGAAAAAACTGTGGACATGGCAGCAAGCAAAGCTGATAGAAAAGCCGCTTTAGATATTGCATCATGGATGTTCAATGTCTTAACTTCTGTTGGGATCATCATGGTTAATAAGGCATTGATGGCGACTCATGGTTTTAGTTTTGGTAAGCTTACTTTGAATGTTATGTTATGGCAGACAAAGTTCTTAATTTTGTATATTAATTTAGTCATCTACTACCTGTGTGTTCCTCAATTTTTCTTTCATCACATTACAATAATTTGACTTTTCAGCATGTGCTTTAACTTGAATAGTTCTAGCAATTATTTATTCTCATTTTTTGGAGGTTATCTTTACGCAAGTGTGTGTACATATATATGTGTGTTTAATGACATACTATAAATTGTATCTTAACCTCATTTGTTTCCTACCATTTACTCCAGTGTGAAGGTTATAAATTATTCTTTGATTTATTTATCTTGATTAGGTCATCAAAATGCTATGTTTAAGAAACTCTACCCTCTTCACTTATATTTAATGCTGCTTACATAAACTACCCTTGCTCTAGAGAAGGGATTGGGTTGCTTTCAAGAAATCACGAATTGGAATGCCATGCTTTGTTGATTTTCTTTTCTTAAGTCACTCATGTTCAATTTTATCTATAGAAAAAGATTGATGGTTGATCATTTTTTTAAATAAGTACTAATGGAATTGGTAGTTTTTTTATGACCTGATCTTGTTGGTTTTTGCAGCAACCACATTGACAGGACTACATTTTACTGCTACAACTATCATGACAGGGGTTCTCAGATGGTTAGGATATATTCAACCTTCCCATTTGCCGATGCCCGAACTCATAAAATTTGTCATTTTTGCTAATCTTTCGATTGTTGGAATGAACGTTAGTTTGATGTGGAATTCTGTGGGATTTTATCAGGTAGGTGTTCGTTATCGATACAATTTGTCGCCATGGATTTATTTGAAGCTTGTGAACTAACCGTAAAATTTTTCATTTTTTAGATAGCAAAGCTCTGTATGATCCCTGTATCGTGTTTTCTTGAAGTTTTGTTCGATAAGGTTCGGTACTCCAGACATACGAAGCTCAGTATAATGGTTGTTCTTGTTGGTGTTGCAGTTTGTACTGTCACAGATGTGAGTGTTAATTTTAGAGGGCTCATTGCAGCCGCTATAGCAGTTTGGAGCACAGCTTTGCAACAATATGTAAGTTACAAAATACTAGTTATCTACCATGTTTAATTGACAGTACATATGTCTGTGCACGTGTATATATATATAAATGTAAATGCATGAATTGAATTAGTTTAAGCTCTTAATACTTTGCCTTGTGTTATTAGGGATTTTTTTTTTCCATGAAGCTATGCCTATGGGATTATTTTAGATGACCCTGAATATTGTCAGAATAAGCTAGTTTTCTTCTATCTTGATGGTTTTAGGTTACTCAAGAATCTACATCATCATCTCACTGGGCATTGTATTAGAACATTGAATGTGGATATCCTACTTATAACCATATGTTTAGTGGGTATCATAATCCAATTTTTTTTTTAATCTGCAAGAAGTGAAGTTGTAGGTAGAAGGACAATTAAACATTTAATGCAAGCTTGTTTATTCAAGGATCATAATAGAAATGAAGTTGGTGTAATATCCTTAACTGGTACATGGAGTACAACTTTGCACTTTCTTCATCCTTTTTAAGTGATTGGTACAGGCAGCATTCAAGTTCTAACTCTTAAGGAACTGCTATGCATTAAATTGGGGCCTTCATTTCACATGGTTTGCTTTGCTTCAGTTTGCAAAAGTATCTCATTAATGACTATATTCATCAGGTTTATGATTTATCCTTTTTGTATCATGCAGTATGTGCATTTCCTCCAACGCAAGTACTCTCTCGGATCATTCAATCTTTTGGGCCATACTGCTCCTTCTCAGGCGGCATCACTTCTGCTTCTTGGACCCTTCTTAGATTACTTATTAACCAGAAAAAGTGTTCATGCCTATGATTATACTATAACGTCCATAGTAAGCACTAAGCTTGTTTTGTTCATATACTTGTTCTTAGTATTTTGTTTTTCTTAACTGAGAATGGTGAATGTGTCTTCCTTTTTTTGTTGCAGTTCTTCATCGTCTTGTCTTGCGTTATAGCCATAGGTACGAATCTAAGTCAGTTCATTTGCATCGGACGGTTCACTGCTGTGTCCTTTCAAGTATTGGGCCACATGAAGACCATTCTTGTATTGGTTTTGGGATTCTTCTTCTTTGGTAGAGAAGGCCTCAACTTTCAGGTAGTTTTGGGTATGATATTGGCTGTTGTGGGGATGATTTGGTACGGGAATGCTTCGTCAAAGCCAGGCGGTAAAGAACGCCGAAGCTATTCCTTGCCTGTTGATAAAGCTCACAAGGGTGGACTGTTGTCAGCATCTCAACAGGAGGACGAGAAGGTCTAAAGCATTCTTCCAGAGCAGACGGCAATATAGATGTTAAAATGTCTTCACATACTTCTAGGTTCACGGAGGTCTTCAAAGGAAAGAGAGGATGATATAGTATTTGTTGGTGTTGGGAAATTTTTATTTCATCTCTGTAACTTGTATTTTTATTTTCTCTGAATAGTTTCCTGGGAGGCCTTGTTATTGAGGACTTCACCTATCAAATATATTCATGAATCATTTTGCATCATCAGCTAGGGAATATTTCTAAAGTACTTCTTAGTAATAAATATTACCTTCATGAACAATAAGTTGTGTTGCTAAGCAGCGGATGGGTTCTGTAAATGGTTTCAATATGTGCATATGGGAACAATTAATGCACAAAAACAATTGAATAACAGGCAATGCTCGTCAAATAACATAATAAAAATGTTTAAGAAAAGCTTCAGATATTGCATTACAGAACAAATGAGGCTAAAATAAGGAGACCTACCTTTGCACCACGAGAACAGGACGAATACATCACTCTTATCTCGTAAAGATTTGTGCTCCAAAGAACTAGACATGCTGTGATCTTGCACACTGCGGATATACAAGATGATAAAGGCACATTTCAGCAAATACGTTTCACAAAAAAAATACAGAGGTATATGTTTATCCTGCATCAAAACATTGAGCTAAAAGAGAGATGCATTCTAACAAATTGTAGATTTCAACTAACTCGAAATGTATGTTACAAAGTATGTTCAAATAAAAGGTCATACAATTTACATTCTTTATATTTCTTTCTTTTTGCCAAAAAAGAATAATGTATTTTGGAGAGGAATCAAGGCTTCTTTCCTGGGACAGTATCTAAAGGTAGCTGTACAGACTACAAAACTTGTAGCATGTGCAATAATCTTCAACATTGGCAAAGATGAAACAAGCCACCAGCCCATAAGAATCAACAAATCAATAGTAAGCCTCCAAAAGAAAAACACAACCTTCATCCATGTGGCTCATTACATAAAGCTGGAGGCTACATCAGGAACTAAGTAGAGTATTTACAAAGCAGACACGTTATGCCTGTGCAAGTAGCAGTAGATGACCAAAAGCTACTTGACACGGAATTCATGTCGAAACATTGTCAAATTCTGGGTAAACTTGTCACGGTTTCGAGAATCCAAACTCCGATTCACATCGGTCATCAGCTTGTCAAAGCACACCACAAGGCGTTGCTGTTGATCCGCAGGCTGTAATTTAAGAATAAAACATCAGAATGGTTTATTTCTACGATCAAACATGGGTAAATGCTGGATTTCGCATGGCAACTAAAACCATGTTGACCATTCACCGTTCAAAAGTTAACTTTAACCAATTTCTAGTCTCGCTTTATATTTTTTCTTTGAACGGGAATTAAATGAACATGTTGGAAGGCCATACTTCATTATCTCAATATAAAAATTGAAAAAATATACTAACCTTGGAGGTCAAAATTTGAGCTTTCAAATCATTAAATACCTGCAAATCAACAATTAACAATTTTAAAATATAAGTAACTGTTCTTACACCAGTTAGCATTCAAAAGATTTCAATATAAAAATCAAGAAAAGGTGTTGACTTTTAGAAAATGCAATCAAAATTGAAAAAATAGAGGTACAACTTAAATGAGTTTTGAGCAGATGTCTTCGGAAGTATAAAAAAAAATCAGTAATTAACAATAGTAGCAATGCGATGGGAAAAAATGGCTTAATTGTTGGATAATAACTATTTAGCTGAACATTTTTGAAAGCAACTCCAAAAAGATCACCAATATAAAATTTTCCTCAAGAACATTAGCCAACAAGTCTTTGAAGTTCATTAATAGATTGAAATTTGATGCTTCATCTTACAGTATCCAGGGTGTTAGTATAACTTTGTTCACGTTTTAATACAGATTATGTAATTTACACAAAGAACAGGAAAACAACATAGAAATATGTGTATTTATGAGTTTAAATGAATTCACATTTAAGAAGTCAATGTGAGTATTCACATAAAATTCAACTAATAAATTGATATGATTGCCATATTGCATAAATCATTTTCTGTTATTAAACCATTATATTTAGCATGTATTAATCAAGTATTGAATATAATAAGTATTGGTTTTTTGCTTTAGCTTTCCTGACAGCCGCGAGGCTGCCGAATAAAATACAAAAGCCACCTTTTCCTACACTTTATAGCTCAGTTGTTTCATGGAACAGGATGTCTTTAATTTCAATCTCAAGGTTCGCATGTAAACAAAATCTTCCGGATGCATGACAATGTACTCTTACCTGTTCACTGATCAAAATCAAGCTCAGCATAGGTCTACTAAGACTCCACTGATTGCCAGTGTCTTCAAATAGCACAAGCTCAAAAAGTGTCTTAAGGATCTGCTCAAATAACAACTCAATGAGCAATCTAGAATATTTCAAATAATAAAAAAAGATGTTAACAGAAATATTAAAAATTGCAGTAGCAAAACAAATTAAATTTCCAGTTAAAAAGATTCCAACACCAAAAGTAACTATGACGTAGAAATCCAGGTACAATAAGTACATAAGATGTTACTGAAAATCTATAACAAAAGTTTATTTGTTAGCACCCATGGAATGATCTAAAATTTCAATGCATAAGAAAAATCACATGATACACAGAAGGAACATTACAAGCATATGAAAATCCCTATGAAGCATAAGTAATGTAGCGCAACCATTGCAAAAAATCCAAGGCGCATTAGAAATATTTATCATGAAGTATCGTGTACCTCAGGGAAAAGGTTAGGACAATCGACAATGTGGCGTGCCAGATTAAGAGCTGACTGTGATGGAGGTGACTCCGCCATAGTGATATTGTTGAAGTAGAATCCAGCCAGGTTATCAATAGCAGTAGCGCACTGAGTAGAAGATTAAGCCCATATTAAACAAAATGATATCATTAGAAAAACTTTAATGACTTGATTGACGACAATCACTTTAACTTTTTGTAGTACTATTTGATGTTTTATACAGGAAAAAAAAAGGTACCTGCGATGAGATGCCGGTATCCAAACCTTTCAGACCCGATTCTAGAGATCCAACAATATGCATAAAGGTATTTGAATCAAGATTTAGGACAAAAGAGATATGGCTATTGAATAGAACCTCCATAAAAGAAAAATATGCCCTGGTTACCTGCATGTTAAAAAATAGAAAAGCTTTGGTGCCAAAAGAGAAAACAATACCTCTGTAAACACTAAAAATACTAGAAAATTTCAGTCCTACATTTTCAATAGAAATCCAAGTTGAAATTTGGCAAGTTTTCAGAACCACTCTAATGAATTTTTCTAAAATGAAACCTAAACCAACTATTATGAGCTGCAGGATTCCCCTTTTAGGAAGTTCAACTGCCTCGCAAGTGACCATAAGAATGAAGCATTCGTCCAAGTAATCTCTTTTATAGTCCTCTTTGTTCTATCATCAACAAATTAATTGATAATTTTGTTATGCCACCATAATTATTATACATAATGCATAAAAAGGGACTGTTATACATAGGCATGTAAACAATGCATGCCATTCTATTACGAACTTCATGCTTATGACTAGCATCTATAGAAGCAATAATCCTAAGCTAATAAGCTGGAAATCAAATCCTATTTTTTCTAAAATGAAGCATTTGAAGAACTATAAGAAATACATTCAAAACTTTTACGTATACATAGACTGCGTGAATACATTTGAGGACTATACAAGCAATAATATCAGACTAATAGACCTCGAATCCATGAAAGAACTCTTATGTATATGAATTTATTATTTTGACAACGTACCACCAAGATGCTGTGAAAACTATCTAACTTGGTCTGGAATACATAACAATAAAGCACTAAAAAAAGAAAATTAATGATGGCAGTTAGGTTAATCATGTCATGACACAAATATTTCATTCAAGGGGTGCTGTGCAGCGAGAGAAATCTACTATGTGAAAACTATTGGTGTCTAATTAGCTTAGAAACGCCAAAAAAAAGTAGATAGTTTTACAAGATGGAAAAATTAAATAAAATAGTGGTAATAGCATTCATGAACAAGCTTAGCATACCATGGATTTTAGTAGTGGCAAAAAGAAACCAAGATGATGCAAGATAGAAAGTGAGAATGCATATTACATATTGGCAAACCATATGATATGTTTTGCTGAAACAAACTTTACTCCAGAACAAAAACTATGGAAGAAGATAAGGATGTAAGGTTTAAATTATGGTTTTAGAACAGTACTATAATGCCAGAGACCTGGAAAGAGGTGGGAAATAGGTGCATTGCAGCAGAAGAGAGCAAATATAGTGCAAGAATGCGGGCACGTATACTGTAGTTGGCAAACATAGACATATATAGATGAGTTAGGTATCTCACCCCTCCAACCAGCAGCCTATTTTCATCATCATCAAATGATTTGTAATGACCACTAACAGCTGAAGCAAATGAGAGCTTTTGTGAAAAAAGCCTAAAACCAATCTTCAGTCTATATTTCTAGCATCAGCACATCATACACATCCTACAGGTTTATAGAGTTTCTCAACATTTTAGAAACTCTGTAATGGATAAGAAAATTCCCCTGTAATTGATTGTCTATATTTCTAGCATCAGCACATCATACTCATCCTAAAGGTTTATAGAGTTTCTCAACATTTTAGAAACTCTGTAATGGATAAGAAAATTCCCCTGTAATTGATAAGAACACTCCTCTGTAATGAATAACGACGTGATCTCAAAAAGATCTACACATCCTATCAATATTAAAAATAAATTCTTAAAAATCAGAATATGCAGATTTCAGTACATTGTTTGGCATAGCATGCCTATATCATCAGATATGGTAACTAGTCCATGTGGTGCCAAAAAAGACAAGAGTGGTCAGTGTGACAGCAATATAAATTCGTCAGCACAAATCATCACCGGATTCTAAATGACATCACTCCACCACAAGCACAGCTAAATTAAAACATGGAACAAATACTGATAACTTCAGAATTAAAATGAACGCTGCCTAAATATAACCATCAATTAGAGTTTTGTAATCACTTAAATTGAATCAAACTAAATTTTGCAACTGATGTCCGTTAGGCTGACCAAACAGTAGTGAATGAACACCATCTCAGGCCTGATTCCCAACCAAGATATAAGATCTCAAGCCACCAAAAAAAAAAAAAGAATCCTACAAACAAGAGACACACGAACACATTACAGCTGTATCAACCACACTATTTTGAGCTACCAATAGATATTATTTTTTAATTCTTGGGAACATAGTTCGTTCATTCACAGCCAAAGCTGTATCCTTTGACATAAATGAAGTACAAAAGTTTGAGCAAGTTGCATAAGCAGGTCCCTTATCAACTCAAGCAATCTAACATTTTAAAACACGATCATTAACATAAGTATATACATGAGGCAACAGAGAATGTTACGAGTTCGATTCACAAAAAAGGCATTTAAATTGTGTAACTAGACATTTACACAATTTAAGACAAGACTGTACAATAGGCGAGACCAGAGCGGTTTCACGAACCCATGCATGCCAGAGCTTTTTGAACTAAGCTGTTCTTTTAAGCACAATAGAAATCACGTGGTTTTTTTCTTATTTGAAGGTAGTAAATAAAAAAGCATACAGGTATTTAGATGATTTTACTTTTGCGGTCCAAAGCTAAACATTACAATAATTGAAATAACAAAAATAAAACAATAGGCACAAGATCTAGACAAAACGTTCTTTAAACTGATTTAAAACAATCAACTGACCATTGTTATCATTCACAATACATTAAGATAACAAGACTTAAGTTATGAGACACAGATGTATAAGTAGCCATCAATCAATTCCATCAAAGCATTACCAACAATTTTACCCTCTTGTTACAACGCATCTAGCATTGTTATTAAGATACTATCTGAAATCCCTTCAGTCAAAAACCTAGAAAATATATAACTTTAGGGGAGATAAATTCCAAGCCAAGTGAAATACCCACTTTGTAATGCTTTTCAACTGATTACAGTTTTTTGAAAATCAACAAATGCTTGAATTACATTTATGCTGAAAAAAAATTATTGGCATCGAAATCAGTAATATCAGCGTTTTGTGATTCACACACCCACACCATAAATTGTTAAGATATTCATGATAATTCCTACACAAAGCAGGTGTAAGTGCATAAACACAGCTTCTTGAAAAATAAAATTCCGATTCACTGTCAGACATTTTAATAAAAAATTCAAACAAAGGCAACAATGCAACTTAAAGAAAGAACAGTTCATACCTTTCTAAAGGCCAACACATCAACCAGAGGAATAGATAAAGTCATCTTAAGAGCAATGTCAAGGGCTTCTGCAAGTGCTCTATCACCATACAATTCAAAGACACCAAAATTAACATAATTCCCTGACAAAGCTGCATGCATGAACAAGATCTCGATAAGGTCAACCACAAAAATCCAAACAAATAAAAACAGTGAGATATTGAATCGAAAACCAACAAAACCAATTGTGTATTCTATAATGTACACGTTTTCTCTATCTTCAGATAAACCTATTCTGCGTATGCCATAAAACAAAAGAAGAAGTAAGCTTGCTAGCTTTGGCCTTGTCCATTCTTCTCAAGTGACAATTCTATTCCACAGACTTCTAAATGCATAACATATTAATCTGACTCAATTCCAATATCCAATAAAAAATATACTGAATTGGATCTTTCTCTGAAACATTTACCTGGCACAAAATCCAACATAATCCATTTGTCAACCAAACGAACTGTCATGGATCAAACCAGATAAGCATTTGTTGCAGATGAAACATAGAGAAGTGTTAGCTTTGATTAGAAGTTAAGCCATGTATGATTCCCAAATAGTTCTCACTCCATTTTTATTTTTCTCTTTTTAAGCATCCTGCTTGGTTTAAAATCCAACTCAATTGCCCAAAATCTAATAAACTAGAATCTTAGTTGGATCAACACGATCCAATCTCCTATAATTGAACTGATCACAATATGTCCATGATCAAATTTGGATTGAACCCAATCCAATCTGATATGAATTCAACTTGTTTATGGGGCTGTCACGCATTCTACAACAATCTTTATCATTTTTTGGTACATAATCCTCGATAAGATTACTAGTTCTCTTAAAACAATATAGTATTCCTTGCCTAATTTGTCGCTTGAAAAAAAACTAGGGTAGTTCAAGCAGATAGGTGTTGTCCTTTTATGATTTGACAATAATAATGAATGAACAGACAAGAAGATAAACAAGGGAAATTGTTTGATGTACTATCGATAAAAATATATATAAAACAGAGGTTTGTTGGACATCAACGCTAGAGCATAAAAGAGGTTTTTAACTTCAAAGGTACTTCAAAGGTAACTTAATGAGGAAAAATCAGACAAAAACATGTTGAAATATGAAAAACAAAGACATACCTCTTGAAAGAATGGTTAAGGATATCCATATACCCTTGTATTTGTTTCCATATATATCAGAGCTATTTGGAAGGGATAAAATCCTCGAACCATAAGCAACAACTAACTTGCTAACTTCTCTGAACAGAAGTATTCCATTAGGAGATGATGAGTCAAAAGTCAAACGCTGAGTCTTGTTGTAGACAAATTCTGCCATGAACTTTAGAAGTGGAGTCGTCACCTGCATAAAACATATTCACACTAATCAGGATTTAAACAAAAAAAAAGAGAATCTTAGAACAACCAGTCTATGAATTTTAACCACTATATGCAGCTTTAAAGAAACCGAAAACCCTTTCAAAGTTCCTCAGCACTATCGCCTATTTATTGTCGATGTGCCATGACATTTCCATTCATTAACATCAATTCGCTTGCTCTATTGATCTGTCATCTAATCATCTCATTTGATGCCAAAATGGCATGATTGTATTTTCTACAACCTTTATCATGATTGGATTTCACAAGATTTTTATTTGATAGGAGCACATTATATACAGTTATCTCGAAGCTTGCATCTTTCACTAAGCTTAATTGAACTAAAGAAGTATAATCAAACTAGAAATGTGTCTTCTAGGTAGAAGGCATTCAGAAAAGCCAATATGATCAAGTAGAAATCCCATTAAAGCTTCTCAAACATCACTTCAGTAATCTGGGTAGAGAAAAAAACAAAAAAAAAAAGTACCTCAGGTGTATCTGACCAATGTGTAATAGCCTTCAAGAGAAGTGGCATATGTGCAGGATATAACCAGTCAAAAAGAAGCCCGTAGGTCCTCCGACTGAAAAAGAAAACATGCAGAAAATTTATAGTATCTATCAATCACATTATATGGAAATCATAATACAATAGCATGCATCTGCTAGCAAAAAAATGCACATAAATTTACCTATTTGTGGCCATTGCAATGCCTCTAAGGTCCCTCATCAAACCAATAAATGAATATTTCACGGAATCAGTGCGAAAAGCAGCATCAGGAGTTGATTCTAGACGCAGAATAACCTGCAATAAGCAAGAACTCTAAAAACTTGAACTCTAAGAAACAAGATCTTAAATAAAGCATAAAATATATACAGAAGGTTTAGAGAATCGCTGCCAATCGGAAAAGTATAATGGAAAAAAAAAAGAAGTGGGCAGGCACATTTGAATAAATGATAGTTTTTCATTAAATTGCTAAGCAAAAATATTTTTTGGAATAATTTAGAATAATTTATTTAGTTTTCTATTACAATTGTTCAACTGTCCTTTGACATTATTTTTGGCATGTAAAAAAAGTCCACAATTTTCAGATTTTTGGATAGGTGGATTAAGTAATTTACAGGGAACACCTTTTGAAGAAAAAAAATAAATTGAAAAACGATTTTGGAAACTAGTTAAAAAAATAGCAGCCTCCCTTCCAAAAGTTAGTAGGAATATTTGGCAGATTGCATTGAAAAAGTGATTAGCAATGGAAACTTATCCTCCCAACTGAAGCCAAAAAACCAAAATATAATCACGATGAGCTTTTTTTGAAGTATTGAACAATATAAAGCATGAAATAGGTATTATTACAAGTTCAGAAGAAAACATATAATGGACTAATGTTTCAAAAGAAAGAATGCACAACAAAGCTAGCAATGGAAACCCATGACCTGCAAAAGAGGATCCATTGAAGACTTGAATTTTACAGGGCTATCTTCCATGAAGACCAAGTAACCAATTGTGTAATAGAAGCTTGTTCTATTGCGAGAGCATCTGTAGTCCTCCAAAAATGGGAAGTTTTCCCTCTGAAATGTAAGACAAAGGTAGTCAATAGGAAGAAGCTCATGTGTGTGCCTTACAGAAAGAAAGGGTTAAAAAAGAAAAATTAGCTGGTTACCGTGTGATTTCCAATGATAAATTTAACGGTATCAAATTTAAGGAGGAGCTTCCCAGACATATACCTGAAATCTTTTCTTAATAACTGCATATGGCAATAAAACTTTATGCAATAAAAAAAATCAAGTCAAAAGACTAACCCAGATGCTAGCTCAAAGAAAAGGGTCAAAGTATGCTCAATAACCTCCTCACTCTGCAAGTATGGACAGATGATGATTTGAGATCAACCAAATCGATGAAAAAAAGCAAACTAACGAAAATTACCTCAGTATAACATTTGAGATTGGTCATTATCTTTCCAACAATAGCATTAAGTAGAACTAAATGATCACTTAAACCAAGAAGTTCTGATAATCTCGAGTATAACTGCTGTTGCACAGAGTAGAAAGTTATATAAAAGGCAAAACAAAAGTAGACAATGATTTAGTGGATATTGAAATGGAGTACCTTCGATGAATGCATTGCCTGATCACCAACATAAGACTTACGAAAATTCTGAAAAAATGTGATAATGGCACGATCTAGCCTTTGCTTGCTTATCTCCTGATATCTCTGTGATAAGTAGGCAGTCAACTTGTAAGTAACATCCTAATTTCTAGCAAAACAGTTAACAACGAACTCCAATTAAACTTTGTCAGCCAAAACAAAATCAAGGATTCCATTTAGTTAAAAGGGTTTACAAGTCACAGGCTATCCCAATGTAATTCTATTGAAACACGCAAAGACTTTTCTATCTGCTGCTATCTACAAGATCGGGGTAATCAGCATAACAATGATCATCGAGGTTTACCTAATCTATATGGTATCAGATTGGTTACTATATAAATTAGTTGAAATGCATGGCCAAAATTAAAGAGAGCAAAAGAAGTCAAAAAACTAGGGCTAGCTCATGTTAGAAAGAAATAAATAGCAAACACAGGAGCCCGGCAGATTGAACAAACTGCTTTTATAGATATGGCTTAATATGAAAAAATATAGCATTATAACGCAAATAGCATGGAGAAAATACCATACATGTCACTTATAATAGAAACTCAGTACGCAGTAAAAGCAAGAGCATCATTTTATCTAAAAATTTAATAGTATTTATTTACAAAACCATGAAAAAATAATTCCTGGGCCAAGACCAAAGGCCCAATTACTTTAGCTCAATGTGAAACACTGGAAAGATATTTCTCATCAACCCAAAAGCGTGTTAAGGTGGCACATTAATAATGGAGCATAAAAGCATTGAATTCTTCTATATACCAAATCACAAACAGCAAACAGGCCCATCGATGCAACAGTTGCAGAAATAATGGGGTGCTTACCTGTGATACCAACAGAAACCTTAGAAAGTAAACTCACTGAGTTTCTTACCTTAAAGAGGGTAGGAAAAGGTGGATAATGGTGGTACCTAAAAATTGAAAATTGCTTAAAACCCCATCTATATTCTTTGAATTGAAATTGAATAGAACTATATTGGGCATGTCTTGAGTCAAATGGCTTGGCTCAAAAATTAATTCGAACTGAGTTTGAGTTTGACTTGACTTGATTCATTCTAGCTTGAAATAGACGACTATATTTATTAAAGCTACAATAGTACATTCTGATGGTGGCATAATGGAAAGTGAACAAGAGGAAGCTTTCTCGGATGCCTGCATTCAAATCCCAACTTTGTCATTTTTTATTTTTGCATTTTTCTTTTAAAGAAATCATCCAGAATTCCATAGTGTTCATTGGTACAAAGGCCCACAAATTTATAATCATAAAACATTTATTAAGAGGAAATTCATCAAAAATTCAAGCAATTATAAGAAAATCTTAACAAAAAATATTCGTTTACAAGCCAAAAGAAATAAATTTGATCCTCTATGCAACAGTATACAAAGAATAATGTTTTTGTCTCTAGAATTAATTGGATTCTAACTCAACCACACTATCAAAATACCCCTGTAGTTGAATATACCATATTCTGACACAATGAAAAGAAACATGCAATTTTCAAAAGACAAGTAATCAGAAAAATATCATTACCAACAAATGGAAGTTGGAGAAAAAGAAGCTGCTTAGTAGAACGAAAATTGAATTTCTTTTGGATGATAAAGGATCAATATAATAGATATGCCAAAGTGTCACAAGGGCGCTATCAAAATCTCGAGTTTTTGTAACAATCAACATCATGTGTGGCAACCAGGAACTCCAATCCCTGGTCCACTCTTATCAAAACACCAAAATCTATACACTACTATTAGGGTAGGGAAAAGACTTCCCATTTTTTGAATTTCATTGAAGTACAAAAATATAGGACAAAGGAAATTATAGAGATATACTGGTAGTTCCAAAGGAATATTTTAACACCTATTTATAATCAAAAAGTATATTTAGCAAGTTAGTGGATAGCTTCTTTAACTTGTCCAACCGCCAATCAAAACATAACCCAACTTCTAAAAATGTACCAAACGTTCGTGACAGAAACTTGCTAAACCTAAGGGTATAACAAACCATCCCCATCAAGAGAATCTGACGCCCTCATCAAAAAGTGCTATGCAATCTATTACTTGAATTGCCATAGAGTAGTATCCTCTTCTCAAGATGTTTCAACTCTTGGTTTCCCTTTCTATTTAACAAGAAAATTAACTCCTAATATCCTTTTGCCCAAAAGTTTGATGATCTAAAATCTTCTCCAAATCTAGATCAAACTGTTATCGCACAAAAGGTGGAGCATGCTTAGTCATGCTCCTTGAGGGACACATCTCATCTCTATGATACTTTTTAAAAAAACTCACATGATACGTTGGATGAATCTTGAACCATTCTGACAAGTTTAATCTATACGGGACATCACAGACCTTTTGAACCCCTTCAAATGATCCATCGTCCTTCAGAACTAGCCAACAATGCACACATTAATTACTGATTTTCTTCCAAATCTGTTGAATCAACTTCAGCTATACTTTATCTCCTACATTGAACTCTACCCAATTGTGTCTAATCCATTTATTTCATCTTTTCGGCAAATTTCTTCAGATTGTTAGAGGCTTTCTCGACAATATTTTTCTTGTCTCTATCATACTTGTTTGTAACAAGGCACTTCCCACTAGATGTTTGCTAAATGATCTCTAAGGGAGTGTTAGATTGCTGTCCCAAAACCAACTCAAAAGAACTTAGCGTCATTGCTGAGGACCTATGCAAGTTATAACAATCCAACAACTCCAACCAATTCTAACTTGCCATGACATGATACCTCAAGTTTTCTTCCAACAATTGATTTATCCTCTCAATTTACCCATCAATTTGTGGGTGATTGGCCATTGAAAATTTCAAATTAGTTTCCATTTGTTTGAACAATGAACTTCAAAACCTCCATATAAATTTTGTATTCCAATTACTTATAATGTCTTCAGGCACGCCAAAATACTTAAACAATGCTAATAGAATAAGTCAATAGCTACATCAAACAAACAAGCTTAAGGTGCCACAAAAAACACTACAAACCTCAAGAAATGATCAACAACCACCATCACTAAAACCATGTCGTTGATCTTTAAGAACCCATTGATAAAGTTGATGGAAACTGATGTCTATGGTTTCTTTGGAATTGGAAGATGTTGCAAAAAACCCACTTCCTTCCTCTTCTCCATCTAGTCTTGCTAGCACACTAAATAAATCTTGAAATAGAACTCAATATCAACCTCCATATTAAGGCAATAACAAGAAAAAGATACGAGAGCAAACATCCTTTCCACACGAAGGTGTCCATCTCATTGTACATCATGCGACTCTTTGAGTAACTCTCTTTGTAAGCCATCTCCAGAAGGGATAAATACTCTGCCACCTTTGGATATCAAGAGAACATCATCGATCCAATTTCTTTAAACGATCCCATCTCAACATGGTCCAATAACATATCACAAACTACATTGCTAGAGGTAACAACCCAAATTTTGTCAATGATTTTTGTTTCCAACCACACAACATAAATGAAAGAAAATACCTCTTTCAACTCAACAGATTAACAAACTAATTGTATCTACCCTATTTATGCTCTCATGCAAAGTCATATTCTGCCAAGAACTCTTAACAATGGACCTGCTTTGGCGACAACTTTTTCTAAGTTTTGAAGAAGATATTGGCAACATTATCAATCTACACCACAAACTTTGTTACCAACAAGTGCACTTTCCAAATTTGAAAGCAATGCACAACTGTAACTATTTCCTTTTCATATGTTAAATACTTTGGCTCCATAGTATTAAGCTTTCTACTTTAAACAAGGTGGCTTCCATGCACCAAGACCCCACTAATAGGCCTATCCGATGCATCCATATGCACCTTAAAATACAACTCAAAGTCAAATAGCCGCAGCACTAATTCAAAGAAAATGATAGCCTTTGGTTTTTAAAATGTCTCTTAACAAATATCAAACTAATTCTGTCTCACTCTTCTTCAAGAGATTCATCAATAGCAAAATCTTCATTAAGTATCTAGCAATGAATTTGCCGTAGTAATGACTAAACCAAGAAAAAATCTCAACTCAGGTACCTTAGAGCTTGCCAGTCCACAATAGTTTGCATTTTCCTTAGATCCATTCTCACTTGGCAATTGCTAATCAATTGTCCAAAAAACATGATCTCTTCTTTAGCAAATTCATACTAAAGCTAAAATTCACCTATTCGAGACAACACAATCAGCAAATACATCACATGTTCTTCAAAAGAGTTTTGTAAATAATATTACCAATAAGACATACTACAACAAACTCATCAAAATCTTATAAAAAACGTTGTTCATTAAATTATTAAATTTAACCGGGGCATCTGTCAAGTCAAAAAACATGACTAAGAACTCAAATGAACTGTATCGAGTTACACAAGTAGTCTTGACTTCACCTCTAGCGCAATTCTAACTTGTCAATATTCTAATCACAAGTCCAATTTGGTGAATCTTGTTGTCTTACACAATTGATCCACCAAATCCTACCCAACGGAACTAGGTACTCGTTCTTCACCATCATCTTTTCAATGCACGATAACCAATGTATATTTGAAAGGAACCATCCTGCTTTCTTTAAAACAACATCAAGGCATCAAATGGAGCTTTAGATGGTCGAATGAAGCCAGTTTCCAGCAATCCATTCAATTGGTTTTGCAATTCTACCAACTCCAACAATGAGATGCGGTATGAGGGATGTGCAAAAGGAATAACACCAAGCAATAGCTCAATTTTATGATCAATCTCCCTCTTTGGGGGCAAATTTTCAAGCAGCACTAGAGGCATATCAAGTAATGTATCCTTACCCAATTTCAACCACCATTTTCATTCTCATTATTGAAATATATTTCGTGTCCTTTTTTTTTATTTGTCTTCTTCCATATAGATAAAAACAAACGGCAAACAAAGAATTGCTTCTTACATCACCATAATCCCATCAAGGTGAGACATAGGAGTTGTTTTAAACTACATCCAAAAAGCAACTCAAAGAATCAAATCAAAATCATCAAAAAGAATCACCAACAAATTAGCCTTCCCCGTCCAACTTCCCAATGTCAAAGGTACTCCATAAGCCACTCCAACCACGATTTGAGCTTTTGCTTTCATTGCTTTTAGAAAACTAGGACATTTGCTCACTTGCAACTCATATTTATGAACAAGCCTAGCAACCACGAATGTGTGTTACATTAAGCTTCTCACCATACGAGCATTAAGCTTCTCACGCTTAGGGCAATCTCAAGCACAATAAGATCAATTGTACAAGAAATAACCTTACTGATTGTTAGAGTTATTTGTACCTTGGAAAGAAGATCTCTTGCTTTTGTTTGCTTTTGTCATTCTTCTTACCCTCACTATACTTATTGGCATCTTCCTTCCATTCCTCTTTTTTTTTTTCTAAATTTTTCTTTAGATTTTGAAAGGGCACTCGAAACTTTGGAGACTCTCAAGTCCACAAAAGCATTGACAACAACGATTGCACTCAACAAGTCTTTCAAATTTTGCTAACGAAGCTCCAATGGCGCCCAAGATTGTAGCCCAAACAAGAAGTTGAAGAGCTTGTTTTCCTTCAACATATTTTGAATATTTAGCATTATGGAACTGAATTCTTTAACATAATCCCGCATGAATCCACTATACTTCAGCTTTTTCAAGTTTTTGCAAGCTACCTACAAAGTGTTGCAAGGGAAAATTTGATATTTCATTTCTTTCTTGAGCTTTTCTCATGTATCAATTTTGGCCTTCCAACATTTGTATCATTAATGCTCCACATAATCCATCACAATTTTGCATCTCCCACAAGACATGTGCTGTAAATGGTCACCTTCTAGTGCCATTGAAGCACTTTGGTTCAAGATCCTTCACATGGTACATATTTTTTGGCTAACAATTGTACTTCATATTTCCTTGAGCATCACAGCCAACTTGCAATGAAGATTGTCTTCCTCATAGCGGATTCTCTCAAAATCCTCAACAAGAGTCCACTGAAGCTCCTCCACAATGAACTCCAAATCTAAAAGACGCTCCAAAATGGCATGTGAACCTTTCTCATTAGGTGCAGCACCAAGGAGTATCCTTTCTCTGAATTTGTTGTTACCTTCAGCCACGAACGGATCTCCAACACCAACTGTCACAAGGGCGTGTAAATTCTCAAACTTTTGCAACAATCCAAGTCCTATGCGACAACTAGAAACTCCAATCCCTAATCTAGCTTCACTGAAACACCTAAATGTAAAGCACATGCAAAATAAGGATTGAGAAAACACTTAACTTTTTCTAGATTTCACTAAGATAGTAACAAGACAAGAAATTACAGGATGCAATGATAGTTTTAAAAACCCCTTCAACACCTATTTATACACTACAAATGCAATTAGCAAGTCAGTGGATAGTTTCTTTAATTTATCCAACCATCGGTTTTCTACAAGTGCGCTATATGTTCCCGACAGAAATCCATTGAATCTAAGGGTGTAACACATAGGTACTTATAAAGTTTCAAGCAATGTATAGACTGAAGTACCACTTCCTTCTCTTCCAATCACATTAATTAAGCATTAGTAGTAGCTGAATTAGAATTTAACTGATTATAACTGAGGATAAACTTGCTGAATTAGAAGTTAACTGATTATAACTAAGGATAAACTTGCTCATTTTCCACAGAAAATATTTTTCGCAAATTCATGGAGGGAAAAATCTATCTCAATAGCTCTTTTAATATGATAACAAGCAGACATAATAAAGCAACACTATATTGTCAGTTTGAGGTCCAGCAATACGTTCTTGTGTTTACCAAACAACTACAGTAAACATGTTCACTACTCAGTACCTGAGCATGCAACCCACTATCTACAACATTGATTAGCTGAAAAACACGAGCAGCAAGTTCTGCATCTATCAGCTCCTGTGAATCCATACTGAGAGAAAGTGGGAAAAAAATTACGATATGGCTTCTAGGTTAGAAATTTCAAAAGAACACCATCAAAAAGTAAATGCATACCTACAGCCCATTGTTTGCCTAATCTTAAGAATAGCAGCAATGATATGAACCAACCAAGCAAGTTGTCCTTCAATAACAATCAGTTCATTGGCATCCCCGACTACAGAGGATATTGCCCTATCCTACATAAAAATAAAAATAAAATAAATAAAACAGACAATGTACATGTTAGCACAGCATATAAATCTTGAACGAATTTGGCAAAGCATAAGGTCGAGAATAAAGAAGGAAAAACTTTACTCTGTAAGCCTGCAGGATAGGTTCCATGATCTTTATAATGTACAGACTGCTGCTTTCGTACTGCATGTTCAATTAAAAAAACGATAGTTAACCAAAGCAAATTCACAAAAGGTCAAGTAAACAGTTGATATTTCAACTGTCACAGAAAACTGACGTCAATATAGCTGAAACTTGAAAATCAAGACGTCAACCTGAAATCTACAAAGATAAGGAAAACACTCTAGCTGATCCTGAAGAAGTTCGACATTGTCCAATGGATTTTCAGTCAGATCATCTGGGAAACCAGCCTTAAAAGGGCAACCAGCAATAATTAGTACTGCATCAATGCAAAGCAAACCACAAAAAATTGGTCTACCTGGATAGAGTTGAACCGGGAGGTTATAAAACCCTCGGTAATTTTAGGAACAGTTTCTTCAAGGAGACTTGGTGTATCACCCTTCAGATATGGCACGGATGTCACCAACCTTGACCAAAGCCCCAAAAGATAATATACGCTACTGCTTGCCCACTAGAAAATGGAAAGAGGAAATCAAAAAAAAAAAAAAAAAAGCGAAACTAACTAGTCTATCCTTTAACCTTTTCTTACACAAAAGTAGCATAACAAAAAAAACACAAACCTGCCAAGACTGCAATGATTTTGTAGTAAAACCTGCTACCAATCGTATCCATTCACTGTAGATATCGACATTCAAAAGCTCCGACAGCTGAAAGACATGACATCCATTTACACAAAATCAAATGTTCAACCAGATACCAGATACCAGATGATAAAATGATAATGATCTCAAAAAGAACAAAGAAAGAACCATATTGCTGGACAGAAAAACAATTAAATAAGGCATTAGAACTGCAACTAAATGTATGCAAGTGTTGCATAAAATACACATTTTGCATGATGGGTGTTAAATACTGCAGAATCAAGCCACACCTAATCCAACATGAAATTAAGTTGGCCCAACAAATCATTATGGTATGCAATTCTTTGATCAAAACACATTCGAACATAAATGCAAAGGTCAAGGAGAATACAACCAAGAAAACATACAAAAGTAGAAAATTTTAAATGTATGTTCAAAGTAACTGCTAAAACAAGATAATTTATAGGAAATGATATAGTTATCATGATGAAACAAAAAACTGACAGGTAATTACCTGGTAGTTTACTTTAAAGCGACCTAGAAGTCGGCAGAACTCATGGTAATTGTCATGATCAGTAAGTCCTAAAAATACAATCAAATGCAAGGCAATAAAATTATCAAAATCAGCAAATCCAGAAAGGCAATCAGATGCAAGGAATCAACTTCAGCACAAAAGAAGTAATAAATTCAACAAAATACACATTAACACTTAAATATTTCCAGGAAAAGAAATCCACCATCAACCGTCAAGCTTTAATAAAATCACATTGGTGGCTAAAAATAGACGTTAAACAAACAGCAAAACCATTAGTAAGGAGAAGACTCACTCTAAACAAGGAGCTACTGCAAAAGAAATGACTTAAGCTGTTGCATATAGTGGCAGCCCACTCAAAATATAAACATTGTGGCTTTTTCAAAAACTTAATCACAACACTTCTAGGTATAAGTGCCACGGAATTCTAAGTAAGAATGAGCTGGTAAATAAAATGTAAATCACTAGTAAGGGTGCAAGTGTGGAAAGTTTAACACCTAATAGGAGAATTTAGTGGTCCACATTGCCATGCATAGGTTCTTATATTTGCTTGTGAAGAGAACTTCATCTTAAATGGTCATGCAAGTGACAACAATGCTTTGCCCAGGCTTATATTTATAAAACTATTAATAATGTGTGCTATATGAAAATCGTACAATACGATGTATTTGGTCATACTTGAACGATGCAATTTAAGTAAAATTAACAAGTCTGACAAACACTTTGTCAAGACAATCGGTTCTCTTTGTTTATCACCATATACAATCCCTCTTGATTGTACTTATACAATCTCATCCCAAGACCTATAACAATTAGTTTATCGCTCTGGAAATATAATTTTTAGCCATTAGGAATACCTTAAATAGTCATAAGCTATTGAGAAGTATAAATATGAGGATATTCAGAAAAGAAGAGGAAAATGATCTAACTTACAAATCATTAAGAAGAGAAGAAAGAACATAGGCCAAAGTTGTGTTGTACACATTAAAGCCCTTCAACATGTTGCATTTAGTGCTCATTTGCATCATTCTCTCCATTACAACATCAAAGTTTCTCATTTTGACTTAGTAACACCCTTCCAAATCATGTTTTTGATATTATGTCATATTGTTTTCTCAAGTGAATAATATAAATTTTTTATGTTATATATTTGTACAAGTACTAAAATCTTTACATAGCTATTGTATTACTCATTTGAGTTAACTTGATCCCTACAAAAACTGCAACGAAAATGGAGCAGTTAAATTAACCATCACCAATATGCAACAAAAAGGAAATGAATTTAGCGAAAGTACGACCAATTAGCCGAGAGTGGATGTAGGTCGGGATTTGGAATCATTTGTTTATTGTTGTTCTTTTGGTTGCTATCACTTAACTTTCTATTCACACAAAGATATTTTAAAAACTAGTCTACTATTTGTTGAAAGCAATTAGCAGTCATATTTTAATCACATTGAGCTAATGTTGTTACAATAATTTTTGTTATAAGATTTAAAATTTTTAAAAGCTCCTCCCCCACACCCAACACTTGTGGGCATCACATTTCAAAACCAAAAGGTACTAAATCATTCATATAACCTCAAAATAACCCAATGCCCAAACTAGCATATCCAACAATGTATAGACATGACAAAACAACACTAAAAATGCAAAATAAAATAGAAAATAAATTAAAGAAAGCAATACAACTGTACGATAGATGGATAGGCCTGATTTATCACACCAAACTCGATGCCCTTCTTACCTTCCTAGTCGAGAAGCTTGTCAGTTAAAGCTACATATAAATTTTCCTTAACATATCACTTGTAAGATTTTGCTTGATGAGGTCAACTTCATATGCATTGTTAAAGTCAACATCCTCTTCGTTGACAAGCAATTCTTATTTAACTTTCTTTGCTGATACAATGCCATTGACTACTTCACATACTTCTGAAATAATAACGTTAGAAATGACCTTCACTGACTTGATCACCTTCTCCACTGTCTTCCACTATCTTGCATGCCATCTCCACTTCATTCATAATCATCTTCATCTTATACTTTATGTCCACAAACTTCAGTAATGTATAATATTCCATTAATTATCAATTAGTTAAGCTTTTTTCTACATGATTTGAGATAAAAAAAACCTTTTAACTGTTTAATTCCTTTGCACAAATTTTGTTTTAGCCTAGATGATGTTACCTATTAGAATGAAGAAATATTAGAACAAAAAGATCAAAACATTACACATGTAAGGTTCATTAATGAATAGAGTGTATAAGTATGACACTGTTAACCCGAATATATATGGTTTGATATTAAGTATGTTTTTCTTTGAAATTGCAAAGTTAGCACAAGTGTAAAAATCTCGAAAAAAATTTTGGTTTGCACTAGACGGCTATGTTCAAATAAAAGGTAATAAAGAAAATCAAGATATGTTTGTTGCTTCATTATCAATTTCCTAGTTTGATCTTCTTTGGTGATCAATAAAAACAGCATCGTTGAAGTCGTCTCTTCAAACGTATTAAGGCTATCTCATGAACGAAAATTGGGAATATGTCAAAAGAAAAATATCATATTAAGCGAGGGGCATTCTTGTAATTTCCAAGCAAGACATCATATGTTTATAACATTTGAATCTACATGCAATTTAAACAAAACTTGTGGACCTACTTAGCTACTTCAATCCTACTAACCAACATGTAAATTAAAGGAAAAAAAGAGGAACTTATATGCAACTTATCCTTATCCAATTCATGCTAGCAAACTAGATTCACACAAATTAGTAAACTGGAACAATGATAAATGTTTATGATTACAATAACTTTAATTTCTTTTGCATAATTTACATAAAAATTACTTGATTGTTTAGAGAAGCCTAAGAGTTTATTAAGAAAAGAAAAAAAATATCATCATTAATTTTTTGGTAAACTTTATAATATTAAAAATATCATAAAATTGAAAAAAGAAACCTTGGCCGGTCTGAAGTATTTCCTTGGTTCCTGCCATCAAATGAGCAAGAAATTTTGATCGAGTAGAATCATCTGTAAATACCGACCTTCTGACTGAAGCAAGTCGTACTAAGCATTCCAAAGCCTAGTCACAATATAAGGTCATCAAGCATCAACATAATATAAAAACATATTTCAAGAATTTATATCTTTCAAAAGAAAACAAAAGAAAATACCTAATAAAATAGCCCATCACTCCATGCAAAAAAAGAATAGAAAATGAAGTCTAAGTATTTCTTAGGTCATCAAGAGTCCTAATATTAACAAATCACTACTCAAGAATTCAAATGTTAGGCAAAAAAAAAGACTAAGGTATCCAATAAAATAACCAACCACATCATGCAAAAAAGGGAATAAATTACAAAAACTACAAATGCTTAAGCACAACAAATTTCAGATATCGTCAACATAACTTCAATAACATAATTGTCTAAACTCGAGCATCATGCTGATCTGAGATAAAAAGTACCATATAACTACCAAAAACAGGATGAAAATTTAACACGATGCACAAGCGGTCATGAAGAAAGTCAACACAGTTTTGTTTTAGGTCTAACAAAAAGGTATTGCAACAGCACTATACAAAAAAGAAATTTAATTAATCATGAAGATCTTCAGCCCTTAGGTGGAGTAAGAGATATAGCAGCATTATTATTCTAGACCACAAGGTCATAAACTTCAAGGAAGTTATGAAGCTTAAAACCATGAAGATCACTTTTATTTCGACAATAGAGGCAGCAATAACAAATGACTGAATATCTTAAAGATTGAAGAAGCAAAATACAATTTGATGTAAAGAAAAACATTCATGCAGTTGAAGACTACCAAATTTATCACATAGTCCATTATGTTTAAAAAAAATATATGATTAAGGCATATATTCTACAAAATAAAATATTCTACAATATTATATGAACTTTACGTGCACAGTATAGCAGTAACAAAACTAACATTTGAAGTAATATGAAGGGTGAAAAAATTTATCATTGAACCAAGATGGACAAAGTTCATACTTCCTTTGAGAGAGGAGGTTCACAGCTCCCATAGTAATCAAAAAAGATTTGAACGGTGGAAGGATCAACTATGACAACTTTCCAGGAAGCAGGAATCTATACAATTAACAAATCAAGAATTTACAGTTATGCAACAAAGAACAAGAAACCTGCATTATCAAATACTCTCTAGCGACACACACCTAGTTGACTTCCAAATCAAGTAATAGCATACCTGGATAGTTCCAAACTCATCAGAACTCTCATCAAGTGAAGTTCCAAGGAAATCAAATGACAAACACCGCAATGCAAGAGAGAGGCTAAGTTGCTTCAACATGCTAGAAACTGTATACAATGTTATGTGGAATGGTTTCAAAAATGAATCCAATTAAGGAAACTGATTAACAATAACAAAATATTCATATTCATACCGAACCTTGCATATTTCTGTCACTTTTTAGGTTGCTTAATGATGTCAGTGATATTTGAAATATCTGGTAAAGTGCCTGATCCTTGAAGCTAGTTGCAACCCTTCGATGATGAGAAAGTGGCAATCCAGGATTTGGCTAATCAATTGTGGACAAAACATTAATTCATATAAAGGGCTTGATATAAGTTACAAATTAGTTCAACCAAATCTGAAACATCTACATAAACGAAATAAGAATGCAGAAATTCCAAAACTCTAGAGCAAAAGTATTGAAGAAAGTGAAGTCTGAAGTATCAATATCTGATCAGCTGTCAATTATACCTCATGATTTGTACATGCACAATATTGTTTTCATTAAATTCCACTTAAAATTGAAAAATTAAATTCTTATTAGTAATAAATATCCTAACAAGTTAAGGGGTTTGGCACAACAGTAAAGATGCCATCATAAGACTTGAACATTGCAGGTTCTATTCATGAAAATAACCTCTAGCAAAATGTAAGAAAAGACTGTCTACAATAAACTCCTTTTCCAAAACCCCACAAATTCTAAAACTTCACCGCACCAGCAACGCATTTAATATATCGTAGCAAGTACCGAACGTAAACTTAAAGAACAAAATCAAAATCATCTTTGAAAATAATAGAATCATTGCTTGTGCCATGAAATCATCCAACAGTTACCAACTGAGGAAACTTGCTCGATCTTATTGCACTAGTTTACCATGTGAAAGGAATTGATCAGTTATGAGCTGCATTGATGAGTAGGAAATTGATGTGCACACAGTTAGCTTCAGCCTGATACAAATCCAATAAAACCCACAGTGATCACATATTGTTTATGTTCTATAAAACTCACATTACTGCTTAACATTGTTATCCTTCCAAAATTATGATTACCAAACTATTGCCGTTACTGCAATTAGTGGTTTACCTATTTTATGGCTAATACAATATGGTCATATTCAATCAAATAATAAAATTAAGCCAAATGTGCTAATGGTTTTCAAATGTCCAGTACAAATCCAATAAAACCCACAATGAGACATATTGTTTATGTTCTATAAAATTCACATTACTGCTTAACATTGTTATCATTCCAAAATTATGATTACCAAACTATTGTTGTTTATGCAATTAGAGGTTTACATATTTTATGGCTAATACAATATGGTGATATTCAATCAAATAATAAAATTGAGCCAAATGTTCTAATGGTTTCCAAATGTCCAGTACATATCACTGAATAGCCATCGTAGACCTCCATGATTTTATTCCTACTTGATGGTTAAGCCTACTTAGGCTCACACCAAAAATTACCTCACAATTTTTTGATATATTTGTGGAAGTTTTAATCAAAATTAGTGATCCTTATGGCATTCTAAAGTTAGGACAGTTGGTGCGCAAAACGTTTTGGGAGAAAATTTAAGATTAAAATGCAATTCAAACACATGATCTACCCTACCAAGGACCATGGTGCGCCACGTGAAATACCTCGTTATCTGGTAGTTTAAGTTTTTAAATGTGGCTAATATTGAATGAATGCTATCCGAGCTATTAGAGGGTTAAAGATATCAATACCTTGCATTTGGTATAAACATTTAAGTCTTCCTCAAGATAATAAAAAATATACTAATTAATGCATATAATATTGTGGTGATTATTTCTTAAATGGGTACATGACATCAAGATCAAAGATATTTCTAAGGATTTTTCACAATCACAATACAGGTGGACAGATGTCATAAAAGAAAATATGGTCATCTACTTCAAGGCATTCAACCAAAAGCAGACATTAATTCCACACACGTGAGTTAGTAACAAGAATTGTCTAACATGATTGTACTCTATCATAAACAATTCTTCAATTATAACCAAAACCATCAATTTTTTTTCCAATCAACCTCATGTCAAGACTTTTTGAGTCTATATTTTTCCATTCATAGGAAAAATTCTAAAACCGTGGGTCTCACAATAAATTCACAATATAACCTCTATTTAACACGTTAAATTTAACAAAAAATCTTTTATTCTTTAATATTTTATAATTTTCAATAGCAATCACTTATATTTCAATAATGACAATATATATTCTATTGTTGATCAAAATTTATTATAGTATGCATATGACAAGTTAGGACTTCCCCAATTTGAGAAAAATGCTTCTAGATTAGACGAAGACATTTTTTATTACGACATTTGTCATTTCTAACAAGCACAAGTATCTAATTTTAATTACTCTTACAACCTCGAATCATGGGTTAAGCAATGTTGGTGCAATTGAGGATGTAAAATCAAAAAGATTAAGTCAAGAAGAACATACCTGATCCAAATCCTATAATTCTATTGTTTCGAAACCATCCAAGTTGAATAGTAATTTTTTATTTTCAAATAAACCGTGATTATAAAATGAGATTTCATATTAGCATCCATGGTTCCATCACTCAACAAAGGTTCTTAAAGAACTCATTTAGGACTTTTGGTTTTTGGTATTTTTGATTGAAACATTACACTTAAAATAATTTTTTTATAAGGTTGACCTATCTTCCAAGGCCACATACTATACATCGACATAGTGGCGATGTTAATGATAGGCAAAATTTTCAAACATGCATTTAGAATTGTGAATTTTAACAAATATCATGCCTTGATGATCTTGGTTGGGATGCAATGGTAAAGACGTAAGATTTGACATTTTGATTTTGAAATATGACCGAAGCCATGATTTAATTTGCGAACACAATAAATTTAAGTAATTGATTATGAAAAACATACTGCTAGATAAGAAGACCTTAACAAGGTATGATAGCAAGAGAACAAAATATTGGAGAGCATCAGCATCTTATGGACTTAAGAAAACATAAAAAGAAAGAGGTTGCCCAAATGCTACTTTACCAAGCAATTGCATTACCACGTCTTCCAAGCTAGAGGCCTTGTAATAATGTCAACCAACAACTTGGCTCAATACAAGGAGGAGGTTGTCAAGATAAGCATACGAGTTATTAGGCCTCTTACCTCCCATATAAGCATAAAAGTCAAGATAATCCTACATTTGTGTCTTGAGAACTTTCACCACATAACAAGCCATCATACATCAAAATAACTCTCCACTTCATCTCAAGTTCCAACCTCTAACTTACAGTCATACATATGGGTCAAGATAACTCCCGAAAGATGCCTTGAGAATTAACTTCTCTAGTAGAACTTATTTGAAAGTCAAAATTACTCCCCACCTTTGCCCTTAACAAAATTTTAATTGATTTTTACTCAATAAAATTTCTGTAATTTTGTATTCACAATCACAACTTGTTAGTTGGAACCCAAGAGATATTAGAACATGCAAAGTATCTCACTAAAATCTTGATACAAATCTAAAGTGTTTGATAATAAATTAATTTAATTTGAACTTCACTTATCTCACAAAGGCAATTTAGTAATTTCAAAGACATTTAAATTGAAAAAGTGTGCAACCACCCCAAGTCTACTAGAATAGATCTAAAAATTTTAAGATTTTTTGATATGTTAATAAAATTTTATTTCATGAGGGGAATTCAATTTTGCTACTCATGACTTTCCAATAAATTCAAAAGTTCAACAAAATCTAAAAACCTTCAAAAAAACTCACAAGTTTGTTTCTAAAATTTTAATTATTTTCAATAATGTTTTAATTATTTTATTATTTCTTTTTTCTTCTTCAAGTTTGATAATAATCAAATGCATTCCAATGTGATTATTTTAAAGTAAAATATTTCAACAAAAGAAACAACATCCCATATGAACACAAGTATTGGAGAACACCTAAAAAGCATTGGACCAAAAAATTCAAGATAATCACTATAGCAATTTGGTCAATTAATGACCACTTATAAAACCCATTGGGTCTAAAGCCATACGTTTAGACAATCAACGATAAGGAACAAAATAAATAACGTATCCCATTTTTCCCTCTATGTTTGTCAATACTTTGACATGATTAGTTAGTAGACAGTTATGATACCAAGACAAGCATCACTCAACTCATTTACTAAGGACTAATTACAAAAAACATTAAATCTAAAAGTTCAAGATAATCAACTTTAAGATATTGTGCAATAAGTAGCCTTCGAGTGGCCAACTAATTGTCGAAGCAAGAGCGAGATGCCAAATGTGAATAGTGGATTGGCTATGTAAAAAAATAAGGATGAGTAAAGCAATTAAAAATAGAAAATAATTTATTTGTATTTTAATTTTCTCTATTTTTTAATATTTGGTCATGCTTTTATTATTTCAAACAGTCAAGCATTCATATCCAAACTGAAATCCATTGAACTACAACATCATTCTCCATACATCCAAGTTAGTATTATTCCTTTTACTAGTTTTAGCAACCAAAAATATCAACAAAATTGAATTTAACTTGTAAGAGTATCAACGTATCCAATAACTATTAAAAAGGTAAAAATTAAAGAAAAACCTCAATGAACACCTGAAATCACATACCCTAACAAAATTAATAACAACATACTTGACAAGAGAAATATTTATGCATAATAACCTTAATGTAAAATATTAGACAGGTATAACACAAAGTCCAAAGGAGAACACTAAGCCAGAATTATCAGCCAACCTGATTCATCTCAGAGACAAGCTGATTTAGTATCTTTAAACCAATGGAATAATGTTCAGGTGTTGCCTGACAGGTGAATTTTCAAAGAAACAATTAGCAAAAAAAACCTCAAGAAGGAAAAAGTATAAAACAAATATTATTGTTTCGCAAAGATCAAATGGCAAATTAACAAGCTTTATATTTCATGGAGCACAAGAAATCATTTTTCCCAAAACAAAAAAGATTAAACTTCACTTGCTGTATTGGATGAAAGAATACATTCACATTTCTACTACAACTATGGAAAGCTAACCCAACAAATTAAATATAATTCAGATAAAGGAAAAAAAAATCTCAGTACATCCTTTGTAATATGCATACAACTACAATCTGAAACACTTGGCGAACTGATACTCTATCCTAGAACCTTAGGCTTCTCTAAGTTTTCAATGGCAAGAATAAGAAAAATCCACAAATGGTATCAAAAAAAAAAACAATGATTAAAACAGCATCCAAAGCAATTGCGTTGCAGAGAGAAAAATAACTTTTTTGGTATCATGTTGAGACTCATAAAACAAATTTGAAAATAGATTCTAGACTGTTAATCAGATATACCATTCATTGTTGAAATACAAAAAAAATGGAGTACAATTAATGTACAAAGCAAAATTATTTGATATCAAAAAGCAAAAGAGGATAAAAAAAAATATGAAACAAAGGCATGCATTAGAATGATAAAGATCTGACTTCAGAAGCTGATAAATTTCTGACGCATTGTAGACCACCTAACAATAGCTTGACACAGTCAAAGAAAATTAGCACGTACTACAGGTTTGTTTTCAAATCAAATGTACAACATGAAATATTTGAAACGATTTACGGTTTCCTCATGATAATGACTTATATACCACTTGGGGAAAAAAAAAGAAAGATCTAGAGAGATGCTCCATTTTCATGCCTATGTATAAGGGCTTGATTGATCAGCTTTGTCAACATGGTCGCAGCTGCTTGACATAGCTACAATTCTACAGCAAAATTTCCCAAAAATTTAACATCCGTTCATGGAAATGATTCCTTGTCAGTAAAAATGACATCAAATATCAAGATAAAATCTTACTTGGGTGAAAGAATTTAGTAGACAGACAAATCTAATAAAATGGCTTTTAGGAACACTAACAAAATGACGTCCAAAATCCTCCAATAAATAGTACCTAACAACTAATATTAAACAGCATGGAGAAAATAATTCCCCATAAGAAATTTTTATCACACATCATAAAGGAAATATTGGGCAAAAAAAAAATCAATAACATGCAACCATTAAAACATACCAGCCCTCTAATTGGTCCATTAGTTGGTGAATTCTCATACAAAAACAACTTGTCTTTCAGTTTCTACTTATAATATCGATCCACTGGAGTATGGCAATATTCTGATTATCAATGTTTTAGAAGCTTGAAATGCCAAACAAGATATGCTTGTATAAAAACCTATAAGGCAGTTTAGAAGTCTTGCTAAGCTAACATACAAAGATCATGGCCTAAAAGACAGATCCTAAAGGCTACCTGTTAATTAGTACTCTGACTATAAAAACAAAAACCCTAATGGCACAAGAGAACAGTATATGTAATCAATATCTATAACAATCAATGCTATTTTTAAAAATAAAGGTCATGATCATTTGGATACAGTTAATAAAATCCTGATTTCAGATTGACATTTTCAAAATGTAAATAGAATAGAAAAATGCATACTTACGTTCAGAGCAATTCTGTAAACAATATGATAAACTTATAGGACAAAGCAACAGAAAGCACCGCACAAGATAAAGTATCAAACTGTCTTTATATTCTCTATAACTAAATGAAGAAAGTCAACAACAGCAAAAAAATATCCTATTTAAAAAGTTTTCCAATATATAGCATTTAAATGCAATTCAAATAAATAATATTCACTAAATAAGCACAACAAAAATTAATTGTGAATTTAATTCTCATTTCCTCAAGACCAAATTCATTCAAAAACTATAAGCACGGAGAGTTTATTCAAATCTGTTCTCAAGTCAAAACATCAGAGAATAAGAAGTTCAACAGATGGACATGCCAAATGATACCAAGTACATGGCAAGTGATTTGTCATTAGAATAAAAAGATCACAAAAATTTGTTAACCATTATCCAATTGAAGAAGAAATAAAGCACAACAAGCTGAAAAGCAATCACAACTCCAACATCACAATATATCAGCCACAAAAACAACAAAGAAACAAATTCACCTGACTCAAGAAACCTGTTGAATCCTTAACAACCTCCTTGAATATGTCATCTTCAAACCAACCAAATTTTGTAATTCGGCATAAAAGTTGAATCAGAGATCCAGTAACAAAATTTTGTAAATCAGGTCCTCTGGTGGCAAGATAGCTTATCACATAATTCCCTTCACATAAATCGCAAAGAGGTTAATTCAAGACACAAAAACAATAGTAAGGAAAAATGTAACACTTTGGATTATCTTTTGATTTAAGCACATTGGACATGTCAATAAGATGAATAAGACTAAAACATAGAGCAAAGAGCAACTTCCCACCTAAAATATTTAATCCTCCACAAAATCTAAAAGGAACATAAAAGCATTCTTTGTTGCGCTTGTTGTACAAAGAATAAAATTTCAGAAAAACAAAAAAACAGAACAACATCAATATTAAAACATAAAAATCATAAAATACATAAGATAAAAATAGAAATAAGAAAGCCTCCCTTCTTCAAAGACTAAACCAACTGCAAAAATAGGTAGATACATGTATTGAACAGAACAAGAATATTACGGATATCCAGTCGCAGCTGCAAAGAAAGACTGTGATCTGTCACTTGCTTCAACAGGCTTGAACTAGCCAACATCAATGCATAAGGAGTCAAGGCATTGTCTAGAATGTATTGGCACTGGGAAATGTACTCAGTATTAACAGAAAAACATTTCAAAGTGGTTTCTGCATGTGCTCGTTCAACTGAATCCTGGGAATTATAAAGCCTTTCACATAAGGCTTCCAGCTGAGCTAAGCTCTCCATTTTGGGGGGAAAACAAGGTACCAAATTTTCAGCAGATGATACTTGAGGATTTCGATTCTGGCTCCAAATTAATGAAATTTAAATCTACAAATCGCCACATGTGCTGCCACAAGGTCAGTAACACAACTGGCAAACCTAACACAATCTTGATTCATAAAAAAGATATGAATGTGGAACAAAAGTTAAAAGCGATGAAATACATGTTTTTACCAATTACTGTTGCATCTTATACATATATACAGCGTGATATCGAAACAAAAAAAGCATCCCACGATACAGTACGACAACAGATGCCAAAACCTAAACAGAAAGAAAAGGTAAAAGCATCGTGATGCAAGTCATCGAGAAATGCCCAACAGCCAGTTGAAGATTAACCTGAAAAAAAAACAATGCTCAATTAAAAATTAGGGCAACATCAAAACACAACTTCATAATTGAAGCCTCCAAATTAAAAAAAAAAGACAGAAAATCTGCAACTTGTATCATTAATATAACATCAGAACCAATATAACATTGTGGAATATCAAATCAGAACAAAAAATTTGAACATTTAAGAATAGATTATAAAATCACACTCAAAGGATTTCTATATAAGACCAGATTGAAGAGAAAAAATGAGAAAAAACTGTTGATACTATATAAGCCAATAGAAGCACCACATAACTAATGCATGTCAAACGTGCAAATCACTAGCTTTAGCAAAGACTTCTTTGCAAAATAGTTGCTTCACAAACACATGATTGTAAACCAATCTCAAGATACATCCAAAAGTTAGCCAAGACAAATGAAACTTCTTTCAATCTAATCTCTATGAATCTCTTATGTTTTAGGCAGGAATGAGAATTCTATGCAACCTCAAACACCTAAATATACACTCGTAACACAAGGTGACACTTTGCAAAAGACATTAACTTTATTTCTATCCTTTATCAATTCAAGGGAACATGCTCAAATCCAAGGCAGGGCCAATGAAAAGAAGCCTTAACAAAATTGGCTCAACATGAAGTGGAAAAATAAAACAGTTTCTAAACCTTGGTATTTCCACTTGAATTGACCAAAGGACCTAGGGTAAGCATGGAATGAGAATCTCAAGCAATCTCTCATGCAATCATACATATCTCATCCTACTTGACAATTTAACCAGTGCTTTCTTGCACGTTCTATAACCATAAATTTCATTTCAAAAGGGATATGGCACAGGAAAAAAAAGATAACCAAAAGCTTTTGACGCAAGAAAGACACAATAGTTGATCAATGTTAGTTTCAAAACATGCAATAGTTAATAATGAAAAGTTATTGAAGTTAATATAAATGTAGAAGAATAACAGTGGATTTTAGGATAAAAAACAGATGAACATAAAGCATACGCAACCAGGATGAGTTTGGAAATCAAAAACAGAGACTAACAAAGAGGAAACTCCTCTCTTTTAAGCATTATAGCAAAATCTTCGAAGGTTGGCTGCCACCATAAGCAAATTTTAGTGAAAAATCTAAAGGGTAAAAAAAGTAGATTTCCCAAGGAAAGAAACGCTGCTCCAGCTCTCCATAAAATAATTATACTTGTGGATTATGTTTCTTGATTTAAGCTCATAAATCATTTCTCAGTCTCCGACCATCAATTAAGCAGCACATACAAGTTGCCCCCATCAACGTCCAAAAGATAGCAAATCCGAGAAAGATAAAGCCAGAAAGCACCAGCAAACCGATCCCAATAAGTTTCAGCTAAGTGCGCCGCTGTTCCCACACAATCCTTTCCCCTGCCCATTCCTTAGCAACACTAGTGTCCCATCAGAATCACATCGCGTTACAATCAAATATTGAAGTACCTCCACCAGTACAGTTTCCCGAGCTGATCTCGTCCCTGCTATCAGCTCCACAGGATAATAACATCATAGAGTATCAATCAATCAACCACCGTAACACAAGTCCAGCGGCACCGAACAACAAAAAAATAATTAAAAAAATTTTAAAAAAAAAATAGAGAGCGAAGGACGAAAGGGATAAAGGAAGACAATCCATACCTCCGATTCCCCTACCCTTTCTCACTTGGACAGTCTTCTTCCCGTCTTAATCTGCTACCTTCTCTCTCACTCCCTCTTCTTCACCATCAGGATCGCAGCCTGTCTCCGAGTTTTTCGAGTTCTTATTTAGACGAGGTAAGGAGACCGAGGGAAGGGCTCAAGGACAGGAAACGGTGTAAATACTAAACACGCTCGTGGGTAATTTCTCTTTGCAGAGGTCGGGAAAAGAAAGGCATTTCATCGATCGCACATTCAGCAAAAAAAAATAAATAAACGTGGACTAGGGTTTCATTTCCCTTTTTTTTATGATCGACACGCTTCCAGGTGTACCGGGCGAATCAGGACCGTCCATGGAGTAGACATTGTAAAAATGTGTTGCATGCATTTTTCTTCGTTAACGTTAAGCATTGGATTTGCGGTGACCAATTAAGGCACGGTAGTCTTGCCTTGTTCATGGTTCTTCTACGCATTAGAACTTAATCGGAGATTAAACCGTTAAATCAACTTAATCTGCAAATTAATCAACTCGTACACAGCTTTTTTACATGGTTTAGTTCGACCAAAATGGACCCATTTCAGCCATCTAAAACCGTCTTCTACTACATTAGATAATGTTGATCAACTACAATTTATAAGCGCATAAATTAATTTTGAATAAATCATTTATAACTATATAATAAATTTGAAAGATTGTCAAATTAATATTTGTACAAAAAATATAATATTATATTAAATATATTTTACATTTTATATAAAAAATCATTAATGTATAAATAGAGCAATGATAATGAACAATTCATAAAAAATATTTAATATGTATCAAAAAATAATAGACATTCTTTTGTATCTAAAAACAAACATATATTTTGTGTTTCTCAAAAACCAATGCAAGTCATTCATTAACTATTTAATTTATTATTATGAGTAAAATAATATGCATTTTTACCTAAAAAATTAATTTATAATATTCAAAACATAAAAATAAGTAATATATTAAAAACTTTATAAACAATTAGAATAATTATCTAAAATAAATTATAATAAATTATTTTGATATTATTCTATTTGTTTTATAATAGTTTTTAAATTAAAAAATACTAGATAAACATAAACATGGCTGTAACAAAAATAAATTACAAAGTATAAATTCTTATAAACATAATAATCTTATTTCAACTTATAGATGATAATATGGATTTTATTATTCGATTGAAACATCTTAAAGAAGTATATATCATTAGCTTGCATCATAAAGAGCTATTTCAAAAAATTTGCTAAGGTATATGTCATCATTAGCTTCTTAAAATCTCTAAGATATTGATAAGACACTTAAAATGCTTAATATTAATTTAAAATCTACCAAAATAAATGGTAAGCATTTATTTATAAATACTTGAAGCAAGTAACATGATATGATAGTTAGGCATCAATGCAAGATGATCCTAATGAGTTAATGGGCATATTTGTACATGGCACCATCGATTCGATGTAATGTTGGGTCACAAGTCTTCTCCCTTGTCAGGTCATCCAAATCCCGTCCCTCTTCTATCTTTCCCAAGCATTGCCTCTCATAAGACCAAACAGGATTCATTCCTTGTAGGTTTTCTAGGCCTTCCGTCTTGTCACACCAAACAAATAAAACGGACAGAGTTCGTTAACACTGACCTAAACCTAACTTAACCCACCTCCAAGATTCGAGATTTCTCAGGACACGACATTATGACACAATTTTCAACAAAGGAAGCATTTTGACAGCATGCTCTCGCGCTTCGATAGCCACAAATGACAAAGAACAAGAACTATTGCTAAAGTCAAGTGTATAGGGATCAGTACAGCATGAAGAAAGTTTGATCAGTCTACAAAAAATTAAGCAAGGTCCAGGTACCTTCTCCCTCTTACTAAAGATTTCTCACTCTCTTTCTCTCTTCTTTCCCCTCTTCGGATGAGCAGGTCCACCGTCACTCTGTCTATTTCAACATATCGAACCATGCCATACACAGGTCTAGGAGACTTAATCTCTCGCACGCATGTCGGGGATCTCATCCAATGTTAACACATTTAATAAACTCGTTTTCGATGGTTTAAAATCTTCACATCAACAGACGAATGAAAAAATGATGTTCTACTCGCATTAAGAACCATTTCAAAGAACACTTCTAAAATCCCTTTGGCAGAGCACATTTTCCATCACATAATTCATCAACCAAAAAAAGTGACGACGACAGATCCAGTAAAATCTAAAAAAAAATACATAAATGAAAACATTTCATATTGATGTTTTTATTTTACGATGAGCTTCCGAGTGCGCAAGCCCCTCAAGAAGAGACGAAGCACATTGTAGCCAAGATAAAAGTCGGCGATCCAATACGATCAGAAGATCAAACAAGCGAACAAAAGCAATCAGAAAGTTTTCCCGTAACAGTATTCCTTACCTTTTCCCTCGAGACAAAAAGCAATCTCTTCATGAAATCCGATTAAGAACCAGTCGATTGAGAGCCTTTCGACTCTCATCAGGGTCGCACAGCAAAGAAGCCTTCGGTGAGAGAAACTCAAGGCCAAACGCTTTCGATACAGATGGAACTTAGAAAGAGAAACCTGAGTGACCGATGTTCCGAGCAACCGAACAAGGGGAGAGAGAGAGAGAGAGAGAGAGAGAGAGACAAAATTCCCACTGACCGCCAAGACTTTATAAGAGGAGAGCTAATTTTGCGATATTTTAAATTAATAATTTAAGAATTATAAAAGTTATACAATACTTTATTATTTTCTTAAATTATTATTAAATTGGAAGTTAAATATTATTTTTAATAAATTTTAATATCCTAAATAATGACAGTATCAATAAACTAAATGTATTTTTAATTTAGAAACAAATTTAAACTGAAAAAATCTATTGGTAAATTTGTTTTTATTCACATTAGTTATTTCAAATAAAATTTAATTCAAGACAACCCTCTCCATTATTATTTGTTTTTATTAAGAAAATCAAAAAATAGCATTTAATCAAAATAATTCTATATTAATTGATATACACCCATGCATTAATTTATTTACTGGATTAAAACAACCCCTTCTAAACATTTGGCATCTACTCTATAATTCAAATAAGAATATAATAAAAAAAAGTACTATTAAAATATTATAATATTTCATAAAATATCAAATAAAATAGATACATCAATAAAATATTATTTTTTTATATTTTTTAAATAACATAAAAATAAAATATAATAATTATAAATATAAAATGGTTATAATTATGCTAAAATTTAACAATAGAGTTAATGTATTCTTGATGAAAAAACTATATTTAAACACCACAAAATAAGCACAAGGCCTTGTGGGGTTATATTGGGCAAAACAAATTGTGAATTTAAAAATAAACTTTTTTTTGCAAGATTATGATTAATTTTTTTGCAAACATTAAAAAAAAAATTAAAACCTAAGTTTAAATGTGACGTAAATATTGGTAAGTGCTCTCTTTCTCTTTCCACTATCTACCTCTTGCTTAAATTACTATTATCCAAACTTTTATCTACTTTTCCATAGAATGAAAAGGTCATTTGATAACCATATCAAAGATTCACAATTATCTTATAATCCAAAGTAGAATTTCATTAGAAAATAAGTAATATAAGAACATAATAAAGAGATGTTGTAAAACTTAGTTAACTTAAAATCCAATTAGATCTTAACCATCATTGTACATATTGTTATTTTGTTACATAATTAGTGAGTGATGTTTTCAAGCTTGATTTTGATCAAACATTTTTTTGATCAAAACGTAATTTTCTCTCATATAAAACTCTTATTTTCAAAATCTTATCTTCAAAATAACATTTTAAACCTATCTTCTAAATCCAAAAGCTCTACACAAATAGATCCAAAGACATGTTCGCTCAGAATCACCATGTTCTTAAATCAATTAGTGGTCATTCTTAGCCACTGTTGCCAAGTGCAAGGATTTTTTGCTTTGCCATTTAATAGGCAAACCTTGGATTATAAAGCAATATGCAAAGCATTTAGTTAGAAGATAACTAATTCAGATGATAGATAACTGAGTAATAGAGCTTGTCTTCAACTTAAACTCTTGCTTATCATGTCATGCATATGATGCTATTAGATTGTTCTTTAACAAGAGCAAGGCATCAAGCAATGGAGCCATCCCCAATTTATATGACCACTTAGTAGCTGCCAAAACACAGAATAATGAAAAGCATTTCATCAGAGTTACTGTCAAACCCCCACCTAAACTAGTACCTCTAAATAACAAAATTATTGTCAGAGTGAGGACAAATAAACAAACCCAAGGTGAGGACCCAACGGTAAGACAAACACTAACTCAAAATCAAAAGTATATATATAAAAACATGTTTTTAAACATTTAATCACACCAAAACTTTCTCTCTCACACATCTCTTGGAAATGACTCTTCTATAGCAGCACCATTTCTATCTCTCGGTACAGTGGTTTCATGACCTGTGATGTAATCACTAAATGAGATTTTACACATCTTAGTAGATAAATCCACATAGTTAACCAAGTAAATAAAAAGACATAACAAAATACCATAAACAATAAAGATGAATCATATGCATCAAGCTAAAATCATACCATATGTCATATATTTAAGATAATGCCAAATGAAAATCATAAAGAAATGTCAGTTCCTTATATAGTGTGTTATTATCGGGCCCAATTCCCTTTGACGCATTATCCTCTGGATCCAATCATCATCATGACCTCTAGCCGGCATTCAACCAAGCATATAACATAGACAGATATCGAATTCGAAGATCGATACCCTGCAATCCAATACGCTGAGCCTAGTGCCACCAGACAGGTATGGTACTATACCCTGCGATCCAACACGTTGAGCCTGGTGTAAATCATCATGGAGTCATAGCACATAACACTAGGCAGATATCTGATCCAAAGATCGATACCCTACGATCCCACACGCTGAGCCTAGTGGTGAGGATAATGTTCTCTGGGAATGCATTTTTTACTACAATTTTCAATCATAATTCCAAACAATTATACCATATCAAAAGACCTTCTTTCCATATTATTTTTTCTTTTGATTTCATTATCATACCATGTTATTTCTTCCTTTTTAGTTTTCATGCAAATGCATAAGTAATCCATACCATAATATTTCTTTCTTTTTATGCCATAAACATATGCAACAATCACAATTCTTATTATTTAAAAACACATAATATTGTGTTACATCACAGGGTTAGGAATTTATCTATTTGGATTTTTTGTGCCAATTGTCTTGCCCACTTCTGATTTGTTTTCTTGATGTCCTACAAGCCCATGGTCACAAATTAAAATATGTTTATTAACCAAAAGTGATTTCTGAAAAGCTTTTCCAAACAAACCCCCAAAATAAAACAACAAAACCGGCTTACGCAGGCGCCGAGACGCTGGACCGCACGAGCTCGGCGCGTTGGACCGCGCTCTCTCGGCGCTGGACCGCGCGCTCTCGGCGTGCTGGACCGGGTGCACTCGGCACGCTGGACCGCTGGAGCTCGGCAACCCGGTTCAGCAGCATCCTATTCCAAAGGCGTGGATCGGTTTTTTGCTCTTTCTCTCTCTCTCTCTCTCTCCTGTACGTCCGGCAAAACCGAAATATTTCGCCAGCGAACTCGAAATCTCTTGCGTCTCTCGCCGGCCAATTGACAACCACTCACCGAAAAAACTTATACAACCCGACGACAAAACAAACAAAATTCTCACCTTCGTCGGCCGTCGCCGTCGCGTGCTGGAAATCACGAAAATCCTCGCCTGCCGTCGCTGTCGCGTGCCAAAACTCACGAAAATCCTCGTCAGATGCTACTGTAGCATGCCGGAACTTCGCTAACAACAGCTCTCAGAAATCTGGCCGTCGCACTCCGGCAACCTCCCCGCAACCGTGTTCTTTGCAGAAATGCTTTTCAAAACGCACCCTGCTTCAACTTTTATAACGCGGCCGGAACCACCATGAACTGCATTTTTGCATAAAACCCTTCTAAATTCGGTATTTTCAAATATATCCTCAGCGAAATCGAATTTGAACTATACCGACATTTACAAAATTACAAATCTATCATCGACGTTACAAATTTATTCCAAATCTTTAAAAATTCATAATTTATTCTTTAGAGCTCCAAAAATTACAAATTAAACATCGTTGGATTTATCTCAAAAAGCTCTTTCTTTTAAACAAATAAAATAAATAAAATAAAGAAAATTATGGCTGTTACAGTTACAGTTAACTAAACTATATTACAATGAATAAAACATCATGGAATATTCACAAACAAACCCACAAATATCAAGCCAATAGCTGATTCATTGGATGAAAAGGAGACAAGAAATCTTCTTTAACTCTAAATTTGAATCCAGAAACAATAAATTAAGTTTTTAAAGAATCTAGACAAAACAAAGAGTGGAAACATTCGTAAACCATAGGATTCACAATCACAAACTACAAACTAGAAGATGTTCTACATAGTAAACACCATATTACTTCTATTGTAGAATGATTTGATTGGTTAGTGTATGGATACCATGCTTTCAATTTTCTTTCATAAAAAAAAGTGACCCCCTAACCTAATCGACCAAATCAAACATTATCATCCCTTCTCTATCTCCTTTGTCATCCTCTTCCACATCAATGTCTTCATCACCTTTGAATGTTGACATCATCAAAAGTGCAACAACACATCACACCATGACATCTATCAATAATTATTGCCACCATTGGCACCCATGGAATCATAATTAGGTGGATTTCTTTGTCTTCTCCAATGTGAAATTCACCTCCTATTCGTCACAACACAAGTAGGCATCTCACCATATTGTCTAGAAAATAAGAATTGAGCTGCTCAATGGCAGATATGGTGCAACAGAGAATAAAGAATTGTTATGAAACTACCTTTAGTCAAATTTCAATGTATTTTCTTCTAATCAAACTAGTTTAATATACAATTTTTTAGCTTATGGAATTAAGAATGATTATATGAAGAAAAATATTAGCATGTATACTATTTTTCTAGTTGACAGAGACACTAAACAAAGATAAGTAGATTTTGTGCTAGATCTTTCTATAAACTATTGACAACATGATTCAGTTGTTGTGGTGTACAGTATTTGTCAAATAGCATATTTTATTGTTTGATACAAGATTGTGAAAACCTTTAATGTTCTTTAAAGTTATAATTACCATAATCTTCCAAAAAGAAAAGAGTTTAACATAAGTGTACGAATTCTCATTTTTTTAGAACCTTAAGAAAAAATATTAACACTAAATTATCATTCTCAATGGTCTATCATTGACACAAAAATGAACAACCAATGATAATGAACTAAAGTCCAATTGATTTGTTGTAGTGTCTTGTTAAAGATAATGTCAAGATTCAAGATACAGTTTTACTTAGTGCTGAATTTTTATATACTAGCTTGATTAATAGATTCAATAATAGAAGTCTCATTTGTGATACTCAATGGAATTAATAATCACAAAGTTCATAAATTTAATTGATTACACATTTCAACTAGCACTAGAAAATTCACATAATATGTGCATAATCTGCAAAGAAACACCAAAAGGAAGGATGTCAAATTCTATGAAAAGTACAAGATTAAGGTTAATGTGAATAAATAACAAGAAAAATTTAAGACGAAGTGATGAATGATGATGAGATTAAACCTTATAAGATTTCCTTTTAGTATGCTCAAAAAGTTAAATTGAAAATAAAAGGTCCTTAGGAGATTCTAAGATTGATTGGGTCCTATTCATATGAGCATGGCTTGCTAAAGTACGTGAGCATTAGGCTTGTGCTCATTGTAGTCGACATAACTTTATGCCAAGAACAACTTATTGACACAATTCGTGATTCTTGCTTTTGACTCTGCACCTCATTGGATCAGAAAATAGTCTTGACTTATCAAGCAAGGAGGAAGCTCGAGAGGTCTTAGCCAACCTCAAGACATGTCATGAAAGACTTGAAAGAAAAAAACAAACCTTGGTTAAGCTCAAGCTCTCCATGATGAAATAGTTAAATCCCTCTAATGTTATTAATCACAAGGAAGGTAATCTAATTTAGCACAAGACCAACAAGGCATTGAGAAAGGAGCAATAAGGGATATTTACTAGGCCTTGATGGCCCCCATCTAGCACTCAAAGATATCTCTAAAGGACTCAACAAGGTGAATTGGAGAGTGACGAGCTCTTAAGTATCATGATTTAGATGATAAAGTTCAAGTCAAGGAAGTCATCACCACAAGGAGGAAACCAGGAAAGCTTGCTCTCAAATATTACTCATGAGGTCATCCTGTATTATAGAAGAAACATTTGAGGACCCTCAAGTGCAAAAGAAAAACTAGGAATACTAGTTTGAAGATATGCTTAGAAGAAAGTGTTATGCATGATTTGAGAAGGAGTGTCATCCATTCCTTCTAATCAAAGGTCCTTTTATTTCTCAAATTTCTGAAACTACACGATTCACTTTTCCACTTTCAATGCTCCAACAATTTGAGCCTATATATTCTTATTTTACAAAGCACACTTTAAATGAGTACATAATTGACTACTAGTAGTAACAACCATCTTAAGCATTTGATTAGAAGACAAAGCCAAATGCCCTTTGAGGTTTACTATATGAGTTAGATGAACTTCAAAGTCATATTTTAAGTTTTACAATGATTCCATTATGGTTTGCCTTTGTCAAACTCTTCTATAATGATGACAGTGATGCATAATTGAGACATTTAATTTGTTTTCATGAACAACTGAAGAGATTGTTGCAACCAACATTTAGCCTTTAATGTTCTAGATTTATGATTCAATTGATGTCCAATTTGCTCTAACTGATGCAATCATCTTTCTCTTGAAGATATTATTTATTTATTTTTATCAATGTTCATGCAATTCAAGTGATCATGTAGCGATGAAGATGATATCCAATGGACTCATTGAACATTGGTTGTGATCATATATGTGGATCATAACACGATAGTGTTGATTATAAGGGGGAGAAAAAAGCTCTAGTTTAGTGATCATACGGATCAAACTACATAGCAAACTTGTTATACAATATGATGGGTCAATAAGTTTCAACTTGAATGACTATGAACCTAGAGGAGTACATCTCAAATGATAGGTCAATTACCCAATATATTTTAGTGAAATTTTTATGACTTTATATGACAATTTAAGACTTTTTAAAAAATATTGCACCCCAAAAATTCGTTGGACTTTAATTTGGTTTAATTTAAACTATTTCTCTATATTCTCATGCTCTAAATTATTAGCAATTTTCAAAGATTGGTGTACTACATTTTTTAAAATATTTAATGCTTGTTGTGACCTTTGTTTGTGATAATTAATCTACTTATTTGATGCAAATGTGTATGTTATATCATCAAACTTGGATTATTTAAACTTTCAAAGAAACTAAACTTTCAAGGTTATATTTTTAAGTATTCTATTTTTCCTTTGCATTTTGTTACTTTTATGTTTAGAAATATAAAGCTATGTTTGATTGTGACCTTTTCTAAACACCAAAACAATGCCTTGGCCAAAAAGGCACCATTGTGCTCCAACCACCCAACTTGTAGAATACAACCACATTTAAGTGGTTAGGGGTTATATTTTCACCTCAAGTTACAACTTCTCCTTAAAATTTTCGAAGTTTTAGTTAATTCTCTCATTTATTCAATTATTATACTGTTATTATACGCTTATCCGCAAAAATCAAAATTAATTTTGACTTTGTATAATAATTGGATTTTTAAAGTCATTTTTCAATAGTAATTCATAAAATATGATTGTTTTAATTTTATATTCCAATATGGCCAACTTTATTGCAATCTAGTTGAAATCAACAAAAAAAAACATAAAATGTATTTTATCTTAGCCATGGTGCACTAACTAAAATATTTTAAAAAATAATATAAATATTAATACAAGATAGGTCACATTAGAATGAACCATGTAAAATTCTCTTTAGTTTAATACAATTTTATTTTATTTAGGTTATACTTAATTATATATAAGACCTTTATAGTCTTTACTTCTTTATATATTTTCTTATTTTTATAAATTTTTATTAGAAAAAAAAATATTCTTGTCATTTTATATTTGGGTCTAGAATTTTGGATTGTATTTTTATAAATATGATTTATAAAATAAAAATGATGATGTTGTTTGGTAGGGAATATAAAACCTTGAGGTTTCTTTTGATACATTGAATGTTCAAGCAAGAGGAAGGCATAACTTGGCCTCTCTTTATCCTAAATTGCAATATGAGAGTAAGAGAAAAATGCAAGCTTTTCTTCCCTCTTTTCTTCTTTAACCCTTCTCCACTGATATTTGTTATTAGAGTTACAATGCTTCCGCCATCAAATACATGTTAATAAAAGATCTTAGTATATGCTAAGATACAACAACAAAATATCCGTGTGATTCCTATCCGACGGTAGACAATAAACTAAACGAACACATGCTATCTGCCCGGTTCCTAAAAATCGCTCTCCCTCCATGTATCTAAAATATGGAAGCTCGGAAGCGGCTCAAACTGAAAAACCGAACCGTCCTCGACCGAATTGAATAAACAGTTACCAGTCGCCGGACCATACAGATCAAGAAGCAAGGCTGACGTGTCAAGCATGGGTCGTTGGAACTGTGGCGGGAAACGGTTATCCACACCACCCAAACCACATCCCTGCGGCGATTCAGCCGGCACCACCGGCCCGACAGGCATGTCGGACTCCACGAGCCGAATCCCCGTGACCTCCTGAACCATCCTTCGGAAATTCGCCGGATCGGCACTGATATAGGTCGTCGGCGCTCGCTTCGATGCCCTTGACTTCCTCTTCGCGATCTTACCGGAAGCCGATACCCGCATCTGGTACCCTCCCCGGGAATAGGACGATGATTCCCGCTCCAAGGCTGAGGGGAGTTGGGCAGCGGCGGAGTCGTCGGAAAGGAAGACCCGTTTGGCTTTGATGAGGGCTTCGTTCTCCCACGCGAAGCGCGGCCTGTCGAAACCGATCATGACTGAAAGCCGGGCGGTGAGGGATTCGAGAGATGGTTGGTCAGCATTTAAGACGAGGGATGGTTGTTCAGCATTTAATTTGAGGATGACCGGGCCCGCCGGTCCCTCGCGCCACGGTGACTCCGGCTGCCGTCTCATTGATTGGTTTAGCTGCAGATTAAGCAGAGTTGATTTCGTTTGTTACTTTGTTCCATAGCATAAGTCGTGCTGGCATTTGGACACGTCAGGACAACTAGTCAAAACCGGTGGTTGTCAGTTAGGTTAATAAAGTCTTCCTTTTTTGGTTGACCGTTATTTATTTATGATTTTTTTATTTTATAATTTGCACCTGTTTTACTCGGAAAAACGAGAAAAATATAATTTATTAAATTAACGATAACAATTTGAAAGAATTTGATTCGCTTCACTAAGATCGTATTAACTTATAATTAATCAAACCATTCCATCACAATGGCCTTCGAAGGGCCACCACTGGAAGACTAGTGACCCAAACTCAATCTTTTATGAATTTGGTGTTATGTTGTCCCATTCTTTTTAAATTTATATATTTATTTGAAAAATGTATATTTTTCCTAATATTATAATAAAAAATTGTATTTGAAAACCATTGTAAATATAATGGAAGAAAAGGAAAATAGTGATTTGAAAATCATTTGAAAACTTAATATCTTATAAATCATTTCAAAGCTTTTAAAAGAAATATAAACATCGATTTAGTGAAAATAAGCAAAAGAAAATCCTTAAAACATTTGTATCTAATGTCATGTTCTTACAATTGAAATTTCAATGAGTCAATGTTATAAGAGTATATAAGACAACTATTAATCTACAATAAAACAAGTGTAAAACATATGGTTGTAACAACTTCACAACTAATAGTAGAAGTTCATATCTTTAAAATCAATTATCATCATCTTAATATTTATTTCACTTTTGTGGCCCTGTATTAAGACTCGTCTTAATGTGAAAGTGTTAAGTAAAAAGTATGCTATGTCAACTATTATTAATTCACTGATAAAAGCACGCATGCAAATATAAAGCACTATAAATCATGTCATACTATATGTAATGGTTAATTTCAAAAATTAAAAAAAAAATAAAACATGTGAATCTACAAAAGGATGGACTATTGTATTACTTACATCATACCAGTATGATATGCTGGTCATATCAATGTGATTACATGATATTCACTAGGTCGTATTAGGGATTAGATAGATGATTTATAACAAACAATAATCATAATAATCTAATTCTTATTTCATATTATATGATCTATAAATTAATTATATTTATGATTTCACATTATATAATAAAATATCCCATATTGTACCATACGACTCCTACCTGAAGTTAGTCGGACAACAATTCGCATAGTTTATCTCCATTAAAATTTCAAAAAATGTATTATACGAGTTAATCCATATTTTTTACTTGTATGATGTCATTTGACCTTGATTATACTAGTTCGATAAAGATCGATTGAATCAACAATATTGAATAATGATATATACTCTTATTAGATTGTCTAATGCACACATTGTATTAGTACAATATATGTAGAAGAGTAATATCCCCTTTGATCGAAGTTCTGTCATTGGCTCTTGTTGCATACCCATACCATATAATCTAGACAACCATCTAGTATGATTAGTATAATCGAAATGATAATAGTCTTTGTCCTTTATAATGACATCTCAAATCTTATAAAATATATTTCTTTATCTATCCAAACAATCATTATATGCTTTAGAGAGGAAAACATTAACAAGTTGTTACTTTGAAATGCAGTTTTCACAAATTAGGATTAAAAACTTTTTTCTCAAAGCTTCTCCTCTTCTTTTTCAATCTCATCGAAGTGGCATCTTAACTCAAGATTTGACACCTTAAGCATTTTGCTTCACCTTTCGAGCTCCTCCTTTCCCTGCGCTTACTTTCTCACTTGTTTTTCAAACACTATAGTGGCTTTTAGGCATGGGAGGAAGCTTATCCTCTCATTAATATGATAGGATAAATCAGCTGCTATTGAATAATTGTCTTTCATATTAAATTTTTATTTTTAAAAGTTTGTTAAAAATCCAAATAGTCTATAGAAAACTATAAACTACATATATGTGGATTTCTTAGTATGAGATCTTCATAATAACATATTTAACTTTTAGATATAAATATCATCATCTTGCACACTTTTGAGACACCAAATAGACAACATTTTATAGTTTTGAAATTGGAATATATATATATTCAATGTATAAATCTTAAGTTTGGAAATAAATAATTGAGATCAATTTATCAAGTTCTTACAATATTAGTACGACAATAATATTAGATTAGTGCACTTTAGTAATAAGTAGTTTGACATTTGTAAAGCCTCAACTATATAGTATGATATGATTGATCATACTATAAAATGTGCTAATAGTAAATAAAAATGAGAGTAATTTATTATGTTAAGAATAATAGAGCTTATATAAAAATTTTTCTTAAAGAGAATTGAATAATTATTAATAATAATTAATATAAATTTTACAAAAAAAATTAAGATAGTTGATAAATAAAAATGAAAAGTGATAGAAGTTTTATAAAACCATTAGTTAGGCAAATCAAATGTGATATAAGTGAGTTACTAAAAATTATTTATTATTATTATAAAATATATGATGATGCGAGTATTTATATGATATAATATTTCTTATATATATTTTGATTGTATTATAGTATTTTTGTGACTATTGATATATATATATATATATAACTACACATCATATATAAGTTATATGATGTTGTAAATTAAAGCACATGATAAGATAAAAAATAAAAATAAAAAAAGAGAAGTGGCTCGTATTACTTGAGAAAAAATACATTATCTGATAATGACCTGATATATGTGATATACCTCACTCTTTGTGCATGATACTCATAAATCAGAACATGGTATATTAGAGACCTCGACACAATGACGATAAGATACTACACTTATAGGTGTCGTGGGTAAGCAGAGATGGGGCTTTGATAAGTTAGTGGTTTTGCTTCCATGCCAACATTAGATGTTGGCTATAGGAGGTAATGACTATGCGATGATGCCATGAGTACTCAGAGATAGGGCTCTGATGTGTCAGAGCATTTCGTTCCTTTAAAAGGATAGACTAGTGATGGATGGTACTTTATCTTTAGGTGTCATGGATACTCAAAGATAAAAGATATGCTAGTGGTCCGATTTTCTTATTAGTACTAGATGTTGGCTATACAAAACAACGATTACCTAAAGACGTCATAGGTACTCAAAGATGTAGTTTTAGCATATCCAAGTGAATCATTCTCTTAGAGAAGAGACCAGTGATGATAAGATCAGATGTTTTATTTATTAGTGTTATTATAACAACTTAATAAATTTTTCTAAATTATTTTTAAATTTTTTTTCACATATAGAATATGTTTATATTAATTTTAAAACCATAAATGTATTTTCTAGTAGATTCCTAGAAAAACATCATAAGATAATAAGAGTCACATCTCAAATTTGAACACCTTATTATAAATATCTCCTCACAAACAATCCATCAATATATAATTGTATAATTTTAGAGACTATTTGAATTTTTAACAATTTTTTTAGAAGTAAATAAAAAGTAATAACATAATAATTAAAAAAAAAGTAATTAACCTATTAAGTAGTGATCTTATCAGAGAGGATAAGCCCCAATATTCTTAAAACACCATGATAATGTTTGGGAAGTAAAGGAGAAAACAAGAGGATAGGGAAAGGAGGAGCTTATAGAATGAAAGGAAGTTGTAATTTTGTCATTTGCAATTCTTGCACTATTTGAGTAAGAATGGAAAAGGAAAAAGAGAAGCTCAAAGTAAAGAATAAGTTTTTAATTTAGATTTGTGGAAATTGCTTTACAAGGTAAGATCTCACCATGATTTCCCTCCCTAAAGCACGTATTGATTATTTGAATGAGTAATGAAAGGGATTTTGTATGATTTGAATTGTTGCTTTGAAGTATAGAGGCCATCGTGGTTTTGATTGTACTAGTTGTATCAGATGATTTTTCAAATTGTATGGTACAAGCCTATAATAGGAGTCAACAAAGGGGTTTTAGTCAAAATGATTACTGGTATTTTATATGTATCATATTCGTATAAGGCATACATTAGACAATATGATGAGAGCAGATAAAATCACCCAACATCATATGTCTAATCACTTGGTAAAAATAATTAGGTGCATTTCTTGTACTAATACGATGCATAAATTAGAGAGTACGATAAGAGCAAATAACATTGCCCAAGACTGTCTATTTAGTCACTTATTATTAAACTAGCACAATCAAGGTTAAGAAACTATGCATGAAATGATAAATTGTACAAGTATGAAACATAGATTGATTTTGTATGATATATTTTTTTTAACTACTTAATAGAGATTGATTACATGATTCATATTCTGCCTAACATTAGACATGAGTTGTATAATATAATATGAGATGTCATACCATTCGATGTAAAGTTAGAAATATAATTAAGGCATGGATTGTATGTTATGAAATGATAATTTAATTGGTATGATTATTTGATGAATAGGTTCATTATAGATCATCTATTCAGTCTCTGATATGACCTATCACTATCATGGAATCACATTAGTTCAACTAGCATATCATATTAGAATAATGTAAGTAATGTTATGGTTTAACCTTTGTAAACCTATGATTGTATAATAGGAAAGGATATATCATACTGTATGATGAGATGACTACAAATGAAAAGGAGAGTAAATTATTACTATATGATTAATAAAGTTTTTAAAAATTAATTTCATAATATAAATTAAATTATTATTGATAAGAATTAATACAAAATTTTATAAAAAAATAAGAAGAATTAATAAAGGGAAAAGAAAAGTGATGGAAGAGACTTCACTTAATCATCAGGTAGGCAAACCGATTAACTTAGATGTAAGTGGTTTGTTGAAAATCCTTTGTTATTATTATGAGACACATGATGATTTAAGCATTTATATGATATAATATTTCTTGTTTATTTTATGATAATATTATAATGCTTTATTATTATTATTATTATTATATATGTATATAGCTAGTTATACATGTATAGATATATAAGTTATATGCTATAAATTATAATATATGATAATATAAAAGAAAATAAAATAAAAATAAATGAAATGAAAGAAAAGAGACTTATATAACTTGAGAAAGACTATAGCCCTATCAAACAATAACCAAATAGATGTGATATACACCACCCATAGTATCGTGGCACTCAAAGATGGGTCCATGACATGAATTTCTTAACTTTGTAATGATGAGATGCTTCACTCCTAAATATTGTGGGTACTTAAAGTTTAGGTTATAGCATTTTTTAAGCACATGATGCTAGTAATAATGGGTAAGAGTTAGTGATGATAAGATACTTTGCTCCTAGATGTTGTGGATACTCAAAGATAATGCTTTAACATTTTGAGCGTCTCGTTTCCATCAGCATAGGATGTTGATGATAAGGGTTGGGATTAAATTATGATGAGATACTTTACTCTCAAATACTGTGTACTTAAAGATGTGAGTCTAACATTCTAAGCGCTTTGTTTCCCATCAATACAAGATATTAGCATTAACGGATAGAACTTAATGATGATGAGATACTTCACTTTTTTATACATGGTACTCATAGATAGGCTATGATATTTAAAAATTTTAAGATTTGTGACGACGAGATATGATATGAGATTCTCTAATATTGGGATTAACGTCATTAAAAATTTTGGGCTTAGAGAAAGAAGAAATATGCAAACAGAAAATGAAAAAAACTAAGACAAAATGTAAGAAAAGTAAGATAAAGTATTATATGCTTATTATAACCTGAAAGTATATCTATATGACCATATATATATGTATTATTACAATACTTTTGTTACATATCACTATGCATTTATTTATTTATTACTCTACTTTATTTCTTAGCTATTTTATTTTCTCTTTATATTACTTTACTACATATAATTAGATATTTTTTTGTAGAGGCTATTATGATTATTTCTCACTTATATTACATGATAAGATGTTAATAATCACAGTGTTAAGCGTCTTTAAAATAGTTGAGATATTGATATGCTTAATAAGTATAAGGGATGTTATGTATGTGTGTGTATATTTGTATTTTTTTAGATTTTTGTATTAGTAGTAGTTTCAAACTTATATATAGTGTGACAACTAAGTTTTAGTATGTTGTTATTTTTTTGAGTTATTTTGAGGTCTTTGTGAATCCTTATATTACCTTACCCATTTTTGTAACACGTGTCATCATATTTATACTATAAGTTTTGATTAATCCTATAAAGTTATTTTTATAGATGTATTTTATTAGGTTGTATTAATTGATGTTGGGTGTAGAATGGCATTTAAGTAATAGGGCCATAATTTATTAATGATTAAGGCTTATCATGATGAGATTTGATACAGTATCCTTAGGCGAGCATAGTTGTTAAATAGTTTAAGTGTGTTAAAGTTGTAAGATAAACCATTTTGTAGTTGTTATTAACATAATGAAATTTGCATTGCAAAAATTTGAATGCAACTCTGAAATCAATACTATAACATACTATAGAAGTAGATACAAGTTTTAGTAATATTTTTTTTATTTTATTGATAATGATGGATATCAATTATATGGATATTTTATTATTCTATATATATGAAATAATTGATGTTGTATAAGAGAAAATATACAAAATCTATGAGAGATTCTGTCTATTTCAAATTTGAAATCTAGAAAAATTAAACTTTTTGAAGAATAGATGATACAAATTAGAAAATAAAGTTGCTGTAAACGAGAGAAGCATAATCACATTAGTCTTATTAGAGCATTTAAAGATTTAAGGACTTAAGTTTGATTAACATAATACTTAAATAGTTAGAATCCAAGAAAATGAAATATGTTTTATTGTATGATGTTACACTTTGCTATGATATTTATAATATGTTACTTAAATGTTTCAATTATATATTTGCAAAGTAATGTGATAAAGCATATTGTATTAAAAATTTCATATTATGATACAAGATAAAATTAGGAAATGTAAATCCTAGTAATGAGGTTACCAATATCAATAATAAAGACATACCCTTTTAATAGTTTTGAATGGAAAGGGAATAACTATTTGATGAATTGGCTAAGTTTATTTTATAAACGAGGAGTGTAGCTCTAATTGTAAGAAAATTTAAGAAAGAGCATCACATAGACAAGTTAGTTGAGTAATTTCTTAAGCAATGTCAAATATGTTTTTTCAGATGTTATAGATCTTATGTAGGCTAAGGATTGACTTGATAATAATTAGACATTATTTGATTATATGATTTATCATACAAATAGAAAAGTCTCCTTGGTTGCCTTTGTAATGAAAGACATTTTAAAAAATCTGAAGACTAGCCAAAAAGTGCTAAAATTTGAAGATAAATCAAATTTAGAAATATCTTGATAAGATTTTGAGAATGATTTATATCTCAATCAATAAAGAACTGTATACTACATGAATTGCATAGATTGTATCAATGAAGCATAATCATAACAACTTAAGAGCAGAAGTTTTCAACCCTCATAAAATATGTTCTTGAGATTATGGCTATAAAAAAACAAAAGTATTTTATATTAGTAAAAGGGCTTCAAGTTTTTATTAATGGCTCCTTTAGATTTTTCTTTATATAAAGAATTTGTAGAGTTAGCTCGTTAAGCAGAATAAGACTAAGTGGCAAAGGAGATAAGAACAAAATATAAAGAAAAGAAAGAGATTCAATTTTTCATCCAAAAGTGGATCTAAATTAAGAAGCTAATCACAATGAATCAGAGCCACAATATTTTGTAGCTCAAACTAAATTAAGAATTAAAAAAACCTCAATATAAAATTTATATGGAGTTCCATTAGAGGGATTGTCTTTGAGAAAAGCCAATTAGTTACTTTAAGTGTTGATAGATCAGCTCTATTACTATACATTATCCTTTAAATAATGAAGGATAAAAAGAAAGTAAGAGGCTAATTAGGGAATGAAAACTGTTAGGGGTTTCATGGCAACAAAACCTAGTAGTGTGCCTCAAGATGCATATGAAATTGAATACAATATCAGTAGTTAGTAAAAATATTTTCTTAACTATTGAAATATAATAGTTATAAGCTTTGGATGATGCTCAAATTAAAGATAAAAATATCCAACAAATAAAGTCTAAACTTATCAAAGAAATGAAAAACAAACTTTAATTTTACTAAATAAGGGGGTTTGTGTTATAAAACTAGAACATGCATTCATGTAACATGAGAATGTAGACAAATTTTGTTAAAAATGGCTCATGAAACAAAATATGTAATACATTCAGATATACCATGAGTTAAATTTTTTTTTGGAAGAATGATATAAAGAATTATCTCTATGATTTTATGAGAGTAGGTGTATAATATATAAAAAAGTGAAAAGATAAAAACTGATACCAAATGGATTATTGTAATCTCTTTTCATTCTAGTGTGAAAATGGGAGAAAAAATTGATAGAATTTGTAGTTAGATTATCAAGAGCTAATCAAAGACATGATGTAATATGGGTGGTTAATAGATTAATAGATCAGCTTATTTTTAATTATTAGAACTACTTATAAAGTTGAAAGATTAACATAGATTTATATTGATCTTATAATCAAATTATATAGAATACTAAAAACAATTATATCCAATTGAGATTCTAAATTCAACTCACAATTTTGTAAGAAAATACATGAAGTATTTAGTATCGAAGTTAAAATTTAGACAATATTTCATCCTTATAGATGAATACATTGAAAGAACTATAAAGGTTTTGAAATATATGTTGAAATTATGTATATAAAATTTAATAATAATTGAGATACTTATCTGATATTATTTAAATTCACTTATAATAATAATGATCAATCTAGTATAAGAATGATGTCATATAAGGGACTATATAACAAGAAATGTTAGTCATTATTATTTTGGTATGAAGTAGATGATAAAAGCTTAATCGGGGCTAATATTGATTAATGAACTATTAAGAAGATTCAAATAATTTTAGAAATAATTTTGTCAGAAGGAATATTTCAATGATAAACATAAAGAGCTGTATTGTAAGAAGAAAAACATGTTTTACTAAGAGTAAGCCCAATGAATGGTGTAAATATATTTAGAAAAGAAGAAAAACTAAATCCAAGATGTACTATATATTTTCAAATGCTAAAAAATGTTGGAGAGGTTGTATATAAAATAACATTATCGTCATATTTGGTTGGTATACATAATGTGTTTCATATTTTTATTTTAAAAAGATATGTTATTGATCTTTAACATATAATGTAATATGATTTAACTATTATAAAAGTACAATCAAATGTAACTTATGAAGAGAAACTTATAAGAATATACCAAAAAGATCAAATAATTAAGAAATAAAATAATTTAAATGATTAAAATATAATGACAAAACCTAACTAAATGTGAAGCTATATAATAACTTGAGGATGAGATAATAATGATAAATTACTCAAATTTCATGACTCTTATAAAGAGGGAAGAATTGTAACATCATCAATCTTTAAATCTAATATCGATCGAACTATCTTATAAAACATATAAAATCATTAAAAAATAAAAGATTTTAAAATATAAAATATAAAATATAATTAGATGGAGTGATTCGAAAGTAGTCTAACAATACCTTTTTTTTATCTGAAGGTTTTAGCATTATCATAAATTATTAAAAATAATGATATTTATTTAATGATTAAAATACCTAAACCTGATTTCGAAGTTACCGAAACCAGGGTTTTATCCGTTCCCCTTCTCCGTGGCCGACGCCATTATGCCCGACGCAACCCTATGGCTTCCCTGCTTGTGCGAAAAGAGAATGGAAGGGTGTAAAGCTTGATTTAGGTAAGGGAAATGTGTTTTCCGTGCATCTTTTCTTGCTGACGCTTTAGATTTCGTAAATTGTGGTTGCATGCTTTGGGTGGGGGTCGGTTTGCTCGGCATAGGAGTGGAATCAAGGGGAAACAGGTAAAATTAAATTTAAATAGCCTTTTTGTCTTTCTAGGAGGTTGCTTGGACGAAAACGCCGAAAAAGCTCGAAGATTTGAGTTCGGTTAGTTTGGGATCAGAGGAGAGAGAAAGTACCACAGGAGATAGAAAGTACTGGAGGATAGATTAAGTGCTTGAGGAGAGAGAAAGAGGAAAAGAAGAAAATACAATAAAAAATTTTAGAAAGTTGAGTGAGATAATGCAACTTTAATATGTAATTGATAAATTATAATTCTGCAAATTTTTTGTATTGAGTTAAAGCATATTTTTGATTGATAGATTGAATTTGAAAGGTAGTGAATTTGATTGGAAACAAAGAGATAAAAAAATGAGAAAAGCATTGAGTTAGGTACTATGTTGTAAATCTTATATGTGTGTGTCTGATATAATATTGATTTGTTATAGATATGAATTTGTATGTGAATATTACATAGAGCATATGATATTGATGTACTATTATTGTGTTATATTATATTGCTGTGTAAGAATTAGTACTTATAATTAGATATATGTCTTGTATATTGTGATATTAAAATATGGATTTATTTAGCATGTATAATTATGTAAAAGTGATATTTTATGTGCTATTATGATACATACATTTAGCTAAATATAATAAATTATTAAAATCATGCATTGAAGCAAAACAAGAAAATTGTCAATGGAACGATCAAAAGGAATGAATAATTAGTAAAATTATAGAATATAAAATGTGCTATTCATTGTAATTAGTGGGCAATGAGTCATAAGATTTGGATTTGTAGGTGTTAATTGGTTAGTGGTCAGTGCGTCACAGGGTTGAAATTTGTCGTTGTGAAGTGTCTAAACGCCAGTGAGCTACATGATTGAGATTTGTCGTTAGGAGGTAGTGAGTGTTTAGTGTGTTATATGATTAAAAGTTTTATCAAAGATATGATCTTTGAAAATATTAAGAGATTGAGCTTGATTGTGTATGCAAATATGATATCAATAATCAGTGATTGAGGTTTTCATTATATCTAATTGAACTGAAAAGATGATAGTGACTGTTTGTCACGAGAGTTGGAGTAGTAATACAATCATTATAAGGCATACTTAATTAAGTGAAAAGGGCATTAATAAACGAGATTACATTATGAAAAATAAATAAAACAATAAGAAATTGTATATGTTATTTATTTCTCATGTTCGTATATTGTTTATAACATTTTATATTTTTGTTATATTTTAATTCGATTGAGATCTTGTTTATTTCATTTGGTTAATGTATACGAGTAGAATTTGCATTTGATTGTCCTAAAATATTTGTTTATTCGTATATTTATTTATTGTTAGAGATAGTTTATTGAACTTAGACTTAGCCTATTTTAGTAATAACATTTCAGTACATTAGAGTCATAGCAATGGAAGAACGTTAGTGAGCATAGCATCTAAATGAGTTTAGATATGTTAAAGTTTTGAGACAAACAGTTCTGTAATTTTTTATTGAATGTCTGTGTTGTAAAAATTTGAATGTTACAATGAAATCAGTATCATGACTTTTTATGAAAATAAACACGACTTTTGATGATGGTTTTTCGTTGTATTTGTAGATAGTTTTAGATATAAATTGTGTGGATGTTTTATTGTTTCATATAGGTAAAATAATTGATGTTGTATAATAGAAAAAGATAAAATTTAAGGAAGATTTTATTTGTTTGAAATCTGAAATCTAGAAGAAAATCAAAATTTTAAAAGAATGGAGTGACTTAAATTAAAAGATAGAGTTGTAGCGAGAGAGAAGGGTTATCACAATGATTATGAATTTTTACATCACTTTTTTTCATTTTAGTGACATGCATACCTATTTTCATTATGCAAGCTCTAATTAATATGATAAATTTGTATTAGAGACGTATTGTATAGGGTTGTATTGATTTATGTTGGAGAGGGCATAATAGGTATGATAGCGAGATCATAGTATTTAGATTAAAAAAATCAAGACAGATTCAAGCAAGATTGTGAATCTTATAGTACGATCAAAATGATCATATCTATACGATTAGTAGAAACTGAACAAATATTGTAGGATAGCTAAGACTATGTAGCAAAAATCAAGAAAACGTCATTACCTATTCCAAACAAGCTTCAGGTAATTTATCTATATATTTTAATTTAAGACCATTACATACATTTAGATGACATGATAATACATTTGTAGTGGTAGATATTCGCATTTGAAATTTTTTATGGCATGAACTTTAATGAATATATTATTTTAATTTATTTGTCATCTCATTTGTATTATGATTTTACATTTTTATTTGCACATACTTTTAAAACTTTGCATGATGATGTTAAACAATAGATAGAGTCTAATAATTAAAAGCATTCTAAAATAGTATATTAAAGTTAAATTACTAAAGAAGTTAAAAAAGTGAGTATATTTTAATGCACATTTGTCTTGAGAGATTTACCTTTACTATATACAATAAATTACGTGTGAAAGTTAGTAGTCTTTTAAAATTTAAAGAAAATTAAGGATGATGTTTTATCCTTGACTAACCTCTCGACATGTATATAAGTAATGTTTTTAATGTTAAAATTTATTATCTTTTGAAGTTATTGTTTGTGAAGGAAATTTGTAAGAAGAATTCCAATGTAGGTGATACAAAAGTTGTCTGTATGCTTAAAGACTTGATTTCAAAATTTTTTGATGTTGATTGTATTTTGGTTGATGAGATTTCTTTGAACTACGATATTTTGCACATGTTTCCAGTTAGATGATAATATTAGCCACTTTTAGAGGACACGTGCATGACTACGAACGATTAACAGATGTTAGTTTCGAACCTATTTGAAGGCTACTTGAATTTCAACTCTATGTAGTAAAGTTTTTCTAAGCGGGAGAAAACTGATGTAGGACAAATATCAGTAAATGACTTACATAAGCTAGAGCTTATCCCAAACATGTAGATTGAGCTAGAAGATGATTCTATTAATCAGAGAATACATAAATACCAAGTGATGCATAAGGTGATTGTCAGGGCTTTGACCAAGGAGCTATAGCAAAGCAAGCAAAGAGCTAAGATTCTTATTTTGGGATAAAGTTTTTATCATTTTTTATTTATTTTAGTTTTATACTTTTTAGTAAATAGAAAACTATAGATTTGGTGAGTTTTTATTAATTTTTGAATTTGTTATGATAGTTAATAGTTAGTAATTGATTAGAGGGTTTTAAATTTTAAGTATCTTATCCTCATAGAGATAAAGATTAAGTGAATCTATCTTATTTTTTTATATTTTATCTTCATAAATATAAGGATCAGATGAATCTATCTTATTATTTTATGTTGAGTCTATAAATAACTTTAAAGTCATATAATTGGAGATTTTTGATGAATTTAAAATAAAGCATTCAAGAGTTTTGAATTTAGAAGAGCTAAATTCTGTGCTTGAAGAGCACAACCTTATGTAAAAGAGTAAAGTTTATCTCCATTTGCTATCCTTGTCATCCTCATTCTGTTAGATAAGTTCTTCCATCACATCTCTTATTAGTTAGAGGTTAGTTTCCTACAAAGTTATTGATGAAGCATCGATAGAAGATTGCATGTAGCTAGTATGATGAGAATTCATCTTAAAGGGCCTCAAAAGGAAGCTTAAATGAATAAATTGTTTCCTGTTGAGGGAGAATTTCTCAACTCGAGGCATAGGTAAAGTTGTTGTGGAAGTAACTTGGCACCATCCCTTACATTGGGCTAGTCAAAAGAAGAATGTCGCTCTAAACTTAAAGAAGATAACAAAGGAGGTGAGCAAATAGATCATCTGAGTGATCTTATGGAGGTTAGTTATATATCAGTGAGGCTTTGAAGATAATGTCTTGTTCATGGTCATGAATGATATTATATCTCAAGATAACTTGGTCTTGTAAAAAATGACACTGTTTTTGGGGGATTCGAGGTTCAAGAATACAAAAGATGGGGCTTGTGCCCTTAGAAGGTCCATGAAGCTCCTTGATGGTATTTTTGTAATTTTGTTTTTTGTATTTGCAACTTGGTTTTGAAATGAAATAATGATAATTTTTTTGAAAAGTTTTTAGGTCTTTCAAACATTGTAATTTCTTGGATTTGCCAAAATGAAAGTGCTTTTGGAAGAGTCAAACTTGAAGAATACAAAAGGTGGAGCTTGTGCCATTCAAAGGTCCAAGATTTAGTTTTTGAGGGTATTTTTGTAATTTTATTTTTGGTATTTGTAATTTTCTTTTGATAACTTACAACAATTATAGAAGTAAAGTAGTGATACTATTTTTTGAAAAGTTATTCACACCTTTTAGACAATCTAATTTCTTGTAATGTTCATGAAAGTCGTCTTTTTGAAACCTCAGACTTTTGGATCGATGCACTTCTTTGATCAAAGCGCAGTAGCAGCCTTTGGTTATCGAGGCATTACAAATCTTGATGGATCAAAAATATTTTTTTTGGAATACCTGACAATGAAAAGTCATTGAGGTTGGCCTTTTAAATCTTTGAAGCCCTTTACATGGGCCTTTATCTCTTGCTCGTGGGTTGCTTAGTATGTATGATACAATTGTGAGGGGTAAAGGAATATGGTAAATCAAATAATGCTCTCTCCTGAGTCCCTAAGTGTAAGTGTAGGTGATATTATCAATGGAGAGTGGAAAAGTTGTTGAGTCAAAAATTGCTTTACTCTAGTCCTTGAGTGTAGGTGATATGAGGGATGGGAAAAAACGATCAACTAAGAAAAAAAGCTGATTTGAGTTAGAAGAGTAGGTTTTTGTTTTGATTATAAATCAGATTTTTATAAAAGATATGATGTGAAGACAAGACCTCTTGAGACCTTCACTTGATAGAATAGAGGTGAATAAAAGAAAAAATAAGGATAAATTGCTTGAGACTTTCTAGAGGATAAAGAGGAAAAAATGGTGATATGAGGGAGTGGAAAAAAATGGTCAGCTAAGAAAAAGTTGATTTGAGTAAGGAGAGAAGTTAGGTTTTTGTTTTGATTATAAGTCAAATTTTTATAATGATATGATGTAAAGACAAGACCTCTCGAGACCTTCACTTAATAGAATAGAGGTGAATAAAAGAAAAAATAAGGATAAATTGCTTGAGACCTGCTAGAGAATAAAGAGATTTTGGGATTGTACTTCTTGAGACCTTCATGCAGTCAATCAACGATGGAGGATAGATTTAACGCTGCAATTCTTGAGGCTTTCATGTGCTAGAAAGAGAGATAGTCAAGATTGTGCTTTTTAAAACCTTCATGTAATGGATTAATGATGAAGGAGAGAAGAAATCAAGACTAAGTCTTTCAAGACTTTCATGTTATAGAATAATAATATAGAGAAAAGATGCAACACCCTAAATTTTTTTTATTATGTAAACCTATTTAAATGTGATTAATGTAGTTGTTGGTATAATTATCTTAACATACGAGTTTAACATTGATATGACAATTCAAATTTGAAAAGCAAATGGTCACCTTTGTGATGTTTTTTGTAAATCGTGCTATTATGCAAATATTTTAGATTTAAAAATAACTATGCATTTTGATATAGCTTGTTGATGTAAGTTTAATGTCACTTGTTTCATCTCTTTTGGAGCCCTTTTGTAATTGTTATGAACTATTTAATTTTAATTATTAAAGGAGAAAATAAATTATTTAATTAATATAATTATTAAATATATTAAAAACTAATGCCTAATTGACCCTTTGCAATGCCTCCTGCATTTTGCTTTTCTTCCTCTTTGCATGCATTTGGTTGGCTTCTCCCATGCTCAATTCAAAACCCTAGCTTTCACACTCTTCGTCATTGTTTTGGTCGGCCCCACAGCGAGGGGAATCAATTATTTTTCACAACTCAAAAGTGCAAATTTTCTTTCTTATGCTTATTCCTCTTTTTTTGAATCTGCCCTTCTGATATTTGGCAAGGTGACTTCAAGTGATTTCCAAAACTCTAGTTTGTGCTTGATAGTTCTCCGATGAGTTTGTAGGGTAAACTAAGGTGAATTTTTCTAGGGAACTTGCTGTGCGGTTGTTTTGAGAAAGAAAGCTTCGAAATTTGAAAAGGGGAAACTGGAAAACATGAGAAAAAGTAAGGTAATTATTTCAGCATGTTTTCTTTAAAGTTGATTTAGCTTTTCATTGTTAAATTGCACAGAATTCAAGTAAAGTGAGTTTTTTGTTTGCATACTATTGAGAGAAGAGTAGTCTTGTTTTGAAGTAGAATTCATTGTTATTCTTATAGAACAATGAGATTTTGTACAAGCAGAAGCTTAAAATATATGTTTCATGCCTAAACAAAATATGCTAAAATGATTTAGGAAAATGTGAGAGAATAGGAAAATAAATACAAATGAAAATGTTGAAAAATATTAAAATAAAGGAAATGATATAGAATGTAATGTTGATAAGAACATGTGATTTATTTATGTGTAGTATCAAAGAAGGAAGTTTAAACTAAGAAGAATAATATTAGATAGTTCAGATAGATAAATCTAATAATTGTGTTACAAGTGTATCATCTTAGTGCACAATTTCTTCTCCGGTTATTTACCTATCTTTTATGTCATGTATTCTCGATATTTATCTTTTTAACATTATTGTCGATAATTCGCATTGTCATTTGGTTCATGAAATCAGTTTTGTGTTTTATCACAATGCTCATATTGATATTAACTTATTGATGGTATTTATTGATATATTTATTGTTATGTGTTACTATATGATGGATGAGATGGTCAGTAGAGGAGCCATGATGGTTATATAGTGAGGTGTTGGATATATGATACGAGTTGGCTTATCTAGCCAATAGACTCATGGGTTGGTGATTCTATTGATGTAGATTTATTGAGCCCTTTCTACAGGTTGTTGGTGACTATGATATGATGACACAAGTGATAGTGTGAGATGGTGGAGAGCATGCGTATTTCAAATGTTATTCTTCATGAGCTTCCCTTGTATGATGACAGCTTTAGTTTCCATGATGCCATGCTTCAATGCATTGTGTTTCAATCAATTGATTTTACTTGGATTGTATCATTGATTATGATTATACTCATATAGGTGTTATGTAATTAATATTTCATATTGCATGTGCCATTCACTGTACATGTTTAATGATTTGTTTTGTAATCCTACCTATTGTTTATTATATATCCTTTAGGATATATTACCTAAGATTGGAGGATTGTCATAGAGCATCAAAAAAAGCTTGTTGGTGTGAAAATGAAGGCCACTTTTGATGAGCAAGACAACCCAATGTTCTCGATCAATGGTTCCTTTATCCTTCCCATTTTTTTCTGATGTATTTTTTATTTCTTGTATCATGAGGATTTGAGAGGCCTTGATTTGATCTCGCTTCCTCTCATTGCAGTACTGGAGCTCCTGAAGTCTTCTCAGATGCGGCATGGTTTGCGGCATCGGGACTACACTCGTTATCGGTATGTGTTTAATACACTGCGATACATATTTAACACCAGTGAATTCATACATACAATATTGGTAGGGATGAAGGTCTTTAAAAATTATACTGTTGCCTTGAGATTTAAATGCAATGATACTTGTGCACATTGAAATAATTTGCCTATTAATGTTGCCACTGATGGAAAGAATTAAAGAACATTGACTAATTCCTTTTTTTAATGGAAAGTGGGTCTATTGATGATTTTTCCGTTCTGAAGGAAATCTGATCCTTTTGTGATATTGTTCTTGTCTCATTTCCTGTTGCTTTTTGTTTCTTAAATTTGTTCGTTGTTAAAGAAACTTATCCTCGTGATCTTAATTGATTAGCTTGACCATGCAATCTATTGAGTTGAAGTTTGCTAAGGAAATTAATCTGGTACTATTGAAGGTTGTTGTAAATCCTAACCCGACATCCAAAACCATATTTTTCAGTATATTTCAATTTGTATAAATTTGCGAACTCCAGTGCATTTTATTATCTTTTGTTTCCCTATTTTTACTCTCTGTATATTATTTGACTCTAATAATGTTATGTAACTTCAATGAAATTCTCCTACCTTTGAATTGCAACTAAGGTACTAAAGTCAAGTTATTCTTTTTAGGAGATATTGCTCAGCACGTTTGAGAAGATTATACAGATCATTGAAGTTCAAGCATGGGCGCGGCAAATTTGTAAATAATGAAATTACCGTGTCAACAATTACAGAAGTTAGGTATGATTAATAATGCACTATATTTCAAGTACTTGAAAACCAATTTTCTCTTTAATTGCTTTGTTGTACATACATATTTGATTTCACATGCTCATTCTTGTATGAATTGGGTTGAGGATGGGTGCAGTAAGAAGTTTCTTGATGAGCATCATCATTTGCCTTTTACTTTAAGTATTGTACTTTACTTAACTAATCGCATTTTCACCTCTCGATGTTAACTCCAAGTCTTTTATCTTGTTAAACTAAAAATATGTAAGCTGGGCATTCTTGGAAATAAACTGTGGGTTAAAGACACATGATATGCTATTAAAATCTGTCATGAGCTTTTCTCTATAACAATCGCCATACGTATTGTAGACATAACATTTGTTAATATAAGGGAACATTAGAATTATTCAAAATGGCAGATGGTGGCACCTTTTGTGAAATTATGAATTTTCATTATATATTTAATGTGTTATCAATTTATTACTTATCCTATGCAGTCTTATGTTGTTAGAACAAAAGGCTTGGTTGGGAAAGCATCCAAAAAATTTCGACTCAATTAATGCACGTTGTCCTTAAAATTAAGGAGATCATGCACATATCAAATTTTTATGTGGTTTGACCATTTTCTATAACCATTGAAGTGGAAGGGGTTGTTCCTTTACCAAGTGGCTAATAAACATACATATCAAATTGTTAATTAACATAGCATTTGACACAAGGAATCCCCAAACACCTTCAAGCAATAAACCCAATGAGATGTGATAGAAAATGTCATAGGGTTCCATATTATGATGCATGAATTATTAACAACTTGTCCAAACCACCCTTGGCAATAGTTAGAGTAAGACGATAGCTGTGATTGCCTAAAAGTGGCCTAGTAAGCAAAAAAGCATGAAAAAGATCCACTTTGCAACAATTTAAGTGACTAGATTACTCTGGCATTGATCGTGAGACCATCCACCAGTTGATATTTACTTAAGTGTTGATTTATTTTGTGTTTAGATAGAAGCTTTCATTATGTCACCATTTATGGTGATAACTTATTTCGTTTTTATTCTTGGCCTTTGTTTATAAGTTGAATTAGACCTTTAGTCAAACCTAGAATCGACTAAACAACAATTTGATCAGGGGCTTGATGCTATGTTTAGGACTGTTTTGTTGGTCAATGAACTTATCACTTGGTTGAATTGGGAATCAACTGATCTGACAATTTGATTGAACATTCAAAACAACGTACTTACAGATTTTCAAATAATTTTATGCATTTAGGTAGATTACCTTCAAATTTATATTATGATTTGTTAGAAATGGTTCTTATGTAGAGTCATAGTCATGTAAGGTAACTATGTTTCAAAGGAATTTAGTATTTCGTAGTGGTTGATTGTAATGAAATAGATTAGAGATGGGGTAACCTTGTTTTACTACTGCCATCAATCAATCCTCTCGCTGATTTATGCTCTCATGGATTTGTTGAAGGGGTAACTGACATGGAGAATTTCAATTATCTTCTTGTTGTTCTACTTTTGCCTTGGTTTTGAGTGTCTTCTCAATTCTAGTCATTGAAAGACTGATTCTTATGATACTTTGATTGCAACATTGTCTAATTCTCTTGTGAATTGCTTTCAATCTAATTTCTTTGTGATAGAAAATGAAAGGGTATTTCATTGTTGGTTTTTCGAAGAAGATAAATTTATTTTTGCTATGGTTTTGCATATTTATTTTGATAAATCTTAAATTTCCGTATGTTTCTGCAAGTAAATTACAAGAAATGCTGTGCAAATGTGCTTTCTTTTTGTATAAACCTATAGGTATAATATACCCTTAATCATAAGACCATTGCCAATAGTATATTCTCTTGAATAGTTCTCATTTCACCCAATAAGCACTTCTATTTGCTATGCACTAGATTTTTTTGACTAGGATAAAAGTTACCTATTAGTTTTAGCATAATAAAAGCTAATTTATTTAATGATTGCATGGCATAATCCACATAATTCTTCTAGGTTCTTTATCAGTTTATTTCAATTCCATTTGACAATGTCAAACACATAATGATATATTGTGTAGCTATCAATTTTTTTTGGTAATATATGAGAAATATTTTAATTTCAGATCGCGTGCATGGAAAATATGTGCCGCCATGTAGTCTATTATCCTTTGTCTTTATTTTAGTTCGTCTTTCGCATTGCTTTGGTGGTTTTTGTCTTGAATTCTTGCTATTATGGTGGCACAGAGGCTCATTTCATATTTCTTTTTATTTGAATGCTACAATTTTTTGGTAATGCCTGCTTTTTTATTTTTTTGTCATTTTTTATTCTATAGAACTTTTAAACCTGTTTACATAACTTGAATGATGCCAGTCTGTATGCCTAACTTGTTTTTATTTGCTAATTTTCAATAGGTATCTCCATATACTGCTTTACATGGCAGAAAGGGCTTGGAGTCATGCAATGGAAAAAAGGCATTTGCCTGATGGACCAAATGCACGACAACACATTTACTTACTTGGTAGATTAAGAAAGGCAGTAAAATGGGCTACACTTTTTGCACAATTTTCTGCCATTAAAGGAGATTCTAGAACATCCTTAGAGGCTGAAGTATGCATCTTCTAGCTTGATATTCAGTTTAATTATTGTTATATGCTATGGGGTGGGCTACCTTTTTTTTTAAAGTTAGACTATGGAAAGCCTACTTGTTTGTGATCATATGTACTCAATGCATTGTTTAACTAGATGATTTGGTTGATAAAATGAAGCAACTCATGTGCTTGTGGAATTGTTTGTATTCTTAAGATCTCATCAAGTCATAAACCTTGCATTGTCCATTTTAATATGTATTATTAGTCAAAACCTTAAAGCAATATGAAATCTGTTTAACATTTTTCATGTGCAATAAATTTGTTGTTACTCCAGTGGAATGTGTTAAAGAACAACTTACTTTCATGGTTCAAGTTTGTTTAGCTTGTCTACTTCTTACTTGGCCTTTGTTTCACATTTCATGTTGCATGCATTTGCTTTGAAACAATTTAGTGCAACTGTTGTGATTGTCATCTGCCATTTTCGTCAAGTAATTGTCATATGCACTTTACTGTGTCCTGCTCGAAGCAGGTTGATTTTTTTTTTGTTTAGTGTACTTGGAACAGGTATGTTTTGGGGTCACTACAGAGTACGTACAATTTAATAAGGGTTTGTTGATGGTGCTGCTGTGTTTTGAGAAATATACTGATTGGAAGTTGCTTTTGAGAAGTTTCTTATGAAATTTGAAAATAAAATGTTGTTTGATGTGAGAGCAAGAGCTTTTTTTTGGTTGGAGTTGTTTAGCACAATTTTTGTCTTTGGAACTCAAAGCAGACAAAAACATCTTTATGTGCACATTGAAATGTACTCTAAAGCTTGTAAGTCGTTCAACTTTGACTCGGTTGTTGCTTTCTTTGTTTTGTGGTACTGGTATAGTGACCATTTTTTTAAGTGGCCATATGAGTGCATTATACTTCAAATATGGCTATTAATGTACAATATTGACTTATCATTTGTTTCCCTTAGTATTTTTGTAATCATTTTCAATCTTTTCTAGTATGCATGATTTTCCAGTCAATGTTTCAGTTTGTGTTTGATGTTTTTCCAAAAAATCACTTCTTTGATTTATCTATACTAAAAAATTTTCTTTTATGTTTAAATTGTGATGCATTCACTTTTCCATTTAAATTATGTATTTGAGGTGGCCGATCTGTGGCTGATAATTAGTGAACTTTTTATATTTTTGCCAGCAGACAGATTGAAGTTGTAAAGCATCTAAGAACCCTTGCTCAATTGTATTTAAGGTGGCTAAAAACTTGGTGCTTAGCGTTTCGTAATGTCAGAGGTTTAATTTTGTGCAGGCTTATGCTTCGTACATGAAAGGAACTCTATTGTTTGAACAAGATCAAAATTGGAGAGCTGCATTAATGAACTTTAGAAAAGCAAGGTATATGTTTATGCACATGAATGAGCATTCTGGTTCAAACTTTCTTAATCATAGCATTCTTGCCTGAGTGAACTGGGTGCAACTTTTGGATAGTCCTTAACTAGATTGCATGCATATTAAACTTACTATTCCATGCTGTGTTGAACTATTTTTGTGGGTTCTTGTTACTTTTTCTCTTGGAAATGATGCTTAACTTCTTCACATTCATTATTTTTCTCCATTTGCCATAGGGATGTTTATGAGGAGCTAGGAAAATATGGCAGTATCGAGAATCAGATTTTATGTCGTGAGCGGGTTGAAGAGTTGCAGCCAAGTATTAAATACTGTCTACACAAAGTTGGTGACTCAAACATGCAGACTTCTGAACTTCTGGATATTGGAGACGTGGAAGGGCCTGCTTTGGACCTGTTCAAAGTTAAGTTAGAGGTAAGTTATTTCGTGAAATCATAAGCTCAATTAACATTGCTAAAACTGTTTCATTTTGCTTGTTCTATAGTAAGTGCAATAGAAGTTATGTGCTGATGATGGCACTATTTCGATGTATCTGTTTGCTTGCTAAAACTGTTTCATTATATTTTTTTTTTTCTTTGTTCCCTTTTGTATAATATTGAATTTCGTAAATAGAATCATATTTTTCTTACTTATCCTTCATTGAGAGTACAGAAGAATTTATATGTGATTGTGGATTATTTTTTGAAGTTCTAATTTGAGAAAAAATCTCGCTAAATAAATTACGGAATAAGGAAAAATTGTTGTGGTAATATCTATAACATAAATGTTAATGTCAAATTTAATTGAAAGCAAAAACTATTAATACTAATTAGGTTTTCGTTGTTGCGGCACAGGACATGTGCTGCAGGGTCCTCCTTGTCTTATGTGCTGTCTTTCATTGCACAATTATTCTTTTTGTTAATTCCTTCATGAAAAGGTTGTATTCATCTTCAAGGTCTCCTTGATGTTGAATGATTTATTTTCTTGTGAGACTATGAATAGATCTCCTGATCATTAGGTAAACTTTGAACATACATTTTGAATAGAGAGTTATTTTTGAATCTTAATAATATCATAAGGAGACTCTATTAGTGATCCTTTTGCAAGAGGAGGATCTGACCAATTAACCTTTTTCATAGGGAATGTTAAAGCAATTTATCTTTTTCGACAGAAAGACACGTCAAATCGATGATCTTTTTTATTTGAAAGATCGAACTAGTGAACTTTTAATAGGAAAGATCTTACTAATCTTCACCAAACCTCCAACTGCTTGGAAGGGGTCCAAAGTTGAAAAATTTACCCATCTAATCTACTTGGTCCTCAAGGCATAAGTATCTTGAAGATTTTTAAGATCTCTTTTCTCTAATGCATTTTCATTTAGTTTAATACCCATATTACATTTGTTGTGCTTTCTAAGATCTGAAATTCTACTAGTCTAACAACCTTTTTGGCCTTTGTCAACAATTTGGGAACCTTTTGGAGATTGTCATCAAGTTCTACTTCATCTTCATTGAATTTTACCCCAAATTATTATTATTTCAATGATTTTTACCTCCATGGAATTCCAGTTATTTATGTAGGTTGGAATAAACCTTACATTAATTTTGATTGATTTTGATGGTTCATGGGAAATTTTTGTTGTTATTATACTTCATAGTTATTTTTGTCATCCTGTCACCTTAAGTGATTTTTATTGATTTTAACAAATTCTAAAACTCAAAAAAGGGAAAAAAAAAAATCCCAATCAGTTTATATACTTCTTGGAATAATTTCATGGTCGATAAGGACAATAAGTTGTTGCGGCACCACTTTGTCCAAGAGGTTTCTTGGTAATTTGGAAAATTTGGTAGTCCCATAAAATGTTATGACTAGCAAATGAAAATGTTGGACTACTTTTGGAAACATCCAAGCAATTTTTGCCTTTGAATGACTTGTTATTAGGTTTTAAGGGGTGAAGTTTGGCCAAAAAGGTTTCTTATTTAAAGATCCAAAAAAAGATAGTACGTTTTATGCATATTTTTTGTTGATATGTTGTTTTTATTTTAATTAATTGAGTTTCTTGAACACATTTCCTGCAATAATAAAAGCTTAAGCATTTATCCATGTAGTCGGTTGAAAATTTGTCTTGATTAGGTGAGCATTGTGTCGTCTTTTGCTTATGGGTGAACAAGGGCACTGGCTTGACATGTTTCAAAAGCAGATGAAGCATGGATCAATTGATCTATGGGAAATTATTTGGACAGTTGAAACTATCTTTTTTTTTTGGTTCATCTTCAACCTTGGTACATGGATGGCTGGGTTATTGGTTGCGGTTGTTTGAATAGCTAAGTATTTTTTGAAGGGAGGAACAACAATCTGAGTTTTGTAGGCTGTAGTAATCCATTGGCGCCTTTTCATGGAGGTATGGAATTTTTTTATAGTGACGCAATTCTCAGGAAGGAGATGTAACCTTCGGATAAAAGGGTAAGGTTAGAAAGCTTGAGGTTGGCTCAAATGAGGAATCTGTTCAGGTTGAAGGATAGGTGGTTGTCATGGTTGTGAGAGCGTGGTTGTAGTGTCCGTGAGGCAGCTATGGTTGTGACAAAGGGGGTGGAAATTGTTTGGCAAAAGTCTAAGCTTTCCTTTATGCTTTGTGTTGAAGTGAATTTTTTAGACCTGGCAATGGGAGGCAAGAGCCTTTTTGTTTTTGTTTTTTTTATTTTTTTTTGAGAGATGGGAAGTTGAGTTTTAATATTGGATAAGTAATTGTGGTTTGATGGGTTAGAGATGGAAGCTAAGGGGGCATATGCAGAGCATGAGATGAGGGAAGAATTGAGGTTGTTAGAGGAGAGAGGAAGATAGGAAGGACAGAAAATATGCAGAGGATAGTGATTAAGAAAGAGATGGGAAAGAGAGAGAAAATGGGAGAGTTGGTTCTGGCCTGGCCTGAGTGACATGGTGCGATTTTGGATCATGGTGCTCTATTTTTTCTCTTCAGTAGGAGGGGCTTTGGCAGGTTTGCGGGAGGATTGGCCAATTTTGAAATAGTATAATGAAATATGTTGTTTAAGACTCTATCTCTCCGTTTTTTGTTGCATATTAAACATTTTTATTTCAATTCATTTCTACTTTAATCTGATCCATGTTGACCAAGATGAGCTCATATCATTTTGATTCTTGGCCGACACGTTCTAATTCGAATGAGCTTTGAGCAAACTTAATTGCCTCATTACAAGTAGTGTCTTGCATAATGATTACTAGTTAGTTCTTGGTAGAACTTGGACTATAAAAATCACACCATGAAAATTGGATGTTACTGCCTTGATGACACCATAAATCCTAATATTATTAAATTTTCTGAATGTAATGAGTGTTGATAGATTTTGTGCCTCACTACGTTATCTATTCTTTTTATGATTGTGGGATATCCTATTAGATAGGATTTTTTTTTTTTATTCAATCGCTCTAGTTTATCTGTGGTGGCACAATATATCAGCATTTGTAGCCATACAACCTGTATCAGCAGTCTTGGACAAGCCATATACGTCATGTTCACACGCATATATGCTTTTGGAAGTCAACTTGCAGTTCATTTTGAATGAATTATCTCTGTAGGGATTGATCATGTTCTATTCTATTGCCATTTGGTGGTGAATATTCATTTCAGGCTGTTATGGCTGAAGCAAGATCCCAGCAAGCAGCTTCAATGACGGAGTTCTACTGGCTAGGCCACAAATATCCAATCAATAATGCCAAAACACGAGTTTCCATTTTGAAAGGTTTGTAATGCTTCTCCAACATCTTTGAGCAAGCAGTTCATTACATTGTTTCTGCAGTACTTTTTATGTTAATTTTTAACAACTTTCATAGAGTAGCAAAATCTTCTTATTTTGGATATGTTTTTTTATTGTACGAGGAATTTTTCTTTCAGTCCCGTGCTTATGTTTTATTTGGTTTTTTTCTACTTCAAATTATCAGCTCTAGAGTTGGAGAAGAATTTAAATGGGCCAGCAGCAGATTCACTTCCAGCAGAAAAGCAATTGCCCATATATGATAGAATATTTTCTGCCTACCAGGAAGCAAGAGCATGCATTCGCAGTGACTTGGTATGATTTTTGTATGCTGGAAAGTTTTGGCTAATTTCATATGATCTTTTGTGACCTTTGTTAAGTTGTTATAACCATTAACTGTGGTTTTATTTCCCTGCATTGTTGTTTGTTCATTTGCTAACGTCTCAAGTCAGGCTGCTGCAGGGAGTGCAGACAATGTTAAAGTTGAGTTAAATGGCCTTGACAAGGCAGTTAGTGCTGCTTTGGGTCAGCGCACAATAGAGCGTAACCAGTTACTGATTAATATAGCAAAAAGCAAGATCACCAAGCAGCGAGATGATAAGAGTGAGAAAATTACAAAACCGGAGGAACTGGTTCGCCTGTTTGATCTTCTCATACAGGTAATAATTTCATAATCTCCTTGGTGCTTTTGGCAATTTGTTTTGGAGATTTGAATATGATTTTCTTGCATCAGTTTCAGTTCTGTAATTCTTTCCCATTTTATTTGCAGAATGCAACCGATTTATATGATTTGGTTAGTTCCCAAAGGAACATCAACCCAGAAGAGGAGACTTTTGCCAAGGAATTTGAACTTAAGGGTTTGGCTTTCAGAGCAGAAAGGTCTGTGATTACATGCTTTACATTTGTAGAAAATCTACATCTCTAAGGTGCTATAAATTGTATTATATCAAACAATAAGCTATCCTTGGGTATGATTGAATATCACCTTAATGCCCGTTGCATCACCAAGAGTTCATGGGTTTGAATCCAGAAAATAGGTTTTCTGAATGGTTTAGTTCCTCATATATGCACCTTCCTAGGCCTTGCTTTAGCAAGAACTCAGTGTCCATTGCACTAGCCTTTTGCTCATGAGAGGTCATGTTCACCTATTTGTACTAAATTGGCTAGTTAGAATATAGTTGTTGCTTAGTAAATCATTAGTTTGATAATAAATAATGTATTGTTTTTTAATCAAGTTGTCTTCTTGTGTTGCCCTTCGAACTATGTGTAGCTTTTTTTGCTGTAAAGTGGCCTAATATCTGTAATTTGCCTTACAGATGCTTTTATTTGGCAAAGTCCTACAGCTCTGCTGGTAAGAGAGCCGAAGCCTATGTTTTATTTTGCCATGCACGCCATCTTGCAGATGAAGTTTTAAAGAAGCTTCAAACTGTAATTAACCCTAATCAGGTAATTCACTGATCAAATCTGAATTCAGCTAACTTATGTGGAGGTCAAGATTGACATTTACATTTCTACCTATGAGTTCATCATGCAGCCCCTAATCAAAGATCTGAGGACCTTATCCGATAACTGTAGATCAAGTAGTTGCATCGAGCATGCAACTGGGATCATGGAGGAGGAGAGGATCCCTGAGAAGCTTTCCAAAAGCGTCTCAAATATTACATTAACAGAACCAGAAAAGAAGGTAACTGTGCTGTAAAAGATCTAAGAAGAGCAATTGCCTGACAGTTTCTGCTGTTTACTGTGGTTGAGCTTTAAATTGGTGCTCTCCTGTGTTCCAGGTAGAAAAATTCCTACTGGATAAGCTTGATTTGTACGAGTCTGCTGTGGGGGAGCCAGGCACAAAATCTTCTCCTTGTATCGATTCCTTTCCTCCTCCATTCCAAGCAGTGCCTTGCAATCCCATCGTCTTGGATATAGCCTATAGCTCAATTGAGTTCCCATCATTGGAAAGCAGGATGAAGAAAGATAAAAAGAGCATATTTAGCAGGTTTTGGGGATGAAGTCCAGGTCTCTTATGTCCAAAACTTTCAGTGGAGCATCTTCCTTTCTGATTTCTCAGATTTTGACTTCAATTAATCTCGAAAAGAATTTGAACCGTTTATTTTCCTGCACTCATTTTTGTTGAACCAAAAAAATCTGAATGCTGTGATCTCTAGATATATTATGGATCTTTTAATCTGCAATTTTACAAACCCATCGGTATTTTTCAGTTGATTGGGATTTGTGGATCCAAACATCGATCCAAGAATAAAACATTTTCAATCCAACCTGAACTATGCAAATGTTATTGATTTGGTTCAATTTTTTGACCCAGTGATAATTCATTCGCACAATCCAACCACAAAATAGGGTTTTTGGGGTGGATTATGATGGTTGAATTTCAGGTGGAAATTGTAGATGATGAGATGAAAAGTGGGATTATGAATGCGTTGAGGGTGCTCAAGCAAACTTGGCTGAGGAGCATTTCTATAGCTGGATGCAGCTTGATTAAAGGTACAGCATGAAAGCACGTCTCAAAGGTAAGAGTTATTTATTCTTTTGTGTTACCAAATTTTAGCAGCTTGGTTGATTTCGCAAGTGAACTCTATTTAAATAGCATTTGAAATAGTTCTTCAGATCTTGTTGTTTGGCTAATTGACAAAGTTCACTCCCTGAGGTGTAGTATGAAGTAATTGCATAAAGAAACGTTTGGAAAAATGTGTCTGGTAGGGACAAAGTTTGAACCACGTTGCTGCAATCTTTTGATTTGCAAGCACCATGAATTCAATGTAGCTTGAAATTGATTGTTTGATATTCAAGCACATTGATGATTGTGGTAATTTCCCATCATTTGAAACTAAGTGTTCAGACATCTGAGCTAGCTGTTAAGCATCTCTTTGTGTTTTAGAACCATTCATTTTATTACTAAAATAACTTTTATGTTTGCTAATTGCACCAACACGAAACATGTTGGGTTGAGGAACAAACAATACTCATTCAAATATATTTAGGTTAGAGACCAACTCTTCTAGAAAACAAAAACAAAACCTCTTATACTCATTTACCCACAAAAAAGCCTTTTTCTCTCAATCTCAACTATGCAAGAATAAATTGTCACTCAAGCACAACAAAAAAGTGTAATGATTAAGCAAAACATAAGGAGAAAGGAAAGGGACACTAGAAAGAAGTGTTTTTCTCTAGATTTATATGAAAAACTTAAAATCTAGAAACAAAAAACATGGCTATACAACCTCATTTGGAAAATCTTTGTGAAAACATAGAGATCACAATGTTTTTATCTTATATTGTGTTAATGCAAATAATTCTATGGGAGCCCAAACAAGGGCCATTAAAAGAAACACTCATCTACCCAAATACTTAAGCTATTGAGTTAGGGCTATCATTGTATTTACTAAAACTATTTGTTGAATATCGATTGTGATATTATGTTTTCTATGTTTCGCTCAAATGTCCATCTTATGTGCAAATCCCTCTATATTATATCTACTTAAAACCATCATATCGACTATGCTACATCAGCTGGGGTATATCACTGTGTTGGCTTTAATAAACCATCTTCTTCAGCTCGACCACTATTGATTTTGTCGAACATGGACTTTAGCTTTTCTGCACCATAACAAATAAACTCCGCTGCACCATATTAACTATTCGACTTGTTGACTTTATCTTCCCATAACTTTGATATACCATTGCTATCAGCCATGTCACCTTATTGTTAGTGCCAAACAATTGCAAACTAACTTCCAACTATGTCAATCCATCGCCTTCAGCTCTACAATCCTTTTGGCTCTATTGTACCATCACCAATCGATTATGCAAGCCCCATTTGGCTCTACTGAGCTCGCATGAATTGTCACTTAGTACAAAAGCCTTGCTGTCTCCATTGACTCTTGCACACTATATCATCTTTTTTACCTCATTAGCTTTGGTAAATCATTGGTTTTGGTTTTGTCAAATCACTTGATCTCTATTGTATAACACTTAATGTTAAGATGAGAGATTGAATGCCTCCTTGATTTGAAGTGCACTTAGAAGCTTAAAGAATATTGAAATATTGAGCCCCTTTTTTTATATTTTTGGCTTGAAAATTGGATTCAAAGTCTCTTTCAGAGAAAATTTTCTTTTTCAATCTCTCATGTCCACATACTTTTCTTTCTTAAAGATTATATGGTGATCAACCATCTCAAGGTCATCCATTGTCTCAGTAAGGAAACAGGACAAGAGGTGACGAAGTCCCAAGGGAGTGAGGTCTTTACAAATAGTTGCTGCCATCACCTTTTTTGCCACTTATACCCATTCATAACTAGCATCATTGAACTTAGGACGATTGAAAACAAATCAAAGAAGCTAGACATGAATCCCTTGGGATGACGACAAAACTACTTGAGCAGATTCCTTCAGAAATTTGATTATCAGTTTGCATGTCATCGCATTTGATGTTTGTAGGATCACCTGCATGGTCATGAATTCAATAATAAATACATTAGGGTTTATCTCTCCCTAATAGAACTGAACGGTTGAAATATTTTTGACTTTGTTGGGAACTCTTTATCTAAAATATAACGAGAAAGTAGGTTCCCCCACTAAATTTTTCTTCTTCCCCTACTGTTAGACTTCTTTCAATGGAACAGAAGTCAATTGAGCTCTCTACGGATGGGTCTGCAAAGTAGCCTACGACTGGTAGAGAGCCAAGATTGAAATAATAAGAGGAGATACAACGATTTCATGGTCATGAACTGAGCTTTCATGTGTTAAAATGTCTGTGTAATATTTTCTCCACCATAATCTGACACGAGCCTTCATACTTATAATTAAGTTTGATTTCTGAACAAAACATGTTCTTGCTTCTATAGTGGATCATATATAATTCATTGCTGCACTTTGATTCTATCACTGATGTTGGTCCATGATGCTACTCTTGTTTGTAACATTTAGGATTTTGTTACACTTCTTTTGAATTTTGTGTCAATGCTGCTTATGATAGATGAATGTTAGAATTTCTACATAGCCAATTTCTTTACCTGTTGATTTAATAGGTGACCCACATCATAGAAACTTAATATTTGCACCTTTTAAACCACATACAACTGAAGCACTTTAAAAACCTCTTAGGCTTGGCTTATAATTTAACTGAAGGACTTTGTGCTACTTGCTTCCATTCCATGGAAAATGTCGAAAACCTTATAGAATTACTATTTAACATGTTCATCTGCTACATTTTGTTCATGTATATTGTTTTTAGAGAATAGCATCTTGAGATAGAAGTTAGACTCAATATGCAAATACATTTATATTGATCAGCCTAAAAATCTCAAGATAATGATTAAGTATTATCTCTTGCATTTCAACACAACTTGATGAATATTCAATGTCTGACAATTTTCTATATTTCTTTGTTACATGACATTTAAACCATTTGGTGTTATGCAAGTAATCGATAGGAATTGTCACTTTTATATCAACATCTTAATCTATTGAATATGATTTGTTTATTCTGCTTGAAAATAGATGTGTATTAGTTGGCTGATAAGGTTGGAAAGTAATTTAAGTTATGTAATTAAATTGTAAGCCTTCCTCTCATCTTAATCCTTTTACCATTCCATCAATTTGTATGAATCAAAAGAACCCTTAACCACAATGACCATCCTTGTTAGGATTTCATTCCAACAAACTCGAAACTAGATGTCGAGCCTTCTAAATGAGAAGATGGGATTCGACTTTTTTCAAACTTCTTTTTATTTTCCTTCAAAAGTTGTTAGAAAGTTATGTAGCACTTCTTTTTATTGAACTCAAAATTGATGTGTTTAATCTTAATCATTTGTTTAGTTTTCATTTATTTGATAATAGTTATTATATTTTTCATAATAAAATCCTTTGATTATCTTAGCTAGTGTGCTTGAAGAAAGTAATAAAAATAATTAAGTAGTATAAATAAGAAACAACTACTAAATAAAAAGAGAGGCTTACTCTATGATAGGTGTTATGGCTTGTAAAAAAAAGCCCAACTCTTTAATTTTACTTGTATATTACCTTGCTTTAATTCTTTTTCATGAAGTTTGATATAAAGAACAAGAATGATAATAAACTTGTATTGTTTCATAATGAGATTTTTCAATATTATCAATTTAGGAGTTTTAATGTAAATTTTTTATTCTCTTTGCTCTAAATTTCTTTATTTTGTTCTTATTTATCATTTTTTTTGTTGTCATTTGTCATGTTAGTCTGAGATTGCATCCCTCATTTATTGACCCATTTGGCCTTTTTTAACTTCAACAATGCTAAAAAGCATGATGGTTGGATATCATTTAATTAATAGGTGAAATCAAAGTCCTTATCAAGCACATATGAGCAAACAATGCATAAATGAGGTGTGCATGCCTTTAATAATGTTCATATTACTCATGTATCTTTGAAATATGATGAGGTTTCTTCTATGCTTCACCTTTAATTAAATTTTAATTTACTAGAATGTATATTAAAACTTCATCTTTATTAATAAAAGTAAAAATGTAATAATTAAATTTACATTTTTTGTGTTTGAATGTCTATATATTTTTTTATACAATTATTATTGAAAATTATGATGATTAAAAATAAGTTTTATTTTTTTTTGAATATTATCAAAAGTTGTTTGATAAATATATTGTTGATAAATAATTAATAGAATAGTTTGTATAGAGTGGTAATTGATTTTTGATGAAAAATCAAATAGGTTTTTAAAATTTTTTTTGAAAAGATAAAATAGTCTTTCATTGAATTTTTATTATTTTATATTTTTTAAATTAATTAGTATTTTAAAATGTGATTAGATACTTTTAATTAAGCTTTGAAAAACATTTTTTTTAAAAGAAAATATTTTTGTATAATAATGTTTTATTTTGTGTCGCCACAATTTATGTTAAATCTAATTTTTTGTTTATCTTAAATTTTTTCTTTTGAAAAATCTGATGATGTCGATGAATAAATTTATTAAGTCAATGAATATATTTTAATTTGAAGGTATATTATGTTAATTTCTAAGATTAAATGATTAATCAACAGTCTAATCATGAAGGCAAAATGATGCTTTCTATTTTGCTTTGACCAAAAGGTAGATTTTTTTATATTACAAAAAAAAAAAAGCCAAGACCAATTATTATTAAGACCAAACGGGGGCATTATTGGTAATTGACCAAGGCTAAAGTTGGAAAATCTGTCACATCATTCAGTGCTTGGAAAACAAGCTTTAAAACTCGTTAATTGTGACATGTTATTTTTTTATATGTAAATGTTTGTCAATCATTATTTAATATAAGTTTAGACCAGTTGGGTTTATATATATATTCTTTAAAAATAAGAGTTTATTATGTAAAAAAAATCAATGAGAGAAATGATGACATCAATTCAAATATAAAGAAGAAACATATTATTACCAAATAAAATATTACACTAAATTTTTAGTATTTATATGTCGACAATTAATTTTCTTAAATAAAAAATTTGTTTTGTTTTATCATTATATATTTTACATCATAATCACAAATTTGTTGTATAGCCTAACAAAATAAGATTAATTTGACAAAAAATTTAAAATTATGTAATCTTTTGATTATTTTTTTTAAAGATGATAAGAACATACTTAAATATTGTAATATAAATTTAAGCTTATATATCACCATATTTAAATTATAAACAAAATATAGATTTATCAATCTTTGCGATACTTATGAATTTATAATTAAATAAAAGTTTGTCGTTAAAAAGGTAATTTTAGAAATATGTTTAAAAATATTTTAAAATTTAATTATAATGTGAGAAAAAAAAGTGAAATTGTATTTTGAAAATGATGATAAATCATTGATACATTAAAGAAAGGTTTTTAATAAGCACCTCCCAAGAGCTGCTCACTTTTCTCACGTGTTCCTCCAAACCCTAGAGTTGTTCTGAAAGGTTAAAACCCTAGCGTCCTCTCGATCGATCCATAATTCGCCTTGCTTTTCTTCCCGCGACGCCTTTTGGTGTCGTCGACTCCCTGTTTCGCAGAAAACCGGAGGCGCTGTAGAGTTTTTCTGCGATATTTAGCCGAAGGAGCGAGTTGCAGGTGGACTGCAGTAGAGCTTCCTGTGCAACATGGATCATTGGTGAGGAATTGCATGTTGTTTTTTTATTTTTGTTTATTTTTTTATTTTTGAGCGAAAAGAAGTCAGATTTGTATTTCTTTGGAACGATTTCGAAGTCTCAGATCCACCTCGTTGTCTTGATCTACAGATCCAACTAAACGGATAAATTATAGTTGTTAATAAGAGGAAGTTCTTGGCTGAGCCGTGGGTTTGAATTGATCTGAGCGTTTGGCCCATTGGTGTGAATCGTTCCAGATCGCTGATGAATTTGATGTGCTTCGGACTTTTCGTCGCATCTTAGGTGTTCTCTCTTAAATCTGTTATATTCCAACTACATCGAACTTTGAAAGCCAAGTTTTTGATGCAGAGAGACAAAATGCAAACAAGATCGAGAATCCATGCTGATACACCTTCCCACCAAGATCAATTTGATCGGATCCCAGACTCCCTTGTCCTCCTCGTCCTCAATAAGGTTGCTGATGTACGCGTTCTTGGCCGTTGCTCAGCAGTCTCCAAGAGGTTTAATTCTCTGGTCCCCCTTGTCCATGATGTATATGTCAAGATCGATCGTGTTGTGACAGTGGATGCCGATTCCTACGATGATGCCCTAAATCTCTCCTCCCCCAAACCCCGCAACCTCTTCTCCCATCTCTTCAAGCTCATGTTCCTCGCCGCCCTCAAACCCTTCTGCCATCCCCACCACCCTGGCTGTGGAAGCAAGCCCCTTCTCCCCCAACTCTCCCACCACTCCCCAGCCCAAGTTCTGAAGAACTTCACCCACATCCGCCACCTGCAAATCGAGCTTCCCGCTGGCGATGTGGGCACCGAGGACGGCGTGCTTCTCAAATGGAGGGCCGAGTTTGGAAGCACGCTTCAGAATTGTGTTATACTGGGTGGAACCAAGATTGAAAGAAAGCCCGAAGAAGGCAATGAGAACATCCCGTCAACGGAAGACGACGGGAGCATACCCGAGTCATTCTACACGAACGGCGGGCTGAAGCTTAGAGTGGTCTGGACGATTAGCTCCCTCATTGCTGCTTCCACCAGGCATTATCTCCTCAGGCAGATCGTTAAGGACCATCCTACGCTAAGAAGCTTGGTCTTAACTGATGCAGATGACCAGGGAACACTGACCATGAGTGAGGAACAGCTCAAGGAGTTCAGGGAGAAGCCCTTGAATGCTTCAACCTCAGCGAATCGAACCCAGGTCCCAGCCTCAAATATGAAACTACGGTATGCACCATTGCTTGAGCTGCCCAATGGAATGGAGTTGCAGGGAGCAACCTTGGTCGCCATCAGACCTTCGGGAGAGGGAAGCAGCAATGTAGGTTACAGGAAAGAGGCCGAGGCCTTTCTGTCGGGTGCATTCGATGGACCTTTCAGGCTTGCTGCGAAGACGCTTCTAAAGCGTAAAACTTACTTGCTGGAGATGAACGGGTTCTAAACATTCCAGGCTTCTTTGCAGGAAGGTTTGGCTGATTGCTATGAGTTGCAAACTGTCTTCTTCTTGGATGGAAACATCTTTACTTGCCTTTGTCCCATGTTGTGTGCCTTCTCTTGGCTCACCTGTATGCTGTACAGCAATAAAAGCTTGTTAATCCAGAATGTAATTGAGAAAAACTATGCATGAAATGTGACTTCTTCTTCATTGTATTGGTTTTGCTTGCTGCTTTATTCCATTCTCACCATATTGCTGAGATATATGAAAGTTTTGGTTTCTGGCTTACAGAAAGAGGAGACTTTTAATCATATTGAAGCAGTTCTTGTAAAAAAGTGGTCAAAAGTTTGATTTATCACATTTAAAAATGCATTTTTTTTAAATTTAAAACCAAAAATATTTTGTTCTTTTAAAACAACAAGATAAAATGATGCATCACAGAGCTAATTAGGCATTATGATTTGAAAGAATTTCTAAGATAACATATCTGAGTACATTGTTAACAGGAGTATATTTCACTAACCAAACAAACCTTTACAAGTGAAGAAAACTAAAACAAGAATCAACAACTATTAAACTCGTGTTTTCTTCTCAGGCTGCTTATTATTCTTCACATAGATACAATCAAAAGAAAAAAAAGTTAGCCTTTATAGCCCATTATTATGCAAAAACGCATCAAGGCATGGTTGTTGTCTTTACAATGGCATCATTTCCGGATTTCTGTAGTGTCATAACGATCACGGGCTTCATTGATGCTCCTTTGAAGAGCTTCATATTTTGCTAAAGAGGACTCGGCAAAAGACTTCAACCGATCAAAGAAAACAGCTAAGCAGGACTGCAAGCTATCATAGTTCAAGCTCCAATCAACTGTTTCTTCTTCTCTCTGGATCTCCTCGTTAACTTTTCGCGAAAAGGACAGGGTAGATCTTAGGCCACCATCACCTCTTTCGGTGCGAGGCAAGAATTGAGCTGCAACTTCAATCAGCTTGTTTATGGCATCTTCGACTTCCTTCTCGGGCAGCTCTTCCAAAAGCTTCAACCAGTCTTGACAGGTTACGAAAATTGCAGGGGCAATGTCCTTTCTCGGTGAGAACTGCAATGACTTTCTCCTTGTCGACTTGTTTTTGGCTGCAGGGGCCATCAGAACACACTTCAGAAGCCAGTTGTTAACTGCTTGTAGGTAGAACTTGTGTGCTGAAATCCATTTCGTGAAGCTTGAGCCGAGAGACCTCAGCTCAAGCTGGAGAAGCTCGACAACCTGCTGATGTAACTCGGGCGATGCTGATACTTTGGTGCTGCTTCTGATGCATACATCTGAAATGATTTTGCTCTGGTTCTTGTGACAATCTAGCATCATTGCCCACATCCGAGTTAAGCTGAATTCGAACATAACATTTGAACAAGGTCAGGGGGACGATGGTCCCAATTGAAGGCTAAATAAGCATGCAAAAATCAATCATTCATCAATTTACACCATGACCTGCATCAAAATTTAAAACTAAAAATGCAAGCAAGAGAAGAGATATCTTGGTTTTAAGTTGTTGAGAACAAAAATGTTCTTAGTTGTCAAGAGCCCATTTGCATAATTATACAAATAATAACAATTTATATGATTATTTTTGAAAAATATTAAGAAAAAGATTTTAAAACTTTATTATTACATTAATGAAAGTACAGATATCTATTTTACTATTTTGAGAGCATGACCTATGAACACACTAAAGTAAATTAAAGGGACCCATCTGCTATTTACATAAACTTCAATACAGATTATGCCAATTTAAACTTTCCAAAACATGACAGTTATCCAGAAGAAAAGAACTCATCCAAACTTATGGCAAAAACACAGAAACAAGTACATGCTGAAGTGCAGAGAGGATACTAATCACACAAAAAATGTAGTAAAGAAAAGTGGAGATAGAATCAACTAGAGTTGCATAGAAAACTTACACTCCAATCAACTCTTCCAATTGCGGCTGCAATTCCTTGTCTCGCAGCTCTTCAATTGACTTGGATATCGAGTCAATTCTATGGATTGCAACGCGAATTCTTGAGTGCAAATCCTTCACAACAGCTCGAGTTTTATCAATCTTGTAGGGGCTTTCTGCTCTGGAATCCTGGAGTCTTAGCAGTCTACATTTCAGGTCATACTCCCTTCGTATGGCACCGCTTGCCTATAAATTAATGATAAAGATGTAACCCTGTTGAAAATTAATAGTCCTAATGAATAAACAAAAAGATCTTTCTGCAGCAATCATTGATTTTGTTACAAGGGACAAAGAGGTAAACAAGAAAGCATCTCTACAATTAAAAGAGAACAAAACACAAGAAAAATTAACATACACTTCTAGCAGAAGTTCAAAAAAATTGCAGACCAATGATGAAGTTGAAGATAGGATAAGATTTTGCAAGCCTGGACAGGTTACCTTCACTTCATCGTAAAGCTTTCTCTCCCATGCATACAACCTATCCAATGTTGAGGCATGACTACCTGCATTCATGCATGTGCTGCTCAAGAGATTGCTGGTCAAATCCTCAGCATCATCATTTGGAGCAGCACCAAGAGGAATTCTTGATGGTGAAAACCTTGAGGACATTGAACTATGCCATGTCAAGTATTTCATTTCATTCGATGTTGGAGCTGCATTTAAACCCAAGTAAAAAAATCAAACGAACAATTAATAATTGAAAAGAATGAAAAGTGGAGCTACCCTGTGCAAGTTGCACTTCTTCCTCGCAGCAAGTGAAGCACGATGCCAGAAATATAGATGCTTTTGACTTGTATGCTGTACGAAGAAAAAAATAACAATTATGATTAGAAAAATAAGAAGGGACATTGGCATATGTATGTCGATCAATGAAAACGGTTCATTGTTCGTTCAGAATAAATTTTTCAGACAAAAAGCAAAATGTTAAATGTGCATGAAATGTTGTTCTTGTAACGTAGTCGCATCCTTTAAACAGGATTAAAAGCAAGAAAGATGTTTTCTCTAAGTTTTATAGTGAACCAGCCAATCAATATTATGTAACATATTACATGGCTTATAAAAAGTTTACCTTTTTCTTCTGTAAAAATTGGCCGGTTCTGCAATTTGTTTGCCTCTAGCATCCTTGGAATTTCCCTTCCAGAGTTGGAAGCCTTTATAAATAGAACTTCAATCTCTTTAAAGCAGGATATGATGTCCTCATTTGGTTTTCTTTCTGATCCAGGTTCCTTCTTTCGATTCAGAGGAAGTGCAACTGCAGGAGTAGTCTTTATCAGTTTCATCGTGGAAGTTTCCTCAATTTGATGTATATCAGTGTCAAGAGCATTACACTCCCCATTCATGTGATCTGTTTCGGACACAACATTGTCACCATTTGCCAAGCCAGGAGAAGCATTTGTTAAATTTTCATCCAATTGAGTATTTCGGTTTCTATAAATTTGAACTAGAGGTTCATTAGATGCTCCGTCAAAATCATCCGCAGAATCAAATGAATCGCCATTTTTCGCACGAGTTTTATGTTCATTTTCTTCTTCCAGCTCTGGAATGCCTTCCTCCTCCGTAAGACGCCAAATGTCATCAGCATTATCAAACCTGTGAGAAATAACCTTCCTATCCTCAATGGAAAACTGGCTGTCTAGTGGATGAAAGGGGACAAAATAATCCCATTGTGGAGGAGAATCAGATAACGGAGGAACCTCAGAGGAAAGATTCTCCTTGGAAAGTTGTTCTGAGTGTTTTGTTGGAGACGAGGCTTCCACAATCACTGTTTCTGGAACAGGGGGTCTCTCCTCAATTGTCTTTGGAGGAAAGCTCACATTTTTCATATGGTTCAAATGAGAAGGATCTTTCTTTGAATCAGATTCCAAGAACATCAAAGGAGATGAAGTTTGTAGTGTTGCCGTGAGTAGAACAGGTGATCTCTCCTCAATTGCAATTGAAGGAACCCTGGCAGTGGTCATATGGTTCACATGAAAATTTCCTGACAATGGAGTTGAAGGACTAGATGAAAAAGGTTCACTAGCCTCAACATGCTGCGAAACAGATGGGTTGGAGTTTGACGATTGCAAGGTAGTTTTTGGAGAGATCGTCTGTGGATTAGGCATTGCAGAAGTTGAAGCTTGCATGCTTGATTCGCCTAGTACTACATGCACAACAAATTGCCTAAGGCAGACTCCTGTGTTTCTAAGGGAGTCAACATATGAAACATGTGACGCAGCAAGCAAGCATCTTCCATCAAGAGCTTGTTTGACAAAGTGCTTCCTTTCACGACATAATGCTAATGCCTTGTCATCTTCGATCTTAGAGTTTGAAGCTCCCATGTCTTGCTAAAACACCAGAAAAATTGGATCATATCTCCACAATTAAAAAGTATACCAAGGATGGAAATAATTGAAATTCTCTCTAAATAAACAATATAGATTTAAAGTCTATGCAAACAGTAAATAAGAACTAGTATCGGTAGGTCCATTGGTAAAGCTAATCATTCACAGAAAAAATAATTACGAGATTAAAAAAATCAGTAAACCTTAAAACAAAACACAAAGGCCTTAAGAATATTAGACTTCAAAGCAAAATAAATTCAATGGAGGTCAGAAACTGATCCAATTCAGCCACTTCAGTAGTTTCCATAAAAGTTGCAAGAATGTATGCAGAAATAGTTTCAAAGGCACATGATGATTCTTGTAGAGCTGACTCATTCAATAAGCATAGTGGTAAAACTTCCATCTAACTTCCTACATGGGATAGGTGAAGAAGATTTTTATGCTTCTCATGCAAATCGCATCCCTCCTATGGAGGTTGAGCCATCAATTCTTGGTCTACCTTTGATCAACATTTCTAAAAGATGTGATACAATCTGTATGAGTGATTTGGTTACCAAAATTATGAGAAGCAATAACAAAGCTAGCAATGGTAAAGATGTCTAGCAGGATCTTAAGCCTATTATGTGCCTTGAGAAAATGCACATTAATGCTTCTTCTAATGTTCTCTGCAAGGATGGTGTGGAGTCTTCATGGACAACTCGCCAATGGACCTATCTCTAAACGTCATTAATACTAAGGAGTTGGAGCTAGAGCATCAGCTCTACTTCCAAGACTGCAAACATGCAACCAAATTATCAATGCCTATTGGTGATGCAATTGGGTCGGTACCCTCGAGCCATGTGTTTGCTAGGGGATCAAGTGATGGATTCTAATGTGAATACTGTTGATTAACGATTGACTATTTGAGATGAGAGGGGGTTATCATGCCCATTGCTCTCCCGACATGACAAACACAAGAAACAATTGATCCTTAAATTAAAGTCATAAATTTTCCTCTAGTCAATGGCATATTTATGTTAAACAATGATGTCAAAAAGAATGCTTAATTTGAAAAGCCATTGTTGGCTATCTATTTAAAAGGACATTTCTCTTTTATTAAAGTTTAGCTGAATTGCACTATACCATCGATGAAATCACTTTAAGGGTGTATTTATTTGAAGAGGATTATTTACTTTTCCATTTCAAGTCCAATGAAAATAGAGCGTGTTTAATTACAAGAGACCTTAATTACTGTAGGAAAAATCTTAGGTTTGAAAATGTGGTCATTTGATTTCTCACCTTCCAAAGTTGCCTTTAAACCAATTCAGACTTGGCTCTAACACCCAACTCATCCATGTTATTGAGTGAATGAAATAAGCCTCTGTTAGATTGCAACCTAAGATGGGACCTTGGTTACTACAAGTATGGAAGGGGGATTTTAGGCCATGGCTATGTCAAGGTGAACTTAAGCAAACCTCTTCAACTCTGTACTTGGTTCAATGACAAATTTGGTAAATCTTATCAAAGATTAGAATTCAAAGGCTTTGCCATCATCTACTTCTCCTGTGGATGGGCTGGCCATTGGTATCCTCACCTGATTTTACATCTAATGATCTAACATCATCAATTCAAGGCCACTATGGATCACCAAATTATAAGAGTGTTAAGGCTACGCTGAACAATGTCCCATCACATCTTAGCCATGTTTCCACCACCTTGGGAAGCTCTACACTCCAAGCAAACCCATTATCGTTTTGTCTTTGATGCTAGGGAGGGTAGGGTTCAAAGTTCTTTTGCCAAAATCACATGCCCAAAAAGGTTGACCCCTAAACCATCCCACACTCCCTCCTCCTCTGCCTAGTTAAAAGAAAAGGCTAACTCAAGATAACCTTGGGGATAACTACAACCAATTGGCTACCCTTTCCCAAGATAATTTTGAAAGGCCCAACCAAACTTCTTCCAATATGAGAAATGGGATTGCCTCAAAGTGAATCCCTAAGAATTCATCTATCATGAACCTAGCCTTTACACCTCCAGTCTTTGCTCCTCTACTCCCACTCTAATTAAGGACACAACATGACCTAGATGATCCTCATTCTAAATTACTCCAATTAATACATGCAAGTTGCCATTTCCTCTCCTAGGGCTAGTTTATCTCTCTTTGCATTGAGAGGTGATGTTGAAACCCTAAAAGAAACTTCTATATTGGTCTAGCAAAAACACAAAAATATGAAACAAGAGACCTAAAATGAAAAACCTCATTTTTGTCAAATCACACTCATAACTAGCATCATTTTTTTGGATTGTCAAGAGGTCGAAAAGGATACCTTCCGTAACTACCTCTAGAATCTGATTTGAGCCCATAGTCGCCCCCTTGTCTGCCTTCTTGAAACCAAAGACCAAACTATCTTACACCAAGAGGTTGATTGGCTAGTTGGTTGAAATTAGGACTACACCTCAAGCTCATAGTCCTTGTCTTGTTTAACTTCTTGAAACCAAACACTAAACTATTTCACATAGGGAGGTCAATTGGCTAGTTGGTTGGAATTGAGATAACACTTTTTCTCTATCTTTTGGTTGATAAGATGGTATCTCATGCTCTAACAACCTAGTCATGCCTCTTCTTAAGTTCCCTCACACAAGCAAAATATTACAGTGGAATTATTTTATGGGTTGGGCCAACATTAGACCGTCACAACAGTTTATGCGAATTACAATCCAAATGTCCACTATACCCTTTTCAATTTCCTTTCGTCATATCCTTGAGAATTCCACTTCGGCCTTAGCGTGGGTGGGGTTGGTGGCAGCGGTTCGGGGTGGGGACTTCATTTGTATCCTTTTGTTAGTAGAGAGTAAGGGAAGTAACTCTTTCTCCTTTAATCAAGTAATGTAAGAGTTTCTTAGGTGTCTAAGAATGACACAATCAACTCTTTGAAGAACCAAAGTACACCTTTTGCAACAATAAAAAAAGAATGACACAATCAACTCTTTGAAGAACCAAAGTACACCTTTTGCAACAATAAAAAAAGAATGCTAGGGTTTGGTTTTGTCTCGAAAAAGTTCAAATAAACTCTGAGGGGATCCTTAATCAACTCACCTCCATTGGCTCTGACTACTACATTATCCTCCTTAAACTAACTAGCCTATCCTTCAAGCCTACCTCTCACTAGTTGATGTTTGAAAATGTCCGGCTTTATTTTTTTTGAGACCAAGAACATTGTCGCTTGAGCTTGGTCTGGTCCATCCAAGCTTGGTGTTGGGTACTTGGTCTCCCTCTGCAACAAACTCAAAAGTCAAATTGACTCCCTCCAACTTGAGTTTGGAGACCAGGAGTTGTAAGCTGACAAGCATACCAAAGTATGCTAACAGTACATCTTGAGCCCAACTTGAGACGTGGCAATGACAATAAGCTAAGGTTCATTAGCCCATGTTGGGAGACAAAAACTTGTCTTTTTTGCAGGCAATGATTGCTAGCAAACACATTAATCATATCTCTTCCATTGATGCTAAAGATGACACTCTCCTACCTGCCCAACAAGATATTCAAATAGCTTATTTTTTTTAAAACAAAAATAAGGACAAAACCCACCCTTGCTGCCCTTCAACATTTCTTTTTTGAAGCACAAGCCACCCTTCCCAATGACCAATCACACAACCTGTGTGCATTCATTACAAAAAGGAGATCCTTTAAGCTATTAGGTCCCCAGTCTTGAATCGTGCTCCTAACATCAGTGGTGATATCTCGAGTTCTTTTATCAAGAATTTCAGGGATATCGATGGAGTTAATTTTTTACAATCTCAAAATTCTTCAAACTAAGTAAAATGTCACAGTGGTGGCATGACGCGGTAGTCATTCTAATCCTAAAAATGGATGAGGCAATTTATCATAACCAATTTCTCCCGACCAATGTGTGCACTACTATCTATGAAATTATGGCCAAAATTATTGTTAATAAGATCAAGTCTTACTTAGGTCAAAAGCAGTGTTCTTTTTAACATTTTTTTCTTAGAAGAACATTTGCCAATAATTGTATCCCTACTGAATAGTTGTTTCACTAAATATGCTTTTTTGCTTCTTCATCTAGGCACATTGGCTTTTGAAAGCTAACACTAAATAACCTTACGTCAAAGTCAACTACACCTTTTTAATGGCCATGCTCAAAGCACTTTGGTTTCCCTAATCAATAGTGTGCCTAGGTCAATGAGTGTATCTCCAACCCTCGATTTGCTTTCTGTATTAATGGGGCTAAGACTAATTGGATTTTAAGAGTTTGAGGGACTTTGAAAAGCCATCCTCTTTCCCCTTATCATTTTATCCTAAGCTCTAAACACTTATCCTTGCTTATTCAATAGTGGATGGAGGTCGAACCCTCATCGCAATTCGTATATCTCCCTCCATCTTGCCCATCTCCCACGTCCTTTTTACTAATGATGTCTTACTTTTTGGCTTTACCTCATTCTTTGAGACATAAGAACTCTCCTCTATTATATGTCTATTGCATTGCCTCAGCCTAGAAGATCGACAACTCTAAAATTTTCAATATTTTTCCACAAAAGATCGCTATGAAATGCAATAAAGCCCTCTTGACGTCTCGAAAAATTGTCCTTATCAATATTTCCCTCACTATCATTCCTGTTTATTTAATGGCTTACACCATCATCCCCCTTAGTATTCTAGACACTAGCGAAAGACTTATCTTTAGTTTCCTCTGGAGAGGAAACATCTCTAATTAATCTCATCACTAATTTCTTTACGAGTCTTTGTACAAATCAAAAAGATCACCAAAGCCTAAATATCCATAAGCTTAGGAACTAGAAAAACATTCTTGTATCCAAACAAGCTCTTTGCAATCATTCCTCGTCACTATGGGTTGAGCGTCTCTAATCTAAGCATGATGGCCACAACAACTCTTTTGATATTAAGAGAGGCAACTCTCTGGTTTGGAAGCTCATTTGTTTGGATGGCTCTCTATGACTTTTAAAAACTCTATCTGAAAAATCACTAGTCGTAACCAAACTTCTCCCAAGATCACCAATTTGGATTGGCTCGTATTGACCAATGTCCTACATTTTTTAATATGGACACATTTTTGGCAACTTTAACCTCACTCCTCAATGAGGCAATCTCTAGTGTAGGTGCTGTTGCCACGACTATTGTTGCTTGATCACACTACATCCTTCATTGCTGCTATTGTACAACGTTTTGCTACTTTTGCAACATTATCTACAGAAGCTTAAGCAAACTAGTCTGCTATCTCTCTAGCTGCCTCTCTCTTAGGTGGCTAAACTAAAATCTGCTTTGAGGGCAATTCATCACTTATAATGGAGGAATTTTATTGAGCCCTATTATGGGATGACAAAAACTCTAGATTCAAGGATTGAGCTTATCTATCACAATTCTCCAATATTCATGTTTCTCATGTAATTAAATCCGCAAACAATGCAAAAGATTTCTTGTCTATGAGATTACCCTTTTGACTTTTAAGTCAATAAGGGATTTGTCCTTTTACTCTAATTTTTGTGTAATCCTCTCTTGCACCTAACTTTTGTTGATATATTATAATATACTACAACAAGTCTTTTATAAAAAACAAATTTTGGTTCAATTTGTTTTAGCAATTGTATTAAGAATGTTATGAGGTGAAAATACAATGAGATTGATAAGACTAGAATATGTAATCACAATAAAATATGTTTAATAAACAATGATCAAAATATAATATTTGAAATAAAATAAATATTTAAAGACAATTATTCTTTTATTTTTGTGAGTAAAATAAAAGTATAATAATTGAAAGTATTAAATGACAGTTTAAGAGTTTTAGTTTTTTATTTGAAAACTTATTAGTGAGTTCCGTGGCATCCACCACTCAATCAAAATGAAATTTTGATTGCATCCAAAAGGAAGTGAGTTCTGAACATAGCAAAGGGAACTCTAAACAAATATAACTTTTTTTCAACAAAAAGATAAAATAAAATAATCATAATAGTTTATAAAAAGAGAAGTGTGCCTAATAATATCCTACAATCCATTAGTTACATAGTTTCCATTAGTATAGTTCTATACGTCAAAAGTAACATTAGATATTCATGGTTATAAAATGACAACATACTGAAAGTTAGAAATAGTCATTCCTCTATTTGAAGTATCATATTGTATGTTGCATATGCACATATCAAGCATGCATATAATGCAGTTGTGCCTAAAATATTGTATCAATAGCATCAAAAACTGCTAAAATAACATACAAACTAATAGGAATCTACACTAAGCAATTATGCAACACAAAAAGCATAATACTCCAGCAATCAATTCTTGTTATTCGACACTATCAAGAGTACTAAGGCCCCACAAAAATTAAACAAATTCTAGCATTGCACAAAGTTGCATAAGATAACAGCAATAGCAATGATCCTAGTTTTATTTATATCATTCTAAATGTGTTGAATATCACAAATGATCAAAAAGGTCCCAAGAAACATTTCAAAGAAGTAAAGTGTGTTTGTGAATCAATGTCATTTATAAAATAACGAATTGAATTAGTTTCTGGTATTTACTGTAGCCAGAATGAAAGAGGTCTAACATTCAAAAGAAACAAAAAGAACAGGAAGTTGTAGTAGGCCAAAACAAGATCTATTAACCATACACAAACACAAAAAAAGGATCAAGATGTGAAAAACAAAGACAGAAAAATTTTCCTTGTAATCTTCGCATGATCTTTCAAGAAAAGCCTAACATCTTTTCCCCTCTACAAAAATAACCATTTCCTCTAACCCGGGCACTTGTGCCACGTAATACACTCCAAACTACCAAAGTACTTCCAAAGCCTACAAAAGCTGCATAATTTCAGATTCCAGAACTGAAATTGAAAAATCAGAAAGCTCAAAACCGCAAAAGAATGCCAAAAAAACCAGCTATAATCTGTAAGTTCATGTTTTGTGCAGCAATACAGACGGCCAAGACTCATCAACTCCATACAAAAAAAAAAAAACCATTGAACCATAAAATCTACGAGCTGAATGACACAGAACACTAAAGCCACCCGCAGCAAACCGGCTGCTAAGAATTGGGTAAGGAAAGACATGATTCTTTGCCTGTATTGATACAGATGGGTGCATAAAACCTCGCCTGTGGATCATGAGATTTTGTAGATTGCAGAGGAGGAGTTTCCACATGTTGAACTGCAAGCTATAACCATTTGCTTCTATTCACTAAGTAATTGGTGAAGAAAAACTAAGACGCCTAAGGAAACCACCATTAAACCTCGGTAGGGTGCTAAAAACCCAAGTAACAAGTTCCTCGCTCAAGTAAAAAAGTGCAGCGAAGCAACTGTCTTTAGCGATAAATTGAACTTTCCGTAGGAAGTAATATAAGTCATAGAATCAAATCGGATAAAGTGCGTATTCCATAAAGTGTGAGCTCAGACCAAAACAACTAAATAACAATTTTACTTGGCACAAATTATCAATAAACGACGAACATTAAACTTAGCTAATCAACCACACACAGTAGATTACCTTGCAACAACGTAGGGATTTGGAATTTCAATTGAGAAGAGAGAAAGAGAGAGAGAGTTTGTGAAGGCGGTGATGGCTGCGTTCCACCAGAGGCTTCATGCAAAAGGCATCGACGGAGAATGTGGATCCCTCGTTCTTCCCAAGGAATTAAAGCAGAGACCAGGTACTGCAAATCATGGAAGGGTGGCCTTTTCGTCGAAAAAAAAACCAACAATAAAAAAGCTCCTTTTATTTTGTGATTGACATTTTTACTAATCCAACCCCGCAAAGTCTGAATTGACAGACATACCCTTACACGTTGCCCCACCACAATTTCGTACGGTTACAAAGAATTTTTTGTAAAAGAAATAGAAAGAATGATTAATTTAAATAAAAAAAGAATTTTTATTATAGCAATATAAAATAAACATTTTATTTTTTTAATTTATTTATTGACTATAAATAAATCAAACATGTTTATTGTTAGATAACAGATAAATTAATAAATAAATAAATCTATCATTTTAAAATCTTATTAAAATTTATATTTGTTAGCTTGTCATCACCGAAAAAAAATTGATACAGTTCTTATCTATGGTTTCCTATTATGGTTTTAAATATTTTTCAAAAAAGAAAAATCTTTTAAAACTTAAAAACATAAAAATCTTAATAAATATTTTTTTATTCATTTTTTATTTTTTTAAAATTTTCTAAATTAAAAACTTATGTGCATGGTGAAAACAAACATACCAAAGCAACATTGGGAATCTATTATCGCTATCTGCTGTACTTCTTTTCTCTGGGCTCAGAAGAGAGAGAGAGAGAGAGAGAAGCAGCCATTTCAAGCTAAACCTGGAGAAGAGAAAGAGGAGGTCAATCAACTTTATTGCTTTTCCCAGATGCTTTATGGGCTGAGGACGAACCCTAAAAAGAGAAAAGGAAAGCATTATCAAAAAACTATTAAATAAGGAACAAAATCAGCTATTAAAAAATAATAATAAAAACAAATAAAAATGAAAACTTTGCCTTAATATTCATTCAAATTTCAATTTTTGCATCATCTTCAACAAGTAAAAACAATAAAAATTGAATACTTCTTCACAACATTTCATTAACAAACTTACTATTCAACATCTACAGCAAAACCAAACTTGAAGTAAAAAGAAAAAAAAAGAAAAGGATAAACTTCAAACGAAAGCAAGGTAAGAGTTTGAGTTGTACCTTTACACGACATAAAGAGCTGGGAGTTTTGGACTTGTGCTCTATTGCTGAGTCATGAAAGGAATCTTTACAAAGGCTAAGCATAGTAATCCAACGCCTGTGGCTGCCTATTTACCTTTACTGTTTTCATTTACTATAAAGAAAATGCCCAACATTAGTTTAACAATTTTCAAGGGAAGCGATTCATTTCCTTCCCAAATGTTCTCAGATGAGGAAGATGATGGAAGATTTTGAAGGGAAATCTCATGTTTGTTTGTAGTGAAGAAGAAATGGAGGAGGATTTCGATAGCATAAATGGAGCATGGTTACTTAGAGCCAATGGATCAAGCTTTTGTTATGTTTTTGGTTTATGTTTTCTAATTTGTTTTTCATTAATCCATCTGGTCATGGAGATGATGATTTGTATTCAAATTTAAGTGAACCAACCCGACCATCCTTAATGGGAAGAAAAATTAAGCTCATGGGATGGATATGAGCATAACCAAACCCAAACCCGACTTAGACTAAAAACAATTAACTCCTTTTTTCGATCTTCTCTTGACAATATAAACCCTATCTTTGCCATGGTCACATTGAATGAAGAACAAAATTAACATTTTCATTGAACTCTTCTTCTGTTACCATCATCCCCACGATTCCCTCTTTAATTCGTACTACACCATTGTGGATTTAGGATAGGGAGGGTACACTTATACTATTTTGTATAATGGGATAAATATATGTTTCAACTAGACATGATCCAAATCAACCCCATTGCCATCTCGACACTTTCTGTTTGTTCAATGTAGAAAATAAACGTATGCCAAGGTGGTTCAACAAATCAGAAGAAGCATCATGTTATGTTTTGTGTATATCATGTAAGAATAATACTTTTCTTATACAAAGATGTATTTTCTAATCCCAAACTACAATTCTTAAATAACACAAATATAAACATTTCAATCTTTAAAAACAACTAAAGATTTAATTAGCCATGTTCTCCATATAACTCCCCAATCATTGTATATTTACAAGCTAATGCAAGAGAGAAAGAGGTGAGAGGCAATGGTATGAAACAAAATACTTTAAAAGATACAATGAAAACACTTGAATTCAACTAAACTTACATTTAAATAAACCATGAATCTGGCTTTGAGAAGATGCAATTTCGAATGAAACGAGTCTTTCCAAGCATCTACCTCAGGAAAAAAATTGAATGCAATAAGAATTGAGTAAAAAATTTTCTAAACCCTTTGCCCCAAAGTCCCATGGCCAACAACTTAGCTCATTGCATCTTTATTCAACAAAGGTGCCACATCCATTTTCCATTGAATGGTATCATAATGAAACAGCTTTGCCAAGAACTGGATCAGTTGTTTAGAAATCACTTCATCATCTGGAAGGTCCATTTCTGTCTCTCTTCTTAGAGAAGTCACACCTTTACCTGCAATGCCACATGGTACTATATGCCTAAAGTAGCTCAAATCAGGATCAATATTGAAGGCTAAACCATGTGAAGTGATCCCCTGAGATATCTTTACACCAATTGCACCAATCTTCCTATCTCCTACCCATGCGCCGGTCTCACCCTTGATCCCTGGTTGAGCAATAACGCCATATAAAGATGCCAGTTGAACCATTGCTAACTCAAGAGACTCAACATACTTGCGTGCACCAAACCCTATATCCCTGAGTGAAACTATAGGATATATGACAGCTTGTCTTGGTCCATGAAATGTTATGTCACCACCCCTCTCGGTGAAATGCAGCTCTGCACCCATGGTTTTAAGATCAGACTCAGTCACCAATAGGTTATGATATGTTCGTCTCTTTCCAAGGGTATATGTTGGCGGATGCTGAAGGGATAGAATTGTATCTGTTACCATGCCGGCTTTCCGATCAGTGCGAAGTTTTTCTTGGAGCTTGAGTGCAGCTGAGTAGTCCACAATTCCCAACTTCCAAACCTGAAGCTTTCTTGAAACACTCATCTACTTCAGTCCCAAAGCATTTACCTATTTCTACAAGGGACCTCAGTTAGTTCAAGAAAAAGATGCCCAACAACATAATGCAACAACAAAAAGAGCATATACAGATGCAAAAATACACATCACAGCACAAAAAGGAAGAACAAGTAGGCAAAAGGAAGTTGATAGCCAAAAAAATGACCATCAAAGGTTAAGGGGAAAATTTTCATTTCTTAAGATCAAGAGGGAAAAATAAATAAATAAATAAAAAACATCACCATCAAGAAAACAATGAAGCACAAAACTCTGTTGTGTGACAAAATCATATTCTTCTCAAAGGAAGGAAAAGACCAATCTTGTGCCACTAAAGAGCCTCTTGAGGTGCAACCCAAATTTAAACAAAAGATAAGTTTGGCCAAATTAAACCTATATAACCATAACATATAGAGATATTCCAATAGCTTACAATGTAGAGCACAATTAATAATAAAATCACTTTAAAGCTGTCATAAAACTCACAGTCAAATGTCATTGAAATATAACACCTAACCATAACACAAAAATTATAAGATAGATGATACTATAGAGAAGGACACAAAATACTAAACATAAGAAACCATAGAGAAGAAAACAAAACACCACAAATAGATCTCTTCAAGCACCTTATACTTAATCTAAAAAAAATGTAAACAAGTTGGGGTGAATCTTTCGTTCTATCGGAAGATCATGGGCAAGGTATGCAACATATCTATTATATTATAAATAGGTTAATAAATAAAAAAGATGTGCATATACCATTGCATAACATCATTATCACGTAATAAAAACATAGATAATAACAAAGACAAGATGTTCTAAAAAAGATCTTATGCTTTTAGTAACATCAATTCTACTTTAAAAACAATCGTGGATACATAATACTCGATATAATAAGAAACAATATTAAATCAAATAAAAAATACAAACAATATGCATACCAAAGTATGAAAAAAGATTAATGATGCCAAATGGTAAAGAGAATTAATGAATCATGTAGCAGCATCTCCATCCACTCCCCTCTGTCTCTAGTCGTTAATGGCCTCCTCTCTTAGTGGTTGCAATAAGTAAAGGCTTTCAAAACCCCTCTTTGTCCTAGACTGCATAATCCATAAATGGATAAGGTAGAGACAAGGTCAAGTTGCAGATCTTACAACTCCACAGCTATGCGATAAGACATTGATCTATACCACGTTGAATGTTGAGAAGATAAGTTAACTTAATAAAGAAGAAACTTTTAATTGAACTGTTTGTACAAAACATTTCTTAAAATTTGGAATCATTCTATGTGCATTCAAATATGCAATGCCATTTAACATGCATGCTTGCTTAATTTTATTAAAAAAAAGTATTTCAAAGATGGACTAAAATGAATTTTTTCTCTTCTATTTTATTGTTTGTCCCACATTATGGGGGAAAGAAACATAAAAAAAAGTTCAAACACCTAAAAATTATTATTTTTTATAGAAATTGCAATGTAAAAAGGAAGAAGCATAGAAGAATAAAGCTTTGCACCAATCAATGAACGGTTCTCCACAAAAGAGCAATATTTTATTTCATTAAAATTAAAACAATCATAAAAAGTCATAACTAGAGAAAAAATACCAAGTAATATCACAAAATCCATCGAATGGTAACATCCATTAGAAAAGTATGCATCAATAAAAATATAAGCAAACCTTGAATTTAAGATGACAATTCCTTGAGTGCTGCAATCACTCAGCCTTCAATTTGAACAATCACAAAGTATGTTATATAATGTATATGTTGCATGCATGGAATATAGTTGTATGAAATATAATATCTTAAATAGATTCAAAACTTCCTAAAATAACACAAGTTAGCTCATTCAATTACTTGGAATATTCCAACCTTGTTGGTGAGATATTGTCCTGATCTAGTTGGATTTTGTCCTCATTTAAAGGCATTTCCCACTTGGTCTCTCATATTAATATTACTCAATGCTAGCATGTTTAACTATAAAATTATCTTTGGTCCAAACTGTTCTTTGTCCTATGATTCATCTCTAAGACATCATTCAACAATCACTTTCAACCCTCTTCATTCCTGTTTGTTACATAAGTAGCTACATACCACAATAAACTGAATACATAACAATATACCATAACTTGCATTGAAATTATGATATCCTGAAACGATACTCTATCAAAAATCAATTTCACTTATTCAACACTCACAAGTACTACTAAGTTCCTATAAAATAAAATAACTTCTAGCATTGTACAAAGTCTTCCAAATGTATACTCTGAAATTGCATCTGATGACAAATTCTAGCATGGCACCCAAATGCATACTCTGAAATTGCATCCGATGACAATGCAAGTGGTGACTCTAATAGTACATATATCAATTTATATGTTTTTTTTGTGATAAAAATGATAAATTCAAGAGAATTCATTAGAAACTTCCTTTTATTAAGAGCCAAAAAACGATCACAAATAAAGGAAAAAAGTTTAATCAACCTCAGAAGCCAAAGTTGACCAAGGGTAAGAACAAAATAGAAAGCAAGAGTGGACTAAAGAGTCACAAGGGAAAAAGGAAGAAAGAACACTCAAAGAAAGTAGACCTCGTGTCTCTTAGAACAAGTCGAGATCAAAATCTCCCTCTCTATGAACTTTAAATTGGACTCCTCGGGGTCTATTTATAGTTATGAAATTGGTAATGAAAGATAACATTATTTTTGTATTTAAGAGAATTATAATTATTATTCAACTACAATGGTCTTACCACAAATGGTTGATAAATGCTTCATATTGATGTGACCAAGTTAGTTATAATCGATCGAAATATTATTTAATTGGTTATACTCCACTTGTTTCCAAACATTCTTGAACCTTTGTTGGATATCTTGTTTCCAAAAGATGATAAATCAAGAATTTGAAAATAGATAAAACCTCTAAATGTCTAATGGTGCACAAGGAAGTGCAGGCAAACTTTGCATGAGCATTGTAGTCAAGTGCTTAATCTAAATTGAATATGCAAGCAAAAGCCCTCATAATGGAGGCTCTCAGGTAACAAGTGCCCCTCAAGGAAGCTTCTTATGCCTAGCAACAAACAATGATGTCTCGAATCCTTGATAAATGTCATGTGGCTAAATTCAAATAAATGGCCAGGATTTAATGGGTTTATTTTGCTTATTCATTTTATATTCAAACATTTTGTACTATCATTTATATTATAAATGAAGAGTTTTATGTTATACACATCCAATAAAAAATGTAGGCCAAAAAACATAACCTAAAAATTTAATAATCATGATTGTAATATGTTAAGTACTTTTGGTCTTTAAAATAAGACCACCACGCATTTTTTTTTTAACATTAATCCTTTTCAGATCATTCTGCTTTGGTATTCTTCCTTTTGTCTAAACTACTATCAAACAAAAGGAATCATTGAAGACTTATGAGAGAGGCTTTTGATAATAATCTTATCAAAGAAGATACGATTAAGGAAGATATGATAGATGGTAGAGGTGGTAAGGAGCTCTAAGAAGAGGAAAATTAGAAAAAACAGAGTAGATGTAGCAATCAATAATGACCTTAATGAAACCACATCAATGACTCCAAAGAAATTAATCTCCTCCCTAGACACAGGGATAAAGCATTAAATAGGAAATAAAACTATCTCTGGACCAAACAAGCCTAACAAGTCTAAGGGGTCAGTCAAAGTTATCATCCAATCCTCGACTCCTTTTTACTAGTGCTTTAGCTAAGATCCAAGAAGAGAGGAAAATAATTCTATTTTTGATAGTTGGTGAACCATACCCATATTCGGAGGTTGTTCCACATGTAGTGTAGTTAAATAAGATGTTCTTCTAATAGAAGGAGCCCTTAACAACAGACAAAGTAGTCAATGCTAAAATTGAGCTGATTAAGATAGAAAAGAACCCTAATATTGAGATTGAAGATGCACAGTCAACAAGCAAATATTCTTTGGATCGACTAGAAATAGATGCCAATTTGCTCGCACATGGATTAAGTTACACTAACAATTATATCCCAAATATGATCATGCCTTTGAGTCTCCAAATGTTATCCCTTCAGGTTTTGGGTTGGAGTTAATGGAACAAAGCACTTATAAGATGGAAGATAATTAGATGAAAATTGTTGAGCAAAGAGATAGCTGGGATAAAGTTTATTTTGAAAGATAATTAGATGAAAATCAATTATTTTGTAATGCAAGTGATGGCTTAGAAAAATGAGATAACGTGTCCTTTAAAAAGGATTGATGAGTTGGAAACACTAAACAAATTGTTGGAGGAAATTGATTTGATTCCACAACCTCTTGAAGAGAAGATAACAGTTTTGCAACAAATTTCCAAAAGATTGTAAACATAATAATTTAAAACACATGTATCAAAAAGTTCTCAAGGATTTTTTTATCATCATCGAATATGGGAGGATATCTCAAAGTGATTTAAATTCAGCTCCCTTGAGAATGTTGCTAGTGTGAGAATAAGTGTTCTTGAACGATCAAAAACTTCAAAAATAAGAGATTAACAATTCACTCAACGAAGATCTTAGCCCTTGAGGAATCTTTTGTAATTTGTATTTTTCTTCTTTATCTTTTATAAAGAAGATTAATAGACAATTCTTTGTATAAAATTTAATGTCATGATATATGTTAGATTTGAAAAAGATGCATGGAACATTGCCGCACTTATAGGTGTGTCAGAAAACAACGTAATTAGAAAGCAATTATTTTAAAAGACACAATGACCATCCACTATTTGATGAAAGATTATAGATGGTGAGATTAAAATGATGATTAGGCTTCTTATGTTATGCACTCTCTAGATTATAATCATCAAGTGATTGTAAGAAGTTTTCAATGTCACTTGATGATCGGTCTTTTGAAAATAAAGGGGCAAACAAAAAGGCCTTAATCAAAACACCACCTAATGGAGAAAATAGATTATCCCTTACTAACAAGTTCATAGAAAGGATGCTTTCAAGCCATCAAAGGTGAAGAGTTTAGGCATCTTGAATACTTACATGGACCCAAGCTTCATCAAGTGATTGCAATGATTGTCCCTTCAGTCAACAATAGACTTTTTTAGGAAAAACAAGATGGTACATGCACTTTTATGGACTTGTTTATTATGTCATGTTTCTTCTTCAATGTTATTTTAAACAAGTTACGCATCATTTTAGAATTGTTCCAATGCAATTGGCTTTGAATGCCATAGCATTCATTTAAAGTTTTCATGAAGTAATAGAAAGAAATAAGAGGAGGTTGTTTTCACCGATGTTTTTGCATGTGTTTGAATTATTAGAGAATTTAACATATCTCGGATCTATCACTTTTAAGGAAAGGAATGGAAGGAAATGTTTTATAATCCCTTTTCACCTAAATTGAAGGCAATTGTAAGTTATTTTTATGGAGACTAAATAGACTTCAAAGACACTCTGGGATAGTTGTTTCCCTTGAGAACTTCTGAGGTCTTGAAGGAAAATATAAGGAGATTGTTTTTACCTACAAAGTTTTTGCATGTGTTTGAATTAATATAGAATTCAACATGTCCATTATTGGTCTTTAAAAGGAAAGGGATGGAAGGAAATGTTTTATAATGTCTTCTCACTTAGATTAGAGGAAAAGTTATGTTTTTGTAAAGGAAACCAAACAAACTCTTGAGGAAAAGTTATGTTTATATGCTCCAATGGAAAGATTCAGAATAATTGTTTTAATGCCTCTAAGAGGTCGAATAATATCTTCTAAACTCCTCTAAACATCAAGGATTATCTAACTTTTGCTCTTTATGGAACTCCAAATTTTACTAGTTGGCCAATTAATGTCAAGTGGGAGAGAATTGAAGTAACAAAAGGAAAATTCAATAAGTGAAGACATAATTAAAAAAGTCTATAAATCTAAAAAAATGAGCTCCAGAAATTAAGGAAAAAAAGAAAAAAAAAAAAAAGAAAGACAAACACTTTAAAAGCCAAAAGTTGTTGAAGTGAAGAGAAGGAAGACTATTCTACTTGACAAGACCACAAAGACTCTTAAGGAAAATAATAACAATCCAAAGGGAAAAAAACAGAAGCCTTAAGGTTTTTATTGAGTGAAGAACTTTGTTCCTACAGGAAAGCTTAAGGATCTTAAACTAAAAGATATTCAAGAATTTGTTATTCCTAACCCTCTTAAAGTTCAAAGTGGAAAATGAAGAAAATTCCTTTACCAAAGGAATTTCATAAAAAGGCTTCCAAAGAAATGTTCTTGGAAAACTATTTCTCAAGGCATTTCATGAGCAATCCAGCTACAATGAACCATTCGATATAAACTCGTTAAATCCTACAACAACCACAGAAGTCATCAACTCCATTTCTACTCAAGTTTCCATAGCAAACATTGACGGTGGTAAGCATAAGCACGAGACTATCCTGATTTCTGCTTTGCCCAAAGGTGGCCACAAGGAGGTACCAAGGATGGGCTTAGTTCTTGGGGTTGACAAATAGTATTAATTTAGGTTCTTCTTAGGAAAATGAAGTTATTCTTCAAATAGCTAAAAGTGAGTGAAGGTGGAAAAAAGCTGAGGATGAAACCTCAAAGGCTATGGAAAACATCGAGTTGGAAGAACTAATAATTGGAAAATAGAGTAAAAAGGGGAGCTCAAATCCTTATCAACTATCAAAAAAAATAACAAAACAAAAGGAGAGAGGATTTGATTTTGATTGGCTCTATAATCCCAGATTATGGGGGAATGCTTCACAAAGTTTTGTACACAAAAGGCTTGAGCATGTATGATGAGAAAGGGAAACTTGAAATAAAAGAAATGAGAAAAATGATTACCCATTAGAAATTCTTATTGACAAAGAGTATAACCATAATCTTTACACACAAAAAAAAGCAAAGGTTTTTGGTTTTTGGACTTCCATACTTGAAACAATATTAAATTAGTTAAGTAATATCACACAATTTTTAGGAGATGGGAGACAAGATAAAAACATTTGAGATGAGATGGAAAAAAAACATAGAAAAGAAATGGTAGAGAAGGATAAGGCTATTGAAAATATCAAAGTCCATCTAAATCACACACTTGAGGATATTTTTAGTGAATTTAATAACTCTTTTAAGACAAATAACAAATAATGTGTTCACTTAATCGATTTAGGTGGTGAACTGTCATGCCCTGTCACCCATAATACCAATATTACCGCCTGACCAACGACAAATCAAAGTTTACACAACTAATTGTGAGGACATAAACCACCATAAACGAGACTGAAGTAATAATGATACAACAATTTCACTTTAATAACAATTCTATTGATCCATCATAGTAAATAAAAATACATAAATACCTATTTTATTCTATAAAAATCATTAACAACATAATAACAGATAAAATTAACAAATATAAGATTGTTCACATACCTCACATGCCACTCTATGCACATTTTCTATATAAATTTGTGACATGTCCTATAATGTAAACAGGGAAAAAAATAAAAATGCCTAGTAGGTGAACTGACATGAATAACTAACAAATGTATGATAAATGCAATATAATAACACGATATCACATAACAAATCATGAATACTTAACATATAAAAACACGAATAACAACATGTTGTACACACATCAAATATGCACACACATCATTATTCTTTTATTTCATGTTGTTTCTTTTTTTCTTTTCTTTCTTACATTTTTTTCTTATTTTTCATTTATTTCATTTTCTTTATATCTGGCCCAAGAAAATTCTCATAAAAGTGTACACGTATGCCCCAATCATATGTTATCTCATTTGTGACATTTTATCATATATAGACCTTTGCCCGTAGGCATAATTGACCAACTATATCTATCGTATATCGTCTCTATCACTCGTACCAGCACTAAATGCAAGCATTATCGAAGAAAGTATCTGATGTCATCTCACCTCATCTTATAACTCGGTATCAAGCCAGTGCCAATGATGCCCAACCTGTGCTAGTGCTCATTTCGTCATACCCAGCATCCTATGTTGGTGCTCATCACATCTCAAGGGATCGTGGGGACAAATCCAAGAAAATTTTATGTGTTATTTTCATCTCTTTTTTTATCAAGGAATTTAATCTTACTATCTTTATCACACAATACACATCATGTCATATGCTTATCTTTTTATTTTCTTTTTTAAAATATATTACAATATCGATTTATGCAACATATGCATCATGAATATCATATCTTATAATTTAAATTAAATCATACCTACTTATATTACAAACAATTAAATTCACCTATCTTTGTTCCAAATACTCCCATAATTTCTTTTCCTTTTATTTTCAACAAGAAATTAAATATATAAATCAATTTTCTACACTTACATGTATAAACATCAATTAAATATTGAAATGTTAACTTACTCCCATAAACTTGTTCCTGCCAACCAAAACTATGCTTTCTTCGTTTATTGCCTTCAAGACAACTTTTTCTCTGCATAAAAAAAATTTATCAATTTCTCATTTTTTTAACAATAATCTAATACAAGATACAATACACTCTTCACCATCATTTGCGCATTTTTTTTCATTTTACATCTAGCTACAAATATTTCTTGTCATATTTTTCTCTACATTTTTTTCCTTTTTCGAATTTACTCTTTTTTTTATATATTTTTTTCCACTGACCGGCGGCTAAACGACGCCGCATGCTCACCGTCGGGACCCTATACAGTCCGAAAAATCGACATGCAGCTGAAAAATTATGAAATAAATCAACAAAAATTACGTTTTCTATATATATATATATATATATTTTTTTTTTTCCTACCTTGATTTGAATTGAGGCCACGGCACTCTTTTTCTCCAATTTCCGGCGACGAGAGACCGTGCGGCCAGCTCAATTAGGGTTCCGGTCAAACAGCTCCGTCGGATAACTCTTCCCGCGCGTTAACCCTCTTGAACGTCGCCTCTTTCCTTCGCGTCGGCCGACCGGTGACCGGACCTGGCCTATTCGCCTCCGAAATCACCGCTCTCGGAAACCCTAAGGCGTTGGGGAAACCGCGTGCGATCAAGGGTTTTGGGGAGACTCACGAAACTAGGAAATTTCGGGATATTTAAATCCCGATTTTTCTGTTTTTGGTTTTTTTTTTATTTAATATTATTTATTAATAACTTCAAAAACTAATTATAAATTATCAAGGGCTCCAAAAAATTGCGTGACAATAATCAAAATTAATTACTAAATTCGTCCTTTTTAGTTTTATATTCACGTTCTAATTCCAACTATTAAAAATTATTCTACAAAATGTATAAAAATCTCGTAGCTTTAATTGCTTACGACGACGAGTCGTTACATCAACACTCTCCACAAAAAATAAGCTACATACATTAGTGGATAATTTGGATAAATTGCATGTTCGAGAGGGGTTTGACTTAGATTTAAAAAGTGTCATAAAAAATCTTTGACTAGAAGCTTTAAGAGAAGCCTAAAAGAATTTAGATGACTTAACGACAATATATTTTTTAATTCTTTATTTTCATTTTTTTTATTCCATTCTAGTTTACTTACTAGTTTGTAATTTCATAATGTTTAAGTTCTTATCATAAAAGTTTATCTTAGGATTAATGTATTGAAAATTTGTTTGAATGAACTAGTTCACAAGTCCAAAACATCTACTCTGAGTGAACTAAATTGGCAAACTAATTCAAATTAAATGAAATGAAATTGGTACATAACAAGAGATCTACTCCTCATCGAGATGATATATTATTTAAATTAGGAAAAACAAAATTTGAGAAATGTTTTGGTACCAAAATGTAGTTACATAATCATGGAAACATAAGAAATAAAATTATTCTCAAATGAATGGCCTAATCTTTAGGTTCTTTAACAAAGGTAAAGCTAATGATTGGTAATCTAAAAGAAAACCAATCCACAAGTGTAATTGCATGCCTCAATTATGATTTAGAAGAAAGGGAAAAATAATGATTTTCAATGTATGATCAAATGAGAGAGGTTGTGAAGACAATACTTAGAAATTCATACAATGCAATAGTGATGAGCATTAGAAAGGAGAGGTTATCCAGGCAATATCTAATGAAACTTTGCCACAATAGAATAATGATAAAGGTTAATAAAGAGAATATGCAGAGGCAATGTCTCTCGAAATCGTTATACAATTAAACAATGGTCAACTTTAATAAAAAGAGAATACAAGAACAATATGTATCGAGACCTTCACACGATGGAACAATGGTGAAGATTAATCAAAAGAGGACGAGGGCAATTCTTTTTGAGCCCTTTACACAATAGAACGATAAAGTTTTCCAAAGAAAGGATGTAAGGATGATGTCTCTTGAGACATTCACATGATGGAACCATTTAGAAAGTCAAATAAAAAAAAGATGTAAAAGCATTGCCTCTTGTGATCTTCATATGATAGCACATTTAAAAAGTTTAATAAAAGAGAATGCGAGAATAATGAAATAGTAAAGAAGGTTAATAAAATGATGATGCAAAGGCAATGTCTCTCAAAACCTTCAAAAGATGGAACAAGGGTGCATGTTATTAGAGAGAGAAAGCAAGGACAATGCTTCTCGAGACCATCATATAGTGAAATAATGGTAAAGGTTAATAAATATATGATGCAAGGGCAATGTCTTTTTAAGCTTTTATGCGATGGAATAAGTTGGGGGTTAATGAGGACAGAATGCAAAACTAATGTCTCTTGAGGCCTTCACACGATGCAACAACCAATGGTGAAGGATAATAAAGAAAAGATGTCAGGGCAATGTCTATCAAGATCTTCAAATGATAGAAAATGGTATAAGCCAATAAAGAGAGGGTATGTGAAAGTCAATTAATTAAGAAAAATTAAATCAAGTTTTAAACAAATACTTAAGTTATTAACTTTAGTTAAAACAATGCAATGATAAGCAAGGTTGCCTTGTAAACAAACAAATTGTGTTTTATATATTATGGATATTTCTACAAATGGCTTAGTCGTCATGAATATAATATTGAAGTGAAGCAAGACAATTTAAATACCAAAGGTTTAACCAATGGTAGAAACGAACCTACCTTTATAAAATTTGTAGTGTAATGGTTGAGTTTTAAGTCAAATACCTTTTGAACAAATTAATGAAATTTGGAATTTTGAGAATACTATTATCTACATAGATTAGTTGGTTTTTTAGTAAGATCAACTCAAAAGGTTAATGACATTCTTAGGGTTGATAAACTTCATGAATTTGAAAATATAATTAGTTCTAAAGAAGATCATTTTGGGTGCAAAAAGAAACTTAACAAGGATATGCTTATTTAAGTCCATGTTGTTTGCATGGCATCTCAACAATAATGCAAATAAATGCAATATGCAAAGCATAGAATCCATTGATAAATAGAGTTTAGTTAATCCATACTTACCACAAATCATACATAAGACAATGAATAAAAAATAAACTCTTGGGTTTTCTTTAGAAGATCCCCACTCCATGTTCTTCAAAATCTCTTCCTCATATTATATTTAAAGTTGATAACCATTCAGTTCAACTATATCTTTTATGAGATAAGGTCCTTTCTTATTAAGAGATAGCTTGCAAGACCTTTCTAACATTAGGGGACTTTGTATTGTCTTAAAACAAGGTCTCCAACCTTGAAGTATGGGTGTGCTAAAATACCTAAAGAATAAAGACTTAATCCAAAGCCAAACAAACAAAATTGGGTCAACTCAAGTTAAGACTCGATCAGAAATGGGACTATAACATTTAGGTTGTTTAGTTCCTAGTTTTAGCAACTGGATGCCCAAGAATCACCTTGAGCTGATAACATTTTGTTTCTACATTACAAAGGCTCCCTGACACCAAAGCTTGTAGAATATTTAAGCTTAAGCCATATGTAGTCAAGTCTTATGAGACCTAAATCATAACTTTTACAAGGCAATATTTTTAGTTGAAAATCATCAAAGTTGGTGTTTGTTTCTAAAAAGAAAGCTTATTTGAATCAATGTCATTTCTATGCTGAGAAACCAATTTCACAAATGCTAAAAAAGAAAGCAATGTTAAAGAGATAGTTGATCCAAATAAAATGCCATTCCATGGTGGCAAACTTTTGAAATGAAATGTAAAACTAGTTGTCAATTAGGTGATGGGTCTTTACAAGGAGTTTAGGTTCTTGATTGGAGCACTAGATTGTCAAAGGTCCTATTATGCTCTTTAAAAAATGTTCGATGAATGGGGATTTTCTAATTCTAACCATTATTGCTAATTTTATTGTGCCAAAATCTGAATCAAATTGGACCCAATTTTTGGGTTAAGTTTGGGTTGTAAACTTTGAGGTTCAAATTGAGTTTGCATTCAATATATATGACAACTAAATAGATTGACTTCATTCCAAGTTTAGCTTGGAACCAATCCAACCATTTTGATTTGCATCCCTACTTTGCAAGGCAAATTTTAATATACTTATTATAATATCTTTCTGCACTTCTCTTTTAGTTCAACAGATTGAAATTTTGTTGCAATCACTTTTTCTCAAGAAGATCCTACTTCATTCTACAAGCCAGATCATTACTTCAAATGACTTCATGAAAATCCTTTGAACATCTAACTTTTAGAGGAAAGAAATTGGAGATTCTTTTATTGTTGAGAAGAGAGAGGTCCATTATTCCTATGACATTCCAAGGAGCTCATATGTCCATTTGCCTTTCATACTTTCCAACCAAGTCTTCAAAATTTTTAGAATACTTTTGTTGCTTCTTCTACCTGAGATGATAGTCATATGTTTTTTACAAAATCCTTGAATTCTTCAAATTGAAACATGGTTTCATTATCTATTATTATCACTAAAGGAATACAAAAACACTAAAAAAACTAACCAAAGAAAAAACCCTTAACCTTTGTTGTCATTGTCTGACCAACAAGAGGTTTGACTTCGATTCACTTAAAAAAATAATCTATAGAAACTAAAAATACTTTTTTCCACTTATAGTGACAAAAATAAGCCCAAGAAATCCATAACCCAAACTGAGAAGGGCCACAATTTAGAAATAACTTTCATTGCACCAACCACCTAACGAGATAAAGGATCATTGATTTGACAACATTTGCATCTCTAACAAACAATGCAATATCTTTTTTGTATAGTTGGCTAAAAGATCTCTTGATGCATAGCTTTCATGGTTAAGCTATGGCTTGAGGCATGGTTTTCTGATTCTCATAATAAATTGGTTCAGTAATATATTGCACTTCAAGAAGATGAATGCAGTTAAACAAATAATTTGAGACATAATCTCTCGAAGAACTACCACTTTATTAAAACATCATGTTTTATCTAATAATTGGCTCTCCTTACTAATGGTTTTTGAGGTAGATACTTCCTGACCTAAGATATACCTTAATATCATTAGTCTAGCACAAAATCCTCTTAAGCTAATAAACATGGATTTTTGAGACATCAGTGCTTGCCTTCTCGGGGTAGTGTCACCAAATGGGTTTCCAAACTTTGCCAACAAATCAACTTCATGAATTTGGATTATCTTAATATCTTCAAATTTCTTGATAAATGATAAAGAATAATGGACAATCATGTTAATTCTTTGGAGTTATATAACTCGTTAACTTAATTATCAATAAAACTATGAGTAATTATAAACTCTAATAGGTTTAACTTACAAGCCCAAGGAGAATTTGAAGCTAGAGATCAAACTTCATATTCAGGTTGGTTATTTGTGAACATAAAATAAAATTTATTGGTTCGTTTTAGTTTGAGTTAATCATGAATGATAAAAGTGAAATCAATATCAAAAGACACTTCGTCTAATGTACCACCAACATATAATTTCCTTAACATTATAGGTGATGCCAGATTTGCTTCCAAATAGCTTAAACTAAGAAATCTATTAGGGTTAGCAATTTAAGAGATGAATGAAAAATTTAATAAATTTCATTTAATTGAATTCTATAACTTATTTTTTCAAACAACTAAAGACCTTAATTAATTGAAACAATTGAAGAGGCTCATTAGATACTAAGTTGATGAGGTGAGCATGTAAACATTATCGAAACCACTTCACTAATATTATTAGAGCTAGGATCAACTTCTCGAGTGGTAGTTATTTGATTTCAAATACTTTTAAATCAAGTGATGAACTCCATTTTCTGCTTGGAAAAGAATTAAACTAATAGTAGATTTTAATACAATAAGGTAGATAAACAAAGGCTCTCCTAAAATGGGATTATTGAGCAATGGTGATTTAGATAAATAAGCTTTTACATCTTGAAAAGTTTCTTTGGATTCCATGGTATATTGAATTCTTTATTTATTTCTCAACAGCTTACAAAATGTATGGCTTTGTCTCTATACTTTAGATACAAAACAAGTGGCACCTATGTTCCTTCTCTTAAGGCATACATCTTAATAAGTTTTAAGAGATGACATGTTAATCAAATCTTTAATTTAGTTCAGATTAAACAAAATTCCCTTTTCCAAAACCATTAATCCTAAGAACTTCCCAAAGGATATGCCAAATTTGCATTTACATAGATTTAAAAACATTGAATTTTTTGCATGTGTGAAATGATTTGTTTAGTTCGTAGAGATAAGCTTCTAATGATTAACTCTTATTAAGAAGTTCATCAACATAAGTTTCCAAATTTTTGCTCCTGTGATATTAGAACACTACAATAATTTGATAATACGTTCAATAGACATTTTTAAAATTAAATGACATAATTGTATAGTAGTAATGTCATGCCCTGCCACCCATAACCCCAGTATTATCGCCTGATCGACAACATATCAAAGTTTACGCAGCTAATTGTGAGGATATAAACCACCGTGGACAGGGGTGATGTGATAATGATACAATAATTTTACTTAAATAACAATTCTACTAATTCATCACAATAAATAAAAATACATACATGCTTGTTCTATTTTATAAAATCCTCAATAACATGATAAAAGATAAAATCAATATATATAAGAGTGTTCACACACCTCACATACCACTCAATGTACCATCTCTGTGTAAATTTGTGACATGTTTTGTAATGTAAGTAATGGTGCACATAAAAATACCTAGTATGTGAATTGACATGAATAACTAACAAATGTATGATAATTTAATTTTATATTCACATTCTAATTTCAGTTATTAAAAATTATTCTACAAAATGCATAAAAGCTTGTATATTTAGTTGCTTACAGCAACAGGTCATTACAAGTAAGCTCCAAAATTAATAATGAATGTAATTTTTCTCATTTTTTGGATAATTTTAATCAAATGATACACTTTGAAAACATATAAAAACTAAAACATTTAAAACTAATAACCAAGCCAAGTATATCATCCATTGGAGGGAGAAGATAAAAGTGTTTTGGGATAAGCATGATTGAGATTAGTGTAATCGATGTACATTTACAATTTTCAACCACCCTTTCCACTGAGTACATCATCAATGAGCCAAAAAGGATTAAATACATGACACATAAAACCTATAATAAGAAGTTTAGTTAAGTCTTTATTAATTTCTTTTTGTTCTTCAATTTCTTTTGGTAATTAGTTTGTTAGATTCAGATTAATATTTAAGAAATGCTAACAGATAAAGCAATCAATTCCAAGCATATCACAAGGCTAACAAATCAACCAAGAGATTAAGAGTGGCCCTCTTGACATCATTAAGATCTGACAAATTGTTTGCAATTTTTTAGGCATCAAAAGGATTGAGTTGAATAGCAAGAGAAAGTAAGATATAGTTTATTGAAACTCTATCAAAGGGCTTGAAAATTGAAGTAGAAGAGGTAAGGCTATTCTCCATTCTGTTTAAATAACATCTTGATTGATGAAAGTCACCTTATATTCAAATGAAGCCTAAAAGAGAGTTAAATTTGATACAAAGATAGTGTAGCTAAATAGCAATTTTAAATAGGTTCATAGTTGAATGACCAAGGAAGATGTAAGAGGGAAAAAAGCAACAACCAACAAATCCATCATATGTGTTGTTGATTTGAAAGTGTTCTTATGGGTAAGGCAATGTGATTGTCCCTTCTAGCTTGATCAATTCTTCAAAGAAAATTATCAAGGATCTATTGTAGGGAAGAAGATGATTATGCTTGATACCTGTCCTCCTAAGGGTGAAGTGTTTAGAAATAAAGTTGTCTATTATGGACTTTTCAAGAGAATCTCAAGTAAGCCTCTTGGAATAAGCTTGTTTTTATCAATATCTTGAGATCATAATATCTTATATAAAAATAGTTAATAAAGACAAATCATCTTTATACCCTCTATTTAGAAGCCTGTTAGAAGTCACTTCTTATTTAATGATTATTCTCTTGAGACATCACTTAGCGTTCATGCCTTGTCCCCTCTAATCTTGAGTGTCATAGGCTCATCAACTTTCATTTAATTCATCCTTGAATCATATTACCGAATGTGATACTTTGATATTATTATATTAAGATATTATCTTTTTGGTTATCTTATTTTAACCCAAGTGAGTTTTATCTTTAAAAAATATATTGATATTTTAATATCATAATGTCTCTTATAAACATCAAAATCACTTCTTTAATAGCCAATGGGAGATAATTTATCATTGTACTTTATCTAGAAGCTTGTTAAAAATCACTCTCTGTCTATTAATTCATCTCTTGGGATATCACCTGATATTCACTCATGCATTTTGGTCATAAATGTCACATATATCCTTAGTAAGCACTAAAGAAATCACTTAGTTGAATTAAAATATTTGTAGATCTTAATAAGTAAAGCTATAAATGATTCACTAAATTGGATAAAAATAACTATGATTACTTTTTATATAATAAAAGCTAAAATTTTAAGAAAAAATTATGAAATTCTATAGATATAAAATTAAATTAATAAAAGGAAACAAAGAATCAAAGTTCCTCGTATATAGAAATGATATTACTACTGATGTTACTTCATTTCAATATACTAGTTCATCATACAATTGTATTCTTATTGATTATAATATGTTATTTGTTCTAAACTTGTAATGATTTGCATGACTTGTATAAAAATCTTATTATTAAACTTATGTTGATCAGCTCAATCATTTCTTTGACTTAAACATTACAGATAACAATAAGACATCATAGCATTACAAGGGAAAACTTGAAGAGCAGAACATAGCATTACGATTTTATATTTATTACTTTTTATACTTCATGTATAAAGGTTGTTGGTTTTCACTTATTTTTATTATAAAACACTATTTAATCTTTTGAAGAAACTTTTAAAAAATAATTATTTATTAGAAAAAAATAAAAAATACTTATTTTCAAATAAGAAAAAGGGCTTTAATACATCATGATTATTTTGTATGTATACATATAAATCATAGTTTTTTTTACTAAACTAAATATAAGTATTTTAAAATAAAAAAAATAAAAATTTAAGTAGTAATTTATGATTTTATACTTATATTTATATGTAAAGAAATCAAAAGCACTACATGAATAATCATAAATAATATCATAAAAAATCTTATTATTTACTTATTATTTTATGTCATTTTTTTAAGAACAAAAGGATAAAACCTGAGTGGTTAAGATAACAATTCTCCAAGAAGGTCGAGCTTATAATAGATATATCATCAGGCTATTATAACTTAATCCCTATGATAATTCTCTTTTTTATTCATTTGTACTTTTTTATTTTATGTTTTGATAATTATAAAAATTAAAATATAATATGTAACTAGATATGTTTTATTTCATTTGTATACAATCACATGATGTTAATAATATGATATATAAGGTTAGAATGTATGCACGTGATTATTTAATATTATGCTATTTGATATAAGATGATATGTTAAAGCCTATTTTAGTTCATAGATAATTGAAAAATACTAAAATTCAAGCAATGTATCCATACAAGGGCCTACCTAAAGGTATTATTGATTTGGAATTAGAAATCCTAGGATCGTCGAGAAAGTAAGAACTTTCTCATAAGCTAAAGACTTGCATTAACTTTAATATAAGGGGTCTCAACATAAAGAAAAGTGGTTTGAATGACACTTAAAATGTTCACGTAGGTCGGTGAAGTGGTAAGGTATATACATAGGCGAAGTTTGTAGAATATCAAATAAGAAATCACATTATCATATGTACAAACTAGAATTTTGGACACGATGATTAAATTTTTCAAAATATGAAATAAAGTGACCAAAACTTTTCTAGTGATTTGATGCTCCTTGTTGACGTTGGATAATAGGTTAGGATCTCTTCTTTTGAGCCTTTGCTCACGAATTTTTTACATATGAAATGTTTGTATCATACAAGCTTGACTGTAATACTTCGTTATTTCATTCAAAAGTTCATTATTTATAATATGATGAGCATTCTTATTTATAGAGACCTCAATGATATAATAATAATTTACTAACCTAAGAATACAAAAAGATATTTTGAAATATAAAGGAACATAATTTTAGAATTCTAAAGGATATTTTAGAATTTTAATAATCACCACAAGTGATAAAGTAAATACTTTGAATTTTATCCAAATATTAAAAAACTTCTAACTTACAAGTTATAAAATTAATTAAATTAAGTAGCTCTCAAACAGATATTTATGTTTCGAGCAGTAACGACGAGCATTGAGGCGACGAGTGACATGTTTGAATCAGAGCATGTTGCTTCAAGTTTCAAATTTGATGGGTGACATGAGTAGAGAGGCATTGACGCTTTGGGTCTACTTTGGGTCCACTTTTAGATCAATGCTGATAGGATAGAATCAATGTAGGTTGACATGTCGATGCGTTTGTGGATCAAGTCAATGTGAGTCAAGGGGGCACTAAGTTCAGAGGTCAATGTAGATCAAGTAGGTTGCTAAGTTCAGAGGTCAACGTAGGTTGAGCAAACATGAGACAAGCAAGCAGCTGTTGCAATTGTTGAGACTGGCAGTAATGACAATAGTCAGCAGCAAAAATAACCCAAAATTTAATTTTAAGCCCCCTTTTAAGCAAATTTCAACCAAATTTTTACATTAACAAAATTATGAGACTATCAAAATGATTTTTGGTACTCAATTTAAAGTTAAAAAAATTCAAAAAAAACTATATATTGTTCTTCAAATGATTGAAACAAATTGTAGATACAAATAACTTGACAAATTGATGAAAATAACTAGAAATGTATAATAAACAATCATAAATTATAATTAACCCCTAAAATAGTAATAATAATAGAGACTAATGATAAGTAAAAAAGGTCAATCATGACATGACTCTGAATCCAAATTAGACTAAAACACTTTTAAGTGGAACCTATATATGATATACTAGATGCTATCGTGTCACTATTATACTTATATCAATGCATTACAAAGACGTTTAATCATAACAAAATCATTTTTGTTTATCTATTGATTCCTCTAAGATAATTGTTTTATCATGTTTTTTGTTTTTTATTTCCTACACAAGTACATGATATATATTTTATCATAAATTGCTGACTTTTCTATATATAAAATATTCATAATTGCTTGACTTGCTCAAAGCTCCATTTTTTTCCCTCATTACTTTCTTTATTTCTCTTAATAAACAATATGTTGGCCTTGACAAACTATGCAATGAGTAAAATATATTCTAAGTCAAATATAAACATAAAGTATTGCAAATCTCGAGTAAAAGAGTGATGCAACCACACACACACACACATACACTAGCTTCTCTCGTTTGATATATTGGTCCCAACATACTATATATTTGGCTCGATGTACTATATGTCAAATGATGTACCATACATCTTATACATGTCATACTGTATATGCTTTTCAAAGTCTTATTTGTTGATTTTCTCCTATTATAATACCTTGATATTCTTGCTTCGTTAGGTCCTTTGTCTTCTCCATTTCTCTTAGCTTTCCCATCCTTTTCTTCTTCTTCTCGTACTCTTACTTTGCCTCCAATTAGGATCAGCTTAAGGCCCAAGAACCCTTTAACATTATCTTGATTGTTCAAATAAGAAAGGTTATTAATTACCATTACTCTTTAAAAATTCACAATAATTCTAAATTGTCTAAAAAATTATGAATCATATACAAATATCATGCAAAGAATTGTTTCCAATGTATACTCAAACTATAATTATGATTTAAGTGTTCATTAACATATAATTTAAGATGTAATCAAAGGTAATTATTTTAAATTTGCATTCATTTGATATCTAAATATATCTATATACATCAAATGATTAGTATTATAAACTTAAATATATTTATTTATTGTATTATCCATCACGTTTATTAATAAAATTTTGAGCAAACACAATAATACTATTTTTTAGTAATTTTTTAAGATTTTTGGAACAAGTGCTTCATTAGTTATTAAGGAGAGTGAATCTTAAAATTCGTTTTCTTTTAGAAGGATTAGCTTAGAGTAACCATGTCATATGATAAAGATAGAGGCTAAGAAGTGTAACGACCAAAATAACTATAGGGTGGATGAGATGGAGTAAACAGTGTGAATGAGAAATTCAGACTCATAACTAGTGGTAGAAGAAAATATAAAAATAGATAAAATATTTGATATTCAAATAAGAGAATAAGAGTTGAGTAACATAAGAAATTTTCTCATACAAATAATATGTGCCTTATCATGAAAATCCTTTGAATGAGCAAGTGTTGCATCTAAAAATTTATTATATTTTGTTTATTATTATAAAATAATTGAATGAAATTCATAAGAGAAAAAGATCTAAAAAAGCCTCTTGCTATTTATATCTATTTTTTTTGCTTTTGGTGCCAATTAATCATATAATAAATAATAAATATTTTCAATTTTCATACATTTACATTATATAATACTTTTTTAATCTAATTAAAATGCCCAAAAATGATTTTTAAATTTTAGGGAAAATCGTTAAAATGCTTTTCCATGAAAAAGCGGAGCTTAGGCCTCATTTGGTACCAAAGAAAGTTTCTACCGTCCTCTTTCTGGCCTTCGTCTTCCTCTTTGGTTTTCAGAAGGGATAGCGAGTAAGAGGCGGGAGTTTTTGGGCCGATACTCGATCCAGGGCTGGACATAACCTCATGAATGTGCTTTGATCCTCAGGCTGATCGGTCGATCTAGCGGAGTGTTTTGCTATGGAGACTATTGGCCCCGAGGATCTGTCCAAAATCGGGGGGATCGCTACTGTCTCGCTGCTCCATTCCTTCATACCCACGCATTGGCTTCCCTTCTCCATCGTCGGGAGGGCGCAGAAATGGTCCTTATCGAAGACTCTACTCGTCAGTGAGTTGTTCGCAACTTGGTTATCTGTGTCGTTTACGTGTAGATCTGCAAGAATAGGTTCAGGAATGGAACTTGGAATTGTGGATAAGGTCCTGTATTCTAACTTGCTTCGAGCACCCAGAGCTGTCATCTATTGAAAGATTAGAATCTTTGTTGGTTTGGAGCAAGAAACGAGTTTTTGACCTTTGTGAGGAAGCGTGATTTTGTAACATTTCAAATGTTAACCGTGGATAATTGCAAACTAACACCAAGTATATGACATTGCTTAAGTCATGTGAATGCCATTGCAATCTGTTCCAATTGTGTTTTTTAATAGGATGTTTCCTGAATGGATACAGCGGGAAGTTTTCCTTGATTAAGAAATCTTTTTGGGCGTTGGCTTAAGAATACTTACTGGATAACCATGAGCCTAGTGACGGAAACTGTCGCTGGCCTTAGGTTTTGTAAAACACTGATCATATAAGTTTCTTATAGATCTTGCAAAAGCTTCCTGATAATCCTTTGTCTAGTAATCAAGATGAATCTTTTGATTTGCTAAATTGTCTTTTGGATGTTGAATATTCCAGTGCCATTTCTGTGTTATGTTGTACTTTAAAATGCCGTAATACAGCATACCCTGCTCTATCTTATGTTTTTGAATGTTTTATGTGGCTATTCCTGGTTTAACATTTAGTCTAAGTCAGCTTGTTACTGTATTTACGCTCAAGAGCTAACTTTTACCAGTCATATAAAGATAAATAAGACTACAAGGTTAGAATTACATGTTTTTTTCTTAGTTTAGGATAATGCAATTGTTTGGTTCTCCACATGGTTTCTGAATTTCACTCTAATACAGGTTCCATTGCGTTTCATCCATTCAAGTTCATGCAATCAATAGTATAGGCTGCTTGGTAAGATGTTGATTTTGGTGCCTGTAGATGCCTGCCATTTTGTATCTAAATTGCTTTTTGTTTAAGCTGGTACTGTTTCTTTCCACAAGTAGTTGTTTAGCATATGATTAATGCATATTTCTAGTATTTTTTAACAGGAGTCGGTCTTGTTTTGACGAATGAATACTCGTGACTTGGGTTAAAAAAGTTTTTTTTTTACTTCACAAACTTTCACACATGGTTTTATTTATTTTTGTGTGCTCAATTACTGTGAATCAATTAGATTATATTGCATTGTTCTACAGCTGCATTGGGAGCTGTTTTGCATGTGATTTCTACATCTCTTCTTGGTATAACTGCAATCACAATGGCAAACACCCTTGCTGGTGAGGAGACTGTGCATAGATTGGCATCCCTGCTGCTCGTGCTTCTTGGTGGAAGTTATGTATTATCATTTGCATTTGGAAAAGGTGGTCATAGCCACTCACATGGCCATCCTATGGAGAAAATGGCTGTGGCTGGACTTGTTCTAGTGCCTGCTTTGTCTCCTTGTGCTACAACACTTCCCGTGTTTCTCACCGTTGGCAACTCATCTTCTATGATGGTGCTTGCTGTCATTGTGCTTCTTTTCAGGTATTCATTTCTTTCACTTTGAATTTGCATGTATTATTTATCCACATATACTTCCAATTTTTCCTGGCAATTGGCACTTTTTGAGAAGTTGTACTGGAAGTTTTCAATTTGGGTTCAGAAGGTTACAAAGCAAATCAAAGAAAAACTGATGCTTAATTTTAAGCTGGTAAATTAAAAGCTGTCTTAGTACCAAATTGACTAGATTTCTTTCAAACAGAAGATATTTATATAGTAATTGGTTATTCATTCATTCCTAGAAAACAACAACTAAAAGAGGCTGCATGTTATTGCTCTGAGACTAAGGTTGTACAAGCAGGTCATAGCTTATGTTGCTTGGTATCGTTATAAAGTGGAGTTGGAATGGACTGAGGCTTAGGCAACATAATCTGATCACGACTTATGTCAATTAGAGTTGTCGAGGTGACTGCATGTTAGTGAGAGAGGCTTGGGAAGGCCATACTTGATGGTCACTTCTCTAGTGAAGAGTTGCTTCTTTTAGATAGATTAAAGCAATTGTGCTATGCGGATGCTTGAGTCATTGGCAAGGTTTTATGAGATTAAAGGAGGCCAAAAAGCTTGAGGATTTTGAGGCTTGAGGCAATGAAACAGTGTTTGATAATGATAAGTGAATTTTATTGAACTTCTACAAAAGAGAACTAATAGGTGTAACAAAGATGGTGATAAGATATTGATAATGCAACTCAAGATATTCTTTGCTCCATTTTTGAGGGAGTTCTTCACCATGCTATGTCTAAAGTTTTTAGGCTTTTGGTCTAATCACATCTTTAATTGTGCATGGACTTTCCAGTTGGATGCTACTCAAGTGGCCTTTTCTTGTTATTGTGAGACCTTAATCTTGTGGAGCATAATGTTGTCTTAGTTGAAAGTGCTTTATTGTATGTGTTGATTGCAATACATTTCCACAAGTTGCAATCATCTTTCTTCCAATTTGAGGGCTTGATCGTCATCATTTAATTTTGTCCCACCAAGACAAGGGGTTCCTATCTTCATCAAATGCTACTTGGACTTGATCCTATGGGGAATCAAATTCCAGTGGAGCACAACTTTTGTACCACAGTCCAACATGAAGAGGGTCTCTCCAGTTGTTCTCCTACAAGCCCATGGTCTGACGAAGAGCTTATTGTCCCACTTGACCATTGTTGCACCAAGTTTAGGCTTTAGAATTTGGAGTAAGTTCTTATTGGTTGCCTTTGTTTGCTAATTTACCCTTGGTTGATCCACAGAAGCGAATTTTATTAGAGTTTCAAGAATGTGATGTAACTCTTAAAGGTCATTGGTTTTGGAATACTATTGCGTTGTTAGAGATGATAGTCAATAGAGTTGTGAACTTGCAAAAGGTTTCAAACCATAGCAATTTATGTGCTTCAATTGTGGTTTGTTTGCCCATGGGTTATGTCTTAATCCACTTGTTGAAGTAATTAACTAGAACTAGGATGTGTTTTTGGTTTTTGAGGGCTATCGAATATAAGCATAAGTGGTGCACTCTCCACACTGCAACTGGTCAAGAGTTATTGATCGAGTGGAGGGATGTAGTTGATGTCTAGAAAGTCTTGCATGTGCCTAATTCTTATGGCAACAAGGAGCAAAGACTTGAGTAATAACTTAGCGGGAAGATTTTGACGAGAAGAGCGTGACTTGAGTGGTCGACACACGCCCCAAATTTTACTTATTTAATGACATAACTGACCTCCAACTTCTCGAGGCATCAAAGCAGAGGCTCAAGATAATGTTTATGTTATAGGGAGATATTGATGAGGCAATATTTGACGACTTCGACATAAAGACTTTTAGCATTATCTTTGGAAGCTGTGATTATATAGTAACAAAGGAATTTGATTAATGAATTCGTCCTCTGGTGGCATTGAGGCTTGCAGAATTGCAAGTTGATCTTTGTTGCTGGCTACTAGTTTATGGACATATATAGCTTCACTTTCCAGTTTGTTTAAGATGTGCTTGATGGTATTTTTCTCCCTTGGGTTTTATTGCAAATCTACAAAATCAAATGGCACGAGTAACTTATGAACTTGCATAAGGTGCTTCTTTAATGTGGGATCTCAAGTGTCAAATTGTCCTTAGATTTGATTGATGACAATGTTGGCTTCTGTCGTCCAATCTTTAGATCGGGTTCTAGCACAGCTTTTATATTTTAGCCATAATTTTTCTCTCATATATCAAAATTTGATGATTTTTTCTGTGTTGGAAAGCTAAGAGGTACAATTTTTTACTTGAATGTTTCAATCGTAACATGGTGAGAAGTGACCATTAGGTTTTTTCACCACTTTCTTCAAGGTCCCCTTTGCTGATACTGCTCCCCTACTCGCCTTGAAACAAACAGATCCCAAGTAAATGTACCATGATTTGATTATTTTTTCTATGATTAATTCATAAATGATTGACAAATGTGTAACGATTTATGTAAGATTTGTTTGAAATCATTTCCTAGCGTTGTGCTTCACTCAAATAGTTGAAGTGACTTCTACGAGAGCTGCTTTAAATTAGCTGTAACTCATGCATTGTTTGGTGTTGTGTGGATTTGCAGCACCATAACGGTGATGACCTCTCTGGTTGCTCTTTCGTTTTATGGAGCGAGCCAGATCAAATTCCACTGGGTGGAACGCTACGATAAGCTTCTCGTGGGTTCGGTTCTCTGTGGCGTTGGCTTACTGACTTACATTTTCCATGATCACGATGGAGAAGATCATCAAACCATGGAAGGGCATCTCCATAGAAAGATAATTAGTTTATGAATGCTTCGTCTGCTTGTTTCTTCTTCTTCTTCTTCTTCATTGTCCTCGTCAATCCAGAATTGTGAACAGTTAGAAATCAGCTGTATTTGTACTGCATGGCTTCTTCTTGCTTTCTTCCAGGGACATCGAGCAGCATTTATATAAAGGAGCTTAAACTAAAAAAACAATTAATGAAGTTAAAATCTATATGTTGGCCTTATATTTGTTTTGTGTTATTCACGATCTGAGCACGGTCTGGAATAAAAGAGAGATGGCATATGAGCAATTTTAATTTTCGCAAAAACGTTTATTCCATTTTTTGAAAAATAATACGGTAAGAAAATATTTTAAAAAATAATAATAATAAAAAAATTCCAAGCGCACATCTGCTGCCATCTGGTACCGACTCGAGGACTTTTAATGGGTTTCATAGTTCATTTTGTGACCCATTAAGTGAACTATTTCGTACAACATCGCCCAGGGAATATACGGCACTCCTGCGGCGCCATCGTCCTCAAATTCATCACAAAATCACCCTTTTTGCTTTTGGGGATTCCTTCGCCGGTGTTAGCTGAAGCAGCTGCGGGAATCCGAGGTGGGCCTGCGTCTAGTACAGAGGTATGTAATCTTGCCATCGTTCTCAATTCTTCGTTGCAATATGTCTCTTCAATCTTTTTTAAACTTCTTCGTTACGATTTCTTTGAATTAAGTGAATAAAATTAAGCTATAACTTGCTGCTTATTTTGCTGTTCGGCGTGCCTTTTTAGTTTTTCCCAGAAGCGGATTATCTGATGCTTTGTTCTGATCCAAGAGCATAGTGAACTATTAGCAGTTTCTGTTTTCATATGGCTTGGTGAAAAGTCTAACTTCGCTTGGAAACATAGAAATTTACTCAACCAAAGTGATACCATTTGAACTGGTTAGGTTTGGCTTGAACGAATGTTGAAAATTCTGGTGTTCAGTGTTGAAATTGATTGTGCTCATGATGCTCCATGGCACGGCCGCGTGGGTACTTGCCATGTAGCAGTGGGAAATGCTTCTCATGACACTGAATTATGAATTCTTCTCAATTATCATTCAATGATTAAGTGTACACGGCAATGCTTTTTGGTTCTGTTTCTGAGTTATATCCATCCCGGGAATAGGTTTTTGTTTCCTATTAAATGATAGAAAGTGAATTTGCAAATATCTTATGATGTTTATGATAGGCCCCTGCAAACATGTACCAGAAAAAGAGTGCAGAAAGAATGCTGGATGCTGGATCAAATTAAAGGCTTTATTTTAAGTTGTGTTTCTTAGTAATGATGAAGTTTAAGCAAGAAGGGTTTGGACTGAGATTTTTCAATATCATATTACCAGGATACCTTCAACTTGAGTTGTAGTTATGAAATAGAATAGACAAAATCATTTGCATTTGGCATATTTTTGTCTATTTCTAGTTGTTGTGTTTTCTTGTTGCAAGCACATGTGATTGTTTGTTATCCACTATTATGATAAGAGGCGTGTAATGCAAAAATGTCAATACGAATAGATGCGACAATTGACAACATGGTAATCCATAAAGATCATGTACAAAAGAACATGTAGATTTATGTGATTCAGTTACAAATTAGTCTTATCCATGAATGAGCACTTTTCTACTAATTAAGAATACGCAATAACAATATATAAAATAGAAGGTAAAAAACTCTATTTCACAAATATCAAATTACACCAACATCTTCACCATAAAAGAAGTCCTTCAAAATTCTCTCTTAATAAACAGATTAAACAATTTAAACCTATGACAAACAAAAGATTTAGGTTTCTACATTAATGCGAAAGATCACCATTATGCAATGACGATGATATTAAAATGAAAACTCAAACACCCAACTGGTAATTTGAAGTTGTTAGTGAAATCAACGAAATGAGAAACTTCTCTAGATAGATTGAAGACCACAACTCATGTTCTTCCTCTTGTCACTTTCATGGTTACTATTTATAGATTGAAAATTTTGAATAGTTTAGAGATTCATCTTATGAAAAATATGTTAAACTAATATATTTCTCAATTTTATTGTATCCAACTTAAAGCCAAATATCAAAATATTAAATTTATTTTCTTTAAAAAATAATATACTAAATATAAAATTTTGGTATATTAATATTAAGATAATATCTTAACAATTCTTTTTCTTTGACCTAATATCATGATTATCCAAAAGTTCTAAAAGGTTGAGTTCCATGCACTCTCATAAGGCTTATATTTCTTTAAGACTTGGCTCCAATAAGAGACTTCTTAAATACATATGTTCCAATTTAACGTGAAGCTATGGAAAACTAAAGTACCTTTGTTATATCTATTCCAAATCATGATGCTTTCTTCAATCAATCAAAGATGATGAAATCAAAATAGCTTTCTTTACCATTGCACTTGCAACACATAGAACTTACTAACTTTCCTAGCTTTTGTGGCAATTAATGCACCTTTGTAAATACAATACATTTAACAAGGCTAGTGCCAAAATGGTTTAAGAGTGTGCTCATACAATGGTCTCCATTATCGTTAAGAAAACTTATTAGTGATTCAACAGCTTTAATCTTTGTATTGAGAAATATGAGCCACGGAACTAGTGAAAGTGTGGTCCAATGCAGTTATTATTTATGTTTGAATAGCAAGCCCCATCTTCAATAAGCCACATTATGTAGTCCACGACAATGCTGTCAGATAAGCAAATAAGCTTCCACACCACAAAGTTTTCTCTACAAATTGGAAGGTGGCTAATCACTCCCTATGCTTGGCTTGAAGACTTCTAGCTCATAAAGAATCCTTGTCCAAAAATTATAATGCTTGCTATGCAATAAAAACCTGACATCATTCCTTGACTTGATGTATCCCAAGATCCCCAAGCTATCTAGGCTTGGTTACATAATCCCAATCAACATAATGCATGGCCTTGTGGAAGGAGAACCCACTCCAAGTGAATGAGTATATCAGTCGCTCTAGAGCAGAGAGTGCCCCCACCCACACAGTATTGTGGGTCATGTAGAAAACTGAAATGATGGATAGCATAGAATTGGCCATCTTCATTGGGCTGACAAAAAAAAATGGAGCAAACCCCCAACTAGTAACTTTGTCAGTGATGTGTTGGATTAGATGGTTAAAGTTTGAGGCTTTAAGGTTGCCTATAGTGATCATGATACCTGAGTCTACCAGACGTAACCTGTCTTATTCGTAGCTTTGCCAACAATCATCTTTTGCTAATATGTAGGCTTGCCCTTACTAAAGAAAACAAAGGATTTTTGAGGATTGGCAAGCTGTCCATAAATCATAGAATAAGAGTGCAATATAGTTATATCTCCAAAATCGCAACAAAGGATGTGGCCCATATAAGATGACATCATCCTATAAAAGCAGGTGGGTGACCAAAGGAGCTGAACGACATGCCCAAAAGCCCAGGGCAGCCCCCATGCAGTGTGCTACTCAATTAGAAGAGATAGGTATTTGAGTAGAGAATAAACAAATGAGATGATAATAGACAATCATTTCTAAGATTACAAAAAGTAGTATAGGATAATATTTTATCATTGAGAAGAATATCATAATAAAACTTGGGAGCCAAAATGCACACTTAGACCCAAATGCACTAGATGTCAAGAAACTCAAGGTGGTGAAACATTAATAGCAAGAAATCCTAATAAATTTTGTCATAAGTTTGTTTCATATCCACTATAATAGCCATGAGTCTCTTTGAGGATGGGAAAGTAAAAAGACGATACATGAGTTCTTGAGTCTTGAGATATTTGTCAATAATGGAGCACCCTCGAACAAATGCCACATGTTCTGGGGCAATAAGATTAGGAAGAGTATTCTAGAGCCACCTGACAAGAACTTTTGTCACAACCTTGTATATAATGTTGCAAAGGCTAATTAGTCAAGATTGATTATGCATTCCTTACCTTAGGAATATGGACCACCAACATGTTCCTCCATTGAAGTAGCATATAAGAGCAAAAAAAGACAACTAGTAATAAAGACAATATCAACCTAATTAACGTCCTAAAAGCCCCTTAGAAAGGACATAATAGTCAAGTTCATTCTAAGTGTTTGATTGGGTCCCAAAGAAAAGAAAATTTGACAAATGTCAAAGGAGGTGACTTGGGCCCCCAACATGTCCACTTGATAAGTAGATAAAATTACTTACAGTAAGATGAGGAGAATGGATGTGCCTGTGAACACCACTTTTTACTAAAGAATTTTGGCACAATGAATGATAAGCTCTTTGGCAATAACACTAGGAAGCTCAATTGATCAACTTATCCAGGAATGCAATTATCCCTTCATCTAGAAGTAGTAACATTATGGAAAAAGGCAATGTTGCAGTCACTAATTTGAGCCCACTCAGTATTGGCCTGCTGCCACCTCTAGATCGTTGCCCTAGCTAAACCATTATGATACTCCGAAACGATGCTCTGACTCTCACCAGGGTAAAGATACCCCATTTGGGCCTCCCTAGTCTGCAGCCCAAATATGGAGCACTCCAACTACAGGTAAGAAATAAAGATGTTGCTCAACTCGGCCCTGTTTCATTGACTGAAAGTTGAAGGTTCCTAGTGAACTTTGTGCTCAAGCTAGTTAGAGGATAGCTCCTCGCAGACGTACACCAGGAGGAAACAACCACTTCTGCAGCTGTTGCACTGGAGAGTCAAGCCTCCTCAAACTTCTTTCTACCATCAGAAGGACCATTTTTGGGCTGCTAGAATTGAATGAGGAGAGCAGTAATTAGACCCAAGGCAGTTTAGGTGATGCACTATATCTCGAGAAAGGGTTACAAGCCTAGGGTCTTGAGGTACACTTCATCTAATCTCTCCAAAATGCAAGCCTGCCACTGCCTATTATTGCTCCAAGTATACTGAATCCTTTGTTGTTTTATTTTTCACGCTAATCATGTAGTATTTTGTAGGGAATTGGTAATCAACTATTTGTTAACTCTTTTTGCTGCTAACAAAGTCTAATTTTTTAGGGAATTGTTATCCAACTATTTTACCCCTTCTGTTTGGAAGAATCAACATTGAAATGACACATTTGCTTTCAACTTCTTGTACCATAAGACCTCCTGCAACCAAAATAGAGAGAACATGGGGTGTACATATGACCTATCGTACTTCTGCTGCATTTGGATACTGTAGATGTCCAATCTTTAAGCCGTTCAGAGTGAAGCTACAAAGGAAAAATACTGTTTATGCTACTGCTGCTCCGATAACCATAGGTGTCGAACAGCTTCCAAAAAGTGGATCTTCATTAAATCAAAATGGAAATTCTTCCAAGCCCAAAAAGGTGATGGTTATTGGTGGCGATGGCTATTGTGGTTGGGCTACTGCCCTCCACCTTTCAAATAAAAACTATGAGGTCTCTATTGTTGATAGTCTGGTTCGGCGCTTATTTGATCATCAACTTGGTCTGAACTCTCTTACACCAATATCCTCCATACACAACCGAATCCGGCGATGGAATTCTGTAACAGGCAAAGTTATTCAGCTTTATGTTGGTGACATTTGTGACTTTGAATTTCTTTCTGAAATTTTCAGATCATTTGAGCCTGATGCTGTTGTGCATTTTGGTGAGCAAAGATCTGCACCATACTCCATGATAGATCGCTCACGAGCAGTGTTCACACAACAAAACAATGTTATTGGAACACTTAATGTTTTGTTTGCCATCAAAGAATTCAGCAAGGAATGCCATCTTGTGAAGCTTGGGACAATGGGGGAATATGGTACTCCAAATATTGATATCGAGGAAGGTTACATAACAGTAACCCACAATGGAAGAACGGATACATTGCCTTACCCAAAGCAAGCTAGCTCTTTTTATCACCTCAGCAAGGTGCATGATTCGCATAACATTGCATTCACTTGCAAGGCTTGGGGAATTAGGGCCACAGACTTGAATCAAGGTGTGGTCTATGGAGTACGGACCGATGAAACTGCTATGCATGAGGAGCTCTGCAACAGATTTGACTATGATGCTGTGTTTGGGACAGCCTTGAATAGATTTTGTGTCCAAGCTGCCGTTGGGCATCCACTTACTATTTATGGCAAGGGTGGTCAAGTAAGTTGTTGATACATAACTATTGTCAAAACCTCCATTACTTATTGTATCACAAAGATCTTGTCCACTAGGTGTTATAGAGCTATGTTGCATATAAATTGCATGTAGGAGTTTTTCTAGCACTGAATTGTCCTTTGGGTGCCTGAATACTCCAATGGATCCTTTCTTTTTCACAACTTTGGGATTAGAACCATCCTTTTCTCTCTGATATACCTTTTTTTAGGTGCAAAGAAACATCTCATGGAACATGTCTTTGGAGATTTAACTGTAAAGGGATGCATAATTAATTCTTAGACTGAACTGAGTGATAGGGCCACAGAACTTTTCAACTTACAGGAATTTTTAAGTTTTTTTTGTAGGCATTATGTTCAAATTTGAAGTGTAGAGAAGATTAATAAGGTACCTGCTTTTTCTTACTTCTTGCAGACCCGGGGCTATTTAGATATAAGAGACACAGTGCAGTGTGTGGAGTTGGCTATTTCAAACCCGGCCAAAGCTGGAGAATTCCGAGTGTTCAACCAGTTCACAGAACAGTTCTCTGTCAATGATCTAGCCTCCCTGGTTACTAATGCCGGCAAGAAGCTCGGGTTAGATGTGCAGGCCATTTCTGTGCCGAACCCACGGGTTGAGGCAGAAGAGCATTACTACAATGCAAAGCATACAAAGCTTATTGAATTGGGTTTGAAGCCACACCTTCTCTCAGACTCCCTTTTAGATTCACTGCTCCACTTTGCAATCCAATTCAAGAATAGGGTTGAACTCGCACAGATAATGCCTACTGTTTCTTGGAAAAACATTGGAGTGAAACCTCAGAGAGCTCCAGTTTAGACACCGCAGGAAGGTATGGATTTGTAATAAAGTGTGATTATGTCAATGTTTGAAAGTTGACATTTTTTCTTTTAGATTATTGATCGTAGATCTAGAATTGTATCGTTTCTCTAAACACGAATTCGCCTGCTTATTAAGTGTTACAGTTTATTCATGATTCTTTGCAAGACCTCTATTTTGTTCATGATGTTTTTCTTGTTTGACAACTTTGTGCCAAAGTACCAAAATGATGAATATGAGATGTTTAAAGCCATATAGAGGGGGATGTGTCTGAGGATCAATCAGTTCTTTGTCTTAGCCTTTAAGGGATTAGGTGCCTTAGAAATCTTTCAGCTTTAGTAAATCTTCCTTCTTTCATCATTCCTTTGGAGTTGGACAACATTGTGGTCGATAAGGGAAGGAAATGTAGAAGAATGAGGAAGAGAAGTAAAACCAAAGCATGCAGAGCAGCTTTCATAATGGCTGTTGGAATAGCAATCACTGAGAAGCTAATATCCACTTAAACCTTTTTTTGAGGTCACCAATATCTCTTGTCTAAAACAGCTACTCCTGTATTTGCTTTCTGGTTGTAAAGTTTGATAACTTCCTCATTACTTTCCTTCACTTGTATTTCTTTTTACTGACTCTTAACTAAACCCAATTAATAACTCGACTTTAATGAATAATGCCTATTAGATCATTGAAAGATAAAAAAAAATATGGTAGGATTGAGATTGTTGAATACTTACTAACCTGTTAACATGCTTACATTTAAAACCTAATTGTAATTAATACAATAAACTGATTAATGCAACAATTGAGGCAATAACTTAACAGCTAAGGCATTAGAGAACTTAACCCACTGCTCCAAAGTGAAAAACTTTTTATCATACTTCATGCTATCAAATCATGGTCAGAAGGGTTTATTCTTTAAGCTGGCTAACCAACTTTCTATAGTATCTTTCTCCTTGCTTTTAGCATTGCAATCCAGCTTTATTAGCTACCTTTGGTTATCATTTAGCTGACTCTCTATGCAAAATATTAGCTGCAAGTTCATTTCTCTGGCTAAAGCTAAGATTTATAGCATGAAAGCAAACATTCCAAATGCAGTGAATCTTATAGGATACAAGATACAAGTTTTATGTGTTATGAATTCATGAAATGAGTTTTTCTTTCACACAGTTTCATTCAATTAAATGAACTAAACGTTTTCAAAGGAAAACTACTCTTTTCCACAACATAGATGTGGGACAATGTGGCATAACAACATGAGATTGAGCAACCAATGGTTCTAGCTTTGTTTGCTTTGTTAAGCAAGATATGTTGAGCACAAATGAGCATATGTTTAATCTAAATAATAAGTTGAGAATAATATTGAGATTTTATAGATAATATAATCCTTATTTATAAGTTTTAATTTATAGTTATTAGGTTTTCACATAAGCATATATTCAATAAAAGTTTGAGCTCCTATATAGTGTGACTTATAAAAAATGTATTAAAGTTAAACTATGATTCAATTGAGATTAAATTATGCAATAGAGTCATTATAAAGTTATAAGGTAAATTTGATGATAGAGCTGTTGGCATTACAAGGCTAATGAGAGTAGTAGAGCCAATATGGTGCAATAGAGTTTACAGAATGATTGAGCCAATGTAATGCAATAAAGTTGACAAAATAATAGAGTCAATGCAATGGTTCAACAGAAGTGACAACGACCAACATAAGACAATAGCTCAAGAGAGATGATAATGAAGATAGAGTTAACAAGTACAACAAAATTATATATAAATAAAAATAATGAGGTGACATTAAATATAGTTTTATATGATAACATCAAAGTAGAAAAGTTAATAGTAATAATTTTGATTGACACTATAGAGAGGACAAAGATACTAAACCCAATGATCATTGTTTTGATATAGTTGGAGTGTTGAAACTAATATGTGAATCTAAGTTGTTTAAAAACTATCTATTGTTGGATACCTTTTGATGTAAATAACTCATCAATTCCTAAATTGTTTACTGCCCAAGTGCAAGGTCATCTTTGTAATTTTAATAAAAACATGGGCGGGAATGAACTGATATAAGTTACAGGCATCAAGAACAACGAAAGCAGAAATGCTCATCGAAAACAGAGCAGATTGATTTGACATAGGGAACAAACCACGAACAGAAACAGGAAGACGCATCGTTTCCGTCGATTTCACATCGACACACTGGAACAAAGTTAACCTTACTACGTTACTCGGATCACTTGCCGTCGGCTCCCTCGTGTTTAAGAGCAGAGCAGGCCGGAACCATGGCATGGTTTGCCGCCTCAGCTTTCACAACAGAGACGGCGGGGGAAGGAAGGCCGCTGCTTGGGTTCGGTGGCTGCCTATGGTATCTGCACCTGAACGAGCCCGGGTGCCTAGTCGGCGAGCAGACGCATGTCTTGCTTGCGGCCAGGGTCGAAAGCGAATCCATGGACCTTGACTTTTCCAGCTGGGAGAAGTATGGGTTCTCCTCCTCCATGATGGTGTTCATGTTCGATCTTTGCCTTGGGTGTTGGGCAGAAGTCCTTACTTGACCTGGAGGCGGAGATCGCCGGGAAAGATCTTTTTTTTTTTTTTTTTTTTTTTTTGGTTTTTTGATGGGGATGGGAAATGGCAAAGCTGGGAGATGGCCGGAGAAGAGAGGTCTATTTTTAATTGGGTTGGAGGTGGTTTTCGTGGCTGTCGGAAGTCGTCAACCGCCTCTTCCTCTGTTTCTTCTCCGCCTCTCAATTGCCTTCTCCAAACGGCCATGGTTTACGGAAAACTGTGGGGTCATTGGAGTGTGGGGTCGTGCCACGTGGATTGTTGGCAACCAATAAGGGCGGTTGTAACAACGAAGAGAGAGAAAATTTGAGATTTCACCATTTAATTGAATTTTTAAATAAAAATAATTGCTTTAAAACATAAATAGATATTTATCTATTTATATTTTGAAATGCATTTTTAATCTTAAAAAACAAATATGTAAAAAAATAAAAGTCCATGTTTTATGTTAAACTAAAATTAGAAAATTGTTTTATTTTTGTATAAAAAATTCAAAAATATTTTGCTTATTAAATGTTTTAATTATAAATTATTTTCTTATTAATTAATTTAATATTCTAAGATAAAATATATTCTAAATAATGAAAATTAAATTTCATTTTTGAACTTTCTCGCATAAGAAAATAGTTATGTAGGAACTCTTTTGAGAGTCAATACAAACTTCTATACGACTTTATTTTCTTTTATATTCATGCTTGATTATATATTGTAAATATGCAAGATTTTCAATTAAAAAAATTAATTAATATCAATTCAATTCATCTTGGTCGTGCCTACGGATGAGGGGACCATGCAAGCATCGCACCGGTGCGACAGTACAAGACGAGTTCCGCCTTCCGATCCTCCCGTAAAGGAATTAAACAGTGACTGCACCAAACCAAGACGTTGAATCCGGTCCCGGATTCCGAGCATCCGAGTTGGACGGTGGATCTTCGCCGCCTTCTCGATGGTGCACGATAAGGAGCGCGCGGCACTGCAAATCGAGCGCAGTGTACTCTACAGAGCGGCCACTGAGGTTGAGCGTTTGGTTGAGTTGCAGAGCGAGAAGCGGGCGTAGTTCGCTTCTTATGTCCATTTTTGGTGAGACTTCTTCTGGAAGAAAGTTTCTAGGGTTTAAGTGCGGTACGTTTACTTTTTGTATTTTAAGCAAGCATGGGTTGCCTTTGCTCTTGTTTAACTTTGAATCTTCTAGGGTTCGAGATCGGTGATCGGCATTTTTGTTTATGCATGCTGGGGGTGTTCGTTTCTCGATTTTGCATACTGATTTTGTTCGTGTGAGTGTCAATCTCGGTTTTAAAAACAATTTTTAGCTCTTAAAGTTGACTGGTTCGGGATTCCGAGTTGCATTTTACTTGAGGTTTGATTTTTAAGTAAATTAGGGTTATGCATTGTTTGAGTCGCATTGCCTCGGGGTTTATGCAGGGTTTGTGTTTTTTCTTTTGTGTATTTCTGGCTTAAATGTTTTTAATCATCTTACTTGTGGACTTCTCCAGGTGTTGTCTATGCGTGATTATGTGTACGCATGTTGTTTGTTTGCTTCGGATTTATGATTGCTGTTCCTGAAAATTTTCTATGGATGCTATTTGAGTTGTTTATTTTAAATTGTCTTTAGATGTTACTTGTTCGTCATTTATTTTTGTAAATTGTTGTATGAATAGTATTGGCTGTTCTGAAGTAGTTGTTCCCCCTTAGAAATGTTGTTTTGTGGTGTCTACATATTGCTGGGTAATTGTTTATTCAAAAGTTGAGGAGGGAAAAGAGCAGTCTGCATCACATCATAACTTAAATCTTGGTAAATGAAAAGAGAACAATCATATGTAATTCTGTAAAAACATCAAAATTTATGAAAATAATGCTTTAAGAAAACAAATATCCAGTTCCAGTAATACAATAACACCATACAACTATATTTCTAAATGGGGAAGAACTACCCAGTAATACTCTGTATGTTTATTTATTGCTGGTTAGTTGTTTATTCAAAGCATTGTTTTAGCAAATCTTGATGTTTTTATTGAATTACATTTCATTGTTCTCTTTTCATTTGCTAACTTTTGAGTCCTGTGATTCATCTTTTTCCTTTTTCTCTCGACCTTTTATTTGGGAGAGGTAGCCTTTTTGTCTCCATTTGTTCATGTTGCATCTATTTGTAGTGTAAACATCAAAGCAGATTTTATTTGACAGTTCTATTGCAAGTTGGGGACAATGATTGCTTTTTAGGGGGGACATAGGTAGCATGTTAAACTGTTGATAGAAAACTCACCTCCCTAGTTTCTGCAAAATGTACCATAAAATTATTTCTAATTTATTTTATTTGTTTAAAGTTAATTTTGGAAATTAGTTTGTATATTGAAATTTTAGAACGTGGGGATCATGTGCATCTTAAGTTAGATACAAGGAATTTTACAGTGCTGTTCTTCACTGCAACCTCTACTATAAACTGGAATATTCTGGATCGGGTTTTTTGGTTTTGGGATTCATGTCTTTATGACTAATCTGAGCCCATGAGTCCCTCTGTGGGCTATCCTTGTGGTGGAACTCTTGAAGTTTGTTTGGGGCTTTCTTTTTATTTGGATGGTATAAATTGATGCCATGCTGCACATGCATATGCATATCTATGTGATGATTCACATTGTTTGTTGGTGCAAATCTCTCAAGAATTAGTTGTAGATTTTGTTGGTTTTCATATGATTTATTTATTTTTCTAAAACAATTTGTTGTTTATCATTTTTGTTTTGCTGATTGACATATCTCTTTGTTGTATAATTCCCTTTTTTTTTAGATTGTTGATTGAAGATGGAAAAGCATGGCTCTCTTAATGAGGAAGAGGAACTTCCTCTTCCTCCTCCAGTTGTACCAACAAATGTAGCTCCAATTAAAGCTGAAAGTGGTTCCCCTCCCAGGGAGCCACAGAAGAAGAAAAGAGTACCTATGAGTAGGCCTGGCTTTGCTAGAAGAGGCCAGCCAATATCTCTCTTGACAAATCACTTCAAAGTTTCTATAGGCAATGTTGATGACTACTTCTTTCACTACAGTGTATGTAGCATTTTTTTTTTTTTTTGACCCAATATAAACTTAATGATGCAGTTGTGGAGTTGATGATCTTGTTATTGTGCATAGGTCAACCTAAAATATGAGGATGACAGGCCTGTAGATGGAAAGGGTATTGGCAGAAAGGTGATTGATAAGATGAAACAAACTTATGACACTGAGCTTGGTAAGAAGGGCCTGGCATATGATGGTGAAAAAACACTATTTACCATTGGCCCGCTGCCGCAAATCAACAATGAGTTCACTGTCATACTTGATGATATGCCATCAAAAAGGCAAAGCCTAGCTCTTGGTTTTTTTTTTCAATTGCTTTTTTGTTTTCACCCATCCCCAATATCTAGCATGCCACATTACACAGTTTGTATGTGTGAACTATAGATCATCAGGAAATGGTAGTCCTGGTGGAAATGGCAGTCCTGGGGATGGTGAAAGGAAACGAGCAAAACGTTCCTATCAAGCAAAGACCATAAAAGTTGAGCTCAGCTTTGCTGCTAAAATACCTATGCACTCAATTGCCATGGCTTTGAGGGGCCAAGAGGTGGAAAGCACCCAAGAAGCATTGAGGGTGTTGGATATTATCTTACGTCAGCATGCAGCTAAGCAGTATGTGTGATGGCATATGCTTGCAAAATTAGAAATAAAATTGTTTTGTGATTATTTATTTGGTAATCCTTTTTCAGGGGTTGCCTCCTGGTGCGGCAGTCTTATTTTCATGACAAGCCATCAAACTTCACTGATTTGGGTGGTGGTGTAATTGGGTGCAGAGGGTTTCATTCAAGCTTTCGCCCTGTTCAGGGTGGCCTATCTTTGAATGTTGGTATGATTTTATTTCTCCTATCTGCTTGGCTGTAATTTGTTTGTGATTGCTTGACCATTCTTTGTTGACCTTTTGAACATTATATCGATTGCAGATGTCTCTACTACCATGATCGTTAAGCCAGGGCCAGTTATTGATTTCCTCATTGCAAACCAAAATGCTCGGGATCCTTTTCAAATCGATTGGGCCAAAGTAAGTCTAGGCAGAATCTTCCCTATGCACCCTAGATTTTATTTTTATGTGGCTGTTGGGTGTCTATCATGTGGTTTACATGATGTGCAGGCAAAGAGGATGCTTAAAAACTTGCGAGTGAAGGTGGGTAATTTGGAATACAAAATTGTTGGTTTAAGTGATTTACCATGCAACCAGCAGATGTGAGTTTTTCTATGTGCATTTTGTTTATAATAGTTTGCATTGATTTTTGTACATGTTGCTTTCCTATTTGATATCCTAATTCTGATTAAATATTTAAGCATTTAGTGCTGTTAAAAAAATACTGAGAAGTACCTTGTTTTTACTAATTTCCTATATTATACAATCACCTTATGAATATTATCAACGTTTATTAATTTTTTTTTCTTGCAGGTTTACTCTTAGGCAGAGAGGTGATAGTAGTGATAACACTGTAGAAATTACCGTCTATGAATACTTTGTAAAACATCGGGGTACACCATTGTCTTATTCTGCTGAACTCCCATGCATTAATGTCGGGAAGCCAAAGAGACCAACTTATTTCCCAATTGAGGTTTTTTTTTGTCATTTAATTTATATGTTTGTCGTCTTAGTTTTATAATTCTGCCCTTGACGCTTAACCTCTTTCTTAACAGGCATGTGAACTTAACATTTGTATTTTTAATTGCACAGCTCTGCAATCTCGTTTCTTTGCAAAGATATACAAAATCACTGACAGTTATGCAGCGAGCTTCTCTTGTAGAGAAATCAAGGCAAAAACCTCAAGAGAGAATGTCTTCCTTAAGTAATGTGAGCTTCTTCTTCTTGCAACTAATAATTCTTTACAAGCTTTTGTAAATGGGTTCTAATCCTTCTTATTCTTGATAGGCTTTGAAATACAGCAATTATGATGCTGATCCCATGTTACAAGTATGTAGGATTAACATCAGCTCCAACTTTACTCAGGTCGATGGCCGTGTGTTGCCAGCACCAAAGGTTTGCTTAGTCATTTACTGTATTATTATATTGACTCTTTTCTTTTTGTTTAAATTATTGAACTCTCTTAACGTTTGTCAACTTAGTAGTTGGTGCTAATTCTTTTCTACAGCTTAAAGTTGGAAATGGTGAGGATTTCCTTCCAAAGAATGGGCGATGGAATTTCAATAATAAGGTTCTTGTGTATATGCTTTATAGGTTACTCTCTAGTTATTACTAGAGGAGTTTGTTCCATCTTAAGTGCATATCTTAATTTTCCAGAAATTGGTGACACCTTCGAAAGTAGAGCGGTGGGCTGTTGTAAACTTTTCTGCACGGTGTGATATTAGAGGTCTCATACGGGACCTTACGAAATGTGGAAATATGAAAGGAATAGTATGTTTTTCTTTGTTTTCTTTTATTTTGGCATGGGTCCAGTAACGGATAAGTTTATTTTTTTCTTCTGTGTGATATGATAGGCCATTGAGCAGCCATTTGATGTTTTTGAAGAAAATCCTTCCATGAGAAGAGCCCCTCCTCCTGCAAGGGTGGAGGAAATGTTTGAACAAATTCGCACTAAGCTTCCTGGTGTACCAAAGTTTCTTCTGTGCCTACTCTCTGAGAAGAAAAACTCTGATATTTATGGTTTGGTTCTTTCAAATTCTTTGAAGGTATTAGAATTTTGTATTCTAATGCTGTATTGACTTATGTAAAAACCTAATTATTAGGCCCGTGGAAGAGAAAGTGCCTTTCAGAGTTTGGTATTGTGACACAATGCATTGCACCCAGCAGAGTTAACGATCAGTATTTGACCAATGTACTGCTGAAGATCAATGCAAAGGTTTTGTTGTTTATTTAAATTTTGACAATACTTTTCTATTAATCACTTCATTTCCCCATTAAGGTTGAATTTTTCTTTTCCTCTCAGCTTGGTGGTCTTAATTCTCAGTTACAAGTTGAAAATTCACCTGCCAATCCCATTATTTCAAGGGCTGCAACACTTATTTTGGGAATGGACGTCTCGCATGGCTCACCTGGAAGATCTGATGTTCCCTCAATTGCTGCAGTAATTGACTTAGTTTAATAAACTATCATATTTTTTATAGAGAGTTTCTAGAATTTGTGTCGAGTAATGCTTTATTGAACAAAAACGGATAAAGTATGCTTTTGTTTACTTTTTGTGTGGGACACAAGAACTTTTCAATCTTCTACCTTTTTTCTCCCTTTTTGCTTTATATATAGATGCTAGGATAACTTTCTTCTTCAGAACTTGTTAGCTAGAAATTAATTCAAGCATTGGGTGTTATTGAAACCAATTTGATTTTTAACCTTTATATCTGCAATATGTTCATGTCAAGTATAAGCAAATTGAATTTGAATTGTGACATATTCATGTCTAAGCAAATAAGTTGAATCTGAACCGCATAATTAGATTGTCATAAGTTAGATTGTCATAAGCATGGACTCTGTTCTCTTTTGCTTTAAGTATCCGAAGTTGAAATTGGAACTAGTTGTCTCTATCTATATGTATGAATTTTACACCTTTTTATTTACTGGTTATCTTGTAATGACCCTTGCCTGATCCAAAAATTGTTTGATGATTTCTTGTTTTACTTTATTCCTCATAGGTTGTTAGTTCAAGGCAGTGGCCATTGATCTCTAAATACAGAGCATCAGTACGAACACAATCCCCAAAGGTTGAAATGATTGATTCTTTATTCAAACCAGCTGCAGGCAATGATGATGATGGCATAATTCGGCAAGTATCTTTAGTGAAACTAACTTCATTGTTTAGTTGTGATGCTACCGATTCTCTCTTCTGGATAGCTTTTCTTTCTTCAAAAATTCGGCATGACTGAAAGTTTGTTGTCACTAATGTGGTGTAATTTTTAATCCAGAGAGCTATTACTAGATTTCTATACTAGTTCTGGAAAAAGAAAGCCAGATCAAATAATTATTTTCAGGTAAGTCTATTGTATTATTTCTTTTGGCTCTATTTGTTTGGTAATTATGTTTACACTCAACCTTCAATTACTTTTATGTTGAGTAGAGATGGAGTGAGTGAATCTCAGTTCAACCAGGTTATGAACATTGAGCTGGACCAGATTATTGAGGTGATCCTGTTTTCCAATAAATCACTTTTTTTCCCCTTTTGACACTATCTGGTGCATACGTTTTTCCCTAGTAATGCATGTTGGATTGATGCATGCTTCTTGCACTTGTTTAGGCTTGCAAATTTCTTGATGAGCAATGGAACCCAAGGTTTACATTGATAATTGCCCAAAAGAACCACCATACAAAGTTCTTTCAGGCTGGAGGTTGTCCTGATAATGTTCCACCTGGTGGGTGTTCTTTGTTCCATCATATAAAGCGTGTGCACAAAAATTGTATCTGCTGTAATTATAACTATTCGAACCTGTAGGTACTGTTGTTGATAAGCAAGTTTGTCATCCCAGAAATTATGATTTTTACATGTGTTCACATGCTGGAATGATTGTAAGATGTTTTTCAAGCCAACTCTATTTTATTTGTGTATTTTCTGCATGTTGATGAAATCTGTAATTGTCTTTGTTCTGCAGGGTACAAGCAGGCCTACTCATTATCATGTGCTTCTTGACGAGAATAATATTAGTCCAGATGACCTGCAAGAGCTTGTTCACTCACTCTCTTATGTGTATGTTGTGTTGATTCATGTTATCTTTCCTTCACTTGAATGCATTGTTTTTAGAGGGGTATAATGTTGAAATTTGTATTTTGAGACATCTGCAGATATCAAAGGAGCACAACTGCAATCTCTGTAGGTTAGTTTCTTATTATAATATCGAAATATGTTTGCTTTCTTGTTATCAAATTCGGATTTTTGTATCGGGTTGGTTCTTGGGTCAGGTGGCAACCTGATCCAAGAGCTGTCAGGTCTGAACCTAATCTTACCCATTTGAGTTCTTTAATTTATTTTTGAAATTTATCTAATGACAAGATGCTTCTTGTTTGAATCAGTGGCTCCCATATGCTATGCCCATCTTGCTGCTGCTCAAGTGGGTCAATTTATGAAGTTTGATGACAGGTCCGAAAGCTCTTCAAGCCAAGGTGGTTTCACTGCACCAGGTGCTCCTCCTGTGCCTGAGTTACCTAGGCTTCATGAGAACGTTAGGAGCTCTATGTTCTTTTGTTAGTGTCTTTAAGTGATGAACGTTTGTTGAATTGTCTTCTTCCTGGATTAGCTGTTCTGTTTGGCTTTTTGCTATAAGGATTGTCACATATATATATGTAGTAGTTGCTCTCTGCTGGCTTCAAAACTCATTTTGATTTGTTAAAAACTAGTTTGTAAATGTAAGAAATCTGCCTGTAGATTATCTAATTCTTGTAAATGTTATTGTTTTTCATAAGAATGCTTGTGACTTGTATGTGCCAACTAGTTAAAACTGTTGATGTTTGTTATGTTGTAGGTTCAACTTCATTTTGTTCTCTTTTTTTAGCTAAGATTATACTCATCAAAGCATTGATGAATTCTTATTGGATTTAAAGCTATGTATGGCTTTAATTTGAACACATTCTAAAGAGTCTATAATTATATAATTTTCTAGCTTTTGTAATTTCAACATAAAAATATGAGAAGTTTATCTAATTTTTAATTTTATAAAGATAATGTATAAAAAGATAAAATATATTCATCTAATCTTTATAATTTTGAGAATAATATATGAAAATTTAGAGTTTTGTAATCAAATAAACATTCTAGTTCTATTTTGTTTTGTTATAATTCTTTGGTTTAAAATTTAAAAACTAGCTTGTGATCACTTTATGCTTATGTATTGTCCAACAAATTGAATCATTGTTTTTTTTTTTTTTTTTTATAATAGGATATAATATTATATCAAAAGTGACAATGCCATACAAAAATTACAGTGAGATCCTCAAGGGAGATCAAACAAGAAGTCAGACAACATGAGTTTGAGTATGGGCTGAGGAAGAGACTCCCCGAGAACCCAAACAAACTCATGGAGGCAAGCAGCGCGAGCAACCCAGTTGGCATGCTTGTTCCCCTCCCTGTGGATATGAGAGAACCGAAGTGCCTCCATGCCCCTAGCATACTGAAGGGTATCAACAAACACCACCTCCCCAGTAGGGTGGAAAATCATGTCACGAGCCACCTGAAGTGCAGTCATCGAGTCGAACTGGACTTCCACAGCACGTTACAAGGGAAGAGACCCCTTAAGAAGGTTGAAGGCCAGAAGAATGTTGACTCTAAATTGAATCATTATTTGACTCAATTTATATATCTAAGATAAATATTGACTCATATGATTCATCTATTGATATTTATCTTACATTATATTAGAACCATAAATATCTTTAGAATTTCATGTTTATCATTACTAAGATGAAACGAAAGGTGTCATTATCATCTCAGGATTATCTATTCTTTCTCATCAGTATGTGTCGTCTTTGTTGAGTATAAATTTAATTCTTTTGTATTTGATATTTATTATGCTTGTAAGGGAACTTTATTTTGCTTGAATTAAGGAATTTGTTTTAGTATTTTTTTTTTTTTTTTGTTTGATTAGTATATCATCTCTTTAGTATTGAGGGCCATAAATTATGTAACAAATTCCTATAAACGTGAGATTATTTAGAAGAAAAAAAAAAGGAAAAAAAAAACAAAAAGCTTTAGGGCACTAAACTATGTAGATTATTCTAACGCCGCGGCCAAACAAGGGCCTAACGCAGAACCGGGTATTCCAACTGACTTCTAAGTTCACCTTCTTCACACAAAGAGATGTTTTAACCGTCTTTGGATCGTCTGCAAATGTTTCGCCTTTTGCGCTTGAAGATAGCCCCCCATTTCCAGTACTCTACCGCGACCGTAGCTGTAGTGCCTCCTTCCCAACCACCAGCCCTCGTCGTCGACCCCACACTCACCCTTTATTTCCTCCAGAAATCCTGCAAACTCTCTCCGACGGCGGCGGCCGCTGCCGCAAAGAAGATCAATCTCAAATCAACCAAAAACGCACACGCCGTTCTAGAGCTGCTCCGCCAATACGGATTCTCCGACGCCCACATTTCCAGCCTGGTCTGCCGCCGTCCCCAGATCCTCCTCTCCAGCCCCACCCGCATTATCAAGCCCAAGTTCGACCTGTACACCTCTGTGGGAATTTCCGACTCAGACCTGGCGGACATCTTCAGCACCAGAGCCCATATCTTCCTTTATAGCACTCAGCGCCGCCTCGCCCCCAACCTCGGCCGCCTCCGAACGCTGTTCTCCTCCGATGCCGACCTCCGCGCCGCCGTTCTGCGTTATCCTTCGCTCATCTTATCGGATCTACAGAATTCTATTCCGACGATGACCAATGTACTAAAAGAGTTCGGCTTGCCAATGGCCAGCATCCTCAAGCTGCTTGCCGTGCACCCAAGATGTTTGGCGGATTGTCCGCATAGGTTAAAGTCGAAGCTCGACGATGTGAAGAACATGGGCATCAGCCCTTCATGCTCCATGTTTGTGCACATCTTTGCAGTGATCTCCAAGGTGCCTAAGCTTGCGATGGAGAGCAGGATGCAGAATTTTGTGAGCATGGGTTGGACGAAGGATGAGGTCATCAGCGCGTTCATCCGGCATCCTTACTGCTTGTCATCCTCGGAGGAAAAGATCAAGAGGCGTCTGGAGTTCTTCGCTGACAAGTTTGGTTGGGGTCCGGCCACGTTGATGGTATCCCCCGTGCTTCTTTCTCTCAGTTTGGAAAAGAGGATATTACCGAGATATTCCGTGTTGAAGCTTCTTCAAGAGAAAAATTTGCTGAAGATTGCCATGACGACCCGCCAGTTCTTGCTTGGGGACAAAAGATTCAAGGAGCTGTATGTAAAAAAGTATCATAGAGTGGTTCCTGAGATATTGGATGAATTCATCCATGAAAAGCTGTGAACTTTTAACTTTATGCTTGGAGATCGGAGTAAATGGAGTAGGTCAGGCAAGGCACATTCTTTCAAATTTCTTCTATTCTATCTCATGTTGTTGTTGAATTAGTTGAAAATTTTGAAATTATTGCCTTGTTCTGCTGCCTTAGCATTTATATACTATTGCATAGGTCATGAATACTAGTATATTTCAAACAAGTGAAGATAGCTATGGATTATAAAACATGTGATATCTAAGTTGCTCTGCGAAACATTAACAAGATAAGATTATGATTATGTTTTTAGCTCTCCCAGTTATCTGTTTATCAAACTCTCGCTTAAGCTTCCCAAATTTTCATTCTTGGATTAACAGGGTTAAAAGCTCACCCATAGCTAAACAAATTCTTGGTAGCTGGGGATGCAGATCTTTCATTCAATGCTGGAAGGCTGTTGAAAGGAGCCTCTTTTTGACATCACAGGATACATTAAAAAATAATTTGACTAAACTCAACTTGACTAATGTCTACCTCAAGTGTTCTGCGTTTTGTTGACAACTCCACAATTAGATGTGTGTTTAAGATATCTTACATGAAAATTATTGAATGTAAATAAGAGTAGAATTAATTTAATATTACAAAGTGAATGCAATATTGTAGTTTTAATATAGCATTTAGATGCATCCATTAAATAAGTTGAAGTTTTTTGGTTGATGTGTGCTCAGCTAATATTGTATTGGGTACAATTTTGAATTATTGATTGGATTTAATTCCCTTAACAAGTAATATTATAGTTTGGAGGAATTTCTTTTGTGAATGACATGGAGTAATCTCTAACATAGTTGAGTTGAGTTCTAGATTTCTAGTAAACTCACATGATATCATTTCATGTTTGTGTAGTTCTTGGTGCATTTGATCTTTATAGTATTGAAAAACTTCTGTTGACTCACTTAAACTTAGCTAGAGTAATATGGGACAAAAATTATTGGAGGTTGGAACAAGACATAATGAATTTATGGAGCACAAAAGGAGTTCGAGGATGTGCAACTAAATTTGTAAGGAAATTTTGCGATCTTGTACTCATGAGCGGAGGAATGATGGTGGTCAACAGGGAACATATGTTGGTGAGGGGGCTTTCTATTCTTTGCCTATATGGTTTGAATCCTTTCAGACAAAAGTTTTAGGTTAACTTGAATCCTTTCAGACAGTCATAGATATAATATTTAAAGTTTCTTTACAGCCCAGATGGTCCTATAAGTCATTGAGTGGATAATTCATGGAACTACATTTCTTGTTCTAAAGTCGAGTTGCCCTAGAGTTAAGGGTTGGCCGACGAGCATACCCATGCATGTTGCGAATGTAATGATTCAAGTTTGATACAGTCAATGAAATGACTGCATGAATCGATCACCTACGAAAATTTTAAATCCGAGAAAAACATTTGTTCACACCTAAAAGATCTTTGTTATAATTCAAATATGTCATGAGGAGGTGTGTCTACATAGTTGATCGAAATGGTTAACTTTCATTTTCAAGGCCATGATAATTCACAAAGAGGAAATAGAGTTTTTCACAACCCACGTTGCCCATGTTACTTGCTTTCTTGTCTTACACTTTTACTGTTCAAATCTTGAGTCTTGGAAGCAATCTACCTATTCAATTGATACGAAGAACAATGCATAAGCTGGAATTCATCCATGTTTTGAATGGAACATGTAAAGCTAGGAAAGGAGCAGCTTCTTTTTATAGTATCTCACCATCTCTAACTTGACACAACACTTGTACTTGAACATTTTCTTCAGTTTTACCATTGGTTTCTTCTTCTCTCGTGTGCGGGAATGCTTTCATAGTTTGATTTGTCACAGCTTGAATAATAAAGCGATTCCGTGTTCTTCTTTTCCTTTATCTTTAGATATCATACACATGTTAAGTCCCTTACATGTGAAAATCTTCATTCCGACATACATACTAAATTCTTGAATCTGAAGTGAAATTGTAAGAGGGACAATGAATTTAAAGGGGGATGGTCCCTTATCATGTAATATCCTTGTCGTTGCCAACATCTTCATCTTCCTCCACCATGACCACCACCACCATCATTATAATTGACTCCATCACATCGATGATGCCACTATTCTTGATTTCAACATACATGCTACAAAAACTGTTAAATCTAACCATGTTTTGTATTTTGAAGATGACTTTTTCCTCTAGCCTCTAAGCAGGTGATTTTTTGTGGTGTTGGAAGGATTATTAGGACTACAAATCTATTCATGACTTAGTAGCTTAGCTCAGCAAGCCATTTAGATAAAAATTACTTACATATACTAGGTTATAGGAAGTTCGAAATTTTGTTTGGAAGAATTTGTGAAATTTGTATTATTTTTGGAGAGTTGTAAAGATTCCATACAATGTGCTAATTTTTCAGAATGATTTTTAGTGCCTAATTTTGTATAATGTAATGTAGATTTGAACTATTTTGATATTAATTTTGCCAAATATTATTATTTATGAAAGATGCAACTAACATATGTGATGTGTTTACTATTATTTGTTGCGAGCAAGAGATATATTGTTGTTTTATACCTCATCTTTAATGAAAAAAGATGTAATATTTTTTTTGTAATTGTTCAATATGTCAATAAATCTATTTTACCAACAAATTTTTCTCTAAAAAATTTTAAATATATTGTTAATAGCAAAATTAATATTGAATATGTGATGCAAATTATAATAAATAACTTAGAGATTAATCTGAAGATGTAAGAAATAAAAAAATATACGAAAGATAAACACTAGATTTCCAAAAAGGTAACACAAAAGAGACATTTGTTCGAGACAATATTAGCTAAGAGGGGATTGAGAGCAACACAAGGGTTGCTCTGCATATTAAGCTCATAATCTCTTTAACGAAATGGAACAAGATACTCAAAAAAGAGTTGATAAAATCAATATTGTGATAAAGAAATAACAAAATGAAAGCGAACCGTTATGAGGCAACGACAGGAAGATAATGTCATAGAGTTTATGCTAAAAATTGACACAATGTCTCACTGCTTGAGCCTAGCATCTCTTTTCCTATGCCGGCTGACGAATTAACATGTAAAAACTCTTGTTGCCAACAAATCTAAAGTTCAACATGACACAATAAAACAATAAAAATTTTACTCATATAAAAAACATTATTTTAATAGATAAAACTCTCATTTATAGAGAACCTATGTATATAAAAAATAAAAAAAATAATAAAAATAAAAATATAAAATTTGTGATCAAAAGTGTTGCTGAATAGTTTTATGAAGTCATTATGTTTCAAAAATCTATTTTTTGAAAAGCTATTATCAAATAACTTTTTGAAAAATTATTTCAGTCCAAAAGTCTTGCGGTCAAAACTTATGAAACATAGTTTCTGATGCCAAATAGTTTTATGAAAAACTATGGTTTTGGGTCAATGCTACCGGGTTTACGCAAGTTGTCGCGGGTTGGATCTGGGTAGACTTGTAGTAGATCTAGTCAACATGGTGTTGTAGGCCGGATCCGCGTCGACAGGTCAGCGCGGCGTTGGTGGATTCGTGTGGTTGGATCCGAGTCCGTGCTGTGCGGCGAATCCAGATGCTTTAGCAGGTCGTGCGAACTAGAGATATAGAACGGGCTTCGAAGACCCATTCGTTTATATGTTTCGGCTAAATAGATACCTTGATTATTAGGAAGTGCTAATGCATGCCTGATTGACTCCTGGGAGTCAAAAATTCTGATTGACATTCTTCCTAGTTCTCTCAGAGCACGAAAAACTCTTCTATGAGTCAACTACTTTATATCGGCTTTCATAAGTCTCTAATACATCTTAGTTTAATCATTGTAACTCTTTTCTTATGATCCACGTATCCTCAGTATTTGGTCGACCTTCTAACGAATAAGATACATTTGATAACTTTGGTCGACCTTCTAACGAATAAGATACATTTGATAACTTTGTTTTTTGGTTAGCATAGTTTGATCATCCAGTATTCTTTTAATTTACTTACTTTTCTTATTATGATAGGCTGGTGGACACTTAGATAAGAGTTCACTCTTAAAGGGTGTGGATGTCGACTCGAATGACTCACTAGGACTTACAATCAGCTTCTTCACCCTCACTCGATTTGAGACATTGAAGGCATCATTGATGCTTTAATCATTTGGTAGCTCTATAGTGTTTATACATTTGGTTTAATCTTTTTTAAAATTCGGAATCGACGGGTGCCTCTTGCAAGTATCTTCCGCATAGTTTCACATGGAAATCTTTTGGATTTGATTCACATTATTAGGTAATCTTCTTTTGAGAATTTTTTTATGTTTGAATCTCTTATATTATTCATTATTGAAGTTTATTTTTCTTTAATATATTTATAGACTTCTCTCATATGTTATATGCAAACTCTTATATAGACATAAACGTGCATATTTGAATGGGTAATGAGATTAGGTCAACTAAGATATGAGAATTATATCTGTTATAAGTTTCAAAGGAGTTCATTCCTATTGATGTATTGACAAAATTATTATAGACATGTTCTACATGTGGTAAAAATATATCTTAATTTTTTACATTTACTACTACCATACATCGTAATAAATTTTCTAAGCTATGATTTACTAACTCGGTTTGACCATTAATTTGGGGGTGATATGGTGAAGACACCGATCAAGAGTTTTGACACCTAAAAGCTAAACAGACACACTTACATTTTCTAACAATTAAAATATTTATTTTTAGGTTTTGTTTAAACAAGACTATAATACAATTTTTTGTTTTGTCTTGATTCTACATATTAAGAATAGATACCTTGATTATCCAAATGTATCGATGCATGTCAGATTGTTTTTTGGACGTTGAGAATCTTGACCGATGTCCTCACTAAAAGTGTTCGGTTAACTTCTTAAAATTATTTTATATGAGATTTCCCCTGATGCTTCTGATCGCGTTTATCATATCCCCTTATTGTCCAATCCTTCAAAAAGTTTTAATTAAATCCCCTCAATGAGGCATTGACTCCTCCTTCGGCCAGGGAATGCATAGCCTTGAACTTATCCTGCCCAAGTAGGTACAACTCAACTGAAACTTGCACCATGCCCAAGGGGCTAGTTAGCCAATTTCTCAAAATTTCAACAATTAGAAATTAAAATCTTCCTTTGATTCAGCATTTATTATTCCTAATCTTCCGCTAATTTAAGGTTTTCTCACTTATTTTAGCCAATCAAACGTCTCATTGGCAATTTTGCTTCCCCTTTAAAGGGCCCTTTGAAAGAATAATGCAGCACCTAACCTCTTTTTGAGAAAATTGAAAAAGCTTTCATTTCACCTTCATCATTGCACTCCTTATCCCCTTCATCTAAAACATTTTTGTCTTCCCTGTCGAGAACTTTGTCACTTATTGGGAGCCATCTTTTATACTTGACGAAGATAGAAATTCTTGTTTGGAATTTTTCATGTGATCAAGTCTTATCTTTTCTCTCTGTCTCCTCCGTACGCACCTCTCACTGTGTACAAATCGTTTTTTTGTTCATCAGTCTGCGCGGATCTTTACAGTTTTCTGCTTGCACATGGGACTCATGCTTGCTTCAGGCCATCTCCGTTTGTTGATTTGGAGCTTATTGTACATTATTATGCGTGCTGTAATCTTCTTTGTTGATTAAAAGATTGACATCTTTAATTCATCATCATTTTTTTTTCTGTTCTCTTCGGTGATTTTTAATTAGAGAATCATTTTATAAGTTTGTTTGTTGAGGAATTGTGCAAAATTAGGGATCTTTATTTTATAAACAAGTTGCTTGAATCAAGGAAATCCTTGTTTCTCTTTTGTTTGTTTCATCTCTCCAAAGATAGAAAATAAACATGTGTAGTGCATAGTAAATTCACATTGCATACAGGAAATGCATATAGTTATATTGTGCAGATTCATAATCTGAAAATGCAAATACCAATTTCAAAAGCAGCCTTTTTCTTTGATCTTGGAACTATTTGATCTAAAAAGAGCTGAAATGTAATCGAACAGGTAATGCAAGTAGGAATTACATTTCTTGTTCTAGAATCGAGTTGCCCATGCATTTTGGGAATGTATTGATGCAAGTTCGACACAGTCAATGAAACAACTACACCGATCGATCACCTATGAAAATTTTAAATCCAAAAGAAAGTTTATCATCAAGCCTAAAAGATGTTCGTTATAATTCAAATAAATTATAAAGAGGTGTATCTTTTCTACATATTTGATCAAAATAGTTAACTTCCATCTTCAAGGTCATGATAATTCACAAAGAAGAATTAGAATTAGAAAATTTCACAACCCACTTTATCCATGCTACTTTCTTTCTTGTCTTACACTTTTACTGTTCAAATCTCGAGTCCTGGGAGCAATCTACCTATTCAATCGAGAAGAAGAACAATGCATAAGCTGGCATTCATCCATGTTTTTAATGGACCATATAAAACTAGGGAAGGAGCAGCTTCTTTTTATAGCATCTCACCTTCTCCAGTTTGACACAACTCTTAGTATTTAAACGTCTTCAGTTTTTCCTTCGGTTTCTTCTTCTCTCATGTGCGGGAATGCTTTCGTAATTTGATTTTTACGAGCTTGAATAATAATAAAGCGATTCCGTGTTCTTCTTTTCCTTTGTCTTTAGATATCATACATATGTTAGGCCCCTTGCATGTGCAAATCTTCATTCAGAAATGTACATATTAAATTATTGAATCTGAAGTATCATTGAAGCCCAAAAGGCCAAAAACATCGATTTTTCAAGAAAAATGAAGATCTTGATTTGTGGACGCCATTAGTTAAAAATTCATAAGAAATCAAAAAAAGGAAACGAAATGATCTCTCAGGGTCTAAAAGCCGTATACAATTAGTGTTGCTCATAATTTTTTATCTGTAGGATTACCATGTTCCATCGAACTAGTCGATTGTTTAGATATGGACAAACAAAAGAGTCGAGAGGTCTCCATCTAGTTTGATCGATTGTCCTCTCCCTCACAGAAGAGACGTGGGTTTTTCTTCCTATAGTGTTTTTTGTAATCTCGTTCATCAAATTGGAATATGTGGTCGTTGTAATGATAAAATATGATGTCAGAAAACGAAAAAATGGAGAGGGTGCATTATTGTGCTGTGTGTGACTAATATATTTGAGAGCTGGGAGCTGAGATGGAGGGACATGATGGATTTGAAGGAGAAGTTAGTATTGCCGGAGAGGGGGGAGGAGGAGGAGGAGGAGGAGGTGGGGTGGAGGAGGAGGCTATGGTGTGAGAAGAAGAAGTTGTGGGTGGTGGCAGGGCCGGCGATCTTCTCAAGGTTCTCGTCATTCGGCATCGCCGTCATTAGCCAAGCGTTCATCGGCCACGTCGGATCGACGGAGCTGGCAGCCTACGCTCTGGTCGGCACCGTTCTGCTTCGCTTTGCGAATGGCATCCTCGTAAGATAGTTTAATGAATACTCTGTTCTGTAGGAGAAAAGAAAAGAGATGAGTAGCTCTGTTTTTGCAGCTTGGAATGGCGAGCGCGCTGGAGACTCTCTGCGGCCAGGCTTTCGGAGCAAAACAGTACCATATGCTTGGCATCTACCTGCAGCGGTCGTGGGTGGTTCTCCTCTTATGCACAACGCTGCTTCTTCCTCTCTTCATCTTTACCACCCCCATCCTACGCCTCCTCGGCCAAGCAGAACCCATCGCCGCCGCCGCCGGAAACATCTCCTTCTGGTTCATCCCTGCCATCTTCTCTCTGGTCTTCTTCTTCACCTTCCAACTCTACCTCCAATCCCAGAGCAAGAACTTTATCATCTCCTACCTCGCGGCCGCCTCCTTCGCCCTCCACGTCCTCCTGTCTTGGATCTTGGTGACCAAACTCTCCATGGGCGTCGCCGGAGCCATGTCCTCCATGATCGTCGCCTGGTGGATTCCCGTTCTCGGCATGTTCGCCTACGTCACGGGCGGTGGCTGCCCAGACACTTGGAAAGGCTTCTCTTGGCTCGCTTTCCACGACCTCTGGCCGGTCATCAGGCTCTCACTCTCCTCCGGAGCCATGGTGTGGTATGTGGCTGACTCTTCAGAACTATTTCGACTAATCGTCTTCCTTACTTCTCCAAGCCATGAATCTATATTTGGTGTTTCAGTTTGGAGGTTTGGTACAACACTATACTGGTTTTACTCACGGGAAACATGAAGGATGCCGAGACCGCCATTGACGCCCTCTCCATCTGGTATGCTAATTGCATAAAAATTCAATTTTTAAAGCACTGTACTTACTTCTGCTTTGTGCCAATGGATCAGCCTCAACATTAATGGCTGGGAATTGATGATAGCCATTGGCTTCTTGGCGGCTGCAGGGTAAGCCACAAACTCCAGAGACTTCATATTACAGGGATGAACTTTGTCTTTGATTTGTGGATGACTTATTCAGGGTTCGTGTAGCAAATGAGTTGGGAGCAGGGAGTGCAAAGAATGCAAGGTTTGCCATTGTTGTGGTTGTGCTCACATCGCTGGTTGTTGGGTTGCTTCTGTTTGTGTTGTTTCTCCTGCTCCGCGGCGACATAGCTTACATTTTCACCGAGAGCTCGGCGGTGGTTGCTGCCGTCGCAGATCTTTCTCCTCTTCTAGCTTTCTCCATATTGCTCAACAGCGTTCAGCCTGTGCTTTCTGGTGAGCTTCCAGTTCACAGTTTCTCTAACCCGTTCCATTTAGTCTCAAGCAAATTTCACCTTAGCTTAAAACTAGTTCATAATTTTTTTTATTGCCTGAATTTGATCTTATCTTGTTCCCAGCAAACTTGGCTCATGGGTGATCGTCTAAGCTCGATCTGAACTATGGTCGATCAAACAGTTCATTAAATTCAGTATTAGCATTTAATACAACAATGTTGATACAAGTTCAATAGAAATAAGATTTTTTATAGAAATACTGATAGAGAAGAAAGATAAAAGACATGAAATTTATATAATTAAATCTAGATTAAGTCTACACCTTATATTGATGAATGTATGATTATTTCAATCCGATTCAAGTTTGATCGCAAAGGGTTTACTTGACATTGTATTATGTTTTGCTCAGGGGTGGCTGTAGGTGCAGGATTGCAAGGTCTTGTGGCCTATGTGAATGTGACCTGTTATTACTTAGTAGGAATTCCCCTTGGAATTGCTCTTGGATATTGGATAGGCTTCCATGTTAAGGTAATTGCCATGCTTTCTTCAAATCTTTTAGCTTCCAACACAGCAAAATCTGCAATCCTCTTTTAATCATAGTCAAGTATGGGTGAAATGGTTGAATTGCTTCAGGGGATTTGGATTGGAATGTTGATTGGAACAGCAGTTCAAACTTTTGTTCTTTCCTGGATCACCTGGAGAACTGATTGGGACAAACAGGTTTGTGCCTTTTGCAGGCTACGTCGTGTTCTTTCTTGGGACTACAGAAATGTCTATTTGTGAACCATAGAGCTGTTGTTTAACAACTGCAGGTGGTTAAGACTCAAGCAAGGCTTAGGAGATGGGTGATTCCGGCAGCAGAGGGAAGGAATGCTGAGGGGGAAGAAGCTTAGGCACCATGTTAAGGAAGGCAAGAACGCAGAAAGCTTGGAGGAGATAATTTTTTTTGCCAAAGATCAAGATCAAATTAGCATGAAGAATAAGTATCTATTAGTTGATGGTTATGTTGTTTGAAAAAAAGGAACATTTGTTTCTAAAATTTTGTTCATTTGTTGTGGATGATGTAATCATGTGGGTTTTCATATAAGATAAAACTATAACATGTGTTGATAAAAGAATTCGAATTAAAAAAAAGTGACAAAAACTTGTTTAATGAATCAAATGAGATGTTTGTGCTTGAGAGAGAGTTGTTATTTTTAATGATAACCTTGAATGTTATATCAATAGTAACTCATCTTCTTGGGATAAAATTTGCATAATAATAGTTCATCTTCTTGGTTTCAACTTCTAAGTCTTCAAAGCTTTGAGCCATAAAGCCTTAGTCTCAAGCACATCGTCGCAAATGCTTAAAATGAATGACCAACAAGAAAAAGAAAAAGGAGAAGAATAAGAGAGAAAACAAATAAGAGTGATTTGTTTAGGGCAATCGACTCATATGGGAGTTCAACTCAGGTCTTGGATTGTATTTCTAGCTTGAATTGAGCTTCAATGAAAATAATAAAGTTAAATTAAGTAAATAAATTTGCTTAGAATGTAAAATACAAATTGATTTCAAACTATGATAACATGAGCTCAATAATTTTGATTTTGTTATTTGTAACTATAAATAGATAAAAGCATAATATCATGATTTTAAAGTTCAAGTCATCTCGAACTCTATTGAACTAGAGCAATCTTAGGTCAAATCAACTCAAAATCGATCCTTGTCAAGACTACTTATAACGTGGCTTGACCTAAATCGGACTAATATAACCCATACTCATATGCAAAGCTCAACCTTTTTATAAGATAATGTTTAATGGATGATTTGTTATCGTTGCATAAAACCATTGCACATCACTTCACTTGTTTATTTAGTTATCTTCATGTTTGCTTGTTTGATCCTCCAAGTTACACAAATAAAAATACATCTTCTTTATTGTATATACTTGATACTAAGGAAAAGAACATTAAAAAAATTATATATATATATATATATATATATATATATAACAGGCATGTCACACAACTGTAGGCACCGTCGTCTTCCTGAGTTCTTGGTTCGAGTACATGGTTCTATTGATTTCCAGCTGCCCCTTCTTCCCTCGGCCTCACCTCGAGCTCCTCCAACTTTAGCCTTGTAGACTCCATCTCACCAAACTTCTCCTGCAAAACCCACCACCGAATCATGCAACTTCGTCAAAGCTCTCTCGTTTATCAACAGAATGTCATCGCTAAGGATAAAAATTACAACTTGGGGTCGATCATCACCTTTGGGATCTCCAGTGACTCCTTCTCTTGCTGCTCCTCCTCCTTCGTTCCCGTCAAGTACTCCATGAATCGACGAGCGGCTTCAACTGCCGCTTCCTTGTACTCGTCGATCTTCCCCACTACCGACTCCTTGCTACCCTTCATCTTCTCTGCAGTCTGGTCCTTCGTTTCCTTCGCCTTGTTCATTGCTGAGTCTCTGTACTCGGCCAGTTTCTCTTTGACCTCCCCTGTCTTCTGCGCCGCGGCGTTCTTGTATTCGCCGGTCTTCTCTTCGGTTATCTCCGTGTACTCTCTTAGCTTTTGCAGGGCTTCTTCTGCCTTCTGAGCCGCGGCCACCGTGTACTCGCCGCTCGTCTCTCTAGTGCTTTCTATGTACTCCGTTAGCTTCTGCTTGGCCTCCTCTGCTTTCTGGGCTACGACGCTCTTGTACTCGCCGGTCTTCTGTTCAGTGCTATCTATGAACTCCTTCAACTTCTGCTTCGCCTCCTCTGCCTTCTGCGGCGCGACATCCTTGTACTCGCCGGTCTTCTCTTTGGTGCTCTCCGTGTATTCCCTCAACGTCTTCTTGGCATGTTCCGCCTGCCTGGTGGCGGCGTCTGACGAGTTCTCTTTGCTCGCCTTCAGTTTCTCCTTGGTATCCACTGCTTTCCGTCCGATTCTGTGTCCTGCGTTATCGGAACGTCCTAAAGTGACCTCCTTCACCTTCTCTATCGTCCCCTGCACAACGCCGACGATACTCCCCAGTACGCCACCTCGTGGCTCCTGCTCCGTTTTATTGCTCCCGGCGGAGTAGTCCTCACCGCTGCCCTGTTTCTCCTCGTGCCTGGCTGCCTTCCTGGCCGCGGAATCACTCTCCTTCGCCGTCGACATGATCAAAAACCGAACTTGTTATATTTCTCTGGATTATGTGTGGATATAAAAAGCTGGCCGTCGGGAGGATGAGGACGGCGAGGGAAGACGTGGCGGCGAAACGAGCCGACAGCTGCGTCAAGGTTAGTGCACGTGTACAATTTTAAGGCAGACGTGGCCTTTTTTTTAATTAATAACGATTTTTGAAATAAATATTTGTACCAATTGCCAAGTGGTTCTTAATTACCAGAGTATTTCTTTTAAATAAAATTGATTTTGTCATATTTTAAAAAAACATATAACAAATCACCATTAATATAAGTCATTAGAAAGTTAAACCAACAACTTATCGATAAGAACATCGTATTCAACACAATGGATGACATCATTAAGAGTTTGGACATGTGGGCATCATGGTAAGCACAATGTCTATGGAGATGGGTTAAGTAAGGACAAATTTTATCGACAATGATGGTTGGAGTGAGGTGCAATCGAATGTGAATCATTGGATGTGGTAAGATTGACGAACAAGCAAATGTGGGTAGCATTGGTTGATAAGGGGCAAATAAAAAATGTGATGATTTAGGACTCAGATAGTGAGAGTCAATGGCTAGCAATCTACTTTAGGTGCTTGTGGATGCGGGGGCAAATGGTAGGATCGAGGATTGATCTATAGCTTTCTTTGCTCGATAGATGAATGTTATGAGAAGTTGGATCGATATTTAGATAACAAGAAGGATTGATTAGTCTGTATTCTCAAAGAAATTATTGTGCACGCATGCAATTTGTTAATCTAAAAGGATTTTGGACTTTAACAAAGTTCACAAACAAATGTTATTTATTCATTTGATAAGGTATTTAAATAGTTTTTAAGATTCTAAATTATTTCTATAAAATAAGAAAATATATCAAAGATAAATAGAAGTAAATATAATTAAATATTTTAATAATCCTAATATATTATTTTCAAACTAAAATTGAGAATAAACAATAAAAATAGAGAGATATAAAAATATTTCTAATTTTTTAAATTTAAAGAATCTTAAAATCTTTAGACGGAGTTATTTATTACATTTGGATTATTCTCATCCATTAGTTTTTTATTTCTTTAAATTTGAAATATTGATTTCTTGTAGTTGAAGCAAAATTTTCTTGTCTCACAATACATAATATATAGATAGCTTTTGAATTATTGATATGATATTTGAAAATTGTGATCATTTTTATTATTAATTTATTACGATTCAAATTGATCTCTTAAGTAATCTAGAATAATTAATCATGTATTTAAATTTTTTTTAGGCGTTTTGGGTTTTTATCATGCTCTAAATTAAGTTTACATCTAATTTGAAATGTTAAATAATACAATCAACTTGTTAACCACATAATCCTTCCTTTTTTGAAGTTAATGTCTTAGAGACCACATAACACTTACAATAATGAACCCATTGCTTAGAATTTCAAGCCATGGTGACGAACCAATTATCTATAGGTGTAAGACTAAATTTAATACATCGAGCAAAATGACTTAATATACTATATAGGGATGCAATTTACAATTTTATTTTATTGACATCTATTCTCTTTTTTTCATTCTTTTCTTTGTCGTTCACATTCAATATTCAAATGTTTATCTAAAATTTTCTATTTCATTTATCTTCTTTTTCAATTTAACAAATATATTCTTATTTACAAGTTCATGTAACAAGCTATAAAATAAAACCCATTTGCATTGTACTCTTAACATACCCAAAAAAAATTATCATTAATGGTACCTAAATATACAAGCATCTATGAACATCACCAATAGCATATGTTGGCAAGTAAATAAGGCATTGCAAGACATTAATAACATTCAACTTCTATTTAGAATATTAGTCTGCAAAATATATTACCTATAATTTTCTTAATAACTTATAGTATTCAATACAACTTGGAACATATGTCCAAGAAAATAACCAATGAGCTAAGTCACCTATATTCTTACTTCTTTTTGTATAATTGTCTTGTAGCTAATAATTATAGATTTTATATGTATATATTCTCCTTCACATATGTTAATTGATTCCTTACTTTTAATCAAATCAACATCTAAATGCATTATCAAATTGCCAATCCATTTGATTGGGCAATTCGTTTGTTGGGTCAAAAGTTCAATCTATCATTTTTTGTCTCTGCACTTAAATAGACTTGAACAAACAATTCACTTCTTTGAACTTAGTAGTCTGATGAAACTAAGAGAGTTTGAAAAACTTGTTAAAGGAGTTTAAGTAAATCAAAAGTCATTCTTACTCACTTTAATTTACTTGGAATTTCATAAGCCCATAAAATTCATGTTTAATGCAATTTTGCTAACTATTGCTCTCCCTTTCTCCTTTTCTCTTATGCACGCAACCAATGCAACCCTCTTAGTATTGATTTTTTTTAATTAAATCCACTACTTATTTAAGCAATACACACATTTGTAACTTTATTATTATCATTATTATTAAAATCTTAAATAAATTTTAATGTTGACAAAATTACATCATTTGATTCCTTTTGTTGAGAAGTATTTTTAGATCTAAAATTTGTGTAATTTATAATTTCATAACAAAAATTGATACATATATATAGACTCTCTTCTAAACAATTCATATTTAATACATTATTTTCTTATAATTAATAATTTATAAAAATTAAATATTTAAAGTATAGCATTATGATCATGCTGATAACCTTAAAGAAATTATGATGCATCTTCCTTTAAATAATTAGTTTTTGCTTTGAATTCTTTTATATACTTTCCTATTCAACCAAATCACAGAAGTTTGTACTTCCCTTATTAGTTGCTCTTAACAAAAAAAGGGATTGAAATCCACATAATACTAATGTTATAAATTGTTTTATTTTCTAATTTTTAGGAGATCCTAACTTCGAGAATATAATATTTTTTTGTTAGATAGTTTTTAAATGTTATTATTGAATGATATTTTATATTTAGATTGGTGTCTTTTATTGACATTTTTTGCTAATATTCATTATGAGATTACTCTTTACTTTGCTTATTAGTTGAAAGTAAGAATAGAAATGATGGTGATTATTTATAAACATAACAAGTGTTTTATGATGATCATGACTAATGATAGTAAATGATAATTATTGTTGACTGTAATAATAGTTATAATACTTGGAATTGAGGAAGGAGTAGAGCCTACCCTTAAAAGATTTAATCTAGAAGATATGGTATTAAGGAGCTCGTAGCGCACTTTTAACTGGGAAGATATAAGGATAAATAATCCCATATCAATTATAAGAGGAATTATTATGAGGTTTTATGAAAGGCATTAGTCTTAAAATATTGATGCATATTTTGAGAATAAAAACTATCTTGGTTAATATAGAAAGACAAAATTGGATAATATCTCAATACAATAAGATTAAATTTTAATAATTTGATATAAAAACAACACCTTTATAATCTAATTTAGTTCAAATATGAACAAAGTTAAAGTTGATGGGTTTGGAGTTCTCGAGATCGAAGAGGGTAATGGTTAATTTTAGTGGTCATTGATGGCTGATTTTCAAAGATCAATCAAATTACACAATTTTTTGAAAAACCATCATAAATAGCTTTACTATATAGAATTGTCATCTTCAATTGGTCATCTCATGCTAACTAAAGTAAATTTAATCCTTAAAAAGGTACCAATATTTTAAGATTAATATTAGATATATAATATATGACATTTTATTTTTTATGCAAGATTATTTATCTACATAGCCTTTTATTTATAAGTCTTATATGAGTCATTCATTATTTGACGATTTAACCACATCATTAATGTTCAAGTTGTTGCTTTGACAATAGCATGTGTTGGCAAGTAAATAAGGCATTGCAAGACATTAATAACATTCAACTTCTATTTAGAATATTAGTTTGCAAAATATATTACCTATAATTTTCTTAATAACTTATAGTATTCAATACAACTTGGAACATATGTCCAAGAAAATAACCAATGAGCTAAGTCACCTATCTTCTTACTTCTTTATGAGTGCTTTTTCTTTGTATAATTGTCCTATAGCTAATAATTATAGATTTTATATGTATATATTCTCCTTCACATATGTTGATGCCTTATTTTTAATCAAATCAACACCTAAATGCATTATCAAATTGCCAATCCATTTGATTGGGCAATTCGTTTGTTGGGTCAAAAGTTCAATCCATCATTTTTTGTCTTTGCACTTAAATAGACTTGAACAAACAATTCAGTTCTTTGAACTTAGTAGACTGATGAAACAAGAGAGTTTAAAAACTTGTTAAAGGAGTTTAAGTAAATTAAAAGTCATTCTTACTCACTTTAATTTACTTGGAATTTCATAAGCCCATAAAATTCATGTTTAATGCAATTTTGCTAACTATTGCTCTCCCTTTCTCCTTTTCTCTTATGCACACAACCAATGCAACCCTCTTAGTATTGATTTTTTTTAATTAAATCCACTACTTATTTAAGCAATACACACATGTGTAATTTTATTATTATCATTATTATTAAAATCTTAAATAAATTTTAATGTTGACAAAATTACATCATTGGATTCCTTTCGTTGAGAAGTATTTTTATATCTAAAATTTGTGTAATTTACAATTTTATACAAAAATTGATATGTATTTATAGACTCTCTTCCAAATAATTCATATTTAATACATTATTTATTTATGATTAATAATTTATAAAAAAAATAAATATTCAAAGTATAGCATTATGATCATGCTGATAACCTTAAAAAAATTATGACGCATCTTCCTTTAAATAATTAATCTTTGCTTTAAATTCTCTTATACACTTTCTTATTCAACAAAATCATAGAATTTTGTACTTCCCTTATTAGTTGCTCTTAACAAAAAAGGAGATCGAATTCCACATAATACTAATGTTATAGATTATTTTATTTTCTAAGTTTTAGGAGATCCTATGTTATACCCAGTAAAAAATTTTTATGTTAATCTTTAGTAAATTAATTTTTGGCTTGGATGATTTCAGATCGACAGTAGGATGAGCCAGGAGCTCAATTGGAGGCTATTGGAATTTCTGAAATTTCTAGGGATTTTTCGGAGCACCGAGGTGAATTTTAAGAAATTTTCCCTGTTTAATTAGATTTATTGGATTTTTAGAAATTCGAAAATCCATTTAAATTAAACCGGAAATTGGTTTTTACCGCGCGTGAACCGGACCGGAACGGTTCAGCGGAGGCGGACGCGGTTCGCCGAGTGAGTTTGCGCGTGCGTTCTGATAAGCGGATCGGACGGTCGTGATCGACGATTGGGATTGAACCGGCTGGTCGGGTGCTTGCCGTGTCAATAGCGTGTCGACAGCGCGTATCGGGTGCTTACCGTGTCGAAAGCGTGTCAACGGTGCGTAACGGGTTTTCACCGTGTCGGCCAGGAATATAAAACCCTCGCGAACGATTAGGGTTTCGTTCGACCGACCGATAGAGAGGAATTTTCCGGCGTACGGCGCGTGATTCCGGCGGCCTGGCAAGGGGCTTTTTGTGTCTGGAGATTCACGGGACCGAGGAGAGTCGATTGATACCGGATTCGTTCGGTGAGGAGCTGCGGCGAGCTGCGGACGAGGCTCACCGTCGCCGGCGACTTTGAGGTATTAAATTCAGATTTAAATCAATTAATTAGCAAGTTAAAAATATGGGTTATTTTGCAAATTACTACCTGAGCATGCGAAATGTGGGTTTTTTGGAATTGATTAATGCAATTATTGATTTTAGCATGTTTAGGGTTTTCGAAAAAAAAAAATTATACCGTCGAATTCGGAAATTTTACCAAGCATATGTTGAGTTGATTTTGTGCTTAATCATGTTAAGGTGGTTTGCAAATGCTGGAATCATTAATTTCATAAATTGTCAATTAGGGATCGGATGAAACTCCTTCGACGGATATTTTGATTGAATCTTAGGAATTAATGACATCTTTGGAATGTTAGGATAGTACGAACATGTTCTCCTTGTTCGCAGTTACCGGAAATCGAGTATTGGTCGGCGATTGCGGCGGCTAGGGTTTCGCGGACGACGGGCGAAGGAAGGAGACGAATTAAGGGTTAATTAGGGATTAGTTGATTTATTAAGAGAATAATTATATTAATTATTAAGAGTATATATTAAGCGTCGGCCGAATTCGGGTTAATAACTTCGATCGGCGGGGGTTTGGTTCAGCGCGAAGGCCCGAACCGGTGGCGAGATCTGGTTCAGGGGATTCGGCGCGGTTCAGTGAGAAGCGGTTCTCGGCTCAGCGCGAAGGCCGAACCGGCGGCGAGAACCGGGTTCACGGAAGTACGGCGCGGTAAATGGAATAACGGAATTTTTAAATTCGGTAATTATTCCGAATTTCGGAAAAAGGATAAAATTGCAAAATTTGATATTTCGAATTTAGGAAAAATTCGATAATTGAGTTTTAGGGATTATTATATTTTAGAAAATTCAAGAAAAATCAGAAAATTTGGAAATGAGAAATTTCGAAAATTCTGGAGATCCGTGGGTAAAGAAAAAAAATTGCCTGAAGTGGGGAAAAATGTTATCAGTGATGACAGTACAGCTGGAAACAGTCAGATAGAGGTATGGTACATAGATGCTACCAGAACAGTCAGTAATTGATAGTTGTATTGCTTGGATGGCAATGGTATGGATTGAGTCAGTTTACTCAGTGTTGGCATATTTTATGGATTGGCATACTGGACCGGACTACTATAGGCCCTATATGATGTTTTAGGGTAGTTGTGGTAGGTAACTATGCGGTTCAGACTTAGCTTCCACAGTATACATGTGGACTGGTATGCGCCTTGTTGTACCTGGACACATGTTGCCGGATCTTGGAGTTAGAGATTGGCAATGACTGTAGGGGCGTGAGCTTCTATGGAAGTTGTTGGTAGAGGACTCTTTGGGACGGTGGCTGAGTCGATCTCTCCTGGTCCATGTGTGTAGGCCTGCGCGCCTGAGGGTGGCAGGGGTGTCTCGCAGTGGCTAGCCAAGTGTGTAGGCCTGCGCGCCTTAGGGTGGCAGGGGTGTCTCACGTTGGCTAGAGATTTTGTGACTAGATCTGTCTATAGTCTCCAGGAGATTGATTGACGAGAGACGCTGCGGTGTCGGGTGCTTAGGCGCCATGCGTGTTTCGAGATGGGCGTTCCCACTGGCACGCTACCTGGAAGCCCAGAGGAGAGCTACTCTGGTGTGACTAGGGGTGACTGTGGTTGGTCGGAGTCTGGGACTGAGAGTGCCTATCCACCATACATTGTTATGCTGTATTCCTATATTTTTGCTATTATCCTTCTCTTGCATGTGAGTTTTACTAGCTGTCTTTCCTACTGGGCGTAGCTCATTCCTGTATTATATATTTTCAGTGGCTCGGCATACTTGACGCTACCAGATTAGGTGGGATCGTGGTCAGCAGGATTGTAGAGGATATCTGACTTGTGATTGTCTGAGATATTCTGGTTATTTGATTGTTGCTGTTGGATGTATTTAATGAGATTGTTATTCTAATATGTCATGTAATATGTGAGGGAAATTCTGACTTATGTTTCTGGTTGGATAATATTGCACTTGTTGGACTTGGATCTTATTCTTGTAATGTAGTTTCATTCACTGTTTTATTTTATTGTCTTGGAGTATGGTGTGTGGAGTGCCATATTTTATCTGAGGATGTTATATATCTTTTTGTTTGATGGTGAGGTCATTACATGACTATGGAACTTAACCATGGGGGTTCAGACTTCTAATAGACCGGTTCTCCTACCCGTAGGGGTTAGGAGTATTGGGTCTAGTAGGAGTAACATTGCGCGAGTCCATCTGTTAATTCAGGAGTCATGAACCTGATTTGACGGTGTACCCGGGAGATGGGATCCACATTGTTAAGGGAAGTAGGTGTGTAATGATGTGTTATATCCTATGTTTTCGTAGGCTACTCAGGTTGGTATGAGACGATCTGAGCTGTCTATATAAAAAAAAAAAAAATTGTATGCCAAAAATCAGCCTAGGAAAAATGGGGTGTAACAGGAGTGGTATCAGAGCCCTAGGTTAAGATAGTGGGGCTAGACATATCAGAGCCCTAGGTGAGATAGCGGGGCTAGACATGTATAGGAGTTCAACCCAAGATGGGGAGAACTGTTGATTCTTTTGTTACTATAGTAGTCCATATGCCTATTGCCAAATGACGACTCTAATGCCAGATTAGTTGCTTTTGACAGTATGGCTGGTACTAGGAGACTTTCCGCTCGTGGAGCAGCTAGAGGCAGACCTGTATCTACTACTCCTACCCCAGAGACGAGCCCAGCATTGCCAGTTGAGCCAGCCGTGGATCGTTGGATCGATGCCTTCATGCGGTTGCGTCCGCGGAGCTTCAGTGGGTCGGCTGACCCAGCGGTGGCAGATGACTGGATGGCTCATATGCTTGAGCTGTTTGATGCCTTGGGATGTCCATTCGACAGGAGGGTAGTACTTGCTGCTCTAGTGTTGGAGGGAGAGGCTGCTACCTGGTGGAGAGGCCAGTGGCGCGCTATGTTTGGGGAGGCCCAGAACAGCGAAATAGCATGGGAAGACTTTGTTGAGGCATTCAGGGAGTGCTACATTCCGGCTTCTGCCATGTCTCAGTTCAGGAGGGAACTTATACACCTCAGGCAGGGCCATATGTCAGTGAACGATTACTTATCGAGGTTCACTTATTTGGCGAGGTACGCCGCAGAGCTGGTGCCTTCTGAGGAGCGCAGATGTGAGATGTTCCTGGAGGGACTTCGTCCTATGCTGCAGCGCCAGCTAGTTGTGAGTCGGTTTGCCAGGTTTCGTGACTTGGTGGAGGCTGCGAGATCCGTTGAGCTTATTGACACCCGGATGGAGGCCCAGAGAGAGACTCACAACAAGAGGAAGGAAGTCAGAAATGTCCAACAAAACAAAAAGGACAAGAGACACAGAGATCACCGTGGTACTCAGGAGGGCGTGGTCCAGCCACGACCTATCTCTGAGAGACCCGTGCAGTAGACAGGTACCCGGACTGGGGGGATTATCTGCTACCATTGTCGACAGCCCGGACACAAGAAGTGCGACTGCCCAGAGTTGAAGAAACAGAGGGTCACAGGACCGGTTGGTTCATCTGGGGGACAGCCTAGAGTGTTTGCACTGACTCGGCAGCAGGCTTCAGAGTCACCAGAGGTGATCACAGGTATGCTTTATTTTGGTAACGTGCAGTGCATGACTTTGTTTGATACTGGTGCATCTCATTCTTTTGTTGCTGAGAGGATCTGGAATCAGATATCAGGATCCAAGGGTTACTTGAAGGAAACCTTACTGGTTAGGCTTCCTGATGGGAAGGAGATTCCCACTGTTCAGAAGATTGACAGATCTATTCTGATTAGTGGACACGAGTTCGTGACAGGGTTGATATGTGTGCCACTAGCAGAGTTCGACATCATTTTGGGAATGGATTGGTTGTGCTACCATGCAGTGGTACTGGATTGTTGGGAGGAGAAGGTCAGGATCAGAGTGCCTGGTTCGGGGGAAGTGATATACTTTGGTCTGAATAGACAGATCCCTCTGATCTCAGTTCTTCAGGCAGAGAGGTTAGTAAGTAAGGGTTGTACTGGTTGGTTGGCCTATGTGACCGATAGCCAAGCCACCACTACCCCTATGTCAGATATTCCAGTGGTGAGAGACTTCCCTATGGTTTTTCCAGAGGAGCTGCCTGGACTTCCACCAGCTAGGGAAGTGGAGTTTTCGATTAATTTGGAGGCAGGAGTAGCTCCTATTGCTAGAGCTCCTTACAGGATGGCTCCAGCCGAGCTAGCAGAGTTGAAGACTCAGTTACAGGACTTATTAGACAAGGGACTCATACGCCCCAGTTGTTCACCTTGGGGTGCCCCTGTCTTATTCGTCAAGAAGAAAGATGGTAGTATGAGGCTGTGTGTAGATTATAGGGAATTGAATAAAATTACTATTCGTAACCGATACCCTTTACCACGCATCGATGATTTGTTGGATCAGCTTCAGGGAGCAACTGTGTTCTCCAAGATTGATTTACGCTCGGGTTATCACCAGATCCGGATTAGAGATTCTGATGTACCCAAAACAGCATTCCGTACTAGATATGGGCATTACGAGTTCACAGTGTTACCTTTTGGATTGACTAATGCACCAGCAGTATTTATGAACCTGATGCATCGAGTGTTTCATGCCTTTCTGGATCGGTTTGTGATCATCTTTATAGATGATATATTGATTTATTCCAGAGATAGGGAAACTCATGCAGATCAGTTGAGGACTGTGCTTACAGTGTTGCGGGAGAATGAGCTGTATGCAAAATTCTCCAAGTGTTCCTTTTGGCTGGACTCAGTAGCATTCTTGGGACACATTGTCAGTGCAGAAGGCGTGGCTGTTGATCCTAGCAAGATACGAGCTATTGTTGATTGGAAACGGCCATCTTCTGTCACTGAGATCCGGAGTTTCCTTGGTTTGGCTGGATACTATAGGAAATTTGTTCCTCACTTTTCTAGACTGGCCGCTCCACTAACACAGTTGACCCGGAAGGGAAAATCTTTTGAGTGGTCAGAGAGTTGTGAGAACAGTTTCCTAGAGCTGAAGCAGAGGCTTAGCACCGCTCCAGTATTGATGTTACCTACACAGGAGAAGCCGTATCAGATGTACACTGATGCTTCACATATAGACTTGGGAGCCGTACTGATGCAGGATAATAGAGTTATAGCATATGCTTCGAGGCAACTGAAGGATCATGAGAAGAATTATCCCACTCATGATTTGGAGTTAGCTGCTGTCATTTTTGCCTTGAAGATATGGAGACATTATTTGTACGGAGTTCCTGTAGATTGCTTCTCCGACCACAAGAGTCTTAAGTATCTGTTCACTCAGAAGGAACTGAACTTGAGGCAGAGGAGGTGGTTGGAACTGATAAAAGATTACGAGGCATTGTATGGGCGTAGGTGCAGATCCCCTCTTTGTTGGGAGGAGGGTGATTCCAGGAGAGTGTGAGGACCTCAGATTGTGCAGGAGACCACAGCTGAAGTCAAGTTATTGCAAGACAGATTACGTATTGTGCAAGATCGCCAGACGAAATATTATGATCCTAAGCACAGAGCTGTTGAGTTTTCTGTAGGAGATAGGGTATTCCTGAAGATCAGTCCTATGCGAGGTCTATTCCGGTTCGGGAAGCCTTCTAAGCTTCGACCTCGTTACATTGGACCCTATCCTATTCTAGAGAGGATTGGTGAAGTGGCTTACAGGTTGGCACTTCCTGAGCATCTGATTGGGATTCACAATGTGTTTCATGTTTCGAATCTCAAGAGATATGTGCCAGATCCTTCTCATTGTATCAGCGATGATCTTCCTGGTTTGCAAGTGACACCAGATTCTTCTTATGTGGAACTACCAGTTCGCATCCTCGAGGAGAGCAGCAGACAGCTGAGGAACAGGTCGTTTCCTATGGTCAAGGTTCTGTGGAATAGACATGACGAAAGGGAGGCAACCTGGGAGCTAGAGCAGGATGTTGCGGAGAAGTGGCCGGAACTTCTTGCTGAATTTCGAGGGCGAAATTCCTGATAAGGTGGGGAGATTGTTATACCCAGTAAAAAATTTTTATGTTAATCTTTAGTAAATTAATTTTTGGCTTGGATGATTTCAGATCGACAGTAGGATGAGCCAGGAGCTCAATTGGAGGCTATTGGAATTTCTGAAATTTCTAGGGATTTTTCGGAGCACCGAGGTGAATTTTAAGAAATTTTCCCTGTTTAATTAGATTTATTGGATTTTTAGAAATTCGAAAATCCATTTAAATTAAACCGGAAATTGGTTTTTACCGCGCGTGAACCGGACCGGAACGGTTCAGCGGAGGCGGACGCGGTTCGCCGAGTGAGTTTGCGCGTGCGTTCTGATAAGCGAATCAGACGGTCGTGATCGACGATTGGGATTGAACCGGCTGGTCGGGTGCTTGCCGTGTCAATAGCGTGTCGACAGCGCGTATCGGGTGCTTACCGTGTCGAAAGCGTGTCAACGGTGCGTAACGGGTTTTCACCGTGTCGGCCAGGAATATAAAACCCTCGCGAACGATTAGGGTTTCGTTCGACCGACCGATAGAGAGGAATTTTCCGGCGTACGGCGCGTGATTCCGGTGGCCTGGCAAGGGGCTTTTTGTGTCTGGAGATTCACGGGACCGAGGAGAGTCGATTGATACCGGATTCGTTCGGTGAGGAGCTGCGGCGAGCTGCGGACGAGGCTCACCGTCGCCGGTGACTTTGAGGTAGGAAATTCAGATTTAAATCAATTAATTAGCAAGTTAAAAATATGGGTTATTTTGCAAATTACTACCTGAGCATGCGAAATGTGGGTTTTTTGGAATTGATTAATGCAATTATTGATTTTAGCATGTTTAGGGTTTTCGAAAAAAAAAATTATACCGTCGAATTCGGAAATTTTACCAAGCATATGTTGAGTTGATTTTGTGCTTAATCATGTTAAGGTGGTTTGCAAATGCTGGAATCATTAATTTCATAAATTGTCAATTAGGGATCGGATGAAACTCCTTCGACGGATATTTTGATTGAATCTTAGGAATTAATGACATCTTTGGAATGTTAGGATAGTACGAACATGTTCTCCTTGTTCGCAGTTGCCGGAAATCGAGTATTGGTCGGCGATTGCGGCGGCTAGGGTTTCGCGGACGACGGGCGAAGGAAGGAGACGAATTAAGGGTTAATTAGGGATTAGTTGATTTATTAAGAGAATAATTATATTAATTATTAAGAGTATATATTAAGCGTCGGCCGAATTCGGGTTAATAACTTCGACCGGCGGGTGTTTGGTTCAGCGCGAAGGCCCGAACCGGTGGCGAGATCCGGTTCAGGGGATTCGGCGCGGTTCAGTGAGAAGCGGTTCTCGGCTCAGCGCGAAGGCCGAACCGGCGGCGAGAACCGGGTTCACGGAAGTACGGCGCGGTAAATGGAATAACGGAATTTTTAAATTCGGTAATTATTCCGAATTTCGGAAAAAGGATAAAATTGCAAAATTTGATATTTCGAATTTAGGAAAAATTCGATAATTGAGTTTTAGGGATTATTATATTTTAGAAAATTCAAGAAAAATCAGAAAATTTGGAAATGAGAAATTTCGAAAATTCTGGAGATCCGTGGGTAAAGAAAAAAAATTGCCTGAAGTGGGGAAAAATGTTATCAGTGATGACAGTACAGCTGGAAACAGTCAGATAGAGGTATGGTACATAGATGCTACCAGAACAGTCAGTAATTGATAGTTGTATTGCTTGGATGGCAATGGTATGGATTGAGTCAGTTTACTCAGTGTTGGCATATTTTATGGATTGGCATACTGGACCGGACTACTATAGGCCCTATATGATGTTTTAGGGTAGTTGTGGTAGGTAACTATGCGGTTCAGACTTAGCTTCCACAGTATACATGTGGACTGGTATGCGCCTTGTTGTACCTGGACACATGTTGCCGGATCTTGGAGTTAGAGATTGGCAATGACTGTAGGGGCGTGAGCTTCTATGGAAGTTGTTGGTAGAGGACTCTTTGGGACGGTGGCTGAGTCGATCTCTCCTGGTCCATGTGTGTAGGCCTGCGCGCCTGAGGGTGGCAGGGGTGTCTCGCAGTGGCTAGCCAAGTGTGTAGGCCTGCGCGCCTTAGGGTGGCAGGGGTGTCTCACGTTGGCTAGAGATTTTGTGACTAGATCTGTCTATAGTCTCCAGGAGATTGATTGACGAGAGACGCTGCGGTGTCGGGTGCTTAGGCGCCATGCGTGTTTCGAGATGGGCGTTCCCACTGGCACGCTACCTGGAAGCCCAGAGGAGAGCTACTCTGGTGTGACTAGGGGTGACTGTGGTTGGTCGGAGTCTGGGACTGAGAGTGCCTATCCACCATACATTGTTATGCTGTATTCCTATATTTTTGCTATTATCCTTCTCTTGCATGTGAGTTTTACTAGCTGTCTTTCCTACTGGGCGTAGCTCATTCCTGTATTATATATTTTCAGTGGCTCGGCAGACTTGACGCTACCAGATTAGGTGGGATCGTGGTCAGCAGGATTGTGGAGGATATCTGACTTGTGATTGTCTGAGATATTCTGGTTATTTGATTGTTGCTGTTGGATGTATTTAATGAGATTGTTATTCTCATATGTCATGTAATATGTGAGGGAAATTCTGACTTATGTTTCTGGTTGGATATTATTGCACTTGTTGGACTTGGATCTTATTCTTATAATGTAGTTTCATTCACTGTTTTATTTTATTGTCTTGGAGTATGGTGTGTGGAGTGTCATATTTTATCTGAGGATGTTATATATCTTTTTGTTTGATGGTGAGGTCATTACATGACTATGGAACTTAACCATGGGGGTTCAGACTTCTAATAGACCGGTTCTCCTACCCGTAGGGGTTAGGAGTATTGGGTCTAGTAGGAGTAACATTGCGCGAGTCCATCTGTTAATTCAGGAGTCATGAACCTGATTTGACGGTGTACCCGGGAGATGGGATCCACATTGTTAAGGGAAGTAGGTGTGTAATGATGTGTTATATCCTATGTTTTCGTAGGCTACTCAGGTTGGTATGGGACGATCTGAGCTGTCTATATAAAAAAAAAAAAAAAAAAATTGTATGCCAAAAATCAGCCTAGGAAAAATGGGGTGTAACATCCTAACTTTGAAAATATAATATTTTTTTAAATATTTTTTTTGTTAGATAGATTTCAAATGTTATTATTGATTGATATTTTATATTTAAATTGGTGTCTTTTATTGACATTTTTTGCTAATATTCATTATGAGATTACTCTTTGCTTTTTTTATTAGTTGAAAGTAAAGAATAGAGATGCTGGTGATTATTTATAAACATAACAAGTGTTTTGTGATGATCATGACTAATGATAGTAAATGATAATTATTGTTGATTGTAATAATAATTATAATACTTGGAATTGAGGTAAAAGTAGAGCCTATCCTTAAAAGAATTAATCCAGAAGAAATGATTTTTAGGAGCTTGTAGTGCACTTAGAATTTGGAAGATATAAGGATAAATAATCTCATATTGATTATAGGAAAAATTATTATGAGGTTTTACGAAAGAAATTAGTCTTAAAATATTGATGCATATTTTTTAGAATAAAACCTTTCTTGATTAATATGGAAAGACAAAATTGGATAATATCTCATTAGAGTAAGATTAAGTTTTAATAATTTGGTATAAAAACAACACATTTATAATTTGAAGTAGTTCAAATATGAACAAAATTAAAGTTGATGGGTTTTGAGTTCTTGAAATTGAAGAGGGTAATGGTTAATTTTAGTGGTCATTGATGGTTGACTTTCAAAGATCAATCAAATTACACAATTTTTGAAAAACCATCAAAAATAGTTTTACTATATAGAAATATCGTCTTCAATTGGTCATCTTATTCTAACTAAAGTAATTTTAATCCTAAAAAAGGTACCAATATTTTAAGATTAATATTAGATATATAATATATGACATTTTATTCTTTTATGCAAGATTATTTATCTACATAGCCTTTTATTTATAAGTCTTATATGAGTCATTCATAATTTGATGATTTAACCACATCATTAATGATCAAGTTGTTGCTTTGACAATTCAAACTTACTCAATCACATTAACAAACATTAGTCTTTAATAATTAATCGTTATAGACAACTAATAATTGTAATTCTCATATTTGAAAATGAGCTTAACCTATGCAGTCATCTTCTCTAGTTATAAATAGACTCATAGAAGAATACCCAAAAAACTAATAGGTTGATCAAATCCCTAATATTGAGAGCCTCTTTTTTTTCTCTCCTTGTATTTTACTCAACAAAGGCTGCTCTTTTTCTTTATCTTTGGTTATTATAATGTCTCAAATCTTCATGTTTATGTATTTGAGATTTTAATATTAATCTTTCAATTATTCGAGCTAATGGTTTGAATATTGATGTTATCCAAATTTGTTGTTGATTACATTTTCTAAAAATGTTCCTTACAAGGAAACCATTGATAGGTAATTTGAAGTTCTTGAAAACCAAACGAGTTGGTTTTGAAGTATTTGTAATAAAGAGAATTTGAAAAGGATTTTATTTCATTAATGATTCAATCGTTTGGATTTTCCCTTACAATAGGCATTGTAGTCTTGAAGCTAAGGCAAGTTTGCTCATAACAAGGGCTGTTTGGAATCAAGATGGAGTGTGTGGACACTTCCATGCATGCTAAGCTTCAGCCCAAGGAGGGAGATCTTGGAGCTTGGCTTCTGTACTACAGCCGCTGGAGAATGCTTCAGCATGCTTTGGTGTTTGCAGCTGTAGTTTTCCTGTGAGGGAGCAAAGGAAGGGAAGGCTAAAGCATGCATGCAAGTTAGAGCAACACCTTAGAGAGAAATCCTTGGGAATAAGGTTTTGAGCAGCTTCAACATGAGGAAGGTAAGCAAGATTAGCTCTTTTCATTTGTATTTGTTTCTCTCTCAGTTCTCTCTTAGCATTCCTTTAGGATTGATCGAGTTTGAAAGCAAAGTTAGTACTTTGAATGTTACTCATCTGCTCAAGTGAATGTGTGACAAGTAGTTAGTTGACTCGACCAACTCTCCATCCAGCCTCATGTATTATCTGTCGATCGAGTCGAATGTTATGTCATTGAAACATCTCCAAAGGAAAAGCAAAGTGAACGGAAAGCATGGGAAACAGCGGATTAACGTCGGTCGTATTCTCAAAGCTCGTCCACGGGAGGCAACCTCACGGCGAAAACTTCAGCTTCTTGTCCATCCACGTTCTCATGGGCATGAAGGCTGCAAAACTTCGGCACTTCCCCTGTAATCGCCGCTTCCCAAACCGCCGACGCCCCTGGAACCATACACGCATCGTCACATTCCGGCGACCACCCGCACACTTTTGCTGCCTCGAACCTTCCCCTGAGATCATGCACCACGATGATGTCATTACACCGGAGGAAGACCACACCCACCAACTCCGGGTGCAAACCCACCACCCTCATGCCGTTAAAATTCTCCTCGCCGTATATCATCAACGACCCCAAGGACACCAAGCTCCAGTGAGGCATCTCCTCCTCCTGCCACTCGAACACCTCCACACGCTGGAAAAATGGATTTATCTTCGCACATTGGAGTCTTCTTCTGCAGTCCCCGTACTTCGTCCTCCTGTCGATCTTCGACGCCACAGCTTCCCACCAACTAGTATGTTTGGGTATCACATCGACTTCCTCTGTTTCGGCGTCGAAGCAGATGAGGAAGGCGCCGGCGAGCTCGAGGTAGATTTTGCCTCCGGTGTGGATTGGTTTTTTTGTTCTCAACGCCCGGCGCGGCTCGCGTGAGAAGTAGATGTCGTCGGAGTAGGCTTCGAAGACGGCGGGGGAAGCCCTGACGCTGGAGCATTGTCCGTTACTCGAGGAGAAAACTTTGAAGATCAGAGGGTCGGGGTGGCGTTCGTTGGGGTCGTCGTAGTATATGTCGTGGTAGTTGGTGAGGCGCACGAGGAGAATTTTGAAGTCGACGGCAGTGGCCGAGAGGAGGGCGGCGGCGGCGACGGGTGCATAGAGGGAGGGAAGGCAGACATTTGAGTGGCGGGAGGTGAGGAGATCGTACACGTGGAAGAGGATGGGGAAGGATTTGTAGGCTTCGTAGAGGAGGATAGTTCCGGCGGAGTCTAGGATTGTGATGTCGTGGAAGTGTGAGATGGCGGAGAGGGAGGAGGCGATATTAGCGCCTTGAGGTGTGTTTTCGGTGGCGGGAATGGGAAAGAAGTTGTAACGGGCGAAGTTGGCACTCGACGTGCGTAAGATGAGGCCGACGGTGGAGTTGCAGGGGAGAGGTGGCCGTGGAGAGAAAGAATCCTCGCCGTCGCTGCCGGCTTCGCTCATCTTTCCTTCAATTTCGATTGATATGCTATTAAAAAAATACTTTTTTTCCTACTATATATAGAGTTATCCGATATTTCTGATGATTTACATAAAAAAAAATATATTTTTCTGTTTTTATCTATTTCGTATATTAATATCTTATAAGAGTTTTTTTTCCAATTTTTTCCATAAATATAAAATTTTTTTTAGAATCTTTATAGGAAACAGAAAAAAAAAATAAGTGAAAAATAACAGTATTTACCTTGAGAAATTATTTGATATAAACAGAAATTTTCGTGATTCGGAACGATTTTAAAAATTGATTATAATATATATCTTTAATGATATTAATCAGAAAACTTCATTTAAAAATTTGAAATCGAAGAAACTATCTTTATCTTGTTTTTAGATTTGAAATTCAATTATTTAAAATATTATGATGAATATCTTCAACAAAAAGTATATCTATTTTTTTATTTATTTGTAATTTTAATTCATAATTCATAAAATCTGTAGGGCAAACCGAATCCAAGAAGACGGGTCCCCGTGAACAGCCGCAGAAAGCTTCGCCTTTGCTATCTTCGTCTTCTCAGATTCCCGCCGCGGGAGGCAACCTCACGGTGAAAACTTCCCCTTCTTGCCCATCAACATTCTCATGAGCATGATAGTTGCAAAACCTCACTGTTTTTCCCGCTATCGCCGCCTTCGAACCTTCCCCGGAGATCATGCATGAAGATGGCTACATCACACGGCAGGAACATCACACCCACCTCCTCCGAGTGCAAACCCACCACCTTTATGTCGTTAAACCTTTGCTCCTTGTATATCATCAAGGAGCCCACTGCCACCATGCTCCACCACCTATGCTCCTCACCCTGCCATTCGTAAACTTCCACACGGTTCAGCAGCGGATTCCTCTTTGCGCATCGGAGTCTTCCCATGAAATCTCCGTACTTCGTGCTCTCGTCGGTTTCGCCTCTGCCGCCTCCCACCAGCACATCTGTTTCGGTTTGACGTCGACATGCTCTGTTTCGGCTCTGAAACGGATGAGGAAGGAGCCGGCGAGCTAGAGGAAAACTTTGCCACCGACGTGGATGGGCTTTCTTATTCTCAACGCGCGGAAATCATCGGAGTAGGCTTTGAATACGGAACCGGAAGCCGTGGCGCGTGACCATTGGCGGCGACAGCCAGAGCAGAAAACTTCGAAGAACAGAGTATCGGGGTGGCGTTCTCTCTGGTACTTCAGGTATAGGTAGTTGTGGTTGGTGAGGCGATGGCGGTGGCGGAGAAGAAAACGGCGGCAGCGACGCGGGCAGAGAGGGAAGGAAGGGGGAGTTCGATGTGGGGGGAAGCGAGGAGGTCGTAGACGTGGAAGAGGTGAGGGAAAGAGTTGAAGGTTTGGTTGTGGATGAAGGTTCTTTTTGAGTCGACGATGGTTGTATCGTTGCAGTGGGTGTCGGTGGAGAAAGCGGAAGAAATGGCTTCGGCTGAGAATGCTTTTCGTGCGGTGGGCAAGGGAAAGAACTTATGCCGGGAAAAGTTGGCGCTTGATGTGCGAAAGATGAGACCGATGCTGGATTTAGATGGACAAGGTGACGACGAAGAGGAGGAAGGCCGTTCTTCGCCGTTGGCATCTCTCTTCTTGAATTCTGTTCGCTTTCGTAGGTTAATAAAGCCAATGACGTGTACTGTTTATATACCGTAATAAGAAGAAAAAGAAAAAAAACAAAAAAATTTTAAACTTTTTTTATTAAATTAAAGATAGAACTATGTGAAAAATATCTCATCAAGATTAAAGCCATGTCGGTTGATTAAATAGTTTTGGTTTATTAAAATAATCCTTTGCCAATTTATTTGAAAATTGTATTTTTCTAACAACAATAATTATATAATCGGAATAACAATTTTAGACATTTTAAAAAATCATGAATATTATAAAGAAATTCCAAATAAACTAATAATTAATAAACGAGCTCGGCCGACCGGTAACCTCGTCGAGCAAGCTCTCGTCTCAAAGATGGAGAAGAAGGTCGAATGGAAGAATCTCCCAATCGCCCTTCCATTGGAGGAGATTTGGATGAAGTGTTCTACGTTTCGCTTCGCTCAGGTTATATTATGTCTTCTATTTCTCTGTCTCCGTTGATCGTGGATTGATGTGCTGTTGAGGATTTTACTTTTAGTTTGTTGCAACAAAGCTAACATTTATATGCATTTTTGTCAAAATAGCTTTAAATGTGTAAATATAATTATTTAAAATCTGTGATTTAGTAAATTTAAAGTTCAATTGCGGTGCATAAGTAACTAATCATCCGAACATTGGATATGTGCTGTTTGTAAGGCTTTCATGGCTTATTTACTAGGTATCATATGTCTTAATGTTGAGTTGTCAAAGATGTGCACAAGTAAATTAAAGGAGATATGCTTGTTCAATATCCACACGCTTCTTCTTTTTCGTGCATGCAGAAGCTAAATCTTTGTTGAGAAATTACGGTGACAGTCAAAGAAACAAAGGGAAAATAAATGAAAAGAACAAAGAAAGAAGAACACAAGATTTTCATGAAAATTTCAAATCTTAGATAAAAATCATGATCACAACTAGGCTATCTTCACCATCAAAGAATAATTCAAGCAGGTGATAACAGAGTGTCTTATGGTGCATAAACTTTTACTCTCTATGATGGTCTATTTGCCGTTTTCCCTTTGTTGGTAAGAATGTTTCTTATTAGCACATCTAAGGTAAGGATAGTTTATTTATAAGACTTATAATCTTGTTATTATGACACAACAGTCTTTAGTGTCAAGTATTAATTGTCTACTGTTTTGAAAGTTCATGTAGCAAATCCAAGTGTTACAACTTTGGCTTTGCAGTGAGTCCTTTTGACCTGAAATCTTAGTTGCCTGTGACCTTGAGTCTTTATGACTAGAATTCATAATCTTGCTATGTTGTCTTATTCATGGTCATTTGATCATGTATATGATTTGTTGTAAATGTGTTGTATTAGATTCTATAATTTATCTAGGTTGATATGCCTAAAGATAAGGTAGGACAAAGTATGCATCCTATGATAATATGATATTAATTTTTCATATCATAGTTTGTTATGTATAGACTTTGGCCATTGAATTTCTTGCATTATACATTTTGTAAGGATTTAATTCTACATGATTGATATGAGCATAGCGAAAATAGGATTAGATAAAACAATAATAAAAAACTTAGAACAAAAAGATAAAAACATTAAATATATATGATTTAACTCAAATTAAACTTTCATCCATAAAGGAAAAGAAAAGATCCATAATAATCAAAATCACAAATGTAAAGTGTGAACTTATATAAAAAAGGAACAAAATCATTCAAATACACGTAATGTTGGAAGCATAAGAGAATATTAAACTCTCACCAAAAAGGCAAGATATTTTAATCTCTCATAAAAAAAAGAACTCAAAAAGACCAAAATCTATTTTTCTTTAGTAGAACCCTTTAATTCTTGCTCTTATCTCATCTTCATGGCCTTCATAGCATTTATAGATTGTAAATAACACATAATTAATACTATAATTATGTTCATACTTAGCTTAGGATAATCATAATTTTTTGTAATTGTTATTGTATGATGTTACTCTTAAATATGTGATATACATCATTTTTTAAAAGTTAACAAAGCTAGGTTTCATATTTAAATTCATGACATAGTAATAAATAAGCATTTTAAGCATAATTTTTTATTGAATTCAATACATTTGCATATATATATATATATGTATATATATATATATATATATATATATATATATGTATATATATATATATATATATGTATATATATATATATATATATGTATATATATATATATATATATGTATATATATATATATATATATGTATATATATATTTATATGCTTACATGATTGTGTGTGTGTGTATAACTAATCCAAATGAGATTGTATTCATATCTGTTTCTCTCATTGTTGAGTTCTAATTGTGTATCATTACAAAGGATTTTGGAAGGTCTTCCATTATGAATTAGGTATATTGTTTGTATATTGTGAAGAGCCTTAGGTTTCTCTTTCATGTGGCAGGATATTAGTTTGAATGTTTAGCTTGTTATTTTTGACTGTCTTTTAAGTAGGTTGAAGCATGTCTAATGAAGAAAGAGTGACAAAAAGGTTTCAAATTAAGAAAAATATTGTAATGTGACCTCCAAGCCATGTTTTAAAAGATGTAGGTTACAGGAGTCAACGAACTTAATAATTTTAAATTTGTCTAAATTTTTAATGCATGCAAATCGTTTTTGTTATTGTTTAAAATCTTTGGCCATTAATTTGAATTTTGTCATATTCATTTTTTGTTACTTTCACAGAGATATTTTTTTCCCTAACAAACTTGTTTTGGAATTTTGGGAGATACTGGCATCAATATAAAGTATGAGATCAAGAAGTGAAGTGACTAAAAAAGTTGATTGCTTGGGAGAACATGATGTGAAGTCCAATACAAACTTGTGAATATAAATAGAAAAGTTAAATTTTTTAAAGCCATGTTTGAGTAAAAGAAAGATGAGATGGATGAAAACTCACTTTCAACAATCTAATTTTGTGTTTTAATAGATCTCTAGTGATTGTTTTGTAGATTTTTTCTCCTTTTTTTAGACATTTGAGTTCTATATTTTATGTTTGGTATATTAAATATTTAGAAGATGTTAAAAATTTATTTACATAAATCTATGTGGTTCTAAGTTGGAAGGTAATATGGTTTATAAGCTGACAAAAGAGATTAATTGTAAGGAAAATACTTACAATGAATCATATAACAAGAGCAAGTTTACATAAGATTGAAGAGCGTAGGCCTACTGTGAGGTATGTAGAAGGATCACGTGTATGTAAGAATAAAGAGCGCATAAAGGTTTTAAGGATTTGAAGAAGAAAGAGTAGCACACTAAGAACAATCATAAGGATAAGTCAACAAAGGCATTTATTATAATAGATTACACAAAAAAAATACACAAGATATATTTTTTCAATGATTGTAAGTGATATATCCAAGAACTAGTAGATTATGCACTTAGCTTGTTTGTGTTGTATGATTTGCCATATGAATTCAGTTTTTACAGATAAGAAAGGGGTTGATAATGTTGTCTACATGGAAAACAATGAATGGTGAAGGATATTTCGCCATGGCAGAGTTCATATTAAGGTGCATTAAAATATGTTAAAAATATTGAATGGTTTTTGGCATGTTTCAAATCTGAGTAAGCCAAAGTAAGTATATGTTTTTTGGGGTTGTGGAGATCCCTAGAGTGTACAATGAAGTGTTGCTTATCATGACAGCTAGATGAGTTAGAGACCTCTATGTGGTCCATCGAGCAATTATGAGAAATGTTGCGTTGATATCTTCATCACTGGGAAACATTTCTAATTTCAAAATTTGGAAAACACGGTTATTTTTTTGCTTTGTGCTGGACTCTAGCTCATATTAGACCATTTTTTATGAGAAGACTACTAAAGATCTTGAGAATGGATGTTGTAGTGTCATGTTTGCCTCTATTTCATGGTTTACCATAACAATGCTCATGGTAAGGAAACTGCAACTTTAAGGGTGGAAAAATGTTTTTGTTGTTGTATGCTTATTATTTACAATATATGTCAATTTAGAGTAGATATGTTTAGGAAGTTCCTCAATGGATGAAGGTTTTGTTATATCGTACATAACTTATTTCTTAAAGGAGCATGAAAGCTGGAGTTACACAATAATTAATTAATGGGGGAGAATCGTTGGGAGTAGCCACAATTTTGATTTTTACAAGGTCAAAATATTTTTGTTTTTTAATAGAGTTTGCTAAGGATAAAACAATCTTTAAATATTTGCTTTTAAGTTTGTTACAAAATCTTAGCATATATATATAAATAGATTTATATAATTATATGTATACATATATATAAATACACACACATATATGGCTATAAGATATCTTGTAGTCTAATTATTTGATGCTTGTTTTTTCAAGAATATGAAGTTGAATTCATTAGGGCAATTGAGTAAATTATCTTAACATTGGTGTGTTATAATTTGAGGGCTGTTTGGCGCCTCTTAAATAAGAATTTTTTGTTTCAAAAATGCTTATTTTATGTCATGCTAAATAATTTGAAGTTTTACTTTTTAGTGGAGCCTTTCATTATTCTTTCATTATATTATTATGTTTTTCTTTAAAAAAAGTCAAAAACAGCATGATCAAATTCTTTAAAATAAATACTTCTGAATAGAATATTACTAAATGCAACTTCTAAATAACATTTAAGTACAACTTTTTTATAACTTGCTTCTCAAAAGTCAGCTTATTATTCAACATCAATTGGTTTTTAACTTGGATGTTTTCCATGGCTCCATTATATACATATATACAGGAAGAGCTGGAATGGAAATTGTAACACTGATGATGGACAAGAAGCTCTGGGATCTTGTTTAGGTAATTTTACTTTTATTTGCTATAAATTTTCTTTCTTAATCATCAATTTCTAAGACAACACAGATTTTTTGCTTGGCCCTTCACTTATTGTTATTGATTCGCTTGGCAATTTTGAGTATATTTGGTCCTGGAAGATGCTTATTTTCCCACATGTTTTTACCCGTAGTTGAAACCTGATAATACTTTAATTTCTTACTAAACAGGGACAAGTTTGTGCTTTTTGATCATTGGTTAGCAAAAATGGATGAGCTTTGCTACAATATGTTTGCCTCTTTTTTTATTGCGGTTCAATAAATCAAGTGGCAATTTCTTTCCGTTGAGTTGCTGCACAGTTAGTTCTTAACTGTTTCCCAGCAACGATGATATCTGCGGGGTACTTTTTCTTCTCAATGAAATGCCATTTTTTTTTTTTTTTGTCTTTTTTTATTCAAAAGAAGGTAGATGTCTTACAAAACGTTATACAAGTGATCCTCAAGGAGGATCAAACATTAAGTCCGACAGCAAAAGTTTGAGGAGGGGCTTGGGGAAGGGCACCACCCACCCCCAAGCAAAGTCAGAGCAGCAGGCAGCACGCGCAACCCAGTCAGCTAGCGCATTCTCCTCTCTATAAATGTGCGATAAGCTAAGCGGATCCAAGCTCCACGCGCATTTGATCACCTCAGCGAAAATGCCCCCCACAGGCGGGTGTGAGATGAGCGTGCGCACCTCCTGCAGTGCCGACAGCGAGTCCGTTTGGATCTCCACTGAATGATACTGAGAGAGGGTAGCCTCAAGCATTGCCTGAACCTCTATAGCTTCACCAGCCTGTGAGACAAATCTTCTTCCAACCACCAATAAAGGCTTCCCCAAGTAGTCCCTCACCACTAGGCCAAGACCAGCGATATCCTCTCAAACAGTAGCGTCGCAGTTAACTTTTATCCATCCAGTTGGGGGGGGGGAACCCACTTATGGGCTACTAGCAGATCGGAAGAGCTGCATGGGTTTCTGCTGGACATAGATGGGTGCATGTTGCAATGCTTTGCTGCTGTTGCAATCTCAATCTTTATCTTCGGAAAATGAGTGCAGCATTTGAGCACGAATTCCTTATGACTCTTAGCATTCCTTCTCATATGTAATACATGATGGTAGCCAGTGTTCCAGCATGTATCATGCCTTGTCCGCGCTTTGCCCCCGGCGATCTCATGTACTCCAGAAATCGCTGCACAAACGCAATTCCACCGCGCTCTCCCGGAAGTAAACCAAGCGCGGCCACGGCCGCGCGCACCTGACAATCACTCCATAGATCCTACTCGTGTGGGCACTCCCATAAGAAATGCTGCGGAGACTCATCTGCATTGCACCTGCATGTGAACCCACTGCACTCAAGCAGCCTTCTCCGTGCCATTCACACAGCCATAGGAGATAATCCTCCACGAAAGGCCACAGGAAGATGCGCACCCTCGGCAACACTTTCAATTTCCATATCCCATTTATGTGTTCCGCGTCCCTCTTAGGCCTTCTCCTTATGTCATTGTTAGCTTTGCATCTCAAGTGCATATAAAACCTCCCATTATCAACCCGCACAGATTCCGTGTGCAACTAAAGTAAAGTGTCCTGATCGAAATTCTGGGCCCATGGAAGATGCATCACTCTGTCAAATAGAGAATTACTGGCCCAAACACGGATTTTCTCCGCGTCTCAAACTCCAGCCTCAGTAATTGGATCTTCACTACATGTCATGGCATTTGAGGTCATGCTGAGACGGGAGGTTAAGCTAAAATGTTGTGTGGTTTATGGCCCCAAAGAACAATATAAACAGAGGGAGGTATGGGATGTCGTGAGGAAGGAGTCCATGAGTGGCAGTCCTCTCGTTGTGGTGGGAGACTTCAACCTTGTTATGATGCAAAGTGAGAAACGAGGGGGAAAAATTCATTTATGGTAAAGGGCAGCAGGAATTTTCGAATATCATGCAGGAAATTGGTGTACTTAGGGTATATTGGTAATAACTTCACCTGGTGCAATGGGAAGTTAGGTAGCGCAAGAATCCTTGAGAGGCTAGACAGGTTGCTTATGAATATTTCGGGCTTGCATGCTTTCCCTGAGTGTTCCGTCACGCATCTAGGCCAGCTTGGGTCTGACCATTGCCCATTGCTAATTGATTTGGGTGGTGGAAATTTTTTGGGGGCCAAAGGGAGGATCCAATTCAAGAGTGTTTGGCTTGACTTCCCACACACAATGAGGGTGGTGCATCAAGCGTGGTGCAGGCGCACTAAGGGTAACTACATGAAGGATTTATCTACTAAATTTCATCGATCGCTGGTTGCATTGCGAAAGTGGAGCAAAACTGAAGTGGAAAACATCATTAATAACAATGCAAAATCGGAGAGCAGCATTAACAAGTTGTAGATTAAGGAATCGCGTGAGGGGCTGGATGACGAGGAAAACTCGTGCCTTGGGCGCTTGATTTCGGCTTTCCACCGTGGTTGCGCACACGAGGAAAGATGGTGGTGGCAGAGAGCTAAGCTTCATTGGGCGCATTTAGGCAATCGCAACTCCAGTTTTTTTCACGCGGCGGCGACCGCGCGCGCGCGTAGCAACCACATTGTGCAGCTGAAGGATGCCTCGGGTAAGTTGGCGAATACATTTGAGAGCATCAGCACCATCCTCTCGCCCTTCTTTGAGGCGAAATGGCGTAGCGCGGGGGGCTCACCTCCTTCGTTGCAGTATGTGCCGCGTGCCAACATGAGCAATGATCAAGCAAGTTTGATGGCGAGTATGGTGACTGAGAAGGAAATCACTTCGACTATTAGGGGCATTAGAAAGAACAAAGCACCGGGATTGGATGGGGTCACTGCTGAGTTTATCCAGGGCTATTGGGCGATAACTCACAGTGATATTTTTCGTGCGGTTTTTGCTTTCTTTGAGGAAAAAAGATGTCGAATGCATGGAAAGACATGCTTATTGTCCTGATACCTAAGATTCATGGTGCTTGCAAACCAGAGCAATTCTAGCCTCTTAGCTTGTGCAATGTCATTTACAAGGTGATAGCAAGAATTCTTGTGGAAAGACTTAAGCCGGTGTTGCCTATTATTATTTCGTGTGAACAAGGGGTTTTTGTTCCAGAAAGAAGCATCTCAGACAATATCTTCATAGCTCAAGAAATGGCTTCCAGAATGCACTCATCCACCGTCAAGGCTGGGCTTATAGTAGTAGAAATTGACATGGAACAGGCATATGATAATATTAGGTAGGACTTTGTGCATGGTATGCTTAAATTCATGGGATTCCCTTCAGTGTGGTGCGACTAGATTGAGGCGTGCATTACATATCCGAGATTCGGGGTTCTGCTTAATGGTGCTCGGTTTCCCTGGTTGAGGCTCAGCGTGGCTTGCGCTAAGGTTGCCCACTTTCGCCTTATTTACAATTGTGTCTGAATATCTTTCCTTGATTGTACGTGACTACAAGACAAGGTTAATGCTTGGCTTTCAGTGTGGACAACATGCGACGCTGATCTTGCATCTGCTATACGCGGATGACATCCTCATGTATGCGCCTGCAACACGCGAGGCTGCGCACGCGATTGCAGAATCATGACTGAGTTCGGCACTTCTGCAGGACTGCGAGTTAATTATTCCAAGTCTAGGGTTTATTTCAGCAGGGCTATGGGCAGAAAGAGAAAGAAGATTATTGCGAGAAAACTAAGTATGGAACAGGGCTGAAATCTTAAGTATCTTGGTGTTCCTATCTCAGCGAATCGATTTAAAAAGGCTGACTTCAACTTCCTGATCCAGAAGATGGAAGATCAAGTTGCTAAGTGGTGGATTCGTCCTTTATCGCTGGCAGGTAAAGTTGTCATGATAAAGACAGTGCTCAACGCTATCCCGAGTGACCTTTTGAGCCACTGTGTTATGCCAAAAGGGGTCATTGATGAGGTCGAGAGAAGAATAAGGAATTTCCTGTGGTATGGTGCAAGTAGTGCGAACATGATTCACTATGCATCTTGGGATATCATTACCCTTCCTAAGGATGTGGGTGACCTTGGTTTACTGGACCTGCACATATGGCAGCTTGTTCTGCAGATGAAGCAGTGCAGGAGATTGCTGAGCCGCGAAGATAGCCTATGGGTCGAGGTAATGAGAAGGAAATATTCTGTAACACATACCACCTTTAAGGCGCCTCAAGGTGCCTCCCATGCATGCAGACTCGTGCTGGAGGCTATGCCGAGCACTGTGTCTCATTTCATGTGGAGAATTGGAGATGGCAAAATTGCCAGGTTTGTAGAGGACAACTGGCTTGGCTTCCTTCCTCTTTGCTGCCGACCTACCTTTATTAATATGAACACGGAGTGGCCGGCGTGCATGGGCGATTGCATTACTGAGGCTGGAGTTTGTGACGAGGGTAAAATTCGTGCTTGGGCCAATGATTCTCTGTTTGACAGAGTGATGCATCTTCCTTGGGCCCAGAAATCCGATCAGGACACATTACTTCAGTCGCACACTGAATCTGTGCGGGTTGATAACGTGCGGTTTTATATGCACCTGAGATGTGGAGTAGATAATGATATCATGAGACGGCCTAAGGGGGACACAGAACATATGAGGGGGATATGGACATTGAAAGTGATGTCGGGGGTGCGCATCTTCCTGTGGCGCTTGGTGGGGGATTATCTCCCTACGGCTGTGTGGATGGCACGGAGAAGGCTGCTTGAGTGCAGTGGGTGCACATGGGGGTGCAATGCAGATGAGTCTTCGCAACATTTTTCATGGGAGTGCCCACGCGCGCAGGAGCTATGGAGTGACTGTTAGGCGCGCGCGGTCGTGGCCGCGCTTGGCTTACTTCCTGGGGCGCGTGGTGGGATGGCATTTGTGCAGCGCTTTCTGGAGTACGTGGGATCGTCGGGGGCGAGGCGCGGACAAGGCATGATACATGCAGCAATATTGACTACTATTATGTATTACATTTGGGAGATAAGCAATGCTAAGAGGCATAACGAATTCGTGCCCAACTGCTACACTCTTTTGCGTAAGATAAGGATAAAGACTGCAACAGTAGCTAAGCAATGCAACCTATACCCATCTATGTCCAGCGGGAACCCTTGCAGCTGTTCCGAACTACTAGTAGCCCACAATTGGGTTCTCCCCCCCCAATTGGATGGATAAAAGTTAACTGCGACGCTACTATTGTAGAAGATGTCGCTGGTCTTGGCCTGGTGGTGAGGGACTACATGGGGAAGTCTTTACTGGTGGTTGGAAAGAGATTTGTTTCACAGGCTTGCGAAGCTATAGAGGTTCAGGCCATGCTCGAGGCTCTTGATTTGTTAAGAAATACCCTCTCTCAGTTTCATTAAGTGGAGATCCAAACAGACTCTCTGTCGGCTCTACAGGAGATGCGCACGCTCATCTCGCACCCGCTTGTGGGGGGTTGGGGCATTTTTGCTGAGGCAATCAAACGTGCGCGGAGCTTGGATGCGCTCAGTTTATCGCACATTTACAGAGAGGGGAACGCGCCAACTGACTAAGCTGCGCCGCTGTCTACTGCTCCTACTTTGTTTGGGGATGGGGGGGTGCCCCTCCCCAAGCCTCTCCTTAAACTTTTGTTGTCGGACTTCTTGTTTGATCCTCCTTAGAGGACCTTCTGTATGACGTTTTGTAAGGCTTTTGCCTCTTTTTGAATCAGGGGAAAAGACCTTGTATCTTATATGCTCAGACATGACATATAAGGAGACAAAAGTCTCAAATTCTTTTATTCTAAGCCATAGAAGAAAGATGAGTTTGACAACTAAAGCATTAGAGGGAGTGATGTTGTGAGGGTCTCTTTTGAAAAGGGAGAGGCCTGCTAACTATGCGCAAGTTGTACGTATATGTCAAAAATAAGTGGGATTCTTCCTTGGGTTGATAGGAGAATCCTCAAGGAGTGTTATAAAATGGTGCTATGGAGCCTCAACACCAAGTAGGAACTTAAGAAAGATGACAGCCAAAGGGTTTTATTCCATATGGCAATAAGGGAGCATTGGATGGGATGAAGTTGTGAAGGAGCATAAGATAGAGAATTTGTGGAAATGGAGGACAAGTGATTGTGTTCAAGTTTAGTAGATAGAGTCTTGAGGGGCTCTTGAGAGGATTTAGTGATGTCTCTCTTGAGGGAGCAGTTATACTAGTTTTAAGATGTTCTATTATAAGTGTAGGAAGAGTGAAGAGGACTTTGGTGAAGTGTTTCATTTGATATGAAACAAATGAAAAGGATTGTTGAAGGATAAAGGAGAGGGTTCAAAGGCCTAAGAGGGTTAGGACAGTAGTATAAAATTCTCTTTTACTTCTTTAGCTTGGGACTTAAGAGACTCTTTAAGAGAATAATAAATTTTCTTGATTCTTCACTTCAACTTGCCTACCACTTCCAAAATAATCCGCTAAAAAAGGTTGTCAAAAAACTTGGATCAGGGAAGTTAAACGTAAGATTAATGAATTCCAAAAGAGAGATTGCAATGATAATAAAGAGAAGAGAGATTTTTAGATCTTTAGTAGTTTAGGATAACTCAACAGAAATGAGTATTAAATAGTAAAGCAAGAATAGGCTTATCTCGAACGATTAACCTTTTTTGAATTGAAGACATGTAAGTCCTTTATTATTTAAGGTGATGGGCATATCTTGGTTTGTGCTTGAGGCATGAAGATGGTCCTGTAAAGGTACATTAATTGCTTTCACACATATGGGATGTGCCATCATTTCTCAATAACTTATAGTCATTATGACTTAATTTCTTGAGCTTATAGCGCTTGAGTAGGAGTTATTGGCATAATGGGTAACTCTAGTGGTTGTTTTGATGCTTGTCCATTGGCTTCAAGTAAAGGTGTAGGAGCCTAAGGGAGAGTATTTGAGTGGTCAACTAGAGATGATCGGGACTTGAAAGATTCAATTCCCATAGTTTGAATGTAAGTGTTTTGACTCCAACTGACTTGGTCTTAAGCATTCAAGCCACAAACACCTATGTCTCATGGCCTCAACCTTGAGCATTAAAGACTAGATGGCACAGCCTTGAGCACCTGGGTATCGAGTGCTCAATCTAAAGCACTTATGTCTTGACTTAATGAATTTTTGCATCTTGATCATGATCATGTTAGAAGCCAAAACAAAATAGATAAAAAGGCCCATTAAAATTGAAAAAAGTCATCATCTACAGTGGTCAATCATTTCAAAGGTGTCTCAAAAAAGTATAATAAAAGAAGCACTAGCATTGAATTCTTCTCATAGGAGCAAAATGATGCAACTAACCTAGAGATTATGCCAATTCAAGAATATTTAATATATCTCTACTTTTAATCAAATATTTTTTTGTATAAATATTTTCTTTTGCTAAATCCATATCCCTAGACATTTATCTTTAATTGTGTAACAATCATTGAATGCCGATGCCTATCGAGCACCAAAGGGTCTTATGGGGAGTCCATCTCACAAAATAAATAGGTTATTGGTGGAGAGAGGGGAAAAGGAAGGAGAAAGGCACAAAGAAGAGAAGCAGAAAAGGACATTAAAGGTTAGAGGGATCACCAGAAAAAAGAGGAAGACGTTACAAGCCATGAAACTTCGGTCATAATTCTTTACTAATGGGATAATTGCTATCATTGGGATCGGGAGGGTTTAAAACTGTAACCCTTTGCTTTAGTCTTCAACATCCTTGCATGGCAAGAGGCAATTCAACGACGGTTGCAAAACAAAGGATCAAATGCCAGCTTGTGCTCTATACAGAAGTATGGCCCATCTTCTATGAAAACAGCATGATTCATGAAACAGACATGTCTCATTGAATGCCACCTCTTTTCCCTATGCGTGACCCAATTAATGCTTTCCTTATCTTTTCTCTTCAGCTTTTCTACCTCAAAACAAAGCATTTAGATTGTCCTTATCCCCAAGTTAATGTTAATTCATTCCAAACTAAGCTTTCAAGGCCTGTCACGGTAATATGCCTATTTCTGTCTGTGTGTGCGCGCGCGCGCGCCCAAGACACACACGGCCAAAAAATGCAGAAAATGACGAACAGCAGATTGTTGATACTCTCGCTGGTGATTGCCACCATTACCGGAGAGCGAGTGCATGGGCAGGGGAATGCGGTTTCTCCAACGTCTTTTGCGCCGTCACCTGCTGCAACAGGACCCGACTGCTTCTTGGCACTTGCAAGCCTTTCTTCCTGCTTGACCTTCGTGGAGGAAGGGAGCAACTTGACCGTGCCGGAGAAGGGATGTTGCTTCGCCCTCGCCCAGCTGGTGGACGGCCAGTCTATTTGCCTCTGCCAACTTCTTTCCACCTCTGACGTCTTCGGCATCAAGATTGACGACACCAGGGCTCTCGCTCTCCCCACCGTCTGTCGGATCCAAACCCCACCCCCTTCCCTCTGCAACGGTGAGCCATATTGCCGTTGTTCTTACATTGTTGCAGTGATTCCTTTTCTCCTTCGTTCTTATGTACATTTTTGGTCGATGGATTGCAATCTTTGCAGTGCTGGGAAATCCAGTGCCAAGTGCTGAAGCCATGTCGCCTGGTGGAGCATCCCAACCTGGTAAGACAAGCACGCCTTGTTCGTTGAATCTTAAGAACAAGACGTATAAGCCATTCTAATTACCTGCATTTTGTTTAGGTTCTTCTGGAGGAGGGGGTCCGATGACTCCGGCGACCCAGAAGGCCGCACCGATGAGCGGCAGTGGCGGTGGCTTCCCCCAAGGATTTAGAACTCTTCTGGCCACCGTCGGCCAAGTGATGGTGACCATTGGTTCTATTGAATTGTCTTCAATTATGTTGCTTAATCCGCATTATGGAATGATCACCTTTGGTTTTGAATAATTATTTTTTACCAAGTTACCTTACCAACTCTTATGAATGATTATCTCTTTTCTTGTGTTTTCTACATTTTTACCTTTTTTATTTAATAATTAATAAAAAAATTGATAAATAATTAAACCTAAAATGATTTAATTTCTAGAATCAGAATCTTTTTCCTGTGTCAAGCATGATCATGTCTCACCAACGACCATTAGGAAATATGTTAGAAAAATACAGTGCGGCATAATATATTTGCAAAATTTTCAGATTGTTTTTTATAATTAAACTCTTTTAAATAATTCCAATTCATTTGTTTTAAATGAAACCAAATAGTGATTTCCTAAAAATATCATTTTATCATCTCAATTATAAAAAGGTAAAAAATACAAAAATACCATTAATGACATTATTTTGGATTTTGACTCACTATATTTTGGAGAAGACTATATATCAAAAAGATTTAAGATAACGATTTGGTCCATATTCAAATCAAAACTTTCTTAATACATATAAATATTTTATATGATTTGATCTACATCATAACATTCTTTTATTGAATGTAATATAAATAAAAATGTTGTTGAGAATTGTGTTATTTAAAATTTTATAATCAAACAGTGTATATTAGAAATAAAGATTTTGGATGGTTGAGATCTACTCGTTTCGATTGGTCTGTGCTTCTAGATTTAGAAATATTTTACTTTTTTTCATCAAAATTAGGTTATTTATAGACCTTCAACATCTCATTAATCCCTCACATATGCATTTGGATATAAAGTTAGAGCTAACACATAAAACTTTGAGGGGAAGCTATCTCGAAGAAATCTTTCTTATTTTTTCTTCTTGCTTCTATCAAGGTATCTGTCTTGATTTATTTTTATTATTTCTCTCTCATATATTAAGTTTAAGATTGTTTTTTATCTAATTTTTTTTATATTCAATGAATTTATTGTATATTTACATTATTTCAATCATTTTTTTTTTGAATTTTTAGTTTTTTATTTTTTATTTGATAATTCTCTAATCTTTGACATGTTCTTAATTTTTTTGACTAAAAACTCATTTTATAATTATAAATAATTGCATGTGCATAATTTATCCACTTTATATTTAATAAATGATATTTGCTTGAATATTATTGTCATAATTCATGTATTTCAAAAGTATTCTTAAAAGAGAAAATTATTTCTTTTTTGCATCATCTTATATTTTTTTGGAATTTGACATAATCAATGCAAAAAGAATTCTCATATTAATTAATTCTTAGTATATATTGCATATTTGCATGTCAATCAGTATTTGGATAAAATTATGCATCTTAAACCCTAATAAAATTAATACATAAGGCAACTTTACGTGGGTTATTGCTATTTTTGGCCTAATAATACTTAATTATTACTTTGCATGTTTTTTTTTTATTTTCTTTGGTAAAATAAAAAATCTTGAGCCAATTTGCATTAGAGAAAATTGAAGATTTAACTGGATATTTTTAAAAAAATAAAAAAATTTGAATAATTAAGTATTTCAAGGGGGAAAATGGTGGGAAGTTTGGGAGACTTCAACGGGTCGGATTCCTTCGTCAACCCAGGAAGCGGCGGCCCGGTTGTCGTCTCCCTCCTCCAGCAAACCGCCGCCGAGGAGGCCAAATCTCCTCTGGAAATCAACAATGGCTTTCCATCTCGATTCGAAGAAGAAGGATTCCAACAGCTGAACTCCATCGAAGAGCTCCTCGAGCAACGGATTTGGGACGACCAGCAGCGGCTCGAGTACCTCAAGCACAAGCAGCTAAGCTCCTTCGCCGGAGCAGAAAAAGCCTTCGAGTCCAACCACCGCAGGCGGCAGGAGCTTATCCACCGAAAAAGGCTGACCCGCGCCCACGAAACCATTCTTAAGTATTTGCTCCGGCTGGAGGACGCCTGCAACATTCAGGGCTTCGTCTTCGGCATCGTACCGGAGACCGGGAAGCCCCTCTTCGGCTCTTCCGACAGCCTCCGTGAATGGTAAATTATACAAATATTGTATTTTTTGTTGTACAAATTAAGTGTTAATTTGTTCTCGCGCAAAGGTGGAAGGAAAAGGTCCGTTTTTGTCATAACGCCCCCACCGTCGTCGAGCTCTACAACGAGCAGCAGAACAGAGGGACGAACCCGGCCGCAACCGGGTCCATCAAGGAGCTCGCCGACACAACCCTCGGCTCGCTTCTGTCGGCGCTGATGCCGCACTGCACTCCCCCCCAGCGGCGGTTCCCCCTCGAGAAGGCGGTGGCACCTCCTTGGTGGCCGACGGGGGAGGAGGAGTGGTGGAAACGGCACCCCGTTGTGAGGGACGTCCCGCCGCCGCCATACCGAAAGCCGCACGACCTCAAGAAGGCGTGGAAGGTCGGAGTACTACTCGCGATACTGAAGCATCTCTCACCGGAGTTCGAGGGAATGAGAAGAATCGTCAGGGAATCGAAGTGCCTGCAAGAAAAGCTTACGGCGAAGGAGACCGCGATCTGGCTTGCCGCAGTGAGGCAGGAAGAAGAAGCGTATTACCACAATGAGCTGCACAATGGTCACGAGCAGGAGATTTCCGGAGGGGAACTGGCTCCTCCTCCCGTTAACTTGATCTCCATGAAGAGAAAAAAGGTGGCCATGGAGGCGGCGACGGCAGACGAGGACGAGAGGAAGAAGAGTGTTTCCCACTATGGAGGAGGAGGATTCACCATGATGCCGACTCCTAGGCCTTGGGCGATGAGCTCGTTACCTGAAGGAGACCACGGTACTTCTGCTCCCCTGCTTTCTACAAACTCTGCTCCTTCTCCGCTGCAGGAACAGAGCAACCCCTTCGACGAGATTCTTCTGCCGACGACGGAGCAGCCGGAGCTCGAGTTCTACTCCTTTGCAGAAACGGACACGGGCATGAACTTCATTACAAACTTCATCTAATCGGCCTCACAAGCATGTCCCAACCCAAGCCCATTTTCCTCTAAATGGGCTTAATCTAAAGCCCAATAATAGAATAATTCCTTTATAAAAAAAGATTTTCTGAATATTTTTCTAAATTTTTATTTCATAAAACACAAGTAATTATCGCTCTATCAGCAGATCTAACCGCCACAGCGTTGGCAGTACAATGTATCAGGCAATAATCAAGTTAATTATAGCATCAAATATACAGCACATGAGTTGTAAATCGCAAGAAACTCGGCTACAGCTTCATCGTTTCTGTACAATAATAATTAATTAATATGTTCTTCGGCTTGCTAACTTGCACATATAAAAATAATATTAATATATAAATAATATATTTATACATTAAGGCCAACCGCAACTAAGCAGTTGGCCATGAGATGACTAGCCTGTGATGTATATTATTATTTTCAGTGATACTAATATTTAAATATTATCTTAAAAACGATTATTTCATAGAAACAATGTGCTCGCATATGACTGAAAATATATAGTCATTAACACATTTTAAAATATTTTTTAAAAATTAATTATGGTGATTATATAATTATAATATTTAATTATAAAATAATACTAATTTTATGACTTGTTCTCCACTTCTTATAATGAAAAAGAAGAAGACAATATAGACTATTTTGAAATTATATCACCAACCTTTTGGATCAATTTTAGAAAGCACCCCTTTTTTAAAAAAATAATACATAAATAAATATTTTATTATGTAATTTACAAAATAAAAAAAAATTAAGGATGCCCAACTCAACTAAAGTCATATAATGCTCCTAACCCCCAATAATTTCACCTATTTTTTCAACGGGCCCTCATTTGTCAAAAACTCCAGCGAGGACACATACAAGACATCACATCGCATGAGCTAACACGGATCAAACTAACCCACTCTTATCCTCTATTAACGTAATTAATCATGATTAATACGTAATTAATTCATAACTAAGACGCGGTTCCTTGGCTTTTGAAGACCATTAAAAGAAATCCGGCACGCGTTCCGCTGAGCGTACGATCTGTCGGTTGGATGATCCTGGACGTCCTTGCTTTGATGGTCATGTGATATTACTATATCGACAAAAATAGTTATAAAATAAATTCTTTTTTTTAACCAATTATTGGCGATATACAAACCATTTTACTCTACCCATGGTAGTTGCTAGTCTTGTATGTATTTAATTAAAAATTAGAAAAAAAAAAAGACCAATTTGAACAGACGATGAAGAGGAGTTTTGTAATCTTTTTTAGGGTTAAAGTTTGTACGACATTATCGGGAAAATAATTTATTAGTTAAGATGAACTCAAACCTAAATGAGCATGTGAGAAAACTTGCAAGTAAATAATAGTCATGATCATAACTTTGTTCTGAGATGACAAAAAATATTTATACAAAGGCAAAAAGTAAAACTATCATGATTTGCAAAGAATATCATACTCAGATAGTTAGAGAACGACAAAAATACTATTATGGATAATGACATTGATGGTTTTAGAGGAGAGCAAAGGTAAAAGAAAGGATATTTGAGTGCAGAAGAAAGCGTGGAGAACTTATAACATAGGGAGCAACAATAATAGCATGTGCAAACTTTGGCAGGATGGCTAGAAAAAAATAGCATTCAACGATTGCAGAAGTTTAAAGAGAATTGGTCGATGACATAGTATGTAGGAAAAATAAAATGAAAGTATTGCAAATAAATGAATTGAGGATAATGTTTCAATTGAGATTTTTTACGTAACTATTGTTGATGTGGACCTCAAAAAGATGAAATAGTGTCTATTAAGCATTAGAAAGTAGATGAGAAAAATGATAATTGAAAAAAAAATCATCATCACTAGTAGAAAGTACAAGCTTGATAGATTAGTCTAAAAGGCTCAACATGTGAGATGTTTATGAACATCAATTTTGATAAGAAAAACTATTACATTAATTTAATAAGTTTGAAATTTCTTAAAAGGTTTGTCAATAGACGCTATCAGAAAGAGATCTAAATCTATCAACTAATGCTCGAGAAGGATAATTGTAGTTTAGCGTGTATCATTCATTAGATAACTGAAAAGGACAAGCTGTTATGATTGCAATTATCCATAACTATGTTTATGATAATTTAGGAAGCTAATTAACTTTAATTGATATTAAACTTGAAAAATAAAATAAAAGAATTATCACAAAGAATGTAAAAGTGAGAAAAATGCATCAAAATTTTCTATTTAATTGGTGGAGTTAGTTAGATCATAAGACATGGAACCATGTGCTTAGCTTTCAAAAACTATTTTACCAATGATTGTTAACTAATAAATAAATAAATTTAAAAAAATGCCAACTAGAAAAATTGCTAGTCTTGTATGTACTTAATTAAAAATTAGAAAAAAAAGACCAATATGAATAGGCGATGAAAGAGGAGTTTTGTAATCTCTTTTAGGGTTAACGTTGTGACTATATTATCGGGATAATAATTCATTAGTTAAGACAAATATGAATAAACGAAAAAAATAAGGTGAACTCAAAGCTTAACGAGTGTGCGAGAAACCTTGCAAGTAAATAATAATCATGATCATTACTTTGTTCTGAGATGAAAAAAAAAAGTATTTATAAGGTCAAAAAATAAAACATGATAGATTAGTCTAAAATACCCAACATATGACATATTTATAAGCATCAATTTTGATAAGAAAGATTATTATGCTAATTTAATAAGTTAAAATTTCTTAAACGGGTTGTCGCGAGATTGCCCTAGAAAGAAATCTAAATCTATCAACTAATGCTTGAGAAGGATAATTGTAATTTAACGTGTACAATTCATTATGTAATGTCTTTATGATTGCAATTATCCATAACTATGTTTATGATATATTTAGGAAGCTAATAAACTTTAATTGATATTAAACTTGAAATATAAAATAAAAAATTATTACAAAGAATTCAAAAGTGAGTAAAATGCATCAAAAATTTCTATTTAATTAGTGGAGTTAGTTAGATCATAAGACATGGCACCATGTGCTTAGCTTTTAAAAAACCTACCAATGATTGTCAACTAATAAATAAATAAATCTAAAAAATGCCAATTAGAAATTGTTTATGGAAAATATTGTTTTACATGAGTAGATATTTTTTCACCATTTTTTTAAAATAAAAAAATTAGTTTTAAAATTTTTTTTTAAATGGATCTAGAAACCATTGAATGATTAATGGTATCCTTCCTTGAAAGTGGTGTTGTATTTAATTATTGTATTAAAATAGTATACTCATTCAATTATTGCATGTAGTAAAATTGATTTGGTGTATTTCAAATGTAATTAATTTTTATTTTAATTAAGTGGTATCTTTTGTTAGGTCTACTAAATTTTTAATTTTGTTTTTAAAAATTACTTTTTTAATATCAATTTGATAATCAATTGATTAGTAATGTAGTTGTGGTAGATCACTAGTACGATCTAATTAGTAATTAACCAACTAATCATAACAAAGGCAACTTGCTAATACAAATCATCAACAACTAGCAAATGATGTTTGCTTACATAACATATATGTAAAATATATGTAACTTAGAACAAAGTATAAGTTAGAATTATTTCAAATCAATTTCTAAAAATTGTAAAGTAGCAAACAAAAATATAACTTTCTCCAATTAAGTTATTTAAGGTCATTCTATTTCAAAATAAGCCTATTGTATTTTATATAATATAAAAAATCTTAACTTCAATTAATTTATTAAATTAAAGTGAATTAAGAAAAGATAGATAAAAAATAATTTAAAGACACTTACTTAATTGTTTTTATATGTGAAATAGGTTTTTGAATTCATAAATGAAAATTGTTTTAATTACATTTTACATGCTATTTATTTTTTGTTATATGAGATTTTTAAATATATGATATAATTTAAACGTTGATTGTTTTGCACACATGTATAATATTTTTGTTTTATTGAGCATAGGATAATGGACAAAATACATTCTAAAGCTTAACAATTTCAAATCAGAATAAGATAAATGCAAACATCCACAAAAGTATTAAAAAAATTATAAATTTTTATATTTAAGAATTGTTTCTTTACTATTTGTTGTATCAGTTATTATTTAGATAGTTATACTCTTTATTTAACATAGAATTTGTGATACTATATTGTATTTAGTTTAGTATAAATATATTCAATAATTCACAAAAAATATATGAATAACGCGTTTTTAAGAAATATGAAATATTTTCTTTTATTTCTATTATGTTTTTCAAAATTGTAAAAATTTTAAATTTCTTTCATTATAATTTTTCAACATATGAGTATGACACAACTTTTAAAAAATTATTTGTATTTATTTATAAATAATATTTTCAAAACCAAGAAAATAAAAGTAAGAAACGATATGACTCTCATAAAAGGAAAAGCTATGTGAGTGGTCCTACAATAAAGCTTCTAAGGATAAATTATATTATATATGCTATATAAAGAGAAATGTCCTAATATTTATATGACACATTATAATTTTAAAACGTTGAAATATATTTCAGGGGTAAAACTCATTTGTATTCTATGAGAAATCTATAATTCGTGTGTTATGATAGAAGTAATATTAAGATAAGTATGCAAAGAAAATATTATTTAAAAAGAATAAAACTCATTTAGGTTGAAATAAAATAACCCAATAAAATAATACATAAATATAGAGAGATTGAAATACACAATTTAATTCATTAATATTTTTAAATAAAATTATAATGGTTGAATAAATTTTTTGTAAATTAATATAAAATTTTTCATACAATAAAATATATATGTATATATAATACTTGATGATATTTAGAAGTTTTCTTTCGATTGACTAACATTTTCTATGACTTGATTATCTATGATAGAGTAATTAGTGATCAATATGGAGTACAAACATGATAGATTAAATTGACATCCTTGATATTTTTTATATAATGTTACATGGATGGATATATTACACCCAAATTTAACTCTTATTTGCCTAATTCCTTTAATAGTTTTATATAGTAAAAACATTTAGTAATGATTTTAGTAAACTTGATATCATTATTATATATTATTATAAAAATTAAATGAGTTGTTTGACTTAATAATGCTAAATTTTAAATATTTAATTTGATAATAGTATATTTAAATAAAATTAAAAAAAATCTAAATATGATCCACAATTTAAAAGGCAAGTAAATGTCATCCATATATTAAAAAACGAATTAGTAAATTATATAAATAATACAAATCAAATAAAAGATTTACTGAAAATTTTTAGATCCATACTTATCCATGCGTTAGCGACTTCCAAAAGGCATCTCCGTAATACTTCAACTAACTTACACGTGTCAAAACTTTTTCAATAATCGTGACATAAGCCACGTGTGTCACGCAAATGGAGGTCCACTTCATGTCCTTTTGGTTGTTGGAATGGTCGCACGACTATTAATTCCACTATCCGACGCGCTGTTTAATCTAAACAATACAACCAAATTTTAACCGTCCATTCTTTCCAAACATCAAAAATTCGACTCCGTAGCATGCGACAGCAGTATTCACCACTGCAAAGCTGCCAGAACGACTATTTTGCTGAAATAATTTGCATTTACTGTCTCGATCTGGTGTAGATCTGCATAAAATAATATGCCAAGTTTTTATTATATTAAATATTTTCCATTTCCATAATTTCTTACCAACATAGGTTCTGCTTGGGATGGTAATTCCCATGTGGCCCATGTAATTCTTTTATGTTTTTTAAATGGAAAATACTTTAAATGATATTTTTTATAATTGTGTTTGTTTATTTAAACTATATCTCTTTCATGCATAGAAATATAAATTATTAAATTAAAAAAATAAATAATGGATATTTTACTGTCCTTTTGTCAGTGTGATGTACACCTGGAAGATAAATTACAGAGTTGATCAGGAAGTCTGGTGCACCGTACACGTGTCAAATTGAAGCTCGTCAAAAAAATGCTAAGATTTCAGTGACTCGATCCACGTGGGGCGGCTGAGGGAAAAATTCTTTTTAAATATATATATATATTTTTTACATGTATACTTATAAAGAATCGTTGACATATATGGAAAATGTGATTTAATAATTGTTTTTGAAGTATATAGAATTTGAATTATTGTGCAGATAATTGTTGATCTCATTAATAGAAAATCTTAGAATAAAATAAACAAGTCAACTATCATTTAAAAATTAATCAAAGTTATATATTTAATGTTAATATGGTAAAAGTTGAGATATTTTTCTGCGTGTTTATTTCTCATGATATCCACTATTTTCGGTTTAGTTTATGCGTACTTTGGAAGGGTAGAATGGTAATTAAGCGACTGCGGCGGCCTCCTGGAAGGTGGGGCGCCCACTTTCGCGTTTGTACCGCGGTTAGATTAACCGTGGTCAAACGATGGTGAGTTCATTTTCTTATTTGTACTTACATTACTCGACTGTGTTTAGGCTCCGTGAAGCAGATAAAAGCTGAGGTAAAGAGAAACGTAACCCATTTTTCTCTTGCTCCACCGATGCTCATCCGTGATCTGCTGCTTCTACCTCGCCGCCGACATAGTGCTCGCCTGTGAATTGTTGAGAAAAGAGGTATTTTTTCCCCGTGTAGAGAGATCGACGAAGAAAGGTGTGCTTTGGCGTGTCTATAGGACAACGGGATGTATTGAATGCGCTCTTTTAATTGCTATGAGGCATTTATTTTGGGTCCTGAATTTTGGGTTGTTTGAGATGGGGAGGAGTTGGCTATTCTTCTTCTGACGTTTTTCTTCTTTGTTTTGATCAAGGACTGCTACTGTTAATCGTCTTGTAATCAGATCCATGGTTTTTGTTTTGTTTCAGCTTCTTACTGTTTTCGTTTGTAGCTTGAGCTGCTCTTTTGGGTTCGCTAATGGAGGAAAAGCGAAGCCTGTTTTGTTTTCCTTGTATTTGAAACGTTTCTGATGGTCTTATGTCATGTATGATAGTTCTAATGTGGAAAGTAGATTTCAGATGAGTGGTTTCTTGTTTGTTTTCTGCAAGTTTCCTTCTCTTTTCTTAGGCTTTTACGTTTGATTTCTTTTCTCCTTATTGAAAACGGCTTTCCTTTTCTTACGTTGTTGTGCTTTTTAAGAACTTTGTTCTTGGTTCTCCTGTTCTATTGTCTTGAAAGAGAGATTTTTTTTTTTTTTTTTTTTTTTTTTTTTCTGATTCTGATTTGCTGCTTTTGCAGGAGGAACTAAAAGTTCCAATTCAACATAAACCTGATCTGATCTGGTTGATTTCATGGGTGAGCTGGCGATTGAAGGCATGGGCTTCTCAGGTGGCTTAGACTTCTCTCATTTGATGCCTGCTTGCCATGACAAAAGTATTGGCTTTGCCGGCATACACGAACCACCTCCAATCTTCAATCTTTCCCATCCCAAAAACCCTCCGTGTATCGATTCAGCCATGAACGAAGGAGATCTGGTCGACCCACCACCGGAGAATTTTGCTGATGGCATCGGCGACGACGAAGAAAGCGACGAAGACATCGACGTGGAGGAGTTGGAACGACGCATTTGGAGGTACCGCTTGAAGGTCAAACACCTCAAGGAGCAGCAGCAAAACAAGAACAAAGACCTCGGGGATTCCCTCAAGCATCGCCACTCGCAAGAGCAAGCCAGGAGGAAGAAGATGTCTCGAGCGCAAGATGGGATCCTCAAGTACATGCTAAAAATGATGGAGGTCTGCAAGGCCCAAGGTTTTGTCTATGGAATCATCCCGGAGAAGGGAAAACCCGTAAGTGGTGCCTCGGATAATCTCCGCGCCTGGTGGAAGGAGAAGGTCCGTTTCGACCGCAACGGACCAGCCGCAATCGCCAAGTATCAGACTGAGCATGGAGTACAGGGAGCAAACAATGAGCTCAGTTCTGGACCCATCAGCCCTCACTCCTTGCAAGAGCTTCAGGATACCACACTGGGTTCTCTCTTGTCTGCTTTGATGCAACACTGTGATCCTCCTCAGAGACGGTTCCCTTTGGAGAAGGGGATCCCCCCACCATGGTGGCCAACTGGAAAAGAGGACTGGTGGGTTCACCTTGGCTGCACCAAGGATCAGCAAGCTCCTCCATACAAGAAGCCTCATGACCTCAAGAAGGCTTGGAAGGTGGGCGTCCTCACTGCCGTCATCAAACACATGTCTCCCGACATTGACAAGATTCGCAGGCTGGTGAGGCAGTCCAAGTGCCTTCAGGACAAGATGACTGCCAAAGAGAGCGCGACTTGGCTCGCTGTTGTAAAGCAGGAGGAGGACATGTATCGGGAGCTTCATCCCGATGCTTGTCTCCCACCATCTGCTTTGAGCAACTGTAATGGAACCCTCTCTTATAGTAGCAGCTGTAGTGAGTATGATGTTGAAGGTGTGGATGATGGCTGTCGAAGCGAAGAGGTCATCAATCAAGACCCACTTGAGAATACTTTTGCAATGGACGATGCTTCGGGTAACGAAATCTATGTCCTGCAGCCCATTGGCATCAAGGAAGAGGGAAACCAAGAGTTCATCAAAAAGAGGGCTGCTTTGTGTGATCCTGAGAAGATATTGAATCATGGTAGCATCTTCAATGTTGAAAACAATAAGTGCCTGCGAAGTGATTACCAGTCTGGCTTCATGGACAGATCGGTGAGAAGCAATAACCAATATCAATTTAGTTATTCGACGAATCAGCAGCAGCGGTTTGGAATGCCTGGCTTCCATGTGAACGAAAACAAGCCCCAGATATATCCCGACATGCTCAACTCTTCGAGAACAAGTTCTCTGAACTCTCAGCCGATGATCACTAATGCTCCTTGCCCTTTTGATATCTCCGAATTGGGTCTTCCAGATGATGGCCACAGATTCATTGCCAACCTGATGAATCAGTATGATGGTAGTGTGAATCGTGGCAAGGTTTTCTCGCTGGCAGGAGGGATGGAGGACGAGGTGCAGAACACGGAAATTGTTCAGCCGGTGGTCGATTTGGGAAGAAACTTCTATGGCTCAACGACTGATGCAGTTGGAGGCCTCTTTGAAGAAGCAAATGTTTCACAATTGTATTCTTTCAATGGGGATATTGTGCAGATGGAACAGGCATTCCAGAGCACATCGGCTGATACAAATAATGGCTTCAGATTTGGGTCTCCCTTTGTTACACCGGCCATAGACTTCAATGATGGCTTAACTAGATGCCTTGAGGAACCAGCACCGAGTCAAACTGGATCAGTCTGGTTCTTTTAAAGCTAATTCTGGTGTTAATGGTGTTATGGGTTTTGTTCTTTAAGGTTTGTTTTTCGTTTTTGCCTAGCAAATTGGTTGAAAGTTATTCAACATGACTTTATATAGGGTGTAGCTGTTGCATTCCTTGAAGCTTATTAGTTCTCAGTGGATGTATGCTTGTGCAAGTTCCAAATACTATTTTCATGTGTACATCTTGGGCTTCAACAAGCTGGATAATCCTTATTATGGAGTTCTTCTTCTTGTTTTTGTCTCACATATCTCATGGTCTCCTTGTCTCTCTTCAAACGTACTTTATCATTGCCATTAAACATTACTGAACTTAGTATTTGTTCAAATCCCTTTCTGTGATGATGCTTCTGTCAATTATGTTGGCAAAATTTGGCAGATGAAGGTTAATTTTTCCTGTTATAGTTTCTTGTTTTGTATGAATGTTGCGAGATTTCACATAAATGTATCATATAATTGCTTATTTCTAAAACCCATGTGATATGGTTGCTCTATTGTATGAGATGCTTGACGAAGTTGTAGATTCATAAAAATTGAATCAATAGTTTGGATTTAATCAATTCACATCCTAAATATCTTATGGTTAGGGTTTGTTCATCTCTTCAAAAATTTTTTGCCACATCAAATCCCTAGTGATAATGAATGATTGGTTGTGGGTAGCTTGTTACAATCTCTTTTGAATTGTGAACTTGTAGGATGATGAGAGTTTGATCTGTACCATCTATTTTTACATTGAGTAGTAGTAATGGAACATAGTTGGATGAATAAAGTAATGCAAAAAATATCAAAAAAAAAAAAAATACTTATGCAATTGACTTGCAAAGTAAACTTTAAACTTTTCAACAATTGGTCCAATACTCAAACTTTTGGCACAACAAATCTTACCTATAATAGATCCCCTCCATCTCTCATCTAAAGAAAGAGAACACTATGATACTCCTCTCCTCTTAGTCATCTCTCATATAATTTTCAAAGGTCTTTGGAATAATAGAGAAGAAGATAGATACTTCTAATCTCTTTATATTAAGAAAATAAATGAGTCATATCTCAAATTTTTTAAGTCAAATCTCATATAACTTAGATTTTATAGAACACAAATCCCTAATCTTGTTTATTCGAAGCTTCTCATGCATAGTTGTTGTATTATAATAACATATTTCTTCGTAGTATTTCAAATTTAATTATCTAAATCGTGTTGAAATGAAACAATTCTTTAGAATTTTCTAGTTCATGTTTTTGATGAAATTCAACTGGCCCATAAAGTATGACAGTCTGATTCAACCTTTACTCATCTTTGAGAAAATCTTCACAAGCATTGTCTAACCTCCTTGAGCTATCAACAAGGTTTTTTTTTTCATTCTTGAAGGATATAGCAAGTTCTATGAAATAATCTTATTTTGTAGTAGGTTATGTTCTTCCAAGGATTCCAATTGATACCTTGAGCTTGTTTCTCATCCTTTTTGAGCCACAATAACCTGCCTTCGAATGTATGATGATCTTTGTCAGTCTACAATTTCTCTCAAGTCAAAATTGTTCTTTTTGGGATCATCTTCATTCACTTTGAAACCTTTGAAATAGACATCAATATCTACCAATACCTCTCAAGAACATCACCTCGAACTGTTTTGTATTACATTTGATATCTCTTAAGGCCTGTAGCCATCTCTCTACCTATCTAACATCTATCTCGAGTGCCTTGAAAATTCTATGACCTAGTCAAATCAAAGATAACAACAATTTTTTTTCTTATATCGTTCATTTTTGAAATGACCTTATAAGATTGTCTCCTACTTTTGATTTTTTTTCTCATAAAGGGCCTTCCTCATTGAGACAAGGATGCCTTACACTAACTATGTTGGGCTTAACTTATTTCCAACAGCCCAAGCCTTTATTGGTATGGCTTAGTTTATTAGGAAGTAGATCCTCTCTCTTAAACTCCTCGAGGCCTAAAATTTTAATTTGAGACTAAATTAATATAAAATTTTTAATATTGAATAAATTTAAATGATTGAAGAAGTGAAACCAAAATGTTAATTAAATTTTGTATTAGTTATGACTTGTATACATATTAATCTTTTGATCGTATTATTTTTTTTTTTTTCTTTAGACAATAATAAACGATACTTAGATCATAATTAATTAAAAAAAATTATCTCTCCATTGCCAAACATAAAAACATTTTCTTTATTTAAAATTCAAATTAATATTTTTGAAATTGATCAAAATGCATAATTAAACAAAAATAAATGGCCGAAGGTTGCATCCGGACCGGTCATCCGATCAATCTGAGAATCAGACCGACGAGCACCGCGGTTCAGCAAAACAAACATCGAAACACGACATCGCTAGCCAAAACGAAATGAACAAGGCACATGCCGCGGGGTTCCACGCACGTGTTAAGCAGTCAACATCTGAAGGACCCGGACCAAATCTAATCGGGCCATTTCCATTACCCGATTTGGGCTCTCGAGATCGGTTTCGATATGTGGGCCCAAACGCACGTCTTGCAACTTGCAGATATATGACAAACGTCCGGCTCAGGTTGGTCCCGACTCCCCAAGTCCTAATTAATTACCACCGATTTGGCGACGTGGTTGCGTATAAACCGTACAACGATTGCGTAGTCAAACTCTTTAAATGGCATAGGAGTCGAAGCACGGAATGTTTTTCGATGAAATTCTCATCGTCAGATGTGCCATTAGATCTTGACCGTGACTACTTCAACCACATGTTACGGATCCATCTAGTTTGGCATTTGTGGGTTTCATGAGTTTAGCAATCAATTGTAGAACTAACATTGTGTTAAGCACATTGATTATTCAATAGAGTAAAGGTTTGTAGGTCTCGACAAGGTGTGGCTTTGGTTGGTGAGACAATGCCTTTAGGTTAGAGTGTTGGGCAATATTCGATCAATTTTCTCTTAAGAAAGGTTGATCGATAGAGTTTTTGTGCCTTCAATGCCTTTAGATCTACTTAAAGGGAGGCTTTTTATAGTCATGTTTAGAGAATACCACTATATATGTTGAGTTCATATTATTTTTCTTTATTCTTGCTTGATTCGAGGGATGCTTAGTGAGTATCATGGGTTTTTTTTAATGTTTCTTTATCGTTTAGAAATGTTTATCATTTTACGATTATCTTGAACTAAAATCAAACAAAAGTGACAAAATTGATGACAATATAGCATATATTTTTATCATATTATGAATATTTTGGTGTATTATCATTATTGTTGATCTTAAAGTATAAAAAAATTATAAATCAATAACAAATAATATTTTTGTTTCATTATAAAAGACTTGAAATGTTGAGATTTTTATGTATGAAATTCTTGTAAAAATAAAGTATTAATGTCACATTTCAATGACCTTCAACAAGTGTTAAAAAATTTTTAAAGTAATAAAATTAGATCTAGTCCTCATAATTTTATCCTCAAGACAATATAAAGAAAAGTATTTTTTATTATTTATCTAAAAAATGGAATTGAAATAAATTATTATAGTTAGACTTGATTAAATAAGATTAATTTAGTTTTATTTTATCAATCTTGAAAAATATTACATTTTTTTGCCTTTATTATTTTTTTTTTCTTTATAAAAAAGGCATACTTATGTTAATTAAAGTAAAAGATGATAATGAACTCTATCTTATACCTTGGTCAACCCAAAGCATGACCTTAGTTTTTTTTTTTTACAAAGTACATATTTATTTTATTTTTCACATTATAATTATCATATAACACATAGTTTACTTAATGATTTTTATGCATAGTAATTTAGAAATTTAGATAATATAAAAATATATTTAAATTTATATTATTATAATCAAGTTTGTATTTTTTTTAAATCATGAATATTAAAGGTTGAATAATATCTCAGATATATTTATATGTGTCAACATAAAAGTATATATACATATATATTCATGTACATCTCAATCTCACATCTCTCAATTTCATATTTATGTAAACAATAATTAACCTCTTGAATGATAAGTGTGCATTGAATTATATATTTTCTATATAATAGAACTTGTGAAAAGATATATAAAAATTATAATGTTAAATGATTGTCAAAAGTAAAATTGATATAATTAAATATCAAATATTTAAATTTATTTTACTTTTAATCACTAAAATTCAAAATGTGACAATCTCTAATACTAAAAAAGAATGTGATCTAATTATAAAAGTTTGCGAAGGAGATCGATAGTGAACAAAATGTTTTTATATTTATTCATTGGTAGATAAAGAATTTATGCTTAAAAAAGTTTATTTTTGACTAAAGAATAAAACGCATATAATTTAAAAATTATCACATTGAGAAGGTAATAAATATTTTCTTTGATATCGATAAGAATTGTTGGCATTAAAAAGATGACTAAAATGCTTACTAACATTAAAACGATGAAAAATTAAGATTGGCCATTGCCTTGTTAGGTCCCCAATTTGATCAATGAGGAGACATCACATCATGAGATGGGTTATAGAATAAGAGAGGGTTGGGCACAAGGATATGGGCAATATAATGATATCCGATTAAGAGTTTGATGAAATCTAAAGACTTAGATTTAAAATTGCAGATTGATTACATCGTTTGACGAGAAGGTCGAAACATCTGATTTGATTTGTCGAACCATTGGACGAAAGTTTGGAAGATAAGTGCTGATTTGTTCCTCTAGTTGGCTTTTCAAATGAGATGATTTTACAAAAAGATAAAAGAAATGTGTAAAAGACTAAACCTCTAAGTAGATATTAAATGGTTTAAATAATTGATCAAATTTGAAGGGAGAGATGTATTTTATTAAAAATTATATTATTTTTTTATTATAAATAAATTTATAAATGTTTGATTATTAAAAAAAGTATGGATTATTGGTTCATACATACAATTAAAGATTTAAAATTTCAAATTATTTACAAACAAAACCTTCGATCATGACCCCAAACATGAATTGCAGTAAAAAAATTATAAAATTTGCTTCAAGATCACGGCCGCAAGTGCAAAACCACATTAGCCAAACCGGGTTCATGCAAACCGTACTCGACCATGAGTCCCGGATCCGTCGTGGACCGGATTGCCAACACCGAGCCGAGCTACACCCACTAACCGGTCTTGCGAGAGCCCAGAGACTGAGTCGCTGTTACGCCGTGTCGTGGCCGGTCCAAACGAAGCAGGATTTGGTCTCACTACATTTACGGCTTTCTCGGACCGGCAGCTCAAAAGCCCGCCACCGCCACTACCTACAGTTTTCTTCTTCCCGCCGCCGATAGCCTCCGCTGCGTACCGTAGCTCGTCGTACTCCGATGCTGCGCTCGAAAAGTTGGCAATGCTAGAGCGGTCGAACCCCTCCGCCGTCGTCACGCTCCACTCCACACTCACCTCGCTTGGCGGGTAACACTCGCTTGGAGCTATGGATCGCGTCGCCACCTCCTCGTCTTCCAGCCCTTGCCGGAACTTGGAAATTCCGCCAGCGCAAACAGCGAACTTTCTTGATTCGGGGAGGTCGTCGAGGGAATCACGCCGGCGGTTTGCCATCTGCGTCGAGAGCGACTCGATTTCAAAAAGATCCGAGCTCGTGTCGCTCTCCACGTCGTCTTCCAACGCTGGCCGCATCCTAGGACTTCCCGAGAACGTGAAGCTCCGGCGGTTCCCTATCTCCGACTTCCTGAGAGGCGGAGCCGTGCCGTCGCTCGGCCTGAACACTTCAATCGAAACTCTGGCAGGTTCAGCGGGCTCCTTGCGCAGAGGTAGAGCAGGAAAAGAGAATCCGATGGAATTGAAATTTCGGCGACCGATTTCGTGTTCAGGAAATGGTTTCAGAGCCCGAAAGATTTCCGGGTCCTGTGGTCGAACCCCTGGCAAAATCTTCACCTTGGCCATGTGCTCCACTTGTGCAGTTTTCAAGCACATGGCTTTGGCCGCGGGTGGGTTATTGGGTTCGTTGGTCGGCAGAATCTTTGTCTTGGGCTCGGAACATTTCTCCTCGATGTTGACGGACTTCTTTCCGGAGCAAGGGCAGCCGAGGCCGAAGAGGCGCCGGCTTTTTAAGGAAGACTGAACCTTTCTCTGCTCACCGTTAGAAAGGCTTCTTACACTGAAAGAGACAGAGCCCGGCGGGTTTCTGAGAAGACCAGTTTGGCTGTTCCAGCTAGCCTCCGAGGAGGCCGTCGGAGTCGCGTGGAAGGATTGGTTTCGATAGCTCTGCGTGAACCCCTCGCGGGAGGAGACGGAGGATTCCCCCGCGGCGGGTGAAAGGTTGCATTTTTCAGCGATGGCGGTGTGGGTGGCCGTCGTGAGCTTACTGGCACTTTCCTGGGATTCATTCCCTTCGTTGAAGTATCGCTCAGCGTCAAAGATGCTGATCTCGTTATCCTCCGTTCTACGGCCTGGCCGGTCCCCGGCGACCTTGGTAGGGTCCTGACGGAGGAAGGGAAACATGGTCGGGTCGTTGAGACGTGGCTTTGCCGGAAGGGAGATTTGTGTGGCGGCGCTGTGTAAAAAGTTGGTCTTTTGAGAAACGCCATTAGAGCTTTGGTTGATCCCGTATCCATCCATCCCTTGAAGCTTCTATTGGTCAGTAAAGCAGAACAGAGAGCCCGGCTCTTGTGAATGGATGATCCTTCACTAGAAATTGAAGCATTTATTGCTGCTTATATTGACTCATGTGTCCTGCTTTGGTTTGGCTACCATTAAGTAATGATATTTCAGCTCTATTATATCATAATTAGATTAAATAAAGAACAGTTCAATTCTCAATCTGTACAGTTTGTTAACATTAAGTCTTTGATTGATGGGCAATAAGAAGAATGTCTAAATATGTTTCTTTTTTTTCTCTTCACATGAAGGCAAATGCAACTTGGTTTTCAGATAGAGACTCTTCCTCTGCTGTACAGTTCCAATCTTGCAGCTCAGATAAAGTCTTCTCGTCAGTAACTATCTCTTCTCTGTTGCAGAGCAACTACTCGTTTGCTATGCAGTGTCTTCAACAGATTAAAAAATGTCTTCTAATTAGTTCATCTTTATGTCCATTGAATGTGCGTGGACTTCAGCAATCCACATACTTCATCTCTGTTGTTTCATCACTAATCCAGACTAATAATTGAAGTAAACCGTGAGGAAAACCCGCACAGGCTTCTCTTCTGTATCCGCTTATTTTGTTCACAAGCATGAGCTACTTACTACACGTGCAGAACTTGGTCAAACGAATGGAATATAACGAGGCAAAAGAGCCAAAACTGACCCATAAGACCACCACAACAGACTGTAGAACATGCGAGAAAAACCTTAGTTTTACATCAATTCTGTGGATATAAGTGAGCCACAAGGCTTCCTAGTGAAAGATTACTGCTCAAGAAATATTCAAAGGGGGATCAATTGAATAGCTTGCTATGATCTATGGATTCCCATAACTTGGAGGGCCATTCTGCCACAAGTACAGCTGTTTGCATGAACCATTGCAGAAGAAAACAAAAGCTTTTGCATCTCTTTAGATTTTCTGGGCATTTCATCACGGATTTGAGTATAATTATGTGATGATTAGTTCCACATGTTTGAATAATTGTTCTTCTGGAAATGTATTTACCTAAAATGTTTTTTTTTTTAAAACAGTTTGTTTCATGGCAGAGTGAAGCAACTTCATGAAACAAACAGATGGCTGTAAGGTACAGAAACAACTTATGCCGGCCAGGCTACGCCATGTTGGCATTTTGAAATACATTTTAAGCAGAAAACAGGGAAAAGGACTCGCCTACTTTACTTCACATCAGCTCATGATCACTTAAAGTATTATCCCTATGACCTGCCACTATGCCTGAACTTCAAATTCCAATTCCCCATTTATATGGGTTTTCGTAACATGATCTGGATCTGTATTCGATGTGAATTACTTGATTATTAGATGTATTGGCAACCAATTTTCCTTAATAATCCACAGGTTCAATGGATCTTTATCCCATTTGTTGCCAACCTTCAACTAGCTAAATTGATTGTTATGTGAAATGTTGTACACACCAATGTTATCTACCACAATCTTCTGCATTGTATGTTGTTGACACTTTTGATTACTGTCATAGATGGCCAACTTATCTATAGCATCAAATAGTATACATCCAAGAGAAAAAATCCCATGAGTTCATCAAAACTTGATCAAATATGATAAAAAAGAAAGGTTTAAAATGCACAATATCACTTATAAGGATTGTTGGATCAAAACCTAGGCCTTTTGAATATAACCCAAATTAATTATATATCAAAATCTCAACACTAATCATATTCTCAATTACACCAAACAATATCTCTATCAAGCAAAAGTTCATACATATGAATAATTGCTTGAATAATATGTGATTCTAAAACTACTTATTAAGAGAGATTCTTCAATAGAGTTTTGAAGTTAGAGCCAATGTATTTTAGACAAATACCTATAGTTGTTATATTCAAACATTATATTCAATTTACAACATAAAACTAATCTATTCTTCTCATTGATGCTTAACAGTATTGATTTGTCGTCATCTGGCTGCCAGCCTTGAAGAATCAATCAAGTAGACATCCATTCTTTTGGTTGCTTTGCCATCAGTTAGCTTAGCAAGCATCAGGGTTGGGCATAATTAGTTCATGGTTTGAAAAATAAGCCACGAGGGAGATGATGTCCTGTTGTCATGTCATGTTGGAGAAGGTAGCTTCACAGTTTCACTCACGTCAAAACACCATGTGATCCATCGAGAGGATGGGCTTTGTTGATAATGTCTGCTTTGTTCTGCATTCTTAATCAGCCTTTTCCACATGCTTCCAAGGGTTTGATCATAACACTGCTTTTAGCTGCTACATCTCAACCTGAAGCTTCCAAAAATCCAAACATTCTAACATGATAGCAGTATGCTGCACCACTTCTTCTATTGTTCTTTGTCGATCAATGATGAGAAAAGTTCGTAAAGTTTGAGATCAAATTCGGAGAATGCAACGCATAATTCATTGAATAGATCTTAGAAGTCATGTATCAGTAATGATGAATTTGATTTGGATTTATGATGTTGGTTCTTAAACGTTAGGCATTTAAATTGGCAAAAATTTGCTTCAGATTTGTGATGCTAGTTACAAATTGAGCTATTTTGAAGGTAGGAAGATCTTGATCATGAGAAAAGTTTTTTAATGATTAATACATGAAAATATGAGTTTTTTTTTCAAATTTCTGAAGGCTCACAAATTTGGGAAATTTTATAAGTGATATAATTTTAATCATGAGCAAAGTTAACAAAATTTTGGCAGACAAATTAGCAATTTTTTTTTCCAAATTGCAACATATAGTTAACAAGATTAGACGGTTTTAAAACTCGTGTTGTCAATTATGATTGGAGTCTGTCTTATTCCTTAATAAAAGAATTTTACTCTAAAACTATTATTAATAGCACACAAAATGAAGTTGATTTGATTGTCACATAGTCTTAATCACCTGGGAATCAAACCAATGTGTGATGTTTACACTGGGGAATTATTGATGTGGGGCAAGTAGAGCTTGTTAGAGCCTCAATAATTCAACACAAAATCCTTTAGAAGATAGTTTTCATGCTTAAAAATGGATAAAGGGCTTTTAAAGAGCTCAATAAGGGCCTATTATGACCTTTAGGGTCAAAAAGGTCATCATTCAATTGGTTCACAAAGAAGGCACCATGGCATATCATTGAAGAAAAAAAAAGATGAGTATATTATGATAGATTTTATGAAGAATTGTTTAAAATTGAAAATTTAAATGTGATATTGTTTAGGATATTTTATAATTTAAACATCAATAGAGTTTTATTCCTTTCCTAAACATCCTAATTAGCTATTAAAATTTATATTTTGATATGTATTTTATGATTTTGTAATATAAATAAGTCATACAGGTAAATTCTAAGTTATTGTGGACTTCAAGAATTGATTTTTTGACTCTTGTGAGATAAATTCCATCATTGTTCATGAATGAAGGAAAAGTTTGACTGGGTTGATACTATGCTTTGTTGGTATATGGAATCCCTTGATGTAGTAATTAGTCAAATTAGATTGGATGTATCAGTGGGCAGCTAAATGCCTAAAAGAGAGAAGATGATTAGCCTTATTTTTTCATTATTCTTGCCTTCTTTCTCTCATACCTTCTTTCTCCTCTTCTATCCACAACTTCTACCAAAATACTAACGCCCTCTCCTCTCCAATTCTTTGACTCTCTTTACTCTTCTATCTCACAAATCCTAAAGTTTTATAATCTACTTCAAGATGCCACCCTCCCTTTCTTGATTTCTCAAGTTCAAACAAAATCTAACCCTAATTGGCATCCTTTCTCCAAGATTCATTCTCTCCCTCAAAACCCAATCAACCCCCAAAGGAGCCTTCTTGCAAACCAAACCCTCTTATTTTTGGCTCAAACAATAAAGCCTTAACCCTTAATTAAATCCCAAACCTACCTCATTATTATCTCTTTCTCTAAAAACCTTAATTCATTTAAGATTCCAACTCCCCCCAATCTTTCATCTACATCACCTGAAACCCTTGCCCATGGTTTAATTCCCCTTCAATCTATAAAAATATCAAAACCTTAACCGTAAATTCCCAACCATTAAAGTTCAAACCAACCTTATTTCCAAGGCTCACACACTTAAAACTAATAGAGCCTTACACTTGAGCCACCTCTCTAAAAACTTATTTTTTTAAAGGCTTTCTTCTTCATACTCTCTTTGTTGAAGACTTTTGGCTCACTAATTATAACAATCGAAAAATTTACCTCAAATTATTTTCTTAAAATTTATATTTTATATATTAGAAACATGTATTCCAATTCTAGAACCCAAAAATGTAGTCTACTGTGTGTCCCAAAAAATGTCCAAGATAACGATAGCCAAATCTCAAATTTGAGTATGTCATTGCAAAAATCTCATCACAAGGAATTTGCAGGTATCGATTTATATTTTTTGAAGACCATTTTTATTTCTTGTGAATTTTTAAAGACAAAGATTGAAAAAAGGGCTTTAATATATTAAATTGTGGCTAACTTATCCTCTTATTAAATGAGAGGATAAGCTCTCTCCCATGCCACAAAAACCAACTTCGGTGTTTGGGAAGTGAGTGAGAAAACAAGAGAGAAGGGAGAGGAGGAGCTTGAATAGTGAATGCAGACTTTTCGATTTTTTTGGTTGTGATTTCTTGCATCATTTGGGTGAGATCAAAAAGAAAAGAAGAGAAGCTCAAGGCAAAGAGCAAGCTTTCAACCTTGACTTGTGGAAACTTCATTTCAAGGTATGTTCTCACCATAGTTTTCATCCTTAAAGGATGTATCGATTATCTGGATGGATAAGGAAGTAGATCTTGCAAGTTTTGGGTTTGTCATTGTGGGGTTGAAGATTGTCATCATTTTGGTTATACTGATTTGTTATACCCGGTAAAATTTTATGTATTTGATCTTTAATAAATTAATTGTGGCTTGGATGATTTCGAATCGACAGTAGGATGAGCCAGGAACTCAATTGTAGGCTATTGGAATTTCTGAAATCTTTTGGGAATTTTTCGGAGCACCGAGGAATTTTTAATTAATTTTCCCTATTTAATTGGATTTATTAGATTTTTAGAAATTCGAAAATCTAATTAAATTAAACCGGAAATCGTTTTTTTTATCGCGCGTGAACCGGACCGGAACGGTTCAGCGGAGGCGGAGGCGGTTCGCCGGGTGAGTTTGCGTGTGCGTTCTAATAAGCGGATCGGACGGTCGAGATCGGCGGGTGAGATCGAACCGGCTGATCGGGTGCTTACCGTGTCGATAGCGTGTCGACAGCGCGTATTGTGTGCTTACCGTGTGGATAGCGTGTCGACAGCGCGTATCGGGTGCTCACGTGTCGAAAACGTGTCGAACGCGTAACGGGTTCACCGTGTCGGCCCGGGGTATAAAAACCCTAGCGAAGCAGCGAATAGGGTTTTCGTTCGACGGCGATAGCGAGGAAATTCCCGGCGTACGGCGCGTGATTCCGGCGGCCTGGCAAGGGGCTTTTTGTGCCCGGAGATTCACGAGACCGAGGAGAGTTGATTGAGACCAAATTCGTTCGGCGAGGAGCTGCGGACGAGCTTCACCGTCGCCGGCGTCTTCGAGGTAGGAATTTCAGATATTTAAATTAGATAATTAGCAAATTGAAGCATGTATTAGTTTGCAAATCTCTATCTAAGCATGCGAATGTGATTTTTGAAGCTAATTGTACAAATTATCGAAAATTGCATGTTAGGGTTTTCGGGACGTTAATTTGTTTCGCCGAAATTGGAAAATTACCAAGCATGAGGATTTAAATATGCCACTTTATTCATGTTAATATGATTGTATAATGCTAGAACTATAATTTCGTGAATTGTCAACATGAGGATTAGACGAAACTGCTCGGCGGAAAACTTGATTTAAACCTTAGGAAATTAGCGACATTATTGGAACATTAGGATAGTACGAACATGTTCTCCTTGTTCGCAGTCGCCGGAAATCGACGGAATGATCGTATTGGTCGGCTATTGCGGCGGCTAGGGTTTCGCGGACGACGGGCGAAGGAAGGAGACGAATTAAGGATTAATTAGGGATTAGTTGAATTATTAAGAGAATAATAATAATATTAATCATTAATATTATATATAAGCGTCGGCTGAATTTCGGATTAATAACTGACCGGCGGGGTTTGGTTCAGCATGAAAGCCCGAACCGGTGGCAAGATGCGATTCAGGGGATTCGGCGCGGTATAGTGAATAGCAAAATTTTAAATTCGGGGAATTATTCCGAATTTTGGAAAAAAATGGATAAAATGCAAAATTGATATTTCAAATTTAGGAAAAATTCGATAATTGAGTTTTAGGAATTATTTACATTTAGAAAATTCAAGGAAAATCAGAAAACTTGGAAATGAGAAATTTCGAAAATTCTAGAGATCAGTGGGTAAAGAACAAATTTCCTGAAGTGGGGAAAAATGTTATCACTGATGACAGTACAGCTGGAAACAGTCAGACAAAGGTATGGTACACGGATGCTACCAGAACAGTCAGTAATTGACAATTGTGTTGCTTTGATGGCAACGGCATGGATTGAGTCAGTTTATTCAGTATTGGCATATTTCATGGATTGGCATATTGGACCGGACTACTATAGACCCTATATGATGTTTTAGGGTAGTTGTGGTAGGTAACTGTGCGGTTCGGACTTAGCTTCCACAGTATACATGTAGACTGGTATACGCCTTGTTGTACCTGGACACATGTTGCCGAATCTTGGAGTTAGAGATTGGCAATGACTGTAGGGGCGTGAGCTTCTATGGAAGTTGTTGGTAGAGGACTCCTTGGGACGGTGGCTGAGTCAATCTCTCCTGGTCCATGTGTGTAGGCCTGCGCGCCTGAGGGTGGCAGGGGTGTCTCGCAGTGGCTAGCCAAGTGTGTAGGCCTGCGCGCCTTAGGGTGGCAGGGGTGTCTCACGTTGGCTAGAGATTATGTGACTGGATCTGTCTGTAGTCTCCAGGAGATTGATTGACGAGAGACACTGCGGTGTCGGGTGCTTAGGCGCCATACGTGTTTCGAGATGGGCGTTCCCACTGGCACGTTGCCTGGTAGCCCAGAGGAGAGCTACTCTGGTGTGACTGGGGTGGCTGTGGTTGGTCGGAGTCTGGGACTGAGAGTGCCTATCCACCATACATTGTTATGCTGTATTCCTATATTTTTGCTATTATCCTTCTCTTGCATGTGAGTTTTACTAGCTGTCTTTCCTACTGGGCGTAGCTCATTCCTGTATTATATATTTTCAGTGGCTCGGCAGACTTGACGCTACCGGATTAGGTGGGATCGTGGTCAGCAGGCTTGTGAAGGATTTCTGATTGGTGATTGTCTGAGATATTCTGGTTAGTTGATTGTTGCTGTTGGATGTTTCAGTGAGACTGTTATTCTCATATGTTACATATAATTTGAGGGTAATTCGGAATTATGTATCTGGATGAACAATACTACACTTGTGGACTTGTATCTTATTCTTGTAATGTAGTTCCATTTACTGTCTTATCTTATTGTCTTGGAGTATGGTGAGTGGAGTGCTACATTTATCTGTGGATGTTATATATCTTTCTGTTTGATGGTGAGGTCATTACATGACTATGGAACTTAACCGTGGGGGTTCAGACTTCTATTAGATCGGTTCTCCTACCGGTGTGGGTAAGGAGTATTTGGTCTAGTAGGAGTAACATTGCGCGAGTCCATCTGTTAACTCAGGAGTCATGAACCTGACTTGACGGTGTACCCGGGAGATGGGATCCACATTGTTAAGGAAAGTAGGTGTGTAATGATGTGTTATATCCTATGTTTTCGTAGGCTGCTCAGGTTGGTATGGGACGATCTGAGCTGTCTATATAAAAAAAAAAATGTATGCCAAAAATCAGCCTAGGAAAAAAAATGGGGTGTAACAGACTGATTATAAGAAATAATTGTTCGAATCATTTAGCATAAGCTTGTATCAAGAGCTTACGTTAAGCCTTCAACTTAAGTGTTTATGGTTTTCCTACTTACATCATACTAATATTATTTTCGAATTGGATGATACATGTTTTAGAAATCATGTGTTCGAACACTCTAACTTGATCAAAGAGTCATTAGAGATCGTACTAGTATGACACATATATTGAACGATATGATGAGCATAGATCATATTGCCTGATACCAGCTGTTTGATTGTTTATTTGAATGATTAACTACATGGATTATACTAGTATGACACATTTATCAGACTGCTACATTGATGTATAGTGTATTGATCATGAATTATATTTGTACTACTATATTATTAGAAGATTACGATTGGGGTTATGGTATTGTACATATATATTACTGATCATACAAGTATAAAAGATGAAATAGATAAGTATAAATAATTATTAGAGATATCATGTTATCATACTAGTACAAGTACTAGATCATAATTGTACAATCAATTCATAGATTGTTCGATCAACATGAGGCATAGGCCGTACAATATTTCATGTGGTACCATATAATGTTAAGGTAGAAATATCTCTAAGGCACAAATTTTAAAGGAATGAAATAGGAATTAAACTAATAAATTTATGTAATAACATGATAAATGTACCTTAATTATGCCTTTTTAATTATATATTTATGTATGATATACATATATTTTAAACTCAAAACTCAAAAAATAGAGTCTAGTTGGCATCTCAAAAAATGTGTCAAGACGACAATAGTTAGATCTCAAGTTTGAATATGTCATTGTGATTATCTCATCACAAAGAATCTACACATATGATTTACATTTTTTGGAAGTCATTTGAATTTTTAGCAAAATTTTAGAAGATATTGATTTTAAAAATACTAATAATAATATAATGGATAAGTAAGTATGCAACGACTGACTTATCCTCTTATATTAAATAAGAAGATAAGCTCCCTCCTATTTGTTACACCCCATTTTTTTCCTAGGCTGATTTTTGGCATACATTTTTTTTTTTTTTTTTTTTTACATATAGACAGCTCAGATCGTCCCATACCAACCTGAGTAGCCTACGAAAAACATAGGATATAACACATCATTACACACCTACCTTCCTTAACAATGTGGATCCCATCTCCCGGGTACACCGTCAAGTCAGGTTCATGACTCCTGAGTTAACAGATGGACTCGCGCAATGTTACTCCTACTAGACCAAATACTCCTTACCCACACCGGTAGGAGAACCGATCTAATAGAAGTCTGAACCCCCACGGTTAAGTTCCATAGTCATGTAATGACCTCACCATCAAACGGAAGATATATAACATCCACAGATAAATGTAGCACTCCACTCACCATACTCCAAGACAATAAGATAAGACAGTAAATGGAACTACATTACAAGAATAAGATACAAGTCCACAAGTGTAATATTGTTCATCCAGATACATAATTCCGAATTACCCTCAAATTATATGTAACATATGAGAATAACAGTCTCACTGAAACATCCAACAGCAACAATCAACTAACCAGAATATCTCAGACAATCACCAATCAGAAATCCTTCACAAGCCTGCTGACCACGATCCCACCTAATCCGGTAGCGTCAAGTCTGCCGAGCCACTGAAAATATATAATACAGGAATGAGCTACGCCCAGTAGGAAAGTCAGCTAGTAAAACTCACATGCAAGAGAAGGATAATAGCAAAAATACAGGAATACAGCATAACAATGTACGGTGGATAGGCACTCTCAGTCCCAGACTCCGACCAACCACAGCCACCCCAGTCACACCAGAGTAGCTCTCCTCTGGGCTACCAGGCAACGTGCCAGTGGGAACGCCCATCTCGAAACACGCATGGCGCCTAAGCACCCGACACCGCAGTGTCTCTCGTCAATCAATCTCCTGGAGACTACAGACAGATCCAGTCACATAATCTCTAGCCAACGTGAGACACCCCTGCCACCCTAAGGCGCGCAGGCCTACACACTTGGCTAGCCACTGCGAGACACCCCTGCCACCCTCAGGCGCGCAGGCCTACACACATGGACCAGGAGAGATTGACTCAGCCACCGTCCCAAGGAGTCCTCTACCAACAACTTCCATAGAAGCTCACGCCCCTACAGTCATTGCCAATCTCTAACTCCAAGATTCGGCAACATGTGTCCAGGTACAACAAGGCGTATACCAGTCTACATGTATACTGTGGAAGCTAAGTCCGAACCGCACAGTTACCTACCACAACTACCCTAAAACATCATATAGGGTCTATAGTAGTCCGGTCCAATATGCCAATCCATGAAATATGCCAATACTGAATAAACTGACTCAATCCATGCCGTTGCCATCAAAGCAACACAATTGTCAATTACTGACTGTTCTGGTAGCATCCGTGTACCATATCTTTGTCTGACTGTTTCCAGCTGTACTGTCATCACTGATAACATTTTTCCCCACTTCAGGAAATTTTTAAATTCCAATTTCAATTTCCGCCCTTTATCCATTTTCCGAAATTCGAAATAAATTTCCGAATTTAAATTCCACATATATCCTTTTTCCAAAAATTCGGATTAATTTTCGAATTTAATTTTTCGCTTATCCTTTTTATTTCCGAAAATTCGGATTAATAATAAATTTCCGAATTTTCCTTCCGCTTCTCTCTCCTCCGCGCCGCGCCGTTCGTCCGCGCCGACTCCCGCTGAACCGGTTTTCGCTGCCGGTTCGGCTTTCGCGCCGTTCGTCCGCGCCGAATCCCGCGGAACCGGTTTTCGCTGCCGGTTCGGCTTTCGCGCCGTTCGTCCGCGCCGAATCCCGCTGAACCGGTTTTCGCTGCCGGTTCGGAACTCTCGCGCTGAACCGCGACACCGCCGAACCAATTTCTTAATAATCCGTTAATCGGATTAATTTTAATTACTAATAAAATGGCGTAAATATCATTAATTACTTAATTAGATTTGATATTATCTAAACTCTTCTCCTTTCTCGGTCCGAAGCCCGCGAAACCCTAGCCGCCGCCATCGCCGACCATTACGATCCTTCCGTCGATTTCCGGCGACTGCGAACAAGGAGAACAATTTCCTAACATGCTCCTAAGCATCAATAAATTTTTTTTTTTCGGCGAAATGGGAATTTTTCCAGGAAATTCCGAAATTTGCAAAAGACACAAATTAGCATTCAATTAAATCCGATTTTCATCCACATGCTTGTTTTCATTAAGCAAAGTATTTCATGCTTTTAATTTTCTACTAAATCACTAATTTAAACTGAATTTCCTACCTCAACGACGCCGGCGACGGTGAACTTCGTCCGTAGCTCGCCGCAGCTCCTCGCCGAACGAATCCGGTACGAATTGACTCTCCTCGTTCCCGTGAATCTCCAGGCACAAAAAGCCCCTTGCCAGGCCGCCGGAATCACGCGCCGTACGCCGGAAAAACTCTCTCTATCGGTCGGCCGAACAAACCCTAATCGTTTCGCGAGGGTTTTATATTTCTGGCCGACACGGTGAAACCCATTACGCGCCGTTGACACGCTTTCGACACGGTAAGCACCCGATACGCGCTGTCGACACGCTATCGACACGGTAAGCACCCGATCAGCCGGTTCAATCCCAACCGTCGATCACGACCGTCCGATCAGCTTATCAGAACGCACGCGCAAACTCACTCGGCGAACCGTCTCCGCCTCCGCTGAACCGTTCCGGTCCGGTTCACGCGCGGTAAACAAATTTCCGGTTTAATTTAAATGGATTTTCGAATTTCTAAAAATCCAATAAATCTAATTAAACAGGGAAAATTAATTAAAAATTCCTCGGTGCTCCGAAAAATTCCCAAAAGATTTCAGAAATTCCAATAGCCTACAATTGAGTTCCTGGCTCATCCTACTGTCGATTCGAAATCATCCAAGCCACAATTAATTTATTAAAGATCAAATACATAAAATTTTACCGGGTATAACAATCTCCCCACCTTATCAGGAATTTCGCCCTCGAAATTCAGCAAGAAGTTCCGGCCATTTTCCAGCAACATCCTGCTCTAGCTCCCAGGTTGCCTCCCTTTCGTCATGTCTATTCCACAGAACCTTGACCATAGGAAACGACCTGTTCCTCAGCTGTCTGCTGCTCTCCTCGAGGATGCGAACTGGTAGTTCCACATAAGAAGAATCTGGTGCCACTTGTAAACCAGGAAGATCATCACTGATGCAATGAGAAGGATCTGGCACATATTTCTTGAGATTCGAAACATGGAACACATTGTGAATCTCAGTCAGATGCTCAGGAAGTGCCAACCTGTAAGCCACTTCACCGATCCTCTCCAGAATAGGATAGGGTCCAATGTAACGAGGTCGAAGCTTAGAAGGCTTTCCAAACCTGAATAGACCCCGCATAGGACTGACCTTCAGGAATACCCTATCTCCCACAGAAAACTCAACAGCCTTGTGCTTAGGATCATAATATTTCTTCTGGCGATCTTGCACAGTACGTAATCTGTCCTGCAATAACTTGACTTCCGCTGTGGTCTCCTCTACAATCTGGGGTCCCCACACTCTCCTGGAATCACCCTCCTCCCAACAAAGAGGAGATCTGCACCTACGCCCATACAACGCCTCGTAAGGTGCCATACCAATCGACGCCTGGAAGCTGTTATTGTACACAAACTCTACCAAGGGTAATCGTCTAGTCCAATCTGTTGAGTAAGTTTGTACGCTCAAGCGTAGCAAATCCTCCAAGGTCCGAATAGTCCGCTCAGACTGTCCATCCGTCTGAGGATGATAAGCAGTACTGAACTTTAACTGTGTACCCATGGCAGTGTGTAAGCTCTTCCAAAACTGTGATGTGAATTTGGCGTCTCTGTCAGAAATAATAGAACGGGGAATCCCATGCAATCTGACAATCTGCTGAATATATATCTCTGCCAACTGTGCCGCTGAATCCGTCTTCTTAATGGATAAGAAATGGGCTGACTTGGTCAATCGATCTACGATGACCCAAATAGCATCAAAACCTTGTCTGGTACGAGGAAGACCAGTCACAAAGTCCATAGTGATGTCATCCCATTTCCACTCCGGAATCGGCAATCTCTGTAACAATCCTCCAGGTCTCTGGTGTTCGGCCTTAACTTGCTGACATGTAAGGCATTTCCTAACAAAGGCAGCAACATCTGTCTTCAAACCTCTCCACCAGAAAACACTCCTCAAATTCCTGTACATCTTGACTTCTCCAGGGTGCATAGCCAAGGTTCCATAGTGAGCCTCCCGAAGGATCCTCTCCCTGAACTCCTGATGTGATGGTACACACCAGCGACCCCTGAAGGTCAAAATGTCGTCTCTGAGAGCAAAGTCTCCTCCCAATCCCTGCGATGCCAACTCAATCTTCTCCTTCAGCTCTTCATCACAAAGCTGAAGGTCACGCATCTCAGATAACCAGTCAGCCCGAATAGTCAATGAGCTGAGTCTGTGAACCAGTCTCTGAATAGACAACTGTTCCTGACATCTTTCAACATTCCAATCCAAGTCTGGTATAGAGTCACAGACTAACATATTATGCACAACTGCGTGTCTGCTCAAGGTATCAGCCACTGGATTAGCCTTCCCCTCGCAGTAGTTTATTGTCAGCTCGTAATCCTTTATCAGTTCCAACCACCTCCTCTGCCTCAAGTTCAGTTCCTTCTGAGTGAATAGATACTTAAGACTCTTGTGGTCAGAGAAGCAATCTACAGGAACTCCGTACAAATGATGTCTCCATATCTTCAAGGCAAAAATGACAGCAGCTAACTCCAAATCATGAGTGGGATAATTCTTCTCATGATCCTTCAGTTGCCTCGAAGCATATGCTATAACTCTGTTATCCTGCATTAGTACGGCTCCCAAGCCTATATGTGAAGCATCAGTGTACATCTGATACGGCTTCTCCTGTGTGGGTAACATCAATACTGGAGCGGTGCTAAGCCTCTGCTTCAGCTCTAGGAAACTGTTCTCACAACTCTCTGTCCACTCAAAAGATTTTCCCTTCCGGGTCAACTGGGTTAGTGGAGCAGCCAGTCTAGAAAAGTGAGGAACAAATTTCCTATAGTATCCAGCCAAACCAAGGAAACTCCGGATCTCAGTGACAGAAGATGGCCGTTTCCAATCAATAATAGCTCGTATCTTGCTAGGATCAACAGCCACGCCCTCCGCACTGACAATGTGTCCTAAGAATGCTACTGAGTCCAGCCAAAAAGAACACTTGGAGAATTTTGCATACAGCTCATTCTCCCGCAACACTGTAAGCACAGTCCTCAACTGATCTGCATGAGTATCCCTATCTCTGGAATAAATCAATATATCATCTATAAAGATGATCACAAACCGATCCAGAAAGGCATGAAAAACTCGATGCATCAGGTTCATAAATACTGCTGGAGCATTAGTCAATCCAAAAGGCAACACTGTGAACTCGTAATGTCCGTATCTAGTACGGAATGCTGTCTTGGGTACATCAGAATCTCTAATCCGGATCTGGTGATAACCCGAGCGTAAGTCAATCTTGGAGAACACAGTTGCTCCCTGAAGTTGATCCAGCAAATCATCGATGCGTGGTAAAGGGTATCGGTTACGAATAGTAACCTTATTCAATTCCCTATAATCCACACACAGCCTCATACTACCATCTTTCTTCTTGACAAATAAGACAGGGGCACCCCAAGGTGAACAACTGGGGCGTATGAGTCCCTTGTCTAATAAGTCCTGTAACTGAGTCTTCAACTCTGCTAGCTCGGCTGGAGCCATCCTGTAAGGAGCTCTAGCAATAGGAGCTACTCCTGCCTCCAAATCAATTGAAAACTCCACTTCCCTAGCTGGTGGAAATCCAGGCAACTCCTCTGGAAAAACCATAGGAAAATCTCTCACCACTGGAATATCTGACATAGGGGTAGTGGTGGCTTGGCTATCGGTCACATAGGCCAACCAACCAGTACAACCCTTACTTACTAACCTTCCAGCCTGAAGAACTGAGATCAGGGGAATCTGCCTGTTCAGACCAAAGTATATCACATCCCCCGAACCAGGCACTCTGATCCTGACCTTCTTCTCCCAACAATCCAGAACCACTGCATGGTGGCACAACCAATCCATCCCCAAAATGATGTCGAACTCTGCTAGTGGCACACATATCAACTCTGTCACGAATTCGTGTCCACTAATCAGAATAGATCCGTCAATCTTCTGAACAGTGGGAATCTCTTTCCCATCAGGAAGTCTAACCAGTAAGGGTTCCTTCAAGTAACCCTTGGATCCTGATATCTGATTCCAGATCCTCTCAGCAACAAAAGAATGAGATGCACCAGTATCAAACAAAGTCATGCACTGCACGTTGCCAAAATGAAGCATACCTGTGATCACTTCTGGTGACTCTGAAGCCTGCTGCCGAGTCAGTGCAAATACCCTGGGCTGTCCCCCAGATGAACCAACCGGTCCCGTGATCCTCTGTTTCTTCAACTCTGGGCAGTCGCACTTCTTGTGTCCGGGCTGTCGACAATGGTAGCAGATAATCCCCCCAGTCCGGGTACCTGTCTGCTGCACTGGTCTCTCAGAAATAGGTCGTGGCCGGACCACGACCTCCTGAGTACCACTGTGATCTCTGTGTCTCTTGCCCTTTTTGTTTTGTTGGATATTTCTGAATTCCTTCCTCTTGTTATGAGTCTCTCTCTGGGCCTCCATCCGGATATCAATAAGCTCAACGGATCTCGCAGCCTCCACCAAGTCACGAAACCTGGCAAACCGACTCACAACTAGCTGGCGCTGCAGCATAGGACGAAGTCCCTCCAGGAACATCTCACATCTGCGTTCCTCAGAAGGCACCAGCTCTACGGCGTACCTCGCCAGATAAGTGAACCTCGATAAGTAATCGTTCACTGACATCTGGCCCTGCCTGAGGTGTATAAGTTCCCTCCTGAACTGAGCCATGGCAGAGGCCGGAATGTAGCACTCCCTGAATGCCTCAACAAAGTCATCCCATGCTATCTCACTGTTCTGGGCCTCCCCAAACATAGCGCGCCGCTGGCCTCTCCACCAGGTAGCAGCCTCTCCCTCCAACACTAGAGCAGCAAGCACTACCCTCCTGCCGAATGGACATCCCAAGGCATCAAATAGCTCAAGCATATGAGCCATCCAGTCATCTGCCACCGCTGGGTCAGCCGACCCACTGAAGCTCCGCGGACGCAACCGCATGAAGGCATCGATCCAACGATCCACGGCTGGCTCAACTGGCAATGCTGGGATCGTCTCCGGGGTAGGAGTAGTAGATACCGGTCTGCCTCTAGCTGCTCCACGAGCGGAAAGTCTCCTGGTACCAGCCATACTGTCAAAAACAATTAATCTGGCATTAGAGTCGTCATTTGGCAATTGGCATATGGACTACTATAGTATACAAAAGAATCAACAGTTCTCCCCACCTTGGGTTGAACCCCTATACACGTCTAGCCCCGTTATCCTCACCTAGGGCTCTGATACCACTACTGTTACACCCCATTTTTTTCCTAGGCTGATTTTTGGCATACATTTTTTTTTTTTTTTTTTTTTTTACATATAGACAGCTCAGATCGTCCCATACCAACCTGAGTAGCCTACGAAAAACATAGGATATAACACATCATTACACACCTACCTTCCTTAACAATGTGGATCCCATCTCCCGGGTACACCGTCAAGTCAGGTTCATGACTCCTGAGTTAACAGATGGACTCGCGCAATGTTACTCCTACTAGACCAAATACTCCTTACCCACACCGGTAGGAGAACCGATCTAATAGAAGTCTGAACCCCCACGGTTAAGTTCCATAGTCATGTAATGACCTCACCATCAAACGGAAGATATATAACATCCACAGATAAATGTAGCACTCCACTCACCATACTCCAAGACAATAAGATAAGACAGTAAATGGAACTACATTACAAGAATAAGATACAAGTCCACAAGTGTAATATTGTTCATCCAGATACATAATTCCGAATTACCCTCAAATTATATGTAACATATGAGAATAACAGTCTCACTGAAACATCCAACAGCAACAATCAACTAACCAGAATATCTCAGACAATCACCAATCAGAAATCCTTCACAAGCCTGCTGACCACGATCCCACCTAATCCGGTAGCGTCAAGTCTGCCGAGCCACTGAAAATATATAATACAGGAATGAGCTACGCCCAGTAGGAAAGTCAGCTAGTAAAACTCACATGCAAGAGAAGGATAATAGCAAAAATACAGGAATACAGCATAACAATGTACGGTGGATAGGCACTCTCAGTCCCAGACTCCGACCAACCACAGCCACCCCAGTCACACCAGAGTAGCTCTCCTCTGGGCTACCAGGCAACGTGCCAGTGGGAACGCCCATCTCGAAACACGCATGGCGCCTAAGCACCCGACACCGCAGTGTCTCTCGTCAATCAATCTCCTGGAGACTACAGACAGATCCAGTCACATAATCTCTAGCCAACGTGAGACACCCCTGCCACCCTAAGGCGCGCAGGCCTACACACTTGGCTAGCCACTGCGAGACACCCCTGCCACCCTCAGGCGCGCAGGCCTACACACATGGACCAGGAGAGATTGACTCAGCCACCGTCCCAAGGAGTCCTCTACCAACAACTTCCATAGAAGCTCACGCCCCTACAGTCATTGCCAATCTCTAACTCCAAGATTCGGCAACATGTGTCCAGGTACAACAAGGCGTATACCAGTCTACATGTATACTGTGGAAGCTAAGTCCGAACCGCACAGTTACCTACCACAACTACCCTAAAACATCATATAGGGTCTATAGTAGTCCGGTCCAATATGCCAATCCATGAAATATGCCAATACTGAATAAACTGACTCAATCCATGCCGTTGCCATCAAAGCAACACAATTGTCAATTACTGACTGTTCTGGTAGCATCCGTGTACCATATCTTTGTCTGACTGTTTCCAGCTGTACTGTCATCACTGATAACATTTTTCCCCACTTCAGGAAATTTTTAAATTCCAATTTCAATTTCCGCCCTTTATCCATTTTCCGAAATTCGAAATAAATTTCCGAATTTAAATTCCACATATATCCTTTTTCCAAAAATTCGGATTAATTTTCGAATTTAATTTTTCGCTTATCCTTTTTATTTCCGAAAATTCGGATTAATAATAAATTTCCGAATTTTCCTTCCGCTTCTCTCTCCTCCGCGCCGCGCCGTTCGTCCGCGCCGACTCCCGCTGAACCGGTTTTCGCTGCCGGTTCGGCTTTCGCGCCGTTCGTCCGCGCCGAATCCCGCGGAACCGGTTTTCGCTGCCGGTTCGGCTTTCGCGCCGTTCGTCCGCGCCGAATCCCGCTGAACCGGTTTTCGCTGCCGGTTCGGAACTCTCGCGCTGAACCGCGACACCGCCGAACCAATTTCTTAATAATCCGTTAATCGGATTAATTTTAATTACTAATAAAATGGCGTAAATATCATTAATTACTTAATTAGATTTGATATTATCTAAACTCTTCTCCTTTCTCGGTCCGAAGCCCGCGAAACCCTAGCCGCCGCCATCGCCGACCATTACGATCCTTCCGTCGATTTCCGGCGACTGCGAACAAGGAGAACAATTTCCTAACATGCTCCTAAGCATCAATAAATTTTTTTTTTTCGGCGAAATGGGAATTTTTCCAGGAAATTCCGAAATTTGCAAAAGACACAAATTAGCATTCAATTAAATCCGATTTTCATCCACATGCTTGTTTTCATTAAGCAAAGTATTTCATGCTTTTAATTTTCTACTAAATCACTAATTTAAACTGAATTTCCTACCTCAACGACGCCGGCGACGGTGAACTTCGTCCGTAGCTCGCCGCAGCTCCTCGCCGAACGAATCCGGTACGAATTGACTCTCCTCGTTCCCGTGAATCTCCAGGCACAAAAAGCCCCTTGCCAGGCCGCCGGAATCACGCGCCGTACGCCGGAAAAACTCTCTCTATCGGTCGGCCGAACAAACCCTAATCGTTTCGCGAGGGTTTTATATTTCTGGCCGACACGGTGAAACCCATTACGCGCTGTTGACACGCTTTCGACACGGTAAGCACCCGATACGCGCTGTCGACACGCTATCGACACGGTAAGCACCCGATCAGCCGGTTCAATCCCAACCGTCGATCACGACCGTCCGATCAGCTTATCAGAACGCACGCGCAAACTCACTCGGCGAACCGTCTCCGCCTCCGCTGAACCGTTCCGGTCCGGTTCACGCGCGGTAAACAAATTTCCGGTTTAATTTAAATGGATTTTCGAATTTCTAAAAATCCAATAAATCTAATTAAACAGGGAAAATTAATTAAAAATTCCTCGGTGCTCCGAAAAATTCCCAAAAGATTTCAGAAATTCCAATAGCCTACAATTGAGTTCCTGGCTCATCCTACTGTCGATTCGAAATCATCCAAGCCACAATTAATTTATTAAAGATCAAATACATAAAATTTTACCGGGTATAACACTATTTATGAAGGTTATTTGGTTGTTTGGAAAGAAAGTAAGAAAGCAAAGGGAGGGAGAAGAGGAACTCAGAAGAGAAAAGGAACCCTTTCATCTTATAGATCTCAAGCTTTTGTGCCATTGTGGTGAGATCCAAAATAAAGGTGAGAAGCTTCAAGGAAAGAGCAACACTATTTTGAGGCAAAAATCCATTTTTTTACTTTAAACAATGTCAAGTATTGTTCAATACAATGTAAAATTAGAATTATTCTAATGCATAGATCGTACCACACAAAATATTAAATCAGACTAGCATGATATTTGATAAACAAGGATATTATCAATCATTTGCCTAATCCTTAATATGATCCATCTACTCTCTTTGGATCATATTGGTACGATAGTAATATCAAACATATACAATCATAGTAATGTAAATGTTTGGCTATTATAAAGCTTTACCATATAATACGATAAGATTGATTGTACTGAACAATATAATTATAACAATAAGAAATATTGCAGTTGTTAAAAATTGTTGTTGAAGAGTAGTTTTATAATAGAAATTGCATTTGTTATTAATAAATATTCATGTGAAGTGTTACAAAGAATGTGAAGGACTAATGAAAATAAAAGAAAAATAATAGAAGAGGCTTCTCAAAGTCACTAGACAAACAAACCAAATTAATTATGATATAAGTAAATTGTTAAATATTCTTTGATATTATTGTAAATGTCTAATAATGTGAGAATTGCATGACATAACATTCTTTAGCATATGTTGTAAGCTCGTTATGATACTTTATGAGTATTAGTATATATATAGCTACATATGTATATTTTTATGGGTATTATGATGTTATAAATTAAAACATACGATAAGATAAAGAAAAACAAAATAAAAAGAAAACAAGATAGGCTAATATATCTTGAAAAAAAGCATAAAATTATTGGATAATGACCTGATTAATGTGATACACATCACCCATGGTGTCGTGGTGCTTAATGATGGGGCTATGGCATGTAGAGGCCTCAACTTAATGATGATGATAAAATACTTCACTCCCGGATGTCGTGAATACTCAGATATGAGACTTTGGCATTCCAAGTGCTTTGTACCTCGTCAATACAAGATGTTAATGTTACAGGATAAAACTTGGTAATGATGAGATACTTTACTCTTGAGTATCATGGGTACTTAGAGATGAGACTCTGGTATTTCAAGCATCTCATACCTCGTCAGCATAGGATGTTGGTATTCGAGGGAGAGATTTAGTAATTATAAGATATTTTACTCCCTAGTGTTGTGGTACTTATAGATGGGGCAACAACATTTCAGAATGTTGAGGCTTATGATGATGAGATATGATATAGAATCTCTAGGTGCTAAGATAAGGGTCATGAAGAGGTTTGAGCTCAAAGTAAGAAGGAACACGTGAATGCCACTTTTTCACCCATGACAAATGGGTTGATACACTTGGATGGTACTTTTTCATGCTAACAATACCCTCTGACACATGGGGGGATCGAATTAAAAATTTCAGCTCTAAGATATTAGCTTTAATAAAAGGTACTTATTCTAGCTTTATAATGCATTAATTATAACCTAAAAAAGCAAGCATAAGGCACTTAGAATAGAGGTGTGCACACACATGTGCCTACATATAGCGCACCCAAAAAGGAGCTAATCGTAAGTCCACATGAGCACCACTTTTCAATTATGGTACATGGATAAATCCACGTGAATGCTACTATTTCAAGCAAGCAAGCACTTTCTCAAGGATTTTATAGAACACGGTTTCTTTCTTTCTCTTTTCTTAGCTTTTGAAAATAAAACTGATAATAATAATAATAATTTAGTAAATATAATATTACTTTAATTTTTGAATTTTTTTGAAAATATAAAATAACTTTCAAAAATAATAAATCATATATTGATAAATTTCTCATGTGATACTCTTTTCAATACTATACTTAAACTATTATTCTTTACTTACTAAAAACATGACATGCATTTGAGACATGCCAAAAATCAATAATTTTTTTAAAAAGTAGTTTTGAACATCAAAATATTGATATTGCCTACTCAAGTACATGCATATATATATATATATATATATTTATCAAATTTCAATATTCAGGCTAGTACATTTTGTACGTATCATCACATGGTATTATTTTGTAAACAATAATTGTGTTGGATATATCCTAGTAGGCTTATGATAATGGCTTAGTCTATTTGTTAACGTTAACATTTCAAAAATACTAAGGTCAATGTAAGAAAAAAAAGATCATATAAAAAGAATTTCAATTTCACTATTACATGTAAAAGCTCTATATGATAATAACTAATTGTTATTGTAGTTTTGTAAAACATATATTATAACAGAATAAATATAAAATTAATATCTATATGGATGTATAATAAATAACTGTATAGATATTATTGATAATTATATAAGATGTTACAAATTATAATTGTATTAATATTTGATATGCATGTATATAGAGAAAATAGATGAAATATAAGGGTCGTTTTGTTGGTTTGAAATATGGAATATCAAGAAAATGGATTTAAATAGTTTTAAGATTAAGAATTTAAATCATAAATTTTTTATAAGAGGAGAAGAATGTCATACTTTATCTACATATCTTTCTCTCTCTCTCTCTCTCTTATATTTCTCTTTAATTAATCATCTTCTCTCTTCTATCTTTAATTAACTCTCTCCCCTCTTTCATAATCCTTTGTTTATCTATTTCTCTCTCTCTCTCTCTCTCTCTCTCTCTCTCTCTCTCTTGACTGACCCTCTTTATCTTGGTTTCACTCTACTTACCAAATCTCTCTTTCATGCCCTCATTGTTAACTTCCCTTCTCTCTCTTATGAATTATTTCTTTGTTTTATCATCTCATGTCCATTTTTTCTCTCACAAGGTCCTCTCCTTTTCTAAAAGCATATGTTACTACCATTACTTCTATTAGAGTGATGCTTCATTATTTCTCATGCATTACAATGATCAAAGAGTCTTAAAGAACCTTTAAGAATCCTAAAATTTTAAAAGATCCTTAATGAGTTGAATGTATTAAATCATGTGAAAAATCTATTGAAAATTAATTCACAAATTTGAAAATCTTGTCCCAAGATTTGAATATAGAGATCATGAATTTGATGGTTATAAAAACCATATGACCTTGATCATAAAATAAGTTTATAAAATCTTGTACACAAATTAATGAATTTTGTTAGAAAATAATTATGCATAACTTATAAAATAAAACATGTTTGAATGTATAGCTTTAAACATAAGAGAAATTCATAAAACTCTAATAGTAAATATATGAAATAGTTTTTCAAAATTATGATTCAACTTATGAAATTGATTTATTTTGGAACTTGTTTGGTCTTGAACTTAAAGAAATATCAAAGATTTCTAATAGAAAAATCAAAGAGTTATATCTCAAAATTATGATATATATCACTCACAAAATCAAATTGTTTAAAAAATAACATAACATCAATCACAAGGGTGGTCCATAATGACATAATACCCATGTTGATGAATTTTATTATAAAATAATGTTGTATTGCTCACAAAATTGGAGTATTCTTTTGATGTCATAGTCTTGATCAAAGGGTGAAATGCATAAAAGACTAACATCTAAGCTAGTAACTTTGCTTAAAATTAGTGATAAAACTCATACATTCAATCAATCTATTTTAAAGTTCACATATCCTACAACATAAGAGAAATCCATGAAAACATAGAACATATATTGACAAATATCATTCCGATTTTATGTTAATGATCTCAATCATCATTACAAATGTCTTAATGATTTCCTACAAACATGAATAATTGTGTTGAACAAACATTTGTGTTGGATAAATACTTGCTAAAAACAATGTTAATAAATTGAAAACAAGCAAGAAACAATTAACAATTCAAAAATAGTAAGATAGAACATACACATGATTTACAATTATAAATACATCAATGATTACAACTCAATCCCAACTAAAATATATACGACCACAATCTCTTTAATTGACACCTTGAGAGTCGACAAAACTCCCTCAAACAACAACAAAATAAATCTTACGTGCCCACAAACTAGATCAATGGAACTCGAAAAGAGTACAATTGCATCAAAGATCACAACTCATACTCAAATATGTATAATGACAGGTCAAAGGATTAAGAGAGTTACAAATCCCAAGTGAGTTGGTGTGAATGAATATAAATGCAATTTATAGATTGGAAATCACTAAGCACAATCAACTTTTCTTCTTGGATGACAAAATTCAATGAAGCTCTTCAATAAAACCATAATCTATGTTTGAAACATTTAGAAGGATAGGATTTCAATCATGATTGAATCATTTTGAAGTCTTAAGATAGGCAACATGGTCACTGAAGACCAGTACTTAGCCAAGTTCATATTTGAACCAATTCTATATAATATGGTTTAAAATAGAATTGCCCAAGTTAGCTTTGGATAAGCACATACAATACGGTTGAACCAATTAAATCAATGATCCAAGCAATTTAACCAAATATATGGAATGTATCAATGTCTCAGGCATGTGAAAAAAGACACTTCTCCATTGTATCTTCATTGCAAAGACTATCATCTTTAGTACTTTACATCAGTACATGACTACTCACTAACCCAGTATACATTAATACCTATATAACACTTTTGTTGGTTACTAAAGAATTACTCCCTTCAGAGATGACTCCATTGAAGTCTTCATTGAGAATCTTTGCAGTGCTCTAAGCTGAAAAGTCATTATACATTCAACCAATGTAAAAGTCTTGCTTCTTAACTGTCACTTCATTAGGTGAGCTTGGATGGTGTAAAAGGATCACAACTATTGAGCAGGAGGTCATCAAATACTTTAGTATTTTAACACATTAGGGTCATTTTTAAGTCATGTGATCTAGGGCTCAATGTCTTCCAGGGGCCCTTGGAACATGGCGGTTGTTGGGTCCTGTTCCAGGATAGTCCGGGCTTTCATATTCCATCCTCCCCTCAACAAACTTCTCTTCTATTGATTCCTCTACATTTCCAACCTGCTCAGAACAACCAGCTAAATTAGCATAAAATAATATTAAAAATATTCACTTTATTTTTTTACTAAAAAATTAAGATGTGCTTCAATGCTACAATACTAAATTATTTCACTAACAGCTACTAGACATCATGTTACAAGACATGGAACTTTTTCAAAAGCATTTAAGTCCATTTTTAAAAACAGCTTACACCAAACTAATTAAAAAACAAATGCAAATGCTCAATGAAGTTGACAAACATGGTCTCTGCATTTATATTTTATGCAGTTAGCAAAGGCAATCAAGCATAAAGAAGTTTCCATGAAAAAAATTTGATTTTGTTAGTTTCAGTTCATATGATTCTTGGATATGTAGTAGGCAGTTTTAAAGCCAAAACAATGTCTTCTACTAGGAAGTAAAGAGGAAGGAAGAGCATAGGGATAACCTGGTCTGCTTCATCTGTGGCAGCCTGATTTGTCGATCCAAGGCTTTCTGTTGAGGCACACCAAGAGTTGAAATCGTTAGCATGAACAAGAACTATAAGAACTATGAAACCATTGAAATCCAAAGAGAAAACATCACTAGAGAAGAGAAAGCATACTGGATATTCGTGCTGTAGCAGCCAAGGAGAAATGGCAGGAGAGGAAAAGTAGAATCATGAGAAGATGAAGGACAGGCTTCTTCTGTTCCATTGCTGAAGTTTTATCTCAAGAGTAAAGCAAATGATCACCTTGGCTTCTACTGCAAAATGTTTATGCGGGCTTTATATAGAGCAAAAAGACAACACGGTCTTCCCATGCTGAACTTCCCTGCTAAAGTATCATCACATCTCCTCTAATCTTAACAGACCCCTTTTGTTTTCCTCCAGGCCACGGGCCCATCCCTAGAAATGGAGCTTTTTGACCATTGATGGTGCTCTACAACCTAACATAGTAGTCAACAAGATCATGCCGTGTTATTCTAAAGTGATTCTATCCTTGTGGAATTTTGGGCAATACCTGCAATTGCAAGTAAAGAAGCTGACCTTGGTGATCATCCATCAGATCATCTAAGTTCAAAATTCCACATGCACCAATAAATTAAGGTTGGTTTGATGCACTTTTTGTTGTCAAATGCCTGACTATGGCTCGAAAAACACTAGCAAAAAAATCATTACAAAATGTCATGTGAAGCATATCCTATTGCTTTGAGCTTTAGGAGGTCTAAAATAATATTTGGGAGCATGGATAAAGATGAAAGAAAGAAAAAACAGAGATGCTTTGGTAGGATTTGAGATCTAGAGTTGAAGGCAGATGACAAAACCTTCACTTTTGAGCAAATAGGAAGTGGAGGTGGAGATAATGGGAAAAGTTTTGACTTTTGAGTAAATGATAATGGAAAAACTATTGACTTTTGAATAAATGGGAGGTGAGAGGGGATTGAAAAATCACTGTTTCTTGAATGAATGGAATAATATAAGTTTAAGTAGGATCTTTCAATTTCAATTAAGATCAGATGATCTTATTAAAGTGTTGTAGATAACATGCATTGAAAATAAGCTACCAGAAACCCATCAAACAAGAGCCCAAAGAAAGGATTTCAGCCATCTCAGCTGAACTATCAGTTTTGGGAAGAACTTGAAGTTCTTGCATTTCACAGAAAATTTTGTGCAGCATTTTGTGTAATTTGTGTAAGAAAATGAGATTTTGGTAAACTTCGTCATCTCTCCATAGTTGGCTGTCCTCAAGTGGGCCAAATTGGTAACAGCTATTGATGGAAGAGGATTCCAGCTATGGAATCATGTGGAAGTAACTGATGGGTTGGCACACCCACTAGAGGAGATGGTGTGCTCCAATATAAACGCAATAAAAAAACACTATGTTGATAGCAACACGACTCAACAAGATTGTTGATCTTTGGCAAAATTCAAGATGAAGGGTTTAGCATACAACACCTTTCCCATAAAAATTGTCATTAACTAATGGCTTTGGCAAATGGTGAGGTTCACCCACTCTTGTGTATTATATACTGTCTTTAAAGCAGGAATCTAGAGACCTTAAAAGGATTGATTCTAGTGAGATGGGAATTTGCTAATTTCAATCAAAACTATCCAATGAAACTGCCTGCTGAAGAAATGTAATTAGCTCCATAAGTTTGAAATAGACCTTCTAATATAAAAACCGAACACCATCTCTCCAGTGCAAAACACTTGAAAAAAGAAGACCAGTTCATCAATCTAAAAGCTTCATTTTCTATATCTTGAAACTTGACAAATTCTTCTTGTGCATTAGATATTCCAAACCAAAAACAAAAGCAAACAGTTAAAAATGTGGTCAGATCATTTCAAAATAAAAATCTTCGATAGAAATTTTGTTAACCTAAATAATCATCTGAATTTTGGTATTCAGTTTGGTCATTTTTTGTATTTGATTTTTCATTTCGGTTTAGTTTTTAAACTGTGGATTTGTTCCACAAAAACCAAAACCCAACAAGTTCTTTTTCTGGGTCATGTTTTAGATCAATTGGGTGCAGCTTTTCTACATCTTTGCAGAAACAAAACTGGTCAATTGAACCGGCCCACAAATGGAACCAAAGCTCAGTGAGAATTAGCAAAGCAAATCAATCTGTGCCAAATCTGTAATCAGCTTTTGTTTATCTATAAAGGACTCCAATTTTGCCAAATCTACTTAGCTTTCTGTACTGAAAATAGTGGCTTCTACACTCAAAAGACCATGAACTGCTAATCAAACATATGATGCCATCCCCTGCCCACAATTGGGAATTTTGTTACAGTTTTTTCTAAGTAAAACTTGGCAAAGCAAAGCATTACAAATGTAATCAAAGGTAATCTGATTAAACCAGTCAAAATTTCAGAAGGTGAGGTACCAAGAAAGTCCCAATTCCATAAATTCCTAGCACAATGGCTCACCATAACCAGAACATCAAATTTATAGTGCTGTTCATCTCCTCCAGGGATAACAAAGTACAGAACATCCACTAACGACTATGTGCCTTGCAGCAAGCTGCAGTGGAGAATCTTGTTGTGGTAAATGTCAAGATTTTGTTTGAGTTCATCATAGGTATAAGACCACAAAAAAAAAAAAAAAAAATAGAATTACTGATCTTAGCCTTCTTTAGAAAAATGCCTGCTGGAAATGGCAACATCAAAAAAATCTAGACATCAATTTCTGAAAACGTTGAGCTAAACAAGCTCTCATCTCTCTAACTTATATATGCAATGGATATGTTTAGTATTGATGCAAAAAAAAAAAAAAAATCGCAAAATTTAAATAAAAACTTGCCTAGAACAAAGACACTAAAATTGGTCTTGTAGATGATGAGATTTCTTTGAACACCTTGTTAGAACCTCTTAGTAATTTATTGATAACTTAAAATCATTTGAGCAATGAAAAAAAAAACATAATTAATATTGGAATAAAGATTTATTGTTTAGGCATGTTTCGGAGCCAACTGGATCAGTTCAATGTGGTCCGGCTTGATCTAGCATGGTTCGGTTTGCCTTGACACAATCCAACTTGGTTCCATGGTGTTCAGTGCAATTTGACTTTAGAATGACTAAACTTGACGAGATCAGACATGGTCAAGTAATTCAACACAAGAGGATTTGGGTTCACAATCAAGTGCAAGTAGGCTCTGAAAATAGTTTTGAAGCTCAGCCAGGTGAGGCAGCCTTCGGGATCGCATGGGAAGTCTCTAGGAAATGGAACTGAAGCTCAAGCAAACACAAGCAACCATTAAGAAGGCCCTGACAGGTGCAGGTTGTTTTCAAAAAATAGATTTGAAGCTCAGGAAGCACAAGTAGACACCACATGACATACTGGTCTCACTATTTTAAGATATTATACCCTTGATTCTTCTATCATGATCCAAATAGGTTTTATCCTCAAAAGACATCTCAACATTTTGAGACCATAACCTCTCATATAAACATAAATCAATATCTCAATAATCAAATGAGACAATTCATCCTTATATCCCTCAAATTAAAAACTTCACTAACAAAGAATACTGCTCTGATACCAAATATGATATATGGTCTCATTATATTGAGATATTAACTCTTTGGATTGCTCCATTTTGACCCAAATGAGTTTTGTCCTAAAAAATATGCCTCAATATCTTGAAATGATCTCACCTTAAATACACACCACAATCAATTTCTCAATAGGTAATGTGAGCTAATTCATACCTCTCCACTTAAAACTCTATCAGAAATCACTCATTATCCAATGATTTATCTCTCAAGACATAACTTAATAATCACTCTCTGCTTCATTGGTCCTAGGTGTTACATGCAAGTAGGTGAAGGTAGTCTCCAAAAAATGACTCTGAAGTTCCGAGAGACACAACAACCTTTTAGAAGGAGCAGGCAAGCACGGGTAATCTCCAAGAAATGGTTTTGAAGCTCAGGTGGGAAGGCAAGTGCAGCCATTGGGAGGAGAGAAAGAAGGCTTGGGGAGGCTTTGTGAGATGCAAAAGCTGCTTCGGGTGGAGAAAAAAGACTTGGTCAGCAATGGATTTTGAGCTTGAGATTGTAAGGAAGTGAGGATAGATCCACAAAGGCAAACATGAGCAATGGAAGAGCTTGAGCAAAGGTTCAGTTGGGGTTTTGGAAGGATCTTTGTGAGGGAGAAGCTCCTCAGTCATTCGCCTAGGTCCTCTTGTTCCGAGTGAGTTGCGTTCAACCCAAATGGAGCACTCCTATTCTCCTTTATTCCCATGTGATCTGACATGTTAGTATTTTTCTTCTTTTGCCTCTTCATTTAGCATATGATAAAATTTTGTTGCAATCTTGCTCTAAAGTTTTTGTCTTATCATTAATTCTATTTGGTTGTGTCATACCTACCCAAGTTATTGTTAAAAATTTTGACAACATAACAACACGCAAGCACGCACGTGCACGTGCACACACAAGATGATTGGTAAGATAATTGCATCTCTGTTTGTGGGAGTATCTTGTTCCAAACCCTCAATTATGACCTTGTTTTGAGTTACAATAATAGAATAAAACATAATAGCAAACAAACTAAGAAAATAGAGCTAAAGAGAATACTTTTTCTTACTTTTTTTTCTTCTCTAATACAAGCTTTATTTTTCTTCTTTTTTCACCTTCTTTCAAAAGAAAGCCAAAGCACTTATTTATAGTAGCACACGAAGAGATGTTTTAATCATTTTACATGCATTGGATAATTGTTTTCCATATGGGCCACTCCAAGCTGGGTTGGTACACGTACCAAGCAAACATGACTCTCATGTTCTCTATTGCACACCCAATATGTTGCACGAGCTGTTTTTTCACACACATGAACAGTGCCGTGCGGGTATGCTTTGCTACATTGACCTGTGAAAGAGTGTGACTGCAATCATTGCACATGCCACGGGTGCCCTTGTTGTGTTTGTTGTTTCTCAATGCGTATAATGATTAGTTTTTCCTAATTTTCATCACACAAAAATCATTTTTTCTTCAAGATATCAATACCAAATGGTACAATTTCTTACTGGACTTGAAAATCCCTTGATCATAACAAAATTAACTATTTTAATGTCTCCCAAAATGATCAAAACATCTCTACATACTTCAAATTACAAATATCATATACTCAAAAATATAAATTCATTGTATTATATATCACTTATACAAAAATAAAGATTCAAATCATTATAAGTTAGCAAAGACTTACATATTAACATTTAAATTATTTGTTTGATTTATTGTACAATCAAACAAAATCAATTTAACTTGAAATTTAGAGGAGTTGGTACATCACTTTAAACAACTTTCATTTTGAAAATTTTTTTAGATTATAAGCCTATTTCAAAGTTTAATCATCGTAACTCTAACTCGTTCTATATCCCAAATTTCCTAGATTCCTTCTTGTTTACAACCACCAACTCTACTTTCTACTTTCACGATTGCCACTCCCAATAGTGTAAAAATGTGGAATCCCTCATTCCTTAACCTATATCGTTTTTAGTTACTCTATAAAGAAACTTGTTTTCTCTAATACTCTATCTTTATAAGAAAATTTTGCCCTCAACTTTGTAAGAAAAGTTAGCTCTCCTTGATGCAAATAACTTTTACTCTCATTTTATCTCTTATGATATATCATGTGTGAATTGTATTTCAACATTTCTATTTGCATTGAGTCGTTAACATTAACATTAATAACATAATACATAAACATGATAAGAACATATAAATTACTTTCCTCATATGAGTGGATAAATCTCTACCTCAAATGAGATGCATGCATTTCCAACAATGTGATGACATGCGGCATTGCTAACCCATCCCTAAGACTAGCTTGAAGTACAAAACCAACCTCAGAATTGTTTGCTTAGTAATCTCAAAACTCCTTTAAACAATAAATAAAAAAAATCCAAAAGGAAACACTTATTTTAAAAATTAGGGAAATGCTTCAAACCTTAATCTACCACCTAAACATATTTTGATTTTATCTAAATTTCATAATGAATGTTCTTAAGTTAAACTTCTCTAACTTTATGTCAATTCAAAACTTTTATTTGTAAAATTTATAAATCATAAAAATGACCCTAAATTAAGTTTTGAACTGCCCTATCTTGCTTTTAAATTACTAAAATTAAACTGCTACTTTCCAGCATTACGATGTCTTTTTAATAAAGAATTCTTTTTTATTTCTACATGTTTTCCCACTTATTTATATTTTCTTTTTTATATTATTATTTTATAATGTTCAAAGGTATTTTTGTCTTTATATTTTTATTAGGGCTTATATTTGTATCTATTGAAGCATTACAAATAAACAGAAAATAGGAAAGCTAATTTTGAAAAACAATTTGAGAAATATGAAGATTTCTTGTGGTGTATAAATGCAAAAAAGGAAAGCATAGGCTAGTCTTCTCTCATCCTATGTTGTGATATAGAATTATTTTATCTGATTACAATTTGAATTTATCCCATTCATCGTCGTTGCTTTCTTGTCATTTTCATCATATACCTATGTTCCAATCATTTTCAACAATCCTAGCATTATTGTTAGAATCATGTCATCCAATAGCTATCGACAAGACCTACGTTGTGGTCCCAACCACAAATTCTTCCTTCAGTCGTACCTGGCATCCTAAATTTGATAGATTGGATCCATTTTCTCCCAATGACTCGATATCACCTTGTCAATGGGCACCATCAAACTTTCCACTATCACTTACCTCTGCCACAACCCAATACCACAACAAAATTTTTGCATCAACTTTAGTATCAGAGCCATATTCAAATCAAGATCAAGACTAATGATATTATACTTCATTTTTCATCATAAAAGTTTACTCCCCTTCTAACATATCATTTAATTTAAACCATCAAAAGCATGCAACCACTAGCATATGTAACCACATCGCATGAGTTCAAGCCCGGCGCCTCCCATGTGATGTGCGCGCCGATCTGGGTACGGTTCCCTGGCTTGCCCCTGATCTACTGGGATGTGGACAACCTCTTGCGCATTGCGAAGGCTATTGGAGATCCATTCCTTCTTGACGGGTGGACGGCGGCTATGGAGAGATCGTCCTTTGCTCGAATCTGTGTACGTACTGACCTTTCCAAACCCTTGAAGCCGGGCGTTTGGCTCAAGGGGGACTATGGGAGAACCTACCAAAGTTTCGAATATGAGGGGCTGCCGAGGATTTGCTTCTCGTGCGGCCATGTGGGCCATTTAGCCAGCCACTGCAACGTGCAGCTGACGAAGGGGACGACTCAGTCTGGTGACGGCGAATGCTCTGATATGAGTGGGAACAGGGGCCAAAAAGAAGGAGGAGAGGACCATCACGAGGTTACGGAAGAGGCGCTTGGATTAGGGCCTTGGATGTTAGTTCTACAGAGACGGAGGAAAACGGGTGCTAATGCTCGGAGGGGCCCGGTGGCCATGGCCAGCCATGGTCCCAGGGAAGATGGCAAACGTTCGCGAGGGCGGGAACACGTCGGCTCGTCCAGGGGTGCTAGCCGTCCCTCGAGGGAAGGCGGGAGGAGTAGACCCAGACGGGGCTCACCATCTAGGAGCCGCGCTCCACAGTTGGTGTGCTCGGGAGATCAGGGCCTGGCGGCGGGTGATGCGGAGCGGGGTGCCCGTGGGGGCGGAGACAGGGGAAAGTTTCCCGTGTCTATGGCGGCTCGAGAAAAGGACACGCCCACGGGCTTGGGCGGCAGCACGGCTTAAAAGGACGGGACAAGGCTGCGCTTCGTGGGGCTGTTGCATGGCTACAGATTCTGGTTCTATCTAAATTACCATCTATGAATGTTATAGTGTGGAATATCAGGGGCGTCAAGAAGAAGAAGTCCAGGGGCTATCTTCGCAGGCTGGTCCGTGAGCGTAACGTCGCTGTGGTGGCGTTGATGGAGACTAAAGCGCGGCTGTTTTCAAGACAAGAAGTTGATTGGCTCCTGGGGAGAGGCTAGGAGTTTGAGGCCTACCCCTCGGAGGGTTTATCTGCTGGGTTTGTTATTTTGTGGAGGAAGGAGGTGGACCTTAAGGTGACAGGGGCATCTTCTCATGCAATGGCTTGCACAGTCAAAATCCTTCTTGACGGTACAATTACTTGCTTCTTTGTTTATGGCCCCAAACTTCACCATATGCGTCGGGCCGTTTGGGATGCTGTCCGGAACTCCTGCGGTGGTGACGAACCTCTCCTTGTTGCTGGAGATTTCAATTTAGTCTTGGCACCGGAGGAAAAGCGAGGTGGGCGGCGCTTCATTTATGGCAGGGATCAGCAGGACCTAGAGGACCTGATGCAGGAGCTCCAACTGGTTGATTTGGGTTTTTCCGACAACAGGTTTACTTGGAGCAATAGGAAGCAGGGGGGTGCACGCATCCTCGAGCGTCTGGACCGGGCTCTTATGAACTCAGCTGGGTTGCTTGCTTTTCCTGGTTGTTCGGTGCATCACCTTAGCAGGTTGGGTTCGGATCACTGTCCGATGCTAATTAAGTTGGGAGGGGAGGATCACTGGCAGCATTCTAGTAGGCCTCTTTTCGACAGTGTGTGGCTGGATTTCCCCCAATCCTTCCAGGTGGTGGAAAAGGCTTGGAGGAGAAATGCTAAGGGCGACTGTATGGAGATTGTGACGACAAAATTTAAGCGCGCGCTGTTGGCATTGCGCAGATGGAGCCGTGAGGAGGTGGGGAATATTTGTGATCGGAACAGGGAGTTGGAACGGGACATCGACGAGCTTCAAAAAAGGGAGTCTAGCGGGGGTCTGTCGGAGGAGGACCACAAGAGGCTTGGGAATATGGTTGCGGCCTTTCACCGGGGTTGTGCTCACGAAGAACAGTGGTGGTGGCAGCGCGCCAAGGTACACTGGGCGCAGCTTGGTGATTGCAACTCGAAGTTCTTCCACATTGCTGCCTCGGCTCGGAAAAGGCAGAATCGCATTACCTACTTGAGGGATGATGACAGCAACATTGTGGACTCTCCCGACAGCATTAGGCGACTTGTTTTGGCCCATTTCGAACAGAAATGGGGCGATGGAAACCAGACGCCCCTTCCCCCAATTACCTCGCTTCCGGGATCCATTAGCGATGAGTTGGGTTCGCACCTTTGCCGCAGGGTTACGGAAGAAGAGATCTTGGTGGCTATGAGGGGTATCAAAAGGAATCGCGCCCCGGGTATTGACGGTATCACAATGGACTTCGTTAATGGCTATTGGAACATTACGCAGCGGGATGTTGTTAATGCTGTGTTTGCTTTTTTTGAGGAGCACAGACTTCCAGAGGGCTGGAAGGACACCCTTGTGGTCCTTATTCCGAAGAAACAGGGTGCTTGCCGGCCAGAGCATTTCCGGCCAATCAGCTTATGCAATACAATCTATAAATTGGTGGCTCGAATCCTTGTTGGCAGATTGAAATCGCTGCTGCCCAGTCTTATTTCGCAGGAACAGGGGGCTTTTGTCCCCGGGAGGAGCATCTCGGATAACATAAACATAGCCCAGGAGATGGCAGCGAGGATGCGCTCCTGCACCGCTGCCTCCGGCCTTATGGTAGTGAAAGTCGACATGGAGCAGGCCTATGATAAGGTTCGATGGGACTTTCTGCTTGAGGTTATGAAGGCAATGCGCTTCCCTGCTACTTGGTGCGAATGGATCACAGCGTGTATTTCAAATCCAAGGTTTGCTGTTCTCATTAATGGAGCGCGGCTGTGGTGGCGCGTCGGGGCCTCCGGCAGGGCTGCCCTCTTTCTCCCTTCCTCTTTGTGATGGCTATGGAATATCTTTCGTGCCTGATGCGGGAATATGAATCCCGGCAGTTGCTTGGCTTCAGACCGGGGATGCACGCGCCGCGTGTTTCCCACCTGCTGTTTGCGGACGACGTGTTGGTGTTCGCTCCTGCATCAAGGGAGGCTGCTAGCGCCGTTTGTCGCATTTTGCGGGCCTTCGGGGACAGCGCTAGCTTGAAGGTTAATTTCTCCAAGTCAAATGTTTACTTCAGCAATAAATTCAGTAAAAAGAAGTCTTGCCTCATCTCCCGGAAGCTCGGCATGGAGCTCGGCAGGACCCTGACGTACCTGGGGGTTCCAATTAGTGCGCGGCGTCTAACCAAACACGATCTTAGCTTCCTCGTCCAAAGGATCGACTCTACGGTGATTAGCTGGCGCGCCCGGGTGCTGTCGCTTGCGGGCAGGGCGGTGCTGGCGTCCTCTGTTTTATGTCATCCCCAATCACACCTTGCGGCACTGTATGGTGCCGGCGGGGGTTATTGCAGACATTGAGCGACGCATTAGACAATTCCTTTGGGGTGGCACGAGCAACGCGCCGGTGCTGCACTACGCGTCTTGGGACCGCGTGACGTTGCCGAAGGCGGACGGAGGGCTTAGCCTGCGGGATCTTCGCATTTGGGACCAGGCATTGCAGATGGGGAACTGTAAGCACATTCTGGGTCGAGATGCGGGCTTATGGACAGATATCATGAGGAGGAAGTATGGGTTCAATGACTCGTTGATGAAGGTACCCCGGAAGGCCTCAGCTATGTGCAAAATGATCATGGAAGCAATGCCGGTGGCGATTTCGTGCTTCGTGTGGCGCATTGGCGACGGCCGGAGGGTGAGGTTTGCGGATGATAATTGGCTCGGCGTCCTCCCTATCAGCCGCTGGCCAACGTTCATTAACACGCTCGTTTGCTGGCCTGATAGTGTTGCTGAGTGCATCAGGGCTGACGGCGTCTGGGACGTTGAGGCGATCTCCAACTGGGCGGGCACGGAGCTCATTGACAGAATTATGCATCTTCCGCGTGCTCGGGATTTCCAAGACATCTTGCTCCAAACGCACACCGAGATGGCTAAGGCTCACTCCGGCCGGATCTATGCGCAGATCAAGTGCAGCGAGAGGTCTTCCGTAAAGGGTGGTGGCCGGAGCCCTGAAGAAATTATGGGGAGAATCTGGAAATTAAAGGTGTTGCCGAGAGTCCGGGTTTTCCTTTGGTGGGCGGCCGGCGACTTTCTGCCAACGGCGACGTGGATGGCTCGTCGGGGAATCGGCCGGGATTCCTCGTGTCCCTTTGGCTGCACGGAGGCGGAATCCCTACAGCACGCGCTGTGGGATTGCCCGCGTGCCTGTGACATGTGGGCGACCAGCCATGCACAGCACGTGCTGCTGGAGCTGGGTTGGCCCACGGGTGCGGCGTCCGGGTTCTGTCCTTTGGAGAGGCTTTTCCGGCTCATGGGGTCTCCGGCTGTGCGGCGCGGCGTCGGGATGCATCACGTCGCAATGCTTGCCACGACTATGTACTATATATGGCTGAGGAGAAATGCTTTCAAACACAACTGCCAAGTGCCCACTCCCAGCTCGTTGTCACGGACGATCAGGTTCGAGGTTAACACGGCTCTCAGGAGGCATCTCGTCTATTCATCTCTGTCCAGCGGGAATCCTGGCAGGTCCTCGGATTTGCTCGTTACGCATGGCTGGCTTCCCCCACCAACAGGATGGATTAAAGTCAATTGTGATGCCGCAGTTGGTGACTCCATTACCGGTCTTGGTGTTGTTGTAAGAGACTGCTTGGGTAGACCCCTCATGGTGGCGGGCAAGAGGTTGTTCTCAGTGGCTGTTGACATGATGGAGGTCCAGGCTATTCTCTTGACTTTCGACCTTCTTAGGGGATCCCTTTCCCAGTATCATGCCGTGGAGATTCAGTCTGATTTGATGAATGCACTTCAGGTGGCTCGGGAGATGGTTACCGACCCCAATAAGGAGGGGGTGTTGGCTGTTACTCTGCAGTTTGTTAGGGAGATGGAGGCTCTCCGGTTCTCTCATATCTACAGGGAGGGGAATGCGCCGGCTGACTGGGTTGCCCGTGAGGCTTGTCTTAATGAGTTTGTTTGGGCTCCTGGGGGATCTCTTCCCCAGTCTCTCCTCAAACTTATGCTGTCTGATTTTTTGTTTGATCCCCCTTCAGGATCTCACTGTAAAACCTGTGTGGCTTGGCCACCTTTTGATATAATGATATATCCTTTAAAAAAAAAAAAAGGTGGAAGAAACCCATGGGATGCATGAACCAATTAATCAAAACAGAGCCATTGGCCAAGATACTAATTCTTGAGGGAATAACAAACAAGCTAAGTTGAGCAGAATACAAAAGTGTATGAAAACGAATCAAACCGAGAGTCTAAACTATGAGATAAGGGTTACAAATTGTATATCAACCCTAAAACTTGAATGTTTAATGTAGGAAAAATATTTATGCATAGTATCCCAATATTTTCTAAGCAAATGTTCCAATGATCTCTCAAGTTTGTCATCCAAACGCATTTGCAACATACACTCATCATATGATCGAGAGAACTTGCACAAATAAAAAAGCTGGAATTTATGATTTCTGTATGCTCAACAAAACTCATAAAAACAAAGAAAGATTTGAGTGTAAGCTACATCTTGCATACAATTCTAATATGCAATTATGTTATACAAAAGAAGAATAGGTGGGGGGGGGGGGGGGGGGGGAGGGAATGCTATCAACACAAAAACAATAGGGACTTCAATTAGATTACAAATCGACCTAAATTTTTCCAACTTAAACAATAAGCCTACTATACAATCAATGAAAAAGAAAAACTCAAGAAAATTTTACATGAACAAAATTCTATGGGTGCAGTTGTTGCCTATTGGAAAAAGTACTCATGGCAACTTCAGAAATATGGGACTCGTGTATGTAACCAAACTTCTCTAGCTCCCTTGCAATCTGGACATTACTGGGTATGAACAGCTCTGCAAAAGCTTTTGCTGCAAATCGTGGCACCATACCAGCTATAAGAATGGCAAGTAAACAGAACCAGAACATCCATGTACCCATAATGTGGAAGATCGCCCTAAAAGGATAAAAATGAATGAGTTAAAAGATGGGACATATAGTTCCTGACAACAGGAATGTCCAGGCACAACAAACACAGATAATGTAGAAGCAAATTCAAACAGTCTATGCAAAAGGAAATTACCAAAATCCCGGTAGGATGGGCAATGCATCTATGATGATGACACATATCAATGTTGCAATGATGCAACCCCATATGGAAGCATGTGTTATCCAATTCCACCTAAAAACATCCATTCCCAAGTGAAGGTTCACCAGGATAACCACTGCAAGGATCCAAAGGTCACCAATGCTGGATCCATCAACTGTACTGTGCCTGTAAGCAATATAAGGGATGAAGAAGATGACCAAACTTTGCCAAACAGAATCCATCATGGTAAGAATGAACAGCTTCAGGTTGTAGCGTTCTTCTCTTTGCCCAGGCACATACAGCTGGGGGTGCTTCAGTAGTGTTTTCCTACTCAAATCCTTGTCAAGTATTCCAACTACTATGGTAGGCAGTGCTGTGTATATTACTGAATACAACACACTGCTCCATTCCGTGATGGCAGTTCCCAAACTGAAAGCTGTAAACAATACATACCTGCAGAAGATTAAGAAGATTTCATTTGCTACAGGGTGAAATGGAAATGCAAGATGTTTGAGGTAGTTGTAAATTCAACTCATGCTAACAAAGTATCGGCACAAGTAAATATTCATAAAAGCAGATCAATTTCAACATTCACAAACCATACATTTGTGAAGATTTTTTTTTCTTTTTATCTTAACTTCCTATGGAAGCTATGTACCAAATTAAAAATAATCATGATAACAACTATAATCAAATTACTTACCAGAAAAGTGTGAAGACGAACACAGAATTTCTGTACAAGTTGTATAAGATCATATATGACATTCTCTGGTAGTTCCAGTGACCATGAACCAATAGAAGGGGTACCAAGAATCTGAATTGGCCCATGGCAAAGTCTGAAGCCATAACAGCTTGCCGTCCTTCCTTACCACTAATGCCTATCCCAACATCAGCCATCTGGATCATTGAAACGTCATTTGCTCCTAAATGGAGCAGAAATTCATAAGTTTACCCCAAGAGATAGACTAGAAGAAAACTTATATTCCTATAAAACAAAAAATTCGTAGCCTTCTTAAAGCATTATTACCATCACCAATGGCAAGCGTCATATCATCTGTTCTGTTCTTGATTAGAGCAACTATCCCAGCCTTCTGCAGTGGAGCCACACGACAGCACAAAACAACATCGCATGATGTTGCTACTTTGAACAGCTGCACCATCCAAGTATGAACAAGGTCAGTACATAGGGTTCACATTATATCACCACAAAAAGTTTGATGTCCTTTATCTCGTACCTCTTCTTCTAGTTCTGTCTCAAGTATGTATACAAGACTGGTACCGTCAATTATCAAAGCCAGAGGAGCCCTAGGAGCATCAGTCCCTACAACACTATTCTCTTCAACCTTTTTAATCATCTCAAGGGCATCTTCTAATCTTTTTTTACATGAATCCTTGGAATTGCTGTTTATTATAATTTGGGTCATCTCTCCTGTAAGGAGCTTGCAAGAATAGCCAATTGAAATGGCAGTTTCCTGCTTATCACCTGTCAGAACCCAAACCTTGATTTCAGCTTGTCTCAAAGATTCTATAGCTTCAGGAACACCTAATTGCAACTTATCTTCAATTCCTGAGGCACCTAATATTCTAATGTTGATTTCTACATTCATTGCAACTGCTTTCAACAAACCTCCCCTTCCAATCAAGGCAGTGTTAGCTTTTTCATAGGAAGAATGCCACTCCTCAAACTCATTTCTGCTCAGTTCCCGCACGCCAATGACCAAAGTTCTCAAACCCAGTGATGAATAGGCATGAAGGTGCGACTTGGTTGCTTCAACTATTTGTACATTCATCTTCTTGTCTGTAACTCCAAGCATCGAATTGTCTGCACCTTTCACAAAAACCTTGACAGTTTTATCAGGAAAGCCCACTATAACTGACATCCTCTTCCGATCGCTGTCAAACTCATGAAGACCCAATATGTCAAACCTGCATCCACCGTAACGTAATGTCCAAATTAAAAAATTATGGAAAATATCAAAAGGGATAATTTCTTAAGAAGCGCATTACAAGAGAACCTACTGCATACGCAATGCATGTCCATTTCTCACCAAATCCTTTTATTTATTTATTTTTTAATTTCGCCTTTGTTACTGCTCCTCTAACCCTAGATATTAAAATGCAGGGTTCGTAAGCATATCGTGGCATGGCCCATGGTCAAGGAAGGTTAGAACTATATCTGGATTCATACAATTTCCAATAATGGAACATGATCTCATAAAGTGTATACTATACCTTCACTTTTTTAAACACTATCTAGAGATTTTTTTTTTTTTTTTTTTTTTTTTTTTTTTTTTGGTCATTGATGATAATCGAAGCTTTGGTTTGCATACCTCTGCCTTTGGCCTAGGGCATCAATGACAATGTGGCCGGAGGTTCGTTCGATGAGCACGAAGCCGTATGCCGCGGCGGCGTAGACCAGTGCCTGCTCGTCCGGTGACTCGCCCTGGTAGTCGATTAGCCTCACTTCAGGATCGTCGGTTTCGGTCACTATCGGCACGATGGTGTTGCAGGTCGCTAAAGCCAGGAAGAAATACCAAGCTTTATCCCCTTCCTCCGTTCCCTTTCCATTCCTCAACAACTCGAGCAGCTCGTTATCAGTCTTCACGCCCATCTTTGGTCTCCAGACTTGACCATCCACTGAACAAAATGCATGTGAACTAATTTTTAAAAGTTATTTAAATAAAACTATTTTTAAAAACATTTTTTAAATATTTTTTAAATATGGCCTTTTCTTGCGGTCAATGACGCATGTGGATGATCAAAGTCCAAGTCTTCTATTGCTGGCGGATAACTTATTCAACAAAAAACAACTTACGTATAACGGATATGCCTTCTTCTCCGGCGACGGTTGTGCGGTCGCTGCCGCTCCAATCCCGTCCGGCGATGCTGCAGCAGCGAAACTCCATCTTGTTCTCCGTCAAAGTCCCTGTTTTATCGGAGAACACGTACTTGATCTGACCCAAGTCTTCATTGATGTTGAGAGCCCTGCACTGAAATCTCTTACCACTCTCTTTATCAAACATGTCATCATCCTGAATCATGAAGAAGGCCTGCCCTAATCTCACGAGCTCCATGGAAATGTAGAGCGCGATCGGTATCATGACCTGAAACAGGAGCACCGCCATGAAGAAGGTGAACACGATCTGCCACCCAATCCCGTAGTATTCGTACTTTTCGACGTCCTTGTCGGAAAAATCGCTTTTTCTGTAGTATGGGATGTCATCTAGTTCGTCGCGATGGCGGCCGAGCCACGCGCCTGCGAGGACGGTGACGGTGGCGCAGAGGGCAAAGAGGGCCACTGCAAGGATGATGATCTCCCTGTTCATGTGGGTTTCGAGGCGGCTACGCTTCGATGGCGCGCCGGAGCTGTTGAGCATGACCTTGGTCTCTTTCCCGGTGTAAACGGCGACGCCGACGACCCAAGCCGTGTTCTTTAGCTCGCATCCGCGGAGGATGATGTTGGAAGGGCCGAGAGAGACGCGCTGCTGCCTGCCCTCGAGCTCGACGTTCGCATGGAAGCCGTATATGTTGCGGCTGGGCTTCTCGCAGCGGATGGTGGCCAAGAGCGATTCCGGCGGGATGGATAGAGTCTCCTGCTTGGCATAGCGAGTTTTCAGATTGGACTCGCCGTCGAGGTTTATGGTCTGCACGTGGGCCACGCCCGTCGGGTCGCTGGTGGCAAGGAGAACAAGGTCGCAGGGGATCGTCTCGTTGGAGTGAATCTTAAGGAGCTCTCCGACGCGAATGTCCTTCCATGGTTTGGGGAGGAAGTCGCCGTTGGCGGATAATACGGACGCAGGGCGGGAATTCTCCGTGCGGTCGGAGCGGTGGCGGCGGTAATCCTCGTAAGCGTCCTTAACAGCAGTAACACCGAGGACGAAGGCGAGCGGGAGTATCGAGGCAGCAGGGGAGAAGACACCCATCTGGGGAATCTGGTTGATGCCGGCGAGGACGAGGAAGTAGATATAGGCGACGCGGTGGAACTGCTCGAAGAGGTTTTTCGGCAGGAAGGTGAGGGGGGAATACTTCGTGGTGCGAATCGAGTTGTTGGGATAGCGAATCGGCGAGTTGCTCCGATCAGCGTCGTTCACATACACCAATCGAGCATCAGCATCGCTGATCTCCTTCTGCGAAGCGGCCAAACCGCCGGATTCCGATCTCCGGGAGCTGTACCGAACCGGCGGCTGCTGCCTCGAACCAGAGTGGGACAAGGAGGCATTGGAGCTGGACCGGACCTCGGAGTCGAACTGCATGTTCTCTCCGGCCGAGTTCCGCGAGTCAAAAGGCGCGGTTTTGCGGCGAGAGGAGGATGATGATCGTCGAATTGGAGCTGGTTCGGGGACAGGAAGCACATGGGAGGCATCGGTAGTCCCCGGAGTCTTGGGCGACGGAATCAGTAGAGGCCGGTCGGAGGACATGGCCAGCGCGACGCTGAGATCTCTGTTTGCATTACCAACACAAAGGGGCTTTTGTGTCGAACCAGAAAACCTGTGGAGGCGGAGGAAAAGTCAACATTTGGACTCGCAATGGAGGGAAAAGAAGCGTTCCTTTGCTTCTAGATACGTGGTTAGGACTTTGGGTCCAACTTTGCCTGATGTAGGTCATATCTTTTTTTTTTTTTTTTCTTATTAAATAAAATGGTTTTTTTTTATAAAAACATTTTATTTGTTATTTTATTAATGGTTTATTACGTCATAAATCGTAATAATTACTTTTTCTATAATGCATGAGCTATTAAGATTAGTTAGCAGCCTTGGATTTGGGAGGGCTTGCGTTCTTTAATTGAAGGGAAGGTTCCCATTAATCATGTGTTTATGATCTCGAATTTCAAATAAAAAAATAAAAATCATTTTTGCCAAGAATCACTTTTGACACTTCCAAATTATTATTGTTATATTTTGTATTTTTCATATTACTAATATTAAATTTTGTCTATTATTTATTCATGATATTATATAACTTTTGGATATACCCAATTTGGGTCACATGTTAATTAGGTTATCTTGGATTAATTTAGTTTCATACAAGTGAAATTTTCAAACAAGTCATTTATTGTGTTATCCTTATTGAACAATTAGCTTAAATGATCATAAGATATTAGTCGTTATTTTGTCATGTTTTGAAGTTTTTTTCAAACATGTTCTTGTTGATATTACTTTAACAAAAGATTCTAAACTAATAATATTTTGACATTCTAAATAATTTATTCTTAATTTCAAGTTTGATTATTATGATTTTAAGTTCTAAATTGAGATTTTAGAACACTTATAACGAACTATTTGTGCATTAAACCAAGAATGTTTTATTTACATGTAACAAAGGAGTTTAATAATATGAAACTTAACAATAAACATTAGAAGATATCTTAATCTTTTTAAGAGGTAGATGAGAAATTATGTTTTAAAAGCATAGTCATTTTAATGAATGTCCAAGTTTTGTGTATTATTTGTAATGATTATTCAATATGCAAATGATTTATATTGATCGATATATTTAAGTTAATTTTCTTAACTATCTATGAATACAATAGATTATAACAAATATACGACAAATCAAATTATAAAAATATGCAAATATTGCATGTGAACTACTATAAAATACCATAATCATATTTTTTTAAAATAAAAAAAGTTGTAGCAAGAATTAATCTTTATCTTATTAAAACACATTAGTTTTAGTTTTGTTCATAACAAAGTAATATTTTTTTGATAAAAGATATATGATTATTGTGTTATAAAGTATTATAATATCATTATAATTAATAATGTTGTCTTTATCAACAATCATAAATTGCACATATTCAATGATACTAAAAAACATATATAAATTAATTACAATAATCTATTTTAATAATAACTGATATATTAGATGCTAGTATGATTAGATACGAAGGTCGCTGTAAAAAGCATTCGAGCTTTAATGTATAATTAATATAACTTAGACAATAAGTTTAAAATTTTTTATTATTTGATGTTTATCTAAGTGTATATTAAATTTAACTTTATCTTGCATTGTATAACTCATTTTCATAAAAAACATTATAGCTATTAAGTGATTTGATATAGATCAAAGTGGTATGACTAGCCATTATGATCTAGTAGCACTAGGAAAGGTAGCATGGTCGATGTGTTGCAATAGAGTTGAAAAAGCATAATAGTATGTGGTAATGATTTGATAAAGCCATCAAATTGGTGACATTATGAAAGATGATTATTCTAAAATAAATAATAAAAATAGTAAAATTAGAAAAAGCAATTTGATTGATAATAACAATAATAGTTCTATTAAAGTTATCAGTATAACATGACATAATAGAGTTGATAAGGGTGATGGTCAAAATGACAACATAGTTGAAGATAAATAACGATTCTCTAATGGTTCGTCAAAGGATAAGACTAACAAAATAACTTATGTTTAAAAAGTCAAAACAGTAAGAGTAACAAAACCAAAAGTGATGCTCTCAGTAGAACAAACGAGAAATTATTATTTAAGTTATTTCTACACTAGGATTATTAATTATTCGAGTTGATGTTGATCTTATTTAATTATTTTATAGTACTTGATTCAATATTGATTAGTTTGAAACTACAAATAGATTTATTTTTTAATTTTTAATTAGATTCTCGATCATTAATATGTTTACAAATATACTTATATTAAGTATAAAATATAATATTCTTTTAAATTTATTCATCTATATTTATAATCTATAATTATACATATATGCATGCACATATAAATATTCGTCACTCAATTGAGATGATAAGAAGATAATATCATAATATGGATTATTTGTGACATATTGTTGTTATAATTATTAAAGAATTTAATAAAACTATTAAAAAAATTTTGTTTATTATTTTATAATAAAATATTCGACAAAAGGTGCAAATAACATTTATTTCTCTTAATTGGTGTCCATCCAATGCTTTATTATATAGAAGGCAATAATGGCTTGGACCATTGGGCTGGATGATTAACTTTACATGTTGCCTTATCTCAAACAAGTTAGTAATCATGTTGTTTTTAAATGGGCCGTATTATATCCTTAAGGAATTCAATCAAATCAAATTTATACAAGCATCACACGAGCCATATTATATATATATATATATATATATATATATATATATATATATATATATATATATATATATATATATATATATATATATATATTTATATTTTGTTTGTAACCATTATTTAAGTTTTTAATATTTTTTTTCAAACAAAAATATCTAAAACTCTACAAATATTTTCTTTTATTCACATAATACTTTTGTTTGAATTTTTTTTCAAAAGTAAAAGAAAATTTCAAAATTCACTTGCCACAAAAAAAATTAAAAGATTTTAAAAATTTTATGAAAATTCTAAATTCAATTCATATCACATAACATTTTTATTCAATTTATAAAGAAAAAAATCATGTGAATTCAGATAGCTTATTTGAGATGATTATTACAATTGAAACATTATGCAATTCAAAATATTATTTATACATAATTATATTTAGTAAATAAGTAACATAATAAATATATTTGAATAATTCAATTTGATTTTTTAGAATATTTAATTTATAAAAATGAAGACACTTATCCACTTTTTTATAACTCAAGAAATCTATATTTAGATGCTATCTCGATTTAATAATTTTATATTGATCAATATAAGTGTTACACTAAAATGTATATTAACATCTTCTAATTATAAACTTACATATGTAACTTTGAAATATTGTACTCTATTGTATAAAGTCGAGTAATTATTTTTTGTGTTCATTTCTTTTAAAAGTTTTCAAAATGTGTTTTCTTGTAAGAGGGATTTTTTTTCTTAACATACACCATTGTGATTACTCGCTATTGTTTTAGTCTTGATCATTACATATTTACTTTTTGTATGTATTAGGCTAGAGCCATATTGAATTATAGGAGACACTATTTCAATATTATATTGCCAAGATGATGTAGAATATATTAAATTAAAAGAATAATTACAAATCATATTTTCTTTGTAAATTAAGAACCAATTAAGACCCAAATTAGAGTCAATTCATAAAAAGAGTTCTAAATAATATTTAAAAAATTTTAAATTGAGTTATTTTTATGGTTTTGTTTTGTTTTATTTTATTAAAAAATTTTATTAAATATTACAGAAATAAAATTTTACTCATTTTATTTTCTATTATATTTTGTTAATATGTTGTATTTAAACACTTATGATGAAATAAAAAGGAGTGTTTTTGTGAGATATGTTTATGCATGATACATTTTCTCTATTTTTTAATTTTTAATGGTAATCTATAATAGAAAATCATGGCATCACTATTGATGTTTGTAATAAGAGAAAAAAATTTATTAACTAATTGTTAAACACTCTATATTATTTTATTGATCATCTTAATTAAATTTTAATCCACTCAGATATTAACATTAATCATAATAGAATATAAATATTAATCATCTTAGTCAATCAACTCATATTTGGCATGACTTGTTAAAAATGAGAAGAATTATCTCACAATAAATGGTGGTAACAAAAGTGTCAACAAGTGGTGGCAAAAAAGATAAGAAAAATAATGAAAAACAATAAAAATTGCTCCCAAATTTAAACAAAGGTAAAAAAAAAACAAAAGAAAATACGAGAATTTTAAAAATTTTGAGAACAATAAGTGGGTCATTGTGGATTTTACTCCAAAAAACAAAAACATGTATTAGAAAATCTAAAAATTGTTAGGCTTGTTAGGTTTAAGCAATTAAATAGATATGATAACTTTAACTTTAAAAGTTATTCACTTTAAAGTTGTGAAAGATCACAAGTTATTACTAGTACTTCTATAAGTTTGAAGTTCTTTGGTAAGGTTAAATTATGAAAAAAAATATGAGTTTCAAAGTATAAATAATTTATATAATTATAACATGGGTAATGGTTTTAAATTCAAAAACAATACATTCTAAGTGTTTTTTTTTTCAAATAAGTAGATGACTGAGGTATAAATAAGATAATGTAAATGTTCAATATGTTAATTTTTGTGTGCTTTCTAAACATGACTAATAATAATGAAATGATAAATGTTCTAATAATTAAAAAAAAGAGCTCCCAAATATGGGATGGGTAGAGATAAATGAAAGAACATATCGGATTACTTGTGTTGATCTTTAGTAATATCTTAGCATTTATTCATCAAATCTAATCAAGTTCGAATAATCTCCTCTTAAGTTAGGATCACTTAATCAAGAAGCATAACCTTAATTATGCAAAACATCCATTGAGCTCCATTCTTTCATTTAGAAAGAAAAAGATTACTAAACTATAGTTATAATGTATTATATAACAAATAGATATTCTTAAGCGACATAAAAAGCATCTAAAAATTACGAGCAAAACGCCGTAAGTGTGGAGCAATTGCCAAGTGTAATCTACTAAATCATACTATATGATATAGTAGAAACTATTTATTGTGATTTAATGAATTACATGAGAAAGTTGGTATAACCTAGTTGCCTAAAATCATAGGTTTGATTGCCAAATCTATCTTGAATATTAATGACCACATGCTACAATTAAATAGTATCATAGATAAATGAAATGATCATAACTAAAAATATAATCACTTAATAATCATTGCAGTATGTATTTAGTTTGCCAGCAAACTATAACATTTGAGAACTCAGATATATCATAGCATCACATTGTTTATCCACAACTTCATATGCATAAAGCATTAACAAAAAAAATACAAACTTATGAATAATCATAAAATATCACTACATTAGGAGCATCCCTTGAAAATAATAAGTGGATTACGATATCTAAAAATCACCTTTAAAGGTTAAAAAAGTTTTAAAACATCACGTAAACTATTTAAAGAGTGAATTATGATTAAATAGTCTATGAGCTTTAATTTGGTGAAATAGTTATGAATGAACTTAATGTTTTAAATACTTATAAATGACATATATATATTCCAAAAGACTTATATAACAAAAAATCTAGTTGTACATAATATGCTATAGATTATTAATTTAAATTAATAGAATTATAATTATATATGTTTTAATATAATAAATTATTTTTTAAGATAAAATATTATTAAATTGATATGATATTGAAAGATGTATCATATTTTTAAATAGAGTAAAAATTTTAATTTGATGTATCATTATAAAATACTCTTAAAAATTTTAACATGTAAAGTTTACAATTTTTTAAGTTCTAGATAATTAATTATAAAATTTTAAAGAAAATAATATTAATATAATTTTTTAAATTATTGGAGAATAATTTTATAAATTAGTATAATAGTTGTTATCTTAGTCAAAGCATAAGAATATTAAAGAGAGTTGGCCAAATTGAGTATTGGTTTGTTTATAGTTATAAAGAGAAAGAAAGAGAGGGGAGAGAGAGAGAGTAGAGAGAGAGAGAGAGAGAGAGTAGAGAGAGAAAGAGTAGAAGGAAGGAGAAAGAAAAAAATTAAAGAAGGGCTTAACCAAAAGAAAAACAAAGAAAGAGAAAGTGTTGAGAACCTTTGAACACTATGCTATAAAAGAATGGCTTGGAACCTAAAAAGAAAAAGAAGAAAGAATACTAAAAGTTGGCTGTGATAAGAGAAAATAGAGGAACAATGGCTACCTAAGATAATGAAAAGACTTAAGGTTATTTTTCTTTATATTTCATTTGAGTTTTATGCAAAAGTTGGAGGGTTCGTTCACGATAAGAGTTATAAAAGTTGTTAAAATTAATTTTGTAGAGTTTGTTGTCGATTGTGAATTGTATGGAAAAAGAATAAAAAGAAGAAAAGAAAGAATAGTGCTACTTGAAATAGATTGTACAATATGTTTTTGTTTATTCAAACTATATTATCAGTTCAAGTCAATTTAAAACAAAAGATCAAATAAGTTTGTTATGGCATCATACAAATGTTAATAAGCTTATCATAAAATGATGACCTTAACTAAATTGTATAATGGATTGTATGTCAATAAGAGTTAGACAAACAATAAGATCATATAAGCATAATGGATTCGATCATATTGTATAATTGTATTAAGTATATTAGAATCAAAATATCAAATCAACCTCTTAGAGTGTAATATAAGTACCTAAGAGGATCATACTATAAAATGAGTCCTTTTGTATAAGTACTATAATAGGAAACTAATGGGTTAAACCAAAGGAGATGAACTATAGGTATGGTAGGGTTGATCGTATTTTACGATCGAATTTGCAAGATACAAAATAAAGAAGATTTAAAATTTTTGAAATAAACTATTAAAAATAATATTATATATTAATTTATGTATATATATTTTATTGTAGAAAATTTGCAAAAATAAGAGTTCAAAAAAAGAAAATTTCAATCATGATTATCTTATATGATTTTCTAGTCCTCTTGTCTTGGTGTTTAAGCCACTTATCTCTATAAGAGGCTAGTAAATAATCTAATAGGGATTATTAATGCTATAAACAAATTTTATGCTACTTTTGAGTTTTTTTATTATTTGTGAAAATCTTTTATGTTTTTCATCTCTTTGTGAGATTCTAAGTAATATTGCATAACAAGATTTTAGACTCATGATTTTTTGTGAATGGGATTATAACCAATGAAATACTATTTGTTAATGATGTTAAAGACTTTCTTAGATGTAATCTAACAATTTTTTTCTCTTCTTTTTTGTTTTGTTTTTTTTTTTGCCACTACTTTTTGTTATTGTGTTATTTGAAACCTTATCGTTAGCATAATTTGAGTATCACTTTTAGCTTTATTTAAAGTAATTTTTCTTGGGTATTTTGTTCTATTTTTTAAAGAATTTATAGACTATAAGAAATGATCACTCACTTAATCTTGGGTTCTAGTCAAATTTATTGAATTGCAACTTTAAAAAGATTTAAGTTCACATTTTCTCTTTCATAATCTAATTTTTTAAATTATGTTTCTTAATAGATTGTTAACTATCTAATGGTGCTTATAAACCTAGTGAGAAAATCTACTAACTTTTGCATCACTAGATTCAAATCTTATAAAGCAATTAAATTCTTTGGGAATAAAATGGGTGATTAATTAAGTTCAATTCTATAGAAGCTATCCAAAGCTAATCACCCACTTGAGAGCCAACTCCATTTTTGTCTCTCATATTATATTTTCACATGAAGAATAATCTTCACATATTCTTTACTTGCAATCATATTAGTTTCTATTTAACAACTACAAAGCCTCCACCATAACAATTTTTTTAAAAGATTTTTTTTTATTTTATTTTCTTTTCAATCTCAAAAATACTAAAATTTGAACAAAATTGTTTTGAAGTTTTCTTCATTTAAGCAGTCTCCCATGAAAAACAAATTAAGATAGCTAAGAATCCCTAATTAGACATAAGTAAAGTCTGTCAAGAATCACATATTCTTAGATAGAATTAAAAATAATAATTTTTGATAAATATATCATAAATAGTTCGATATAACAATATCATTAGAATCCAAATTCAGATTAACATAATACAAAACGTTAAAACAAAAATCCAAAAATCTTAAATTAATAAATTATTATTTTTTTAAGAAAACCCATATAAGATCATCAATAACATAATAAATCCATAGATATTATATTTCCAAATGAATGAAACAATACAATGACATACAAAACCAATACTCTTTGGATAACATAAGAAAGAATATTTTCTAATATGAATTTAATAATATGAATATTTTCTAAATTCACAAGCCACTCTTAATTAGATCATCATTAAACATCCATAATTATAATTAACATTGTTTCTTGTTTAAGAGAATTACTTATATTATAATGCATATTATTGTCCAAAAACTTGACCCCACCCAAGATTAATCAATTTTAATAGTCCACTTGGAAGAGTTTTTGACGGATTAAGAGGAATTATTCGACTAATGTCACTAATGATTAGATTAGACAGCGTTCAAATCAGGTTAATTAACGATAAGCTACATATTTAACGAGAATAATTAACTAAATAGCTTTGACCGTTGACCGTTTTTGACAACATTTTTTGGCCTTTGGTCAAAAAGAAGACAAAAGCCAGGCATCATCGACATCGTTGGCTTTTCTGGGTGTTAATTAATATTCGCTTCAATCTAGGGAGGATTTATGGTTTATTTAATTGAGATAAAAACAAATAAAATGTTTTTAATTGATTTTTTAAATATTATACTTGTGGATTGATCGGTTTTAAATAAGTTTGTTCTCAAAAAAAAAAATACTTTGATGTTGTGCAAAATAAATTATAATTATATAATTATTGATTTTATTTTCTAATTATGACCTTAAAAGATAATCTAATATTGTTTAAGATAAGTTTTCCCAATGTTAAATTATCAATCAAAACTTTTTGTTTGCATATTGATAACAACCTTGAAGATATATAAATCTCAATTTTTATTATCTATTTATTTATTATTCAGCAATAATATCAAATGAGATATATAAATATAGAAAAGCATTCAATCCAATATAGTTAAGGCAAGTTTAATTGAGCTAAGATGCTTAACCTAATCTCAATATATTAATATACAAAAGAATTCTATACAATATTGTAAAGATAATATAACATATAAGTCATGTAAGTCTCCATACATTTGATGCAAATAATGACTAGAATGTTGATTTTGTTGAAGATTAAAAAAAATTATGAAACTCTTTAGGTCATCATGAATTAAAATTAAAACATTTTATTTATTAATTATAAGAAAAATATTATATTTTTAAAAACATGACTTACAAAATACATTATCTTAACTTTTGCTCAAAATATTTTACTTTATTCCACCCCCAATTGTTGTCTTGAATAAGCAAAACATACACAATCTTTTATTAATCACTATTTGTTTGATTTTTTATTTTTTATGTAATAAGACATTGAAAAAAATTCAAAATAAATTATATGGTATTAATGAAATTAATTTATTTTTTTATTTGAGAACATGTATGATATGTTTCAATTATAAAATTTACAATCAAATTGTGAGAAAATAATTTCTATGCTACATGTTCAAAGAACAGTATCATTATGCTTGCAAGTCCTACAATTAGTTATATAGTTTGAATGACTAATTAGATTTATAATATCATTTTTGGTATAAATTGATGACCTAGAGTCGAGAAAAAGAGAAGATTCTTTTACAAACTCTAAATTCTTATTCGAATTATCATTGTTGACCATTTTTTTTTTTTTTTTTGCTTTCTTTATTATGATAGAATTTTAAGAATTTTAATGTTTTCACTTTGACTGATTGTCCACTAAACTTCTATCATTTTCATCACGATATATTCGATTTTCCTTTTGCAAAAAAGTCCATGATCATATGGAATCGAAACATGATATGCTCCAAAAGGGAATCTTATACTCAAGCAACTGTTAGGCACAATTGCAAAGGTAGAAAAGCCACAAGAAGAATTCAAGTTTCAAGTGTTCACTCACTCTAACACTTGGTTGATTCATTTTAGATGTTTTGGGTAGCAAGAAACCTGGGGTCTATCAGAGCTAGTCACAGTTCAATCTATTCTATCGTATTAAATACTTTAAAATCATGTGAAGTGTTGTAAAAGAAGCTGTAATCCCCTATAATCTTTTGTTCAACTCATTTTTTTCTCAATTTGATAAAGATTTATAACATTATTTAAGTAAAATTAAATTGAGTCCATAAAAACATAAGTTCATGCATGAAAAGAAATGATTATATTGTAATAGTAAGAAAAATTTCTAAATCTGCTTATAATTAAATCATTACATATTTATTATCATTTATTGTTGAATAATATACTAATTAACTATTAATTTTAAAGTAATATTTGTTGTTTATATAATTTAATTTTTTAATATTATTTAAGAATGATAAAATTATGCTTTATCTTCTTAAGCTTTTTTTAATTAAAAATAAAAAGTGAAGCATTATCATTTACATAAAAAATCAGATTTGTTTTCTTTGTATACATAATTTTTTATATTATTTAAGAATGTTAAAATTGTTCATTATTTTTCTTTTTTTTGTTTTATTAATTAGAAAATAAGAATTAAAGCATTATCAAATAACCACTTAAAAACATTTTTAACAAAAAAATTACAAATAATAGAATTTGCAAAAAAAAAAAAAAAAACTCATCAAACAAAGCTCAGGATATTGTTTGCCATAAAAAAGTTAGAACTCAGCTTAATTTTTTTAAATCTATATTATATGAATAAAGCTAAAATTATGATAAAAACATATCATTTTTTAAAATATTTATTTGTAAAAATGTCTTAAACCTTAATATTTACCAAAAAGATCAATTTTTGATCACATGCATTCCACAAATTATACTCAAACCTCAAATCAAACATAACCCAATTTAACACTAAAGCAAACATTTTTTTTTAAAATTTTATTATTTTAATAAAACAATCTTATTTAATTTACCTTGCTCAAAACAAATCTAATCACATAATGGCTAATCAACACAATTATTAATATTTTTAATTAAAAAAAATCTATTTTTGTGATTACTATTGCAGACCATTTGAATTATTTACAAACCCTTAATTAAATCGCATGTTCTGCATGAAAGTTCACCGTTTCACCAACTTGGATCGTCCGCTTAGAACCGCTTTCTTCCTAAACGGATCCAAGAAAGACATCAATCATTGGCTTCATGTAAGTTGAGATGTAATTTTCCTTTAAATCGAGAGCTGGAATCAAACGTGACAACTTCAGGGGTGCAACCATTTATAACAGCATTGATATAAATGCCAACGAGAAAGAGGAGCAGCAAAAGAGAGTTAAAAAAAAAATTAAAAAAAAATGTCTTCACAAGGTACATGAAGGACTGCATGAGTGGTCTGGCAATGCATTGATTTGGTTTCAGATTCATTAAGACTCGCTTCTCATGCTTGACAAATCGGCAGCGTACCTTCGGTTGAGGAGAGAAGGGAGAAGAAATTTTTTAATGGTTTCCTTTGCTTTTGGTGAAGTTAAAACATGAAGGAAGGGCGAGAAGAGACAAGGTGAGGTTCTGTGGATTCTGTCAAGGTGGAGAGAGACAGGGCAGCGAGACAAGCAGCACACTTGAAAAGGGAGGGGAGGTCTCCCAGCCCACACGAGGGGTACGCTTTTGAAGCTCTGCATGGAACAATTCGTCTCAAAGTAAGCGAGGCCGAGGAGGGGATAGAAAAAAAGGAGAGCTTTTTTGGTGTGGATTTTGGGGTGACCTAAGCGAAGCTGTTTCTTTCCTGTCCTTGTGGTTCGCTGGAGGTGCGTCCATTCTCCCAAACCCTTTTTTGCTTCGTCTTCTTCTTCCTATGCTGATGGGTCTGATCTGCTTTTCTAGTAGTCTTTCGCAGATCAACGCAACTCTGAAGGAAAGGTCTTTTTTTTTTTTTTTGTATTTGTTGTTGTTCATGGCCGGTGTGTTTGGTTTTATAGGAGAAGTTCGATTGTTTTTTAGTGGTTTCTTGTGTTAACCATGGAGCTCGCTCCTGTTCCGTTTTCCGATGTGGAGAGGGGTGAGAGAGGGGACGGGTATGGTTTGCCGTCGGAGCCACAGCAAGTGTGGAACTTCGAGGAAGCGAGCGGCGGAGAAGGGTCTTTTGGGAGCGAGAAGAATGCACCGAGGGAGGAGCACGACGGGGGAGAGCATGACGGTGGGCATTCCAAGCTCTGCGCCAGAGGACACTGGAGGCCAGTGGAGGATGCCAGGCTCCGTGAGCTTGTTGCCCAATACGGTCCTCAGAACTGGAATCTCATCGCCGAGAAGCTTGATGGAAGATCGGGTATTCATTTCGCTGCATTGCAGTTCTTTCTGCTCGATTAGCAGAGAAGAGATGGGTGGGGTTTTGTCTATTTTCTCTTGACGGTTGCTCTGTTTTTGGTTTTGGGTTCAGGAAAGAGCTGCAGGTTGAGATGGTTCAACCAGTTGGACCCGAGGATCAACAAGAGGGCTTTCGCCGAGGAGGAAGAAGAAAGGCTTCTCTCTGCTCACAGGCTGTATGGCAACAAGTGGGCTCTTATTGCCAGGCTCTTTCCGGGGAGGACAGATAATGCTGTGAAGAACCACTGGCACGTGATCATGGCGAGAAGGCATAGGGAGAGGTCCAATGCTCACAGAAGGAGGAAACCCTCAAACCCTAGTCCCAATCCTTCATCACCAAACGAAATACATGTGAGAACGGGGGTAAACTGCAGCATGGATGCTTGCAGAGCAGAGTACAGCATCTCAAGAAACAGAGAAGGGCCTCTTCCTTCCTATTCCGACCTCTTCCTTGACAATGCTGATAGAAGCTTCCGCGGGCGTGCTCTCCTTAAAAGACATGGCCCTCCTCTACTTCCAAGGCCATTTGGGCATCTCCAAGATACCCTTCTTTTATACCCCCACGACTCTGTTTCTCAAAGCAGCTCAAGCTTGCGTCCAGTTCGATCTTCTTCGTCTTCGATCTTCTTTTCAGGACATGTAGAGAGGGTTGTGGCCGGAACAAGTTCTTGTTTACATAGATCCTACCGTACAGGCTCCTCTGAGTCGAACACTGAGGTTTCAGCCGCAGAGAGAGTGCCCATCCAGAAAAGGAATGGCTTTCTGCATGTAGAGCCTGATCATGAAAGGGAGAAGAAGAAGATTAGTCTTCCCTTCATCGATTTCCTTGGCGTTGGGGCCACATGAATTGCTTTAGTAGGTGAAGTGATGCATCAAGAACCGATTAGTTTGCCCTTCTTTCACATGTTTTGTTTCTCCGGTGTTTCCCCTTTTCTATGCTCTAATGTAATCGAAAATTTTTCCACCACCATTGAATCCCTGCTCTGCTTCTACATTCAATTCATGATTGTAGTTTCTTTTTCTGCATGAACATAACAATTACCTGCTTACATATGCTACAAGACTGTCGAACTCAATCCTAGTTGAAGGCCATTGAATCGTTTTTTCTATCTGGATTAACAATAAGCCCTGTTTTTCCTCGGTGTGGTCCATTGGCAGCACAAAAAGACTTGTAAATGGGCCATTTGCGACAAAACTCCATGGAATATGACAAATCTTGTCATGAATTTTGCTGCCATTAATGTGACTTGCAACAGTTTTGAGCGTCCTGAACTCTGCATTCCCACTCGTCTCGCCGTTGCCTTTGCTGTGTTGGTCCGTTATTAGACGAACAAACAACATTTCGCATTGCCGTTTTGCGTACCGGCTCAAACCCATGGAGAAGCTTTTGCCCACAAAACAATGTTGAAAACAAACCGTGAAGGGGAAGAGGAAGAGTTGGAAATAAAAGCTCTGCTGTCCCGAAACCCATCACTGTTTTGTTTCGCTCCTTGGTAATGCATCCTTCCAAAGGAAGACCACGGCCTGCAAACAAGCCATCACAAAGCAACATGTGAGTTGCCAACGGTCTCCTGTTGCCTATATATGGCAATTGTAAAAGGAAGGAAGAGAGGGAGAGTAAAGTTCTCCTCTTTTGCTCTCTCCTCCATCGCCTTAGTAACTTCCCCTGTTCTGTGCTGAGGAAGGGTGAAAAGCCTGGGAAGATGCATTTGACAAGAAGGTGAAAAGATGCTCTCCGTTCTGTCATTGCTGACCCCAAGCAACCAAACCATTGAGTTGGCCTCTTGTTTGTTATAGCTACTGCGTTTGCAAAAGTGCGTTCTATTAAACAGCTTTCAATATATATATATATATATATATATATATATATATATATATATATATATATATATATATATATTAAATAATTTTTAGTGGATTAATATGGATTAAATGCTTTGAAGGCCGGTTTTTGGAGCAGGAAATCAACATCAGTTCGTCGACTTTTTTTTAATAAGAAAATGGAAGAAAAGGTATTGATAGATCACAAATGAATTATATATTTATTTATTTACACTAAAATTAAAAACAAACATTTCGACTATACTTTTTATAATTGAAGAGGAATATTTCTTGTAACACAAAAAATATTTTATTATATATTTCATTTCGAGTTTTTTTTAATAATTTAAGATCTATATTTTAAAATTGTTTGCATATCATTATTTTTTAAATTATATCAACATGTATTACTATAAAAATATATAATTCTACACACAAAATTTATTCTAAAAAAATCTAAATATTATTTCATTAATTTTTATTTCAACATTAATCAATGCTTGTAACGTTCTCAATTAAATTATGTAAAAATAATATTTATTTATAGAGCAAGAAATGTGACGGATAATCACCAATTTCAACTTAACAAATTATTTAGGAGCCACTTCATTCGAAATATATTTAATAATCTAGTATTGCATACCAGCTTATTTTAAATTATTTATTATAATTCATAATATTATCTTATCCAATTATCGGGATAATTAAATTACTTGAAAATTCTTCCTCGTGAAGGCTTATCCTTATTAGAAGGTGATCTTTATCTCTAAAGAATGAATACTATTAACTATATAATGTGACAATTTTGTTTTATTTGTATATTAATATGGCTATGTGACAAGAAAAAAATTATTAAGCTTAGAAAAAAAATATTCATGATTATAAAGCTTGGTGAGGTATCATATAAATGTAATAACAAACAACAAAGGAGGTGCGATAGAGAAAATTGGGATTGACATCTGGGATAGCAGAGGTTATAAAGGTGGTCGCATTCCTAGGTATTTATGAAAAAAAAAAAGAGCTCTTTAGAAGATCGAAGAAAGTATGGGATTTACAACTTAGTTATACTATTTACATGCCTCGATAAGTATCTAAGAATTGTGATAATAACATCAAAACTATATGAATTTCATATGATGTTAGACACACAAATGATAGATTATACAATGAGGTTGGTTTTTTTATTTCATTACTTCAACTTTGTATTTTATTTATTGGTTAATTATTTTATTGAGCGAAATATGAAAAATATAATAATTAGTCATTGGATATTTTCTTTCCTACTTAAGAGTAGCAATAAAAATATCGATTTTTGAGTTCAATGTTCGATGAGAGTGATAAAATATTGAGTTGAAATTATTAACTCTCAATAACCCGTCGATCAAATGATTAAACTATATTTATGGTTTCTTTATAACCTGGTCGATGGAACAACTTTTAATGTGATGCATCCACACAATACCACAATGATAGTCATAGTTTTTGTGAAATATGTGCTATTTTGTTTTATGTTAATGTGTTTGTGTGTTGATTATGTATTATGTCACTTCTTCTGATATTTTTTAAATTAATTTTGTATAATTTATTATAAATATTAAATTATGGTATTATAAATATAATTATATATATATTTAGAAATAAATTGGTAGTTTTAAATTTAAATGAGATAAATTAAAATATTAATTTTTTATTATGTCTTGAAAAACATGCAAAGGTGCAAAAAAAGTTTCAAAATTTTAAATTATACATATTTTTAAGACCTTCAGAGGAATCCAATGTTATTTAATTTGCGAAATTTGAAATCTATTTTTTTGAGTTTTTGAAATAAAAAGGTTAATGATCATTTTGACATTTGTGAAGAGTATTATGATAATTTTCAAATTTTACTATTGGATAAATTGGAGTAAATGACACAATGTTCAACCATATGTTGGAAACAAAAGGGATGTGAGAATAAGAATATGAAAAACTAAGAAAAGAGAGAATAAGAGCATCGCTAGTTTTGAGAAGAGTGAAGGAAAAGCTTATTTTTTGTTTAAGAAGATAAGAGGCTACAATTCTTAGGGAATTAAGAAGGAGTGCCAAAAAGTATTACTGGAACAATAATCTAGAAGGAAGGAGGAAGTTATGGTAATTGATGAGAGGAAATCAAGGAAACATGGTGGATTTTGAGGGAATTATTTGGCGATTCTTTGATATCATATATTCTTAGTAAGGATTTTCTTTTGATTTGATTCTTGGAATTAGTTGTTAAGTTTTTGTTAGGAAAATTGAATTTTAGAGAAAAACATAGGGATGAATGTTGTTATCGCATCTGTCCCATGATTTATACATGTGACGTTTGAGAGAACATATCATATGCTAACCCCAAATAAAGATAAGGTTTGGTTTGAGCATAATGTAGAGTTAGTATATCACACACCAAAATTGATGAACAATATATAGATTCTAACATTCTAACATAGCTAAAGTTAATTTAAGAAATATGGAATTTAGCAAATTAAAAAAAGATGAAAATGTGAACATATATTATGATTAGGAATAATAAATATATGGATGTGAAAATTATTATAGGTTTCATTGTGTAGAAAATTCAAAAAGAGACAAACTAAAAAACGAGTGTTCTCGTTAGAATCAAATTAATAAATACAATAATTAAGATGTAAGCATATTATTAATATATTATCTTTTGACATGGTTTATATTTTTGTAGATATTATCATGATTTATAATGCATTTTTTATATTATTCTATTATCTTTCATTACTATTTTGATGTGCATGATATTTGATAATATTTGGATGTTTTATATGCATATATGAGGCTATGATAATAATAAAGATATTTGAGAAAAATAATTAAAAACAAAATAAAAATAAATATATATTATTATGTTAATATGGTACCAAATATTAGTGTTATTATAACATGCTTCATCTATTAATTTATTTATTAAGCTGTTTGAAGTCCCATTTAGTACTTATATCGAACAACATATTGCTACATTACATAGAAAAGGGAATCAGGATAAAGTGAATCATAACTATACTTAGTTATGGATATAGGTTTGAGAGGTTTTGACATATATTAGTATCATGCCTATTATATATCATTATTGATAACATGTTATTATATGTATAGCATATGTGTGATGAGAAATTTTTAATTTATTATATTATGATTTTGTTATAGTTTTGAACACCTCATGTGTATGTTAATAAAAAATGTATTGATATTTTAGTTTTAAAAATTATTATTATACAAGGGAATATTGATCGATAAAAGGAATAATTTTTAAATTTTTTTCATTGTTATTATCTGTTTAGAAATTATTCTCTATTAATGATAATTATATTACTATTGATTGCAGAACGATTATCTTGTTAGTTTTGAATTAAGTTTTAAGCCGAGTGTGCACTCATGTTAGCTTAGGTTTCACTAATAGGATCATGGTCTTTTGTTGATTGACTCAAGTTAGTTTAGATGGCTTCTACAGTCATTAGAATTGTATCATTCTATCATCCAACTACATGAGATGGACAATAACATCTATGGCAACTAACACTTGAAAAACCATATTAAAGGGTAGTAATAAGGCCATCGACGTTCGATAGTTTTTCTATCATGTCGAGTCGTCCCACTTAACAACTAATGTGATTGCTTAGCCACACGGGGCGGACCAACCTAATTACCGCATGTGGTTCAATTGATTAATTAGATATTCATTGTAGTATTTATGACCAAAGATTCATCTCTTTGATTATCTCATCCCACCTCATCCCAACCCCTTATATGTTTGCATCCTAAATGCTATCAAGAATGATTATAGGATTTTAGCTATTATAATGAGTTTTGCACCTTTAAAAAGCATTTGGAAATACAATTTCTCTCCTTTCTTATGAGATGTTCTTGGTGATTCTTACTTGGATTCAAGGCTCATTATTCGTAGAATGAAAATCCAGCTTGGATGTCCTTGTTTGTCTCAAGCTAAGGTTAGCCATTGCAAATTTCTCATTCCTCCTTTTTCTATTCTTCTTATCTACGATTGCTAGTAGTTTGTTTGTGTTTAGATAGCCAACTTTAGAGCCTCAGAAGGATGAATTCTTTTGCTATTTGTGTATCTTAAACTTTGCTCTTAGTAGTTCCTTGATCAAATTACACATTAATAAACTTATTTTGGCTTTTTTTTAAGGTTTTATTGATGCAATGTTGAAGTCCATACAGTTCACTCTATATAAGAACAAGAGGCTATTTAGACTTATTTAGATCTTAATTAATCCACTGAATTATTTAAAAAAAACAAAAAAAAATTCTTTTTGTAAACATCAGAATATTAAATTTGAAATTTCTATTCCATGTCATATCAAGTTTTCTCTTTATCTTTGTTTCAGATGTTTATAACAAAAGTTCATTTTATGGATTGTTATCAATGTTTTCTCCTTACATCACAAATGTTCTTCTTTTTGATTTGAATGTGGAACTTAACTTTGCTATAAACAAGCAGTTGAGAAACATCCTTCAGTTGAATAACATATGAACAAATTTGTTTGTGACTTGTGCATTGAACAAAACAAAGAGTAGAAACGAATAATAACATGCATGAACAAGACAGGTTGATTGAAGATAACTGACAAGTTCAACACACCATATGGAACTTCTTATGAAGAATATAAATGAGAGCAGCTAATTTGTTGCTGCAGCTTGATGTCACAGCAAGAATGCTGTGAACTAATGACAACACTTGCTTCACAGACTGCAGATGTGTACTGGGCAGAGAAAAAGGATCAGAGCTCATGTTAAATGGCCATGGCTTTTAAGGGTTGTTTCAGATTTGTCTGTAAATGGATGGGACCAAACATGAAGAACAGCTACATTGAAGAGATGGTTTAACCCAAAGACATTGTTGAGCAACTATAAAATTGAATTTTTTTTTTTCTTTAAAGTTTTTTTTCACTGTTTTAAACTGTGATAGAATAAGATTAAAGATTGAATTTGAGATAATCATTATTGAATATTAGATTGATTAATAGAAATTCTTAATAACAAGATTGAAATTGCAAAATGATTCAAGTAATTTTTGACATATTGATAAAAGAACAAAGTAGATTTTTTAACATTCTATTAAAATATCAAAATCATATTGGAAAATAAGATTGGAAAATAACAGCTGGGTTTGAATAATGAGGCTGAAAGCAACATCATTTACAAAATATTAATAACGTCCTTTTGAAAATTACCATAGTTAAATAGCTTCTAATTAAGTTTCATGCATGGGGCCCTTTGTATTATGTATGCTATGCCACAATAATTAACATCTAATTATTATCTTCTCTTAAAAAAAATACACCAGCTGCCTTATAAGCCATAACTAAGATCATTCTTCAAACGGTTTTATATCAAAAGTCTACATAATACAATGTTTCAATAGAACATTGGCAAAGAAGTAATGAAAGATAATTAATTAAAAGTATTTGATGTTTTAGTTGTATTTCTTAATATTTTTCAATATAAAAGTCATTAAAGTGGCTTTATATCAAAAGTCTACATGATGCTATAATTGAAACATGACAATTTTGTTTTACATAGATATTGATTGATAGATCATCAATAATAGCACTATAAAACGTGTCACATGATAACACTTGTTTCTTGTACAACTCATTATTTTATTAAGATTTAAATGTATTTATGATGACTAATCACTTGATTGGATATATTTTGAAGTTGTTCATCAATCATATTAAGCATTTGAGAAAGACTTTTGATGATGACTAAAACAATTACGTCATGTAATTGCTAATCTTTTTTAAAATTTTGATAAGTACATAAAAAATTATTAATAGATAAATCATTTTGAAATAATTATGAATATTTTTCTTGCAAAAAATCTAAGTTTCACTTTAGCTTTTTCTTCATTTTATCATTTTCATGTTCAAAATAATTAAAATTTTAACATATGTTTTTTTAACAAAAAAATATTTTTAATAACATAACGAATCATTTTTCATAAACATTTTTTTAAAATTTTTTCCTAAAAGTTATTTCTACATGCTTATAGCATTGGTTTTAGACTGCTAAAGCTTTATGATAATTACATCAACAATTAGTAGTTAAATTATTTCCAAAAGATTATGAATATTTTTCTTGCAAAATCTGAGTTTCACATTAGCTTTTTCTTTATTTTATCATTTTCATACTCAAAATAATTAAAATTTTAACAGATGTTTTTTTATCAAAATCTTTATTTTCAATAACATAAAGAATCATTTTTCATAAACATTTCAAAAAAAAAATTCTAAAATTTATTTCTAAATTCATAATAGATTTGCAAACAATATTTCAGACTATTATGTTAACAATTATAAACAATTAGCAGTCTAAAACGACACAAAAAATGCAAATGTGGCTGCTGGGATTCGAGCCCAGGTCTTCACGGCCACAACGTGAAATTCTTACCACTAAACTACAGCCACAGTTGTGATGTGTGGTCTGTATAATTATTAGATCAATGGTGCCTGATAAATTTCATAACATCTATTTTTATAAAGGGAATGTGTGACTATGGCAATTCTCTGTTTAGATTCATAATAGGTCACTGCTGAATCCTCATATGCCAATGATGATCTAAAAAGAAAGCAACTACCTTTTATACACCAAAGCTCTCGGAGTTTCTTCTTAGTGTTGACCTCGACGATGGGAATGGTACATTAACAGCAGCAAAGAATTGAATGATAACACACGCAGCATTTCATCAAACAGCAAGCATTTGCGTTCTTGGCCAAGGGTAACGTGAATCAGGTGACACTGAATGCTGCAAACAACATTGTTCATAAAAAAAGTTCATTTTTTTTAATGCAAACCACATGAATCCAACAGCTGAGACATGAACGAACTAACTCTTTTCACTTGCAGCATAAAACTTACACACGGTTACTTGCATGAATCAAACAGCAGCAGGCTATAAAAAAAACAAAAAAAAACACTACGCCCAAATCGAACACGGCAAACCAACAAAAACAAACAGGCCATGTTACGTCTAAAACATAAGGGCCCAACTATACAAACGAAGGAAAGATCTGTGGAGAACAAGAAGGAAGGCATGGCCAAGACATCATTTTTTTTTTTTTTGTTTTCGTGTTTTTTGAAATCTCATCCCCCCGCTCCAGCCAACTCCTTGTCTATCGTCTCTGTGGTGGCGAAGCAGAGATCCTTGTTTGCCGCCAAGGACAAAAGCTCCGCCTCCTCCAACCCCCTCGCCGGCCCAAGGCTGCACCTTTCCGTGTTATGCTTCCCCAAGGCATCCTTAAACTTCTTAATCTGCAGGAAGTACACGTCGGTTATACATCAATTTACGCTATGTGAGCTTGCAAAGGTGATGGGACATACCGTGGCATTGGTGCAGCTGAAGCTGCAGAGACGGCCATGGGCTCCCCTGTAAAACCTGAAGAAGGGGAGGACATGGACGTTCAAGCTATAGCACATGGATTTGTGCTCCTCGTAGTTTACTTGCAGGAGGAGGACATCCGGGTTCGTCTCCGCAATTTGACATGTCTGCAACGCCAATTATTCCTTTGGGACCATTTACCCTGATCCCTTATCCAAAAGGACCAAATCGAGAAGGCAAACATGCATACCTTTGGGTGGAGAGCTCTGCAACCTCCGCAACCCGGAGAAAAGAAATTCACGACGACAAGCTTTTCCCCTGCATTCAACAACGAATTCACGAGATCTCTGGCAGAGGTGATTTCCTTCATGTTCGGCTGCAGATCCTTCATCCACCATCTGTTCTTCGACTTTACAAACGAAAGCTCCATCTGCAAAAACAGACATCAATTTTGTAGAAGAAGAAGATTGGAGAGCAGACGACCAAACGATCTGCTACCTTGACGGCATCGGAGTGAAGAGTGCTACTCTTCGGGCATATTTTCGTCTGCGCCTCGATGGGCAGTCTCATGCCGAGGAAATCAGTTTTGCTCGGAGAAGGAAGAGAATGCGTTCGCGAGGGACTGATAGAAAAGGGAGCGAATTGCGCAAGGAATGGGCGTCTCGGAGGAATGTAGCCTGACCGGCTTCCACAATGAGAAAGGAAAGTCCCTCTCCCAAGCGTCTCCGCCATGGATACAAAGATCGAAGCTCTTCCGCTGCGGGAGCTCCGATCTTTGGGTTCGCCCACCGGAGTACCGGGTGGGAAAAGAAAACAAGCGGAAAAGAAAATGGGAAGAAAAATAAGCGGCGAAGCGAAGCCTCGCCACTTCTTACGCCCAATATCGAGCGAAACTTACCTGGCGTATTTGCCTTTTCCCTCCATCCACATCTCGTCCGTCCATGTTTTCTGTCGTTCGCGTAGCAGCGCGAAGTTCGCAAACGGACGGTAGATAGGAAACCTACGTGGTAAATCACCTTCCTGTCACGTGGACCAGTTATGCAATGGACATTCTTGAAAAAAAGAGCTAACGCACCGTTGTCACGCTGAGGCATCAACCAACGTCGCAGGTTTTCTTGTTCGGTACAGGCATCGATGGAACGGATCCAACGCCAGCGAATTATTCAATTTTTAGTAATAAATAAAGCAATAAATTATCTTTAAAAAAATTAATAATAATTGACACTCCAAGTTCAAAAAAAGCGGCGGGTTCGTTTCACGTGCTCTCATCGAAGACGAAAACATTTTCCATGATGTAATTTTATGAATAAAAAAACAATTTTAATCATTTACAAGGAGTTAAAACTACATTAAAATATTTATAATAATTTTAGAACATAAGAGAATCCATGTCTTCAAACTCTGCAGTGGTGTCTTCCCGTTTTGACATCCATGCAACCACTGTAGCAACAAAAAGATCACTTAATTACAGCAGTAAACCCCAGCAGAAATACATCTTTAAAGAAAAGAAAGGCAGGTCATCGACATCATATAATTATTTGCCGACAGTTTTATTTATATGTTTCGGCCCACAATAATGACAGCTTTATGTTACTTTTTCTTGAATCAAAGAAAAAAATGCACAAATCTACAGCTTCAGAAAAGATTAAAGATGAAGGATTACCACATTTATCTTTGATCAACCATATGGATGTGGTGAACTTCTTGTGAATTTTGGTCCACTCAATAGTTTCTGCTTGAATATTGTTCGAAGAAGCTTGAAAGTTTGTAATGTCATGAAGGGCTTGAACAAGAATGAAGAAGATGCCTGGTAAACAGCCAATAAAAGAAGCTTTTTCCAGCTTTTTTTAAAGGAACATTCTTAGTTTCCTTTGCCTGCTGAAGGATTCCGGCCAAACTGGATGATAATTGGTTTGCCTTTGAACAGATATCCATTGACTAAATTCTGCATGCATGTAAAAACTAGAAAGCTTAGTGAGTACCAACTAGAAAACTGATCAATTTGATGAAAAAAAATCATCTTTATGTAAAAATGTTGCAAATGCTGCCAAATCCCAACATACGATCAAAGAACATGTATCACAAATGTCATAAATTTACTCGGTTCATTTGATAACTCAAATAACATTAACATTCATACACAATGTCTCAATCTTAGAGGTGTTTTCCATTTATCATCTTCTCGCACCCGAATCGAGCGATAACTACGGTTAAAGCCAACATTCAAAAGAGATGATTCCAAAGATCATGTCGAGTAGATCATCCAACTCTGAACATAAGAAATTATTACTAAATTGTGATCTTATTTATGACCTGACTGGTCGCATACATCCTCCAACTGTATGAACTCTTCCAAACAAATTAGTTCCTGAGCAATTCCTACATTTGCCTATATAACTCAGCATACTCAATTAGAATCATCCAAAGATGTGATAAATTAAGAATGACCACAGCACAAGGTTTATAACATGCAAAATACAACTCGATGATAACTCATCCTACAACTCATAGCATGCATTTTGGCACTCCAACAACTCTCTCTCAAAGTCTCAAACACACCACCTAACTCCATTCTCAAGTCTCTAACCACCAAGGTATGCGCTACCTCTCTTTCTAAGCTTGCATGCTAAAATTGATGATGACTCAAGAAATGTAATGACTTCTTTTCTAATGAAGGCCAAAGAGTCCTTTTGCTTTGCCAACTTCAAAATAATCCCCCTTCTCTTTTATTTAAATGCACAAGTGTTTGACCAACCATAATAAATAATTCTAAAAGTCAAAGAGCAAAGGTCGGCTCATTAGAAAATGAGTAACGTTAACAGGAAAGGCACCGTACTATATCCGATTAAAATGCTAATCTAACTAGATCAATGCACAATAATAACTAGAATAGAAGTCTTATCTACCCAAGTAATAAGATACGATTAAGATGTCGGCGCTGCATGCATTCATTTTCTTGCTGTCTATGTGCCAATAGAATGAAATTAACAACAACACAAATTTCCAACCCATTACCCAGGAGGCACAACTAAGACCTTCATCCACAGGTCTACAATGTGCTCGATCATCTTCTAAACATGATTAACTAGTTTGCATATTGTTGAGTCTTTATTTTCACACTTAATTTCTGTCATTTGGATTTTATGCATTCTTATGTGCAAAAGGATGCCCATTGAGAGTCATGTATAGATCTATATATTTGGATGGGCATAAACACCAACAAGTTATATAGAAGGTTCAAATGTTTGGTGAACTCAGTCTACAGAATATACAACATTCTCCACGCCACTTGACATGCTCTAAGGCACGCCAAAGTCAGACATCAACACATCCAATTTCAGTTCAACATGTACGATTCCACATTTGGGTGCACCCTACCATGCCCATTCAATATTAAAAAAGGAATTGTGTTAGTAGTGTTCTTGCACATGCATTAACATAAAGAAAAAGTGAAGTGGATGCATACTTAGGAACTGGTGGAATTGAATAGTAAGGCATTGTTTCTAGCCTTTCAAACTCCTTTCAGTCCTATTTAAGCTTCATCTTCAGCTTAAATTTGGACTTTAACTAATGAGATTTTCAGGGGACCTAAAAGCGCTCATGACAGCCATTACAGAGGATTTTTGGCACAATTGGAGTGCCAACAAATGCTGCTTCTGACATAAAGGTGCTGTCCACGATAACAAGGTTGTTCCCAAGTTGAAAATTTGTGAGTTGTCATCTCTATTGTAGTTCCTTGTTGTAGTTATGATCATTTCCTCATCTTTTCAGTCAATAGTTTGTGACATTGTCATTATTTTCCCACAATTGCTATGATTGCGCCATTGTCCTTCCAAAGACCTTCTTTGTTCCCCCTTAGTTCCATAAAAACTAATCTCTTGCTTTCTCATAACTTGTCTCAACCTCTAAAATTTAATTTTGAACAATTAATCAGCACAAGTTGCCCCATTAATTTTCCAATTTCCACATATACAATGTTTACTTTCATTAGTACGCTAGGAGCCAAATTTTTCTTTGCAACTTAATTTTGCCAAAGTTTTAAGGATTTGCATAAATAAATGTAGGAATGTTACACTTTGAACAAGAGTTCATCATTATATTTCGCATAGTTCCACTGGTGCAAACAGTCCTCAGAATGTGGGTTCTCTGCGTTGCATGGAGACTAAATTCAACGTGAATTGTACAACTGCATGTGCGCCTAACATGGCATTGACTTTAGGTTAGAAATTGAGCTTTTATGAGCCATATTTTATCTACTAGTTAAACAAATGTAAAATTTGCATTCTTTATTAAAAAAAAAGAAAAATTTATTTAAAAATACAGAAATAGTTAACTTTTCTTGATGGAAATTTGGGAACTTCTAAGTGACCCTAGACCTAGGTTAAACTAATGATAATTGAAAGCTTGCTTCGTGGGCCTTATCTCACATCAAAATTGCACTTTGTTCCAAAGAGGCAGGTCCTCATCATGCCAAAAGAATACTTCAACGAAAAGTTTCCAAGTTAAACATGTTTCTGTTATTGCCAAGTGTTTCCTAGGTGTCAGGCATCATGCTACCCCATTATTTGGGAGGGAAGAAACAACATAAGAAATGAAAAAGACCCTCCCAAAGATACTTAAATTACTATCCTCAACATATATGAATATCAATGTAAATCTATAATGACAGGCAAGTATGCAACACCAAATAATCCAAAATGAAATAATCAAAGTTCAATTAGAACTTATGCATTCTATTGAGAAAGATACATATTTTCCAGGTCACACCATGAAAAACCATGCAAGTTAATGAAATGAAGCAAAAAGTGCACACTATAGTTCACAAATGTAAACATACCAAAGCACGATGAGCTGAATCAACATTTGGAAATGTCACAAAAGCTTGACCCCTCATTCGACCCTCCTGGAAATAAAAGATGAAATCAGTTGAAAACTTCTACGAGGTATCTAAACATAGCCACAGTTCCAACGCTTACTTGGCGTCTACTAAGGGAAACCTCAGAAGTAATCAAAAGCACTATTTAAGCTTCAATCTTAAACAGCTTGAATTGATTGTTTGATAACGTACAAATTTTAATTGCAAAAGGTGATTGTATTCTTATAATGCAGTCCAAATAGAAAAGAGAAACAAAACACATTGTAGTTAATCAAGACTTCACTTAGGAGTGATGGTAAGTAAATGTATTACTTGACTTGAATTAATTTCTTGATAAAATACAGACTTTAATTACGAAAAGTGCTTGCATTCTTATAATGCAATCTAAATAAAAAAGATAAACAAAACAGAAACTAGTTAAACCAAACTTCACTTCAAAATGATAGTAAGAAAATGAATTAGGTGCTCTTTGGCTTGGCATTGGATCAGTCTCAGTATTGGGTTAGTCAGTGTTTTCAGGACTTACGCAAACTCCCAGATAAAGAAAATTACTTCATTGTAAAAATTGCAGTAAAAATAAGAAATCAATATTTTATAGTAATGTTGGCAGCCTTATCCATATCCAAACCATATAAGGTCATAATGACTCTATTAACCTCATCTGCATCCTACCATCCGCCACAGAACCTATAACCTTTACCCTATTAATCATAGTCAAATATTAATCAACTTAAAAAAATTCAATAACAGAAAAACATGTCAGTTATGCATAATTTACTTATGTCTACATACACCATCTAAACCTCCACATATACTTGAGAAGCGGGCTTTCAATTGAACAATCCCCACCAACCATCATGACCGCTCATATTTTACAGGTAAAAGTACAGGCTTACAAAACAATGCAGAGATAGTCCACTTTTGGATAACAAGGTAGTCTTGCAACAGGGACAAGCTTGGACGGCTAACCTGTTAGGTCACCAACCTAATCATGTAACTTTCGAGGTGCAAGTCTACACAATAGGCTTCATTTAAATTTAGAAGCGGAGCTAAATAAATCAAGTGTAAGATTACAAGAAAATTCACTTACACCACAACTTATAGATTGTTATTTCTTATTGAATCTTCAAATAAGTAAACAAAAGGCTAAACAATTCAAAATCCAAAACATACCTGCATCAGCTTGATACTAAGATTAGACTTGGCATCCTCGACATTTTGGAAAAGTGAACCTGTCAGAATAATATCGAATATATCCAAAAAATCATTTACAAGAATATTTGATATATTCAGAAAGTCATTTACAAGAAAATTTAATATATCTTGCAATTGAATAGCATACCAAATATGAAGTAGAAATCCTCAATCAATACATCTTTTGATAAGTTCTTTATGTACAGAACTGTAGTTGGATTCCCAGCAGAATAGTTCTACAAAAAATTGGGATATAAGCAAAGTCACCAGCTTAACAAAATATTTAAATTTAGTTCATAATTAAAGGCTACTCCTCTTGCAATAATTCATCGACAAAGCAAACACATCATTGCAAAAAATACACACCATTTTAAAACATTCGTTCACCTTAAACATGGGCAGTGATAATATCTCCTCTGGGGGCATCTTGCCTGCTTCTATCTCCTCTGGTGTTAAATAAGATTTGCCTTCTTTTTTGTGTTCTATAGATTCAATGTTCCTACTATCATCTTCTGCCACCTCCTTTTGGGTTGGCTTGGGGGTTATCTTTATCTGCACAATGAAAAGACACTCATGCAGAATGCTTAAAATTTAAGTATAGCACTAGTCATAATTACAAACAAACCTGTAGCACTGGGTTTTTCTTCTTTATCACTGGAACCTCTTTTGGAACCAATGCAGCTAGTTTCAATCCAACAGCTTCATGCTCGACACCTTTATCAACAGCAGGGCCAACAATAGCTTCTCTTTTAGCACGCTTTTGGGGACGGTCATCATCATCCTAGTAGCAAAAATAACAAATCAACATGGAACACACCAAAAATCTGCAATCAATGAAGTTGAGAGTGCACCGAGAAGATTACCTCTGATGAGTCCATTTCAGATTCTTCACTTGAAAGAGCGTTTGATTCAGGATTTGCTACAACTGGAGGTGGAGGAGGAGCTGGGGCAGGTAATGGAGGTGGTAAGGGTGGGGTTGGTAGTGCCATACGAAATGGAGCAGGAAGATTCATTTTGTTCATTAGGTGTAGAACCTGGAATCGAAAAAAAATAAATAAGAGAGTAAGATAGTGAGCAAACAATGGAAAAAGGAATAGCTAGCAAGCAAGAGAAGGAGAAAAAATGTCTGGGACTTCAAACCTGCGTATAAAAACGAGGAACAGCAATGAGTGCATTAACAATATTTGTTAGAATATTTCCATCTGGTGGAGGGTATGCATACCTATAAATAAGTTGGGCAAATCATACAAATAAATTCAACCATCAAAAAGACATGGAAATATGAAAAACACTACAAAAATGAGCACTAATTACGTTATCTAGTATTTGGGCACTCTATCTCTGAAAGCTTAGAACTGAACAACAAATTTAATAAGTACCAGCTATAGAGAGTGGTAGAAAAGCCTTATAGTAGCATTCAAAAAATTTAGTGTAAGCATCATTTACACATAGCTTACACAAGCTGTGTGCACAGATATATTATATAACTTCAAACTTACAGGTGCAAGCAAAGAATATTAAATCTACATAATTAACATTTAATTTAGACAAGCAAAAGAAAAAACAAATCTATCCATAACAAGTGAGCACAAGGTTCATGTTTAAAAAATTGGTATTTTAAATAAAAGATCATAATTTTATGACCAACTTTCATGAGTAGCTTTGCACCTACAACTTCATACATGATGGAGGTTTAAGGCTTAGCAGATCAAATTTAAGATATGCATTTTTTTTTTTTACTCAGGATATATGAAATATCAAAAATCCTTCACAAATCGAAATAACAAAACAAAGCAGCTTAGATTCTTATGTGAAGCACAACCAAAAATAGATGCATAACATTTGAAGCAATTCTGCACAACTTTCACCAAAATGATGATATTAAACTGAACTTTCAGAGGAAACAATAAAGGAACTTTTTCAGTACTTCAAAATTCTAAGAAAATGTCAAAAATGATAAACAGAAAGGATATACTAACACAAATTTCTGCCAATAGTATTGATAAGATGCTGAATTCAGACACAATTTGATCTGTCTACATGTAACTGCACTGGATACGATCCATCTTGTTGACCAAAAAAACATTTTGAAGTGCTTAAAACTTAATTAAGAAACAATTCAAATCAAAATTTGATAAAAGAGAATTCAAAAAGAGCTTGAAAGTGATAAATTTATTTCTATTTCCATTAAATTATAGGAAAGACGAGCAATATGCAAGAATCGGAAACTCTTCAAAGAAAATTTGATAAAGGAGAATTTGAAAACGTTATTCAAAATACACATTAACAGGTGAAGATGCTAAATTAAGAGGGCATACTCTAGATGTGGAGGAAAAGGGTAATCCACACCAAGCCGTGGAGCTATAGGTTCACCAGATTCAAAACTCTTATGCCTTGCTAAAGAATCTTTTACTAATGGAGTAGATGCACCAGAAGTATCCTTCGAAAACGTTGGTGCACTTTGCTGATTGGCGTTCTTGGAGGTCACCTTATCTGCTCTATCAACTGTTATTACCTTCCCAAGGAACTTCAATCTGAAGCATCATAGTTGTAACATCCGAGCAGCAAATTAAATTAAACAAAAAATGGCAATCCCTAATAATAATAATAACAATTGTATGAATTTGGTTTAAAAGTACTTAGATAACCGCAAAAAATGAATAACAAAACGCACTCAAATGCTGAGCAATTAAAGAAGTAAGACGCAACCGAGAGCTATGTGGTAGATTAGATCGAATGCAATGATCCACGAGTTCTTATATAGCTTCGATTGAAGTAGCTGCACTAAGCAAAGAGTAAGTACCTGTTAAGCTGCGATTGAGCTTGAGATGCTAAAACATCATCTTTGAAATCAACAAACACACAATTTCTTAGCCTGTAGTCCAAAAGAGTAGGGAGAGAAATACAAATTCAGCATAACTCTAGCTTGTGCAGAGACAGAATATTACAAACATACAGGTAATTAAATCGTCCAAAATAACACATCAGCAGGGAAGTTTCCAACACTATCAATTGCAGAACTCGAAATCAAAATGAAAGAAACAGATTCTTCACCCTCGATGCAGATGTGAACTTTCGGCAACAATTAATAAGTTTCGGATTTTGTCTAGGTAGGTAAAGAAGCCGAGGAGAAGAAGAAAAAGAGCGAGGTTTTCACCTCCCACCAGCACATGGGCGCACGGAGGACGCCCCGTAGTGGGCGAAAAGACGCGAGAGCATATCATGTGGTATTCCCTCCGGTAAATGCCGACATAAAAGTGTCGCCACTGTCCCAGGTGGAGCTTCTTTTGTATCAGATATCGTTGGCGAAGACTGAAGAGGCGGATGAAGCATCTGCTGCTGTTGAGGCAGCGGCAGTTGCGCCGGCAACGGCATCAAAGAATCCAAGTGAACGGAGGGATCAAAACTAGCCATCACCACCCACAACCCACCTCCGGTAGCCCCAGGCCGAGCACCTCGACCGAGTGGTTCTTCCCGTCTTCAACGATATCAAATGTTAACCAAATAATGGGCCCGATTGACCCTAGACCCAAAACGTCCTAAACCGACCCAAAAACATTTCAAAACAAACCACAACCTACTTTAGGAACAATTTTAATCCGATTTATTCATGTTAAGTCACTAGGTTAATATAATTTTAGTAATTTTAGTAAGCTTAAAAATAAAATTACATTTTTATCAAATTAATTGAGTTTAGGTAGAGGGAGATTGCGACCACTTCAAAGGAAAATAGTCATTTGAGCACATCTAAGTAATTTTTTTGAAATTAAAAAGGAAAAAATGTTATACAAAGAATACAAGACAACGATGATCATAACAATTAGGATTGGTCACCAGAATTAGAATTATCACTTGCGAGAGAGATGACTTAAGAGAATATGGTGCACAATAAAGAAGGTGCATGCATTAATAAAGTTAGTATATCAAATTAAATCAAATCTAAATGATATAGAGATTATATGAAAACCCCAAATTGGAAAAATCATAGGAGAGTGCGAGTAAAAAATTCACTATAATTGAAGATTATAAAAGAGTTTTGGAAGAGAAAGAAAGTTATTTATAAAACGACCCAAAACATTTCTACAAAACCCTAAGCCATCATAACATATATATAGATGTGTTTATGGCAAAAAGCAAAGAAAGTAAAATTACAAATATGCCCTTATAACATCCATTCTTTTATTTCTTTCAACGATAGTTATCATAAGCATCGTATTCGATTGAAAATTTATGATACACTTCAATTTTAATTTTCAAAGTTCAAAATTTAAGATAATATCAACAAATCCCCATCTTGACTTGAATTCTCTCTTGAATTAAAATAAACTGAAGCAAACTCTACTATCAAAAAAAGTGCCTCCATCAATCATATGAAATTAACCAAAGTCCAAACAAAGTTCCAACTTGGTTGTTGGAAGCATCTTTGACATCATGTTTGTGTGGTTCTCCATAATGCTGCTTTTTTTAATAATTACATCTCCAGCTTCAATCCTGTCATGAGTAAAGTGTATCTGATCAATATGCTTTCTCCTCTCATGAATATCATTGGACAAGCATACGACGCTCTGATTTGACACAAAATATGGTGATCATTCCACCAATCCCATTTAGCTCTCGGAACAAATATCGTAGCCAGATAGCTTCTTTCATAGCATTAGTAATTGTCATATACTCTGCCTCTGTAATGAAAAGTGTAACTGTACTCTATAAAATTGATCTCTAACTGACAACACAACCCCAAGAGTAAAGATATATCTTATGAAGGACCTTCTTCTATCATAATCACCTACATAATCTGAGTCAATATAACCTTTCAATCTTAAAAAGTTTTTTTTAAAATATAGACAAGTGTCAACAGTACCACATAAGTAACTAAAAATCTACTTCACAGTCTCCTGATATTGCTTACCTAGATTAGTGTTACACCCCATTTTTTCCTAGGCTGATTTTTGGCATACATTTTTTTTTTTTACATATAGACAGCTCAGATCGTCCCATACCAACCTGAGTAGCCTACGAATCAAACAAAGTCACGCACTGTATGTTACCAAAATAAAGCATACCTGTGATCACCTCTGGTGACTCTGAAGCCTGCTGCTGAGTTAATGCAAATACTTTGGGCTGTCCCCCAGATGAACCAACCGGTCCTGTGATCTTCTGTTTCTTCCATTCTGGGCAGTCGTACCTTATGTGTCCTGGCTGCTGACAGTGGTAGCAAATCATCCCCCCAGTCCGAGTACCTGTCTGCTGCACTGGCCTCTCGGAAATAGGCCGTGGCTGGATCACGCCCTCTTGGGTACCACGGTGATCTCTGTGTCTCTTGTCCTTTTCGTTCTGTTGGGCATTTCTGAATCCCTTCCTCTTGTTGTGAGCCTCTCTCTGGGCCTCCATCCGGATGTCAATAAGCTCAACGGATCTCGCAGCCTCCACTAAGTCACGAAATCTGGCAAACTGGCTCACAACCAACTGACGCTGCAGCATAGGACGAAGTCCCTCCAAGAACATCTCACATCTGCGCTCCTCAGATGGTACCAGCTCTGTGGCATACCTCGCCAGATATGTGAATCTCGATAAGTAGTCGTTCACTGACATCTGGCCCTACCTGAGGTGTATAAGGTCCCTCCTGAACTGAGACATGGCAGAAGCCGGAATGTAGCATTCCCTGAATGCCTCAACAAAGTCCTCCCAAGCTATCTCGCTGTTCTGGACCTCTCCAAACACAGCGCGCCGCTGGCCTCTCCACCAGGTAGCAGCCTCTCCCTCCAATACTAGAGCAGCAAGTACTACCCTCCTGCCAAGTGGACATCCCAAGGCATCAAACAGTCTCACTGAATACATCCAACAGTAACAATCAACTAACCAGAATGTCTCAGAAAATCACAGATCAGATCTCCTCCACTAGCCTACTGATCACGATCCCACCTAAAACTGGGTGGCGTCAAGTCTGCCGAGCCACTGGAAAAATATAGATAAAAAGGAATGAGCTACGCCCAGTAGGAAAGGCAGCTAGTAAAAACTCACATGCAAGAGAAGGATAATAGCAAAAGTATAGGAATACAGCATAACAATGTAGGGTGGAAAGGCACTCTCAGTCCCAGACTCCGACCAACCACAGTCACCCCAGTCACACCAGAGTAGCTCTCCTCTGGGCTTCCAGGTAGCATGCCAGTGGGATCGCCCATCTCGAAACATGCACGGTGCTTAGGCAAAGCATGCCAGTGGGATTGCCCATCTCGAAACACGCATCATAACGCCTAGCACCCGACACCTCAGTGTCTATATAGCATGCCAGTGGGATTCGCCCACTCGAAACACGCATGGCGCCTAGGCAAAGCATGCCAGTGGGATTCGCCCACTCGAAACACGCATCACAACCTAGCCTGGGGTTCCAGGTAGCATGCCAGTGGGATTCGCCCACTCGAAACACGCATGGCGCCTACCAGTCACATGTACACTGTGGAAGCTAAGTCTGAACCGCACAGTTACCTACCACAACTACCCTAAAACATCATATAGGGTCTATAGTAGTCCGGTCCAATATGCCAATCCGTGAAATATGCCAACACTGAGTAAACTGACTCAAACCATGCCATTGCCATCCAAGCAACACAAACTGTACCAAAATTCTGACTATTCTGGTAGCACTTACCCAAATGTCACACTTCCTTCCAACTAATCTAGCTACACTGAATTTATGGATAATTTCCAACAGTAAATTTCAACTTGGCTATGTGATTTCCTAAAATCACATTTTTCTCACTTCAGGAACTTTTTAAATTCCAAAATCAATTTCCGCCCTTTATCCATTTTCCGAAATTCGGAATAAATTTCCGAATAAAATTTAAATTCCACATATATCCTTTTTCCAAAAATTCGGATTAATTTCCGAAATTAAATTTTAAATTCCATATATTTCCCGAAAATTCGGATTAATTTCCGAATTAAATCTTTTCCTCCGCCCGTTCGTTCGCCCGAATCCCGCTGAATCGAGGACCCACCGGCCGAATATTTAATCCAATTTCCAGCTGACGTTTAGCATTTAATTATTAATAAATATTGAATAATTACAATTACTTAATTAACTAAACCGAAATTAATCTAATCCATCTCCTTCCTCCGCCCGGCGCCCGCGAAACCCTAGCCAACGATTCCTCCGGAAAATTTCGTTTTCCCCGTCGATTTCCGTCGACCGAGATCAAAGAGAAGTAAAATCCGATGTTCGTACTATCCTAATTTGTCAATAATGTCACTAATTTCTAAGATTCAAATCAAAATTTCCGCCGAAGTTTCATCCAATCCTCATTTTAACAATTCTATGAAATTAAACAAATTTCAGCATTTGATACTATCTTAACATGATTAAGCACATAATCGAATCAACAATTGCTCGGTAAAATTTCCAAATTCGGCGGGTGTAATTTTTCCGAAAACCCTAAAATGCTAAAATCAATAATTTGCATTAATAAATTTCAAAAAACCACAATTCGCATGCTCCGGTAGCTAATTGCAAAATAATTCATATTTTTAATTTGCCAATTTAACTAATTTAAACTGAAATTTCCTACCTTTCTTCTCCGGCGACGGTGAAGCTCGCACGCGACCAACCGCTGCTCCTCGCCGAACGAAACCGGTACCAATCGATTCTCCTCGGTCCCGCGAACCTCCAGGTACAAAAAGCCCCTTGAAAGGCTGCCGGAAAATATCGCCGTTCGCCGCGAAAGCTTCGTCTCCGGCCGTTCGAAACCCTAACCCTAACAGTCGAACAGTTCGGGTTAAATACCCCGCTTTAAACCGATATTAACCCGTTAAGAACCCATTAAGTGCCGGTTGACCTTCTAATAACGCCGCTTAACCCCGATCAACCGGTTAATCTCCACCGCTGATCTCGTCCGTCCGATCCGCTTATCCGCGGCTGATCCAAACGCACGCGCAAACGCACTCGGCGAACCGCCCCCGCCTTCGCTGAACCGCTCCGGTCCGGTTCATGCGCGGTAAAAACCAATTTCCGGTTTAATGGACCGATTTAAATAGATTTTCGAATTTCGAAAAATCCAATTAAACAGGGAAAATTACTTAAAAATTCCTCGGTGCTCCGAAAAATCCCCAGAAAATTTCAGAAATTCCAATAGCCTCCAATTGAGCTCCTGGCTCAACCTACTGTCGATCTGAAATCATCCCAGCCAATTCGAATTATTGAAGATTAAACCTATAATATTTTACCGGGTATAACAATTAGCCATGTACCTATTGATAACACTAACAACAAGTGCCAAATTAGGACGAGTGTAAATCATGGCATACATCAAACTACAAATAGTATTCATATAAGGAACATACTATATTTATTATGTCTTCTTCTTATTGTTTGGACATAGATTTCTAAAAAACTTAAAATGACTGGCCAAAGGTGTTAAAACAGATTTAACTTCTTTCATCTCAAATCTCTTAAGCACATTCCTAATATAGTTGCTTTGAGATAAAAGAAGTATATTTTTCTTCTTATCTCTTGTGATCTATATCCTAAGTATCTTTCTTGTTGTACTTAAGTTTTTCATGTTAAACTCCTAATTGAGAAGGTTTTTTAAGCTCTTTACATGAGTCCTACTCTAATAAGTATGTCATCTACATAGAGTAACAAGTATAAGAAAAATCCATATGTAAGTTTCTTCAAGTATATACAGCTATCAAAATTACTCCTATAAAACTAATGAGATAGCATAAAAGAATCAAATATTTTGTATCACTATCTAAAAGACTATTTCAAATCATATAAAATACTTTCTTAATCTGCACACATAGTCTTCTTTACATTCATAACCAAAACCTTTTGTTGTCTCCATGTATATCACTTCTTCCAAGTTTTCATGCAAGAAAGTAGTCTTGACATCTACTTTAACTCTAAATCACTCATAGTAACCAAACTAACAAAATTCTAATTGATGTGTTCTTTCCTCAAGAGTAAAGACATTAATAAAATCAATACCTTTAACCTGGTTGCATCCCTTAGTTATAAACTTGACCTTAAACCTATCTTTCTCAATACCTGGAATACCAAACTTTTTCTTAAACACCAACTTGCATTTAATGGCTTCCTTACCAGTCGAAAGCTTTGTCAAATCTCAAGTTTGGTTCTTATATGAGGACTCGATCTCTTCCTGCATAGCCAATAACCAATACCTTAAGTTTTCATAAGTAGTTGCCTTTGAATAAGTATATGGCTCACTACTCAAACTCATGTCTTAATCCATAGACAAAGCATATGAAACCAAATCAGTATCTGTATATAACTTTGGAGGTATGATCACCCTTCTTTCTCGATCCATTCAAATACTATATAATTGTCATTTCTGTGGGTTCTGATCATCTTTAATAAACCTGTGCATCTTCTGATAAATCATCTTAATAAATCTCAGTTTTTATACCATCTAGACTATTACTTGTAGTATTATCACAAACAATAACAGATTATTTAAAAATATTTAAAATAAATCATTTATTAAATACAATATCTCTATTAATTATCAATTTAGATTTAAAAAGATACCAAAATCTATAACCTTTTGTTCCTTCTTCTGGAGTATAACCAAGAAAGACACATTTTCTTAGACCTGAGGTCTAATTTTCCTTCTCTATAATGAGAGTAAGCAACATAACAAAAAACCTTTAACCAAGAATAATCAAAATATTTATCTCACCAAATCTCTTAAGTTGTTTTCAAGTCTAGGGCTGTGTGAGGTGGAATATTGATTAGATGAAAAGCTGTATAACATGATTTTAGCTAGAATGATTATGAAATATCTACAGTAAACAACATGCATCTATCCCTTTCTAGAATGGTTCGATTATATCTCTCAAAGAAACCATTTTTGTTGAGACGATGCACAAGTTATGTGCATAATTATGCCTTCTTTTCTATAAAATTCATTGAATTCATTTGAACAAAACTCCAACTCATTATTAGTTCGAAGAAGCTTTATGAATGAATATAATCTAAGGTCCCTTTAATTCTGTGTTATCTAAGACTAATAGTTGCTCTTCTATGTGCACCTATAGTAACAGAATTCTCATTTTTCTATCATATTTCTAGATAAAATGTCTCTTTTTCTTAGGTCAATCAGTCCTCACTCATGTGTCCCAGTTACATATGTCATAATCTTATTATATTAGAATTTAAAATAGATGATACTATTACTACTCCTATCACAATAAATCTTTTAAGAGTATATAATCTACTGTTGGCCTTCTTTCATTTTATTATGATCAGGAAACTATGAAAAACTCTTATAACTTCATTTAATTTGATGTATCGATAACCTTTACTATAAAGTGTGCTAAGAGAAATAAGATTTCTCTTTAGGTTTAGAATGTGTCTAATCTTATCAAGTGTGTGAAAAGATCCATCAAACATCCTGATCATGAAGTCCCAATACTAGTAATCTTACATAATGCATCTTTGCCCATAAGCACAACTCCAATTGCATCAAGGTCGTAAGTGACAAACCAATCCCTATTTTGTGTCATATGAAAAGAGCAAGTTGAATCCATTATCCATTCTAAACTTAAAAAATTTCCTAAATCTGATATAAGTATGATGTCATAAATATATTCTTCTTCACTAACTATGCTAGCTTCTTCTAATTTCTTAGATCTACAATCATCTTTTCTCAAATTCTTTTTTATCTTCAATTCAAAGTAGTCTGCTTTTATGTGACCCTTTGTTACACCCCATTTTTTCCTAGGCTGATTTTTGGCATACATTTTTTTTTTTTTTTTTTTTTTTTTTTTTTTTTATATAGACAGCTCAGATCGTCCCATACCAACCTGAGCAGCCTACGAAAACATAGGATATAACACATCATTACACACCTACCTTCCTTAACAATGTGGATCCCATCTCCCGGGTACACCGTCAAGTCAGGTTCATGACTCCTGAGTTAACAGATGGACTCGCGCAATGTTACTCCTACTAGACCAAATACTCCTTACCCACACCGGTAGGAGAACCGATCTAATAGAAGTCTGGACCCCCACGGTTAAGTTCCATAGTCATGTAATGACCTCACCATCAAACGGAAAGATATATAACATCCACAGATAAATGTAGCACTCCACTCACCATACTCCAAGACAATAAGATAAGACAGTAAATAGAACTACATTACAAGAATAAGATACAAGTCCACAAGTGTAATATTGTTCATCCAGATACATAATTCCGAAATTACCCTCAAATTATATGTAACATATGAGAATAACAGTCTCACTAAAACATCCAACAGCAACAATCAACTAACCAGAATATCTCAGACAATCACTAATCAGAAATCCTTCACAAGCCTGCTGACCACGATCCCACCTAATCCGGTAGCGTCAAGTCTGCCGAGCCACTGAAAATATATAATACAGGAATGAGCTACGCCCAGTAGGAAAGTCAGCTAGTAAAACTCACATGCAAGAGAAGGATAATAGCAAAAATACAGGAATACAGCATAACAATGTACGGTGGATAGGCACTCTCAGTCCCAGACTCCGACCAACCACAGCCACCCCAGTCACACCAGAGTAGCTCTCCTCTGGGCTACCAGGCAACGTGCCAGTGGGAACGCCCATCTCGAAACACGCATGGCGCCTAAGCACCCGACACCGCAGTGTCTCTCGTCAATCAATCTCCTGGAGACTACAGACAGATCCAGTCACATAATCTCTAGCCAACGTGAGACACCCCTGCCACCCTAAGGCGCGCAGGCCTACACACTTGGCTAGCCACTGCGAGACACCCCTGCCACCCTCAGGCGCGCAGGCCTACACACATGGACCAGGAGAGATTGACTCAGCCACCGTCCCAAGGAGTCCTCTACCAACAACTTCCATAGAAGCTCACGCCCCTACAGTCATTGCCAATCTCTAACTCCAAGATTCGGCAACATGTGTCCAGGTACAACAAGGCGTATACCAGTCTACATGTATACTGTGGAAGCTAAGTCCGAACCGCACAGTTACCTACCACAACTACCCTAAAACATCATATAGGGTCTATAGTAGTCCGGTCCAATATGCCAATCCATGAAATATGCCAATACTGAATAAACTGACTCAATCCATGCCGTTGCCATCAAAGCAACACAATTGTCAATTACTGACTGTTCTGGTAGCATCCGTGTACCATACCTTTGTCTGACTGTTTCCAGCTGTACGGTCATCAGTGATAACATTTTTTTTTCCCACTTCAGGAAATTTGTTCTTTACCCACTGATCTCTAGAATTTTCGAAATCTCTCATTTCCAAGTTTTCTGATTTTCCTTGAATTTTCTAAATGTAAATAATTCCTAAAACTCAATTATCGAATTTTTCCTAAATTTGAAATATCAAATTTTGCCTTTTATCCATTTTTTCCAAAATTCGGAATAATTCCCCGAATTTAAAATTTTGCTAATCACTATACCGCGCCGAATCCCCTGAATCGCATCTTGCCACCGGTTCGGGCTTTCATGCTGAACCAAACCCCGCCGGTCAGTTATTAATCCGAAATTCAGCCGACGCTTATATATAATATTAATGATTAATATTATTATTATTCTCTTAATAATTCAACTAATCCCTAATTAATCCTTAATTCGTCTCCTTCCTTCGCCCGTCGTCCGCGAAACCCTAGCCGCCGCAATAGCCGACCAATACGATCATTCCGTCGATTTCCGGCGACTGCGAACAAGGAGAACATGTTCGTACTATCCTAATGTTCCAATAATGTCGCTAATTTCCTAAGGTTTAAATCAAGTTTTCCGCCGAGCAGTTTCGTCTAATCCTCATGTTGACAATTCACGAAATTATAGTTCTAGCATTATACAATCATATTAACATGAATAAAGTGGCATATTTAAATCCTCATGCTTGGTAATTTTCCAATTTCGGCGAAACAATTAACGTCCCGAAAACCCTAACATGTAATTTTCGATAATTTGTACAATTAGCTTCAAAAATCACATTCGCATGCTTAGATAGAGATTTGCAAACTAATACATGCTTCAATTTGCTAATTATCTAATTTAAATATCTGAAATTCCTACCTCGAAGACGCCGGCGACGGTGAAGCTCGTCCGCAGCTCGCCGCAGCTCCTCGCCGAACGAATTTGGTCTCAATCGACTCTCCTCGGTCTCGTGAATCTCCGGGCACAAAAAGCCCCTTGCCAGGCCGCCGGAATCACGCGCCGTACGCCGGGAATTTCCTCGCTATCGCCGTCGAACGAAAACCCTATTCGCTGCTTCGCGAGGGTTTTTATACCCCGGGCCGACACGGTGAACCCGTTACGCGTTCGACACGTTTTCGACACGTGAGCACCCGATACGCGCTGTCGACACGCTATCCACACGGTAAGCACACAATACGCGCTGTCGACACGCTATCGACACGGTAAGCACCCGATCAGCCGGTTCGATCTCACCCGCCGATCTCGACCGTCCGATCCGCTTATTAGAACGCACACGCAAACTCACCCGGCGAACCGCCTCCGCCTCCGCTGAACCGTTCCGGTCCGGTTCACGCGCGATAAAAAAAAACGATTTCCGGTTTAATTTAATTAGATTTTCGAATTTCTAAAAATCTAATAAATCCAATTAAATAGGGAAATTAATTAAAAATTCCTCGGTGCTCCGAAAAATTCCCAAAAGATTTCAGAAATTCCAATAGCCTACAATTGAGTTCCTGGCTCATCCTACTGTCGATTCGAAATCATCCAAGCCACAATTAATTTATTAAAGATCAAATACATAAAATTTTACCGGGTATAACAATCTCCCCACCTTATCAGGAATTTCGCCCTCGAAATTCAGCAAGAAGTTCCGGCCATTTTTCAGCAACATCCTGCTCTAGCTCCCAGGTTGCCTCCCTTTCGTCATGTCTATTCCACAGAACCTTGACCATAGGAAACGACCTGTTCCTCAGCTGTCTGCTGCTCTCCTCGAGGATGCGAACTGGTAGTTCCACATAAGAAGAATCTGGTGCCACTTGTAAACCAGGAAGATCATCACTGATGCAATGAGAAGGATCTGGCACATATTTCTTGAGATTCGAAACATGGAACACATTGTGAATCTCAGTCAGATGCTCAGGAAGTGCCAACCTGTAAGCCACTTCACCGATCCTCTCCAGAATAGGATAGGGTCCAATGTAACGAGGTCGAAGCTTAGAAGGCTTTCCAAACCTGAATAGACCCCGCATAGGACTGACCTTCAGGAATACCCTATCTCCCACAGAAAACTCAACAGCCTTGTGCTTAGGATCATAATATTTCTTCTGGCGATCTTGCACAGTACGTAATCTGTCCTGCAATAACTTGACTTCCGCTGTGGTCTCCTCTACAATCTGGGGTCCCCACACTCTCCTGGAATCACCCTCCTCCCAACAAAGAGGAGATCTGCACCTACGCCCATACAACGCCTCGTAAGGTGCCATACCAATCGACGCCTGGAAGCTGTTATTGTACACAAACTCTACCAAGGGTAATCGTCTAGTCCAATCTGTTGAGTAAGTTTGTACGCTCAAGCGTAGCAAATCCTCCAAGGTCCGAATAGTCCGCTCAGACTGTCCATCCGTCTGAGGATGATAAGCAGTACTGAACTTTAACTGTGTACCCATGGCAGTGTGTAAGCTCTTCCAAAACTGTGATGTGAATTTGGCGTCTCTGTCAGAAATAATAGAACGGGGAATCCCATGCAATCTGACAATCTGCTGAATATACATCTCTGCCAACTGTGCCGCTGAATCCGTCTTCTTAATGGATAAGAAATGGGCTGACTTGGTCAATCGATCTACGATGACCCAAATAGCATCAAAACCTTGTCTGGTACGAGGAAGACCAGTCACAAAGTCCATAGTGATGTCATCCCATTTCCACTCCGGAATCGGCAATCTCTGTAACAATCCTCCAGGTCTCTGGTGTTCGGCCTTAACTTGCTGACATGTAAGGCATTTCCTAACAAAGGCAGCAACATCTGTCTTCAAACCTCTCCACCAGAAAACACTCCTCAAATTCCTGTACATCTTGACTTCTCCAGGGTGCATAGCCAAGGTTCCATAGTGAGCCTCCCGAAGGATCCTCTCCCTGAACTCCTGATGTGATGGTACACACCAGCGACCCCTGAAGGTCAAAATGTCGTCTCTGAGAGCAAAGTCTCCTCCCAATCCCTGCGATGCCAACTCAATCTTCTCCTTCAGCTCTTCATCACAAAGCTGAAGGTCACGCATCTCAGATAACCAGTCAGCCCGAATAGTCAATGAGCTGAGTCTGTGAACCAGTCTCTGAATAGACAACTGTTCCTGACATCTTTCAACATTCCAATCCAAGTCTGGTATAGAGTCACAGACTAACATATTATGCACAACTGCGTGTCTGCTCAAGGCATCAGCCACTGGATTAGCCTTCCCCTCGCAGTAGTTTATTGTCAGCTCGTAATCCTTTATCAGTTCCAACCACCTCCTCTGCCTCAAGTTCAGTTCCTTCTGAGTGAACAGATACTTAAGACTCTTGTGGTCAGAGAAGCAATCTACAGGAACTCCGTACAAATAATGTCTCCATATCTTCAAGGCAAAAATGACAGCAGCTAACTCCAAATCATGAGTGGGATAATTCTTCTCATGATCCTTCAGTTGCCTCGAAGCATATGCTATAACTCTGTTATCCTGCATCAGTACGGCTCCCAAGCCTATATGTGAAGCATCAGTGTACATCTGATACGGCTTCTCCTGTGTGGGTAACATCAATACTGGAGCGGTGCTAAGCCTCTGCTTCAGCTCTAGGAAACAGTTCTCACAACTCTCTGTCCACTCAAAAGATTTTCCCTTCCGGGTCAACTGGGTTAGTGGAGCAGCCAGTCTAGAAAAGTGAGGAACAAATTTCCTATAGTACCCAGCCAAACCAAGGAAACTCCGGATCTCAGTGACAGAAGATGGCCGTTTCCAATCAATAATAGCTCGTATCTTGCTAGGATCAACAGCCACGCCCTCCGCACTGACAATGTGTCCTAAGAATGCTACTGAGTCCAGCCAAAAAGAACACTTGGAGAATTTTGCATACAGCTCATTCTCCCGCAACACTGTAAGCACAGTCCTCAACTGATCTGCATGAGTATCCCTATCTCTGGAATAAATCAATATATCATCTATAAAGATGATCACAGACCGATCCAGAAAGGCATGAAAAACTCGATGCATCAGGTTCATAAATACTGCTGGAGCATTAGTCAATCCAAAAGGCAACACTGTGAACTCGTAATGTCCGTATCTAGTACGGAATGCTGTCTTGGGTACATCAGAATCTCTAATCCGGATCTGGTGATAACCCGAGCGTAAGTCAATCTTGGAGAACACAGTTGCTCCCTGAAGTTGATCCAGCAAATCATCGATGCGTGGTAAAGGGTATCGGTTACGAATAGTAACCTTATTCAATTCCCTATAATCCACACACAGCCTCATACTACCATCTTTCTTCTTGACAAATAAGACAGGGGCACCCCAAGGTGAACAACTGGGGCGTATGAGTCCCTTGTCTAATAAGTCCTGTAACTGAGTCTTCAACTCTGCTAGCTCGGCTGGAGCCATCCTGTAAGGAGCTCTAGCAATAGGAGCTACTCCTGCCTCCAAATCAATTGAAAACTCCACTTCCCTAGCTGGTGGAAATCCAGGCAACTCCTCTGGAAAAACCATAGGAAAGTCTCTCACCACTGGAATATCTGACATAGGGGTAGTGGTGGCTTGGCTATCGGTCACATAGGCCAACCAACCAGTACAACCCTTACTTACTAACCTTCCAGCCTGAAGAACTGAGATCAGGGGAATCTGCCTGTTCAGACCAAAGTATATCACATCCCCCGAACCAGGCACTCTGATCCTGACCTTCTTCTCCCAACAATCCAGAACCACTGCATGGTGGCACAACCAATCCATCCCCAAAATGATGTCGAACTCTGCTAGTGGCACACATATCAACTCTGTCACGAATTCGTGTCCACTAATCAGAATAGATCCGTCAATCTTCTGAACAGTGGGAATCTCTTTCCCATCAGGAAGTCTAACCAGTAAGGGTTCCTTCAAGTAACCCTTGGATTCTGATATCTGATTCCAGATCCTCTCAGCAACAAAAGAATGAGATGCACCAGTATCAAACAAAGTCATGCACTGCACGTTGCCAAAATGAAGCATACCTGTGATCACTTCTGGTGACTCTGAAGCCTGCTGCCGAGTCAGTGCAAATACCCTGGGCTGTCCCCCAGATGAACCAACCGGTCCCGTGATCCTCTGTTTCTTCAACTCTGGGCAGTCGCACTTCTTGTGTCCGGGCTGTCGACAATGGTAGCAGATAATCCCCCCAGTCCGGGTACCTGTCTGCTGCACTGGTCTCTCAGAAATAGGTCGTGGCCGGACCACGACCTCCTGAGTACCACTGTGATCTCTGTGTCTCTTGCCCTTTTTGTTTTGTTGGATATTTCTGAATTCCTTCCTCTTGTTATGAGTCTCTCTCTGGGCCTCCATCCGGATATCAATAAGCTCAACGGATCTCGCAGCCTCCACCAAGTCACGAAACCTGGCAAACCGACTCACAACTAGCTGGCGCTGCAGCATAGGACGAAGTCCCTCCAGGAACATCTCACATCTGCGTTCCTCAGAAGGCACCAGCTCTACGGCGTACCTCGCCAGATAAGTGAACCTCGATAAGTAATCGTTCACTGACATCTGGCCCTGCCTGAGGTGTATAAGTTCCCTCCTGAACTGAGCCATGGCAGAGGCCGGAATGTAGCACTCCCTGAATGCCTCAACAAAGTCATCCCATGCTATCTCACTGTTCTGGGCCTCCCCAAACATAGCGCGCCGCTGGCCTCTCCACCAGGTAGCAGCCTCTCCCTCCAACACTAGAGCAGCAAGCACTACCCTCCTGCCGAATGGACATCCCAAGGCATCAAATAGCTCAAGCATATGAGCCATCCAGTCATCTGCCACCGCTGGGTCAGCCGACCCACTGAAGCTCCGCGGACGCAACCGCATGAAGGCATCGATCCAACGATCCACGGCTGGCTCAACTGGCAATGCTGGGATCGTCTCCGGGGTAGGAGTAGTAGATACCGGTCTGCCTCTAGCTGCTCCACGAGCGGAAAGTCTCCTGGTACCAGCCATACTGTCAAAAACAATTAATCTGGCATTAGAGTCGTCATTTGGCAATTGGCATATGGACTACTATAGTATACAAAAGAATCAACAGTTCTCCCCACCTTGGGTTGAACCCCTATACACGTCTAGCCCCGTTATCCTCACCTAGGGCTCTGATACCACTACTGTTACACCCCATTTTTTCCTAGGCTGATTTTTGGCATACATTTTTTTTTTTTTTTTTTTTTTTTTTTTTTTATATAGACAGCTCAGATCGTCCCATACCAACCTGAGCAGCCTACGAAAACATAGGATATAACACATCATTACACACCTACCTTCCTTAACAATGTGGATCCCATCTCCCGGGTACACCGTCAAGTCAGGTTCATGACTCCTGAGTTAACAGATGGACTCGCGCAATGTTACTCCTACTAGACCAAATACTCCTTACCCACACCGGTAGGAGAACCGATCTAATAGAAGTCTGGACCCCCACGGTTAAGTTCCATAGTCATGTAATGACCTCACCATCAAACGGAAAGATATATAACATCCACAGATAAATGTAGCACTCCACTCACCATACTCCAAGACAATAAGATAAGACAGTAAATAGAACTACATTACAAGAATAAGATACAAGTCCACAAGTGTAATATTGTTCATCCAGATACATAATTCCGAAATTACCCTCAAATTATATGTAACATATGAGAATAACAGTCTCACTAAAACATCCAACAGCAACAATCAACTAACCAGAATATCTCAGACAATCACTAATCAGAAATCCTTCACAAGCCTGCTGACCACGATCCCACCTAATCCGGTAGCGTCAAGTCTGCCGAGCCACTGAAAATATATAATACAGGAATGAGCTACGCCCAGTAGGAAAGTCAGCTAGTAAAACTCACATGCAAGAGAAGGATAATAGCAAAAATACAGGAATACAGCATAACAATGTACGGTGGATAGGCACTCTCAGTCCCAGACTCCGACCAACCACAGCCACCCCAGTCACACCAGAGTAGCTCTCCTCTGGGCTACCAGGCAACGTGCCAGTGGGAACGCCCATCTCGAAACACGCATGGCGCCTAAGCACCCGACACCGCAGTGTCTCTCGTCAATCAATCTCCTGGAGACTACAGACAGATCCAGTCACATAATCTCTAGCCAACGTGAGACACCCCTGCCACCCTAAGGCGCGCAGGCCTACACACTTGGCTAGCCACTGCGAGACACCCCTGCCACCCTCAGGCGCGCAGGCCTACACACATGGACCAGGAGAGATTGACTCAGCCACCGTCCCAAGGAGTCCTCTACCAACAACTTCCATAGAAGCTCACGCCCCTACAGTCATTGCCAATCTCTAACTCCAAGATTCGGCAACATGTGTCCAGGTACAACAAGGCGTATACCAGTCTACATGTATACTGTGGAAGCTAAGTCCGAACCGCACAGTTACCTACCACAACTACCCTAAAACATCATATAGGGTCTATAGTAGTCCGGTCCAATATGCCAATCCATGAAATATGCCAATACTGAATAAACTGACTCAATCCATGCCGTTGCCATCAAAGCAACACAATTGTCAATTACTGACTGTTCTGGTAGCATCCGTGTACCATACCTTTGTCTGACTGTTTCCAGCTGTACGGTCATCAGTGATAACATTTTTTTTTCCCACTTCAGGAAATTTGTTCTTTACCCACTGATCTCTAGAATTTTCGAAATCTCTCATTTCCAAGTTTTCTGATTTTCCTTGAATTTTCTAAATGTAAATAATTCCTAAAACTCAATTATCGAATTTTTCCTAAATTTGAAATATCAAATTTTGCCTTTTATCCATTTTTTCCAAAATTCGGAATAATTCCCCGAATTTAAAATTTTGCTAATCACTATACCGCGCCGAATCCCCTGAATCGCATCTTGCCACCGGTTCGGGCTTTCATGCTGAACCAAACCCCGCCGGTCAGTTATTAATCCGAAATTCAGCCGACGCTTATATATAATATTAATGATTAATATTATTATTATTCTCTTAATAATTCAACTAATCCCTAATTAATCCTTAATTCGTCTCCTTCCTTCGCCCGTCGTCCGCGAAACCCTAGCCGCCGCAATAGCCGACCAATACGATCATTCCGTCGATTTCCGGCGACTGCGAACAAGGAGAACATGTTCGTACTATCCTAATGTTCCAATAATGTCGCTAATTTCCTAAGGTTTAAATCAAGTTTTCCGCCGAGCAGTTTCGTCTAATCCTCATGTTGACAATTCACGAAATTATAGTTCTAGCATTATACAATCATATTAACATGAATAAAGTGGCATATTTAAATCCTCATGCTTGGTAATTTTCCAATTTCGGCGAAACAATTAACGTCCCGAAAACCCTAACATGTAATTTTCGATAATTTGTACAATTAGCTTCAAAAATCACATTCGCATGCTTAGATAGAGATTTGCAAACTAATACATGCTTCAATTTGCTAATTATCTAATTTAAATATCTGAAATTCCTACCTCGAAGACGCCGGCGACGGTGAAGCTCGTCCGCAGCTCGCCGCAGCTCCTCGCCGAACGAATTTGGTCTCAATCGACTCTCCTCGGTCTCGTGAATCTCCGGGCACAAAAAGCCCCTTGCCAGGCCGCCGGAATCACGCGCCGTACGCCGGGAATTTCCTCGCTATCGCCGTCGAACGAAAACCCTATTCGCTGCTTCGCGAGGGTTTTTATACCCCGGGCCGACACGGTGAACCCGTTACGCGTTCGACACGTTTTCGACACGTGAGCACCCGATACGCGCTGTCGACACGCTATCCACACGGTAAGCACACAATACGCGCTGTCGACACGCTATCGACACGGTAAGCACCCGATCAGCCGGTTCGATCTCACCCGCCGATCTCGACCGTCCGATCCGCTTATTAGAACGCACACGCAAACTCACCCGGCGAACCGCCTCCGCCTCCGCTGAACCGTTCCGGTCCGGTTCACGCGCGATAAAAAAAAACGATTTCCGGTTTAATTTAATTAGATTTTCGAATTTCTAAAAATCTAATAAATCCAATTAAATAGGGAAATTAATTAAAAATTCCTCGGTGCTCCGAAAAATTCCCAAAAGATTTCAGAAATTCCAATAGCCTACAATTGAGTTCCTGGCTCATCCTACTGTCGATTCGAAATCATCCAAGCCACAATTAATTTATTAAAGATCAAATACATAAAATTTTACCGGGTATAACACCCTTCTTCTTACTATAATTATAAATCAAATTTCTGTGTTTGAACTTTGATATTCCTTTTTGCTTTGTATCAGAAAATTTATTTTATTTTTGTCATCCTCTAATAATCAAACGTTCTCCACGTGATTTAGAAGTTAATGGATCTTTATCAAGCATTATTTTTTATAATAAATCCTGTGAAATATTCTCAAGCAAAATCAAATCTCGACTATAAAGTATTGATTCTCTCAGATTGGTGTAAGAAGGTAGAGAACACAATAGAAGTAAAGCAAGATCTAATTCAGGGTTACAAGAAAATTTTGGAGGACAAATAAAGCTGCACTTAAAATGACCCAAAAACTGCTATAAAATCCCACGCGAACATAAAATATATAAATGAGTTTAGGATAAAACGATAAAGAAGTGAAATTATAAATATGCTCTTATAATATCTCTTTATTTCTTCTAACGATAGTTATCCTATCAATCGTATCCGATTGCATATTTAGGATATACTTTCATTTTAATTTTATAAGTTCAAAATTGAAGACAATATCAATAAAGTTACACATATTTAGCATGATTAGTTTAAAGGTACTATATTAAAATTTGACACTTTAAAGATATGTGATTGAAAATAATAATGTTAACCCTCACTAATGCCTCATATTGTTTCTCTTTACATCACTTCAACATATAAAAAGTTAAGAATTATGATTTTAAAACAAGTTTTCCCTATCTCAACCTTAGAATGCCTTTTGATTCATTTTGTTTTAAGAATTTTTAAAAATATTAAAATTAATTTACTTTTTAACTAAAACAAATAATAATAAAAACATAATGTTTTCACTTCTCTTAACTAATTTTGCATATTTTTTAACAATTTTATAAAAAATGATGAAATAGAGTAGTTATCCTCCACCAAGGTGACCTCAGTGAAGTATTATAGGACCAAAGCACTATCGTAGGGATGTTTAATTGACATATAATGACATGGGTTAATTAGAGAGTGATATTGACGTTATTGATGGCTCATTTGTTGATATGTAGATGACATTTAAACATAATACTTAACAAAGATGATTATTGTCATGATGATACCATACCAATGTATTATTCTCTTGTTTTTGGCTCATTCTTTTGCTATGTCACAATTTTATTCATGATAGAGAAATAATAACATGACATCGCTAACTTCGTATTCTAACATACTTTCAATTTATGGATGTTATCATAACATTTTTTTAATATACATATAGCATGACATTTTGTCATTTTGGGAAAGAATACAATGTCACAAGACATCATGCATCTGTGTATGTGTATGGTGGTTTAATACTTTTGTAATATTTTATTTTGTTTATCATCATAAAACATAACAACATCCAAATTCAGTTTAAACGCAAATCCAAACAGACCCAAAAGCGGACATATGAAGACGAACACGACGCAGCTTGATGCCCTCGCCGAGAAAGGAGGCTCCTTTCCTCGAAGAGAAGCTTTATTCTAATAAAGCAGCAGATTCCAACGTCTCCTCTCGCGTCTCTGCAACGAAGCACTAACACAGATCATTCAAACAACGGGAAATTAAAAAAAAAAAAAAGCTAAGTTTTCGATAGAAGAGTTGGTCATCGAAACTTACATTAGTATGGAAGGATCTTCCACCTCTGGTTCTTCCCCTTCGCCCACTCCCAGAGCACGACGGTGGTGCCGTCATGGACGCCGCCGTGGTCCTTGTCGCCGTGAAAGGCGTCGAAGTTGAGTCGTATGTTGTTCACCATCCTTATGCAGCGGAAGCCCTCCCCTGTGTCGTGGCTCTCAGTCCACAGTATGGACTCATCCAGGTAGTCCGGATTGAATGGAACCAAGCGGACCTTTTGAATCCACAAATCAGATCAATTTGTTAGCTTTTTGTTATAAAAGATAAGTTTTTGAATGGACTTGGATGAAGCATACGGGGTGGGACTGTCCGAGCGAGTGTTTGATGGCCAGGCCGGTGGCTTTGTTGATGAGGGCGAAGGCGGGGAGGCCCTCCTCGTCCTTCACCTCGTTGGACCAGCGGAAATCCTTGTACCAGTGCTGCAATCAGTTCACAAGGTGGGGTTTTAGCGAAACGAAAGTGAAGCTCGAGAGATGGGGAGAAGGAAAGAGGAAAGGGGAGAGAGCTCGATGTGCCTGGAGCTCGTCTCGGGGATTTGCCGGGGCGAGAACGACGGCACCGTCCCGGATGGAGAGGGAGAAGTTCTCCTCAGCCAGGGTGAAGATCCTAACGGTGTGTTGCGTCACCGGAGCGCCCCCGTACGGAGGCTCAGCCGGCGCCGGAGGGTACGGGTAGCCTCCCTGATGGTGGTGGTGGTGATGGTGCTCACTCATTTCCAGCGCCGGTGATTTCTCTCTCTCTCTCTGCCGGTAGAGTTCGGCCGCTGTACCCCTTTTATAGAAACACAGAGGCTGAAACTCCACGGAAACGTTTCGCGTTTGCCAAAATAAATAAATAAATAAATAAAAATATCCGTGAGGCATAAAAAAAAGGCACCATGAACGATGGAGTGGTTTAAATTAAAATATTTTAATTAATAAAAATATGTCAAACAATTCCCGCGTTATTTGCCGCGGCCAGAACGTACTTCCCAAACACAACCAATTTCAGTGTATGTAACAAATAATATATACCGAATATTTTCATATAATTATCATTATGTAGTTATTTATAGACATTAACAATTAATAAAGTTAGCTTATCAACATCGATTAGAAGAGTGTTTCAACGACATCTGAACAACTCTTTTCCTTCAAAAGGACGTTATCCTTTTTTAGCTTAAGTGCATGGAATAAATTATTATTTTTAATATTATTAAATGTTTATATACAATATATTTTTAATTTTTATAAGATAAAATCATCCTTTATTCTTTTTTATCAAAGAATAAATTCTTTAACGTGATAAACTGCAATTGCGTTTCGAAAGAAGATATTAAAAAAGCGCTTTTTGAAACTTTTGTTTTCAAAGGAATTTCTTTAATAATTATCAGAGAAATCTTTAATTAATCACTGTTTGAAATGTTTTATAAATTGATTAATGATTTGTAATTCCAGTAATGCTTTGGGTAAATCAATATATATATATATATATATATATATATATATATATATATATATATATATATATATATATATTATTTAAGACAACAAAGTTTTGAAAATTATTTATCAATTTTTTTTACTCTTTTATTTTTGGGATCATAAAAGTGAGAAAACAATAAAATTATAATTAAAATATTATAATATTTATAATCAAGTAAATATAAAAATTATAAAAATAAAAAAAATATTTATTTTTTTGAATAATTTATTGATGGACCTTACCTATGGTCAAATTTTCTCTCATTCTAGAAAACAGTTATAACAAAAAATAAAATTAAAATTAAAATTTCAATAAAAATATTTATAACATAACATCAAATGTTGAAAATATTTATTTATTTTTTATTTTTGTTGCTTTCTGGTGACGGCATCATCCAGGGGAGTGCTCAACGGCAGAGATGCCTGACACCGATGCAGCTTTTTTAAAGTTAATTCGAAAGAATTCGATGCGCTGGGCTCAACGGATGAGCCCATTTCTTCAGTAGAATTTGTATATTAGTCACGTTTTCAATTGTGTTTTAAATTTTAAATATTTTTATAATAAACATATTTATATTTTTATAAATAATTGATTAATTAATTAATTAATTAAATAATTAAATAATATGAGATTTTTTTATTAGTTGAAATTCCAGTCTCTAAAATCAACATTGATGAATTTGAATTGAATTTAGAATTATATATATCGTCATTGAATTTTGACTATAACTTTGGACTTGTTGTTTAAGTTCTAAAGTATCGATACATCTCTATCGAATAGCATTGTGGAAAAATCTATATATTGTTTTTCTATATGTCACTCTCGAGCCTCAGTTGTTCAACATCTTCTCCAAACTTTGTTTGACCATTAGTGTATATTTAAAGAAACTTTTGAGAGTAAGCTATAACACGTACTATTTGTCATTGTTTTTCTATATGTTTAATAAAAATGAGAAAGCAAATGTATAATGGACATGTGATTATAGTTTATGTTTATATTATTATAACAAGCGTATATAATCATGTATATTTGTTACTTTGTATGTGTCATGGTTTGATATCATATTTCTATATATGTTAAGATCGCATATATAATCATCTTTTGAATTTATAATACTTATATTTAATATAATAAATGTCTCTAAAGAATGAGAGAGTTTAATTTATTGGATTATCAAAAATACATAATAATATTCATTACATCAATAATTCCTCTTCTTCCATGTGGTATTCTCTCAAATCAAAGTCTTTTTATTTTATTGTCAACCCTTATTATCTCTCTCTCTTTCTTTATTGCTTACCCCTCTTTATCATATGCTTTTAACCTTTGCCTAACATGACCAACCTTCTCGTTTAAACTAATGCAATTTATAGAAGTTTTGCAAAAAATATAAATCAACTATTAATAATTTTAAAAATTATGCTTATATTATTTTATTTAAATATTCATAATTAATTATTTATATTTTTTAAAATTTCAATAAATTACTCTTAAAGAGTTTTTCTCAATCATGTACTTGAATAAATTTTTTTTATTATATTTAAAATTATGATATAGTTTTTAATATTATATCAATTTATTATTATTTTAATCTAAAAACATCTTATTTTAAAAAATGATTTTATCATCTTAAAATATACATAAAGAGAAATATATTGGCTAAATCTTAGAATTTATCATATGTCAAACCTATTAAAATTATAGATTATTACACTTAATCAATGTAGTTTGAATTTAATAATAAAATCATAATTAATAATGTATTCTATAATTTGTTAAAATGGGTTGTTAGAACAACTTTTTATATAAAAAGGGAATTCTTAAGACATATTTGATTAACCTTGTGCCTACTAAGATCTTGTTTGACAAACCATAGATTTGTTCTCCCATTGAGCTTTCAACATTCTTAATTTTTTTAGATTCGAAATGTTCATATCTTTTAGAGCATTGGTGGCGATCTCTTTGAACATCTTCGTTTATTTTTTGTCATAATTTTAGACTTATGGTTCAAGTAGATCATTAATGATTATTTAAAGAAACTAATAAAGACAATCTTTTAAACAAAGAATATCATGCCTTTATGAAAGAATTTTAGGTGATTACACACTGTATATTTTAGAGTTTATAAAAAATAAAGATATGACAATGATCTTAGTCATATTTGGTAATTGTTATTGCTTATGTTTTATTTGTTGGAATGATAAAAAAGTAATAAAAATTTATTAATTTATTTTATGTTTAAATAAAAAAAATATCTTAATAAATTAAGTAAACATAATGATAAGATAATACATAAACTATCTACTTAATTTTATTAGAAATTCTCTTATCTTTTAACTTTAATCTCACACCATTTTTTGCATCTTACATAACTTTAAAAAACTTACAAATATTTCTTAATACTATAATAGCAATTATGCCTTAATATTTTGTTAGGACTCTATTTACTAACCACAAATTAATACATAATTAATATTAAATAACACCTATGAAGATCACAAAACTTAGGCAAGCATTTAATAATCAAACACACTACCAAATTTAACTAAATAAAGTCATAAAAACAAATAAAACATTAGCATAACCAAAAGTTCACAAATACAAAACTATATATATAATCATATCACTTAAAATAAGTATAAACACAAATCCATTATGTAAATAATATACCAAAAACTAAACTCATATAAAGAAGTACTATCCACTCTCACATATTAAATATATGATCCCCTCTTATAGTTTCAATATCTTTATTTCTATGTGTTGTGATACATATCATATAATATAAACATTAATAAGACTTTAATAAACTCAATAGATAAGATCAATAAAATAATTAATATTAAATAATATAAAATCATATTAATATAAAACAATACTAAGAAATAAGAAAAATGAAACATGACAAAACTAATAATGTCAAGTATCATAACAATGTTTTTCATGAATATTATTTTATTTTTTATTTCCATGCATTATACTCAATTGGCCTAAATTTTCTTTTGAACAAATATCTTATGATTCAATAAAAATATCATACAATCTAGACCGAAATCTAACCATAGCTAATATTCATAAAGAATTAATGACACAATATGTATAAGAGTACCTTAAGGACATCCTTACATTATCATGGGAGATCATATAAGGGTATCATAATCTTAAATATTCGAGGATAATATCGTAAGAAATCAATTATTATTTTTTTATGTTAAACCAATTATCATACCGTACAAATAACATTTTTCAAATTAGTATATCTTATGTCATAAGTATATAAACCATAACAAATAACACAATTTGTAAATAGAGATTTTGTCAAACCAATTATCCAAATAGTCATAAAAAACACTACTTATTACAATGTATGATAATAAAATATAATAAAAAAAGTAAATTAGTTATATAAATAAAAATTATAATATTATGCTACATCACATGTTACCATATTTATGCATATAAATTTGTGAGTAGAATATATTTTGTTATACCCAGTAAAAATTTTTATGTTAATCTTTAGTAAATTAATTTTTGGCTTGGATGATTTCAGATCGACAGTAGGATGAGCCAGGAGCTCAATCAGAGGCTAACAGAATTTCTGAAATTTCTGGGGATTTTTCGGAGCACCGAGGTAATTTTTAAGTAATTTTCCCTGTTTAATTAGATTTATTGGATTTTTAGAAATTCGAAAATCCATTTAAATTAAACCGGAAATTGGTTTTTTACCGCGCGTGAACCGGACCGGAACGGTTCAGCGGAGGCGGAGACGGTTCGCCGAGTGAGTTTGCGCGTGCGTTCTGATAAGCGGATCGGACGGTCGTGATCGACGGTTGGGATTGAACAGGCTGATCGGGTGCTTACCGTGTCGATAGCGTGTCGACAGCGCGTATCGGGTGCTTACCGTGTCGAAAGCGTGTCAACGGCGCGTAATGGGTTTCACCGTGTCGGCCAGAAATATAAAACCCTCGCGAAACGATTAGGGTTCGTTCGGCCGACCGATAGAGAGGAATTTTCCGGCGTACGGCGCGTGATTCCGGCGGCCTGGCAAGGGGCTTTTTGTGCCTGGAGATTCACGGGAACGAGGAGAGTCAATTCGTACCGGATTCGTTCGGCGAGGAGCTGCGGCGAGCTGCGGACGAAGTTCACCGTCGCCGGCGTCGTTGAGGTAGGAAATTCAGTTTAAATTAGTGATTTAGTAGAAAATTAAAAGCATGAAATACTTTGCTTAATGAAAACAAGCATGTGGATGAAAATCGGATTTAATTGAATGCTAATTTGTGTCTTTTGCAAATTTCGGAATTTCTGGAAAAATTCCCATTTCGCCGAAAAAAAAAATTTATTAATGCTTAGGAGCATGTTAGGAAATTGTTCTCCTTGTTCGCAGTCGCCGGAAATCGACGGAAGGATCGTATTGGTCGGCGATGGCGGCGGCTAGGGTTTCGCGGGCGCCGGGCGGAGGAAGGACATGGATTAGGATTTAGTTAATTAGTTAATAATTAATCGTAAATTAATTAATTAACAATTATTAACTTAAATTGGTGCGGATGAGAGAGAAGCGGAAGGATTTATAATTCGGAAATTAATTCCGAATTTTCGGAAATGATTTATTTAATTTTAATGCGGCGCGGAAGAGGAAAGACGGGAGGAATTAAATTCGGAAATTTATCCCGAATTTTTGGGAAAAAGAAAATGCAGAATATTTAATTCGGAAATTAATTCGAATTTTGGAAATAAGATATATGAGGAATTAAACTCGGAAACTATTCCGAATTTCGAAAAAATGGATAAAGACGGAAATTGATGACGGAATTTAAAAATTTCCTGAAGTGGGGAAAAATGTTATCAGTGATGACAGTACAGCTGGAAACAGTCAGACAGAAGTATGGTACATGGATGCTACCAGAACAGTCAGTAATTGACAGTTGTGTTGCCTTGATGGCAACGGCATGGATTGAGTCAGTTTATTCAGTGTTGGCATATTTTATGGATTGGCATACTGGACCGGACTACTATAGACCCTATATGATGTTTTAGGGTAGTTGTGGTAGGTAACTATGCGGTTCAGACTTAGCTTCCACAGTATACATGTGGACTGGTATGCGCCTTGTTGTACCTGGACACATGTTGCCGGATCTTGGAGTTAGAGATTGGCAATGACTGTAGGGGCGTGATGTAACAGCCCTAGTTTTATCTTATATTTTTTATAGAAAGAGCTCTGTGAGACGAATCCAACGATGTTTAATTTGTAATTTTCGGAGCTCTAATGAATAAATTATGAATTTTTGAAGATTTGGGATAAATTTGTAACGTAGAGGATAGATCTGTAATTTTTAAATGTCGGCTTAGTTCAAATCCGATTGGCGGAGGATATATTTGCAAATATAAAATTTAGAAGGGGTTTTCTGCAAAAACGTGGTTCACGAACCAAGGCTTATCAGTTTCGACCGCGTTTATAAAAGGCCGACCGAGGTGCGTTTGGAAAAGCGCTTCTGCGAAAAACGGCGGCGAAGAGTTACCGGAGTGCGACGGCGAGATTTCGGAGAAATATCTTAAAGAAGTTTCTGCACGCTACATTAACATCCAACGAGGATTCCGGGAGCATTGGACGCGACAGTAACGGCCGGCGAGGATTTCCGGCAAGCGACAGTGAAGGCCGGCGAAGGCTTCCGTAAGGTAAAAAAAATATTTTTTTTATTCGTCGTTAGGGTTATTTAATTTTCCGGTGAGCGGGGGAGACCGAGAGGAGGAAGCCGAGCCGGATTCGGTCGATTCCGCACATGAAACAGCCGATCCAGCGCCGGCGAAAGATTTCGGCTTCGCCGGACGCGAGAGAGAGAGGGGGGACTGCGTGAACCGGTCCAGGCTTTGGACCGGGTTACGCCGTTGAATCGGATGCGGAGGCGCGCGGTCCAGCACGTCGAGCGCGCGGTCCAGCGCCCAGCGCGTGCGGTCCAGCACGCCGAGCGCCCGGTCCAGCGCCCAGAGCGCGCGGTCCAGCGCCCAGCGCGCGCGGTCCAGCGCGCCGAGCGCCCGGTCCAGTGTCGCGGGCGGTCCAGCGCCTGCGTAAGCCAGATTTACTTTTTGAAAATCCGTTTGGAAAAGCTTTTAGAAAGCTTTTTCTGCACGGGCGGTCCAGCGCCGAACGTGCGCGCGGTCCAGCGGGCGGTTCAGTGCCGCGTAAGCCCATCTTTTGGGATTAGTTTGGGGTGTGTTTGGGAAAGCTTTTAGAAAGCAGAATTTTTAACTATTTGGGAATAATTTTTAGAAAAAGCAACTTTTGGCAAATAAACATATTTTAACTTGATTATGTTTGCACTATGGCCTTGTAGGACATCAAGAAAACCAATTAGAAGTTGACAAGAAAAATTTGGTACAATAAATCCAGGTAGAATAATTTTCTAACCCTGTGATGTAGCACGATATTATGTGTTTTTACATGCTTTTCTTACTGTTATAGAATTTTGATTGTTGCATATGTTTATGGTATAAAAAGAAAGGAATATTATGGTGTGGATTATTTATGCATTTGCATGAAAAACTGAAAAGAAAGAAATAACATGGAAAGAAAGAATATGATACAATATGCTAAAGAAAGAGATGAAACAATATGGCATGAAAGGACTTTTGATATGACATGGATTGATGTTTGGAAAATAACAAATAAAACAATGGGATTCCCAGAGAACATTATCCTCACCACTAGGCTCAGCGTGTGGGATCGCAGGGTATCGATCTTCGGATCAGATATCTGCCTAGTGTTATGTGCTATGACTCCATGATGATTACACCAGGCTCAGCGTGTTGGATCGCAGGGTATGGTACCATACCTACCTGGTGGCACTAGGCTCAGCGTGTTGGATCGCAGGGTATCGATCTTCGGATCAGATATCTGCCTAGTGTTATGTGCTTGGTTGGATGCCGGCTAGAGGACAGTCATTGATGATTGGATCCAGAGGATAATGCGTCAAAGGGAATTGGGCCCGGTAATAAGCACAATATAAGGAACTTGCATTTCTTTATGGCTTTCATTTGGCATTATCTTATATGTATGTATGACATTCATCTTTACTGTTAATGGTATTTGTTATGCCTTTTATTTTCTTGGTTAAATATGTGGATTTATCTACTGAGATTTATAAAATCTCATTTAGTGCTTACATCACAGGTCATGAAACCACTACACCGAGAACTGGGAATGATACTGTTACAGGAGAGCCCTTTCCAAGAGATGTGTGAGAGGGAAAATTTTAGTGTGATTAAATGTTTAAAAACATGTCTTTATATATATACTTTGGATTTTGAGTTAGTGTTTGTCTTACCGTCGGGTCCCCACCTTTGGTTTGTTTATTTGTCCTCACTTAAATGCTGTATTTGGCGACTCTGATGATAACTTTGTGACATAATGGTATTAGATGTCGGTGGGGGCTTGACAGGGTGGTATCAGAGCCAGGTTTAGAAATAGGTGGGAAATGAGTGTGAGGACACCAACACAGCATATGCATTTGCATCTTTAGTGTTATTTCTCATAGAGATATTAGTTGTTAAATAACTTATATGGTTTTGTAGGATTGCAATATCCTTTACATCATGGAAAGATCTGAATCTGGAAATATGGAAAAGGAAAAAGAAAGAGAGCAACAAGGAGATACCCAGCAGGAATTAGCGCAAACTCTAGTCTCTTTGTTACGATCCATTGGAAGCACTAGTAGTCACAGAGAAGAGGCATCTATTGATTTAGTGGTTGACCAATTTCAGCGGATGCACCCTCCTTCTTTTGCTGGGGATGAGGATCCTATGGTTGCTGAAAACTGGCTAGAACAAATAAATATTATCTTTGAAGGAATATCTTGTCCAGATAATAGAAAAGTGGCTTTGGCAATTTTGGTACTCAAAGATGCTGCTAGATTGTGGTGGAGTTCTCGACATCGACTTCGATTTTCTAGCCGACCAATGAAAGATATTTCCTGGGAAGATTTTACAAAAGAATTTGAGCAATGGTATATGCCTCTGTCAATCAAAGCCAAAATGAGGGAAGAATTGAATAATCTCAGGCAAGAAAAACTATCAGTTACTGCATATGAAATCAAATTCTCCCACTTAGCTAAATATGTACCCCAGTTAGTAACACCTGAAGAACAACGATGCTACATGTTTCGACGAGGTTTACGGGATGAAATTCGGGCAGCTTTAGTAGCCGTTCGAACAACAAACTATGTGGAGTTACTGGAGCATGCCCGCACGGTTGAGCTCGAACTCAGTTTGTTGGCAACTAGCAAAGAGGAAGAGAAGAAAAGAATTGATCCTCTAAAGTCTAAATTCAGATTCACAGGAAAAAGAGGTAGTTCGAGTTTTTCAAGAGAAGAAACGTCCACTCATTCAAGATTTAGTAGGTTCAGACCATATGGACCGAGTACTAGCAGAACTAGTTGGCGTTCAGATGGGACGAGTAGATGCGTGAAATGTGGAAAATGGCATATGGGAGAATGCAGATCAGAGTTTATCCGACGAGTCAGATGTTACATATGCGAAGAACTAGGGCATTTTGCTCGAGATTGCCCAAAGTTATTTGAATTGAAAAATGTCAGTGCTTCAACCAGTGGAGGTAGAGAGGATGCAAGTCGAGGTAGAGGCCGCGGATCTACGACAACTTCAGGTGCTGTGGTTAGAGGTGGAGCAACAGGAAGGGGAGGTCAGGCACGTATTTATTCGATCACTCAGCAAGATGCTCCACACTCTACTGATGTTATTATAGGTATGCTCGTGTTATACAAATTTTTTTTTTTCATATACTCTTTGATTTTGGAGCCTCTTATTCTATTATATTCATTAATGCACTCTATTAATATTATTATATAGGTATGTTAGTGTTTCATAATTTACCTGTTTCTGTACTTTTTGATTGTGGAGCATCACATTCCTTTATATCCATCACTGCATCAAGACGAATAAATGTCATATTACACTCCATGAAAGATCTATTAATAGTGAAAATGCCGGATGGAAATAGTATTAGTGTAGAAAATTTTATTGAAGATGAGATAGACATCAGAGGAAAACAATTCTCAGTATTGCTACACATCTTACCTCTGACAGAATTTGACATAATCCTTGGCATGGATTGGCTGTTCGAGCATAAAGTAAAAATAGATTGTTATGAAAAGAGAATTGAAATCCCAATCCCTGGAGAAGATAAATTAATTTACTTCGGCCAAGGAAGGAAAATTCCTTTAATATCTATGCTCAAGGCACAAAAGCTACTTGGCAAAGGATGCGAAGGATGCTTGGTATCTATTGTGGATTTGGACATGAAATTTTGTAAACCCACAGAGGTACCAGTTGTTCAGGAATATCTAGACATTTTTCCAGAAGAGTTGCCTGGATTACCTCCTGATAGAGAAATAGAATTTGAAATTCAGTTGATTCCAGGCGCTGAGCCAATTTCCAAAGCTCCTTATCGTATGGCACCAGCCGAGCTTCAAGAATTAAAGGTGCAAATTCAGGAATTATTAGACAAGGGATTTATCAGACCCAGTGTATCCCCATGGGGTGCACCTATTTTGTTTGTGAAGAAGAAAGATGGTAGTCTTCGCATGTGTATTGACTACCGGGAAATCAACAAAATTACTATCAAAAATAAATATCCTTTGCCGCGGATTGATGATCTATTTGATCAGTTGCAAGGAGCAGCAATATTTTCAAAAATTGACCTGAGATCTGGATATCATCAACTGAAAATTAAGACAGAAGATGTTTCCAAAACAGCTTTCAGGACCAGGTATGGGCACTATGAATTTTTAGTGCTACCTTTTGGACTGACAAATGCACCAGCAGCTTTTATGGATTTGATGAATCGCGTGTTCAAGAAATATTTAGATCAGTTTATCATTATCTTCATTGATGATATATTGATATATTCTAAATCCCTAGAAGAACACACTGCACATCTACATTTAACATTACAGACTTTGAAAGAAAATCAGCTATTTGCTAAATTCTCTAAATGCGAATTTTGGCTGTCCAAGGTCTTGTTTTTGGGGCATATAGTGAGTGCAGAAGGAATCTCAGTTGATCCTCAGAAGATTTCTGCCATTGTAGATTGGCCAAGGCCTACAACAGTAACAGAAGTTAGAAGTTTCTTGGGTTTGGCTGGGTATTACAGGAAGTTTGTGAAAGGCTTTTCCCAAATAGCCTCACCCTTAACAAATTTGACGCTAAAAGCAATAAAGTTTGAATGGGATGCAGCTTGTGAAGATAGCTTCCAAATATTGAAGAATAAATTGGTTTCAGCCCCAATTCTAACATTACCAGAAGGCACAGAAGGTTATCATATATACAGTGATGCATCTTTGCAAGGTCTTGGCTGTGTATTGATGCAAAATAAGAAAGTAATTGCTTATGCATCTAGACAGCTTAAGATACATGAAAAGAATTATCCTGTGCACGATTTGGAGTTAGCAGCTATAGTTTTTGCCTTAAAAATCTGGAGGCATTATTTGTATGGAGTTAAGTGTGTGGTTTTCACTGATCATCAGAGTTTAAAGTATATTTTTACTCAGAAGGAACTAAATCTCAGGCAACGAAGGTGGCTGGAGTTTATTAAAGATTATGATGTGGAAATCACTTACCATCCTGGGAAAGCGAATGTGGTCGCTGATGCTCTTAGCAGGAAAGCTAGTATTAGTAGCATTTTGACTATCACAGAAGAAAAACAATTAATTTTTGAGATGGATAAATTACAACTAGAAGTAGATATTCGAATAAATACGGCTTTGCTGGCACACTTATCAGTAAGACCAGATTGGTTGGCCTCTATTAAAGATGATCAGGGAGAAGATCTTGAATTGCAAAAGATAATACAGAGGGTTCAGGAAGGACAGGAATCTACTTTTCAATTAGACCAGGCTGGTTTACTTAGATTTCAAGGCAGGTTATGCATACCAGCACATCAACAACTTAGGGATTTGTTATTAAAGGAAGCTCATAACTCTCGATATTCAATACATCCAGGCGAGAATAAAATGTATCAAGAATTGAGACAACAATACTGGTGGCCAGGATTGAAGAAGGATGTTTCTAACTGGGTTCAAAAATGCTTAATTTGTCAGCAGGTGAAAGGAGAGCAACAAAAACCTGGGGGGTTGTTGCAGTCATTACCTATTCCAGAATGGAAATGGGAGGAAGTGGCAATGGATTTTGTGATCGGTTTGCCTAGGTCACCTGCAGGTCATGACTCAATCTGGATAATTGTTGATAGGCTAACAAAATCTGCTCACTTTTTAGCTGTTAAAACTACTTATTCTGTAGAGAAGTTAGCTCAGGTATATGTGAGTCAGATTATCAGATTGCATGGGATTCCAAAAGTCATTATATCTGACAGAGATCCTAAATTTACTTCTCACTTCTGGAAGAATGTGCATCAAGCTTTTGGTACGAGATTGCGTTTCAGCACAGCCTTTCATCCTCAAACAGATGGTCAGACAGAGAGAACTATCAAAACCTTGGAAGATTTGCTACGACTTTGCATCTTGGATTTTGGTGGAGATTGGGAAAGCCACTTACCTTTGGTGGAATTTGCTTATAATAATAGCCATCAGTCCAGCATTGAGATGGCACCCTATGAAGTGCTGTATGGGAGAAAATGTCAATCACCTTTGTGCTGGAATGAAGGGAAGGAAAGAAATTTGCTCGGTCCTAGATTTGTTGAAGAAGCAACAGAAAAGATCAGAATTATTCAAGACAGAATAAAAACAGCTCAAGACAGACAAAAGAAGTATTATGACGCAAAACATCGAATGGTTGAGTTCCACGAGGGGGAACATGTTTTTATCAAGGTGAGTCCAACAAAAGGTGTCATAAGATTTGGAAGAGCAGGAAAATTGAAGCCTAAATTCATTGGTCCTTTCCAAATCCTAAGAAGGGTTGGACAAGTGGCATACCAAATTGCTTTGCCTCCTCAATTGTCAGGTGTGCATAATGTGTTCCATGTCTCATCTTTGCGAAGATATGTTTCAGATCCCTCCCATGTTGTTAGTTATATGGACCCAGATATAGAAATTCAAATGGATTTGACATATCCCGAACTGCCTGTGAGAATACTTGATAGGCAGGAGAAAAAGCTCAGAAATAAAATCATTACTATGGTTAAAGTCCTATGGAATGGTCAAACAGAAAGAGAAGCTACATGGGAAGTAGAGACAGATATGATCGGTCAGTATCCAGAACTGTTCTAAATTTCGGGACGAAATTTTTGTAAGAAGGGAAGATTGTAACAGCCCTAGTTTTATCTTATATTTTTTTATAGAAAGAGCTCTGTGAGACGAATCCAACGATGTTTAATTTGTAATTTTCGGAGCTCTAATGAATAAATTATGAATTTTTGAAGATTTGGGATAAATTTGTAACGTAGAGGATAGATCTGTAATTTTTAAATGTCGGCTTAGTTCAAATCCGATTGGCGGAGGATATATTTGCAAATATAAAATTTAGAAGGGGTTTTCTGCAAAAACGTGGTTCACGAACCAAGGCTTATCAGTTTCGACCGCGTTTATAAAAGGCCGACCGAGGTGCGTTTGGAAAAGCGCTTCTGCGAAAAACGGCGGCGAAGAGTTACCGGAGTGCGACGGCGAGATTTCGGAGAAATATCTTAAAGAAGTTTCTGCACGCTACATTAACATCCAACGAGGATTCCGGGAGCATTGGACGCGACAGTAACGGCCGGCGAGGATTTCCGGCAAGCGACAGTGAAGGCCGGCGAAGGCTTCCGTAAGGTAAAAAAAATATTTTTTTTATTCGTCGTTAGGGTTATTTAATTTTCCGGTGGGCGGGGGAGACCGAGAGGAGGAAGCCGAGCCGGATTCGGTCGATTCCGCACATGAAACAGCCGATCCAGCGCCGGCGAAAGATTTCGGCTTCGCCGGACGCGAGAGAGAGAGGGGGGACTGCGTGAACCGGTCCAGGCTTTGGACCGGGTTACGCCGTTGAATCGGATGCGGAGGCGCGCGGTCCAGCACGTCGAGCGCGCGGTCCAGCGCCCAGCGCGTGCGGTCCAGCACGCCGAGCGCCCGGTCCAGCGCCCAGAGCGCGCGGTCCAGCGCCCAGCGCGCGCGGTCCAGCGCGCCGAGCGCCCGGTCCAGTGTCGCGGGCGGTCCAGCGCCTGCGTAAGCCAGATTTACTTTTTGAAAATCCGTTTGGAAAAGCTTTTAGAAAGCTTTTTCTGCACGGGCGGTCCAGCGCCGAACGTGCGCGCGGTCCAGCGGGCGGTTCAGTGCCGCGTAAGCCCATCTTTTGGGATTAGTTTGGGGTGTGTTTGGGAAAGCTTTTAGAAAGCAGAATTTTTAACTATTTGGGAATAATTTTTAGAAAAAGCAACTTTTGGCAAATAAACATATTTTAACTTGATTATGTTTGCACTATGGCCTTGTAGGACATCAAGAAAACCAATTAGAAGTTGACAAGAAAAATTTGGTACAATAAATCCAGGTAGAATAATTTTCTAACCCTGTGATGTAGCACGATATTATGTGTTTTTACATGCTTTTCTTACTGTTATAGAATTTTGATTGTTGCATATGTTTATGGTATAAAAAGAAAGGAATATTATGGTGTGGATTATTTATGCATTTGCATGAAAAACTGAAAAGAAAGAAATAACATGGAAAGAAAGAATATGATACAATATGCTAAAGAAAGAGATGAAACAATATGGCATGAAAGGACTTTTGATATGACATGGATTGATGTTTGGAAAATAACAAATAAAACAATGGGATTCCCAGAGAACATTATCCTCACCACTAGGCTCAGCGTGTGGGATCGCAGGGTATCGATCTTCGGATCAGATATCTGCCTAGTGTTATGTGCTATGACTCCATGATGATTACACCAGGCTCAGCGTGTTGGATCGCAGGGTATGGTACCATACCTACCTGGTGGCACTAGGCTCAGCGTGTTGGATCGCAGGGTATCGATCTTCGGATCAGATATCTGCCTAGTGTTATGTGCTTGGTTGGATGCCGGCTAGAGGACAGTCATTGATGATTGGATCCAGAGGATAATGCGTCAAAGGGAATTGGGCCCGGTAATAAGCACAATATAAGGAACTTGCATTTCTTTATGGCTTTCATTTGGCATTATCTTATATGTATGTATGACATTCATCTTTACTGTTAATGGTATTTGTTATGCCTTTTATTTTCTTGGTTAAATATGTGGATTTATCTACTGAGATTTATAAAATCTCATTTAGTGCTTACATCACAGGTCATGAAACCACTACACCGAGAACTGGGAATGATACTGTTACAGGAGAGCCCTTTCCAAGAGATGTGTGAGAGGGAAAATTTTAGTGTGATTAAATGTTTAAAAACATGTCTTTATATATATACTTTGGATTTTGAGTTAGTGTTTGTCTTACCGTCGGGTCCCCACCTTTGGTTTGTTTATTTGTCCTCACTTAAATGCTGTATTTGGCGACTCTGATGATAACTTTGTGACATAATGGTATTAGATGTCGGTGGGGGCTTGACACGTGAGCTCCTATGGAAGTTGTTGGTAGAGGACTCCTTGGGACGGTGGCTGAGTCGATCTCTCCTGGTCCATGTGTGTAGGCCTGCGCGCCTGAGGGTGGCAGGGGTGTCTCGCAGTGGCTAGCCAAGTGTGTAGGCCTGCGCGCCTTAGGGTGGCAGGGGTGTCTCACGTTGGCTAGAGATTTTGTGACTGGATCTGTCTATAGTCTCCAGGAGATTGATTGACGAGAGACGCTGCGGTGTCGGGTGCTTAGGCGCCATGCGTGTTTCGAGATGGGCGTTCCCACTGGCACGCTACCTGGAAGCCCAGAGGAGAGCTACTCTGGTGTGACTAGGGGTGACTGTGGTTGGTCGGAGTCTGGGACTGAGAGTGCTTATCCACCATACATTGTTATGCTGTATTCCTATATTTTTGCTATTATCCTTCTCTTGCATGTGAGTTTTACTAGCTGTCTTTCCTACTGGGCGTAGCTCATTCCTGTATTGTATATTTCAGTGGCTCGGCAGACTTGACGCTACCTGATTAGGTGGGATCGTGGTCAGCAGGCTTGTGGAGGATATCTGATTGTGATTGTCTGAGATATTCTGCTTAGTTGATTGTTGCTGTTGGATGTATTTAATGAGGTTATTATTCTCATATGTCATGTAATATGTGAGGGAAATTCTGACTTATGTTTCTGGTTTGATAATATTGCACTTGTTGGACTTGGTCTTATTCTTGTAATGTAGTTTCCATTTACTACCCTACCTTATTGTCTTGGAGTATGGTGTGTGGAGTGCCATATTTTATCTGAGGATGTTATATATCTTTTTGTTTGATGGTGAGGTCATTACATGACTATGGAACTTAACCATGGGGGTTCAGACTTCTAATAGACCGGTTCTCCTACCCGTAGGGGTTAGGAGTATTGGGTCTAGTAGGAGTAACATTGCGCGAGTCCATCTGTTAATTCAGGAGTCATGAACCTGATTTGACGGTGTACCCGGGAGATGGGATCCACATTGTTAAGGGAAGTAGGTGTGTAATGATGTGTTATATCCTATGTTTTCGTAGGCTACTCAGGTTGGTATGGGACGATCTGAGCTGTCTATATAAAAAAAAAAAATTGTATGCCAAAAATCAGCCTAGGAAAAATGGGGTGTAACATATTTTCCACCCTTATGCAACAAAAGAATACATCTTACAAGCTCTATCTGAGATCCTAGGGGATATTGTGCACAGTTCCTTACCCTCTCGTAGAACTCTCACAAGAAGAAAGATTCAAATTAATGCACAGAAAGAATGAACCATCATTAAATACTTGACTGAGTTGGTAACTAATGTTAGTTTAATGGATTAATAACACCAAAAATAATATTTATTTTTCTTAAGCGAGTCCAAAAGTCTGATTAGGTTAAAAGTTTCCATTGTAATTAGAAATTATTTATTTATATATTGTAAGCCGAATTTTTTTTAGGATTATTAATTAGCTACAATTATATAATTATATGCATATTGATTATGTGGGGTAGTTGATCATTAAAATAGATATGTATATATGCATGATTTTATGCATGTGAATGTATTGATATATTTATTTAATTATATATTATCATCAAAACTTTAACATATATCAATTGAACTTTTACTTATTTTTATATCCATCAATAACATTATCAAATTTCCTTTCACATATGAAACCAATGGAACCTTAATTACAAAAATTACAAAATTAACAGCATCAAATTATGAAAATTTCATTTATATCTCATCTTTCTAAAAAAAACTTAATTAATTATTTCAACCCACAAAATATTACAAAATAAATGACATTTTTATTTATTTCGAAAAACCTTTTTCATTAATATACTTACATAATTTTTTTATTAAGTTATGCATTATCATGTATTTTTCAAGATTTTAATAATATTTTAATATTTTTACGTATAAATTTTATATTTAAAAAAATTTATTTTATCATATCAAAATATTAAAAATATAATCTCTTTAGTTTAATTATAGAATTTATCACATATTAAATCTTTTACAACTATGAGCTATAACATATTTGCATTTCTTTTTATGTTAATTGTTAAACTTTTGTGATAAGCAATATATTTTTTTTATTGCAATAATAAAATGAAACTTCTAGAAAAGGAGTGGTATTACCAAATGGTAAGAGATAATGCTAGCATCTTCAACAATAAATTTTGATTATTTTGTATTTCATATTGCTATTTTTCATGCATGTCCCAAACATCACATACCTTGTTTTTCTTTTTTTTCTTATATTTATCACAACTTTGCCTATTTTGATTCAAAAATTAAATATTTATTTCATTGTTCACATAGTTTTCTTTTAAGAATTGTGCTTCTTATAAGCAATATTTTTCTAACATGTTTGTGATATTGAATTTGAGTTTTTGTGTTTGGGCTACATCTTATATTCGATTTTTACTAATATTAATATTAACATTTTGTATGTGGATGAAAATAATAAATTTTTTTTAATTGATGATGCTTTCATGTGAGATTTAATACTCATATAGCATGCACATTAGATTGATCTAACCATTACCAATAGACATTTTACTCTAACCAAATACTAAAATACAAATTGACATGATCAACACGAAGTATTCTACAATGTGAATGCACATCCTTTGCATGACTCCAAGAAATGCAAACCCAACATCTTATATTATTATTTTTTTATAAAAATAAAATAAATAAAAGTGATTTAAGCATAAAAAATTCCATATAATGCGAATGTTGCTTTATTATTTAAAGCCATTAGTTTGTTGGTTCTTAATTACTTAAAGCATGAGAAAACTGACCTAATTTGACTTGAATATTTCAAATTTCAAACCATTAGGAAAAAGTTTTTTTTAATTAATTTATTTATAAATAAGATATTTCAGTGTTATGCAGATTTCAAACTCCAGTTTCCCATGAGCCGCGACGATTGGCTTCTTAATAATCGAAGTATAAAACGGGCAGAAACGAGTCGCCAACTCATCCTGCAGTAAGAAAACCAAACAACCACGATGAGTTTTTACAACAACAACAACCACAACGACGGCCACCACCACCATCACGGCCAAAACCACCACCACCACGACGGCCACCACCACCACCACGGCCATGACTATGGCCACCAGTACGACCCCTACAATCGAGAGGGATCGCAGCCCTACCCACCGGCGCCAGCGGCGCCGCAGCCCTACTGCTGCGCCCCGGCGCCGCAGCCTCCATGCTGCGGTCTTGCGGCACCGCAATCCCCCATGAGGATCTTCACCAGGGCGGAGGAGGACTACTCACTCACCATCCGTGATGGCGCCGTCGTTCTCGCTCCGGCGAACCGTTACGACGACTTCCAGGCACATCAAGCTCTCTCCTTTCCTCCTACTTTCTTCTCCCCTTCTCCCGAACTTCGCTTACCCCTCACTAATGAATTGGTTGCAGCATTGGTACAAGGATTTCCGCTGGTCCAACGAGGTGAAGGATGAGGAGGGCCTCCCAGCCTTCGCCTTCGTCAACAAAGCCACCGGCCTGGCCATCAAACACTCGCTTGGACAGTCCCATCCCGTATGCTTCATCCAAATCCAATCAAAACCTCATCACTTTATAACAAAAAGCTTACAAATTGATCTGACTTGTGAATTAAAAAGGTCCGCTTGGTTCCATTCAATCCGGACTACCTGGACGAGTCCATACTGTGGACGGAGAGCCACGACACAGGGGAGGGCTTCCGCTGCATCAGAATGGTGAACAACATACGACTGAACTTCGACGCCTTCCACGGCGATAAGGACCACGGCGGCGTTCACGACGGCACCACCGTCGTGCTCTGGCAGTGGGCAAAGGGGAAGAACCAGAGGTGGAAGATCCTTCCCTACTACTGTAAGTTGATGACCACTTCATTAGATTGAATTCCCTTCTTCTCGATTTCACGAACTACGTTTGTGATTCCACCTTTCTCTCCAATCCTTGCAGAGAAGAAGAAGCTTTGGAACTTGCTTTAACTATCACTACTGCGCTTCGAATAAGCTTCCCTCTGAGGAAAGGAGCTTGCGTTTTCCCGCTTTGTGTGCCGCTTCGTTATTCATGCATTTCGAATGGGTCGTGTCGTGTCATATGTCGTGAAATGTGTACTCTTTGATGTGAAGTCAATTCATCTTATATATGTCGATTTTACTGTTAAATGGTCGTTGATACACAGTTGAACCCAAATTAAGTTAGACGACCCGATAAACTGATAGACCTATTTTGCGAATTTAATTAATAAATAATTAGTTTGAATTTTCGTAGCCAGTCCAAAAAATGGAAAAATTACTCCAAAAACATATTTTTATTAAAATTTTTTTTGATCAATTATTTGTTATAAAAATATTATTTTTTTCAAATAATTATTTTTAAATTTTAATATTAAAGCCATTTTTATTAACAATTATTTGTTTAATATGATTTCACTAAGCTGAGCTAATCTACTTCAAGGATGCCTGTTTTAATTTTAAATAATTATTTTTTCCAAAAACATAACTATTAATTTTTTAAAATATAATAATCGTGAATATTCTAATTAATATATTTCGGCTGTAATGAAAAAATTATTCATATTTTTTGATTAAAAGCAAATATGTACTAATGTTTTGGGGGAATATTAAATTTCGCTTAAATCAAACGAGAACTTTAAAAAAATTAAATCTTTTATCTAATAAATAAATAAATTCATTTACTTAATTAAAAAAAATTAAAAACCTTTTATTTCATAGCTTAATGAATATGAATGAAATTAACGTAAAATAAAATGTGAATTATACATGAGGAAAATAATCATAAATTTCTGATTGAATGGAACTTTTCTAAATAATTAGTTTTATTTTTTAATGTCTAATTTGTTTTTATAAATTAATAAATTAGTCATCAAAAATATCAAATACCCAAACAGAATATATTTAGTTTATAAATATAGATATTTTTCCCATTTTAATAACATACAACTTAATATTCATTGTGGTTTAACCTAAATATATTCGAAATATTGTATTTCATGTTTAATAATTCTATGTGATAAAATGCATATTAATAATTATTTATTTTTTAATATTCTTTTGGTGTTTATGAAGAAATAATTTTGGAAATTAGAAAATAGAACTTTTCTTTTGGTTGTCAATTTTCGAAAGTCAGCATTACTTTTTATTATTTTAAAAATATTTTAACATTTTAAAAATATAAAAATTCAGCAATAATAAAATTTAATATTTTAACAATTTGAAAATAAAAATATTTAAAATTTTGTTTAAAAAATGGGATAAACAAACTTGCCTAAACCTGGACGATTGGATCTGCCATCCGTCCGGCCTGCTCTTGTGGGCCCAAACCGCACAGTGGTCCAACTTGCTTGCTGTGATTTCAAGGGATCACAGTCGTATACCTTTGTGTGCAAGTCTAGGAATAGCTTTCCACTCTATATTTCCATGTATTATTAAAATATTATAAATAAAATAAAGTAATTTATAAATGGACAATAATAATTTGTGATGTCATGGCTGAGACCAAAATTATAATATTAGTTTTTTTATAGGATTTTTAAGATAAATTGATAACAAAGTTCAAATAATTTATAAAGAAAAATATAATTTACAATTTTTAAAGTCTAAGATAATTTAATTTGTTTAGATAATTTAACTCCTTGTGAAGCATGGCAAAATCAAAACTAGTGTTTTTATTATCCATCTTTTGATCAAACATTTTTTGTGATATTTATTTTGAAGTCGACTATATTTTCTTTATCTGTAATATCCATTTTATGACCAGTGGGTGATAACAATCTACTTCATATGTAGGAGTTCGTCGTAATAGTCTCAACATTTCGTCAAATTGTATTTGAAAGATTTTTTAGCCATCATGAGGGCTTACATATATAAGCTTAATGCAGCTATTGCAAAAACTTATGAAGACTCGTGTTTCTACTATCAATTTTTCCAACATACATTTTGTTGGCATTTGTTTTAAAAGTGACAATGTGTTCGTTGTCTCTGGCATTTATCGTGTCATCTGTGGGTGATAATAGTTTATTTTACCTATAAGATATGGTCATAATATTCTTAACATCTGGTTAAGCAATATGATGACAATTTCTTTATTGTTGTGTTGATTTATATATAAACACTTGATGCGATCGTTTCAAGAACTATGACAACGTCAATACTAGGGTTTTTATTATTCATCTTTTGATCAAAACACTTTGTTGATGTTTGCTTTGAAGGTGACTATGCTTTCATCGTCTTTGATATCCATTGTGTTGTTTAGAGGTGATAGCAATTTGCTTCACCAACTGTAGTTGTTCATAATACTCTTTAACATTTGATCAATCTATTTTTTTCATTATATAAGTTTTTTTAATGTAATAGCTATTTTTTACACATGTTATAACTTTTAAAGGAGATTAATATGAGCTTAGGATTCAACTCCCTTTATTTGATATTCTAATGATTATTAATATAAATATTTTATAATATTCATGTTATTATTTATCTTTCAATTATATATGTAAATCTTCAATATGAAATATTTGAAAATAGATTTTTATTATAAAATTTATTGTATAATATTATTAAGAAATTATTATTGATGGAAATAAGAATAAGTGATTAAGGATTTATCTTTAAACACTAGAATAAATACTCAAAATTAGGTACATCCAATCCAAACTTTAATGAACATAAACATATAATTATCATGTTATGTGAATTAAGATGTGCGACATAAGACTTGTGGACAATTGTTTAGTTATGTACATAAAAAGGAGCTTATTAAAATCATTATTGTAGTAGTTTATAGTCCTGTTTCGATGGTTGAGTTAGAAGTTCTTTAAAGTAGTATTTATTTCTTTCTAAAATAAACTTTTTCTTAAGTTTTTATTATAATTTATTGATGTAATGATATATTGAATCTATGATGATTAAATTTGTTTATATCAAAATTCAAAATTAATAATCATATAAATACTTATTAAATATTATTGAGTTAATGTTCAACCTTGTTGAATATTGTAATTGTTGTATAATCAAATGTTTAGCTTATATAATCCTGTGTCACAACAGATTGTTTTTTTAAAATAAGTTTAAATATACAAATATAATAATGAATTTAAATATATTATAGTAATATATTATTATTTCTAAACCCGTATCTATAAATTGAAATTCACCTCAAAGAATTAAATGCTACCATGTAGCTCCTTTTTAAAATTAATTTCCGATTAATTATGAAAAATGATGAAAATATTCAATTAAAATCACTGAAGCAAAGCCAGAGCGAGAGACGAGCCAGGTGAAAAGGGAGCCCTCCAACTCCTCTCCGTGGTGTAACCCGCCTGCCTCGACATCTTCGAACGGCGGGTGCGTGGTTCCATTCCAGAGCTTTGAAGGTTGAAGGTCGCGTGAAGGGGAATCGTTGTTTCCTTCTGTATCTACGGTCTCCGAGGTGGCTTTGTATGGGAGAGATCGAGAACTTTAGAGTTTCATCTACTCTGATCCCGCTCAGGATCTTCTTTTCCACTTTGCACTAACCTTTTATAGCCGTCCAGTCGTCTTGGAACTGCGGGGTGGTTGCTGCGTGGCCATGGTATGCTGCTCCCCGAAGCCATTTTGGACTCTTTAGTCAGCTTAGTTTGACCTAGTACATTGAGACAGGGGTGGCCTTCTTCTGTTCATTGAGAACTTGTTACGTGCTTCTGTTGGCTCGGTAGCACAATGTGTTTTCCCTTAAAGTCATAGAGTATTGGTTCGGTTAAGCTGATTTGAACTTGGGAAAGAGTAGGGAGTGGTTCTCCTTTTATTGTGTTTTTGTGTTCGGGTGCAAAATAAATCGATGTAAGCTGTTTTTAATCTTTTAAGAATCTATAGATGGGGCATTCCCTTGATTCAATGTGGTCAATATGCTTGTGACAAGGATGTTATTCTTGGTTGTCTGTGTTTGGCATCCCTGTTATCAACTTCTTATTTCTGGCCACAATATTGCATTTAAGAATACTGGCACCATAGACGTAGTATCCTCTTGTCACTTTGATATTGCCTATGATATTACTAGTTAGCAATGCTATCTTCCTTGTTTATAATCGAAGCATAATGTATAGTGATGCATTATACTTTTGAGCATACAGAAGAATCTAATGAACTACAAATTTTCTCCTGGTTCACCTCCTAAACTCTACCTTATGTGCCTTCCTTTTCTGAAACTTTTTGTTGAGACACGATTTTAGTCTTTTATTTTACGATTAAGCGTTTCTTTTTTTTGTAGCAAATAAATTGACTCCAGTTAAACATTTTGACACTTTAAAATTTATTTAACTCCAATACCTTGTTCAAGTATGAGTAGATGCAATTATCCTCGCAACCTACGGTATCTTATACACACTTGAAGTCATCAATCCTTTTTTTATGTTGATCAAATCAGCTTGTTCCAGTGGGTTAACTTTAAATTGCTTGTGAATGACTTGCACTTAAATGAGGTGGAACATGAATATTTGGAACCTCGTCAAACTTTAAAATCAATCATGAACAGAGAAAATGTCAAATGAGCCAAGCTTGAACTAAGATTGATCAAGTTTCGTTTCTTTACACTTTTACACCCCAATTTGAAACAAATGTGATTGCCTTCAGTGGTTTATTAATATTATGTTAGCTCAAGAACCTATAACACAAACAAGTGTTCAAAAAGTGTGCAAATTCACATTTGGGGCTTTATGACTAGTGACAATTGCATTTGCTATAATTTACATTTAGTTGGTTTCATCTACCTCATTGTTTTCTATCAGGCAGCTAAATCTTGAACTAATTTTTCATTCCAAGTGTAGTAGAAAATTATTTGTTTTCCATATGGTGAGATTTTTTCTGTTCAAGTTGTGGTTTGACCTTTTCTTTGAATTTTTGTATAACTATGTTAACTCCTATATTAAATACTGATGTAGGCATTAGAGGACATCACATTGGATGCTCAACGTTTTAAAAAATTACCGCGCCAATCGTGTGGTTCAAGCTTGGAGCTATACCAATTGGTTTGTTGCCCCCTCTTCTGTTCTATTTGTGCTCTTTACTTGTTTTTTTTTCTGGATGAACATGCAGTTTGATTGTTATCTACTTCTACTCAAATAAATATTTTTATTGGTAAATGTTAGTTCCTCTTCACCTATTTGGTTGAATAAACTTAATGTTGTATATGCACAAAATTTGATGGAAACATGGTGAAATGTAAATGTCCTTTTGTTAGTTGGCACATGAAAGATGTTTTTAATTTGTTCTTGCTTAAATTGAATGCACAACACTTTGGAAGAAGGTTGCAATGTATATATTTTATTTCAATGTGCCCTAGCATTTCTACAATTTTTCCATTTGTTATACTTCAACTAAATTTGGGGTATACCTAGTCTCAATATGGCCTGCTGATCGATTGCCGGGATGGGCTCATTGATCTCAATATTATTCAAATAATCTAAATTGGCCAGCTTGCAAAATGTGTTTATGCACATATTTGTGTGTTTTTTCTCTTATTAATAGTTTCTTGTATCATTTGGCTTATGTTGTTGTGCAACATTGTTAATTCTGTATTACTGCAGACATTGTAACCAAATGCTGAACTTTTTGGGATAGATCAAAGCAGCTACTGCATGTATTTGGCTTTCAATTTTTGATGTGAGGAGAATAAAATTCACATTGTGTATTTCATTACTAGTCAATAATAAAAAAGATGCATATGGGTGGTCGTAGTCTTAAATATTATTTTTTCCATTATTTGGTTTGACATTGCATGTGCCCCTTCCTTCAGCTATATTCAGGTTTAAGCTTGAAAATTTGTTCCCAAAGTGGTTCTCAAGTTTGAAAGTCGAGTCCAATTCCTACAAGCTAACATTGATTCAATTCACTGTTTTTTTCCAGCTTAGTGAAAATTTGGAGCAGTGGCCACATTTGAATGAGCTAATACAATGCTATAAGGCAGATTGGATAAAGGATGAAAGGAAGTATGGACACTATGAATGTGTTTCAACCTTGTCATTTAAAAATCAGATATATGAAGGACTTGATACTGATGTTGAAACAGGTAGTTGCATAATTATAATGTAACTTATGCTATCTTTCTTTGTTATGAGATTAGGCTTCCTTCTAAGTCTTATCACAATTCTTTGTTTTAGAAATGCATCTTGTCTATGCAAGAGATTCCAAGGTGGATGATGCTACCGATGATGATGCACCTAGTACATCAGGAAGATCACTATTGGAAGCTGACTCTTATTCATCTCACTTGAAAAATGCAAATGTGGTACATAATAGATTTTTGGACATATCGTTTTGTGGAGACTGTCAAAAAGTCCTTTTGTTGCAAACCTTTTTCTTATGTTGCTTAATCAAATGCTTCATTTGCTTTGGCCTTTTTGGCATGCTAAATCGCTGAAAGCTACTTAAAATGGATAAACTAGTTCAACAATTTTTATTTTTTGTACTCTAACGCTGCATTCTTAATGATATGTAATTCCATGCCCTCAATCGGTGTTGTGAGCATTTGTTATTTCCATGTCCTCAAGTGTTGTTAGCATTTGCCTATGTTTTTTCTTGAATTTAACTTTTAGATTGGCAGAATTAATGATATTCTTCAGATCCCTTTTGACCTTTATATTATTACCATATAACATTTTTTATATTATAGCATTTTTGTTGCCTATTAAACACTCACCTTTTTTCCATGTACTTTTAATATATTTCTTGGTTGTATCGCTAGTTTTCTTTTGGTTAACTTGCAACAGTGTGAAAAATGTTCCTGGTACAGCATTTTGGTGACTCTCCGCTGCCAGCATATGAACCTACTTTTGATTGGGAAAATGAAAGATTGCTATTTTTTGGGCAGAGGACTCCTGAACCATTACCCACTGAATGCTACAGGTTAATCCTACTTCTATTTTTACATGGCCAGTTGACTGCATGAGTCTTTTGTAGTTTGATCTGTTAGCCATCCATATACTTTTTGATCTAAAAGATATTGTATAGATTTAGGGGTTTATCCATCTTATATGTATTGCTGTTTGTGATCCAGTGGACTGAAGATCTCAGTGAAGGTACTGTCATTGTCATTTCAAGCTGGACTGACTGGTATGCATGTATGCCTTTGTCTAACATCAATGTTGTTTTTGGCCCACAAGTTCTAATTTTATTTCTGTCATGCACCTTAGAGCCATTCTATGGTACTGTATGCTTATACAACAGAGAGAAAAGAGAGAAATTGTCTGATGACTTCTACTTTCATGTTATTCCAACAGAAATGCTGGAGGTAAGAATTAATATTTGCATATTTTTTCGATTCTTTCATCTTAATGGTCTTGTGATTTATGGAAAATGTGGTAAGATAATAGGTTTTTGCTTTTCCATATCACGAAAACAAAAAATTGTACAGAGAAACTTTCATGAAATTTCTGAGACATTAGCTTTCTGTCTTTGTATGTCTTTGTAGTGGCTAAATTGGATTGGGGGTAAATTGATCTGGCAAGCGATCTTCGCTGGTTTAAGCACATGCAGTTCTTTTGCTTGTTCTATCCTCCCTTCCTTGAGTAGTAAATCGCTGATTTTCAAATTTCCCATGTCTCACATCCTTAATATTGATTTATTAATGAACTTTTTAATGTAATTGAGAGCAAATTTTTTAAATTCAATATTTTGGTCAACTTCTTTCCATTTCACTTGAATTTTCTGACAGTCTCAGCACTTATCTTGTTTATCTTTACAACCATGTATATCTTGCTCAAGAGCTGTTTTCTTGTTTAGCACCTTAAATTCTTTTCTAGCATTATTGATTCTTTCATTTTGGCATAGGCAAGCATATCTTCACAACGCAGGGTTATCTTTTCTTTAGATGCCCCATCAGCTTCAATTTGCCTGCTGATTCAGATTGAGAAACCTGCTACAGAAGAGGGAGGAGTCACTTCTTCTGTTTATTCTCGTAAAGAACCTGTAAGTCAAGGGCGTGTGGTACAGTATGTTTCATGAATGCTTTTCTTGATTATTGACATTTATAATGCTGGAACAACAGTTCATTAAATTTTTTTAGTTTGATAGGATTGTTCTTTTGCTTAAATTGGTTTGGTCTATTCTGAAATGGGACTTGCCGTGCCATTAATTTGTTCTCTTCATCATTTTTGATATATCCCTTGCACACTAATTTGTGAAGTTCCCATTAAAGTTTCTTATCACAAATCTTGGGTTGCACTACATGTGAACACTTTTTTGAGTGATTCCTTCTATAATTTTTTTTTTGGTGCAATAGGTAAACTTGACTGAGAAGGAAAAGCAGAAGCTACAAATTTGGTCCCGAATCATGCCCTATAGGGAGTCTTTTGCTTGGGCTGTTGTTCCGCTTTTTGAGAGTCATAACACCACAGCTGGAGGTGGTTCTGTTTCACCTAGCAGCCCACGTAATACTAGTTTGTCAGGCTTACACTCTCATGATGGAATCAGTGAACATGCTACCAAAGTCCCTCTACATGGGAAAGTTGCACATTCTTCTTCTGGCAGCTCAGTTGTTGTGGAGATATCAAACTTAAATAAGGTTAAAGAAAGTTATACTGAGGATTCACTTCAGGTAACAATTCTGATCCATTATGCTGTACTCTTGTTCTTTTTGTAATCACTTGTTTAATTTGTTACTCTTTCACTTAAACCTTAGTTAATTGTCCCATATGTATTTAATTAGAAATAATATGATTTGATATCTTTTTGATATTGGTTGAACATAAAATGGAAAAAGAGGAACAGAAAGGAGATATTAAATGTATTGTTTCCCTTGTTTAGCTTGTGTGCATATCTCTCTTTTCTGTGGCCAAATATTTTCTGTTTTATAATTGACTCAAACTTTGATTTGTTTGTTCTTCATGTGAAACATTACTTTCTGCTATCAAGTTGGTGTGCTGCATTATATATCGCCATAGTGCTCACGTTAGCAGGCAAAAGACATATGTAGCTCTCTTTTATCATAAGTCTGCAAGACTTCTGATGTATGCTTAATAAGATGGACACTTTAAAGGCATCTGATTATTATGATTAGCTTCATTTATTACTTTTATTATTAATCTTAAAGCATGTCCAACTTTCTGTTGACTCCTGTCTGTGACATTTGTTCTTAATTAATCTTGATTGTGAAGTGAAAATTGGTTACATAAAATTTCTGACAAGAGTATGCCACATTTGGCTTGACTTTTTTATTTCACATTAATTTCTTATTCGACTTTTAAAGCCGGGTGCTTATGATTCCAAGCTTGACCTGAAATTGCATGTATCTTGCTGCAGTTTTTTCTTTTCTGCCAATCAGATTATTTTCTCATTTGACTTTTGAAACATGTTGGTGCTTATGTGTCTTATCTTACAATTTTTGCAGTGATTTATTGTAATCAAATGTTGTTGCTACAAACTAATGATCTGCTTTGGCCACATTTTGACATTAATTTTAGGGAAATACCTCTTGTTTTCCTTTTGAAATCTTTTTACTTGGATATGCGAATTTTTTATATGAATGACTTACAATTTTTTCCGAAGATTATGCGTGCAGGTTAGAATTGATGAATCCCATGATCAGTTTATATTTCATTCTTAAGTTATGATTTGGATTTGGTTTTTGGAATGATTGTGGTGGTTGGAAGGAGAAGTAATTTGACAAAGAACCTGAAAAACATGAATAGTGATGTTGAAGTAAATTGATGGGAGAGGCTAATTATAGTTTATAGAGCTGATTAGAGAAAATTCATGAACTGAATAAAGACATTTTGTTGTAAGTTCAAAAGTAGAATTATATAGTATGTAACAGGATTCCCAGGGCCTTGGTAATAATTCTCGAAGTCTTTATTCACTAAGCTAGTAGATACCCACCTAACTATAGATAGTTATATTGATAGTGATATATCTAGAAACATTGATTATTTTGATCTTTGTAGAGTGCTTTTATTTTCCCCTATATTTCAGAGAAATGGTTCGTTACTACATGGCTATTGTTTAGAAAAATGTATTCATTAGGCATTATCACTTTTATATCTGTGGTTCCTGTTGATTACTTTCTATATTCTGGAAACAATTTTTTATGTTATTTGACTTTGGCTTTTGAATACATTTTTCAGGATCCAAAAAGAAAGGTTCACAAACCTGTGAAAGGTGCACTAAGGCTTGAGGTTGAAAAGTTTCATTCCAATCAAGCTGATTTAGACCATTTTTCTGAAGCTGATAGTTCTAACCATGATTTAAATGATGTGACTGATCATGGAGAATCTAGTGTGAAACATCATGGTTATGGATCTGATGGTCATAGGAGTGAGAATCTATTGACACACGCCATGGATAAGAAAGAACAACGCAAGCCAACTCATTACAAGACCATTGGAAGTGGCATTGAATGCATTAATGATGAAGTGGTAAGTGCGTACTTCTAATTCAGCTCTGTGGATCTGTAGTTATTGCGGTTCTTACTGTTCAAGATGCTGATTGAAAACCTGTGTTGAAGGTTTTTAGTTGGTGCTGTTGATTCCGTTTGGTGGTTATTAATGGAAAAAGCAACAATTTAGATCTAGCAAATGTTTTTTGCCAACTGTCATGTGAAAAGAAAAATTAAAACATCCTATGAATGACTTATTACTTAATCCATCAATTATATTCTGCCAATGTTGTCTAGTTGATTGTTGTTCACAATTGGTTCTTGTTTTTTTCTTACAAAAGAAACAAGAAAAGTTTGAGTAAACTGAATTAAGTATTTGCCATGGTTTCCAATTGTCAAATGTATTTTGAACTATCCATAAATTTCATTAAATATTAGGTCTCGTTGGTCTTGTGCCATTTTGGCCAGAAGGTTAATTGTTGGTGTGGCTGTTTCAACACCTAAACTGCACAAAGCTATGTTAACGAATGGTCATTATAACTCAAGTTAGATCAGTTGCATTCGTTTCAGTTGCGAATGGAGCCGGACCACAGAGTAGCTTTTGCAAAAAATCAGTTCTATTTTTTTAGTTACCCATATTAGCTAAGTTACCAATTAAAGATACTGTTATCTGTTTTCTAATGTAAATAATTAATGTATTAAATAGATATTTGATATTATAGTTGACTAAATATTGTTATGCAAGTTTTCAATTGTTTTCAAGGGTTTAGCCAAAAGCTATTATAAAAATTCTGTCATAATTTATATATGTGTGTACACATATTGTTGTATATACATATATACAGTTTTGTGTTTATGCATAGATGTATATGTTCAATTAGGTCAAAGTGCATTGTCATCATGAATTTTGTTCTATTGTTTTCATTTTGAATTATTTTCTCATACTTTAGAAGGATTGGTGAAATTATTTTATTCATACTCAACAGCAATTTTTTTTTTTTAAAAAGAAACAAATGTATTAGTGAAACTTCTAAACCAAAGCGACTAGTGAAGTTTAGCCCAACAAAGGTTTCTAAAATTGATACAATAGTGGTTTTTAAAACCCTGTTATTCACAAGTCCAATCTAGCTTGTATGGTAGTGCATTTCTGTATCATTTTATTTTGAAATTTAGGCTGTGTGGTAATTTGGTTAAAGCACTGATTTTAGGCTTGCATTTTAATGATTGTTCATATTTAAAAATAATTTATTTGTTTTCTTTGTTTTGGCAGGTTGAAGCATTTGATTTCCGGATGATGTCAAGATGTGTACCATTCTCACGTTTGGTGCATTTCCTTTATTTGTATCCCTTGACTATCAGTTTCAGTCGCAAAAGGAGCATATTCATTAGGGTTGAGATGAGAAAAGATGATGTTGACATCCGCAAACAGCCTCTTGAGGTCTTCCTTCAAGCTATTCTGCCTCCATTGCCAAGTGATGTTGGATTGGAATAACTGATTTTTTCTTTGGCACAGGCAGTTTATCCAAGGGATCCAGGATCAGGGCTTAAAAAATGGGCTAATACACAGATTGCAGTTGGTACGAGGGTGGCATCATATCATGACGAATTCAAAATCTGTTTACCAGCTGTTTTGACACCTCAATATCATATTCTGTTTACCTTCTTCCATGTTGACCTTCAATCAAAACTGGAAGCTCCAAAACCTGTGAGTGTAGGATTTATTAGACAGTCTTACGATGGTCAGTGTTCTTGTCATAATCCACATTTAACAGAAGCCAGTCATTCTTCACCTTATGCAGGTTGTTATTGGATATTCGGCGCTTTCGTTGTCCACTCATGCTCAGTATGTATTTGCCTAACTTTTACCCATTTTACTTGGTTTGTAAGGGGTTATTAGCTGTTTTCTAATTTATATCAATGATAGTTATACCTTATATGATTTTCTAGTGATCACCTCAGCAAATATTATATGATTATATGTTGGGGCCTGTCAATTTGTGCATTCTAGGTCACAATCAGAGATATCATTACCCATTATGAGAGAGTTGATCCCCCATTATCTACAAGATGCTGTAAAGGTAAATTGACTTTTTAGTATTTGTTTAAATATCAGTGTTTTTAACCTTTTCTCTGATGAAACGTGTTTTTCAAATTTTTTGTAACATTTCTGGCAATTAAAAGCTTGTTGAACTATTAAATGAATAAATGCCAAACTGAACTCATTCCATTCTAAATTACATTAGTGCCTATTTCTTCAAAATTTGATAATCTTATTCTGTTGGATACTGCTGTAGGAGAGGTTGGATTATCTGGAAGATGCAAAAGCTATCTTCAGGCTTCGGTTAAGACTTTGCTCTACACTTTTTCCTTTAAATGAAAGAATTAGAGACTTTTTCCTTGAGTATGACCGGCATATGCTCCGCACAAGTCCTCCATGGGGTTCGGAACTTCTTGAGGTTAAAATTTGCTTATAGGATTTACTTTTGATTTAGGCAGGATTCTTAAAGAAAGATTGGGCAGAGACACCCATGACACCCTCTAGTACTTATTTTTTTGTTCGATAGTGAATGATTTATAAAGCTTCAGGACAAATAGTTTATTTTACATGGATTTCTTTTTTGAGTTGTTTATTAAAACCTGTGATGTTTTTATCGTTAATTTATGGTTTTTCGTTTTAGTTCTAGTTATTTAGTCGATATAAATAAATAATAAAATGACGTTATTTGGGACAAGTGATCAATCAAATTTCATGATTTCCTTTTTTTTTCTATTCTGTTTAAATTTGTTCAGATTTGTATTAATTTGTGATTGATTATGTTTTAACAGCTATATTCTTTGCATATATGGATTTTAATTCTTAAGTGTTTGTCCCTGAACATAACCCTCTCCTTGTACGGCTCCATTCTTTTGTTTGCAACCAAAATTTGGTTTGGCCCGTGTAGCATCCCCATCCTTTTTTTTGCCAACGTCCTTCTCCCTCTCTCTTAGTTGAAAAGGACGTACTTGTTCGCTTCAGATGTGCCTTGGCTTTTGGGTTTCTTTATTAAGAATTAAATCATATCATTGACGCTCTATTCCTACGTTATTTCTGTAATCATGTAATTATGAGACAAAAAGTTTTTGATCTTAGCTTTTGATTAAGTAATCTTTAGGTATGTTTCTATGCAGGCTATTAATAGTTTGAAGAATGTGGAGTCATCTTCTTTGCTGCAGTTTCTCCAGCCAATCCTTAATATGCTTTTGCATCTTATTGGTGATGGTGGGGAGACTCTTCAGGTGAAATTGACCTTTTCTATCCATCTTTTAAACTCTGCGATAAGGAATGTTATGTTCAAATATATTTTGCATGTGTTTAAAATCTCGAGTTTTGTGTATTGAAACCAAGTCTTAACGAAAGCCCTGCTTTAATATAATCCCATAAAATGATGAAATTATTTAAGAATGCTCGTTTTTCTTTTTTTAATTGGTTGCTTGCTATTTTTGACATGTTTTAGTTCCTTGCAGGTTGCAGCCTTTCGAGCTATGGTCAATATCTTAACCAGGTAAGCTTTGAAATGTCAGATTGCTTGTAATTCGTTGCTATAACTATTTTGTTTTGTTCTCTTTTAGATGCATGATTTTTCTTATATTCATGCCAGGCTCTATATTTTAGATGTGATTACTTGTTTATTTTCAAGCCTTAAAGTGGCCATCTTACTAGTTTTGGTATAGTGCACCCTCATGCACCTCTTTTGAAATTGCCACGTCAAGATTATTCATCGTAACAAGATATTTCTGACCCACATGTTTAGCTCATTTAATTTTACTTAGTTATTAATTAATACTTATTCCCACTGATTAGTCTTTTAAAAAAACACTATTTAAGCATTAGATAAATAATTTACCATTAACTTTTAATTATATAAAAACAATAATTAGTTAACAAGTTTATTAATTAAATGATATTATGTTATTTAACTTTCAATAATTAGTGTTAAATTGTCATTAATTACAAGTTAATTAATACTATTTAAAACTAATTACTAATTAATTGTATAATAATAATTCTCTTTTAGTTCTAATAAATTTTGTTAAGATATAATTAATGCTGTAGTTTATTCCCTAATCCAGCTAATCCTATTCTGACCTTCAACACAAATTTTGATTTGGTAAAATTCCAAATTTAAAGTTAGTATTGTACTATAAGAGCTCTTTTTCCTTGGATTGATTATAAAATTTGAAGAGAAATTTATCAAAAGGACAATCAAATTGTACAAACTCAGGAAAAAACAGTATATATCAACCGTATTGATAAATAAATGCTTGATAAATAACCATCATATTAATGAACTTTTTTAATCTTTATGATCAAATTTGCTCTTTCAATAACAGAAAAATGGTTGTGCAGAACGTAATGCATAGCTTGTGTGTATGTTTACATATATAATTTTGATGTTCAGGTTTTTGTCAAAAAGAATCACTATTTTGAGCTTGTAGCTTGAGTTTTTTATGCTGTTGTTTATTCATTTGAATTGTGTTCCTATATGTTTGTACTTAGGAAGTTAATAAGAAAATATTGCAAGGTTAACTTTACATTTATTAAATAAATGTTTTAAATTTGAAATTTATTTAGAATTGGATAAATGCAAACATATGACTTTACTTGATTTATGACACAAAAAGTTGTATAGTTTTCTTTTGAGAAGATAAATAAGGTCAAATGTTTGTGTGAATAAGAGATACTAGTTGATATTTGATATTTATTGAACCATGGATGATATTGTCATGACCGTTGGATTTACTTGGGATCCTTGTTGTTTGCCATAAATAAAATATGTTCCTGCAAAGTTTATGTTGTGCTTGCTTAAAAAAAAAACAAATAAAAAATGATGTTGTTCAATTGGTTGGATTAGGCATCAAAACCTTTGCAAAGGAAAGGATTACAAATATAAAAAGTAGTGTTTAACTGCAGCTATTTTAGTTTATGTCAAGTTTTCTTCAAACCAACTCATCAAACAAATCCCAGTCTGATAAAATGCTGAAGTAGCATAAAAGTATTTACCATTAGCATATTTATGGGTTGATCAATAATGCCTTTCCCTTCAAAAAATTTGGCTACATTGGCATTAAGCACTCTGGGCCTATATTTTTGACGTCCAAGATAAAGTACCTGTTAGGTGCTTTTTGCTTATCTCATATGGTGGTTATTGTCACTCAGAAAATTAGTGAAAGGTTGAGATTTTTAATGCTGGTTTAACAATAGAAATTATATAGGATTGCACCACTAATTGAATTGTAATCAAATGTTGTGGAACTAGTTGATTAAAGAGATGCAATGATTACTTTTGTGTAGGTTTTGCATGTAGAAGTCATTATATAAAGATATGGGCATATGAATTAAAGGTTCAACTTTTTGACATATCTAGTGCAGTAAAATTAAGTACGTAAGACTTATGTGTTTAAAGTAAATGTTGCGAGGCAAAAAGTCCATTCTTTAATTATGATTGAACCAAATATACTGTGGATTGATAGTATTTAGCATGCAAAATCTTTGATAGCCAAGTTGAGTGTGGAATAAACAAAATGTACCAGCAATTTATGGATTTTGAAGTGGTAATAAGCATATTTAATCGTTGGCACTGGGCACAAAATATGTTTCATAACTAAAAGATTATTCATTATGAAAGTTTGTGAGCAAAAGGAAGGAATTATATAGAAAAATAATTGGTGATGTTAAAGTTAGGAAGCCTTATAGCTGACCAAACTTCTAAATAGCGCTCCATGAATAGATGGAAATGAGGGAAATTAAGTCAACTCCATATAGTTTGATGAGGCTAACAATTGTGATGTTGACTAGTAAGGTTGGAAGTTTTTCTTGCCATATAACTTACTTTGAAATAGATAGTTGAGAATAAATGAGCTGTTTGGTGACAATTAAATGTTTTAATTTTAGCCTTGAATTACCTCGAGAACCATTTGATGAAAACCACATGCTTTCATATTCTTTTAATTTTTATAGTGTACATATTATTTTCAAGTCTTTGCAACTTTATACATACATGCATATATATATATATATATATATATATATTGCTGTTATTTTTTAAAAAAATTGAGAGTTATGGTTTAATTTGAACCTTGGATCCTTTGTTTTCGAGGTAACATCAATTTCACAAAAACTTCAATATCTACAAATGCTATCATTTATTATTAGCTTTCTATTCAGCTGTTGTCTACTATTCAAGTTTATTCATGTAATATATAGAAAAGGAAATTTAAATTTCTCTTAGAATGGTTTGTTCTTTTTTTTAAGTAGTATTGTTTTCTTTCTGTATATTTGCTAATGCATTCACTTCTTATTTAGGGTACAGCAAGAGTCATCTGATGGGGCAGAAAGGAACCGTTTCCTTGTCAATTATGTGGACTACACTTTTGATGACTTTGGTGGTCAACAGGCTTCTGTTTATCCAGGGTTGTCCACAGTTTGGGGAAGCTTAGCTCGTAGTAAGGTTAGACAGGGATTGAAAATATTAAGCTATTTTTTTTGTAGGCTTGGACTTTATCGCACTGGTATTGCACTTTGTTAGCAGTTTTGCGTTGTTCAAATATTTAGTTGGTTCCATTGCTCTGTTGAAAGAGTTGCTTTTTTGTCTTTCATCTGTATCTTTGTCCATCTGGGCTTTTGTATAACCTTTTGGCCTCTCCACTCGCATGATCCTATGGAAATCCAATTTATCTGAAGTGGTTGGCATTCTAGCTTTATAAACTTTTTTGATGTTTAATTATAAAGGTTGGGTGGCAACATTACCATTATAGCACTCAGTATTAATATTTTGACTGTATTTTTTGGTAAATAAATATTAAATTTATAGTTCATATCTATTTGTGTCAGGCCAAAGGATACCGTGTTGGGCCAGTTTATGATGATGTTCTGGCTATGGCATGGTTCTTCTTGGAGCTTATTGTAAAATCTATGGCGTTGGAGCAAAACAGTCTTCACTACCATAATCTTCCTACAGGTTGTTGGTACTATGAATTTCTTCTTGGAGCTTTGTTTTATGCGTGTTTTGCAACTTTCTTTATCCATTTGATACTTCTGTCTGTCTGTAACATTTGCTATATACATTTAGAAGTATGAATGTAGTAGAATGTTTTACAGGTTGTCTTAGTATTCCTTTATTTTATGTCTAGCTTGTCAATGTAGCAATTTACCCTGGCGCACTTTATTGCTATCAGATATAGAATTTGTGTACATTAGCAACTCAGATTTCAGTCTTTCTTTTTTCATGGCTCCCGTTAATATGGCTCCTACGTTTCCCTTTTGTGACAATTTTTTAACAGAAGTGGAAGGACTCTGGCTTTTGAATGCAAAATTGGTCTTTGTTTTCATATAATATGAATGTCTCGAGTGTTTGCATCTAGTGTCTACCATTATGTCTTGGACTGGCTATTTGTGGACATTTATGCTTATTTATAGAGAAAATTAGCTAAAAATAGACAATTCTTTTATACCATGAGAAAGTGCTTGTGTAAAAAGTACATTGAGTTTTGAAGTTCTTGTACCTTTCTAGAACTTTGCTTATGCCAACTTAAATTTCGGTAATGTTTTTATTAACCTTTTTGGACTCTTTACTTTTTTTTGAAGCACCATAGGCTCACAATAGTTGCTAAATCTTGAAGGGATCACATTGTAATGGTCAATTCCTTGGAAGCAAGAAGTAATTTTGATCTAGTATATAATAACTATTGGTCTGTTCTTGGTTAATTGCAAATTGATTTGTCTAGTTGATGTATTGACAAAAGTATGATCTTTTTGCTCGATGCGTTAGCATTAGAGTGATTGATGGTGGATTGAAGGGATGGACAATGGTGGTTCATGGTGATTTGGGTTGTTTTAAGGAATAGACCGATGGCTCATGACTTTATTCTTAGCGGTGGCAATGGGAAGATTTGTGTTAGGGAGCTTTGGATGAGATAATTTCCCTTTGGTTGTTTGTTCGTGGATGGTAGCTCACATTTTCTTATGCATGTGCTTATAATGGACCATGAAGTTCACCAAAATCCATCACTATTATTATTTTGCGGCTTAAGGTGATGACATAAACACTATAAACTGGTGTGACGAAATAATAAAACATATTTTACCTTAATAATAAATCCACCTTTATTATAACAAATTAAAGTGCATGCATACTTGTTTTATAATATCCTTATAAATATGATAGTAAAATAAGGTCAACATATACAAAAGATCACTTACAAACCTCGCATGTCACTGTAGGCAATCTTTATGTGTGGATTTGTGGTATGTCTTATGATTTTAGTACAGTTGAGTATCAAAATACCCAACAGGTTCTACATGAATAACAAAAGTATGATAAAACATATATCAAATATGATAACATGATGTCAACATGATATATCAAATATGTTCAAACATATAAAAACAGTAATAGCAATGTGCTGTATACATCAAATGATCATATACATCTTTGTTTTTATTTCATGTTATATCTCTTTTTTTTTCCTTTCATTTCTCTTTTTTATATTTTTTTTTCCTTTTTTTTATAATTAGGCCCTAGATATTTCCCATAGGGTTGTACCCTATAATTAATCATGTCTCATCTTATCTGTGACGTCTTATCATTTCTAGACCTTTGTCTATAGGTGTAGTTAGCTAGCCACATCTATCACATATTATCTCCGTCTCTCATTCTTGCACTAAGTGCAAGCGGTATCGGAGGTCTCTGATACCATTTTATCTTATAGCTCGATATTAAACCAATGCCTATGATTCCTAACATCTTGTGCTGATGTTAATCATATCTTGTAGAATATCATAGTCTATTGTTAAACCAGTGCTTATGATGCCCAACATTTTGTGTTGGGGCTTGTCACATCTTGTAGAATCATGGACACGAGTCCAGGAAAATTTCACTTTCTATTTTTTTTAGTGGGGTATTTAACCTTGTTATCTTTATCACATATTATGTCATATGCATATATTTTATTCTCTTTTTCAGATTGTATTATAATATCAAAATATATAATAATTTATCATAAATATTATGTTATGCTTAAATTAATTCATACTTATATTATTATTAATTAAATTTACCTGCCTGTGTTTTAGATGATTTCTTAATGTTTTTCTCTTTTCTTTTTGTCTTCATTTTCTACAAAGAATTTAAAATTTATTTAAATCAATTCTTACTATTACATATATTAATATCAATTCAATATGAAAATTAAATTCATTTCAATAAAGCTTATTGTTTCTACCAACAGAAGTTTTTTCTTCCTGATTTATTGTTTTCAAGATAATATTTCCTCTACATAAAATGAATCAATCAATTTGTTTTACTAGTAACAAATTGTTACAAATATTATTAAACTACAACATTCATTGCCAATTTTTTTTTATTTTATTTTTATCGCAATAACTACTGCAAGACTTTCATTCTCCCAATTTTTTTTCTATATGACTTTCTCTTTTCTTTTATTTTTGGATTTTCTTTTTTTTCTTTTTGGATTTCTCCTTTTTCACCGGTTGATGATGAAACGGCGCCACTGCATGCTTGCCAACGATATCCCTAAACATCCCAAAATAAGTCATGCTAATGAGAAAATTGGAAAACTGTAAGAAAAAATTACCTTAATTTTCCTCTTTTGTGTTTTGAATTGCGGCGATTGCTTACCTTTTTTCTGATTTCGATGCAGGAGACCTCGCGGCCTACTCGATTAGGGCTCTGTCTGAGTACCGCTGCGGAACTTATTTTACTTTTTGTTCTTTCTTTCGATTGCTCATCTACTCTCCACAATGATCGTCTGGTTATTGGATGTCATTGATTTGCCCGAAAGATTTCTGTTTGTCGCAAACCCTAGCTGCATCAGTGAAGGTTCAGAACCAAGTGCGGGAAATATCGAGATGTAAAAGATTTTGGGATGCATATCTTCTTGATTTTTTAAATTAATTAATTAACTAATTAATTAATTAATTTTGTATATTAATTTTTTAATAACTTTGAAAATTAATCAAAAGTTAGTGGAGGTTCTAAAATTTTGCGACAAGGACCAAAATTCGTCACTAAATTTGCCTAATTTGAAGTTATATTCGCATTTAAATTTCAATTGTTTGGTATTTTTTTTATTAAACATGAAAAAACTTGTACCTTAAAGTGATTACGGCGGTAGGTCGTTACATGCCTGGACTCAGGTGAAACTTTTTGGGCAATTGGCGATTGTGTGAGATCTCATGATGAAAACAATGAGATTTGATGGACTAGGGCTTGAGAAAATGACAATAGAACCATGTATAAAGAGGAATTGATGGGGGAGGACAGAGATGCGTGTAAATAGGTTTGGTGGTTGGAAATTGGTCTTTGGATTCTTGGCAAATTTGGGGTGGTTCATGGAGAAGTGGTGATGTTGAGGTGGTTGGAGGTAGTCAGTGCATACATGCAACCAAAGGGAGGCAACCATGGAGATACTAAGGTGGTTTGGTGGGAGCTGCTGGTCGGACAACAATGGAGGCGAGCAATGACTAATCCGAGTTGGTTTTGAGAGCTGTGGTTATGTCGGTGGTGGTCATTGAAGAGGATAGTAACAAAGAACATGATGAAGCGATGGTGATAGTGGGATAAATTTGGATGGTTGAAAATTATTAGGTTTTGTGGTTTTAGTTTGATAGTTGAGGAATATTGTGTTGGCATATGTTGTTCATGCTAGGGGTGCAATTCGTTAGTTGGGCTGCACACATGTGATTGCATACATTGAGAGGTGTGACGATTGCCTACCTTTCTGGGTGTGCCATGAAACTTGTTCCCCATTTGTAAAACTATATTTTTTTTAATGAAAACTAAAACACATGATTCATTTTGAAATCCAAATGAAAAACAACAAAATGACTGTATTTCGATTTCAAAAACCAAGTTCATACAATAAGTTATTATAATGGAAATAAAATTGCAACATGTCCATAGCCATACAATTAAAAGTAGTTACGTAGCATTTTCTACTACATTGAGATGTGTGACGATTGCCTGACTTTCTGGGTGTACCATGAAAGTTGTTCCTCATTTGTAAAATTATATTTTTTTTAATGAAAACTAAACCACATGATTCATTTAGAAATCCAAATGAAAAACAACAAAATGATTGTATTTCGATTTCAAAAAACCAAGTTCATACAATAAGTTATTATAATTGAAATAAAATTGCAACATGTCCATAGCCATACAACTAAAAGTAGTTGAATAATCTCCCCCTCAAAGCTCTCCTAGACTCTTGTGATGTGCGTCTTTGATTCTTGAAAGTGTTAATTCATAAAATAGGTTGAGCTGGTCGACATTGGCTCAATGGACAAATACTGTATAGCATAAATGTAAAGCAATACATTTTAGGGTCATTTTACATGTTAGGTTTAGATCATGTTATAGCATGTATAAAAATAACATGCAAATAACATCGTTATGATAACCATCTTTTCTTTAAAATAAACCTTTTTGTGTTTTTAGAAGAATTTATTTAACTTTCTTTTAGCCCCCCCCTTATATTTACACTTTTATTTCATTGTCTTTTTCCATTTTTGTTTAACTGTAGTTTTAAAACTTCTAAGTTCCACCTTTGAAGATTTCTCTGAAGCAAGATATATCTTGTCAATGGTTCATTAAGGCTCCACGTTCGGATTTTTCTCTTGAACAAGATACGTCTAATTGACAACCAAAAGTTTTATTCTCTTTTGAAATCAAAATCCTGTTATTAAAATCAACCTTTATTTTTTTTTTATCTCCTTTTAATTTCCTTTTTTTAATTCACTTGTAAGAAAACAATTTAATTTTATAATAAAGTATCCTTTTTCTTTCATTTACTAATTTGTACTTTGGTCCCATATCCATATTATAAAAGCAATAGAATGTTATTAAGCACCTCTTTGCATCATATTCATATAACATACAAAAAGCAGCAAGTCTCAAGATATAGCAAACAATACACTATATGAAATAATCATCATTCAATTTCACAATTTAAATAATTTATTTTTATTGAATTAAGGTTATTAAATTGTAAAACATTGTTGCATCAAACATATGCATCTATGATAAACAATATTACATACTTTTTTTTTCCAATTTGTAGTGGTCTTGCTTTAAAATTAATCTTGTTTGTGATGTTGCCATTTTTTCAAAATTGAATTTCCTCTCTTCTCTTAGTCAAACTCGAGGAATTCCTCAAATTTTCTTCTCTTCAGTTCTTTTCCTTCCTTCAATCTCCCCTTTGTTTGATTGTTTTTCTAGAATTTCCTCGATAACCTAGTTTGGCTCCTTTTAATAATTTCTCTGTTCCATCATATTCCCCAAATGGCCGCATTTCTTCAATAACCTCATTGGATGCCTCCACACCTACTTGCCGGTTGGTTGTTTGCAGTTTGCCATTGATCGGAGTTGCCGTTTTTTGGTTTCATTTGTTAAGTTTTAGGAATTTTTTGTTTTTATGAAAGTTAAAATAAAAATTGATTTTTATTAAAACTTAAGCTTTAATAAAATTTTGAAATTTTTTCTATCAAAATAATCTCCAAAAACTTGTTGATCAAAGAGTTTCATATTGTCCAATTTTCATATTTTTTTGCATTATTTTTTATTTTTAATAATTTCTCAAATATAAAATCCTTATGCTAATTATTTTCTTATTTTCTTTTGGACATGTTTGGCCTTTTATTTGGTTATCGCGACACCCTTTTTTCATGTCAAGACAATTTTGTATTGAGTTTTTTCGTAGACTCTATATTTTGGTACAGTTTCATAAATTTCTAACTTAAATTAATATTTTTAATAAATGATTTCTATATTTGTTATATTTATCTTTATCTCATCATTCATAGCCTCAAATCCAAGATATAATAAGTTTTTGTACCAAAATTCAACTTTTTTTTCAGCTTCAATTATTTATCTTAGAGAGAGTATTCTTTTATCATGTGCTGTGATTGCCCTTCTTTGTTTTAGTTGTGCATGATGATGTGTTGATATATGGTGTTGCAGTGTTCTTTACGTGACCTTTGGTTGTAGTTCATTTGCTAAATGAGTGTTGTAGGTACTGCTTAAATGACATCTCCAACTATTTGTATGACTTTCATCAACTTTAAAAGTCATTGTCCATGTGCCTTACTCTTGTGATGGACCTTGTGATTTCCCAACTTGTCATTGATCTCAAGCTGAGGGAATAACAGTCCTTATTTATAATCTTGTTGAGTGTTCTATGATTAACCACATTTTTCATTCTTCGCCTTTCATGACACCAACTGGACATGTACAACGATCCATTCTTAACCTCTACCTTCATTTGTTTATTAATGTACTCTTTCTCCACTACCTACTTATAATGCATTTCAACGATTTGCAACGACACACTTTAGATGTGATTGACCTTGTCGTTTGTTTCCTTTCACCACAATAGGGCTTGTGGCTCTTCAAAGAGGTCCTATAATTCTTCTATGTTCTTCCTCAACTTATTTCTAGCTTGGGCTGAGTGGGTACAAACTTGCCATTTGGCTTCATTTGTTTTACATGTAGAATGACATGACTTCGATAGGCATTGACAAGTCATTTTACCTTTCATGCAACCACAAATTCTATTGTTTGCATTTCCTTATCTTGATTCACATTTAAGTTGTTGATTGGACTTTGATAAGCATTGACAAGTCATTTTACCCATCATGAAATCACAAAGTTTACTGCTTGCATCTTCTTATCTTGATTCACGATGTACTTTTAGTTGCTTATGGAAAACTTGTATTGTTGAGCTGGTTTAAATTGACTTTATCTCAATCATATAGATTTATTGCATTATGTTTACATTTAAGATGTTGATAAGAAAGAATTTATGTGATGCTTGATTAGTGTTCTCCTTTGTGATTGCAAAGTTCATGTTGAGTTGTTATACTCTACCCACTAAATGACTATTTTCTTGGGTTTTGAACCATCTGGTGATGAGTTTTGATTTGTAGTCATTGCTATACTCTCAAAACATATGCCACTTGTATTATTGTTATTTTTTAAGTCAAAAACCAGATTACCAACAATAACATAGCATAACAAGCATATTTCAAAAAAGTCATATATATATATATATAAGCTCAAAATTGAATAGTACTTGCACACAATAATATCTCAAATAATATGTAATCATTGTATGCCACTTGGCTTAATATCATTGTCATTGTGGTGTATGTGATGGCTTATAAATATAAACATGGTTTGTGTTAACTATCTATTCAATAGACAAATTTAAAACGACATGATACTAGACAATTGTAGGATTAAGGGTAGATATATGGACTCATGATAATGAAATAACATTTGTAAGTGAATCATTATTTTCATGTTTAGTATAATTGAATCCCTCTTCTTTTAGTAGTCATATTTATTTAGCCTTGCTTTTCGATTGATCATTGTATCTTATCTCAAACATCTTTAGGGTGATCGTATCACTAGTTGAGGTTGTGGCATCAATCGAGGGTAGCTCTTTGGTAACTTCCTTTGAATGTTATTGTGTCAACAAAAATTTCTAATTTGTTTCCTTTAAATGTGGTCATGAATTTGATATAACATAACACTGGCTTAGCAAGTTCTCACAATATAGGATTTACATGTCATACTTGAATATCATAATATGAATCATAATCATCATTGATTGGTATTTCATCAAATTCCATACGCAATAGACAATAGTATTATATTTAATTGAATTCATCTATCTCAAGGTGGTTTTATATTTTTCTCTTGTGTGTTAAAACGCTTTCCCTTGAATTTTTTTTGAACAACGTGCAGAGTTGTGTAAATTATCATCATTTGGCTAAAGGTTGACCTATCTAGGTAATTTAAAAAATTATAATTTAAGCCCTTCTCACTAAATCCTCTCCAATTTGATCATTTTTTCTCATTGTTTCTTTCTTCTCTTAAGAACTCAAGGTTTTTATTTGATTCTCTTGTTTGATTTTCCTTGTTGATTAGTTCCAAATCATCACTATTATTTAAATTATACATTTAAATATTCAAGTTAGTGTTAATGACATTATGTTGAATCTTCATGAGGTCATTATCTTAACCTTTGCATGATTGTAGCAATCGTCAGGTCTCTTCTAAAGATTTTCTTGTGCATCTTGGCATGACATAACTTGTTTGAGGATTCTTGACTCAAGTACTTTGATAATTATCAATATGAGTTTCTTTCTGTTGTGAAGTATTGTACTCTTGGTCCATATACTATTTAATTTGATTACAACAAAATCATTTTCTTATTTTACTAATATTTTTCTTTTAAGTGTTTTAGATCATGCATCTAAAAAATGAATAAATGAATTATTTAGAAAATTTGGTCTTGACTTAAAGGGCTCATTGATAGTGTTTGGTGTGAATTATATTTGGTATTAAACATAAAACTTGAGCATACTTGGAGAAGATGATTGTTGAGTATTTTTACTTGTTGTAGATTATTAAGTCCTATGACAATATATTTGAGATATTTGAAAAATCACAAGGTTTGAATGAGTAAGCTAAGTGTTTTTCAAACCCTCTTTCTATTTATGTAAGTTGGTTAAGGCATATATTAAATTTATCTATAAATGTCTTAAATTAAAAATATAAGTTTGCATTAACAAAATATATTCAAAATACTTAAAAAATACAAAACCTTAAATATGTGAGAAAATGACATGTGGTCTGATGTCATGATTGTACATAGTGTTATTTATATCTTTGCAGTTCTTAGAGTTGAACGAAGGTATGATTAAGTGAAAAATACTTTTAGAATCTATCGAATGGTACATTACACTTAAAAATATGACGTGATTGGTTCAAATTAAATCATATGTTAGGGGATCGAATGATATGCTGAGTGTTTAACTTGAATTTGAGTCTTTCATATGGTATGATAATATTATCGTACAATATGATTAGTTCATACAAGTGTTGGTTTTGTAAAATGAGCTAAACTTGAGGATATATTGTATGATATATTTTTATCTTATAATATGGTATCATTAGTGAAGACTTGTATCTAATGTATAATATGATGTTTTGATCATACGATACGATTAATTGATTTTTTGTGAGAAATTACTAGTTTGATCATATTTCGGGAAAATATAAATTAGCTATTAGAGAGTAGTTGGGGATGAATGAGTTTTTCAGAGTCTTCTTAAATCTTTATAAATACCTTACAAATATTGTGAAATAGCTAATAATCAATTATAAACTTTTGGGAAAAGTTATACTCAAAAGTTATCACATATTTTGTGAAGATTAGGAGAGAATCAAGACTGCATTGATAATTATCATTCTTTATCATGTCTCAATTTACACTTCTTAGTATTATATTGAGATAAGTTAAAATTTATTTTATATTATTTTAATATATTTTTAGGTGCGTGTTGGTTTGTATTGTTGGTTGTAGGATCTTGTATTTATAAACTTTGCATTGTATATCTTGTTCCATTATTGGGACTTTGTTGTTGTTTTGTTATTGGTTTTTTGGCCACTACTGTAAGGGTTTTGGCGCGGTTCTTGTAGGATCTTTTGGCCCAATATTGTCCGGTGTTTTGTAGGATTTTTTTGTTTGGAGTGAAATTTGTCTTTTAGTCTTTGCAACATGTGTTTTTAGTGTAAACGTAGTCTTTTGACTCGGTGTGGATAATTTTTGCATCAAATATGAAGTTAATTAAATGCAATAAGAGACGAGATTTTTTAAGTGGTTTGACTCCTATTTCAATTGAGTCTACCTCAAGACAACTAGCTTGAGCTTATCTTTTCTTTTTCACACTCCTTTGTCTATGTTGATGGATAAACCAAGACAAATATGTTTTTTGGAGACTTAAACACAGCCTCTTGAGTGTGTTTGTAGGTTAAAACTCATATTCTCTTGGCTTTTCACTTGATTCAATGCTAAGCTCTAGCTTTTGATTTTTTTTGTAGGCCTCAAATCTTTCATAACATTTTAATGGCTAAGTTCTACTATCTCATGATTTTTCAAGACTAAATTCTAACTCTTTCAATAGTTTACCTTACCTATGGCAATTCACACAATTTATGATTTATCAATCTTGAGAGATAAAAGCATATAAAAACAGCACCAGTAGGAATTTTAATTAAAAACCTGAGTTGAGTAAGGGTTGTGTAAAAGGTTGTTATATGACAAAAAAATAGCGAATGAGATGAACCCGTACAATGCACCTTAGGTTCGTTCAAATGGAACTATCACTTTGTGTAACAATTGGAGGTTTGAGCTTTGATTTCCTTCCAATTTGATGCTTATAATAACAGGACAGCATCTTGATTTTCCTCTCAAAGAGTTTGAGAATGCAACAACAAGACGAAGGTGGAGTTGCATAGTTCTCTTTTCCTCCTAGAATTTTCTTTTCTTTCTAAGAAATTTCTTTTTTCCTTCCAATGGTTATGTAACAATTACGACAATAGGGGGAGGTTACTTATTCTATCTCCTCTCAAAGTGATGGTAAAGATAACAACAAAAAGAGGAGAATGTTGATTATGTAGTATAGAATTTTACAGATTTTACCAAAATGATTCTTTTTTAAATATTATCTTAATCTCATTGTTTAAATGGTTTATACAAGCACAATCTAACTGTTAGCTTAAATGATCATTAAACAGGAACATTTTAAACTACAAACGACTGTACACAAAAATCTCTATACTCCAACGTTCAGAAAACCTACCTATTACTCAATGCATACCTTGGTCCAGTGTGCATTTTTCCTTTCGTTTTTCTTTGGTGTAATTGTATATTTGCTTTGGCGTATCGTACATTACTAGTGGCATACTATATGTAATCTTCTAGACCATCTGCATTATAGATTAAGGCAAACATGCTTTTGTTCTGCATGTGTGCTGTAGATTTTCCTGAGGTCTGTGCTCCTTCCATCATTCAGCTTTTTAAAACATTTTGAAAATTTTGTTGAAAATATAATGATGCATGGATTGCTTTTGATGATACATGCAAAAATATATTTTAAGATTTAAAAATAATCCTAGGAAAAGCTTAACATAATAAGAACTTAGGTCTTACACGAATCTTTTAGCAAAAGCATGTATTTAGAGCATTTGCATGATTCTCACTTGATCAAACATTCAATTACATTTTATTTGATTAACCTAAATAAAATATTGCATTGATAACTCAGTTATTTTATGCATTTTTCTTAAGGTTAGGCTTTTAGATATGACTATTAATCTTGTCCAAATGCATTTTAAATGATGAAGATATGCATGCATAAGTTTGAGTGTATAGGTGTTGTTCAAAGGTACATCAAGGCTTAATTTCTTACATATGTTTTTTTAAACTTTGTAACTTGACTTGATCACGAAGTCATGTGTTTCTTTTACTTGAGTTAGTTGGTTTATCACTTGAATGTTGAGCTGAAGTTCTCTTTTAACTCTATATGTTGTAGATGATTTTCTTCTGTTTATCTTAAATGCAATATGAATCTTAATTGCTAGATAGATAATTATATCATCACAAAAACAATTTAAATATTTTGCCATCATCAAAATCACATACGATCATTTGGGCTCATGGGGTTCAAAACTAAATATAGTCTTAAGGGTCTCATTTTGGCATATAACTCAACCTATAAGTAAAGCCTCCATCACTATTTGTTTTGAACGAAGAGATCGTGCATAGAAGAGACTGAATAGTCCTCTGTTCTTTTCATACCTTTTTTGTTGCAGCTAATGCGTTGAAGAATCCTTGTTTTCTGCAGCTTTAATTCTCTGTTTTGCTTGTAGTGTCCTTGTTTCCATCGGCTTATATTGTTTTAACATGTGAAGTTGCTGCTGCTCGACAGATCGCATCTTTGTAGCACCTTGTAACTTTCACTTTCTGGTTCAATTAGGATGGCTGGAATGATGAAGAAAGCTAATTTAGATGGGAACCTGGTCTCTTCCAGTGCCCATCTCTTACTCTTATTTGAAATAATGGTGGTGAGACTCGAGTTTGCCACTATTTTAAAGTTGAACAAGAAGAGTTTGAGCACTGCTGTTCTATTTCATAGAGTTGCAAAAATTCTGAAATTCTTGGTACACCTAGGGTTATCCATATTTAGTGGTTCACGTTGCTGCAAGATTAAAATTCCTGCTGCTTCTTGTAGTAATTATTTGTTTCTGTTATTTTAGTTTATTAATAATGCAAAACCAATGCATCTATTTTATGAAAATATGGTTAACTACTTTTGTTTTCCTATAGGTGAAGATATTCCTCCATTGCAGTTAAAGGATGGTGTATTCCGATGTATCGTACAGCTTTTTGATTGCCTTTTGACAGAGGTTCATGAGCGATGCAAAAAGGGCTTAAGCTTGGCGAAGCGCTTAAATAGCAGTCTTGCGTTCTTCTGCTTTGATTTGCTATCCATTGTGGAACCTCGCTTAGTTTTTGAGTTGGTACAGATACTGCATTTTAGCTTTCTTTTCTCACACTTTTTTTTGATGTTCCATTGTTATTCCTTACTTTTAAGATTTTCATTACTATATTATTAATTATTTCCATTTTGTTTCTATAATTTGTTTTACTTTGGGTATCTTGAAATTTAATGCTTTGGAACTTTATTTGATAAAGGAATATTTTTTTTTAAAAATTTTGACCAAATTATTTGGGAAAATGGGTTATGTGCTTCAACTTGAGCATTTTTAATTAGTCCCATTGAGGCTTTTGTACCCTTAATTATGTTTTATCCCCGTGCAATAGGCTGTTAAACTTGTGTTTTTGTTTTCTAATGCATTGTAATATTGAATCGAAATTCCGCTGTATTAATTTGTTGCAGGTGTCTTTGTATATGGACAAGTTTGCTGGGGTCTGCCAGTCTATGCTTCATGATTGCAAGCTGACATTTTTGCAGATAATTTGTGATCATGATCTATTTGTGGAGATGCCTGGAAAAGATCCTTCTGATAGGTTGTTATGAAGTTTAACCTATAATACTAATAAAATATATGCTTGAAGCTTTTATCTCACTTGCCAGTAGCTTATCTTAGGATTTGTTTGGCATAACTTTTGTGGTTGAAAATTGAGTTATTTAGAAGTTGCTTACTAGAAATGTTGTTTAATGCCAGTAAATAAATGCTTTTTTCTATGGAAGTTATTCTGTCTTTTTTATGCCTTTTGAGTTGAAAATTGAAAATCCTATGAAAATAAAAATAGTGAATTTTAAATGTGAGTTATAGAACACTTGAGCAACTCTTCCATTTTAGCTTCTTTGGATGTTTTTATTGACATTTTGATCATTTTTTTATTTTTATGATATAAATATGAGGGAATAAAATCATCTATTCTTCTATATGATGTGATCATCAATTGTTGATTAGTCTTGCATTTTAGAATTTTTATTTAGACCCACTTTGAAAAAACCTATTAAACTTTATTTTTCTCCATAATTTTGCAAAAGTCATATATTATTCTGCCTCAACTTTAATTTGGCTAATAAAAACATCTATAACTCTAATAAAAATTAGTTCTTAAAAGTAGACTTTGAATTGTAAAAGAATGTGGCATAATCATCTAGTAGATTCTAGATTGGTATTACTCGAAGTTTCTAGATTGGGTATCACAGCTATAAATATAGAGACTAGTTCATTAAGTAATAGGAAATTGATTCTAATGTAAAATGCTAAAACTCTTTTGGCCATTGGACTTTTTTTTTCTTTGAGAGAGGAATACCGTAAAGGGTCAATCCTTGGGTCGCCCTCTTCATTTTCTATCTTTTATGTTTTAATATAATTCCTCTAACTTCACAAAAGAAGAATAATAGAAGAATAACCTTCTCCAAATAGTAGATCAGGATAAGAGATCATCACCCTTCCTCTGTTGTTAGATTGATCTGTTGTTAGATTGAGAAGGAGAGACATTGTCTTCTGACATTAGATCAAAGATAAGAGTGCATCATCCTTCCCTTGACAGTAGATTGAGAATGAGAGATATAATCATTCCTTAGATGGTAGATCTAGCATAAGAGAGTATCATTCCTCTTCTGGTGTTAAATTTAGAACTAAGGACATCACTTTGTCTACCAACTATCAATGCCAAGAACAAGTAAGATGCATGCTCTATTTAAAGGAATGAAAGATAAGAGTGCATCATCCTTCCCTTGACACTCGATTGAGAATGAGAGATATAATCATGCCTTTGGTGGTAGATCTAGCATAAGAGAGTATCATTCCTCTTCTAGTGTTAGATTTAGAACAAAGGACATCACTTTGTCTACCAACTATCAATGCCAAGAACAAGTAAGATGCATGCTCTACTTAAAGGAATGAAAGCCAAGTGGCATTGCGCATTTCTTCCTCTTAGTCATGAAGTAGATGGTGTCTTGGAGAGAAGGAAAATAGAAACACTACCATCATTCTCTTGTCTCGTGAATGGCAACATAGAACAAGGGTGAGTGTTGTCCACAGTGATCTGAATTTGTGTTTGGATATTTTTTGCTAATTCTTTTTTAGGTAAGAGGTTGAGTGAAGATTGAGAGAGAACAATAAAATAGAAATCCAACATAATTTGCAGATTGCACACTGAACTATTCTCTTGCAGTATATGCAATGAACATCTATTATCTGTTATCCAATTTGAACAATCCATATCTGAAGTTGTAGCCATCACGAAATGATCCTTACATCTCCATCCAATAGAAAAATTGTATCTTCAAATGATTCATCTTTTTTCTTTGCTTTCTTCATGTAAAAAAAACTCCTAGTGTTGTAAGCTATCTTTGTTATGTAGCTTTCCTCATCACAATAAAGCATATCCTCTAGCGACCTCTTGACTTGGAATGTCCCTTTTTTTTTTGATGCACTGTTCTTGTCCCTTGATCTACCTCTATTTTGACTATCATGTTCAGCAACCAAACATTGCTTTCTCTTGAAGTCCCTGCACTATTGTTATTGCTCCTCCTTCCTGACTTATTTATCAATAAAGTAGCAATTAACTTGTCTAACATGAGAGTATTCTTCCCAAAAAGAAATATGGTCTCAAATGTAATCGAGGTGCTCTGCACCTTTCCTTGTTCTTTGCATCACTTGCTTACACCTCAGTCAAAACTTGCTGAACTCATTCATATGTTCGTCGAAGTTCCTTTATCTGTGATCCTCAATCCATTTAGTTGTTTTTCAAAAATCACATAATTTTTTAGTTATTTAAACCTGTAACTTGTTCTCCAACTTGTCCTAGAGCTTAGCGATTCTGTGATCCTAATGGCCTTTTAAAATGTATTATCTGTAAGAAATAGCTTTATTGTGTCATTTGCCAACTCCCATAAATTTTATCGTACCTTATCTGTCATTGTTGTAGGTTTAATTGATTTTTTTCTCAAGATTCTTGATCAGTCCTTCCCTTATAAGCATAGTCTTCACCCATTGTTCCCAAAATGTAAAGTCATTATGACCATTAAATGATTCTACAAAGAAACATGAATTCTTCATCACCAAATTTTTTGCCTGACCTGTAATGTAGCAGTTCTCGTCAACACTCAAGATCAGGATGAGTCCCAATGCAATCTAAATTGACCACGATCACAGAAAATATCTACTATTTTTCACAAATCTTGAAATCTTACAATAATTTCATTGATTCAACTCTAGTGCTGCTTTTGGGACATCAAATCTCCTTGGAATTAATTCTTATATCGTCAAATTCTGCCTTAATTTGCCCAAGAAATCATAATCACAATCTAAATTGTCTGAAATGTTGATGTCTTCTTCCCTTGACATGGATCAGCTACTAGCACTGGCGCAGAATATTTTTTCTGCATGCAAAAGGTACTGTTCACATGATTCAGCTCCGATTGCTTGTCCGTCTGCTCAGATTCTTCCATAACTTGATGTTCTTGCTGCCTTAATCAATCCCTGGACACTAGATTTCTCTTCTTCTGAAGATGTCAACCACCTTCAGGCTGTTCAACAATGCTGATTTCATGTCAACAACCGCTGCTCACCTCCAACACTTGACACTTTCTCCTCAAGCAGTGACAACTTTGATAATGTTGGATCCAGATCCAACCATCAACGTTGCCTCCTGAAAAATGTCTGCACCGCCTTAGCAACAAATGCAACCAAATATGCAATTTCACTTTGCAATGCCAACGGCAATCTCAGTTTCTCAGGATCAGTGAGCAGCAGATCTGATACTAGTTGGGGAAAAGACAGAATCCCTATGGCAATAAATTGCACGGATAGAGTTTTAGTGGTTCAAATGGAGTTTGTGCATTCAGGCTGAACCATGGTTTAAGCATCACTTACCAAAAGCAGCCTAAAATGTTGTAGGATTGGGAGAAATTGCAATCAATACTGCTTGCTTTTTTGCAAAAGTGAAACTGGCCAGTGATGGGCTTGATAGTTCAATAATAGAACTTGTTGGTATATTTGATCAAACGAAGCTGAAAACAAATAAATGTATCTTTCATGTCAATTAGAAGACCAAATTTACATCATTGGTTCTCCCAAGGACAAGCTAAAATGATTTATTGATTGTAATTTGTAAACTCTTCTCTGTAGTCTCTTTTTTTATGACATAGGTTATTATCAAATGTGACTGAACTGGTTTTCAAATCAATGCAACATTCCATTCTTTCTTTTCTGTTTACAACCGAAATACTCCAACAAAGTTCCACCACGTCCAAATATTTCTGTACTTAACATTTTATGTTTTTTTTATGCAGAAACTATCTTGCTTCACTTGTAATTCAGGAGGTTTTTCTCACTTGGGATCATGATGACTTATCACAAAGAGCGAAGGTGTGCTTTTGTTATGCCTCTTTTAATTTTTTTTTCCTTAATCATTCTGATCGTGTATATTATCAGCTATCCAATATGTGTGGTTAATTCTTTATGTCAGTTACCCTTACATCGTATTTCTTGTTTGTTTATAAATGTAGGCCGCTCGTATTCTGGTATTCCTCATGTGCAAGCATGAATTTGATCTGCGGTACCAAAAGAGTGAAGATAAGTTGTACATTGCTCAATTGTACTTCCCTCTTGTTGGACAGGTTAGAAAGTTCACAAATCCTTTTAATTATTGTGGATAATGGATTGTTTTATATTTTTGTCTTACACACTTGTTGCGTACTACGTATTAGATGTGTTTTAACATTCAATGAGATGATTTTGTCTATTTTATCATGGGCATTTTTTCTGTTTCATTTGTCCTTAGTGCATCTATGTTGATGTTGATTAGATAATAAATTGAAAATAATCAATAAAGGCTTCATTTGGTAAACTTTCTTCAGCCTTCCTGAGAATGTATCACACTTTTAATACATATATGACCTATTGCTGCATGCCTGTTCCCTTTAATTGCTTTATAATCAAGGTGATGCATTCCTCCATTTGTTGTTATTGTGAGAGTATTAATGACTTCATTTAAGATGAGTTGATTGCATATGAATTTAACTACTGAAATTTGTTGATTTTCTTGGTTATTTTTGAGGATGCTTTCATCATGATTGGTTGGCTTTTTATAATGAAGAAGGTTTGTCTTATTGTAGATGACCCAATGTGCTATCAAATTTCCTACATTGGGGCAGCTTTTTTCATATTCTAATAGTTTTAGTGTGAAAAACAATAGAAATTTTTAACAATCCAAAGGATTATTGATACATTTGTAAGTCTACCAACAATTGAATTTCAATCGTTTTTTTTTAATTTGATTGTTAAATTTAGGAACTAAGCTATTTGGTTTTGATGTGCATTCTACTTCTTCTCAGAGGAATTTTCATTATATGAATTTATTGAAGTTAGATGTGTGTAGCCATTAGGGTTCATAGTTTGTATTGATGCTCTTGTATTGATTTACTAACCATCTCTATTTTGTTAGGACTTGGCTCTATATAAGTTTTCATCGTTATCCCATTCTTAGCTTATGATCATTTATTCTTTGTCAAAAACCATTAGTTTATCCATGAACTATCTAGTATATTATCACAAGTATACTTGCCTCTAAAAGCTTAAGGTGCTAAGGTAAGTGATGAATCATTATTACTTCTGTGTAATGGTTTGACTGCTTTTTTTTTCCAATGCTCTTCTATTATACATTTATTTTGTTGTCTTTACATATTTTTTTGCCAATTTATCTGTTAATAGTTATTAGTGCATTTACTTTTTTGATAAGAAAAATTAATGATTTTTTGATTTTTTTTGTTTCTTATCATTAGTGGTGAAAATTCAATGAATTAAGATTTATTTAATTGTGATGCTATTGTTGTCCAATGAGAGATTGCTCAATGTGAGCATTATAGTAAAAGCACTCATACACATATTGCAAAAGCAAGAAACACAACATGAAAATGTAGCTCAACAATGGAAAATCAAGACACAAACAAACAAATAGTAGCAAAATTGAACTTAAAAAATATGCCAATAGATTATAACTTCCAAGTTTCCCTCTTTTGATGTCGTTACCAAATCTTCTTGCCAATCTTGTGATACCACCTCAACCATCCTCATACTCTCAAGTCATGGAACCTAAACATTAGAAATCCTTAATCCACTAACAGAACACAAAATTAGAAAAACTTAACAAAAGAAAAGAAGCAACAAAGTGGTGGAGGCATGAACATTAGTTTAGTTATTCCCTTATCAACGGGCTCTCTTTTTTTTTCTCAACATGGATTTGGCGACAAATATCTAGTAGCCATGTAGGTTTACATTTCAATCACACATGTGGTCACACTTTTATTTTTCATAATTTTCTTTAGGGTCTCTTTCATAGTCCGAGGGTCTAATCACAGATAGATTAAGAAATAAATATCAATTTAATCTAATTTAAATGCAATAAGAAATTAATCCTATATTTCTCAGAAAATTCTCGATCACACTTATTGGAAGGCTCCATCACAACATCAATATTTGAACGTAGCTTCACTAATCTCAAAAGACAAGCCAATGTTCATTCTGTTTTCTGGCTTTGTTTGCTTCAAATTTAAATTTGCATTTGTCTTACTATCCACGTGAATATTTCAAGAGCTATCATCTTCAATTTCTTAAGAATTTCATGAGGCATGCAAATAAAATGCTTCAAATTGTTTTCTATGGCAACAATTTTTTGTGTCCTTGAGAACACTTCTAAATGTCTTGAGGGTGCACCTCAAGCACTTAAACAAATTGTTAATACCTCGGGAAACCGTCCAAAGGCCATAATTCACGTTTTAGGAGCCCAAGCATTCGATAAAATTTGCCTACTCCTTGAGATTCCTTGAATCTCAAAACCCCTCGAGCCATCTCAAGTATTGTGGTCTTCTTAGGAGAAAATCTTTATATTATACCCATACCCTTTGAGTCAACCACTCTTGATACCATCTCCGAGATTATCTTTTACAGTGCCCTTTAAATTCTTGAGTTCTCTCGTCAAGATCAAAATACACCTCGAATATATCCATCTAGTGCAGAAAACATTTGGAGCTAATCTCTTGTAGCTTTAACCACCTTGTATCCATTATACGAGAACTTTCTTAGTCTCTATTCCTTATATTTCTATGTAGATAACTTTCAAGGCCTGCCTTAAGACAACTCCAATATCCTTGAGACCTTCTCTCAAGACAATTCGATAACTCTCAAGACACACTTTAGACAAAGACATGCCACATATCTTCTCTTGTCAAGGATCAAGAAGGTAGTATAGGAGTAAGAGGTGATGTAAATGCAAACATCGAGCCAATATCATTTAGTCATGTGCTATGTCATATGGACCAATTCTTGGGCCATTATTTAACTTATCTCATATATAGTTGTGTCTAGTGTATAGTGTAACGAAGAACTTGGACTTAGTCTAAGAATTGTCAAGTTTATTTACTTAGATATGTTGAGCTTATTAATGCATGCTCAAGTCTATATAATTGGTTCAACAAAGTGTCTATGTGCATTTGAGAGCATATCTATCCATAGCTTATGTTGTCTGCCATTGTTTGATCAAAACATTGTATCTTTGAGAGGTCAGACTCAAGTTTTTGGTACCATATAATATGAGTTGTCATATAATGAAAAATTTACTACTTAGTCTATTTAATATTGTAACAAAGCAAATTGGTTATGACTATGAATTTGGTTGATATATTGCATTTATCAAGTGAACATGGTCAGCTCTTAGAAAGTTTGAGACATGTATTACAATTTTTTGTTCTTTGTTATATATGTTGAGGGACTCTTTGCATATAGTATAATGATTTTTTCTTAGTTTCTAGCATTACTCCTTTTGTGGCGTTTTCTTATAATATTTTACTTTGGGAACACAATTTATGATATGGATTGAATATAGTGTACTTGCATCCCAAATGCATAATTTGGGTTTTATCATTTTTAATTAGGGTAGGAGTCATGGGTTTCTTAATTCAAAGAAGCTTTCAAAAAATTTAATCAGGGATGATTTTATTGTTTTTTATGTGGTTAATCATGATTTCACATGATGTTTAATATGGCAATCCAATGATCCCTAAGAGATTTGATTTAGTAAAATGTTGTAACTCAATGCTGGATATGGATAACATAATCTAACAATAAACCTTGATAATGTTGCATGGTCTTGGTTATATGAATTTTTTTTATGTTATTTGTGTTGTGTTTGTTACCAATACCTCCTCAATATCTTAGCACGCTTAATCATTTTTAATAATCTCGCTCTAAATTTCTTTGCTGTTTTCTCTTTCTTTAATTATAAAGGAAAATTGTAGTAATCAAATAATTTAATTAATGCATTAAATTGCCTACATTGAACATGCCCCAACAATTTGTCTTTTTGAAGATTCTTCTAAATTGATGCTACACCAATCTTATCCCTAATGCATTTGTTTTTAATAATATCTTTTCAAGTATACTCATTTATCTATTTGTATCAATAACTTGCTTTTTAGCCTTCTCTTGTTGATTCATATCCTTCCCAATGTTCCAGATTCTTACAATCAAACCATGTTTACAATAAAATTTCCTCTTTTTAATCTTTGTACATTTTGGTTCCATTGCTAAGCTTCTTTGTATTTTGATGCACACACTTTGGGTTCTTTTAACACATTCTTAGTTATCTTCTACTACTAGCAACACCATTTGTTTCCTGTTCTCTATCTTATAGAAATAGTTATAAGTTAACTTTAACTTTCATCCTTGTGATTTATCCACTTACTCTTATGAAACTAAATTGACTTATTCTTTCTCCTACGACTTTTAAGGTAGGAATCTAAGTTATTTGTTTAAGCTGAGGTTACAAACTTATGTATTAAATAACAGGCAATGAAATGTTTTTATATGATGTTTTGGTAGTATTAGAATGCTTCATTATCTTCTGTTGTTGTGATGCTTGATATAATGTGCATTATGCAAATGTTATGCAGATTCTTGATGAGATGCCAGTTTTCTATAATCTGAATGCTGGAGAGAAACGTGAAGTCTTAATTGTGTTCATGCAAATTATAAGGAATCTTGATGATGCATCTCTCGTTAAGGCTTGGCAGCAGGGAGTTGCTCGTACTCGATTGTTTTTTAAGCTCCTAGAAGAATGTCTTGTGCTTTTTGAGGTCTGTTTAAAAGGCATATAAACACTAATGGTTCATCTCTTGAGTATAATGCACATCATTTGACTTCTAATTTTTTTTGTTTGCAATGACAGCATCGCAGCGAAGGTGAAAGTTTGTTGATGAGTTCTAGCTCTCGTAATCTTGATTCTGAAGGGCCTATTTCCCTTAAGTATTCTGAACTTCTTTCGCCGGCAATTAATACATACCTTTCTGAAGCATCCCGTCATGACCTAAAAGTATGCTTTTCTTACAGTCTTTTCTTGTTATATTGACATTTGAAACGTTATGCTAATTCCTCTCCCTTAGTGGAAATTATTTGTTTGAACTTAGAAAAACATTCTACTTTAATGCTACATAGGAGATGTAAATATATTGGACCCTTGGAGCGTGAAGGTCTATTTTGCCACTACAAGCATTTTTTAGAAATCTCTGGAGATGAACAAATGTCTTCTAAGGGAAAAAGACCAAAAACAATAGAGACCCTTGGCTAAATTTTAATTAGGAACATATATAGAACCGATGAGAATGAAATCAAATAGGAAAATAGGAAAAAAAACCCGTGAAGCCTTAGAGGAGCTCAAACAATGGACAAGGGTTTCAAATGAATACAAATCAATATGGTTGTTGTGACCAAGTCAGCTAGGCAAGGCAGTAATATTTCAACTAACAAGCTGCTTGGACATGCATGTTTGTGGGTACCATATAGAGTTATTACCGGACTAATGCTTGAGGGTGAATAAAGAGTGCAAAAATGTCAATGACAATGCAATATGTTAATGACAAATGGTTGTGGCATTTTATCCCTTTGGCATCATAATCTATCCTTTGCATTTTGTCACCAGCAATCAAGGACAAAGTTTTAAGGCATATTATAAGTGTCACGCCCCGCCTAAACTATCACTATAATCTACTGATAAAATCAGCTAATCAGAGCATAGCAGCATATAATTGAGGACACAACTGTAAAACTAGGCGAGGGTGACGCAAACAAAATAAAACTGTTACCTTTATAATCAACAGCAACTTCAATATATACATACCTGTCACTTGGGAAATCCTGTACAAAAATTACAAAAACGAAATAACAGATACGTTTGTACAAAGTCCCATACCATCCTAAGCACCCTCTCTCTCTGAATCAGTGGCATGTCCTGTAATGTAAGTAGGGGAAATGAGCTTATAAAGCCCAGTAGGTGAATGCTATGGCTACAAGGATATAACATGATGAATATCCAACAACATGCTTTATCTCAAGTGTAAATATGGCAAAGATAAATCTGAAATCAGCATGCAATGAATCAAACAAAGTATGCAATTCATTTCTTCTTCTTTTCAATTCTTTTTTTTTCTTATTCATTTTTTTTTCTTTTCTTTTCTTGCTGGGTCCCAGACTTTCCCCATGATCCACATCCCCCATCCCTATCATATCATATCACATCTCTATGGCATCTATCTCATCTAGAGACCATTGCCCGTAGGCATATCGTGGCTGGCCAAGCCTATCACGTCGGACCATCTCCGTATCTCAGCCCTGCACAAAGTGCTAGCCATATACGAGATGTCTCGATCTCTATCACGTCGGACCATCTCCGTATCTCAGCCCTGCACAAAGTACTAGCAATATACGAGATGTCTCGATCTCATCATATCCCTCCGCACTCAGCCCTGCACAAAGTACTAGCAATGCGGGGGAGGTCTCTATGCCATCTCATCATGCCCAGCATCCTGTGCTGGTGCTCATATGTCCGGGGACTACTGGGATGCGATCTAGGGTCAATTCTTTTCTCTTTTTTTTTTTTACTTTTCTTTTTAGGGAATTTAACCCTTTAAGAGGCATAATCGATACCTCTACACATTTTCTTTGGCATGCTTTACATTTTACTATACCATAGTATCATATTGCAAATTCTCATTTCATTTTCATATAATGCCATAATATTTCAAAGCCATGCTTTTATAATAAAATAACAATCACTACTTACATTACTATTTAAATAAATTCATCTACCTGAGTTCCTGAGGGTCCTGCCATTCTTTGGCTCTTCCTCTTCCCCTTCCTTTTCTTCTCAACACTTCTTTTCAATTTCTTCCCCCTTTTTAACACGGAGGCTGCCGCCGACCGCTGCACGGTTCAGAAATTCCCCTCAGATCAAGCCGACACTCGCATGCAACCCTCCTTTCTCGGCACGGAAAACGAGAAAGGGCTGCACCGCAAGAATTCCAAAAATCAAAAAAATACTTTCCCTTCTACGGTTCGAGGAGAGAGACCGCTCGGGAAGAGAGAGAAAAGCTCGGGAAAGAGCTTAGGGCTCGGAACTTACCCGGTTCCCCTCCTCGCTGAGCTCGGGACCCGAAATCGCCGCCGCCGAACTCTCCCTTCTTCCGATTTTCGTCAGGACGGAAACTGCTGCGGGGGAAAAATCGTTCGCATGGTTCGGCACGAAGAACCCTAATCCTTTAATTCCTCTCGGGGTCGGGGCGTACGAGCGCACGCAGCGACACGCGGATCGCCTCGCGTCCGACACCCGTGCGTCTCTTTTTTTTTTTTTTTTTTTTTTTTTTAGGATATTACAATAAGAGTGCTTAAACATGGTTCTTCCACATTCTTGTAGCATATAGCGGTTTCTTTAGAGAATAGTTTGATGCGATAGAGCTCTTATATATGTTGTGTTTGAGAAGTGTCAACACCAAAGACCTTAGGAATGTTACTTCACATTTTTGTACTGTTTCTACGACATGAACCTGTGACTCCAAGCGGCATGATACGTCATTATGGTTGCCTTTAGGGCCCCCGTTAAGAGAAGCTTCTCTGAACTAGGAAAATCTTAGAACCAATTAGCATTCTATTTAATGAGATGAAATTCTTAGTATCCTTGAAACATTTATTTAAAGAAAATATAATGGATTTTTGAACTTTAATTAAAACTCTATCGAAATATCCATATGAAAGAGTCAATGAATAAAACTCAAACTTTAAGCGTGTTTATCAAGTAAATTTAAATACCAATTCAAATTGATTTTAAATCCAAATGAATTTTAATTTAAGTTGAAAATGTAAATTATAAAATAACATTTAAATTTATTTAATATGCTATGTTTTGCTAGCCAGATGTTTTGGATAAGTTTTGTGTTATTAAACAAAATATTTTCCATGTGTCAAAGTAGGATCATCTTTATACCCTAATGATAACCTTTCTTGTCAGCTCCATATCTTCTAATGATGATTTCAGTTTGTCTTGCGGTGCATAGATAAAGTTCTATAAAATTCAACTTCTTTCCCTATGCATAAGAGATCCAAATGTTTTCAGAGAAGAATAGCCCTTCAGAGTACTTGTATTGTTTGAATCTCAAAGAGTTGTGTGAAACCTTTTCTTTGTAGCTATAACAAAACATTCTTTGTGAATCTTTAGGACACAAAGCTAGCTTGCTTTTATCTTATAGGATTTTCACAATACATCTTGTGCTCCCAATTTTCTTAGGTATTCTATCTGTTTTTGTCTTATTTGTGGCTCTTGGATGGTGATCCACATTTCCTACATTTTTTTGCATCAGTAAATGTGCAGCTAAGTCTTTGTGGATGAATAATCATGTTTGCTTTCAATATATTTTTTCTTTCAGTTTCTAGCACAACTTTTTTTAGCCCTGCATCTCAGTGTTGTGTGGTTTGGAGATTCTTGAATATTTATCCATAACCTTTGGAATGATATTTCAAATTAATTTGGAACAGTTTAGAATTGAATATTTAACATTAGTTGTTTATTAAATTTTGAGTTTGAAAATCAGTTTGTTTTAATTAGAAAGTTTTCATTTTTACTAGATGTATACACTTTTTTTAAGACTTGTAGGGAAAGTTCTTTATCTCTTATGACAATAATATGGGATGCTGATTAATTGTAAATCAAACACGGAACCTGCTTTTTTTTATGCTTTCTACAGGGTGAGGATTGGGTATATGCGTGCTTCTTGTTTATGTGCAAGCTTTGTTTTCTTGTCTTCATCCTTCCTTTCTATGTTATTGACTAGCGTAATCCCTTATGTTTTTGCTTCTTGTTAATGAAGTTTGGTTTTAAAGAATCTTCATTTTTGCAATCTTTTTGGTCAATCAAATTAAATTTTTTTGTTTTTTGAGATAAAATAAGGATCGTGAATCTAATTTCCTTCATATTGATTATTTTTCACTTAAAGTAAATTTTTTCCTCCCTATCCACTTTTGGGCATAACCCCATTGGCTTTGTTTTATGAATCAAAAAATATAGCATGAAAACCTTGATTGTGATTCATGTCAAAATTCCTAGAATGTGAAGTGTGAAGATTGTTTTATTGGGAACTAGTGATGTCTAGGATTAGTTGATTTCTTATAATAGTGTTTTTCTACATGGGTACTTGGATATTGACATTTATTTATAGTAACTGCAAGACTTTGTTGATAAGATTTTTTGTTATAAGGTCTGCGAACTTCAGAGATCATTATATGGTTTAAAACAAGCTCGTTGTGCTTGGTTCATTCTTCTTTGTGCCTTCTTTGTTGTATTGGGTTTTCAAGCATCTAGGTTTGATATCCCTCTATTTATTTACAACATAGCTACACATTTGATATATATATATATATATATAAATATATATATATATATATTCATTCATTTATTCATTCATTTGGATGATATTTACCTTTGCTCTCAATGCATATTCAACTGCTGATTGGGGATGTGGCTCCTACAATCATCTTTATTGATTTATTTGCCATCAACTTAGGTTTCAATCTCATTTCTTGGTGTTCTAAAATGCAAAATAAGTTGCTCATTCAAGAACTTCTTTGGATACAAGAGCCTAGCTAATATGGTTGTAGTCGCTTTTTAGCGAATTTGCTTGTTTCTTGTTTTCATAATCCACTCTTTGGTGTGATAATATTGACGCTATTTGCCTCACAGCTAACCCAAGCTTTGATGCTTGAACCAAAGCCATAGGAATATGATACTATTTTGTTCGAGAACATGTTTCTTGATGACAATTGCAAGTTCGCTACATTTCTTTCAAAGACAAATAGCCTTAAGGATGTCTTTCTTTGCTTCCAGATTTCCCTTTGGTTCCCTACTTCTAGCTTGCAAGGGAGCGTTTTCCACTACAAGAACGATTTAAGGAGTTTTATTGTTCTTTATTATAACTTTTCCGTTTTATTTAAACTTCAAGTTACACCATTATTTAAATACACATGTTTCAGCATGAACCTAACATCTTTGTCTTTTGGGAAACTTTCCTACTATAAACCTTCAGTATCAGGAATTTTTCAGCTGAAAACAACTGTTAGCTTAAATCCTGTTGTTAAGTTAGGTGAAGGGTTGTGGTTTATGTTGATGGTTAAAAAGCAGTACACTTGCTAAATGAATCTTGGGGAACTTAAGGATTGTTTTGATTGGTTATTATGGTTGAATTTTTTTAATTTATGCTTTGTAAATAATTGCACTGATAAGCATGTGTCAGCAGGGGGCCCCTGAAAATGGATACATGTGGCATCGAGTTAGTCCCCAGCTTAGCTCACCAAGTCAACCATATTCCTTAAGGGAAGCGCTTGCACAAGCACAATCATCTAGAATTAATTCCTCAACCAGAGCGCTAAGAGAGTCTCTACACCCTATGTTAAGGCAAAAATTGGTATGTTTTAGAAAATATTTGCTGTTCTTGTTTCCTAAACTTCTTTTTGTTACTGAGATGGCTTGACAACAGACGGTTTTGCCCAGGAACTATGGGAGGAGAATTTGAGTGCTTCCGTTGCTCTTTTGGTTTTGGAGTTGATGGAAAAGTTCTCTAGTGCTGCAGCATCGCATAGTATTGCAACTGATTATGTGAAGCTAGATTGCATCACATCAATATTAACAAGTATCTTTTCTCGAAGTCAATCCTTAGCCTTCTGGAAAGTTTTCTTTCCTGTTTTCCATGGTGTGTTTAATCATCATGGTGCAACGCTAATGGCCAGGGAGAACGATCGTTTCTTAAAGCAAGTTGCTTTTCATCTTTTAAGGCTTGCTGTTTTCAGAAATGATTCTATTAGAAGGAGGGCTGTTGTTGGGCTACAAATACTTATTAGGGTAAGAGGATGCTTCCATTTGCGATATTTTGTGGATAATACAGTATGTTAAGACATTTTATTTTCTTTTTCACACAGAATTCTTTCTACCGTTTTATGCACACGACAAGACTTAGGGTTATGCTTACAATTACATTATCTGAGCTGATGTCTGAAGTACAAGTAACTCGGATGAAGTCAGATGGATCCCTTGAGGAGACTGGTGAAGCTCGTTGTCTTAGGAAATCTTTGGAAGAGATGGCAGACGAAGGTGAGAGTCCAGATCTACTAAGAGGTTGTGGTCTATCAGGTGATGCACTTGAAGCAATTCAAAAAGGTTCTGCTGATAATCGCTGGTCATGGTTAGAGGTCAAATATCTTTCTGATAGCCTTCTACTGGCACTAGATGCTGGCATCGAGCATGCACTTCTGGTAATTTATAAAAGATAATCATATTTACTCCAATCTTTATCTTTAATTTAAGTTTGGGTACACAATTCTGATTTCATTTTATTTTTGTGAGATTGCATTTCCAATATCGAAAGAGCATAAGAGCTACTCCAGGGAACTGCTATTAGGTTTATTTCCAATTTTAAACTTTTTTTTATTGATTTAAATCAAATGCAATATGATCCTTTAGCAACTGCCACTGAGGTTTGGAAAGCGTCTAAATTCTTTAAAATTGTTATCAAGGTCATTTGTTTGATTCATCCTACACAATTTGGGCTTTGTTCTCTCAAACTATTTAAAAAAAAAGGAAAAACAAACACGGAGCTTTTGTGATGAATTTTCTTCTAATATTCATTACATTCTCGTGTTGCTAATATCTGATACTATGAGAGGAGTTGTCTTGATTTTTTTTTTTTTTTTTTTTGAAAAATTGTTAAGAGCAGTAGTTGGAAAAGTTGCCGTGTGAAAGGAAAAGGAACATATAGATTGAACCTGCCAGTATGTGTGGGATTGACTATTTATGGAGTTCTTGGCTGTCACATGAAACAGTGTTGATTTTTTTCTTACCCATTTTCTTGCTACTAGTCTTGAGGGAGATTTTACCTTTGAACCCTTATAAATTCCACTGTTTTTTAGAACTTGTAACTGTTTAGTAGTTTTTTAGAACTGGTTGTATGAAATTATTAGAATGGATTATACATTAATTTGTACTCTATTGATGTAGGCTTCTAAATAGAAAGTCCATCTTCTTTGTTTAATTAGGATTTTTTTAGTCACTTATTTCTTGTGTATTTGTTATTTGGAACTTATATAAATGGTGTCTAGTTCTCCTTTTTATCAATAAAGTTCAAATCTTTTCTTTTTTCATAATATTAGAACAATTTGATCCTCATCATGGCCCAATCCTAACAATACTTAATCTCTCATTCCACATAGTAACCTTAAACGCCTCTTCATTGAGCCTCACAACTTCCCGATATTTTAACTCTAAACTCCTTCCTCATCTAACTTCATCTTTCATAGATGAAAGCCATCCATGATTTACTAAGAAGCACTTATGCATCATAAGTGGTAGCATGCTCTGGTTGAAGAAAAGTATGCTCTTGATTCTCACAAAAGTAGGAATTGATTTAGGAGCCCCAAAGTCAATATTGTTGCCTATAGATGTTGTTTATACTTAAATACAAACCAAATGGCACTATTGTAGATACAAGTCTCACTCGATAGCTAAAAGATTTTAATAGGACATACAAAATTGATTAAAAAAAGCCATCTATGGTTTGAAGTAGAGTTCCAAACTCTTGTTTGAAAAGTTCAGTATGATTGTTATTACCTTTGAATTCCAGAGGTATTAAACTGATCATTTAGTACTCATGAAAAAAAAATTGTGTTAATGGATGATATTCTAGTAGCTGTTAATGACTTAAACATGTATTACAAAGTCAAATGAATATTTGGCAAACATTTTAAGCAAAAATATGGGATGACCTTGATACTTCCTTGGGATCGAGATAGCTCATAACAAGCACGGAATTGTCTTACATTAACAGAATCATGTGATTGATTTAATGTCAGAAGGAACTCTTTGTAGGCACTATTATATTGGCACTCTGATCTTTCAAAACATATTTTTTGAGTAGTTAATGAAGAACTCTTGGGAGACAAATTTGACTTCAAACGACTAGTGGGCAAATTGAATTTCCTAACATTTACTTGACCAAATATTTCCTTTAAGTTTATGAACATTAGGATGTTGTTATAAGTATTTTAAAATATGACAAGTGGACTCATAAAATGAGATTACTATAATTAAATCATGGCCATTTACAGAGTGAGATATAAGGTTTCAATCATACTGACTCAAAAAATGATAAATAATAAAAATCACTTTATTTTATCTTCTTGAAAGGAAATTGTCACTTGGAGAAGTAAGAACCAAGTCATGGTAATTCGGACATTGTTGAAAGTGGATATCAAGCTAGAAAGAACTTGGTTTTTCTTGTTTAGAATCATTACCGTTGTGATATGATAATCAAACTAATATTGACATTATAAATAATTCATTTTTTTGCAAGAAAACTAAGCAAAATTGAAGTTGATTGTCACTTCATTAGAGGGATTATAATGAGTAAAAAAATTTTCATTTCTTTTATTCCTTTTGACAATCAATTGATTAGTATGTTTACCAAATTCTTTACCCACAAACCTTTCAAAAGTTGAAACAAGATAAGCATAGCCGATATCTGTGTTTTACCTGAGGGAGATTGCTAGACTTAAATTCACATGCTATTCATATAGACATAGAAAGAGTAAGCCTAGTATTCTTTGCTTCATCAAGTTTATTTTAGTGGCTTATTTCTTTGTGTATTTGTGATTTAGATCCTATATAAAGTGCATCAAAGCACTCTTTTCTAATCAACAAATTTCAAGCATTTTCTCTCAAATCATGCCGTGAAATTCGCAAAGTTTCGAAATCCTTATGCCATAGGAAGGTCTCTGTCAAAAGCTATGGTCCAGCCACATGAAGCAATCCGTCAATTTTTTTATATATATTTTTTTTAAAGTTTCCTCAAGTTTAGATTTTGAAGTTCTTTTGCCTGTCAGCCTTATAAACCAGCAAAGTAAAATTCACTTGTTTCCAAGAACTTTTTCTGTTGTCTTGTGATATTTTAGAATTCTAATGCTTATTATGATGTCTATCCTTTTTGATATGACAACGATTTGGTTTTCTTATAGAAAATTTTATATCGATTTCCCTTTATATCTTTGTATCTAAACGTTTCAGGCTCCTGTAATGACTCTGGATAGATATGCTGCTGCTGAGAGCTTTTACAAGTTGGCCATGGCTTATTCGTCTGTTCCAGATCTTCACATAGTGTGGTTGCTGAATCTATGCGACTTGCACCAGGAGATGCAGTCATGGGCTGAAGCAGCCCAATGTGCTGTTGCTGTTGCTGGTGTGATCATGCAGGTGTTAAAAAGTTTTCCTGCAATCCAAGTGTTCAAATCTTTACACCCACATTAATTTCATTACCTTGGCTTCTTGTGTAGGCTCTTGTTGGTCGAAATGATGCTGTTTGGACTTCAGACCACGTTGTTGCATTGCAGAAGATTTGTCCCATAGTCAGCAGCGATACCACTGCCGAGGCATCAGCAGCCGAGGTTGAAGGCTACGGTGCATCGAAACTAACCGTAGATTCTGCAGTAAAGTATCTCCAACTTGCAAACAAACTCTTTTCTCAGGCAGAACTCTACCATTTCTCAGCCAGCATTTTGGAACTAATTATTCCAGTGTACAAAAGCAGAAGGTCATATGGATTGATTGCAAAATGCCTAACCTCGCTCACCAACATCTACGAGTCTATTCTCGAACAAGAGTCGAGCCCAATTCCTTTTATCGATGCCACGTATTATCGAGTTGGGTTTTACGGCGAGCGATTTGGGAAGCTGAATAGGAAGGAATATGTGTATAGAGAACCACGAGATGTTCGCCTCGGTGATATAATGGAGAAACTCAGTCACATATATGAATCTAGAATGGATGGAAGTCATACTTTGCATATCATACCGGACTCGAGGCAGGTCAATGCAGATGACTTGCAGCCTGGCATATGCTACCTGCAGATAACAGCCGTTGATCCTGTCATGGAGGATGAGGACCTTGGAAGCAGAAGAGAGAGAATATTCTCCTTATCTACTGGGGGAGTACGAGGTCGCGTGTTCGACCGGTTCTTGTTCGACACTCCTTTCACGAAAAATGGAAAGAGTCAAGGTGGACTAGAAGATCAATGGAAGAGGAGGACGGTTCTTCAGACAGAGGGATCTTTTCCTGCATTAGTGAACCGGCTTTTGGTTGTCAAATCTGAATCTTTGGAGTTCTCCCCAGTTGAAAACGCCATTGGAATGATTGAAACTCGAACTGCTGCGTTAAGAAATGAGCTTGAAGAACCCCGCAGCTCCGAAGGTGACCAGTTACCTAGGCTTCAAAGCTTACAGAGGATCCTTCAAGGCAGTGTTGCAGTACAGGTAAAATTAGTATAATTAAATTTATTAATAAAAAGTAGGTTGGAAAATGATGTGTTAGCTTTTCTTCAGTTAGTAAATAATATGGAAAAAAAAAAAAACAACTTTTAAATTTCAGTTAACAATGACTTTTCTATGAAATGGTTGAAGTTTTTCACAAAAGCTGTGTTAAACACACCTTGAAAGCTTGCATTAACATCAACTTCACACTCTGGTGCAGGTGAACAGCGGAGTTCTTAGCGTCTGCACGGCCTTTCTGTCCGGGGAGCCTGCAACCAGGCTTCGATCCCAGGAGCTGCAGCAGCTTATCGCCGCTCTGCTCGAGTTCATGGCAGTCTGCAAGCGAGCCATTCGAGTCCATTTCAGGTTGATTGGAGAAGAAGACCAGGACTTCCACACCCAGCTCGTGAACGGGTTTCAATCGCTCACCGCAGAGCTTTCCCACTACATTCCCGCCATACTTTCTGAGCTATGATAGCCATGTAAGTGTAATGTTTTATTGTCTTATGTTGTGCTTTTAACCACTTAAAGCTCGGGCAGAATTGTTGTTCCTAACCAAGCCTTATGATGATCCTATTGGCTCCGATGTGAATGTTTGAGCTTCATGCTCTCCCATTTTTTTTTTTTTTTTTTGTATTCACAAAGCTCCAGTAGAGCAAACCGTCGGCTGGTAAGTAATCTCAGCGTTAAATGAGAGAGCATAGGAAGGCCATCGAGATTTTAACATCCATTTGTGTAGAATGGTGTTGCTAAGGTATGAACTCGTCATAATTTAGATAAGAGTCTTCTTACTGACCTTCAACTAAAGCTTTGAAAGGGCTATGAAGCCTCAAGACAACCATAGAAGCCCTAATGGTTGTAGAAGCAATGATATTTGAGTTCATTTGCTTTTTTAACCATCTTTTCTATGGTAACAACTCAAAAGCAGTGCTCAATGGAACCCGAAGGCATTGTGAAGCTTCATTAATTTCAACAGCTCCTTCCTGCTGCAGCTCTTAACCCTAAAAGAATATGTTTGCATATTGACGGTTTCAGGTCATAAGGTTTGGTAGAGCAGCTAATTGAATACACAGCAAAAACTCCACTTCCTGCTGCGATAGCTTTGATTAAGTTTTCATACGATTTTTTATATAAGATTTACGTAAATTATATCAACTTAAAACAAAAAAAATTAAGAGATTTTGTTGTATTTCAAAATGTATTTTGAAATTTTAGCTAGATTAATGAACCCTAATTCAATTTACGTATTGTACCTTGCATTCTGATCAGACAATCAGAAGATGCTCAATCAACTCATGCCAAAAGCTTAGAAATTTTTACCATCAACAATTTCAGTTCTTCAAAAACATTAAAAAAATTATAATTTTTTTTTAAAATTGTGAAATATTTCGTTATGTTTTTTAGCTTGGAATATCTTCCAATTCTGAAAATGGTAGTATTCATATTCAATTTACTATCAAAGAAAACATGCACGAATGTCATCCGATTAGAATCATCAGTTGCATGTCCGGTACATCTACCATGCTTTTTTTCTCGTTCTCCTTCTCCTTCTCCTTCTTCTCCTTGGCGTTTTAGATTAAGTAAAATCTGAGATCAACCATGAGAAGCTAAGGACTCCTTCGCCACCGCCTCCTACTTGAACTCCAAGCCAAACAATCTCACTACCAAGATATTCTCTCCTTCCCTCCTCCAACTCTATTAGAACTCCACAATTCCCTCCATGGCCAGACAACAACAGGGATGGCTGAGATCGCCTTCTTCGACGTCGAGACCACCTTTTCCACCGGCCATGGCCGGAGATTCTACCTGGTCGAGTTTGGTGCAATTCTCGTCTGTCCCAGAAAGCTGGTCGAGGTGGGCAACTTCTGCACCCTCGTCAGGCCACCGGATCTCTCGGCCGTCGCCCCGACCAGGCTCAGCGGCATCACTCGAAAGGCGGTCGCCGCTGCTCCGGCCTTCGAGGAGGTGGCCGACCGTGTTTTCGACATTTTGAATGGTGGGTTTTTTGAAATAAAGTAATCAAGTGAACGCGGAGTTCAGAATTCGGTAATGTTAAGTAATTTGGGCAGGGAGGGTTTGGGCTGGACATAACATACTGAGATTTGATTGCCACCGGATTAAAGAGGCATTTGCCGACATAGGAAGGCCGCCACCGCAGCCTGTCGGCGTTATCGACTCGTTGGAGGTCCTGATGCAGAAGTTTGGTAGGAGAGCAGGTGATCTCAAGGTAATCCTTGCATCCCAGAAGTTCTTTTCAATCTTCTTTCAGTAACCAGCTTTCAACCATAAACCTCGAGTTGCTTTCTCTCTTACTTCAGATGGCAACATTGGCTTCTTATTTTGGCTTGGGGCAGCAAAAGCACAGGTCGGTTCTTCTTACCAAACCCACTTCAGGTATGAGTTAAACAGCTATACTTAAATGATGATCTCCTGCAGAAGCCTTGAGGACGTGAGGATGAACCTCGAGGTCATAAAGCACTGCGCTGCTGTATTGCTATTGGTAACCATTTAAGCATCCAAGCTTGAAAAACTATAGAGATAGAGATTGCTGTTTCTAAGAAACAATTCTACGTTTGTTAATTAAACAGGAATCAAGTCTTCCTCATATATTACCTGGGAAAGACCAAGGGAACCTGAGTATGGTAACAAGAAGCAAAACCGGGGAAGAAGGAAGCAGAAAGTCTCCTCCCACTTCTCTCGGAAGCCATAGATCTGTTCCTTACCAAAAGGGAAGGTTGGGGAAGGTAAACCAGTTCTTTTATAATGAAAAGTTCTAGTTTCATCTAAGCAAAGTTGTTCTTAATTAACCAAATGCTTGTTTAGATGGTGGAGAGAGCAAAGGAGGCTCTTGAAGGAGCTAAAGGGTCCAAATCTCTCAATAGCATTCTACGGCATTCTCGTTTGCTGCTGTAGTGATTGGGAAAGGAATGTGAAGAGATGAAAGAAGGTTTGATCCATGCTGTGAAGAAGACTATTGCCTCTGGGAGAAGGCGTAGCTGCTCTTTTGTTCTTCTCCCTCAAAGAACAAAACTTGAGCTTTTTAGTTTCATGCTTTAATGTGTTTGATACAAAAGTGAAGTTTAGTAATGTGGTTAATGTCATCGTGTGTTTAGAGATTAGGGTTATTTTTATCATTCATATTTAGAGAGAAACATTAATGATTTATTCATTTAAAATATAATAAATTAGGATAAAAACATATCATTGAGCACAATTTAATAAGTTTTAAATATGAAACTATTTTTAATGAATATAAATTTTATTATAAAATAAACAAAACATATTTCAATAAACTAAACAAATCGAATATCTTTCAAGTTGCTCAAGTCAAGCTCGAGTTGAGTCAATTCTTGAGCCAATTTCTATGATTTCTATCTCTATTTCAAAGTTTAGGTTAATTTCCTTCAATAAATTGCACATGTGAAAGCATGAGGTTTGAATCATTCATTACATGTATTGTTGGACTAAATAAAAAATATGTCTCTTTTTTGGTATATTCACACCCGTCTACATCGCATGAGTTTTTATTTAAAATAAATAAATAAATAAATAAATTAGTAACTTAGTCTCCGTGTCATGTTACCTACTTTTATTTGTTTATCTACAGCGTTGTTCTCACGGCAGGAAACCCATTGAGATGACTTGTTATAGAAATAATAAGATAAAAATAATATTTGATCAAGTAAATTATTAACTATATAAACACTTTTTTATCCTTGTTTTTGACATATGGATGATTTAAAAAAAATAAAAAGCTATTGGGGATGAACAAATTCTTTTGAATAATTCATAAAGCTATAGGTTAATTTCCTTTTTTTTAGAGTTATTCTTCTTAAAAATTGTCAAAGATGATAATTATCTTTTTTAAAAAAATTAATTATTTAGTTGTTTAATTAAATAATTCTCCTATTTATTTTGGGGATTCTTCTAATTAATTAATGTTTACATCTAATCAATTTATGACTAACTTTGACAAAATTTTAATGCATTTTCTAACTATCACTAAATTAAATGATTGAATTTAATGATCAAAGTACTAGATATGTTGTTATCTTGGAAATAAATTATGCCTTTTTGATTTCATAATGTTAGAGCCATTAATAATGATAGATGAACACATATTTGGAGAATTTTTAAAGACCTAAAATAAAACAATCTCTTCTAGAAAAACTTATAGAACTTTTGTGCTTATAACATCTTATTTATTTCAACTTTTTTATTTTTTTTCTTTATTTTATTTAGTAATGACAATATGCAATGTTATTTTGAATTTTTCAAGTTTTTTAGACAAAAAGTTAGATGATTTGAACATTTTTTAAAATCTATTATTTATAAATAACATTATAAGATATTTCACAAATCTTTTAAAATTTGATTATTTTTTATATACTCATTCATTTTATTTTAAAAAGAGAAAAAAAAGAGAACATATTAATGAGAGAATTTTACTCATATTTTTTTTATAAACTCTCAAAAATACATAAAATAAACTTTCAAAACTTATTTCTCTAAAATTTCTCTAGGAATGCACTAAGAAAAATAATCTTTATTTATTTATTTATTTATTTTTTAGATTTTAACTTCACACATTTGATACAAAAACTAACCAAAGTCAACATTGACCTTAACCAATATCTTAATAAAAATAATAGTTAAAAGTGATTGCGCATTAGCTTTTCGAGGATTGACATCCCTTTGTTGGATATGCGATTTGTTTTGACATATATGATTATAAAAGCTTGATTGCATGTTTGAATGATATAAATCAATTTAATATATATATATATATATATATCAATATTTTTTATTTTTTCCATATTATTTTCATTATTTTAGTTAATAACGTACATAATTTAATGTAATAATATACATAAAAATTAAGTAATAAAGCCAAATGGATGGCCGTTGGGAAAAAAATACGAAATTAAAAAAAAATCCGACACGCAAAAAGGTATGATAAAGTTCAAATTTTATTTTAATATATTTTATTATTGTTGGTGTAAGGCACACATAACAGACAGGTTGTTTTCAAAGATATATTTATTTTTCTATTAAAAAAAATAAAACAATTATTGAATAGCCAAGCCAAGTCTTCGGTCTACTCGTTGCTCGTACTCTGTGTTTTGCTCTTCTTCCTCGGTTAGAAGGAAACGAACTCTTTCCTTCCTTCTCTTCTCCTTCTCCAAGGCATGGCAAAGACGACGCTTCTGCTCCTCTTGGCCCTCTCCTTCGCCGTCCTTCAGGCCGGCGCGGCGGAAACAAGCGACAAGGATGGTATTTCTCTTCCCGTCCTTTCCTAACCTATTAGTCGAATCGGACACCGGCATCGAGATTTCGATAAAATACCTTTTCATTGCAGTTTCTTCTCTTCGAGGTCTCATGGATTCCATGAAGAACCTGCCTCCGGGTTGGGGGAGATCGGCCGATCCCTGCGGTCCGCAGCCATGGGAGGGAATCACTTGTAACGAATCTCGTGTTACGGAGCTGTTAGTCCTCTTTGAAGAATCCTCGAAGTTTCGAAATCCTTTTTGATCTCAAATTCCATGAACCTCGTTGATTGTTTGCAGTAAATTATTCAACATGGGACTACAAGGCTTCTTAAGCGGCGACATCGGAAGCCTCACGGAGCTCCGGATCTTGTGAGTTCTTCCACCGTACTACTTCTTCATGAAAGGAGACAATATCTTGAAGTTAGGATAAAAACGTTGGAAATTGCATCTCTCTTAACATGTTTTGAGCTACTTCGATTGATTCATGAAAGAGGGATGAATTCCAGGAGCAAATTACTTGACCATAGTTTTCTGCACAATGGTAAAAGGCATGATTGCTAAAGTTTGGTTCCCTGCAGGGATCTGTCATACAATAAGGAACTTGTTGGCTCACTTACACCAGCTATTGGAAACTTACTACAGCTTGAAGCATTGTAAGCTTATCAGTCTCTGAAAGTTAATGGAGTTGATATAAGTTCAAACTTCAAAGGAATATTGGATCTGACTTTGTGCAATTACTCAGAATACTGGTGGGTTGCAGCTTCAGTGGTTCCATTCCTAGTGAAATAGGCAAACTAACTAATCTCACTTTTCTGTAAGTTTTCTTGTTAATGTTCTGTGTTGCCTCTCTAGTTCTTCTTTCTGGTTATTTTAAGCTTTATATAATACTTCTTCTTGTTTATAGGGCTCTGAACTCAAACCAGTTCTTTGGGAACATACCGGCTTCTCTGGGAAGCCTTTCCAAGCTCACTTGGCTCGACCTGGCAGACAACCATTTAACTGGACTATTGCCTGTCTCTAATGGTACTGTACCTGGATTGGATCAGCTTTTATCTGCACAACACTTGTGAGTTCTCATGGCCAATCTTGACGTGTTTGATATTTTTCTGCCCACTTTGGTGATAATACATTGTTCGTTTCTCTTGGCAGCCATTTCAACAAGAACAATCTCTCAGGACCCATCCCAGAAAAGCTTTTTAACTCCGAGATGCAATTGATGCACCTGTAAGTTTTACTCCCCCAGAATTCTGCTTGCCTCAAATGAAGAATGTAGTTCAATCGATTCCTTTTGCTGCTCATGGCAGACTTCTGGATAGGAATCAATTGGTTGGCAATATTCCATCTTCCATAGTAACTCTAAAAGCACTTCAGATTATGTGAGTGTCATCATATGATATAATCAAGGCATTCTAACTTATGTATAGATTTCTAATAGATGCATCCTATTTCCAGTCGACTTGACCATAATCTTTTGAATGGTCCTGTTCCTACCAATATCAGCAATCTTACTAGCCTCCATGTCCTGTAAGTTATCATGACATATGTAATGCTACCACATATCGTTTTGGGTTCATACCGAGTGACTCATCTATGCTACTTTTTCAGAAATTTGGCCAACAATCAATTAACTGGGCCAATGCCAGATCTTGCAGGGATGAAAGCCCTCAATAGCATGTAAGATGCCAAAACTTCTTCATTCTTTTTTGGTTCCTTGCTTCAAGAATCGATTTTGCTCACTGTGTTTCTTTCAGAGATCTCAGCAATAACTCATTCGATCCTTCAGAAGCCCCGGCATGGGTTTCGGAGAATGAAAATCTCACTGCTTTGTAAGCAATTGTTCATTTTCTGCGAAAATCTGGAAGCTGTTAGTCTTATTAATTTACTATCATTCTTAGCTGTGGCGTTTCAGGATTATTGAATCAGGAGGACTTCAAGGACCAGTGCCACAGAAACTATTCAGCTTTCCTCTCCTGCAGAAAGTGTTAGTTTATTTTCCAGCAATGTTTTCGAGTGTGTGGCAATATAATAAACCCTCTGATTGTTCTCTTTCTTGGGCAGGATACTTAGGAACAATGCTTTCAATGGAACTCTAGACATGGGAAGCAACATTAGCCAACAACTACAGGTTGTGGATTTGGAAAACAATGCTCTCACCTCGGTCGCACTTAGCTCGAGCTACAACAACTCAATATTGTGAGAGATTGTCCAACAAGTAGTAATCTATTATGCTTGGTATATTTATCACATTACTCCATGGATTCTGATGAATGCAGGCTTAGAGGAAATCCAGTCTGCAGCAATATTCAGCTTTCATTTACCAGCTACTGTCTTCTTCCACAACAGTCCCCAGATGCCTACTCTACTGAACTTTCCAACTGTGATGGAAAGTCATGTCCTGCAAATAACACTTGTTCACATCCATATACCGGCATTATGTTCTTCAGAGCTCCTTTTTTCCAAGATCTTACTAATAAGCAGACATTCCAGTTGCTTGAGAAGAGCATCTGGGACAAGTATGGTCCAAGTTTGGGATCTGTTTCTGTTGAAAATCCCTTTTTTGATGTCGATTCATACCTGGAGGTGCAGCTGGTGCTCTGTCCCCTCACCGGAGCCTACTTCAACATAAAGGATATTCTTGTGAATCTAGATTTGAGCAGCAACAATTATAGAGCTCCATGGATTTTTGGACCATCCTATTTTGGAGCATTTCCTTACAAGTTACCAGGTTAGTACTCCAGCTATACACAGCTCCTAGAAATGAATCCATGTTTTGATTTAATAACACCCATGATGGTTCTCCAGGATCTTCAAATTTAAACAAAGGCTTGATATTAGGATTGACAGTTGGTTGCACTATTCTTGTTCTTGGCCTTGCTTCGGCTGGTTTCTATGCCTTCAAACAAAACAAGAGGGCTAAAAAGGCCATTGAATTGAGCAATCCTTTTGGTATTTTGATTTATTTATACCGATTCTCTTTAGGTAATTCATTTACAACAGAATGGAATATTGCTCATTCTTTCTGGTCTTTTCTTTCTCAGCAAAATGGGAAGCTAGTTTTGGAGGTAGTACTGGTGAAGCTCCTCAACTGAAGGGGACTAAGTTCTTTTCTATTGAAGAAATCAAGAAGTACACAAACAACTTCCCTGAAATAAATGTAATCGGCTCAGGAGGTTATGGGAAGGTAACCCACATCAGCCGTTCTACAAGGGCTGTTATAAACTCCTCCCGAGAGATAACCTCTTCACTACCTTGTAGGTTTATAGAGGAATGCTTCCTGATGGGAGGCTGCTAGCAATCAAGAGATCGAATGCCGGATCAAGTCAAGGTGGCATTGAGTTCAAGACCGAGATCGAGCTTCTTTCTAGGGTTCATCACAAAAACCTTGTGGATCTCATAGGCTTTTGCTTTCAGCAGGGCGAGAGAATTCTAGTATATGAATATGTTCCTAAAGGATCACTGAGAGAGAGTTTATCTGGTACTTCTTTCTAACCATACATTGAAAAATGATCTTGCTATTCTATATAAAGCTTCTTATATGGATGATTATAATCCACAGGGAAGAGTGGCATTCAATTGGATTGGTTGAGGAGACTGAAGATTGCTTTAGACTCTGCAAGAGGACTTGCTTATCTCCATGAGTTTGCAGACCCCCCCATCATTCACAGAGACATCAAATCAGCTAATATCCTTCTTGATGAGAACTTAAATGCCAAAGTTGCAGATTTTGGTCTCTCAAAGTTGGTATCACACGATGAAATTGATCATGTATCCACCCAAGTGAAGGGAACCTTGGTAAGTTTATCATGAGGTCTAAACTAAGTTACTTTCTGTAATCTCCGTTGATTTGTTCGACTAAAATGTCCTCAAACTAGGGTGTACATTCAATCAATTCGGCCTGTTCGGATAGTGGATTGGTTGAATCGATTGGTTTTCAGTTTGGCATAGATGAAAATCATCGAAAATCAAATCAGATCTGAAAAAGAAGCCCTAAAAGATCAAATCGGATCAAAATCTTTTACCGAAAATCGAACTATAATACTAATCGACAGCTCAAATCTTGCAGGGGTACCTTGATCCCGAGTATTACATGACGCAGATACTCACGGAGAAGAGCGATGTTTATAGTTTCGGCGTCGTGATGCTGGAAATGATAACCGGAGAGCCGCCCATAAGCAACGGAAAGTACGTTATTACCGTCGTGAAGTCGGCGATGAATAAGAACGATGTGTACTACGGTCTGAAAGGAGTCCTGGATCCTGTCCTTGGAGGAACAGCGTACCTTGCAGGCTTCAGAAGGTTTGTGGAGCTTGCACTGCATTGCGTGGAGGAATCGGCAGACGATCGACCGACAATGAGCGACGTGGTGAAGGAGATCGAGGACTTGCTGAAGAAGGAAGGCCTTCTTGTCGAGAAAACGTTGCCGTCGAAAAATGACGTCGATCTCGCCGTCAACCCCCGTGGTCTGTACGACAAGGAAGTGAGTAGCAGCAGCTCCTTCGCATATAGTGGTAGTTATACATCAGCAACGAAGCTTGAACCAAAATAGCTCATTTTGTGTTTGGTACAATCTGCAATTATTTTATTTTGTTGGGTTTTTTTTCATGTTTGTTCTTGAGTTTTGTCACGTTACAGAGATCTCATCATGTAAATTATATGACATGGGCCTCTGTATGTCATGCAAATAGTTTAATTATCTTTGCTTTCTTGTATTTTTTTTTTTAATTTTAATTAACGACTTTAGGCTTAAGAAGATTATTTCAACGGAGTTATAACTCACGTTAAAAAAAACTTTTAAGTAGCATTAAATGATGAGCATTTACTTTTAAGTAGCATAATTTATTTTAAAAATATTATTTTTGATATATGTTATCGTGTCATTGACCCTATTGTATTCAAAAGACCCACTCAGTTACCTGTCATTTATTACCTCCGCTTGCTGCAACAAAGATCAAAATGAAAAATCAAAAAACAATTTAGTTATTCTTCAAAAATTCATCCAATATATAAACTTATGTAACTCATTAGCAAACAAAACTTTAATAATAACAATAATATTATTATTATTATTTTCATAAACAATTAGTAAGGAATTTGTCACTCGAAAAGAATAAATAATCATCAACTATGAAGAAAATTTGTCTAACCTTACTGAGCACGAAAAAGAAAGAAGCTAAAAGTAATCATTAGTTCGTGTCCGATGAATGAATGACCTATTAAACTAACACGAGGAAGGAGGACCTGAAACAGACTCACTGTGTACAAACTCAGTTGCACAACTCCTGAGCCATGGCCGCACCGTTGCTTCGCATTTGTGCTAGCAAAATCTACTGCTAATCCTGAAGAACAAATGAGAAAAAAGAAAACAATTAGTCAAGTCTCTTCCTCTCTTTATGGCTAAACATATAAACCTTTGGTCTCTTAGAGCTGCTATCCTCTGTACAGTTGCTTAACAATATATGTTTTTATCCACACTATGCTTCTAAATTACAGTCATCCATGAATCTGTCTCCCTTCTTGAGAAATTTCCTCCAGTTGCTTTTATACCTTGGTATACCAAGCTCAAGCCAAGGTTTCATATTTCCATTATAATGTAGCGTGACTGCAGCATTGATTGCATCGGACCCGACCCAGTAATCGTGACCGAGTCCTGATAGACTCCACGAACTATCGAGTGGGTAAACAAGATCTTGAAATGACATTAAGCTTGAAAGTAGCGTAGTAAATTTCCACGATGATTCATCCATGCTTCTTACCTTCCATAAGACATTGTTGTAGATTGCTGTAACATTATGCTCTCTCCATTTTTCTAGATCAACTACATTCAATCCAGATGTCCAGGCACAGGAATTAGGATCATAACTGTAACCGGTGAAGTAGGATTTTAGATGATCAAATCTAACATTACAGTTTTCTACTGCAGCAAGTACTTTTCCTTCCATGTCCAGATTCCATAAGGATGACAAATCCTGCTGAACAACCAAATCATCATCCAGAAGAACAACCTTTTTCATGTTCTTGAATATTTCTGGAAGAAGAAAGTGTGTGTGGCCAAAAACTGATATGTAATGTGTTTTCTTTTGTGTAGTCAAGGAGAGATCCATTTTGCCGATGGAAATTTGGAATTCCTCAGAGAGAGAGAGCTCTGTTGAAGTAGCATTTATAACACGTATCGTTGCTCTTCTGAAAGGGTTTCTGGCAAACCAGAATCTCATAGCATAGTAATTCTGTTCATCGGTTACTATGTGAAACATCATTTTCTCTGTTTCCTGCAGAGAATTCAGATATAGATAAGCAACAGAATGACAAGTTTAGATTGATGAAATAGATCATAATAGTAAATTAAGCACCTCTGAATTCATCACAGTTGAATTGATGGTAACGGATGCAGCAAGAACATTTCTAGAGAAAACTACATAATGATTGAAATCTGGGTTTCCGATTTTGTTAGCATGCAAATTTTCATCTACTGGAGGTGATCTGAAGTATTCCATGGTTAATCTCATAAAAAAGCAATGTGAACTTTTGGGTACAGTTTGCACACCAAGGTTGTAGAGGAATGCACTCTGTTTCATGTGGAAATAAGCTTCTTCCTCAGTCATATCAAGAATCTGCCTTAGCTTTCTGTCAATGTTAGCACAATCAACAGCACATAGTTTGGCCTGAACTATTATTTCATCCATTGTCTTTATCTTCTGCATGGCACTGTAAAAAAAAGATCAGATAGCATTAAGAACTAATAAACTAAGATGGAAACTTGAATAAAACTTTAAAATCTCAAAAAGTTTATTGCTGCTTTTAAGATACTATTCATTGTATTTAACGTGTCTAAAAATCTTCTCAATCTATAATATGAAGGCATACTATGAGTTCACTCATCCATATATTGCTCCAATCCAAGCATTCTTGACTTTGTATAGGAGGAACTTAAAGTTGAACTAGAGATCCTATCTAAAAGCCTTCTATCAAGTCAAATCCACATCATATCTAATGTAAGAATCCTATTGGTTTAGCAATGTTATCTCTTGCAAAAGCCCATGCTTCATAGACAATAGAAAACCTTGTGTCTACCACAGAACATATAAAATATTTGCCAAATTCTATATGCTTAGAACTTACATCTCTGGGAGATCAGCATTTGAGATGGCGTCTCTTAGTATCCTCTCATGTTCTTGAATATTTTGCTTCAGTTTGCTTGACAATTTCTCTTGTGCTTTGAGTTTTGCAATGCTTGGATAATAAGATCTAGCTATAAAAAGTTGATCTTTCAGTCTCTTCACAATGGAATCCTTCATAAGTTCTTTGTGTTCAACTGACCAGAGGCAATAGCTTCCAAATTCAAGCATACAAGTACTGTCAACAGTTGGTACTCTAAGGTGACTCCTCTTGATCTCTCCACCATTCATCTACGGTGTTTAGCAAACATGTTATCAACTTAATTATAGCAGCTAGAATGCTAGTTCAAGTAAAAGAAGAAACTAAAAGTAACAATAATAAAAAATAATCCCTGTTGATAAAAATCTACACCAAGTTAATGCAACAACAATACAACTAATTGTCCATTTTATAAGGGAAAGGAAATGCAAGAGTGCAAACATGTCTGGAAAATAGTTCATCACGTATTACACATTTTTGCATTAGTTGGAACCAAATCAAATGAAACTATCTTGGTCAACCTAATCTGAACTTTACATAGGCTATTATAATAAAGAAAGGAGGCGGAATTAGATGTAAGGTTTAATCTTACTTTTTCATTGAAAGATGAAGATAATTCTGTTCTAGACATTTCAGGCATAGGAATAGCTGCACAATATTAACATAGAATAAGATAACAATCGCAAAAGAGTAATCGAAAAGGTCCAAATGATAGTTCAAGCTCAAAGAAAAGGGTAGTTATACCTCTAGAATGCCTAGCAGAATCCTTTAGCCTAAGAGAAGAATCTGTGATATATTGATGAAACTGAGAAGTCATAGACACAAGAGCAGTGTCCTTTTGGTGACTCTGATATTCAATATCGTTTTGCTTTGAACTAGGCACTTCTCCAGTGGATGCCAAAAGGGTTTCAGCATGACCATGATCAATTAGTCTCACAGACTTTTTGGATATAAGTTCCTGAGATACGTTAGATTCACATACTTCAGATGTCATAGAAATGAACATTCTCAAAATAAAATAAAATAAAATAAAATAAAAGATAAAACAAGAAGTTTGGTTTACTAAATGGGAGTGACTAAATGAATAATCTATCGTTATATTAACCAACAACTTCTAATTAAACTCTAAGCATGTAAGGAAATTCTAAGAAGTTCTTAATCATGTTTTTTTTTTTAATTCTCTTCCCTATGATTTAAAAAGTTCCACCAATTTATCTCTTCCAATTAGTTCATCTTTTGACCAAGCCTTGAATTGTCAAGCAATTCTTTGAGAGCAGTAGTGCAAACAATATATTTGTTTATGGTTTTTTCATACCTTCAGTAATCTTTAGAATGAAAAGAAGTATTAATGAGTAAAAAACTTAAACATTCAACTATTCAGCTTTATTATGAATCATCAAAAGAAAATATTGCATAAGGAAGAAAAGGCACCATGATACCAAGAATCCACTAGTTAGCTTTGAACAAAACAAAAAATTGTTGATACCTTCTCCACATTAAATTCCTTTAATAGTATGAATTTTAAGCACCATTTTGACAAAATAAGTTTTTACTTAAATTGAAACAAAGGTAAAATAGCATGCAGAGCTGGAGGTCACAATGAACTAGCCAAAGAACAATTGTTACATATCCCGTACAATTAGTATAAGCCTTTGCGTAACAACATCATGTTTTCTTCAAAAACAATGAAGTCTTTAAAAATAAAATACTTAAACATTTTGTTCTCAATATCAAGCAAATTTTTGGGCTAATAGGTAGCTACATGGATAAGTGTCATCACCAATAATTCTACTAGAGTAAAAATGATGACTAGGGGCAGATCCACAGAAGAGCAAAAAAGTGAAACTGTGAAAGCCAATTCATTACCAGCTAATGTCACATATTGCTGTTATCTTCATCTTTTCAGTAGTATCAAAACAAGAACTGCATAAAGCTAAGACACCAAAGATGAAGGATTAACCTGACATATTTTTGTTGGACATTTTTCAGAATTTAAAATTCATTAGTAATCCTTTTATAAAAGATCCACTAGGATTCTACCACTAAATACAATTAATACTCTTTTACAAAATTCTTAATATAACTGTTTCGGTTTTTTTAAAATCTCCAACAAATAGCTGACAGGCTTTGCTGATTGAGAAACTAAAAGCTTTATGCTTTATTAAGTGCCTAAACCTTTTGTTCTATATGATGATATGAAGTGAATTTAATCTTAAATTAATAAACTCATGCTCTAAAGTATCAAGACATGTTCACTTTGGAAGATTAACAGTATTGAAATTTGTGGCTTCTAGAAATTCCTCAGATTACTTTGGAGCAACCTTTGCTTCTTTGACCTTACTAAAGCCGATGCCATTCACCTATTTCGTCATACCAAACAAACATGCCACGACTCAACATAATCATGTATCGAAGCCCTCGAGTAGATTACCCATTATGCTAAAGTGACCACAATACCAAATTATTTGTCATGATGAGTATACGGCAACAAATTAGTCCTTCCAGAACAAGCCCCAAGCAAACAAAATTTAGTTGCAGCACTCAACCTTAAGATGCATAGAAATCGGTTTCAATGATCACAAATTACTTTATTTTGGATAACATAGTTCTCATTTATGTTGCTGGATTGAAAACGCTTGAATACGTTCAGTCCAGATATGAATATATAATAATATTTGTAGCTGGGCAGCAAAGTTGTAGAATGCCAATTGTAACCTTTTCTGATGAGATTCCAAACTTGTTAATGACCTCGTCAATCCTCGTGTGAGCACCCTGCAAGCAGGAACAAAATTCGCTTCACCTAATAAAAAGAGAGTGGCAGATCATCGCCCTGAAAAGGTGAAGACATTCACCTCGAATGATTCTTGAATACTGTCCACTCGCCCATTACTGAAAAAGCTGGTTTCCTGACGTCAATCAAAATAATTAAACAATTATCAACTTAAATTGGGCAATCAGACAGTACTCGGGCATTTCGAGGTTCTAGATTCTCACCAATTGGAAACGGTCTTCAATCAAAAATCCTGCAAAAATGGAACACAGCATCATATATCCCATCAATTACCAAGACATGTAAGAGAATTAGCCGGCGTGTGTCTTCGAATAGAGTAAAGAAAACCAATAATTTTACTCCCATCTAATAGCCCGTCGCCTGCCAGAATGAAAGCGAAAGAGATTGGAACACAGATCACACAGATTCGCGGTCCATCAAACAGAAAAATCGAGATCACGCTTTTCGTTCACATATAACAAGGCATCCAATAGAACCAAACGAGAAGCGCGTTTCGATGCAGGAACCGATCGACTAAGAACCAGAAAAACAAAAAGTAAATCGAGAGGATCGAGGAGGAGCAGTACACACCCGACGGGAAGCGCTTGTTGACACCGAGGAGGAAGGCGGGCGGGAAGAGTACCGATAAGAAAACAAGCGAAAACACCAACACCGCCGGCCCCCTCCACCTCCGCTTCCCAAGCAGCACTCCCGCCGCGGAGCCTTTCATAGCCTCCGCCGCGGAACTCAAATCCCAATCCTCTCTCCCGGAAGCGCTTCCTCCACCAATGCAGAAGAACTCTCCTTCCGCTTCGTCGTCCTCGACTCCTACCTATTCTTCATTCATCAGTTCTGTTCCTTTTACTCTTTTGGCGCACCCGAAAAAGAAAAAGGACAGATGAGGAACTCAGTCCCTGTGTGTGTGTAAGAGAGAGAGAGAGAGAGAGAGAGAGAGAGAGAAGAGAGAGACGCAGAAGACGCTGCAGTTTGTTAATTCGTTACAGCGGCATCATGAGAGATATTATCTAAAATATTTATTTTATGAAAAAAAGGAAAATAATATTCACGAAAAAAGGACTTTTAATATTTAAAATCATGTCTGCGTGACAGATTTTTGATAGTTTTTTCATATAAGTACAAACAAACATGGAAATTCGATTTTACCCCACAATTAATAATTTTTTTCTTTTACTTTTAAAAAAGTTCCAACAGTGCGTTGCCCCTTTTAGTCTCTTTTGTCTCTTTTGTCTAAAGAGAATGGGCCCACTTTACATTTTTCTTATATAGTTTAAATGCATATCTTGGCTTAGGATGTGCAGGAGGATCCGGTTTGGTTCTTGACCAAATTCAACCCATCATATGGTGGATCGGGTTCAAATTTAGCATAAACAATATTTATAATATACCTTAAGTATATCATTGCAAATTATATACTTGACATACACATTTGAAGTATGTTATTATGTATTTGTCATGTATTATAAGTTTTGATGGCTTTTTTAATGAACATCCATACCTTGATGTAACTGATATTCATATCAAACTGACCATTTGCTCGAAAGATAATGTCTTTTGAACATAGATTATTGACAGTTTTAGATGTGCAATGAAGTGAAATCCATAAGACAACATAACTGATAATCTGTAGTATGTGATGAGCCATCAAACTTGGCAAGCTCATTTCATTCATAGGTTTCTTAGGCAAATAGAACAAACTCGTGTCTTATTGCTTGCTTCATCCAATTTTTTAATCAACAACAATAATATTTTCTTTTGGAGGCACGTCTTTGGCAAACAAGGAGATCTCCCTCACCAAAAATGGAAGGAGCTTTTGTTGCTTTACATTTCAAAGCATGCATTTTGATTGCTACTCGATATCATCATGAAGTATCGCAATAACCATGTTTCATTAGCTTTAGAAGAGGCATGCTTGCATATTGATCGGCTTCAATCTCCAAATACCTAATACACCCAACAATTATTGCATTTCAATTCGACGATAGACATGGTAGATTACAAGAATTACAGGCTGAAAAGCTATCTCTTCTAAAAAACACCACAATGAGAATGCATTGATCTTTTTCATGTTGGTCTAATACACCATCAATACCATAAACTATAAGAAGCCATCAAAGAGGTGGTAGTTAAAGGTTAAACATATACTATATGCACTACAAGCAATGTTTAACACGTGAAAGATGAATGTTTCCAATGGTCCAAAGGATGATTTCAAGTAAAATATAACCACCTTGATAAGGATGCATTCATCCTTGTTTAAGGGATAAACTATCAACATTAAGTACATGATCATCTTAAAGAAATAGGCCAATATGTATAATCTACACAACTTGGGCAAGAAAGTTAACCAAAGATTTGAACAAACTATGAATAAGTTTGTGCCGTGAACAAAAGCAAGCAAACATGGTATTCGATAGGCCACAAAAACAAAAAGAAAAAAGAGAAGACATTAAGATAATTGTGGGCAAGGCTTTTGTAAGTGCAAATATATTCAATGCAATCTAAACCATGGATAATAACTAGGTCCAAAGGTTATCCCTTTTCTTTAAGAATTAATTTTGTATGATGTCATTAGGTCAACATGCAAAATATTAAGAAATTGTTAGTTTAAGTCTTATCAACTTGAAGCTTAGATGTCTTCTAAGAGTAAGGTGACGTCTCAATGAGATTGACATGCAAACCTTTAGAAAATGATCAATTTAGATAACATAGTCAACTTGAGTGACATTAGGCCCATCGTTACCAAACATTTAGCTTAGGCATTACTTGAGATTAAGATGACAACTTAATACAATCAACATGCAAACCTTGAGGAAAAGTTCATCTTAAATGTCAATGTTAATTTGAGTGGCGTTGAGACTTATTATGAGTTAATGTTTAACTTAGTAGCTTTTTGATGCTAAGCATGACACCTAGTAAAAGTGGTATGCAAACATTTAGGAAATGGTTAGGTTAAATGTACACATAAATTCGAGTGACATTTAGCTCGAACATTACCAAATGTTTAAATTGGACAACAGCTAAAGTTAGAGTGTTAAATCCTTGTTTTTGCACTACTAGTTTAATGATAATAAAATAATCATATTATTTTAATAATAATTTTTATTAAATATTTCAAATTATGCATCTCAAAATTAAATAGATAAATTAATTTTAAAACTTAGTCATTGACTCAAAACTTATTAACAAAACTTTAATGTTAACCATAACTTACACAAAAATATATATATATATATAACTTGAACAAACAAAAAGATCATTTTTGAGTCATCTCTATTTTAGTATTATAATATAAGATTTATAAAAATTTACTTAAAATACTAAATTTAATGAATACTAAATATTTTAAAACTATCTTTCTATTTATAAAAATTTAATTTAAAACATAAATCTCATCTAAATTTCTTTTATATAAAAATGTCTTATAATAAAACCAAGATAATGGACTAGATCATTTATCAAAGCTTAATCAAATAGGAATAAAAAAAATGAGTTAAGTATGAATTAACAAAATTATTCTTATCGTATAATAAACATCCATAACGTACTTATATGAACAATTCATTTGAAGGATTAGATAGAGTCAAATCTAACAATCTAATTCTGAGTTGATACTTTAGATGATCGTATAATATGAACTCCTTATTGTATATATATAATTATTGTTTTTCTTAAAAGCCGAGTAAGTGATAAATATGTATATTATTGTATCATGTAATAAGTTATTATATATCTTCATTATATGATATGTTTTACCATAGAAACTAAAATTAACTTAGAAAAAACTAAACTAAAAGTGTCGTACAATACAATATCGCTAATCGTACTTGTATAACTAATATAGAACCAGAGAACTAATAAAGCCTAAGTTATCACACAAATACAATTATGTATCATACTTGTACAAATCATTGATTTACATTTCATTATACTTGTATGATCATTTATAACTTAGTGAGATAAGCAAATCAAACAAGACTAAAGGATCAAATGATCAATATATTATGAATGTTATACTTGTACGATTTTTTGATCAAACAGTATAATCAACACAAGAAATATAAACAACTAGTTTAACAAAATTTTGAGAGAATTATTTTGACCAATTGGAGTTTGTCATTAAACATAAATAAAAAGGTACAAACGTTATGCAGATGTTAAAGATCATTTTGCACATCTTCAAGAAAATGATTCATTTAAAAATTATTATTGCAAAAAGAAGGAAAAAGGCAAAAACCATAGTACTTAAGCATTCTAATTCTATCCAAGCTTTTATTTTATATCATATTAAGTTAAGTTACATATTAGTTTCAAATTATTCTTATATCATTCATGCTAATAGAAACATTGAGCTAAATTCTATCTATTCCACATTGATACAAGTTCAATCTAATGTATCTCTTGATTGAATTGTATCAAATTATAAGGCTTTATGATTAAGTTTTTTTAATTTGGTTATTTATCCAATTAACATAACTTTATAATTGATCTTGTATTAATCTTTTGATCATTTTATAAGATATCCTAGCTTGATGTTATAAACTTCTTTGGGTTAGTGATTGCAAAATCTCTTGACTCAATGCTTTGTAAAGTCCATTAGCTCGATGTTTGTATCCCCTTTTAACCAATATTTATAAAACCTTGTAGCCTAATATTAGATTTTGACCTACCAATTTTTGCAAAAAATATTTTAATATTTTGTCTAATTTTTTAGTTGAGTAAATGTAAATATAGTTATCAATTAAACCACATAAAAATCTATTATATTATTACTTTTGTACACTCCCCATATAAAGAATTAAAAAATAAATAAACTTTTCACAAGAACAATTAAAATTAATAAAAAAAATTATTATAATATTTGTTTTTATTTGAATATACAATTTACATAATCTATTCCCTTCTTGTATAGATATCATACTCCCAAGATTTTAAACATTTACTAATATTCATCATAGATGTTTTTTGAAGCTTAAGAGCAATCAAAACCATTAATGAACAATCCCAAAAGTGTTTCAAGCATGGTTTAAAATTAATCTTTAAAAAATATTAGATTATTCTTCAAGATTAGTACAACTTTAAAGGACAAGAAATTTAGTATAATACGATCAAGTGATTTTCAAACAAAACTTCTAATAGCAAAAAAGTTGGCATAAGATTATAATATGAACTCAAATACAACAAAAAAATCAAATATCTTACAATTAAAATATGCATATCAAGAGTATTTATCAAGCTATTGATTCTAAAATACAAAAAAAAATAACAAGAGTTCATTGCATGAAATACCAATGCTTCAAGCATGTATAGACAAATAAGAGAGAGAGAATGCAAATATTAGACAAAGTCATAAGTCAATATGGGAATAAAGATGATAAGAAGAAGGTAACTTATACATGAACAATTCTAATCATTTCCTAATCACACATAAGCCATATATATTTTCAAAAATAATCAAACAAATCCTATAGTTTCAGTAAATAAATTAGAGTTACATATAATAAACTTAAGCTTAATAAGGAGTTTAATTGTTGGAACAATTGATCAAATTTCACTGGTTGAACAAACTCAACATGTTTTAACTAATCAAAAAAAAAACCAGCTTAGGAGGATAGCTAGCAAGAATGGACTCAACAGCAGAATTTGTCAATTCTTTGAATGCAGACTCAAATACAGTACTAGGTTCATCATTTTAAACTTGGACTTATTTGGGTAACACCTCTTTGAGCTCACATAATGGAGGACATTACAAAGACACTGTCAACCCCTTTTTGTCCTGTAGACAAGCAGTTAATTTCCTCTATCATGCTCCACAAGACTAAAGGCACCCATCACATCATGTTTTATTCCTCGTCTCCAAGTCAACATCTTCCAAGGTATTGCCAAGACCCACCATTAAGGGTTCATCCATTCGGCCAATTCAGTATCAACTATCGACAATGGCAACTTGATTTAAGAGACCATTGCTCACCTCAAGTCGACCCGTCCCTCCAAGCCCGACTAGCTTAGACTCCATCCATCCATAAACTTTGTGAATTATTCGAGTTTAAGATGTTAACGTCTCCTAATCACAACCTTGCAACCACCTCAACACCTTTAGTCTCAAAGAAATCTACATCATTACAACTTCCATGTGCTCTCTAACCAGTTACTCCGCAACACCTAATTCCACAAATCCTCGCTTGATTACAATCAAGCTTTAATGTGTGGAGCCAAAATATAAGGTGCAAATGTGCATGCAAAATAAAGCAAAATGGAACATATTACATAAGCATATAATATGAGTACATAAGCATACTATGGGAATGATGATTGAGAAACAAGTCATACAACCATGAAGATGTTTTAATTGAGAAACAAGTCCACGACCCTTAACTTGACTACTACCAAATTTTAAGATGTGTAGCAAGATTATGAGGTGTCAAGGTGCACGCAAAATAAGGTAAAGTGAGATATTTTATATATGTTATATAAATGCAAAACAATTCTTAAATTATGAGAGTGATGGTTGAGAAACAAGTCACATAGAGATGAATGCATGCTTCGATTGAAAATCCTTACTAGTAAATTTAGGTGATGATAGCTGCCAAAAGGGCAATAAAACCAAGGGAACAAGCAGATATGGCACAAACATGGCATGGAAGATGGTTGTAGCTTCTCACCAACAAGTGATATAAGGAGGATCATGACACAATGGATGCCTGAAAAAGGAGAAAGTTGAGTAGCTAATTTTGCGTTGTATAATGGCTTTTAATAGGATTGGGGTATACCCCTTCCTTAGCCTTTGTTTTCTTTATTGTTGCATGTTTATTTGTATAAATCTTCGTGATATATATCATTAGTATAAGCCTCAGTCAAACTTTCATAAAATATAAGTAACCATTTATTCCTTAATTGAGAAGGTTGGTGTGTGCACATAATAAAATTCTAAGAGTTTTTTTCTTTCTCCCACTAAACTATCATGATAGAAATTATTTTCAACTATAAACATTTAATTTGTAAGATAGGTTTTTCACAATTTCTTCAAGGTATTAAGAAAAAGTTTTCAATATAAACCTTGGTTTTTTCATAGATTTGGATTTTCTATTCAAACTATTACCTATTCTAAGGATTGTACCTGACATAGTTTGTACATATTTTCTATCCAAATATTTAGCCAAACTCATTCCTTACCCATTCTAGGAATGAATTCATTTTCAACTTATTAGCCCTATGTGACTTGTGTTCACCTTTCTTGTAACTCTATATCATAATAGTCAATAATTTGTTGCTATACCATATGTATAAATTCAAATAACCTGGGTCAGATAACGAACTTAGAATAGCTAGCAAAATGTGAATATTTCCTTCACAGGATTTCATGACAAAACAAGCAAAATTCATGCAAACAATTACAAAAATAATTAGTACACTGTTTTACAAAATAATAAAGAAGAGCAAGAGTTGGTTGCTCTCAAGGTTACAAACAACAGCATTCCCTGGTGCAGCTGCTTACACAGAAATGCGTCTACATAACTTTTTGGAACAATGATTCCAGTTAGTTTTAACAAATAGCACTTGGCACACACCCCAGGAAATCTCGACAACCAAATCACGGAAACCATAAAACTAAGCAAGAAATGGAAAACTCACAAAAGCTGAGGGAGTTTCTTTAGCCCATTAAGCAAGAAATGGAAAACTCACAAAAGCAGGAAAGATACTGACCGTAGTACCCAGTAAGAAAAGCCCTCCTCCTCGTCGGCCATATACCTTTTGGTGGGCGCATTCATACTTGACCGGAGCCAGGAAACGATACCAAGCCTAACCCTAATTCTATCCCCTCTCGAGTAGCACAGCGTCCACAGCCTTCGGGCAATCGTCCTGTCGTTCCATTAGCGTTACGTAAATACGCTTCAATTGCTCCTTTTCCGTATAATTAATAAACGAAAAAAAAAAACTAATTTTTTGTAAAAATTTAAATCAGTTTCAATAATTAAGCTTTGTTCAAGATATATTAGCATCATAACTTGATTATATCTTTGACATTGATGCTTACATAAAGAGAATTAATTGATTTCCTTCAAATTGATTATTCATAATAGTTTATTTAAAAAACAATTTTGTAAAATTTGATAACTTTTTATAATGTTATATAATAATTATTTTATGATTATCTCATCAATAATTTGTGTCTATTCAAATATATTATACATTGTCTTAATATTTTAATTATACTATATTTTTCAAAAGTTATAAAAATATTATATAAAATGTTTACATTAAAAAAGATTTTTTTAATTTTTTTAAATAGATTAACAATATGTCATCAAAAACTAAAGTTTGAGCAACTAAGATTCTTTTTTGTCAAAACTTTTAAAACAAATATTTTTATTCTTCTCCACTATAAACTTTTCTATGATTCTAAAACACGTTTAAAATAAGTTTTTTTAATTTTTTTTAAAAATAATTTTTTGAACCACAAATTATATTAAATATCTAAGCCGTATTGTAAGATCATATGTTGACGTGTTCAAAACTCTTTTTTGCTCTCATCACATGTGGTTTCCTTGCATTATTATCTAGAATTTTGGTAAAGTATATATATTTTTTTGTTTTTTAGTTATATTGAGGGAATTCTTTTCAATAAAGTGGGATACTGAAAGATGTGAAATTGAAATTAGCTATAAAGTTGGAATTCAATAACCACTCATTATCAACAATCTTTAAAAGATCAAATAGTCAAAATTGGTATTGTCATCTAAATATATAAAGTTGATTGTCATTTGTCACAACCAGTCTTTGACAAGACTGATTATTTATCAACATTTTCGATTGATGAAGTTCGTGTACTCTACCTGTTATAATTATCATTTTTTAATATTCTACCTAATTGTTTGGTAATAAGATATTGTGAGGCAAATTAATTATCAATCTAAAAAATCATGAGTTTTAGAGTGTAAATATGTTTCACGCATATCTTATTCTATGAGTTAAAGCAAAAAAAAATAGATTAAGTCATGGTGACTAAATTGAATCGTGTATTTTTTGAGACAATTGGGAACGAGGATAATGTTGACAAGAAGAGATAAAAAAAAATGTTAAAAGAAAGAGCGAGAGGTTTAAGGAGGTTTGGAAAAGCACAGAAATGATTGTGAATAATGATTTATGGAGCTTGGATTGGGGGCAATAATCTAAGACAAAAAAAAGAATTATATAAGTTTCATATGAAGAGAAGATGATATGTCATAACGATCTTATTATGATGAAGTATTATCCCTCTCTATTCATCCTATATTTATCAAAATTAGATTATACTTGACATAATAAGATGGGTCGATAACATTATGTATTAGAGTAATATTTTTTTATAAAATGATGTGATTTAAGGACGAATAACATAGAAATTAGTGATCTAATAAAATTCAAAATCAAAAGATATAGAGAATAATATTTAGATGATCTCCTTGGGAGAATCATCAAATTATAAATGATTTTTTACAAGATTTTATGAATGATTTTATATTGATTATGGAAAGGATAATTCTACAATATACATATAATTATGGTATATTAAAATATCAACACTTCTTTTAGAGAGAAAACTTATTTTGGACAATATTTAATGACTAAAAGACATTATATCTCAACGTAATAAGACAAGATCATACATAAATGATGTCAATGATAATATGTTTAGTTTTTCTCAAGTCTATATTAGAGTTCCATACTTTAAAGAGTGGTTGATTTTTTAAAAACTAGATAATTTTAAATAATATCTAGATACAATTGGTTAGAATGATAGATAGAAGATAACTTAAAATAGTATATAAACAAAAAATAGTTTGCGAGATAAAAAAATAGATGATGATGATAACATTATAGTTTTTTTTAACTGGATAATTTTAAATAATTTATAGATAAGATTTGTCCAAGAAATAAAAAGAAAGTAAAATAATATATAAGCAAAATAATGATTAAGAAATAAAAAAATAAATGATGGCAGAATGATTTTCAAAGATGATAAAATTTTGAATATTTAGACCATTCTCATCATGGTACTCGATTTGTCCACCATCTTTATGGGAAGATATATATTCATAAGATAGATAATTCCAAAGAAATAAAAAGGCAACGATGGAAATAGTTTTTGATCAATTTGGAGGAAATAGAAATGACCACTGGGTTAAATTGGCCAATAAAAGCACCTAGACAACGTGATTCTACACTCCATGAATTTTCAAGTAGGCACGACCAATCACCCACTTGCGTTATGGTCTACCCGATTCACTTGTTGCCCACTTAGTCTCACATAAGCCATCACCAAGCTAGCCTTACACAAGCATATTCCCATGTTAGGTAAACTCTAAGTATAACCTAAACATGTCTAGCTTATCATGACTAACCTAAAACACAATTTTTCTATAACTAAATTGGTGAAGCTACTTCAAAAACAAACATAACAACCAACATCATCGTCAATTGTTATCAGCCCTCCACAAATATTCCTTACATCTACCAATTGTGAATGCCCATTATCTTTACTATTAATTTCTAGCAAACAACACAATCATCATTAAGTATCATTGAACAAAATGAGTTTAAACTCAATAATTTGAAATCAAAACTTTAATTAAAATAAGATTTTTCAAACCAATTTTAAGAAAAATCATAGTAAAAAAAGAACACCATGCTACCTTTAAGAAAATCTTTTTTTCCCTTTGGAAAGCAAAAACATAACTAAGCATGTCACCCTTGAAGGAGAAGAGGGAAATCACTATAGCTCATAACTATTTAACAAGTATTGTTGAGTAGAAAGAAAAGATGATGAGAATATATCAATGATTTTTTCCTTGCATTATTTCTAAGTTTCTAACTTGATTCGAGTTTATACAAAAGTACGCATCAAATTGTATATTTACAAATTTATTTTCAAGATTATTAGAAAGCAAAATATTTAAGGTGAAAATATAAATACATGAACTAATTGCGTAGCATCAGCAGCCCTTTATGAGTGCGTGGTTCATTAAAAAGGAAACCCGGCACGATCAAAGGCACACCTTCTTCCATTACCTTTTATTTCTTTTTCATTTTTCTTCTTTTTTCTTGACACTAAAAATACACAAATCCCGCTTCTTTTAAACTATTTATATTTAACACCCCCGATTTTTCGAGTCGTCTTCTACTTTCCGATGATGAAATCGTCAAAAAATGGCGGAGTCGAATCGTTAAGCCTAGATGATGGAGCTCTTGGACCCGAACATCTCCTCGAGAAGGATGACAATGGCCATGGCGATCGCGGCGTCGAACCCTGGTTGCACCACCAGGCGGAAGACGTCGAGTCCGAACGCAACTCCGCCCACCGACTCCTTCCGCTTTATCTCCGCCATCGGCTGACGCCTCTCGTCGCACACGACGCAGCATCGCTGCGAGTAGGATCCCTCCACGTCGTAGCTCCCTCCAGCGTCTCCGCCGCACGGCGAAGGGGTCAAGTGGGCGAGGCACTTCGCCTGGAGGAAGTTCATGTGCCTTCGCATCGAGAATCTAGGGTTGGCCGTGTCTTCGCGGTCGAAGATCTGCCAATGCTCGGCCAAGGTCAGCTTCTGGAGTCAGAAAGCAGAGGACAGAGTCAGATCCCCCGATACTTGAATCATCGAAAGCCAAAGATAATTTCCCGAAAGATGTCCTAAATTTCTCGAATTCGTGGGATTTTGGATTACCTTTCGACGAATCGTGAAGAGGGGATTTCCGGCAGCGCCCATGAGGACGATCTCACCCCTGTTGTTGGATTTCGGGTACTTGTCGACGCGGAAAACAAGGTTCCCCTTCGCATCGAAGACGGTGAATCCGTTGCAATTAAACAGCAACGATTTCCGCCACACCGTCATCAACTCCGGTGCCGCCTCCTCAGGCGGCGGAACGGCGATAGATAGAGCGGCTTTCGGTGATTCGAGTGCGGCGGCGTTGGGGTGTACCCTCTTCGTCATATCCCGTGGAGATGGCTTTGCTATCTGCAGCAATCGATCGGAGGTCTGACGTCGGAGGCCGGAGCCCCGATATGAGGCCCTAAACTCAACTAGTCGAGAGATGACCGATGAGAAGCCATCTCACCTCTTTCTTATACCTCCTCGTGGTCGAAACTGCCCCTTAGAATGGCTGGAATCACGTGGACTGCTGTGTAACGGTTGTCCTACGTGTGGAAAGTTGGGGGTAAACCTATAATTTCGACTGCTTGACCTTTTTTTCTTTTTCAGATGGTTTTTATTTCTGATCTGTGGTTGTAAGTGTGCCACGTGGCCACAGAAGATTACCGGCCGGACTAGTCGTCATTAGGGTCGACTTAGTGATCGCTAATTGGATGATTTGGTGACCATTTCTAAGAGATTAGCTTAAACCAATAGTTAATTAAGTTCTAAAAGTTGCGGTTAAAACATGCATATCTCTTAAAGGTAGTTAGACGTTGGATTATCTCACATGTGATTAGTTTTATATTGTTAATACAAAAAACATCAAGGTGTTATTCGGTTAATTTATTTATTTTTTTATTCGTATGATTAAGTTTATTAAAATAATGTTATGTAAAATAGTTTTTATTCCAATTTTGTATCGAAAGTCTGTGATTTAAATGATTTTTTTGGTTAAAGATATATACCAATTCTAACTAATGTGAAGTCCAACACGGCTCCATCCGGATGTGTATGAAGAAACATTAATAAATAAACCAAAATTAATTTATATATCTATGCTAAAAAAGCTTGCTATTAAGCTAATCATTCTATAAAAAATCCAATTATCATATGTATCTAATAATGATAATTAAGAATTGTTTAATGAAGTGTAGATCAAATGACATCATCATTGAGCACAAACCCAAATGGAATGTCAATTAGAAGATAGTAACGACGAATCACCTTGCATGTTGAAGACTCGAAGAAACCATCTAATGTCATTATCAAAGTTATTGGTATTGCTATCCAATTATCTACTTAAGGCGGTGGCTAGAAATTATTTTTTTAAAGTGCAATCTTACGTAAATAATAATTATAAAAGCTTAAGTAGATTGACTTTTCAAAGTCTAAAATAGGTTTTGGAGAGAGCTATTTGTTGAGAAACCTTCATTCAATAGTACCATAACTCTTCTGACAACTAGTTTTTTGAAGTCAATAGATGATGGAATATTAATATTAAGTTAGATAGCATGCTTATCAAGCAAATTATTATTAAAGGTTAAGGACTAAATATAATGTGTTAGAACATATAGATGACATTATAGAATGAAATGTATATAATGAAAACATAATGTATTAGGACATATGGATGATATTATAGAATGAAATGTACATAAAGATGAGGATAACAACTCTCTTAGCAAGTCTTTAAAGAGATTGATGAGATATGATATGAGGACTTTCATTTTTATTGATTATCGATGTAATAAATTAAAAAGTTTAATTGAAAAATCATATCTTTTCATGTAGTTTCAAAACATTTGCTAAAAACATTAGATTTTGGTGCTTGATTTACTTTTTGATGATCTGGAGATCAAATAGTTTTATCAAATGATCTAATGATTGTATTAGAGAGTACATTTTTGCTTAGATTTATGACCAAGAGATTAGGATTATAATAGCTGAGAAGCATCTCAAAAGTTGAATTGTCGTAATTAGACAATTTGACCAAGACTATAGTGAGCTACAATCTTCATAAGTGGACTATTATATAAATAACAATTGTAAATCCTTATGAAGTTGAGTTATTGTAACCAAAACATCCAAACATTTTGTGATTGGTTTCGTAAAAGAGTGAATAAGTCATTCCGATATACCTTACCTTAGAATAAAAGGTTAATTTATAGAGATGTATTATAACATGAGGGGATAAAATTTCATTATCATTGGTTTTTTTTGTGAAATTTTTCGATAAGCTCTTTTTTATTATCTTTCTAATGATACATTTTTTCATTATGATGTACTTCCTAATTTGTTTTGCCATTGAATTTTATAAAATATATTTTCACATGCATTCTTATCTGAGATGTCGAGTCACAAATAATTGATCTTTCATATAAAGTATTATTTATTTTTGAAGGTCATTTTGTAGAGCTACTAAAAAGATTTTTGTGATAATGACATTGACATTAAGTTAAGCCGCCCTCGTTTAGTTTAATAACCATCATGATTATAAATTAATTAAGACTAATTATTGCTCTAATTATCTTAGATGAAAGATTGAACACAATTACAAAGTCAAAGTATGACCTAATGGGGGTGAGTTGAAATCTAAAATACATATTGTGACAATTAATTCATAAAATTTATTAAAATTTTCAAATTATTTAGAATTATGTTTTGTGATACACATAAGAAAAATAAATAAAGATGGGTCATTATTTCATAAAAATAAATAACAAAAAAAAAAGTGATAATTATATCAATTACATATTATATACACTCAACCTATACAAATATGACAATCATGAAAATATCCATTATGTAATACCATATTTGCTTTAATAAATTTATTATTTAATTTAATATATTCTGAAATATAGTATTACATATATGCTCTCTCTCGGGGCGTAGTTGACTATGTGGTCTCTGGCTTGCTCAACAATGCACGCATTTAGTACAACCATCAAACATCATTGACCACTTCTTGTGAGCCATGGTCAAATTCTCATTTACGTGATTTTTATTTGAATAATATTTGATTGAATTATTTCTAAATATTAAGTTGATTAATTAAAAAATATGTTTAAAATTACTTACTTTAAATGCTATGAAAAAGGTACATGTTTGATAAGAACGATGCTGATAAATGTTTAATGAAATATTATCCATTATAAAAAAATATAATAAAGCTTGTTTAAAAATTAAATAATAAATAGAGTAAAAAAAAAATCATTTCGAACTTTTTTTTTGCATCAATGATTTGATATTTAACATAAAGTAAAATAATTCAAAAATATTTTAACTTCTCTTGCATAATCTCTTCCACTAAACACGACATTTTTAAACATTTTTTAATGATTTTTAAAAACTAAAATAATCATAAAATATCATTCAATTTTAGATGTTTCAACCTTAGAAGTTATTTTTTTCGTACATAAATGATATCGAACCAAGTTGAACCGAACCGAATGAACGTAACTATTTAAATATGACCCGAATAGAAACGTAATCATCATCCACAAGCCCCAACTCGCAACAACCCGTGGGTTTGGAACGTCAATTTACAAGTTAAACAAGACAGGAAGGAAACCATTAATAATTATTATATTGAAACAACGTCATTAATCGTTGATTAATTTGCCATCCCATGGAAAGCAACCCCGACCGTCGACCGACTCGTGGTACATAAACAACGGGCCGAACCGGAATTAATTAAAAAAACCAAGGGAATCTAATAATTAATTTGAAGCTAATAAAATAGACAAAAAAAATTAATTACGACAAAGGATCCCACGTAGATATGAAGAAGCCGACGAATGAGCCAAGATAACGAGTCGTTGATGCACGCATTTTGCCCAATGGTACAACGACACGTGGTGAGCTCTTTAAGTTAATTATGTGACACTTATCACATACAATGTTACTTTATGTGTGATGATTAGGAACTCAAATTTCTAATCTAATTTTATTAAAATATTAAAACGTACAAAATGAATAAGATTAAGATTTCAAAAAAGTATTTTCATTTTATAAGATTTTACAAATAAAATAACATATAAAACATAAAATATATATAAATACATCAATGGTTTCTTAAATGTTTCATTGATTTATTGAAACTAAGTGCATAATATTATTACAAGTTTGTTTATTTCTTAAAGTTTTCATTGATAATAATGATTTTTATTAAAAGTGAGTTTTAAAAGAATTTTTGAAAAATATATATTTGTGTGAATGAAAAGATAGATTATTAAAATAATTCAAGTAAACATTAATGCTTATGAGATTGTTAAGAAAAAATATCTTTTTTTACAAGAAGTAAACAACATGAGCTCTTAGATGTAATGGTATGAGATAGATGATATCAATTTATAAAAAGAGTTGATATTTGAGGATTAATTGTGTTTTAAAAACTTATTGTCTAGTTTGATGACTTTTAGATTATAACATTCACTAATGTTTTCTTTTGGATTATAGGAAACAGAAATGGTTGTGGTGGTTGATGATAGGTTGCTAGAGATGGCATGGTTGTCGATGGATGATGACCAATTCAAAACTAATCAAATGATGAAGAGTGTGTATCACAACTTCAATAATTTTTAAGGTGTATTGTTTTTTAAATTTGGCCAAATGGATTGATTTTTTATGCATTATTCAAAATGCTTTTTAAAATCTATTGATGTTGTATGCCAAAAACTCGAATACTTTACTTTACTCCTAAAAGTTCAAACGTTAACATGGCATATTCTATCTTATTGAAGCATATTAGTCTAAAAAGTTGGACAAGTGAGAACAAGTTTTCTTATTTTCTCAACCAATATAAATCATAAGTGCAATTCTCATTTTTGTCTAATATGCTTAAATACAAAAAATTCATACTTAACCTATACAATTACGTAAACATTAAATGTTATTGTTTATGCTCAATTGTCAAATATAAAAATTTGTATGTACACACTTATAAATGTACATGTTATAAACATTCATTACTAAATGTTATAAATTTTCATTAATTAATAGTCTTATTTAAAAGTTGTATTCCTCGACTATTCAAAACCACATCTTTTCATCTCCTCATTCTAACAAATTAGTCAACAAAATAATTTGTCATTTCAACATGAGTAGTTATCTAAAAGATTAGTACTAGATCTTGTTGTGCTAAAGCAGAGTAAGTAGACATCTCTTCATGACAATGACATAAGAACCATTTAAATGTATTTAATGAGTCATAACTATTATTAGATATTATCATATCAATTTTTAAATCACATATTTAAGATGAATTTGATTATCAAAAGAAATAATATTTTTTTCATATTTTTTCTTATACATTTTTTTGTACTTTTATTCATTAGATTTGTATGTCTTGCTCATATCTATTGTTCATATATTCTTCATGTATTCTTTGTTTTTATTAATAAACTAAGATTTTATGTCAAATGCATATAACATGTCACTCTTTACAAATAAAATAAACATCAATCATTTCATAAATCCTAGCACACTTTATTTGAGTTACTTCATAACTTGGCTTTCTAGTTATTCATTTCAAAATAATAGTTGGAACTTGTTATCATGCTTTTCAACAATGTAACAATGTGACAAATGGCAGCGAAATTAATGATATGGAATATCAGGGGTGTCCGAGACAGAAAATCGAAGGGCTTCCTGCGAAGAATGGTTCGTGGCAATAGCGTTGAGGTGGTGGCGCTTTTGGAAATCAAAGCAAACAAATTCCAGAGGAAGGATGCAGACTGGTTACTCGGGAGGGGCTGGAATTTTGCGGTGCAACCCTCGGAGGGGATGTCAGCGGGGATCATTATAATGTGGAGCTGGGTAAACATCATTATCACGACATCCATGTCACATTTGGTGGCTTTCCAACTATCTCTGGAAGGAAGAAAAGTGATGAATTGCTGTGTGATATATGGCCCGAAGGATCATTGTAGGCGGCGGGAGGTTTGGGACGAGGTAAGGCGCATGGATACGGGAGGAAACCCACTCATGGTGGCAGGGGATTTTAACATCATAATGTCACAAGAGGAGAAGAGAGGCGGGAGGAAATTCAGATTTGGGAAGGAGCAGCAGGAACTCGCAGACCTAATGTAGGACATGCAGTTGACAGATGTGGGGTTCAGTGGAAATATCTTCACATGGTGCAATGGGAAAACGGGGGGAGCTCGTATCCTTGAGAGACTCGACAGGGTCCTCCTTAACTCGGTGGGATTGCAGGATTTTCCGAACTGCGCTGTAACACACCTTGGCAGGATAGGTTCTGATCGCTGTCCTCTGTTAATTGATATGGGCTGTCGGCAAGCTAGAAAGCGCATCTCCAGAGTTCAATTCGAGTGTGTTTGGCTTCAATTTCCACAGGCAATCGGTGTTGTGCACCAAACGTGGAGCAGAAGTGTGAAAGGTGATCATATGGGGGCGCTGTCGACCAAATTCCGCCGTTCATTAGGTGCGCTGCGGCAGTGGAGCAAAGAGGAATTGGGAAACATTGTAGATTTAAATAAGAAGCTGGAGAACCGCATCAATACACTGCAGTTGAAAGAATCCTTGGAGGGTCTACGGGAGGAGGAAAGCGCTGAGCTTGGCCAAAAAATTTCCGCTTTTCACCATGGGTGCGCCCTGGAGGAGAAGTGGTGGTGGCAGCGGGCGAAGCTTCATTGGGCACAGCTGGGGGATCGAAATACCACGTTTTTCAATGATGCTGCTTCGGCTCGGTCGCGCACGAATCGCATAATTATACTGAAGGATGAGGAAGGAAAGATGATGGATACGCAGAAGGAGATTGGCGATGCACTGTTGAGTTTCTTTAGGAAGAAATGGAGCAGCGGGGGTTGCGCGCCTCCGATGTTAAATTTTGTGCCGAGAACCACTGTCAATGAGGATATGGCCTCTCAGCTATGCAGCAAGATTACTGAGAAGGAGGTTATTGACGCCATTAAGGGGATGAGGAGGAACAAGGCGCCTGGAAATGATGGTATTTCTGCTGAATTCATACATGGTTTCTGGGAGATTACTAGGAGTGATATTACCCGCGCGGTGTTGGCATTCTTTGATGCTAAGAGAATGCCGAAGGAATGGAAGGAGACCTTGGTGGTACTGATTCCCAAAAGGAAAGGCGCTTGTATGCCGACATAATTTCGTCCCATTAGCCTTTGCAATACAATTTATAAGGTAGTGGCGCGGATCTTGGTGGAGCGGCTTAAGCCCCTGATGCCTCGCCTCATATCACGGGAACAGGGAGCTTTTATCCCAGGTCATTGCATCTCAGACAACATCTTCATTGCGCAAGAGATGGAGACACGCATGCACTCTTGCTCATCCAAATCTGGTCTCATGGCAGTCAAGCTTGACATGATGCAAGCGTATGACAACATCCAGTGGGATTTTTTGTTTGAGATGCTAAGGATCCTTGGGTTCCCCAGGCTTTGGTGTGACTGGATCTCTGCCTGTATCACCTCCCCCACTTTTGGTGTGCTTGTTAATGGCGTTCGCCTGCCATGGGTGCAGGCTCATCACGGTTTGAGGCAGGGCTGCCCTCTTTCACCATATCTATACGTCATTGCGTCGGAATACCTCTCGACACTTATGCATGAATATGAGTCCAAGCAGTTATTGGGGTTCAGACCTGGGCAGCACGCACCACTGGTGTCTCATTTGTTGTATGCGGATGATGTCATTATTTATGCCAATGCAACGTACACGGCTGTGCGCTCAATTCGCAGAGTAATTAAACTTTTCAGCAAAGCAGCAGGCTTGCAGACGAACTTTTCTAAATCTAGTGTCCACTTTAGCAGAAAAAGCAGCAGGTTAAAGACTAGGAAAGTTGCCAAAAAGCTTGGTATGGTGCGCGGGGACTCCTTAACATATCTTGGGGTACCAATCTCGGCAAAGAGGCTCAAGAGGGCTGATTTAAATTTCCTAATCCAGAAAATGGAGGCTTGCATAGCAAGCTGGAGGATTCGTCCCTTGTCTTTGGCTGGTAGAGTCTCACTTGCTACCTCTGTGCTCAACGCCATTCCCACGTATGTTCTCAGACACTGCACTGTGCCGGCGGGTGTCATCGACGAGATCGAGAGACGTGTGAGGAGCTTCTTGTGGAATGGAGCAAGCAACTCTCATATGATCCACTATGCGCCATGGAGCTGTGTTACACTTCCAAGGAATGCGGGCGGCTTGGGGCTGAGGGATTTTCGTGTGTGGCAGCGTGTTCTGATGATGAAACAGTGCAAACGGTTGCTGTGTCGCGAGGAAAGCCCGTGGGTTGACATCCTCAAGAGGAAGTACGGGGGCAATTTGGCGACTTCAAGGATTCCGTGGAACATATCCCAATCGGGCAAGCTGGTGCTTGAGGCAATGCCGACGACAGTGACGAAGTTCGTTTGGAGAATTGGTGACGATAAGGAGGCGAGATTTGAGGAAGACAACTGGCTTGGCTTCCTCCCGATCTGTATGTGGCCGACGCTGATCAATATGGAGACGGTCTGGCCGGCGAGGGTGGCGGATTGTATCAATGATGACGGCGAGTGGGATGTTCACAAAATTCGGGCTTGGGCAAGTGCTCTGCTCCTTGACAGAATCCTTCATTTGCCCAGGGCGAGATCCTCTGCTCGCGACATGCTGGTCCAGGTGCACACGGAGGCGGAGGTGGTGGACAACGGCAGAATTTATTGGGACCTGAAGTGCAGAGAGGGAGACGGCCTTCCCACGGCGAGCTGGCGGGGTTCGGAACAGCTAAGGGGTCTCTGGAAGATTAAAACCTTGCCGCGGGTACGCCTGTTTCTTTGGAGGGTGACGAAAGACTATCTCCCCACGGCGACGTGGCTGTCGCGGAGGGGAATGGCTGAGAACCGAGGTTGTGTATGGGGCTGCGAGGAAGAGGAGACAGCGCAACACATATTTTGGAGTTGTCCGCAGGCCCAGGCTCTTTGGCAGGATTCCGCTGCACGGGACGTCGTGGATGCTGTACTGTTGGCGACGAAGGTCAACGACGAGGTGGTCAACGACGCCAGCCGTGACTTCATCCGGCAGCTTATGGATTTCATTGGTTCGCCGGCGGCAAGGTACGGGGTTGGAGTTGCGCACGCTGCATTTCTGGCTACGTCGTTATACTATATATGGGGGAGGAGGAACGCGAAGAGACATAATGCTCCACTTGGCAACCTTGCGACGTTATTACGAAATGTGAAGATGGAGATCATTGCTGTAGTTGAGCAGCGCAACCTACATTCATCCATGTCCTGCGGGAACCCGTACAGTTCACCCGAACTGCCTATAACCCATAGATGGGTTCCCCCCCCCCCCCCACTGGATGGATTAAAGTGAACTGTGACGCTGCTTGTGGTCTGGATTCTGCAGGTATTGGTGTAGTAGTGAGAGACCATATGGGGAGGCCGATCCTGGTGATGGGGAAGAGGTTTGTTTCTCAGGCAAGTGAGGCGATGGAGGTCCAGGCAGTACTTGAGGCCTTCCAGCTATTGCGGAAGTTCCTGTCGCAGTTCCGTGCTATTGAGATGCAGACGGATTCCATGACGGCGGTGCTGACGATCCGAAAGCTTATTGCCAACGCACCTGTGGTTGGACCTATTGCTGAGAATATACGTTGTGCTAGTGATTTGGACGCCCTTACTATAACACATGTATACAGGGAAGGTAATCAGCCTGTCGACTGGGTGGCACGTGCTGCTTGCCGAAACGACTTCGTTTGGAATAGTGGGACCTCATATCCCAAGCCGCTCATCAAGCTGTTGCTGGTAGATTACATGTTCGATCCTCCGTGAGGATAACACCTATTAATGTACTTTTGCTGGGCTTGTGCCCCTTTTGAATATCAAAAAAAAAAAATAAACAAATAAAATATTATCACATATTTCACATAAACCATATATATATCAATATTATCTTTGGATTTGATAAAAATTTGAGCTATTGGGTTTCTTTAATATATATATATATATTTTTTTTTTTTTTTTTTTGTGGAAGTTAATGAAGCATTTTTAGTGGCTTCTTGTTTGGAATCTCCTTTATTGTATTTAGTAGAGAGCACTATCAATATGTTCTGAGCACTTTATCAGAATTGACAGAAACAGGAGAGGTTTGAATTGAAAGTATTCCTTCATCTTCTTTCAAGCTTGAGCATATATATTTTCATGCATTTTAGGTTATGTTTAGTTCTTTTAAGCATGAAAGATTTATTTTTTTGTTCTTATAAGACAAATAATGTTTCATGATCTTTATGTATTATTAGACATACCCACAATAGATGTTTTAGTTGTTGATGACTGCCATTTAAAAAAAAACCAATTTGAATGTCAAAAAATTATTCATATCCAGAAATAAAAAAACAAACTTAGATTTGGCAAAAATACACATGCTATCACATGAAATCATCAGGATCAATTTATTTGAAAAAGGCTTAGCAAAACAAAAAAAACCAAATTCATCCTAAACATTGGTTGACTATGATTTGTATTGAGATTTGAGTTGATTTTGCATCAAGTCATGCCTTGATTGATCTTATAATAATCATTTTGAAGTTAGTTTCATGACTTGAAGATTTGCTTATTAATTAACTTCAACTTTTTAAAATTTCATATATTTAAAATTATCATTTAACCATTTCACATAAACCAAATATCATAATGAAAGCAACATTAAATTGTGCCTTCAACTTTAGGATGCTACTTTATTAATATCAACATCTATGGTGTTAATTTGCTCCTCTCTTTAATAGAAAGAAAAAAATGAAAGAACATGGTGATCTTGTGCATGACCATTACTGACGCAAGCAACAGATAATAAACAGAGACAAATTTTTTCTACAAGGAAGCAATCGTCAAGGACATCTCCCCTTCCCTTTGAACACCTCTGAAAGCTACAGTCATGATGTATTGCAGTCAGCACTTAGGCAAAGCTAAATGATTACCTTTCAGATATTTTTCATTGACATCTAAAACCTTCCTTTAAGCTCTTTTACATTATTTTCATCATTAATGTTTTTAAATGTCACATTTTAATCATAATTTATGATTATATTTCAACTGTAACTACACTCCTATAAAGCTATCATCTAAACACGTCAACAAAGGAATATGAATAAGAGAAAAATATCTACTAAAGAAACCTTATGAAGGACCACAAACAAAAATATCCAATATGGTCTAAAGATGTGATTAGACTTTAAACTGACCATGTTCAAGACATTTCTACAAACACGTCATCTATTGAGTCATAAAGCCTTAATTAGCCGGACTTAAAATTCTCATCTTTGAAGCACATCTTGCTGTTCCAGCCATTATGAATCCTCCACAAAGATCTAATAATAACAAACGGCTGGTGGAAACAATCATGGTCGTAGTGGTCGGCCATGGTTAAGGTTGAGGGCGACGTTACTCCAATGCAAGCAAAGCAGGCTTAACCTTTCAAACCCAAACATTATTGATCCAGCAAACCGATTCGAACCTTCTACAGGTGAAGAAATTAAAAAGAAATACCTTCCAATGAATCATTGCCTTGGCTCAAAATTAATCAACCCTTTTGATCCCGTGATTACTACAACCCAAACAGGTGAAAACAAAACCAGACCCAAAAATAAAGCCTATCCCTCACACGCCGGGACTACAACTTTCAATGGTTTCTAGAAATGTAGCTGTTTACCGAACTTTTATTTACATGAGAGAACGGAAAGAGATGCAGAGAAGAACAAGTTAAGGAAGCTATGGTTTTCGGTAATTTACTCTTGAAAACTTGGAACAAAGGGGTTTTCACCTGTGAACTAGCGTGGCTTCGTCTCACCGGATTTGCTGCTTCGAAATGTTGATAGCGAGAAGAAAGACCGGGTAGCTATAGGTGCAAAAACAAGAGAGGACCATGTCAAAGGAAGAAAATTGACCGTTGGATGGAAGCAAAATGTTTAAAGCTTATGGCTTACATTTAGCTGTGGAAATGTAGACATCCCGAGACTTGTCGGAGCCTGGAAAACAAGAAAAATATAAACGTGGGATATTTATTTGGGGGATGTTTTAAGGTCAACAACCTTCGGGAAGATTAATTCTTCAATGAAACAACGTATACCTGATGGACCCTCAAGAACACTCCGTTCCATAGACCTTTTGGTAGAATTTCCACTGTCAAAGCTTTCACTAACTGCGAGTTTTGGTTGTCTGTGTCCCTTTGTATGATGCAAAGATTTGCGTCGCAAAGCATCCGAACTCCTCTTACCCACGGCTTTAGATTCTTCGTGTTCTTCCTCTCCATCGGAGAGGCCTGAGGGGCTAGGCAAACCGGTCAAACTTCCCTCCACCTTGCCCTTTCGAGCAAACTTTAGCAGTCTTTTCAAGCCCTTCGGGGCCTCTTTTTGATACACCAGGGATGGAGGATTCTCCGCATTTCCCCACTCGATCACCTCTTGTTCGCTGTTATCCGCCAAAAGCATCTGAGACAATGAATGTCGTATGCGTGGGCTAGATGATATTACTGGTGCAATTATAGGAGAATAAACAACTTCATGCTTCTCATGGTTGCTTGATGGGCTATGCTCTGGATTATCCACATCCACCCAAGCAGCTGATGAGATGCTCATATCCTCATTTTGGGTATCCACAAGAGCTTCCACAATGTTGTCTGTTAATGTTAGACTCCCATCTACATTTTCTGCGGTTTGAATATTCATATCATTATCAAGTGGACGTGCTAAAGTTTCATCTACAACATTTGTTGGATCGACAAGTTCACCCTCAATTACCTTGATTGCCGATCCAGGTGGTGAAGGACTAGTTTGGTTTTCATCCAGTTGGATATGGCTTCCAGTTTTTTTTGAAAAATCGGCCGACTTTATAATTCTAGCATCCTTCAATTTAGAAACTGAATGACCCATGCCTGGACTAGTTCCAGATCCTTTCCTCAAGAAGGGCTTTGTTTCCAGCGGCACCACAGTACTTTTCTTAGTATGCCTGTTTTGAAATCCTGCTCTGGAAAATGCACCAGAATCTTCTGTGGACGGCAGACTTATTGGCTTCACAGATTTACTTCTATTTGCTAATCCTTTAGTTGTTTTGCCTTCTTTCATCTCCACAGTTGGCTCGGTTTGTATACTGTTCACGCTTTTGCTGTCTTTTTTTATATGAAGTGACTTCTCAGACCTGGGGCTCGGTTGAGATGACAAACTCGATGGTTGATGCCTCTGACGGTTTGTTGTACTAGCAGATGAAGCAGCAGGAGACATTTTTGATGGCGGTGTACATGTTTTTTTCAAAGATCCAGTAGGAAACGAGCTTCGTGGATTTGGAGTCGATGATTTGGAAGCTGGTTTTTTTGTACTAGTTGGCTTGGAAGCTTCTTTATTTGACAGAATTGGAGGTGAAGAATTCCTCCTTGGTTTTGTAGAAAGCCTTCTGACATCATGCTTTATAGCCGCACCACTGATTTTTGATGACATTGCTGCTTTGCTTTGAACTAGAGTCTCATGCATCACCTTCAAGTGTGCTTCCTTTGCTGCCTGATTTCTAGCATTCTCGGCTCGAAGTTTCTCGTCTCTTTTCTCTTTATACTGACTGTAAAATCCACCCTTTTGATCCGTCGAGGCATCCTTTTTGTCAGCATCCACTACTTTGGCACCAAGGTATTTGGTAGGTTTGCTACTGTCCATCATTTTTATAAGCATCTCATTCAACTCAGCCTCCTTCTGTACACTCCATTCAGCTGTAGATATTTGATCTTTAGTTTCCATAACTTGGTAAGCCGCAACAGATTCAGGGTTGATCCCTTGATGCAATATTTTCCTCTCAGCTTCCACAGATGTAATTATTCGAGTATTTTCTGGATTTGAGAACTCCACATTCAACTCATCTTTTTTCTCCATTGGTTCATAATCCAAGTTGCTACAAGAAATTCCTTTATCTGAATCAGAAGATTTTTCCTGAACTGAAAAATTTATGGAATCACTCATTCCAGAACTCCATCTTCTTAAGACGGATTTTGTGGCAGCAAGAGATACCTCAGACGTTTTTCTTTTTTGAATATCTGCATTTTGATCTTTTTGTTTGCTTTCAAAGAGATTGATAGCATCTTGAACACTCATTCTACTAACATTTATATCAGGCTTATTTGGAAGATGCTCAATTTCTTCACTCTCAACCCCACTTGCTTCGGCATCTCTATTTGATATAGCTTTTTCTCTAGATGGAAAGTAGTTGAGACTCTTAATAGTGAGTGCAGTTGACCTGCGAGAACCAGACTTGCCAATTTGAATCCGACGCATTGGCGAAGAAGATCTCCGTGGTGTTGCAGATCTTACAACAGGTCGACTTCTTTCAGCAACAGGGCAATCTCGATCACTCGAATCAGAGCAGTCTTCAGCTTCCGATGAGCTCTGCCGCTCGGCTTGTGCAACTTTGGCAGGGGAAACATATGTTGTAGCAGGTTTTACCACATCAGACTTGGACACAAACAGGGTACAATTATTATCCTCTTGCTTGATATTTCCTAAATCGTTCAATGCTTGCCAATTCGATGCAATGTCAAATGGCAGGTTATTTGGACATAGTTTACAGAACTTCATCAATGAGTTCCTGCAAAAAGTTCAACAGAAACAGATATATTGCCCTTAATGTTTTTATTTTAATCTTTGTTATAGCACTTAAGTTAATACCCAAGACATTGTAGCAAAAGAAAGCATATAAAAGGAAAAAAAACAATCTTCTAGTTTGGTTGAAGGGCCATCTTTATTGCAAAAACTATAACATAGAGATTGTGTGAGAAAAGAAAAAACTAACGAGAGATATACAAAAAACTTCTAGGACATCACAAGTAGAAAGATGATGTAAAACTACCTTAGTTCTGTTGCTCCAAAATGATCAGAAAATGAAGCTAAATCCAAAATTTGTATGATACTGCAAGTTGCACCAGCGGCATGATTGAAAGCAGCAGCTAACTCATCCTTCAAAGTTGAAAGTCGTAATTCCAATGCTCGCAGCAATTCATTCCTGGGCCCATTAACAAATCATGTTTAATAAAACAATGATATCCAACCCACAAAATCAATCAAGAAATAAACAATGGCATTTTGAATTCAACCAACTTTGTAGCATCTGATGATGCCGTTTCAACTTTGACCTGCAGATAGAAGCTTATGTAGAATTAGGACAATGAGCCAAATGAAGCACAAGCTAACAAAATTGAGATTCATGGGAAACTCATCTACTTGCTGAGTTAGACCCGAATCATTCAAGCAGCTGATATCTGCGAAGTAAGAAATAGTTTATAATATGTCAATCCCACCAACTATTGCACAAAGTAAAAAGTAGGGAAGACAAACATAAACAATACAAAACTGAAGATCATTTACATGGAACTGTTAACTCTGAGAAGCATACGAATAAAATAAAGGAATCAGAATATGGGGTGTTATATGCAGCTGAATAATACCCATTCAAAAAGTATCAAAGTTCAACAGGTTCAATTTTTTCCTGATAGAAAAAATTCCATTTTCATGTTTCAAGATCTCGTTAATCATGAAGCAAATGTCAAGATCCATAAGTCCAGAGCAGAAATAATCATGAAATCAAACACAAGGAATTTCCATGAGATACACAATGTACATCTGTTTCCACCATGCTCATAATCAATGAGGATTATAGGAAAGGATAACCATAAATAGATAAATAAATTTTTACATAGAAGTGCATTGCTAGGACCAATGAAAGTGTTGTGGGTTACTCAATAGGCATTTTCCTCTACAAAATCACCTAGAACCACAACAAGGAACCCTGGCATTAAATATTACATGAAATAAGGACAACCAATCACAAAATGCAACATTTGAAAACATAAGATGTCCTTGTATCCCACAGTAGGAACTTGGTATCCTAAAGTATGCCCATGTTTCTCACAAACTCCCTTAAGGCCAAATATCTATATTTACATGCATGTGAGGATTTGTGTATAAAGGAAACATAGTCTGCATACACATTTATAGACTACAAATATTACCATAAATGACAAAGGAAGAACTATAACATTGTAGAGCATAATAGCAAAAATTAAAGAATTAACACAAGCATAATACTTAACGTTGATAATATACATGTGGAACACAGCTTTAATTGCTCTCACAAAACAAAAAATAAACTTCACTTAGAAAGCAAACACACCATAAGCATAACTGTATGTAATTTGGGAATTTTCTGATAAAAATTATCAACTATTGTCATATTTTTCAAATAGTACATCATCATGCCAGTCCAGTACATGTTCAAAAAACAGCAGGAACACTTAAGTCCAATTAATCATTTACAAAATTTAGTAGCTACAATTATCATACTGCATACTAGACATGTCCTATAACATGCTTATGTGTAGGATCACATAAAAGGCATTGTTTAAGCCATCATGACGTTTTAAATTTTCTTTACATAAACCAAGGGAAAAAAGAGTGACTTAATAAGGGGGGAGCTAACATTCAACAAACAATACAAGAAACAAAGAGCATGCATTAAATGAAGAAAAACATTAGTGGTAATCAATGGACAAGTAAGCAGTAAATGACAAAGAACTTTAAGGCAGAGGCCAAGGACTCCATTCGCTTCAAAGAAAAAAAAAAGATAGAATGGACAAAAAAGATCATGACACAAATGATTGCCCAAAAGCAAGCAGTTAAAACTTATCAGCTTGAAAATTATATTGTCAATATTTCAACATCAGACCAAATAGAACTTTCCTTAACATACCTGCCTCCCTGCCATCCAAGTGCAGCGGATAATCCTGCTAACAAAATGCACTGCTAGTTAGCATGAAAAACTTAAAAACAGGTTTTCCCCGAATAATGCAAGCATGCTACCTTTGTATAAAGGGAAACATGAAATTGTCTTGTTTTTTCCAATTGAAGAATCTCATTCTCAATTTCATTAGCAATGTTTAGCACATTTGGCATATTGACAATATGCAAAAACCTAGAAAGGGAGTACATCATAAAGTTATATGTAGAAATTCAACAAAGAAAACATAAGAAAGAAACTTGACAAACAAACCTTCCGACAATAAATTTGGTGAACCATGTAGCCTTGATGCACTCATTAGGCTGAAGTTTGAAGTTTCCATCTGCTGTGCCAGAATATAATGACCTTGCATTTGGCAAATGTTCAGCCAGCTGATTGAAAGGACCATGAGCTATTTTCTCTATCATTCCATTGCTACTAATAAGAGCTTCGTAACTGCAATTGAAGATGCAAAACAAAAACAAAATAGCAACAAATTATAATAATACAACTTGCAATTTGAAGGAGCGGTTAGCCAAAGTCAAAGCAACAAAAGGAGAATATAGGAGATAAGAAAACTGTCTGGCCAGTATTTTCCTTCAAAATTCTAGGGAGAAATAAAGGAATTACCTGTTATCAGCAGATGATACGTGGAAAAGAGCATAATCCAGAACTGCATTTTCAGCAATCTTTTCCTCCATTGATTTTGGCACACTTTCAAAAAATTTAATTATCAGAAAGCTGATATTAAGGTCCTGTAAATTTCTTTAAAAAAAAGCGCCATTAAACTGTGAACTCAAATAGATTACGAAGTTATTGGCACGTAGTTAAATTAGCAAAGTGAAAAAGAATCAAGAATTAGGTTTTTGGATAAAAAATGCTGCAAGTAAGAAAAAATGCCAATATCAAACAATCTACAGGCTTTCTGAAATTTTAAGTACTTCAATAAGAAGACAAAATGGCTTCAAGGAAGTAAACTCCATTACTTTGAAAAAGCAACCAAAAACAAATTATTTTCTAAATGATGTCTACGTTAGGAAAGCCAAATACACAAACTCTGATTCGGGAACACATTGTTAAAGAAAAATACTTTAAAAAAAGCTATATTCCTCTGCATACAAATGACCATGTACTTTGCACAATAATAAACCATAGTCCAACAAATACATGAAAGCCACCAATCACTAAAGGAACAGGCATGGCATCCATATATCACACAAATCTAAATCAAAACAGCACAATGAAAACTGCTTGTCACTGTCTAACACAGAACTTGAACATAAACTTATTGCAAAATCAAAGGCATGAAATTCAACATATGAACAATGCGGGTAATAAAAGTTCCAATAAAAGGTGCCTAACTGCATGGATGACGAATTTTAACGAAAAAAAATCATATCAACGCTACTGTAATAAAGCGATCCATCTCCTAATGAAGTAGCTAGATTAGCCAGTTTTGCAGAATAAAACATTCACTGTGCAACTAAGTTAATTTCATGCCCACACTCCATGAAACAAACACACGAAGACAGCAACTAGAGAATATGTAAGCTTAAATCAATGAAAATAACTTATCATAGTACAAGATCAGAAGAAATCAAACCGATCCATCTATTTTTCCAGCAGGACAAACTCGAAATACAAAAAAATGAGGTCTGAAACATCCATTAGCACGAAAGAACCCGAACTCCATGAAAGCATCCAAGATCTGACATGCATTTCTCTATTCGTGAGTAAGGAGGCAAAGAACCCCCACCAAATCCAAGAAGACGAAGCAGACGATAGAAGATACAGGTTGCTAGATTCGAACTCACAATCTTAGCAAGAAGTCAAGGGTAAAACAATTAAAAAAATGTCCCGCAGATTTGAGGAAAGTGGTTACCAAATTCGTCGGTCGGCGAAACCCTAGCGAGTCGCATCAGCTATGGAAAGCCACTCACGAAGGAATTAACGCTACCTTGAAAGACCAACCTTTGGAGAGTAAGGAAGCATGTGGCAGAAAGCTGGAGAGCACGAAGAAGCAATATAACGTTCATTGGGAAAAATGAACTTCTCTGCCACTGTATTTCAAGTAATTAACTATATTGCCACTAAATAACCAGAATCGGTACAACCGTCTCTGAAACGTCGGTGCCGCGCTATAGTGCGGTTCAACTATTCTGAAGAAAAAGATGCGCCACTGAGCAATGTGCCCAAACCGAATCCTGACCTGTTAGCATGTTCCAATACGACCCATTTAGAACTGTTGACACGATAACCCAAAATCCTAGTTCCAAAAAACATGCTTCCAAAAAGCCTTTTTCATCATAGTTTACTTTATAATTCTTTAATAAATGAAAGAAAATTTATCATTATTTACTTCATAACCTTCTTGTAAAAAAATAAAATAAAATTTGATTGATGTAGAATTCTTGAGAGAAACATTGAATAATGAAAAAAAATACATAAAAAGTGTATCAAGATTTATCATGACAACTCATTAAGTGTATAAAAAATTATACTTATAATGCATTAGTGATAAATAATTTGATTATGAAATGTCTTGTGAAATAGAGTTTATTTTGTTTAAAAAATGAGACTTATAATAGATTAAAGAAGTAAAATATCCTTTTAAATGAGTTGTAATTTATTTTCGTATTGAAAATATTAACAAAATAAGAAAACATTAAATCAATATAATTATAATGTAAATAAAAAAACTTATTAATTAATGAAATCTTATCACCTGATAAATGAAATAAATAAATCCTTATCTTGATATAAATGAAACAATCATCATGATATTATTTATTCAATATAAATATTGTGATAATACACAAAATAATAATAATATATAATATAATAATAAACAAATAACATTCAATTTTGTTGTACTAAACAATAGCATTTAAAGTTAAAAATATAATAAAATTATACAAAATCTTTTTAATAAACTTCAAGTCATCATATGTACTCAACATAGTTATCATCTTAGTTCTAATCTTGTTCTTGACTAAGTCGTGCTACTTGTGCCATTATAATTCATGTTAGAGTTTCATAATTGCTAATAAATATAACAATCAAACTCCTTCTAAGGCTAAAAAGGTTTTCCTTCAAGTCGATCAAACTTATTGTGTTGCATCTTAGCGGTATGATCTTTCCTCTCTCTTCTCTCCTTTCTTAACTTGTTTGCTTGTCTTTATGACTATCATTTTTAATCATTAATTCTATACAACTAATAATATAAAAAGTCTTGATCTATCTAATGGAGATATTGATAAAAAGTAAACAAAAAATGAAACCACAGATAAAAAATTTTCTCTTATTGATTTTTTTTAATTTCTTTTTTTTCATCTTTCATTCATGTTTTTTTTTACTCTCTTCTTGTAACCAAAGAGTCAATTTAATAACAATAATATATGATAAATGGTATGAGATTTGTTAATATACATATCTCTATTTTACTTTTTGGTAAATTATTTCTCTTGCTGTGCTTTCTAACTATGTTGTCATGGGTTTATATGTTAATTATTATTGTTTACCATTTCTAAAATAAATAAAAAATTTAATATAAAAAGGTATAGTTTGTATATAATATTGAATATCTTTGCTATAGTTGAAAGTTTATAAAAACTATGATTTGTTATAAATAAAAATTTTAATATAAAAAAAGTATAGTCTGTATATCATATTGAATATCTTTATTATAGTTGAAAGTTTATAAAAATTATGATTTGTTATTTATATAATTAATAGAATTTTTTATTGTAGGTCATGGATAATGAAAATTAACAAAAATTACATTAGCTCTTTAAAACATATTATTATATTTAAATCATAAAATTTCTATTCCCAATTATAATTTCTCACCTAGATATAGTTATCTCACAATTAATATATTTTAAAATGCTTTTAACAAATTATAATTATATTTAAGTTGTCCTAGAAAAATATTTTTTGAATTATTAAAAATAACTTGTTCAAGTATAGATGTATTATTATATTGCTTATTATGTTTTATATTAGTTTGAAAGAGTAATTCAATTGAAAAAAAATCATGGGATAATTATTTATAGAAAATATGTCAGAGTAATTTAAATTTTTCCTTGAATTCTAAATGTCACATAATGAAATATCATTTTACTATTATAAAAAATATATTTTTTAAAATATTAAAGTTTTAAAATGAATCCCTATTGAATAACAAAAATTATAATATAATAATTTTAACATTTATAAAATGAAGTAATTATAGAATATTAGAAAAGTTTAAATGAGTTATCAATTTCATATGAGGTTCATCACATGTGATTGAAACCTAGCTTGGATAGCCGTTTTGGGATTCATTTTAAAGGCAAAAGCTATATTTTTACACATTAAGGTTTTTTTTTTAATAATTAATAGAATTAAATTTGTGGTGAAGCTAAGAATCATATACACCAACATACTAAAATACATACAAAGAATAAGATCAAAAAAGGTAGAAGTAGATTGAGATAAAAAAAAGATTTAGCTTTTGGATTAATTAGATTCTAAAGCATGTAATTGGACTTTCTCCATTATTAGATCAAGTCCAAATTCTGGTTCCACGATCAACCTTAAAGTGGGAGAGTGACGATACGTAGATGGAAGTGAGAATGTAAACTTTTGAAGTATCGAGGCAAGCACAGCTTTGACTTCAGCCATGGCAAAGTTCTGGCCAAGACAAATGCGGGATCCTGCACCGAAGGGTACATACATTTGCGGTAGGTTGCAGGCAGCGGTGACCCCATTGACAAATCTCTCTGGGTTGAATTTGTGGGCATCTGATCCCCAAATGTTGGGGTCTCGATGCATGGTGGGCACTGGGATAAAGATATTGATACCCTTTGGCAAGAGGATGCTCCCGAGCTTCATGTCCCGAAGAGCTTCTCGAGAGACGACTGGACCAGGAGGATACAATCGAAGTGTTTCTTGAATCACCATAGTTAACTATATAAATAACATATGTTAAGAAGACTATAAAAAATAAGATGTAAAATTAATTTAGATTTCAAAAAATATTTAAACTATATTTCACAATGAATATTTTTAATCATTTAATTAGATCTCATGATAATGTTTTATAGTGAATCATTTTAATTGAAAAGTGCTCTAATAATTAACTTTTAAAAAGAATCATGAGAACTATTATATTTTAGTACCTTTTCCAATCATAATAATATAATAATAATATAATGAGCATGTTTACTAAGCCTATGTTAATTATTAATTGAAGCAAAACTATTTAAAAAAAAAGAAACAGGATTTAATAATTTTATGAAATTCTTTTTAGAAATAAAAAAGAATGAATTAATTAACAAAACCCACAGTGAGTTAATTAAAGGCTTAAGTACCGTTTTCATCTTAAACACCGTCTGCGCGTCCGGGGAGCGGCCGCCGCAGAGTCGGACAACCTCTTCACGCGCCCGTCGCTGCCACTCGGGATGGATGGCGAGGAGCAGGAGACACCACGTGGACGCCACGGCGGTGGTTTCGTGCCCCGCGAAGTAGATTGTCTTGCAGTTATCTACCACGAAGTCCTCCGCGTCTGTCCCTCCCTCCGCTTCGCCAGCGCTGCGCAGGATGGCGCGAAGAAGGTTGTTTTCCGGCGCAGCGCACCGTCTCCCTCCGCCGTCCGCAACCACCCCTTCCTTAACCACCTGAAGTATCAGCGACCGGATTTCCTTATTCAGCCTCCACACCTCCCTGTTGGCTCTCGTGGGAATATACCTAACAGCAAAAGTAAATTAAAAATAACAATTATGATTAAAAAAGTCGTCTTTTTATGAACAAATAATACCTCATGCCGGTGATTTCGATAAACAGGTTTGGTTTGGAAACTGCGTTCTTCAATTCGTAAAGCTTCATAAAAATTTGCTTTCCTTTGGAATAGTTACTTCCAAAGCTTGCCCTGGATATCACGTCGGCAGAGTAGCTCTTCAGATCCGCGTCGACGTTTATCTCTGCTTTCCCTCCTCCATTCTCCACACTGCGCTCCCATTTCTCCAACATAGGGATGGCCGAGTCGACCATCAGCTCAACCATGCCCTGCTTCATTAACGAATGCTATTCATCTTTTTAGGGTGAAAACAGGGAAAGACATGTATTATTAGCGAATTTATTACCTTAACTTTGTCCATGAAGAATTCGGGGGCAATTATCTTCCTTTGATATACCCACGGCTCACCGTTAGACTTGAGAATGCCATGGCCGAACAATGGCTCATGAGTCTTTCGGAGGTAAGTTGCCTTCCCCAAATCAAGAGATTTACAAGTGTTGATTTCCCTTACCAAGTCCGGACGGCTCACGTGCAACATTGGCACGTTGCCCATCGTGTACAGAAATATTGGCCCTGCAAAACAGAGCTTCTCATCTTCATAACAAGCAGCGGACAAGAAAAAAAGAGAAAACAGAGCATCTTACATACCATAGATGTTCCTCCACTTCTCAAAGTAAGGGAAGATAACAGAGGAATAGTCATGCCTAACCTTCTCCTCTTCGTTTCCTTCCATGGCCTTCTTCTCCAACACAAACCTTTTAGCTTCCTTGAGATTGCCGTGAAGAAACTGCGGCGGAGGACCGTCGATCCCCTGCAACCGCAGCCTTCTCCTTATCCTCTCCGGCCTCGCCCAGGCAACATAGTAAAACTTTAAGCCCACGACGAAAAGACCCAACAGAAGCAAGCAAGCAAGGAACTCCATGGCCATCTCCACACCTCCCCCCTTTCCCCTCTTCTCTCCGACCTCTGCAATTTATATATATCTCTCGGTAGTGAATTGAACCGGACCGCCGGTCTGGCCGAGTTTAAAGTAACAGTGCGTAAAATTTGATGTTGATTTTTTGATGTGTATCAATAAAAGTTATATTGCGGATTGTTTTTAAAACAATTTAAATCGAACGGTTGGGAGAAGGTTGGACCACATGACAGTTTGGGTGTGGCGATTGGGTGTGCGTTAGGAGGGAGCTCTACTTGAAGAGAAGGGCGTGGTTTAGGACACGCGAAATTGTCCCCACTGGAGCACGGAATCTGATGGTCCTTTTGATGCCTTTGCACGATTTTTGACCCGGCCGCCCACTGGGCTTGGAGGAGATTCGAGTTCATCCTTTTTCGGTTTGAATCATGTGCAACAATTGGCCTTGTTTGTTAATTGCGTTTTAAAAACAAGTCTTAGATGTTTTTCAAGGTTTGCTCTTGGTTATGGCTTAGGAAGTCTTTTTTACAATTTATACTCTATTTGCACAAGGTCATTTTAAATATAATTTTTATCTCATTATTAAAAACATTACAAATATTTAGTAAAAATTTAATTTTATTTGACATATTTTTTTAAATATCTTTATTTAACTTATATAAAGTCTTTATCAATAGAACTTTAAGTTTATTAAGACAAATAAATTTCTGAAGAAAGTAACACTTCTATATTTTTCTTCACTTTGGTTTATTGTCATGTATCTATCTCTTTTTCAGTTCATGATTTTATTCAAAGGTAACTTTTTAAGTACTCTTTTTACATAAATGTAAAGTAATTTTTTTATAGCCAATTTTTTGAAAAAAAAATATTTACAATAATGTCAAATTGCAAGTATTTGTTTTGCTTTTTTAATAAATCGTTCTACATAATATAATAAAAATTATGCATTTATAAAATTAAATCCAATATTTATGCTTAATTTTGATCAAAAAAATGAAAAGGTTATTTCTAGCTAAGGAATATTAAAAGTAAGTCAAAATGTAAGCATAAAAGATTTAGTTTATGTTAATTAATTATACATATTAATAAAATCATAATATAAAATTCCTCATCAAAGTTTCAAAAGCAATATAATAATTATTAGGCTCAACTTTGTATGTAATTATGAATTTTAAAAAATTTATAATATGTAAAATATATTAAAAATGACTTTTTAATATTACTCAACAAAGTGATGATTATAAGATCAAGTGAGTTGATGCTATAAAGATGTTTTGAATGAAACTTTATAACATCTTTTAATTATTGTCAGTGATTTCGCTACCTAATCAATGATCAATAGAGGTTTAAAGGAACTTGTTCCCCTTTGAGAGGGTGGGGGTAAGGTCGCTTATCTTAAAATAATACCCATCTTTTGGCATCCTATGAAATTTCTTAATTTAAAAGATATTTCAACAAATTCATCTCTCTTATAAAATATTATAAATATTTTATGTTATTAAGTTTGAAGCGAGATTTCTCCACTTTTGATTAAGAGTCATGAACATAAGATTTATCCATACATTTCTATGATGGATTCAATCATCTATCATGAACTTATTGCTAACTTTTACTTTTATGTTATATGATATATTTGATAAGTACTTTTCAAAATAAAATTTTCACAATCTCAAAAATACTAAAAATTTAGCAAATAATTTTATAACTCTTTTATTTTCTCACCATATAAAATACATTTATTCAAGTATTTTTAGTCTTGATAATAATCATTAAATGGAATGTTTCACTTAATTCCTTTCAAGTGTTACTTTCTGTTTCACTTAATGATGAAAAAGATAGAAAATAATCAACTTTAATTTTTCTTAACTTCTGAAAAATAATCATATAAAATATAACCTTAATTGGATAAATTATACTCCAAATGATATTATTTTTTAACAAAAAATGAGATGAGCATCTCATCTCACCTTTGTCTTCCCAAAACAATATCTATTTTTTTTCTTACGATAAATAAAATTTTTAAAATAATGATCTCATTGATATCAAAAGTTATTACAAGTTAAAATCATGGATGCAATCACCTATCATTGACTTATTGCTAACTTTTATTATTAAATTTTATGATGAAAATAAAAATTTCACAATCTCAACTAAAAATTTAGCAAATAATTTTATAACTTTTTTATTTTCTCATCATAATAACAATCATTAAATAGAATCTTAACTATCTTCTGTGGACTAAAAAAATATTTACAAGTGTTACTTTCTTATTCACTTAAAAATGAAAATAATAGACAACAATCAACTACAATTTTCCTTTGTTTTTGAAGAATAACCCTACAAACCATAGCCTTGATAGGATAAATCATACATCAAATGATATTATTTTTAAACAAACAATGAGATGAGCTTCTCATCTCACCTTTGTCTTCCCCACATAGTATCTAATTTTTTTATATTTAACTAAGTTATGGGGACCAATAAAATAAAAATAAATAAATAAATTTTCTCATATATGCCAAACTTCGAATCAATCATTTTGAATATTTGCTTCATATACTTGTTGCAAGTTGTGATAAAAAAACATGTGCCTTTACAAATAATTGAAGTCGCTTTTGGATTCATGGAAACAAACAGCTTCATGACGCAATTTTTGTCCCAAACGAGCAGCGTAACATCGGGGTATGTTTCAATGCTGGCAAACAAGAGCACTCCAACGAATGATTTGTTTCACTCGAATAGACGACGACGATGGCTTATAAAAAAAAGATTCTCTAAACGTCGATTGGCGACAAACGTGTTTGGAGGAGATTTAAGAAAGTTGTTTATGTGGTGGAGAGTGGTCAACCTTAACCAACTCATATTTATCTCCATGACTTTTTTATAAAATTTTTTGAGCTAATTGATCATCCATTCTTTCTCCTATTCTTCTCTATCATATCTTCCAAGAGAGCAAAAATGGCTAGACCAATCTCACCAATTATTGTTGACAATCATTGATTTGTATGTGCTTCTATTGATACTGTCTAATCTCCTTGATCACTCCACATTTGCATGCCCTCAAGCTTGTTAGTGCAATTGTTCCAACTGTCCTCCTTATTACTGACTAGCTTTGATCCTACCATAACCACGACTTCCTTGAAGTCACATGTAGATTGACTTTGGTCACCTCCTTTGAGCTGGAGCAATTCACCTCTACGTTTACTTACACAACTCTCCAACAAATTTTGGCATCAAAGCAAAGCTTTCATAATGTCCCAACCATTGTATATGTCTATGCCAATACATGCATTGAACAATACAATCATAAAATCATGTACATATGATATTGCTTAGAATGTGTAGAGTTTTATCATATCATATAGTAAGAAGAGGGAATCATACTAATATTATCTAAATCAACAAATTAAGAAATCAAGGAAGAATTTATAAGAATAAAATAAATTAATAATCATGTGATATATATGATATATTACTTATTATATATATATATATTATTGTAAAAAACTTGATATAATAAGAGATTAAATAAGGGCACTCAAAAGTGCATTTTACATAACATAATTAATCATAATTATACGATGATGATATCATATATATACGATTAAGATAAATCATTACAACTATCAAATTGGTTAGCTCAATAGGATCGTAGATGACTAAGGTATGATTCTTTTCTCTCTTGGATTTTCTTAATTAAGTATCAGAAGTTCATCAACATAAATTTAATTTGGTATAGTGATTTATTCAATTAATTCTTTGTGTTAACCCCTTAACTTATCAGATTTCTCCTACTAACAATAGTGATGTATTAACTATACTCTATTATACTTATACATTATTATAATTGTACTCATATGATAATTTCCTATTTTATCAATTAATTTACTTGATTGGTTATCTCACTCGATCATAATGTACGATTCTGTAATGTTGTACTATATGATGCCTTAAAATTTTGAAACATTCTTAAAAAAATTTAAGAAAAAATTATAATTTTTTAAAAATATATTTATATCAAAATTATTATTATATAATTTTTTTTAAAATCATAAATCATTTTTTATATTATTTTTTTTACATCTCATGATTTGAATGTATTAAAATTATTTTTCTACACTTTTAGCAATTAATGGAAGTACATTGATTAATATATAGGTTTTGTTGCAATTATGAATTTTAAAAAAATATTGTTAAAAAAGGTCAAGTGTCATAAAAAATATTTTAGGTTCAATTTTCTTAGTCTTAAGTTTTTTTTGTATGATGCATGATTGTACATTGCGATAAGTTATACGACTAGCTTATTTTGATTAATCATCACATGTCATATTCTTATAATACATGAATTGTACTAGTGAAAAGCAATTTCACTCATTAGGTGTTTAAGTCCCAAATTAAGTCATCACAAAAAATGTATCAAATTGGTAGAAATATGATATCATGCTAATACAATAAATTCTAGGTTGCTCATGTCCTAAGACCTCAAACTCTCGATATATTAATAAAGTGATAATAATTGTATTAAAATTTACATCATACTTGTATACAACAATTTCTAGTCCATTAGTATACTTGTTCTATAAAAACATTAGTGTACTTGTTCTATATAGGTATCGTATGTGTATGATTAATATATCTAATATACTTGATCTAGGATTACCTTTGACCAACTCTCTTCCCCATCCAATGATTAACTAGTCGTATTGTCCGATGGTAATATTAAATAAATATGATTAGTACAAATAATGCATTTCTCAATTAATGCATCCACTTTTTAATTATAACTTGATTATGTACTGATAACTAATGCAACCTATTATTTATGTAGTATTCTAAGATAGAATATATATATAAATCAATCTAAATAATATACATGTCTTAAAACTAAAAAATTCACAAACGAATTTGAAATCATTTAAACACTCTCACTTAAATCTCAATGAATTTTAGTACTTTCAAAAATTATTATAGATTTTAATATACTAATATCAATAAAAATGGCTACACATATCTTCTTTAAGTGTTGCTTAAGTTTATATTCTTCTTAATGCTAGTTATGATTCAAACCAAAACATTATCATTAAGCTCATTAAGTTAAGTGATTATGTTTTTTATATAATTAACTTATTTAATATTGAGATGTATGATATAAAAATATTTTAAAAAAATATTAATAAAATAATATAATACTTTTATTGTCATCAAACAAATGATATAAGTATAACAGATTTTCAATAAATATAATATCTTAATTTCACTATATCTAAGTATTATTCTATTGGATAACTTCATCTTAACTTAAGTTTTATCTTTCTCGAAAGGTCTTTCCCCTTGTACATACATCTTAATATTCTATTATTATTATTACCATCTTAGCTAATTCATAAAAATCAATATAAATCAAATATTAAACATTAATAAATAAGTATGAACATTAAAATCTTAAGTAGGGTTTGACAATGAGATAAAAATCAAATAATAATATGAAAAATAAAAGACAAGAAGCATAAACCATTTAGGCTCTATCCCTAGAATATGTTCTAGAACAAGATACATTATATTAATGATTTTATAGGCTCCATCTCCAAATCGTGATTTAGAATAAGATATGCTTAATTGTAAAATATCTTTTTTTTTTATTCTTTTGAAACCAATATTGTTATTTCAACTAAAATCAAGTTTTATTTGATTTTCATTTTCCTTTTTTATTTACTTGTTAGATATTATTTAATTTTATAATAATATAATATTGACTCTATTTATTAATTATATCTAGTCACATACAACATGATATAAAATGGTATTATGTCTCAAACATTACTTTATCTCATGCTCATTAAACATAAGAAAAAGCAACAAATTCCAATACATATCATGTAATATAGCATTTTGATTAATCTCTTGAATTTTCAACTAAGCCAAAATTCCTATTTGAGATCAATAAACTTCAAGTACTATTACATCAATTAAATGCATACATATTATAAAACATAAACACCTCAGTTTCTCCAATTGACTTCTCAAATTCTTCTTATTTCCTTTTAAATTCCTAACTTTGTTTGACCATCTTAGGAAATTTTCCTTAGGTTTTAAAATCCTATAGCATAATGACTTCTTTAAACTTAATCTCTCTTATGTATCCTTCTCACTTCCCTTGTTTTTTTTATTCCCACAAAAATGATCATGTCCCTTCAATTGGCCCTTATTGGACATCTTCCACCACTTGGATGTCCACGATTTCCCATGGATTCAAGTTATTTTGCCTCTTTTTTTTTGTTACTTAGGTTTTAGAAAAATAACTTGAATATCATATTTTTTTTAAAAAAACTTATGATTTTGTGAAGGTTTTGAAATTATTTTTAAAAAAATTGAAAAGATTTATATGATTCCTCTCGACAAGTTCTTCAAATTGGATAATTTTTTATACTCATTTGACATTTTTTTATTAATTTTTAAAAATATTTAAAATTTGAATATCTTCATCCTAATTGTTTTATTATTATTTTTAAATAATTTAGCTTAAATTTTGTAATTGTGAAAATTCCTATTTAAGCCAAGAAAGTTTTAGATTGAATTTTTTAAAAACTTTATGTCACGATCTATTTTCATAGTTTTTAAATGTATTTAATTTTCTTAATTATTTAATATTTCAAGATATTTTAATTTATATAAAGTAGTTAATTATTTAATCATATAAAGCTTTGCTCTTTCATTTTATTATTTAAATAATTCTAATTTCTATCAACTTGATGTCTTTGAGTTCCTAATGACTTATATAACTATTTTTGTACTTACTTTCCTTAATTGTAATAGAATATCTCTGATTTATAAACCGGTTTTTTTTTTTAAAATCAAATAATTTTTTAGAAACTCAAAAAATATTTAGAAATTTATAATCAACATCAAAATTATTAATGAATGAATTTACTTATCTTTTAGTATAGTCAAAATTTTACCTCTTTTTATAATATTCAAATAACTTTGAAATAATTATTTTTTTATTTAAGCACCTCATAATTTTTAATCTAAAAAATAATCATTTAAATAGTTCTTTCTACTTTTATGATGACAATGTACAAAGAAAAGGTATTGATAAATGCAAGCTATCAATCATAATTGCTTAGAAGAGGCGATGGTCCCAATCAATATTTGGCCCTTAGTAAGGATATAAAGGTTGATTGGAGTGTGTCGTACGCATTTTGTGACGTCAATGAGGTTGACTCAATTTCAAACAATTTTTCAAATCATAGAGCTGAGGTATGGATTGATTAGAGATCAGTAGCTCTGGCAAATGTAACGTTATGCATTAGGAAGATCACTAAGAGAGCACTTTAGATCAAAGTGGTTTGCAATAAACCAACTAGGCAAGAGGAAGGAAAGAATGATTGTGTTGGGATAGTTAGTAGTGGTCAAAGAAAGAGATGATAACGATGATGAAGATAAATTTAAATTGCAATTAAAATGAGTATGAAAACCAAAAAAATTTCCTTATTAAAGAAAAAATATTATCAAATAAATCTTCTTTGCTCTCAAATAATAATAAAAGTATTTTTTTCACTTCATAATTAATGAAAAATAAAAATAATAAGATAATCCTCATTATATATATATATATATATATATATATTCAAAACTAACTGACAGGAATAAACAAAACAAAGAATGTTGTTGGATCCTATATATATTCAATTACAATCCCATACAATCCATTAAAGTGCTTTAAATATTTTTTTACATATATAAATTAGCGTAAGAGACTGAAATATCAGGAATTAAAAATAATCCAATGAATGTTGTAAGAAAAAGCCGAAAAAAGTTAGAAATTGGAAAGAGAAAAATTTAAATATATTATCTCATAATTAAGAAATATACGAAATCAGATATTTTTTAATTATATAAGCCTATTTTTTATGAGTATTTTTGTTTCACAAGGCACTCCGAATGCATATGTTAAAAAAAATACATGGATCAGCTCTTGCTCATCCCTATACAAAATGACCCCGGTCTAGCCCAATTCCGGCCCGAACCGTTTCATTAAACAGCAAGGGTAGAAGTGTACTTTCGTTTTAAAAGCCCAACGAGAGGGATGTGGCTATGTTTCAGCTCAATTACTTAATTTGAATCAGCCAGTTCGAAGCCCATGATACTTATTGCCCATGTCGAATTCCCATTTTCGGGCACCAAGAATGTGCTCGTTGATCCAAAACTTGCAATTATAAATAATATTTCAAAATTTCATTTATTTAATAAATACATATTTTGAAGAAAAATTTTAATATCATTTTTCAAATAAAAATTTGTTTAGTAAAGAGATAATTTTAATAAATTGATAATAAAACATAAATATAATCAGACCGTTATGCATGATGCCTACTTATTGCATAATAGAACTGTTGCTCTCTCTCTCTCTCTCTATATCCCACCCTCTTTCTCTTTTAATTATAAAAATAAAAGTTTGATCATAAGAGAAGACTTAGTAAACTAAACTTGAGCTTTATAACTGAAAGGTGACGTAATTTTTACATTTAGTTAATTTTCTTATTATAAATTTCATTCAACATTTTTTATTTTTATTTTTTTATTAAAAAATAAGTATCTTTGACTCTTGCCGTTGTTTTTATATAAGATGAAAATTTCCACAGAAGTGGACAGCTGGATGGCGGGAAAAGTGAAAGGTAAATTTGTAATTTTATAAAAGAAGCAGACCTCGAAGCACACCCACTCGGCGTAAATGCTCTCCACCATTTCACGCGCCCATCGTTGCTCCCTCCTTTACCTGACACCGAAACCCACCTAAAGCCCTACTCCAGAGGAAGACGACCTCAGGACTTCACGTTTGGGATCGTCCGAGACTCTCGATCCGAGGCCTGGTGCGTGGGATTCGATGGAGATCTCGCGCCAAAGCCGCCTTCTTGACCTCTCCGGCTTTCCGGCAGAGGTCTCGGAGCATCTCCACTACAAGACCAGGAAGACGACCGCTGCTGCGAAAAGGAGGACCGTCCGCGTTAGACCTCGGCTCGTACGGATCTTCTTCACCGACGCCGACGCGACGGATTCGTCGTCCAGTGACGAGGAGGCCGATCGCCCCAAACAGGGGCGAGTAAAGAGGCACGTCCACGAAATATGTTTCGATTTGGTCCCCCATCTTCGCCGGCCGCCGACAGCGAAACGGTCACCGGAGATCTCCGCTCCGCCCGTCGCCGATGATCCGAAGCGGTTCCGTGGGGTTCGGCGGAGAGCCTGGGGGAAGTGGGCGGCGGAGATCCGCGATCCGAACCAAAGGAAAAGGGTTTGGCTCGGGACGTTTGACACCGCGGAGGAAGCTGCCGCAGTCTATGACTCCGCCGCCGTTAGACTCAAGGGGCCTTATGCGATCACCAACTTTCCAACAGAGAACTCTCCGTTTCCCTCACCGTCGGCTTCCCCTGCCGGTGTTACCTCAACCGAGAAGAGCCTCGAGGAAGTCTTGCCGCCCTTTCCCTCTCCAACTTCCGTCCTCCGCTACGGAGACGTAACGCCGTTCGACTGCTTCGACTTCGGCTACTTTGACGACTTCGGTTTCAACGTCGACCAGGCGTTAAGTTTAACGGATTTTTGCTTACCGAAGCGCCGTTATTCGGAACTGGAGTTCGGCGATTTCAACGCAGAAGATTTCTCGATGGAAGTCGTTACGTCCTAGCGTTAGTGTTGCATGCGGAAGACGATATTACCCCTCTCGATTATAGTCAAGCACGTGCTCTTGGGCAGTATCGTCATTTTCTATATCTTAGTTTTGTGTACCGATGAGTGGCGAAGGCGTGTTCAGGATTTTGAGGCGGGAGTTTTGTCATTATATTATCGGTTGGTTAATTGCGATTTAAATGTTATTAAAAGCCGGAGACAGACGTGGCCAAAGATTCCCATCGAATCCACGAAGTTCTGTTTGTTTTGATTGAACTTTTTCAAAAGACTTATAAAAGAGCGTTTAAAAAAAAATAATATTTTAAAATATTTTAAATTAATAAAAATTTACACTCGATGGAGAAAAAAGTACTTAAGAAAATGAACAATATAAAAAAATGATAATTGATAAATGGGTTAATTTAAAAGTAGTTGTGATTTATTGTATTGCCCAAATGAGGCCATGAGAAAGTTGGCTCAAAATGTGTCGTAAAATGACCCGGTGGAGTCGCATAGTGTAGAGGTCGTTGATAAAACTCAATCGTAGACGTTGTCGTTAGCATTCTTCTTCAACCTTTCTTAAGGTGTTTTTCATCAAAATGTTTACAAGAGGATGAGATGAACTAATCCCTTACCTTAGACATATTCCTAAAGCTAATTATATAATATGATGGACACATTATGTGGTATGGTATTCACAAGCATTGTACAATGGTTTGATTGAACCATTCATCCCTCATCTTTACATTAATCATAAAATACAATAATGTTAAATGTATCGTGTAATTTTCTTTGTAAATTAGGATATGATAATTCTTAATTTGTCATATTCTATGTTCACGATGTGTGTACTTTTTAATCCCCTTGAAAATGGGTAAGTCTAAAATTCATTTACGTAACAAAACCATATGAACGTACTCATAAGATAACACATTTGGTATATTGTTTAATATGCTCAAGCCCACCTATTGTATGCCAGACATGGAGTTTTGTAACCACTCGACTAAATTATACCTAATTCTATGTGGTTCCTCAACCAACATTATAGAAGCCCAAAAGGAAGGTCAACAACATTCTATGAAAAAGAGATCCCAAATAAAACTCATGCAATTTTTTTTTATCAACAACACGATCTAGGTTCCTTTTCTTAACTCTTTCCTCTTCTAAAAGCTAAGCCCTTTATACTATAATAGTGATATGAGCCAAATCTTTCTCAAGATCAATTTTCTTTATCATCTCAAGCTTGTCTTCCTTTTTCAATACCTTCTTATGCATTGCTTAACTTGACTACCTATGGACACCTAATCATTGTCTTTCCCTAATTTATTATCACATCATCTTTTTTCATTACTTTTTATTTTGATTTTGAAAGTACATTTTTTAAAAGTAAATTCATAACAAATTCTTTTTTAAAAATCATTTACTTGTTTGACTTAAAAACTATTTGAAATTACATCACAATTTTGAAAACTATTTCCAAGTTTTAAAGGAAGAAAATAAAAAATATTTTCTTTGAAAATTAATAAAAGAAAATTTAACACATTCTAAACATTGTTTCTAACACATGTCATTACAACCATACCAAAGTACTAACAAATCTATGTTATTGAAATACATAAAGTAACTAATAAGTCCACACTATACAAGTTAATATAAAAACTACATAACTAATAGTAAAAGAAATACAATATCTAAATCAATTACTCATAATATTAACTTTCACTATTCCTTGATTGTCTTATATTGGTTCATTTTGAAATGAAAGTATTAGCCCAAAAGTAGAAAAACTCAACCATCATTGGTTTAATGGTAAAATAAAACACACATACACAGACATTAACTTCGGGTCTTGTTGCATATTGAGTTAATTATAGATATATAATATAACATAACTTGTGAATGAGCAATGTAAAAGAAATCTTTAATTCTTTTTAATTATTTTCACTTTTCATCTTATTTTAGAATTGGCTTAAAGTAAGGCCTTTTTTGTAATATATTTGACTTATTTTTCAAACTTATTTTGAATAAATAGCTTTAATGAATGACTCTTTTTGCTCATATTTGGAACCATCATTTTGAAATTCTAATCACCATTTTAGACTGTCCTTCATCATTTAATATTTTAAATATTTTCTTCCTTTTACCAACTCTTCTTATTATTTTTTATTATTTTTTATTATTTTTTCTCTTTTCATATTCTAATCTTTTTATTTTTATGATAATTATAACAAGTTGTATTATAACATGTAGCATATTATAAATTAATAATTTAAATAAACTATAACTATAACATGCTAATTTATACATAACAAGTCTCATGTTAAATAAAATATTTGCAACATAACATATTAATAAAAGCATAGAAGCAATTATCATCCAAAGTGATTATTCAATTTTTTTAAGAGGTTACCTAATTTGACACGTGAGATTGAAGATAGAGAGAAATAAGAGATGGGTGATATTTTGAAAGAAAAATTATTAAAATAAAGAGTAACTCTTAACAAACTTTTAGATGAAAGGATACATAGATGAATTATCTCATATATAATAATTAAGAGAGTAATTTTAGTATATATACAAGATGTTATAGTTTTAAAATGTGAGATCCTTTTTAAGAAAAAAATATATTTGGATTGACATAGAATAACATAAGAGGATAATATTTCAGCATAGTGAGATCAATATATCATATATGGTATTGAAGCTAAACCTCACTAATCCAATGTTGTTCTAAAATAATCCAAGGGAAGCTAGTGGGCTTGTGACATTTGGGACTAAAGAGAGTAGTGAGTAAGCGTTAAGTGATGTCCCGAAAGAGAAATCACAAAAATAAAGAGTGGCTCATAATAGGCTTTTAGGTGAAGGGGTATAAAAATAATTGTCTCATATTAGTTATTAAAAAAAATAATTCTAGTATTCATATAAGATGCCAATATTAAAATATTGATATCTTTTTAAGATAAAATCTACTTAGGTTAATATAAGACAATCTAAGAAGATAATTCTTCAATATAGTGAGATCAGAATGTCGTATTTAGTTTCATATAACATTACATCAACCAAATATACATAAATAGAAGTATGCTAACCTTAAAATTTTATAATGTTCACATTATAAGATAGATTTTCAAAATGTACAAATTTCTTTCATTTCTTAGTTGTTATAATACATCATAGTTTTCTCCTAAAATCTAGATCTCTCTCTCTCTCTTTGTCTTTATTTCTTTGGTTTGTTTAATTCAAATATTTCAAAATATCACCTCACTTCTTTTGAGCTTTAGCTTTGGCTTCCATTTAATAATTTTTTCTCAAAAAAATCCTTAAAGTAGTTGTCTCTCTCTCTCTTTCTTATAATTGACAAACGTCTCTTTGCATTCTTGGCCCCTCATTTTCTTCAAAATGGTGATGTCTTTTCTAAGTACACGTCATCGCCTTCTTGCTTCTTGGAATTCGACGCTTTGTTGTCGATTTTAATTACCAACGGTTGGGTTTGCCTGGCGAGTTATGCGTGTTGGCTTTGATTAAGGAAAAAATTGGAATTAAAAATTTTAAATTAAATCTTTATTTTTATGAAGCTTATGAAATCTTATTATTTCATTTTCTTTTCTAAAAAAATTTAGCTCAACAAATTTCTTAAAAAAATTCTTTAGATATATTTGATGAGCTTTACTCATTAATTTTTTTTTAAATATATGTATGTATATATATATATATATATATATTTACAAAAATTAGTATTTTAAATAATTTTTTAAACTTAAAATCTTAAAAATTATTTATTTAATATGTTCCACTAAATATACTTCGACATTTAATCCCAAGAATATTGCACCTTTTTTGTATCAACAAAATTTTATAAAAATTTTTCTCAATAAGTTTTAGGTCTGAGTGAGTTTCCATAATTTTGAGAGTTTATTTAATATTTTTTGAAACTCGTAAATAAATTCTTATAAATTTTAAATAATTTATTTTAATTCTTAGAAAAATAAAATATTAACTAATTTGATATTATAGACTTTCAAAATATTGTTTTCTATACCTCCTTTTTATGATTTATAATTTCTTCTAAAATAAAATATCAAATAAATTCCAAGAGAAATTTAAAATGCACAAAAATAATAAATAAATTAGTAACATTTATTTTCATAAATTTAGGATTTACACTTTCCTCGTAAGAGAAGCAATAAGAGTTAAATTTAAAATATTAAAAAAATAATTAAATAATATATCATTTTCTTTATTATTCCTTTTTGAAAATTGAGATCTAAATATTTTCTAGAAATTATAAACAATATATCAATAGACTCTTCATGGAAAAACCTTCTCAATGTTATGCTCGTATCTCAAACTCAATTACAAATGACATGACACACTCTTCAAAGTGTGCCAAAATACATTAATTTCTCAATTTAGATTTGCACAGCCCACAAATCTCTATCAATTTTATAAACATATTAATAATTGAATAAATCAAATTATCATAATAACATAACGTGACTAGGAACATCATCTATTTTCTTCATTGGTTATTAAAAAGAGATTTGCTATTCCTTGATGTGGCTAACTATCAACACATTTTAAGTCGCATAAACACATTCCAAAGTGGCATGATGGACTTCTATAAGTAATCTCAAGGGGGCTTGATTTCTCCTTAGATATCAATAAAGATGCTAAAGCTCGCTTACTTTTTAGGAAATGAAACATGCTAACAAGCTAGTCTTTCATGACTTGGCCACTTTATGTTATAATCTTTTTAATTATCTTATACTTACTAAAACATATTTTGTCCTTAAAAGTATATATCTTAAGACAATAGTTTTACATATACAACTCAAAAACTCTTCTTTTATTTTCAATGATAAGTGAGCTTTTTGTGTGCATCATCATTGAGTTTTCATTATAAATGAGAATTTTATTATAAGATTTCTATGTCTATTTTTTTTTTTAATTATAAGATGGAAAAACTTTTAACATGAATATCAATTGTTTACTTTTGCTTATGTAGTTTTAATATTTGGATTATAAATGATGCTTTTGTTTAACTATAAATGATATATATTTTTTTCAATTTGTTGCATAAACAAACCCTACAAGGCTAAGGCAAATGATGGTGATATAATTGTTCCTAGAATCTTTTTTTAACTTCTATGTTGTGCAAATTAAAGCAATGATTCAATCGCGAAATTTGAGTACTAAGGATAAGACAACACTTTCTTCTCGAAAATCCATTATATATTAGATTTAGTGGGTTAGATGCTAGTAAAGAATAATTAAATTATATAATAACAAATAATAATAATAATCCTAATAAATAAGTAAAGTGAAAGTGAAACATAAAGTATTGTCGCATTATCTTGCAAGTTTGGTATTTAAAAAAAATATTGTTTCCATATTTCATTTAGAATGAAAAAATAAAATAAAATAAAATAAAAGCTTTTGAAACTCAATTTACAAACGCACCCAATACCTTCATCACATTTGCTCGACAACTCGTGTTTGGCGTGGCTTATCTTTTGTCAATTTGCACTGTTTTCAAGACATCTCAATAATAGTGTTTGAAAAGCTAAAGCTGAAAACAAACGAGAAGGAAACAACTACATCAAATCCACCACTTAATTAAAGCTAAGAAGACTCGACGCTTCTCAGTTTTCCGAAGACCCGCGAACTCTCGTAGAAGATTCGTGCCCTTCGATCGTAATCCGACGGTTCTCTCCCCTCGTCCTTCCCCTCCATGGCCGCCGCCTCGAGCTCCTCCAGCTCCTTCGCTCCCAGCGTTTTCTTCTTCCCCACCTCCTCCTCATCCAACTCACCTTTTTGTTCTACCTCCCTTTCGTCGTCCTCCTCCATCCTCTCCGGCCACACTTCATCGAGCTTCACCACCGCTCTTGGTAGCGTCGCTGCGACGGCCCTGCGAAAGTGCGTCCGAGCCGGCCATGTCCGCCGGAAAAAGATGGAATCTTTTGATGGATTTGAAGAGTGCGGTGAGATGCGTTTTGGTTGAGGAGGAGTTGGAGTAGGTGATGCCACCTTGACGAGAGAGAGGACTTCCATCGCGAAGGAGAAGAGGCTGCTGGCTTCCTCCCTTATTTGAAGGAGGGAGGAGAGGTCTGACTGTGACACGTCTCTGTAGTTGATTATGGATGCGTGGACAGAATCGGGCCATCAATTGCGCATGCCTCTGTGGGTCCTGGGAGATTGGATAAGACGACGCGTTATAGAACCAAGTGATTTGTAGGCGAAATTCTCGATTAGAATACACGTGGCAAAGAATGTAATCTGAACCGTTCGATTGAAGTCGGATTGGAAATAATTATCACCGAACGGAAGAAATAGTTAACGTTCGTTTTTGTTTGCAAAAAGTTTATAAAAAATATATTTTTAAAATGTTTTCGATAAATAAAAAAAGTTTGATAAAAGGTATTTTTAAATAGATTTTACAAAAGAAAACTTTAGATTAAGTAATTAGAAACATAATAAAAAAAATTAAATTTCAGATCTTGAATATATTTTTGTGTTAATAATTCTTTTAAATAGCAAAAAATAATCTTATAAATATAAAAATACATGTTATATGATTTGATATATACAAAATCAAATTGTTTTTTTGCAAGCATTGCAACCATGTTTCTAAGACCAAAAAACTAGTCATGCTTGCCAATTTGTTCACTCATTTGATAGGCAATTAAGTAATTCATGATGTTTGGCATAGTCATCTTTGACTTGTTATGTACTTCATCAAATAAAAAGTAAGATAAGCTTTAATTATTTCATGGATATCATAATTATTGAATTGTGATATCATATTATTAGATGTAAATAATTATTGAATTGTGGGTAATACTTGTATAAAATTTATGTATATAGAATGCATTAAAGATTTGATAAATTTTTAAAACTTATCAGATGTTTATAACACTGATCAATCATCAAATATTCTCATTACATATAAATATTTTTGATATGATTGACACTAGATTCAACAAATAACATTCTCTTACATGTATCATTTTTATTTTTCAATCTCTTGATTTTGGTATCCAATAAAAATAAGTGTAATTGTATGTTATACTCATAAGCACCATGTATTCCCATCTTCTCAAGCAAGCTTTTGAAGGCAATCGGGATTGGATGTTTTTTTTCTCTTTATATGGTTAAGATTATGTTCTTATACGTTGGCTTCTTTATTTTTGCCAAATTATGGATGTGTTTGCCATCCATTTTTTTTGATATGTCAATATCTAATTTTATATAAAATAATAGCAAATATATTACACATTGAAATTATAGGGGTAAAAATAAAATTATTTTTTGTGATAAGATATTAACAACATCATCATCGCTTGAAATGTAAACATTAGTTATTGTATGCAAGAATGAATGAAAAAAGGGGAGGCTTATGCACTTGATTTGGAAGAAAATTGAGACTTGTGCTCAAGCTTTTAGCTTAACCTGCATATGATCACAGAGTGGTTGGCATAAGGAGTTCACTTTCAAAAACCTTGATTGCTTTGATTTATTAATCATTCATTTTGTATTTATATAACACTTGGAAATTTTTGCATGTATCATCTTTCTAAATCATAAATATTAAAATTTTTAAAACTATATTAGTTAAATGGTAATATCATTCAAGTTATTTTAAAGCCAATTTTGGTATTAAAATAATAATATAAATTTTAAAATAAGTTATTGTCAAGCCCCCACCGACATCTAATACCATTATGTCACAAAGTTATCATCAGAGTCGCCAAATACAGCATTTAAGTGAGGACAAATAAACAAACCAAAGGTGGGGACCCGACGGTAAGACAAACACTAACTCAAAATCCAAAGTATATATATAAAGACATGTTTTTAAACATTTAATCACACTAAAATTTTCCCTCTCACACATCTCTTGGAAAGGGCTCTCCTGTAACAGCATCATTCCCAGTTCTCGGTGTAGTGGTTTCATGACCTGTGATGTAAGCACTAAATGAGATTTTATAAATCTCAGTAGATAAATCCACATATTTAACCAAGAAAATAAAAGGCATAACAAATACCATTAACAGTAAAGATGAATGTCATACATACATATAAGATAATGCCAAATGAAAGCCATAAAGAAATGCAAGTTCCTTATATTGTGCTTATTACCGGGCCCAATTCCCTTTGACGCATTATCCTCTGGATCCAATCATCAATGACTGTCCTATAGCCGGCATCCAACCAAGCACATAACACTAGGCAGATATCTGATCCGAAGATCGATACCCTGCGATCCAACACGCTGAGCCTAGTGCCACCAGGCAGGTATGGTACCATACCCTGCGATCCAACACGCTGAGCCTGGTGTAATCATCATGGAGTCATAGCACATAACACTAGGCAGATATCTGATCCGAAGATCGATACCCTGCGATCCCACACGCTGAGCTTAGTGGTGAGGATAATGTTCTCTGGGAATCCATTTTTATATATTTGTCATTTCCCAAACATCAACCCATGCTATATCAAAAGTCCTTTCATGCTATATTGTTTCATCCCTTTCTTTAGCATATTGTACCATATTATTTCTTCCCTTTTTAGTTGTCATGCAAATGAAAGAAACATCAACATATAGAACAGCCAAACACTATGTAACTGAAAGAAAATCATGTAAAGCAAATACATAGTAATGCACTACATCACAGGGTTAGAAATCTATCTACCTGAATTTGTTGTACCAACTGTCTTACTCACTTCTGCTTCTTCTTGATGTCCTACAAGCCCGTAAAATACACAAATAATTAATTTAAATATGCTTATTAGTCAAAAGTTGCTTTCTAAAAGCTTTCCCAAACAAACCCCAAAATAATCCCAAAAATGGGCTTACGCGGCACTGAACCGCCCGCTGGACCGCGCGCGCACGCTCGGCGCTGGACCGCCCGCGCAAGCACGGCGCTGGACCGCCCGCGCAGAAAAGCTTTCTAAAAGCTTTTCCAAACAGCCTTTTTCCCAAAATTTCCTTTCGCGGTGCTGGACCGCCCGCTCACAGCGCGCTGGACCGCGCGCTCTCGGCACTGGACCGGGCGTGCTCGGCGCGCTGGACCGCGCGCTCGGCGCTGGACCGGGCGTGCTCGGCATCCGGTTCAGCGTAACCCGGTCCAAAGCCTGGACCGGTTCACGCCTCCCCTCTCTCTCTCGCGTCCGGCGAAACCGAAATATTTCGCCGGCGAACTTCGAAATTTCTTGCGTCTCTCGCCGGCCAACTGATCGCCGCTCCCCGAAAAACTTATTAAACAACAAAGAAAATAAAATTCTCACCTTCGTTGGCCGTTGTCGTCGCGTGCCGAAAATCACAAAATTTCCTCGCCGCCGTGCCTCGCCGCAGCGTTCGCAGAAACGCGTTCCAAACGCGCAAAGTCGGCTTTTATAGCCGCGGCCGAAAGTCGAAGTCGCATTTTGCAGAAAACCCCCTCTAAATTTTATATTTGCAAATATATTCTCCGCCAATCAGATTTGAACTAAGCCGACATTTAAAATTTACAGATCTATCCTCTACGTTACAAATTTATCCCAAATCTTCAAAAATTCATAATTTATTCATTAGAGCTTCGAAAATTACAAATTAAATATCGTTGTATTCGTCTCACAGAGCTCTTTCTATAAAAAAAATAATATAAAAATACAAATAAGAGAAAACTAGGACTGTTACAGTTATGTTCTTTATTGTCTATTGATTCTATAAAATGATATCCAATATTTGTACGTTTTGTATATAGGTGTAAAACTATAATTAAAGTTTGAGTTTATCATGACATTGTATAAGTACAATGGATTTATCATATAGCTGTGATTGCCACCTAGATTTAAGATTAGAAGTGTAAACTTGATTATATAAGGTGTCAACCTTGTAAGTGTTCCATCTGTTATGTGAGAATCGATTTTCCATTAAAAAAAATTGAGACCCATATTTAATTTACTTTACAATACTACTTAAGTTGATTGAACTTGATTTAATTTACTTCACAAACTTTTATTTGTAATCAAGAGGTTTGTACACCTACACAATTCATCATTCTCTTGTTTTTGTTAATTACTTATAATTCTAGCAACCTCAATACTAACCTTTTAATCCAAACAAAAAACCTTCAATAAATTTATTAAGCATGCCAACTATGAACATTTTTTGCCTTCTACAAATGAATACATATATCTATGTGATAATTCTACAACGAAAATTTTGATATTTTGACAAAATAGCATATATATATTTGAGAGTCATTATAATTTTTTTTTTGAAAAAAAAAGGAGATTTATTTTACCAATTATTTTATCCTTGTACTTTCCATAAGTATCAATTTTCTCTTTTTTTTATCACTCTTTTCCTCATTTTCTTAACTCACCACTCTATTTCAAATATTTGCATAAATAAACATCTTTCAAAAAAATTTATTCATACCAAATAACAACTATTTTCTTCTTCAAAAGTAAAAGTTAAGTGAAACTACTTGTCACATTTTTCTTCTTTCAAAACTATTAACAAAGTTAAATAAGTTATAATATAATATAAGTTATTTAATATAATATTAGTTTTTTAAATATAAATTAAAGTAATACTTATATGCTTAATTTTTTTAATTATCAAGTGTCTATAAAAGCACATAATAGATCTCGTTTGGGTCTGCATATTGTACAACTATCTTAACAAGTAATATCAAAGTAAAATATAATTTAATTGAAATATGAAAAATGACAAAACTAATGTAGTGCAACAAAAGTGATGGAGTTGTGTTACACTAAGGTCAATATAACAACAAATTTGATGTGGTACAAAGTTGATTTGTCAATTCCTCCTTTTTTATTCTCTTAATTCTATGATCCACCATTATATTGTCATATTACATGATGTACTAACTAAATATACATCAATTCTAAATTTAAACAATGAGAAACAAAAATAGGATTACATAAGTAGAAAAGAAAGTAAAGGGAATGGTAGGAATTCAATTGTTTGGCTTAGATAAAGATGGGTTGGGCCTTAAGCACTTACTTTTTAGACTTAATAATAGATTTTTGAAGTTGAAGTAATGGACCTGTTTTAAGAAATCCCACTTGGATTCTAAGTTTGTTTCCAAATCCTTATGTACAAACTTGAATGGGCTAATTCAGAAAGCAACATTTGATTGAGGCACCCTTCTCAATTATTTCCAATTAATAAGTCTTAAATGTGGCATTATTATATTTAACATATAGTTGAATATTGGCTGTCTTTGTACTAATTTTTTCCTTAAAATTGATTGAAATATGAAAGAAGATTATAGTATAGAATGCAAAGAAGATTTTGGTTTGACATTAGGTGGAACTAAAGGTTTGGCTTGAACTAGGAGCTAAAGTCAAATCAAAATATAAAATCATTCAAGTAAGGTTGAAATTAGATTAGATCATATTAGATGTAGATATGATCCATGGTTCATGATGGGCCAACTTGATGCTCTCTTAATTAATTTTTTTAAAAAACATCAAATAGTTCAAAAAAGATGTCATATATTTTGTCACTTCTATTAGCCCGATTATATTTTTTATTCCAATCAAACAATGTTCTACTCTTTGTTGAGGGAGTTCACCAAATATGATCTCAAGTTGAGTTAATATAACCTAAATGATAAAGCCTACATTTAAAGAGGTCACATCAATTATATACAAAAGTTCCAAATTATATTAAACTCTATTGACTTTGTTGCAACACACTAGCTCCATAACTCATGTTGCACACTAAATGTTAATTAAGTAATGTTTGGATCTAATAACACTTATTTAAGGGAGTTGTATCAAATGGAAGCTCAAGTTGAACACAATATACACTTAATTTAGTACTCATAACCAAAAGTTAAATTAAATATATATAAGCCATATCATTGTTTTATTAACTCTTTAATATTACATTTAATTCATAATATTGACAAATATCTTTTGCACTCAAGTAACCTACTTAAACCTTCAATCCCAATTAAATCAATAGCTTTAATACCACTTGCTATGAAAATTACACCAAATTAAAATTGCCAACATATTGACTTTGTAGCATCATTATAATAGCCTAAAATTTAATATGAAATTAAGCTAGTAGAGTTGTAGTTAAATATGTTTTGAGGTAATAAAATTAATTTTCTAAAATGTGATATCCATAAATTAAAATTTTATTAAATTGATAGGATTTTTAAAAATATGTCATAGTTTCAAATTTAGTTAGAAATATATCTAAGTATATCATTAAAAATAATTATTTAAGAGAAATCAATGAAATTAAGTTTGAAAATTTTGAATATTCAAATAATGGTTTGTACATTTTTAAATGAAAAAAGGATGTCTAAGTAATTTCTTAAATTCTAAAAAAACAAAAATTGTAAAGTTGCATTCTTATGCTTATCACTTTAGATAAGAATGGTCCTAAATGTGATTTTGGCAATGTAGGCAAAGGATTAAGAGGGGAGAAGATGTCAATTGAGTGAATGAAACTTGGTTAGAGACAGAAGCTAGAAAAGAAGGGCTTTAGTATAGAGAAAAAGGTTGAGGAAGAAGGAAGAAGTGCAAAGAAGTTTGGAACTTGTTACTACAAGTCGTAAGAAGGGTTTGGAAGTAAAAGGAGAGATAAAAAAAAGTGGAGAAAGTGTGATCTTTGGTTGGATGATAGTAGAAACAAAGCAAAGTAAATTAAAGGTGATATGAGCTTATTTTGGTATCCTTTAATTTTGTTCAACTAGTTTTTCACAAATTTAGCTGTATTTAGTGGTTTAGCAAGTTAAGCAAGTATTAGAAATGAGTTTGAAATAAATAAGAAGTGTTTGAATTGAATCAAGAAGATTTTAGCTAAAGATGTGGTTGGATTATAAATTATAATGGTGCTAAGTATATTGTACAACAAATTTAAGTCAGTTTAAATCAAATTATCATACAGGTATAATAAGGCATAATATGAATTGCTAAAATAAATTATGAGTATAATGAACCTCATAGTATTATCTGATGATGGTAGAGTCAGTTGGAGTTTATCAGTTATTTTGATCATATAAATATGATAGTTTTACTTGTACTAACCATCATATGGACCCTAAAATAGTTAGTCCAAGAGGTAAGGAAGATATTTGATCATAATATAGAATATGGGTGATTATGTTATAGGATCTGTAGAGAATAAAGAATTAAAGATTATATCAGACAAATCTCTTAAGCAATGGAGATCATATGACACAATGTTCCAGATCATATTATATGATCAATCAAAGGTGGTTAGAGTTAAAGGATTAGATCAATTTGATAAAGAAATGTATAAGAGCTTATAAGGAGATCATAAAAAGTACAATGTATATGATATGACAATATGATTAACAAAAGTTTAGATGGGGTTGGATAAGGATTTGAAAGAGTGTTGATCATACTATACGATGAAGAAAATTATATAGTATCATTGTTCTAAAAACAAAAAATTATCTAGTTTATTTAACTAAAAATAATGAGTTAAATAATAACTCAGGAACAAACATTTCTTTTGAAGAAAATAAGAGACTAGAGGTATCAAACAAGAAGAATTTATCTTGAAATTAGAAAGATAAATCTGGTGACCTGTGATGTAAATATGATAATATATATTTATATCTTTTAAATGGTTTCATTTCATTTGGATTTTGTGATATTTCTACATAACATGATTTATGATTTTTCAATCACATGGCTATTTTTTATAAATAATCGACATTCTATTCATATGAATTCATTTTGTTATTATGGTATTAATTGATTGGCATCAACATAAAAGTATGGTAAATATAAGAATTGATGGATTAACATATCACATAGGTTGAAAAGTTGTATAGATAAAAACTAGAAAAAAGTTTAATAATTAGTTCTAAAGACATGATCCTTAATATTCTTAGGCAAGAATATCCTTACAGGTAACATGACCTTGGATGACAGAGTGAGGATTGCCTTTATACACATGTACATAAATAGCCACTAATATTTTATGCAAGGTTGCTAAAGTCAAGAACTCTTGGTTAAATATTGATTAGGGTCATATGTTATTATTTATTGAATATAAAGGATAATAATTTTAAAAAAAAATTGAGGCCTATATAAAATAATACATTAAAAATTTTAGAGTAATGAAATCAATATTGAAAATTTTTTTCCTCAATGATATCTTTTCATTTGTATCATGATTATGCTTTTATGATTTTTAAACAATTTATTATTATATTATTGATAATACTATATTACTATATTTAGTATTTTCTATATTTGTTTCATTAGTTGATTTATTTGTCAATCTATTTAGAGTTTCACTACTGTTTACATCATATGTCATGCATTAATGATATTTAGAGATAAGGATTTAATGTCATGAAAGACGATCTTATTTGAGAGTTGTGATTAGAAGATGGCGTTTTATATGAAGTTGGATTTATGAATCTTACTTTATAACATCTTTGATCATAAATACAACAAAATGTCCTATAAAGTATGTCAAACCTTAGAAAATAAATTATTATATAAAAAAATAAAAATAAATATATAATTAGATAAAGTTAGTCTAGATGAAGTCGAATGACATTAGTTTCATCTCGATTAGACATTGTTTGAAATTACTATGAATTATTGAAGTGAATAAATATAAATAATAATAAATTATTATTTTAATATTAAGTAAATATATATTAAAGCTAAATTCAATTTCTTTTTCCCAAAATAGCCCTTTTCTCCCTTATATTAATGCCCGATGATTCATCGTGCCTTAAGAGAGAATTTTAATGTGGCTAGTTAGAAGCTTCATTGAAACACATTTTGTCGATGGTGAGGGCTACAAGAATTATTAAAATATCAACAAATAGAAAGTAGGAGGAGTTGGTGTAGCGACAAGGATCCGAGAGTTCCTAACTTATCGTTTAAGTTTCTTGCTTTCAGTGTCACTCATTTCTGATAATACAAGATAAGATTTGGTTCTAATTAAGATTTTATTTGATTATTAGGTTGATAGGTATGTAGAATTTCTTTAGTTTTGCAATTTAGGATTTTGAAAAAAAGAAAAATCGAGAGAGAGAAAATTCTTAAAAAGAGAGAAAAATATAATTCATTAATTTAAATTGAGTTTTGTAATGAAAAAATTACATATCTGGGTAAATTAAAATTTTATAATTTTTTATATTAAGTTGAGATATGTGTTGCTAGATATACTAAAATTGAGAAAATAAGGAATTTGACAGACAATTGGGAATGTGTTTGCATGACGTATTGTTAATTGTTAACATTAAGACTTTATATATAAATTATGTACAGAATATACAATATTGATGTATTAATTTAATGATCTTATATGTAACTGCATGAAAATTTATAATTGTACTGGATATATACATTTTAATTTTGATAAATTGCTATGAGACATAGTTTGGCATGATTAACTATATAACATAATATTTGATGTGGTGATGCAAAACTTTACATGTAGTTAAAAACTATGAAAATAAGAAGGATTATTCATGTGAAAAAATTAAGAGAATGATAGTTAAAATTAATAAAACGATATCAATGAACAATGAATTATCTAAAATTAAATTATAGTATGTTTTTTGACTAATGACTAGTGTGCCACAAGATTGAGATTTGCTATCATGAGATGGCTAGTGGGTCATACTCTTGAGATTTGTCACAAAGATATAACCATTAAAAATATAAAATAACTAAACATGATTGTACATGAAAATATTATATGATAATTCAATAAATAAAATTTTTATTATAACTATGTAAATTGAGTAAAAGATACTATTTACCTACTCTAAAAGAGAGAGAGAGAGCAACAACATTGATCATCGTAAGTTTTACTTAAGTAGAAATAAACACTAATAAACAAGACCACATTAAGAAAATGATTGAAATATAATAAGAAATTATATATGCTTGTTATTTTTTTTGAGTTGTAATATACTTTTTTTATAGCATATCATGTTTCTTTTATATTTTAACATGAATAAGATTTTGCTTGGATACATATTATGATCGATACTTATGATTAAACCCTATATGTGATTGTCCCAAATTATTACCTATTTGGCATATTTATTTATTTTTAGAGATAACATGTTGAGCTAGTAATGATTGGATTAGACTTTCTTTGACATTAAGATTTTAAGTATATTCTAACAAAAAGAAGAGTACCTATAAGAACATAATGTAAGAAAGAATTGAAACTACATAAGTTTGTGTTATAAGATTTGTACTAAATAACTTGCTAATCATATAATATATTTAATATTATATTTGTATGTAAAAACTAATTATAATACTTTAAAACAGTTATAAAACTATGAAATTGATTGTTATGATGTTTTTAACTAATTATAATTATTTGATTTAGTTATTTATAGTTAATACTTATGTTATAAACTATATGATTATTATAATTATAGATATATATGATATACTAATATAGTTATAAATTAAAAAATGAACAAAATATATGAGATGTTTTTTTTATTTGAATTCTAAAATTTAGAAAAAAAAAATAAAGGTTTAAGAAGAGAAAATAAATTAAATTTGTGACAAAAATAAGATAATGACATTAGTAGTATCAAAACCAAGTTTAAATAGAAAACTTTTAGTATATGTAGCGAATGAGGGAGTTACATACTCACGCATTGGCTTTGTATATGCTTTGTGTATACATCATATAGTATCACTATTTGTATACTTTTTATACTACATCTAGTATTTCCTATATTTGTTCCCTTAGTTGATTTATTTTTCAATTTATTTAGAGTTTGATTATTGTTTAATGCCATAAAGAGGGTCCTTGAGATGTGTTTTATGTGAAGTTAGATTTATGAATCTTACTCACATATTGGTTTTGCATATGCTATGTCTATACATCATATAATATCACTATTTGTATACATTTTTATACTTGTTGTTTTTATTTATTCTGGTATTTTATTTGATTTGTATTGTTATGTAGGATTTTAGATTTTTGGTTCATCATAAGGTCCATAGATAGGTTTTTCTTTGTTAGTCTTATTTTTTTGTAATAACTAGTTATTATATTTTATTATAGTTTAGTTAGGTCCACATTAATTCTAATTAAACCACATTTGTTAATAAAAATATATCCAGTGGTGTTCGAATTAGATTTAATATATATTTAAATGGATATTCAATAACTAAAAATTTTAGTATATAAGCTTTTTTTAATTATTTATTGATATTTTCTAAAAAAAATAAAAAAATACATAATATTGACAAACAAAAATCCTATAAATTCATATCTAACACATCTACAAAATCCCATGAGGTATTCTCATGCACAATGAAGTTAGCAATAGGGTTGGCTTAATCGAAACATGTGAAAAACCAAGCATGATCATACTTAAGTTTTGCTCATATCATTATTATCTCTCAAATCACACATAATCATAATTACAATAAAAGCTAAGTTACCATCCAAACAAATATCTTTATAATAATTAACAAACATAAGAAACACAAAAGTGATATTCATGAACTTATAAATCTTAGTTAATTGGTTCCATATTAGTATTAGAGTTAATTAAGAAGTGATGCTAACAATAAAATAATTATAAATATAAATACAAAATTATTTAAAATTGGGAGTAGTTTGAAGTTTATTGAGATAATTAAAATTTGTTTTTAAACATATAAGAGATAGGCATATTAGGAGTCAAGCAAGACTATAGTGTCCTTCATAGCTTTGAGGTATGGCATCCTCAGTTTATTGTGCTCTCCTTTGAAACGAGCCTAATGCTTTCCAGAGCACAGCTCATCCAATTTTCCTCAAAGCTTATAAATAAGCCAAATAAGAATACACACAACGGCATCTTCGTCCACACGATATAGCCATCATTTCAATCAGACAAGATAACTAATGGAATCACAGAGCAGAGGAAGGAGGAAATCAAATCAGAAAACCCTGGGCTTCGCTACGATCGTGTAATGCTTTAGTATATGGAGACTGAACTGCCCTCCCTTCTCCGTGGTGTCGAGCTTGTCCATGCTGGGCGGCGGCAGGAGCTCAAAGTTCTGAACCAGGCGGCCAAGCGTGATGCCGAGGATAGGCAGGGCAAGAATGATGCCAGGGCAGCTGCGGCGGCCGACGCCGAAGGGGATGTAGCGGAAATCGTTCCCGTTGGCCTCCACCTTGGCCTCCTCCTCGAGGAACCGCTCCGGCCGGAACTCCTCCGGGTTCTTCCACTGGGTCGGGTTGTTGGCGAGCCACCAGGCGTTGACGAGGATCTTGCTCTCCGCAGGGATGTCGTATCCCCCGAGCTTGGCATCGTGGAGGTTCATGTGCGGCACGAGAAGAGGGATGGCCATCCGAAGGCGGAGGGTCTCTTTCACCACCGCCTGAAGGTAAGGGAGTTTGTGGGTGTCCGGCTCTGTGATCTGAACGCCGGGACCGAGGACACGGTCGAGCTCCTCGCGCAGCTTCCTCTGCACCTCAGGGTGGTTCACCAACTCCGCAATGCCCCACTCGATCGACCACAGGGTCGTCTCGATTGCTGTAGACCAACAAGAGACATAGGTAACGACTAATTTCAATATAAATAATGGTAGAAAAAATAGCAGAAGGTCGATTTACCAGCGACGTTGATGTTTTCGACAATGTAAAGCACGTTGTCTTCGTTTATCTCGCCCTTCTTCTCGGCGTCCAAAATGTGATCTATTGCGCACCTGAGTCCGTTGTTATCCATCGGCTTCGTGGTCGATAACTTCCTGCGCAAAATAGGTCTCCAATCAGAGAAAGAACCGGCGGAAAGGCCACAAAGGAAGAGAGAACAAGGGGGCAATCTTACTTCCTCTCCTCGACGAAGTAGTCCTTGAAGATATTGAACCGAAGCTGCTTCACCTCTTTGCAGATCTTGAGGTAGCCCCTGAGAAAGGGGCGGAGAATTGGGATGAAATCGCCGTAGTTGTATTCGAAGCTCTGCGCGAGGCGGCTCCGTTCTCCATTGAGCTGCCTCAGCTTGATGAAAAGCGGATCCTCCTCGCTCTCGAACCTCCGATCGAACATGATCCGGTACAAGTTGTTATACATCATGAGCTGGAGTCGGCGGCGGATGACGATCCCCTCTGTGGCCGCCTTGGGATTCCGCCGGACGTCATCAACGACGCGGGCGGCCTCGTCCTCCCACCCGAAGCGGTACTGCTGCACGACCTTGTTGGTGAAGAAGGGGACGGTCATGATGCGGCGCATCTTGCGCCAGTGTTCGCCGTAAACGGTGAAGACCATGTCCTGGCCCTTGCCCGTGAAGATGTCGAAGACAACGTTACGGGTACGGGAGCCAAACTCCACTCCCTGTGTGTGAAGGACCTCGCGCGCCAGCTCCGGCGACGAGACCACGACTAGGTTGCGTTGCCCCATTCGGAGGAGTAAGATGTCGCCGAATCGCTTGGCGAGGGCGGTGAGGTTGCGGTGGTTGAGATCGTCGCCGACTTGGAGCCAGTTGCCGAAGATGGGGACAGGGAATGGGCCCGGGGGGAGGCGGAACTTCTTGCCCTTCAGTTTGGAAACGAAGACGGCGAGAGTGACTGCTCCAAATAAGGCGAGCAACGCCTTCTCCAATAACACCAGATCCATCGTCCCCGCAAAAGAGAGGGAAACCACCAGAGCCGTATTTAATTCGTTCTGTTTTCGGTAGGATGTGATCCGAGGTGTATATAAGGAGTGCAGATAACGGTGGTTGGTAAGGAGTGCATCGTTAGACTTGACGGCGGATGGACGTGGTAGGTTAAGGCAGTGAAACGGTCAAAATTATAGGGGAAGATAACACTACTGCTAATAATTATAATTATAATTATTTTAAAAAAATCTAAATTAATTCCTATTTATTTTTTCATTTTTTTTCTGTTTTATTACATTGGAATCTACATGATATTTTTCTTGTCATATTTTTTGGGAAATTAAATAAAATTATAATAATGCATACATGCGCGGTCGAATGGTGAGTTTGGTGGCCTTACGCGTTTGGGGTGGCGTATGCTTTTGTGCCGGTGGCACTTAACGTCAAAAAACAGCGGGAGTAAAGGTGGTTTCTCGGAGGAACGATGCATGGTAGGTTTCCTTCCAAGAACCGCAATAATGTTTATAAACAATTAAAATAAATTAAATATTATCTTTGTCTTTTAATGCTCTAATTATTAATTTCTGTTAATTTTTATTTTAAGACATTATAAAGTTCATTTTATTTAAACACTTCAAATCAAATCATACTGCATTTCGATTAACACTGTTCAATTGTGGGTTTCATGTTTTTTTGTTTATATTAATAATCTTATAGCTTTTACAAATAATAAACACTTTGAAATATTTAAATTAGAAATTATTTTATAGCTTTTATTTTTAAAATGATATTAAACGAATAAATTAAAATTACAATTAATCTTATTTTATAAACATAATAGAAACAATAAATAAATTCAATTCCTATGATTCATAATTTCTATCGATCTCTATATCATTTCATCATTTGTTTAGAATTTTTTATAGATGGATTTAAGCAATAATTAAATTTTCTTTTCTAATTTTTATTTTAAGTTCTTTTTCAAAAATTATTTTTATAAACATCAACAATTTTTTAATGAGATTTTCCAATTTTAATCTTCTTTTTCTTAGAACTTTTTGTAGAAATGTGTGTCATATCCCATAACAAGTCCTATACATTATAAACATCATCAATTACTACCAATATTGTATTTAGCCAACTCACTTGCTAAGTGTTGTCTTTTCTATTTTATTGAAACATTTTGTCATTCAATAAACAAATAATACTACTCAATATTTTTAATAATGATATGTATATTTGAATCGAGTATTATCAATCAAAGGAATAGTTTCTCAACTTGTGCTTTCCTTAACAAACAATGTCTAGATATGAAAGTAAGCCAATGTGAATGCGATGTTTGTTTTTTCTATTATAAATATGGATTTATCATGATGAAAATATAAGATTTCATATTATCAGAGATATTAATCCTCTAAATAATGAAGAAAGTTTGGTTTACAAGACCAAATTTGTCACTAAATGATTTAATTTTTTTTAATGATTTTTCAATTTTTCTCCATCTATTTTAATGTGTTTACGACAATTTCCTTCTTATATAGTAGTTTCTATTTTTTATAATTAAAAATTATCAATGAAAAACTTTGATTCACAAAGGTTGTTTAACTACCTCTTTCAAATCAACCATCAATAGATAATTAAATATTTAACAAACGAGGACTCCTTTGTTTCTGAAAAAATATGATTTTTTTAATTTATTTAATGTCTTTTAAAAATGACTTAAAATCATTCATTATACGTTCTATTGCAAAAAAATTTAAAATACAATTAGCATTTGATAGATAATTATAACAATATATTATTGAAAACAAACACTTATATAAAATAAACTAAAATTTATGAGTTTAAAAATAGAAAATAATTTTGAAAAAACAATTATATGAATAGTTGAAACAAAAACTTTTATTAATATTTTGAGCTTTTTAAAAATAAAAATAAAAATTAAATTGAATCATAATTTATTATGCCTAAATAATTGATATTCAACTCATTATAAACTTCTTTTATGTGAACGAGAAGAATAGCAGCACAGCCCTTTATGGTTTGGTAAGAAGATTGAACCAAGTCAAAGGTTTACCAACCTATGTTTTGAAAAGCCTACCTTGGAAGATTACTTTTTAGTACCATTATTTACAGTAATTACAAAAAATAAAAAAAAATAAAAAAACTGATAAAGAAGAATTTTTTTTGAAACAAAAATTGATATTTAGCATTATAATTGATAATATAATAACAAAATTCTATAGATCAAATTTTTAAATGTTGTGACAAAATTATTTTTAATCTATTTTTTATTTATTTTTTAGTTTTGTAATTTTGAACAAGCAATGTAGATAAAATGGTTGCACCACCTTGTTTTGACATTACTATTATTCATATTTTTTAAATAAATTTTTGTATAAATTTTTGACATAATTTTTTGCATAAAAAAGATCATCCTAAAACATTTGTCTTGCTTATATAAGGTTATATATATATATATATATATATATACACATACAAAATTAAAAGATAATTCTTAAATTTTAAAATATTTAATAAAAAATTATTTGCAAGATAAGAACAAGGTCCTTATTTTTCTATTTTTCTTTTTAATATTCATATTTTTTGCTTAGTCTACTTTAATTTTGTTAAAAAAAGATGCATGCAAATAATTTTTTAACTTATATAAAATAAAAATCAATTAAAACTCATTTTTTATCCAATCTTAATTTTTTTTATTTTTAAATTTTAAAAATATACATGTAGTACATAAAAGTAGACTTGGATCGTTTGGAACACTTCAAGGTCCTGGAATTCCATCCCTGCCAGTTAATGACAATTATTTTGAGGTCATGGCTTTTTGTAGAAATTCATAAATACCTCATTTTTTTTAAATTATGAGACTAAAATAATAAAATAATAAAATAATAAATAAAGACCGAACTATATTTGATAATTAAATATTGTAATTAATTTGCATAATTTTAAAACTGTCAACAAAAATTAATTACGCAATACTTCGGATGAAAAAGTACCTAACCGGTTTGGATTGGAAACCCGGGTCAACTAGCCGCCGTTAACCTTAACGCCGGTTGAAAATCGTTCCCCGTCTAACGGCCGTCGCTTTGCTGCTGTAAAAAAAAAAAAGAAAGTATTTCATTTATTTTAATAATATAACATTATATGAAGTGCTTCCCGCCCTAATCCACCTACTTGTAAATTGACTAATAATGATGATTAGCGAACGCTTAGTTGACTAATAATCATAGTAAGCATGCATTTGACGGCAATATTTTTTTGTGTGCGTTTTAAAAGTATTTTTTTAAGCTTAAAATCAATATTTTGTAAATAATTTATGCAAAACTCTATTTTTAATATATCAAACTTGTTTTTCAATATGACTTTTTGTATTCCTAATTTTTTTTTTTTTTTTGAAAAAATAATTTTATCATCAAATGAAGGTTATATAGTAAGCAAAGACTGCAACAATGACTTGAAAGGATGTTGAGCTTCCATTAACTTCTGATAAGTTGCATTACAAGAATGTCTTATGCAATCTAACTACTATTGCATACTGTGAAGATGCTTGTAGTAGTGTAAGTATGACTCAAAAGATCCCTAAGATAACAATTATGTGAAGTTTTAAAGAGTCCATAATAATCCTAAAGTGATGCACCAAGACTAAGGTGCATGAAGATTAACCATGATTCGAGGAACTATCGTAAAGTACAAGGGAAACCATCATAGTAAACATTCAGGTGAAAGATTAATGTATTGTCAAACAGGCCAATAGATGAATCGTGCTGCACTAAATAAGGGTATGTGCCATATTAAAGTAGTATGAAATATGTAATAATAAAAAAATCTAAATAGAACAATTCAAACACAAATTAGAAATGTGTTACACAAGATTAATTGGTCACATCAACCAGCACACTTAGTCAAAAATAATTTTTCTATGAAGATGATATCGTGCAATAAGATGATGGGTTTCCTAACCTCATGATGAAGGAAATACTAATGAGCATATATGGCTTATCCATATTAGTGATTACTCTTGCCAAAACAATTAAGATCCAAAAGAGTGGCGTGATAGACCGATTCGATCGATCAATTCTAAGAGACGTACTAAAACATTGGCTTGTAATTCAAACACTAGCCTAGACCAATTGAGGAATCATACTATTCTAACCAAGTAGTGTGTTTTATTGGGTAAGTACGATTAATGTATTGAAGTCTTCTCATAATTGAATAATCTAGACACCAATTAGAAACACAACAAAAAAAAATCGAATGGTTCGTGATAAGAAACATACTGAGTTGAAAACATACTTGCTTTGAAGAAGGATATCATGTAATATAATGATGGATTTTGTAACATTATGATGCTCAAATGAACAATGTGTGTTGTCATAACTGTCTCAACCTTGGTGACCATAGGGGCATAATAACAAGCCACTACAAAGTGTGATGGATCTTGAAGAACCCTTATTGATCCAAACCAAATAAAGGTCATGATGTACTATTTGATAAGGTCCATCGTACTTAACCGATGCCAAAGAACATATCTTTTGTTGAGGTGGCTCAAGAGGACATATATGACGATCAATGAGGATATACCAAATGATGTATTTGCAAACAATTGTCATGCAAATGAATGACGAAGATTGCTGAAAGTAATTAAAGCATTAGTTGGATGATTGGACTTGAGAGAAGAATCATATTACTTTATAGCAATTTAATGCACATAAGGATAAATGAATTGACTTAAGATTGATGAACATTCCACCTGCATTGTTAGCTCTTACATTCTTGTGAAGACACTTCCTCCAAATGATTGAGGGATCACAGGCTAGACAATTTTCACAATAAACTTTGTGCAAATATATGAACAACCTCATTTAACATAATTAATGCTTTATAACCTTTGGGAATTTGTTGCACATTTAGCATTGAGGAATGCAAACAGTTGTTAGCCATTGATCTACATGATTGACCACCACAATATCTGCTTTGAATATATACTAGAATTGAATATCTTTGAAACATAATTACTTATTTTGATTCAACATACTTATCATATACTAAGGGATTCTTTTGCTACTCTTATTCATTGTGAGGATTGACGTATTATCTGATATTACAATGATGTTCAGTAAGCCCAACTTGTAATATAAATTTGAACTAAATAATACAATCATGGTTTCAGCTTCTATATTTGTTTTAGAACTTATGTAAATTCAGAAAGCTTCGATGTCTTTACCTGAATGGTCCTTAATCACACCTCCATAACCAGTAAGGTCCATGTTTAGCTTGACAAAATCTATTAGGGGGAGTCCATTGAATCACTTTTGTGTCTTTGTATTTGATCTTAGAAAAAGAGAGAATTAACCTGTTATTTATTAATAAAAGATATACTTAATTATTCTATATTATTGGATTGAATTTAAAAATGACATAACTATCATTATGAACAAATTGAATCAGAGTGCTCATTGAGATTAATTGCTACTTATATAGTTTAGAGTTCTCACTTTTTAGATATTCTAACACATGAGAGATAGAAGGATCGCTAAAACCTCTCTGGCTGTAGTGTTTGAGAGGTTGTAATTCTGCTAGTGTTAGGGCATTTGATGAATGCTGTGAAGTTGAATGTGTAAGATGACAAGTTACACAGAAAAATAGTTCCATACATCTGAGGACTCAAGACATTCTATAAATACATGAAATTGAGAATCTTGTATGAAAAGAAAGGACATATATTTGCAAATTGAAAGTTCAACTTTCTTAAGTTATCAAGAAATGAGTTAATTAGGGGATTCCACATTAGTAAGAAGATTTTAGTAGACAAGTAGCTATTCTAGATAATTTTCCCTGATTTTTGGATAAGACTTGTGCTTCTAAGCTATTCCCAAGCTAATTTGATAGTGAATTTAAAATCTTTGGTGAGGGTCTAGTAATTATGACCATCCAAGTTAATTTTTTCTCTTATAAATCTATCTTAAAGTGTGTTTGAGGTGTATACCATTCAATATAGCTTGGCATTATATTATTCCTTTAGGTCTTTTAGCTTTTTGACCCTTAATTTTTTTTCTTCATAGTCAAGCTAATCTTGTTGTAATTGGTCCAATGGTGTTTGCTCACTTGATCACAGTCTCCCTAAAAGAAGTCATTTATCATATTTTTAATTATTTTAATAATCTAATTGGGAGGAGATGATATTATTAAGGAGTATATTGGTATTGATTATATGACATGCCTTACCAACACTAACATATCACCCATTGAGAGTAGGTTCTTTTTTCTTGCTAGCAATTTTCTTACAAATTTTGTTGAACCAATGCTCAAGATGAGCCACATTGTTCCTATCTTTAAACAAGATTCCTCTTAGGTAAGGGATTGAAAAGTAATTTCTTTTGAATTCTAAGCATCATTGATGTTGTTTTTTGCCTGAGCTCCATGTTTTTACTTACAATAAAGAAGCTCTTTTGTTCATTAATCTGCAAACCTGATACATCCTTGAGTTCAATGAGGAAACTTTTTATGTTTTTAATAGTGTTTGTCACTTCTTGTGAAGAGGATACAGTCATCAATAAATCCTAAATGGGAGATGGGTTGACAACCTCTTGGAGTGACACAATGTATCACTTTTCATGATATTTGTAAGTTTTTTAAATCTTTGCTCAGTGCTTTAGCTGTTATAAAAAGTATCAATGGATATAAAGAGTTTCTTTACTTTAGCCCATGGGTAGGTGGGAAGAAACCATTATCTTTCCCATTAATAATGATGGACAACTAGCTTGTGCTATATATGCTTATGACAAGATTAATAAAGGTATTATTGAAGTTAAACTTGCATAGTACTTGTCTATGAAAATCCTAAGATAGGCCATCAAATACTTTCCTAAAGTCAAGCTTAATAATATAGTTGTTATCTCTAATCTTATAATTTAAATTGTTAACTAACTCTTATACAAGAAAGATATTTTAAGTGATTTTGTTTCTTTACAAAGGCTAATTGCTCCATAGAGATAAGGGAGGGTAAGAAAGTCTATAACCTTACTACCAATAACCTAGAAGGAATAAAAAAATATCATAATTGTAAATGGTCTAAAATCATTAAAAGATGTAAGGTAATTGATATTTCATGATTATGTTGGTACTAGTGAATTCTCTAGTTAAAAGCAACCAGCAAGAAAGTTGTTTACTACTTCATACATATCATCTTAAATTATGGACCAATAATGCTTGTAAAAGAAACAATTGAAGCCATCTATCCTAGTCCACTTAAAAAATCCATTTGAAGTAAATTTATTGTATTTCTTCTTTAATAGTTGGTTGAATTAACATCAGATTACTTTTAATCTGGACTAGAGGAGGAATAAAGCAAAGATGTCATAAATCTATTTGCAAAGGATAGTAGAACAATGAGAGGAAAAGTAATCTATTGCAATTTTGTCAATTACATCTACATTTTAGACTTAATTCTTACTCGTATCCATAATTATGTGTATATTAAGCTTCCTTTGCTTGATTTTGACCATTGTATAGAAAAATTTTGTATTTTTATCACCATCCTTAAGCCACTTAATGCCTACTTTTTGGCATTAATATATTTCCTCCATTTTAGACAACATGATTAATTGATTTAAGGCTTAATTTATTTTCCATCTCCTTAACCTGCTCTTTTGCTTCCCGAATCTTCTAAAAAGTATTATCAAATTTCTTTTTATTTTATTCTTTAAGTTATGTTTTAAGTCTCTTCAACTTATATGCCATAGCCCTCATTCTTGAACTAGTAATTGGTAAAGTCTAATTTTGAGTGACCGTTGTAATGAATTCAAAGCTTTTGTTTCAAATATCTTGGAATCTAAATTGTATAGACATAGATTTTGTTGTTGTTGGAGAAATGATCAACATTGGGTAATGATCCAATGGAGCTTTATTAAAATGTTGAACCATTATAAGTGAAAAAACTGAGCCAATCTTGCTTTACCTGGTTCTAAAAATAATGTTCAATAAGCCCAACTTGTAATATAAATTTGAACCAAATAATACTATCATGGCTTCAGCTTCTGTATTTATTTTAGAACATATGTAAATTGAGAAAGCTTTGATAGCTTTACCCAGATGGTCTCTGATCACACCTCCACAATCAACAAGGTCTAGGCTCCCACTAGCTAAGTCATCTATGTTTAGCTTAACAAAATCAATTAGGGGGAGTCTATTGAACCACTTTTCGAACTTTGCATTTAATCTTAAAGAAAGAGGGAATCATCCTATTAGTTACTAATTGAAGATATACTAAATTGTTCTACATGATTGGATTGAATTTAAAAATAGCATAACTATCATCATCAAGTCTATTAATCCAAGTACTCATTGGGATTAGTTACTCATTACATAATTTAAAGTTTCTCACTTTTTAGATGTTCCAATCAATGAGAGATGAAAGGATTGTTAAAATCTCCCTAGCTATAGAGTTATTGTAATTCCTCTAGTGTTAGGGCATTTGATGAATGTTGTCACGTTAGATGTGTGAGATGACAAGCTTCATACCAAAGTGGTTCCATAAATGTGGGCACCTAGGATAGACCATAAATGCAAGAAACTGAGAATCCCTATATAGAAAGAAATGATATTTATTTGCAAATTGAAAGTTCAACTTCTTTAAGTTATTAGGGAATAGGTTATTTAAGAGCTTCCATTAGTAAGAAAATTTTGGAAGACGACAAACTACTTCAGAAAATTTTTCTTGTTCTTTGGATAAAGCTTTTGCTTCTGAGCTATTCCCATACTAAGTTGATAATGAATTTATCATTCTTGTTGAGGGTCCAATAACTATGACCATCTAAGTCAATTTTGTTTCATGGATTCCAATTTAATATGCATGATTTTCTATATACAAATCCAAATAGTTGAACATACTCCTTTGCGTTTTCTATTGAGATATTTGTCTACTATAAATCTAGCTCAGATGGTGTTTTAGGTGTAGATCATCCAATAGAGCTCGACACTATATGGTTCTCTTAGTTCTTTTACCATTAGTCTGTTTTCTTCTTAAGATAGACTAAACTTTTTCCAATTGATCTAATGATGCTTGCTCACTTGATCAAAGTCCCCTCAAAGGGAGCCATTTATAACATTTTTAACTATGTTAATAATCTTATTATGAGAAGATGACATCATTAAGGAGTATAATGGTCATGATTATAGGAGATCCTTACCAATATTAACAACCCATTGAGTGTAGTTTTTTCTTTTAGCTAGCTATTTTGCTAGGAATTTTGTCAAGCTGGTGTTGAAAGTGAACCACATTGTTTATATCTTTAGACAAGATGCTTCTTAGGTAAAAGATTGACAAGAAATGTCTTTTGAATCCTATGGATCTTTGATGTTGTTCTCTTTCCTGAGCGTCATGCTTTTACTTACAATAAAAAGCTCTTTTGTACATTAATCGACAAACCTAACACATCCTTGAGTTCAATGAGAAAACTTTTTATGTTTTTAATAAAGTGTTTGTCACTTCTAGAGAAGAGGATAAAGTCATCAACAAATCCCAAATGAGAGATGGGTTGACGAGCTCCTAGAATAGCATAGCGATACACTATTCCTTACATTTATTGGTTTTGCTCAGTGCTTTAGTTGTTTTGAGAAATAGAAATGGGAATAGAAGGTTGCCTTACTTCATCCCATGGGTAGGCTAGAAGAAACCATCACCTTTCCCATTAACAATGAAGGACAATTGGCTTCTATTGTAAATGCTCATTGCAAGATTAATAAAGGTATTAAAGATAAACTTGTGTAGCTCTTGTCTAAAGAAATCCTAAGCTAGGTTATCAAATGTTTTCTTAAACCAAGCTTGACAATATAGTTATTACCTTTAAATCATCAACTAGCTCTTACATATGAAGGATATCTTCAGTGATTTACCTTTCTTTTACAAAGGTTGATTGTTCTATAAAGATGAAGGAGGGTAAGAAAGTCTATAGCTTATTACTAATAACTTAGAAGGAATAAAAAATTGCTAATATAAATTGGTTTAAAATTGTCAAAAAGTTGTAAGGTCATTGACCTTTTAAGATTATCTTGGCACTAGTGGATTCTCAAAGTAAAGGACTACCAATAAGAAAGTTATTTATCACTTCACACATATCATCTTAAATTATGGAGCAACAATGCTTGTAAAAGAAACTATTAAACCCATTTGATTTAGGTGCACCTCAAAAATCCTTTTAAAAATCAATTTATTACATTTCTTCCTTAGTAGTTGGTTGAATTAATATCAAATTACTTTCTAGCTAGACCAAAGGAGGAATAGAGCAAAGCACCTCGTCATTTTATTTGGGATTATAGATGAGTGAGAGGAATTGTAATATATTGTAGCTTTGCCAATTGACCATTATGTAGAACAATTTTATGTTTTTATAACCATTCTGAGCCACTTAATGCATGCTTTTTGGCCATAATATATCTCCTTGATTTTAGACAATATGATCAATTAATCCAAGGCTTTGGTAAATTCCAACCTTGAAAATTCATCCTTCGACTCTTGGAATTTGTTTTTCATCTTTTCAACCTACTCTTTCACTTCTTGAATCTTATAATAAATATTATCAAATTGCTTTTTACTCCATTCTTTAAATGAAACCTTAAGTCTTTACAATATATATGTCATAGCACTCATTTTAGAACCAATTATAGTAATTGGTTAACTCCAATTTTGAGTAACCATTGTAATGAATTCAAAGCTCTTTGTTCAAATGTTTTGGAATCTAAATTGCCCATGCTAAGAATTTGTTGTTGTTGGAGAAAGGATCAATAATGGGTAATAGTCTGATGCAGCTTGATTCAAATGTTGAATTGTTATAAGGAAAAGCTTTGAGCTAGTCTTGATTTAGTAGGGTTCTAAAAATGATTTAATTGGTTAAAAAATCATAGGAGTGAGACTTTTAAGTATTGTGGGAATTGTAATAAAATGAAAACAATAATAGAAAAAATAGAAAAAGGTATAACATGATTGCTTCTTTTACATAAAGCTCTATGGAGAAAAAGAAATAAAAGCTAGATAAAATAACACATAACTTGAATAGTGGTGTTTCTTACATTAACTCTAATGTCCACCAAGGGGAGAGAGAAAGTTTTTTTGTTATAACCATAATTCATTTTTATAATAGAATGTTTCAAGCTAAATATTTTCAAATTTTGTTTTATTAAGCCTTAGAATATTAAATGGTGGGTGCAAATATAATTCAGTATTTATTTATGATGTAAATATAAGAAAATGTTGATGTAATTATTAATAAAAGCAACATCATGTCTAGTAGTTAGTAAAACACAGTTTTATTTTACAAGCACCTAATATGTTATGTAAATGTTATTGTAAGAATATAATTGCTTTATTAAATAACATAATTAGATTGTGTTATGCATTTCTAGAGAGACATTTGGATTTTGAGTTTTCCTAAATACTTAGGTTTTGATTTTTCTCTTATTTTGACATAAGTTTGTTCCATTTGTCAAAATATTTTTATGAAATAAATAGTAATTAATTGATGGCATGTCATCTCGTTAATAATTACATTTAGATAATGTTATCGTGAGATTAAAAAAGTGTTAAGATTGAACCATAACCAACAAATCCAAATTGGGCAATAGAAGAGCAACACATGACAAAATTTCTTTCTAATATAGTTTGGCATCCTCTAGCAATGTTCTTTCCTACGCAAGTAGAGGAAGGCTAGTCTCTTCTATGAATAGGGCTATCTCTAGCACACCATTTTTGGAAGATGGTGAATCTCTAGCATGGACTTCAATGATGTTGTAAAGCAAATATTTGACTCCCTTATAGCATGATCAATCCTAACATAAGATTGTTAATAGCATTCTTCTACAAAATAACCTCCAACAGGGAGGGGGATTGAACGAGTGTCTTTAGCATCTCATCATTATTACCAAGGCATTTCACTAAATATCCAGAATGTCAGATGTCAAATATTTTAACAAAGTTTTATCTTAAGAGACTTTATTGTTTTGTTATACTATGTTGTTGAATGTATTTGGAAGTCGTAGTATATCCTATATCAACCTAATAACTTACAAGAGTTTATGTCTATATAACATGCTTTTGAATGTACTAGTTATTTTTTATATCTTCAAGCAATCTAGGGATTTTTTGAGGATTCATGGTTTTTTTGGAACTTTGTAGCAATCAGTAAATCACCTCGAGCAATCTAGAATAGTGGTGCCTGTTTATCGAACTTAACCAATGTTGCCTCTTAAGAAAAATAGTTGGGTCTTCTATTGTAGTTTTTGAACTGCATGATGCAATCTATATGGTACTGTTAGGTGGAATCTAGTCTCATATTTTTTTATCATTTCATTAGTATTATTTTGATTGATCATGTGCTATATATAAGAATGCAAGAGCCAAGAAGATGGGAAGTTCAATAATTGTAGCCTAATAATTATTATGAAAGTAAATCCATTCTATCCCTTCGCTTAGTGTGTGATATCCAAGCTTTCAAGACATGAAGCAGATGTGGCATCGTGGGGCTTTTGATGTCGCATCATGGTAGTTGTGGTACTATGATAAAACCATTAGAGTGAATCCTCCACTGCTTTTAACCCCATATCTTTCCAATTTTTTTATGACGATCACAAATGTTAGATGTTTATGTTCAAGTTTTCTTGCAAGAATTTGTTTTGATCTCGAGCATTTGTGCCAATCTCTAAGCGATTGTGAAGCTTTTCTAGAATCCTATTATACTAGTCCCTTAATTTTCCTATAAATTTCTCTATTATTTTAAAAGTATGATAATGAAAAGCAATTTCCCTTTGGAACACTAACAAAATTTTGATGTTTCGATTGCTCTTGAATTTTCAAGCTTTTCCTTAATCAAAACACCACTAAACATCATGAAATTTAGTATGTTTCAAGCTCACCTCATCCCTTAAAACATTTCATGTTTTTTTTTTCTTCTTCTATTTATTCAAGCATGAAAGAAAAGTTTTGAAATGCCCAAATGAACCAAATATAATCTTTCCACGAGTCTTAGGAAAACCTTATTGTTAATCTTTCTTATGAAAGCCCAAAACCAATTTGTTTGAAATTTAGCCATCTTCTCAAAGACCAATAACTTTCATCTTTTTATTTTCCAAATATTTGTGTATTTTTAGCATCATTTTTCTCACCTTTAAGCCCCTAAAATCTAGATTGTACTACTTCAAGTTCCCAATCTTGTTGCCCTAATCCAGATTTCATTCCAACTCTTTTCTCTCCATTTTATTTGACTATCACCTTGATCACTAACTCTCTTAACTGCCATCTAAGACATCACCTGTTATCAAACCCTGCATCATCTCTTAAAACTTTTAATTTATATTTTACTTAAATTACATTGATCTTTAAAATCTGTTTCTTTTCAGATAGATCTTATTCTGGTCATGAATACTGCCATTCTATACTCCAAACAGTAGGAAACCTTCTAAAATTGCTTTGAGTAACCCAAATCTTCTTGACTCAGCGAGTTTGATCATCTTCTTTAGAAGGTTTTATGCTTATCCAATACTCTGTTTTGAGTGATGGGCTTCTTAATTGCCAACAACTTCTTGCACATATGGTAAACGTATCTCTCTTTTTTGATATGTCAAAAAGCTCTGAACCAAGTGTAGCAGGAAACTTCAATATCCAAAACTGACATAATGACTTATAGTATTCTAAATCCATCAGCAAATGGTACACAAGGAGTGCTACTTCATATTCATCAATGCAAATGCAAAACTGAGCCAAAGAAGTGAAACTTCAATCCCATAAAAAGTTAGGCTTCATAAACATGTAAAGCAAACAATCCAAATCAATATTCGACTTTCTAAACATGTAAAACAAGCAATACACATCAATATTCAAAACCCACATAATGACTTCAGATGGTGTTCTAAATCCATCAGCAAATGGTACACATGGAGTGCCATTTGGTGTTCCTCAACAGAAGTATAAATGATCAAGATAGAGGAAGAGAGAGCCTTTGATATCTGCTTCTTAACTTTCAAATAACTTGCACATATGGTAAAAAGTGCAGCAGGAAACTTCAATTCCATACAATAATGTTCGACTTAATAAACATGTAACATAAACAACCTACATCAATATTCAAAACGCTCATAATGGATTCTCATGTGTATTCCGAATTCATCAGCAAATGGTATACAAGTGATACTTGGTGTTCATCAACAGAAGAGTAAACGGTCTAGATCGAGGATGAGAGAACCTTTGATATCTTTTCACTGCTACACTTAGCTCCATCTGTATTCCTGCGGCCTTTATGAGGACCCCCTACAGTACCCCAGGTTTCAAACTGCCATTGCCGTGCTCTTGCTCTCTCCTTCTCCTCCACAGACTTGGCAGAGAAACAGTAAGGGCAAGAGACACCATATTCCCATTGTGGAGATTCCATGTCGGCTACACTCACCGGCTGCTTGCATCCATAGCATAGCTTGAAGCTCCCCTGCGCCAATCCGTGGTTGACAGAAACTCGCTTGTCAAACACAAAACACTCGCCTTCCCATAGGCTTTCTGATTCTGGAACTTCTTCCAGGTATTTCAGAATCCCACCCTGCAGATGATAAACCTGCAGGAAATACCAAGGATCAATTTACACAAAGCATTTTCTGAATTGACTGAAATGAAATAAGAAATTTCGAATAAATAAAAGTCGAATAAAATTTAGTTTCCTTATTGAGATAAGAATTACAAAAACATTTCATTCATTGTATGACATGGTTTTATTTTTACAATTCTGCAGTTGTATTTTGGAGAAGCAAGTCTTTTAAACAAATTTCGGTGGAATATGATAGAGATTACAATTAGAAGTCTTAATTCAAATAAATGAGGTCGAATGACCCTTTAATGTCATTGTTTTTGATCTATTATCAGCTCTTCAGCAATACTCAAGAATATCAAATATGATTCACCAATTTAATTCTCTTTTAATCATCCTCTTTGTTCTTATAAAAAAGAATCAAGATTTTTTTTCAATACTCATTCAACTTATTATTTTAGTCTCCAAAATTATCCTTGAAGAAAAAATGAAGTTTAGCATTAAGCAGTTGATTTCCAATGTTAAACTCCTTCAACAAACCTACTATTAATCCATTATAATAGAGATTGTTGAAGAAAAAGTATACACAATTTAATTTTTTTGGAATATGAAATATGTTGACTTAACAAACAACATTAATTAAACTTGTGATGAAAAATAAATTTCATATCCTTTACTTTTACTTGAACAAAAAAAAGGTTTACTACAAGAAAGACCTAAGGAGCACCATTTGGTTATTTTAATATAAAAAAAATCTCTAAGTTATTTTTTATTGTCATGCTGCTGCATTATTTCCCCATCTGTTAAGTAGTTGCATTTGTTCTCATATATTTCATAAAGAACATCCTCAATTATTGTTATAATACCAAATCATATGCTCGACAAAAGAGATATACCATTGGCAGCACATGCCAACACCAAGTCTTTGCTGTGCCAGAAACTTGAAGTCTTCGCACATAGGAATCACCCAATGGAGCCTACTTGTAAACAACGAAGACTTGTAGTCTCTACAATTTTATTGCTCACAAAGTTCAACTGCCAAATGGATTAGACAACCTGCAATATTTTACAACTATATATTTGTTATCTAGAGATCCTAGGAGATCTATAGCTAGAGGAAGATATGTTAATTAATAGTATCTTAAGAATATAGTGTAATTATTAGAATAAATTGTTATTCAATAGAAATGCCATCTATTAGAATTATGTTATAGTTAGTAGTTATTATGAAAGAATAATATTTCAATAATTAATGTTTCTAATCAACAAATTATAATATATTTTAAAAAATATAATTATAATATTGATAGAATAAATAATAATAATATTTTCTTCATATATTTCTTTTTTTACAAAAAAATATAAAGAAAAAAGAAAGAAAAAAAAAGAAATTGAAGATGTATTAGAAGAAAAAAAGAACAATATGAAAATTAATGAAAATGAAGTAAAAGAAGCTTCATAAGAGGAGCGCAAGATAATAACAACAATAAAAAAATAAAGATAACAAAAAGTTAGAATATTAAGTGAGAGAAGATAAAGAATATGAGAAAGTACAATAGAATTATAAAAAAAATAATAGAAAAATATTTATTTTTTCATTTAAAATTCTTATATAGAAAATTATTATTAAATATAAAAATAATGTAAAAGAATTCATTATAAAGATACGATTATGAAGAAGTAAGATCAAGAACATATGAAAGAATTAAAAAAAAATCGAATTAAAAAGAACAAAGGGACAAATAAATGAGAGACTATGTAGGAGAGACAAGAAAGATGGAGCGAGAAAAAAATGTTGTACATTGAGTAATAAATTGCAAGAATGTGATATATCTAAAGAATAAGATGAGGAGACAGATGAAATCTCTTTCAAGCACAAAGTTCATTTCCTTTCTAAACAGCTACATGGTAAGGTTTGCTTGAAATCCTAATGCGGGCTTGACATCACTTCCACACAAGCACACTACACAATCTTCATTTTGATCAAATGAAAAAGAAAAATTCAAAGGGAAAGATGGAAGACAGCTAACACAGGAAAATAGAAGATTTGGACTAGCTGTGGAAAGCAAACACAACAAGCAAATGGAGCAATGATAACAGGCAAGTGCTTGGCAGGCCAACACTACAGTGAATTGTGCAAGGCATTAGACGAAAAAGGGAGGGGGAGCAAGGGAGGAGTAGGGGGAGGTGCGGTGCTGGTTTGGGGGTGAAGGGGACATTGAAAACTAATCGATTTGAAGCCAAAATGCTAGCAGCTCGTTTTCTTTTATCCTATACTAGAAGGACTTCTACACCAAAAGGTAAACTTCTTTCCTTCTTAAATGATTTTTTGTTCAGAAAAACTTCCCATGAGTTATGAAACATTATTTTTGGGTGTATGACTGAAATTATGAAAAATCTTAATCTCACCAAGTTGGGTTAAATAAATGAATCTTTTCATATCATTATGTTCTATCCATTATTAGCTTTTCATAATATATTAACACACTAAGTCTTTTATAATCTATTATCATATCTTTTTTGGTCTTCCTCTTTCCTATTCAAGGGAGAATTTTAATAGCTCAATTCTTCAAACAAGAGCATTAAATATTGATGATTAAAGTGTTTGAACCATAAATGTCAACTCTCTTGCTCTCTGAACTAAGCCGCAATCGGTCATGAACTAACATTTTTTATTATTGATACATTCATAATCATATCCTCTCTAATAACACCTCCCCATATCCTAAGTGCATCTTTGTAATACCAATTTTATCATTATATTTAAACTTTCATGAGATAATGTTTACATTCAATCTTAAATTGAATATTTTTAATCACATAGCATATCGAGAACACTTTTTTATCTCATCCAATCCATTCTCCATTTCATACTATACATTAAAATACTATTATTGATAGCATCATCAATTTTATTTTAATTTTTGAGAAAAAAATAAGAAAAAAATCTCTCAATCTTTAATATTTCGTAACCATTAATCACAATTTTTACAAGATCATACTTTTATGTCTACTAGACTACTATTCTATATATCAATATCGTAATCTATTAAGTCAAAATCAAATAAACTTGAAAGTCATTTCACAACTCACAATATTTCTTTAACCCCTACCCTAATCATACTAACAAAGCATAATATCATCACAAAAAGCCGTATCATGTCGCATCATCTTTTATTTAACAATAAAATTTTCCAATAAACAATAAAAAAATACATAGACTCCAATTGCAATCGAGAATATTCATTCAATTCTCTTTTAGATTCACATATATTGTCACTTCATTACAAGTGTATTTAAAACTTCAAAATAGTTGATATCCATAGCCCTTCTCTTGGAACACAACTTGTTTTTTCTAATTTAACAAATTAAATCAAACTAAACCATTCTTTAATTATTTTAAGCATTGCCATTAAATCTTGTAAAAATTATATAGCCTTTATGATTGACTTCCTTAATAAAAATCAAATTGATTCTGATATTAAGATATACCATATTTTATTTTATATTCAATAAATTTCAATTTTAAAATATGTTTCATCAATTTAATTCTTTTAAAATTAAATTTTAAATATCTTCTTAGATCTTTTAATACATAGGACAAAATCTTTTCCTTAATGCATTTGATATTGTTTTTATTCAAAACAACATTAACTTTTGGTCCTAAGCTAAGTTGAGATAAAACGAAAAGGCTAAACTAATTATGCAACAATGACTGTAAAATTTCTTCAATCAAGATGACATGAATAAAAATTATGTGCAAGTTAGAGTGAAAATGTTTGACTTCATTCAAACCAAACAATAATAAGCATATCATAAACAAAATCATCTTTTTGTTTCAATACATTTCCTACATTTGTCAAGAAGTTGCATTCGCTCAACAAATATTTCATAAAAGATTTCTCAACCGGTGTTATTATATCTAATATTTGTTCAGGCAAAATAATCAACAGTGAAATAGCATTAAAAGAACATACCTCCTCAAAGCCTTTGCTGAGCAAAAAGCTAGAAGCCTTCTCACATCTGATTCCCCCAGTGCAGTACATTGCTATACGAGGCAGCCTTGGAGGCTCCTGAAGTTTAGCATCCTCACAGTCCGGCTGGCTGTTAGATTTGTCTAACTGAAATGTGTTATCTGCCCAGGATGGAAATTCTCGGAATGATGCTGTGCATGGATCAACCGCTCCTTTGAACTTACCTATACGAGTCTCATACATGTTGCGCACATCAATCAACACCTAGACAAGAGTCCAAACCAAGTTTAGACTCCCAACCTAAGAAGCAACATCCAAAACCAAACAAGTAGAACATGAATTAAGATGTGGCTCTAAATTTCCAGCAAGAGATATTACAACTTTCAATCAGCATAAATAATTACCAACTGATTTATGAAGTTTATGATGCAAACATGATAAATAATTACCAAACAGACTTCAAAACAGTTCATGAATAAGAAGATCACATTACTGGTACAGAAACGTAGAACAAAAATGTGGGAAAATTCACAGAAGCAACTTTATGCAGTCTGTAGTAAGTCACTCACAGTATCCTGATCACAAATTAAAGCATTCCAATCCCTTGGATGAACGTACTTTCCAACTCTTTTGGTGGGTATCACGCTGGGATCTCCAAAAGTTACAATCTGCCAAAAAAACAAAATTCCAAGGGACTGTTTTGATGCCTTCAACAAATGTACTTAAACACCAACTTATCACACTGAGAAATGGCACACTGAGAAATGGGGGCAAGTGCATTCAAACAAGGAAAAGCTACCTCTTTCTTCAACTTAACACGCACATGATCCCAGCGGAAAGGTGCATCTTCACCAGCACCCAATGGAGATTTGCTGGTATGACCATGATGAATGACCTCTTCCTCAGGAGTAACAGGAGATTCGACCATTCTGAGGCCACTTAACTGCTCATTCGACTGAATAAAATCAAGAACGTTCCCAACTGATTCCTGAGTTCCACAGATGCTCCCATTTATTCCTTCGGGAGCTAGAATGATACCACCTGAAACATGCTGAACAGAATCAGCTATGTAAATATCTATATACGGAAGCATAAAATAGGAATGAAAAAAATTTCCAAAGTTAAATATATTAACAACCTTTTTCATAGTTTTTTACCGCAAAAATGGAAATAATACTAGGATACAAGCCTAACATTTGATGGTTATACTACCAGCTCATATTCTCAGTACAGCCATTTAAATTAAATGCTAGAGGCAACAAAAAAATCTACTAGGGGTCAAAACAGAAGCCACAAAAAAATTACCAGGCTAAATAATGTAGTGAGTCATACTGTACTAACTCCACTCAAAATTCAATGATTTTTCCAAAATAGACTCAGAAATATATTTAAATTAAAATAAATTAAAAAGAACAACTCGAGCAGCCTTAATATTAAGCATGTCTATCCTGAAATCAATCCAGTTTGAGCCAAGTCATCTAGAAATCAAGTCAACTCGACCCACGAGGTAGACTCCAAGCATTCGATCCAAGCTAGGCCTAGCTCAAAATTGAATGATAACAACCCATGTCAAAAATGTTTACGTCACTTATGGCAAGTGGAATACAATTAAGGTGAAAGTTGACCTAACAACTTGAAAATCACTACCAACAAAACCCATTTGTGATCCGATGACTTACATGTAGCCTTCCAAATCATATATTAAGTAGAACCAACAAAATCACTGACATGCAACTCCTCGCCACATATATTAACCAAACCTGAACTCATTGTAGCCTGGTGTAATAAAAAGACATTCCCTGTTTTACCAAAGTGCAAATAAATTTCTATTATCTAGCCATGTAACCCATTTATTTCCAAGACTGGCCAAGGTGAAGCATTAGTGGTCAAGAGCTAAAGGCATTAAGATCTCAACATAAGTATGTAAGGCATTGCTTAACTAGAGAGACATAACCTACCAAACAACCCAAATTAGCATTCCTAACAAGTACACCTCAAATTGAATTTTATAATTTTGATGCACTCAAATATGAAGAGGAAAATAGCAAAAGAACAATTGTTTTATGAAAACAATTTGTAATTTTGCATTGCAAAAAAGATACACTAAATGTTATTATACTAAGAAAAAAATTACATATGGAATAAAGAAAAAGGAGAAGAGCCTAAATTCATATAGATCATCATTGTACAAAAAGATAATTTAGATAATGGTAGGTTGCAAAAACCAACAAGCTAAAATCAAAGGTATTGCTAGCCCATGAGCCCAAGTTGGAAGTGGCTACTAATAAATCATCCAATATTTGTATAGGTTTTACTAGATAGATAATCAAAAAGAAGTTTCAAAACACTCGAGAATACTTAAAGATTATAGAGAAATTATCAAAACTTGCTTGAAGATTATGCATGAACCTTTAGAAGCAAGGATGGAAAGCACAAGATGAAAGATCAATTTTGGGGGGATACATTGCGTGATTAGCTTTTGTGTAACATTGATCTAACCTTGGTTAATTGCATATAATTTTCATTTGTGTTTTTGAAACTTTAAAAAGAAAGTTTCAATATATTTTTCAAAATCATATGGATCACTCACTTAGAGACTTAAATTAGATTAGTCACACAATCAAAATGTTAAAACTTGATTAGGAATCCTTAACGAATGGACCCATCGAATCGTCCGTCAATATTTTACTCAAGTCTGATGATCAATACACTTATAAAAGTGAAGAATCCAACTGCTAGAAGAATCAATTGATTTGTTTGTAAGTTTATCATATCATCCGATATCCAATTTGATGACTATCTAATAAGAACTAAGTTGTTCGATACTATAGTCTAATTAATTAGGTTTAAATAGTAAAAAAAAAAATTTTTGGTGCCGTCACTTGACCATTGGATCATCCAATGACCCATCTAATGTTCATATGATCTGCAGTTCGATGCTTTATCGAACTACTAGATCATTTAACATAAAAATGAAAAATGAACTTATCTTTCACTTGCCTATTGAACAATCCAATTATTAGTCCAAAAAGTTTACAAGAAAATCAAGGTCTCTATCAGAAGCTCATCAAACCATCTGATTGACTTACGAAAATCAATGAATATCGAATTGTCCAATCTAATGAACAAATCATCCAATGGATAATAACGGCTATAAAATATAAATGTTTCTGAATATTTGAGCAGTTTTAACCAATATAAACATTACCTAGAACGTCGAGATGACCAAAGAAGATCAAGGGACACATTGCCTTAACATTAAGCAACTTTAAGAGAGTCTTAATGACTTAGAAGCTCTATAAACAGTACCATCCTGCCTTAAAGCACAACACTAATGCTTCACTTGATGTTCTAAATTTCTGAATTGTTGAGTACATGATGTTAAAATAGAGGCTCTCTGAAGCTTTTGAGATCAATTGCATATATCTTTAGGTTCAATTCTGGGAGGTTTTTATTACTGCACTACATGCACTTAAGCCAAATAATGTCAATTACTAGTAAAATCTGTCATTGTGAGAGTTTTTGTAAACTTTATTTGTTTTTATAATTGCATAAATGCATACTCTGGGTTTTAGAGTATGGAGGTGAGATATAGCCTCCTTCGAGGTTTTGTGTGGAGAGGTGTCCACTCCGGAGCCTTGTGTGGAGCAGCAAAAGTTTAGTCCTAGCCACAAGAAAAAAGACCAGATGCAAGTGGTTTCTCCAACAATTGTGTCAAAGGAGAGGAAGATAGAAAGTAGGCCCAAGTCCAATTAGATCTGAGGTAGATGCGAGTTCATTTATGTAAGAACAAAATCACCTCAAATTTGGGGTGTTACTTTTCTTGTTGAGTTGTTCATTAAATTCTATGCTTACTTTCTTGCTATACATTGAATCTTGAACTTCATTCCATTGTGAATTTGAGTTTGCTTTTAATGTGTGATTTTTAAAAATCAGCACTCAATTCACGACCCCACATCCCCTCCCTTTAAGTGTGCTGTGAGCCAACAGGTACTTTTTCAAGACCAAAGTAACGGGGGTTCGAATGTAAGGACTGTGAGATTAACCAAGTAACTAAAGTAGGGCTTGATTTGTACATCTCTTTCATGTTTTTAGTAAGGTAGAAGTGCTTTTCAAATTTGAGTTCATCTGCAGTGATCAATGACCTAACTTGGGATTCTTGGGTAGTTATGAATTTTTTTTTTTTTTTTTTTTTGAACTAATAGTTGAGGCACCCAGTTTAGCTAGCCATTTGCAAATAGCTATTTCAACATATAATTTTGAAGAAGAAAACCCAGATAACAAATTAACTAGAAATTAAACATTCAAGGAGGAAACAATCTAGGGACAGCTTATAAATTCTCCAACTAAAAACAATAAAATTGTTTTCAATTTTCGAAATGATCGATAATAATAAAAGATACAATCATTTTTTCTAGATTAGGATGTAAGTTTCACTCTTAAACAAAAAAAGGCCAACATAATGGCATTTGTGTTTATAATAGAAAATTGAACGAATAAGCAATCTCAAACTAATAGTCATGCCATTTCCTACCAAAGAAAAAAAGACCATCAAGCAGTACAACCTTGTTCGCAAAAAAAGCTTCCAAAGAAATCATTACTTGATATGGTTACAAAATTAATTAATTCAATATTTGGATATTAAAGTTTTTCTACAGGAAATGTGAAGTGCATTACTGATCATTATCAAGCATTAAATCATATTTCCAACATTGCAGTCAAGTGATAGCACAAACAGAGAAGTCGTCCAACATAGGCTCACAATTATGTTAACTTCAGGTATTATAATAAATATAATGATAAAAAACCTAGATGTGCAGTAATGATTATAAACCATTTGATCAATTGCCTGACGGTAAAAAAAATGCCTAAATTCATCAAACTTTGGAACTATCACAGCCATAAATGCTAACACCCATTTGCTGTTATCACCGATTATGTTCATATTTGTACTCACGTCACTTAGACACATTCACAATGGAATACTGTGTTTAGTCAATAATACTTATCCAACAATTTTCAAAAGACAAGTAAAATTTTACAGCATTACAGCAACAGAAAACAAGCCAAGCAGTCTTGCTCAAGAGAGGAAGCCTAAAGATCCAAAAAAATATTCAAATGATTTCATTGTTAAAAATTTAAACTTGACTATTAAGAATTTGACTTCTAACAAAATAAGTCGTGACAAAGAATATATAACTAACAAACATTGATAGGATATTTAAGAAAAAATTTGGGAAGATCAATCAAAATAACAAATTAGATATTTCAGAGATGTTAATTCTGAATCAATTAGAAATTTCTAGAATATGCATATTTAATGAATACTACATAAATCAGAAATATTTAAATACTAGAGAATGCCTAATATACTACAGGAAATTTCAAGTTTTAATTATGAATGTATTTTTTTTTTTTAATTTGTGATGTAATCAGCCTTATAATATATGAACGTCAATAATCAACTTTAGTTTTCTTTTTTTTTTCTACTTGTTCTTGTGAACAGATCTCCTATCAACACTTCTAACAAAGTAGAATCAGAGCCTTCATCTCAGATCCTGATTTAAGATGACAACTTAAGTATTTAACATTTCCTATTTAACATCTCCTTTCAAAACCCACAACTTACCAAGATGAATTACGATTGTTGGTTGCCACAAATGAAAGCCATTCTTGGATCTCATACCGAGAAAGGTTATGATAAGGCCATTGACTAGAGTGCTCTCACAATAGCTGAAATAGAAGCATTGTAGAGAGAAAAGAAGAGAGATTGGAGTGCTCTATCATCCATCAAGGATTGGATGATGACTTATTCAAGAAGATGGACAACAAAATGAATGTCAAGAATGCATGGGATGCTCTTTGAAACTCCATGATAGAAGTTGATAAAGTGAAGAAGATAAGACTTCAAACTCTTTTAGTTGAATTTTAAGTCACTTTTGATGAAGAAGAGTGAGTCCATAGTGGAGTACTTTCCCAAGCACTAGTGGTGGTGAATCAAATGAATTAGCTTGAAGACGTAATGGAAGATGTACGAGTAGTTGAGAAGGTTTTATGCTCCATCACTTCAAAGTTCAACAATGTGGTGGTGGCAATTGAGGAGTCTACGGGTTTACAATCCATGACTAATGGAAGTAGAAGGGGTCACTATTGGCATATTAAAAGATATTGACATTGCCAACAAGATTAAGTGAAGCAGGTCTTAAAAACGAAACTATCCTTAAATCAAGAAAGCACTTCAGAAAGAGCAGAAGGGGCCAAGGTAGCAAGAGAGGCCAGGGTTGACGACAAGGCCATGGAAATTGCCACGATAGAGGCAAGCAACATTCAACTCGAATGAGAGGAAAAAAGGATTTATCTAGAGGTAACAGAAGAGACAGAAAATTAAAAGAAAAGTGACAAAAACTAAGTTGAGTGCTATTCATGTGGCAAGTATAGACACTATTCTTATGTGTCAAACCAAAGATAATGATAAAGAGACAAAACTTCTCATGACCAAGAAAAATGAACATGAAAAACTTATGCTCTCCCAAAAAGAAGGCTCCTTACAAGAAAATGTTACATCGTATCTTGATAATAATACAATCAATCGCATAACGAGATAAAAACAAATGCATGGAGTTAAACATGAGAGTAACGGGCAAAGTTCAAGATTCTCCATAATGTCTACTACATACCCAAGATAAAGAGTAACATCCTAAGTATTAGGCAACTCTCAAAAGGCGGTTGCAAAGTTAAGATGGAAGACCATTACCTTTTGCTTCAAGAACGAGAAGAAAGACTTGTTGGTAAAGTGATCATGATGAAGAACCCTATTCAATGTCAAGACTGTTGATGTTATGTGCTTGAAATCTTGTATGAAAGATCCTTCATGGATTTGGCACATGAAATTTAGACATCTAAATTTTAAAAAGTTTAAAACTTTAAAAGAGAAAAACATGGTGAAAGTTATCCCAACAATTGATCAATCAATTATGTGAAGCATGTTTACTTGGGAAACATCCAAAGAGGACTTTTCCAAAAGTATCCAACTCAAGAAATACGAAGCCACTATAACTTGTTCATGCTGATGTATGCGATCCCATTAGTCTTAATCTCTTGGTAAAAGCTCATATTTCATCCTCTTCATCAATGAATATTTAAGCAAGACGAGCATATTTTTTGAAGAACAAATGTGAAGCATTTGAAGCTCTTAAGAAGTTCAAAACTTTTGTAAAAAAAGAGTGGCTACTAAATCAAAACTTTATGGACTAATAGAAGTCGAGTTCTCCTTGAATGAGTTTAGAGCATTTTGTGAGACACATGGGATTTAATGTCCAATGATAGTCTCAAAAATGCCACATCAAAATAGGATTGTAGAGAGAAAGAATAGGATGATTCTTGCATATGCTGTTTATCCCTCTAATCAATCACCCACAAAGAGTTTGGAGAAAAAGTCTCCCCAAGAAGCATGGAGCCAATGGAAATCGAGTGTAAAGCACGTGAGAGTATTCGAGTTCATTGCTTATATCCATGTTCTGAAAAAAGAGACGACAAAGATTGATAATAAGAGTAAGAAAATAATGTTTATTGGCTATTCCAAAGATTCAAAAGGTATCGATTCTTCGATCCCAACACTAAAAAATGGTGATCAATGAAGATATAATTTGAGAAAGGTGTATCATATGATTGGAACACCCAAGAAGAAGAGATATCTTATTTTCTTCAATATTTAAAAGAAAAAAAGAACGAGCAAGAAATCAAAAACAAGAACACAACCTTCACCACACCAAGTTCCTCCTCACCAAGCTCAAGTGAACAATCTCCAAGATTTTGGAACCAAAAGAACATATGACAAGAACTTGCTTTACTTGTTTACAAGTGATGAGCTATTGATCTTTAAGAAAGCCATAAAAAAGAAGAAATGAGTGCCATCGAGGAAGGTATTCATTCAATTGAGAAGAATGACATTTGGGAGGGCGCTACACTTCCAAGTAATTATCAAATAATTGGTGACAAATGGGTGCATAAAGTAAAAAAGAATGCTAAAAGAGAAGGGAAAAGGTATAAAATGAAAGTGGTAGCCAAAGGGTATAAACAGAATCATAGTGTGGATTATGAACAAGAGTTTGCTCCTATGCTAGCTTGGAGATGATATGGCTATTGATCGCCCTTACAACCCAAAACCAGTAGCAATCCACTAGATATATGTAAAATCTATATTTTTAAATGATTCTATTAAAGAAGTGTATATGGAGTAGCTAGAAAGATTATTGGTGAAAAATCACAAAGATAAGTTGCTAAGGCTAAAAAAACATTATATGGACTTAAGCAAGTGCTAAGGACATGGTACAATCATCTTAACAAATATTTCAAGAAAATGATTTTTTTTTGTACATTCATAAATATGCACTTTATGCAAGGAAGAAAATAGAAGATTTATCATTCATTTGCATGTACGCGGATGACCGCATTCTCACAAGGAACAATCCATAACTATATAAAAGATTTAAAAAGATAATGACTCATGAGTTTGAAATGAGCGACGAAAATCTCATGTCTTTATTATTTAGGCATTGAAGTCAAACGACTAAGTGATGAGATCTTTATCTCTCAAGAAGTATATGCAAGAGATTATAAAGAAGTCCAAGATGAAGGATTATAATTTTGTTCATCCCAATTGAATGTCTAGTAAAACTCTCCAAGGGAGATGTAGCAAGAAAGATAGACCATACCATATTTCGAACTTTTATGGGTAAATTGAGATACTTAACATATACGAGGTTTGATATACAATCTTTACTAGCATCATGAGCCGATTTATCGAGAATCCAATAAACATATGAAGGCACAAAGAAAATACTTTGATATTTAAAAGACATTGATTATAGAATTTTCTACTCATCTTTAGGAAAACTGAATTTGAAAATGTATTGTGATAATGATTATGCCAGAGATATTGATAATAAAAAGTGCTGCTGTGCTTACATTTTTTTTAGAAATAATGTAATTTCGTGGAGTTCTAAGAAGCAACCCATAGTGGCACTTTTGACATGTGAATTAGCATATATAGCTATCAAAATTAATGTGTGTCACACAATATAGCTAAGGATTTTTCTTCAAGAAACTCTATTTTGAGAAAGAGATCATTGAAATAATGGACAAGTCAAGCAAGAACCCAATGTTTCATAATCAAACCAAGCATACTGATGCCAAGTTCCATTTCATTTAGAATTGGATTGCAAATAAGGAGACTAAACTTGGGTATATGAAGACCATTGATAAAGTTGCTAATTTTTTATTAAGGCCCTTAAATGCGATAAACTAACAATTAAAGAAGACTATCAAAGATGTCAAAAAATAAAATTTAAGGAAGAATGTTGAAAATATAAGCTAGACTATTAAAGATTTAACTCTCAAGAAAACAAGTCATGACAAAAAATATGAAATTAACCTAAAAATGTTGTCAACAAAAATTGATGGGATATTTAAGAAAAAAAATTAGAAAATCAATCCAAATGGTAAATTGGTTATTCAGCTTCCCAAAGTGCTAATTCTAATTAATTAGAAATATATAAAATATACAGATTTAATAAAAGTTGTACAAATCTAAGATATTTAAATAATAAAGACTACCTAATATATTAAAGAAAACTTCATGCATTAATTATGTGTCTTTTTAAATTTGTTTTAGGCCCATAATGATGCGCCCAGCGTTCTAGTATGTGAGCATCAAAAATCAACAAAGTTTTCATACTTTTTCTTTCTGTGTTATTTGTTATGAATATATTTCCCACCAATGCTTCCAACATTCATGAATCAGGCTGTAAGAAAAAAAATATTAAAAACGTGTATTTTTAATAGTGATTATCTACGATAAACTTCATAACAAACAATCTACAAACTCTACAAAAATTTACAGCAAAAAAAATAGATCTTCTTACACTTCATCCGTGCTAACAAGAAAGGGCTTTTTATCTCCTTACCATCTCTTGGCAGAGATCTTTGAGAGGCTTGCGCATTGCCTTGAAGTTCGGAAAATCGGCAAATTTATAGAACGAGATGACCACCAAAGGCGGAGCAAAGAAATCCACATCCATTCCGTCACCTGGTATGACCATCGCCGAGCTCACACCAGCGAATGCTTTAGGCTGCTGCAGAGATGTTGACGCAGTCGTTCGAGGGCCTTTACTATCGAGTGTAGAAGCTCCCTTACAGCATGAAATGTAAGCGGTAAAGGATTTATCAGCCATGTAGCGAAGGCTTGTGCTTGTTCTATAGCTAGGGTTCTTGAAGCAAACGGGGACGGTAGGCCACCTCAGCGCCGTCACCGCCGCGAAGCAGATTGATTCCATTAGGTTTCGTTAAAAGCGAAGTCGCCGGTCATTTTGGGATCGTCACGGTTTAGCTGATGGTTTCGTTCTAGTATTTTGGGCCATACGATGACGTATTGATATGGTCTGTCGATGACGTGGCAAGTCATGACCGTTGATCCATATCCAACCTCTTTAATTCCATTATAAATTTCATATTTTTTTAACATTTATCTAATTCGTGATAATAATAATACAACATCATCTTTATTCATCACTTTACCACTTCATAATAATAATGAAGTTCGACTCATCAAGGTTAATTGAGAAATAGATTTGATATCATGTGACATCTCAATTTTATTATGTATCTTTTGTAGTTGTCATATGTTGACTTAAGCAAATTTTATTTTATATAAAGAATTATTTTTGATTGTTCACATTCTTAAAGATATTTCAATATCTTGGTAATAAGGATCTCATTCATAAAATAAAATCTAATCTTTCATAACTTATATAGAATAATTCATTCTTATACTCCTAAAAGTTTGTTTAAAAAATACAAACTCTTAATCATGTGTTTTTAGTCCTCACCATCATTAGTATTAATATCAAATCACTCATTAAGCTCATAATAATATTTGTGTTATATCATTTTCAGTCATCTAACCATAGCGAAATAGAGTATACCTGTTAGAGATAATGTCATCAGAAAAACATAAATATCATTATATATCATGTTATAATCATAAGATTATAACCAAACCATAATTCATATTATTTTACTTTTTTCTCATTAATATTTTTTCAAATATACTTTTGTTTGCATAACAATTAAATATATTATAATATAAATATTGCAATCTAATATCATACTAATGTAAAACTAATTACATATTATTTTTTATCATAATACTTGTATGTATGTATCAAATGACACCACGTATTCACACTCATATAGTTGTAGTGCTCATAACTATATAAAGTATGACTTACATTACAATTATATTAGTTTATTATAATTTTTTAAAAGTAAGATAAATATTTAAATAATTATTAATTAAAATTTAAAAATAATTATCATGTAAATTAATTATTTAGTGGATTTTAAGTTCTATAAAGAGAAAATTTATAATCAATACAAAAATGAAATAAATTTATCAATTAAATTTTTATTAAGCATTATCAAATTTAGTGATTTAATTAAATTTTAGTAAAAATGTTACATCACCCAAAAAGGGGTTACGACATCTATGAAAAAGGATGTAAACTTAAAAAATTAGAGCACAAATTATTAGAGATTTAATAACACTAAGTTAGTGAAAATAAAATATGCATAAGTTAAAAAATAAAAGAATGAAATACTAACAAGATTTTAATAATAATTTAAACTATAGAACTTCTATGCATTAAAAATTAAAATAAATAATAATATATATCTACAAATTTTGAAAATAAATAATAATCTTTAGTCACTCATTCTAATACTTTTTTTATTCAAAGAAAAAAGGCATTTGAGAAGTACTAATTGAAAGTGTCTTTTAAGAACAAAATAACATAACCTAATTAGCTAACACAATACTCTTTAGGATGGCTGACAATGTTAAAAATAATCTCCCTCTAACTTTTCTTAAAGTCTCATATTCTGCATCTTCATTATCTAAAAGTGTTAAGTCACAAAATAAATTGAGTAATTAACACTGATTAGTAGACAAAAATAAAAAAATAAAATATATATATATATATATATATATATATATATATATATATATATATATATATATATATATATATATATATATATATATATATATATATATATATATATATATAATATTACATCTTTAGGATAATGGAACATATTATCACATCATAGCATGAAAAAAATGAAATGCAAAGCACACTAGTCATGTAGATAGACACAATGATGAAATGCTTTCACTAAGTTAAGCCCCCTTTCCTTTTCCCATTTTAATTTCTCTACTATCCTATGTTTGTTTCATTTAAGTTTAATTATAGAACAAAAACTAAGAATAGTCTTAAGGCTTTTGGGCTCCAACTCTAAAACATGCTCTTGAACAAAATATGATTATAAATGGTTCCTTGGGCTCTTCGAAATGTGCTCTAAAATGAGATACACCAAATTGAAAACTATGATATTTGTTATACTTTGAAAAGATAGCCTTATCTTTAACCAAACCTTGATTCTCTACTTTTCCTTTCCTTTTTTCATTCTTTTTTAATATTTTTTTATAACAAAATCATTTAATCTATAGTAACATGGTAATTCATTTGCTTGTGATTTTTACAAGATGACTATAACTTATCGAGATTTTGTTATATATAATATATTATAATTTATGAGATTTATGTTTGTACTTCTAAGTATTTTAATAAAAAGCTAATTTTTTAAAATATTATACTTATTAATTAAAATATTATTATATTAAGTTTATTTTGAGAATTATGCCATGAATCTAAATGAAGTAAAAAAATTATTTGAGCATACAATTCGAAATAACTCAACACAAGGAATTTAATAATAATGAGTTAAGAATTTTTAGATACCTAAATAATTAGTTATAATTTTTTTTAAAAAATATGACATTAATGTTATTTCTCAAATCACTAGGGGCATTTTTGGTAATTACATATATTAAATGTTATTATCTCTAATAAGATAAGAGAATGTTATTAAGGAAGCAATGTGAGATGGTATGCAAGAAAAGGATAGAGAGGGTTACCTCACTTAAGAAGCTAAGGTAGAAGGGAGAGAGAGAGAGCGAAGGATGAGTGAGGTTCTTTATTAATGAAAGAAAAGCAAGGAAGGGGAGGAAAGATGGTAGAGAAATATTACAATTCATTATAATAACTCAGAGAAAGAGATACAAATAAAAAAAGAGAAGAAAAAGAGCTATTAGAGAGTTGATTCAATAAGAAAACAAAGAAAATCTAATTGAGACAGATAAGAAGAATTTAAGATTTTTTTTTTATCGATTCTTTGATTTTGTATTAGTTTTGGATAAAGTTTTAGTTATTATAAGTGAAATTTTAAGACTTAGAATTGGTTTGAAATTGAGTTGATTACAATGAGTTTGTTTTCATCTGGATAGGATCATACCACACGATAAGTAGGAGTTGGTTTAAGAACATAGGTGTAATAACAATTAGTCTTATCTAGATCAAGATAAAAAAAACTTAGAATCAAATAAACAAGATGGTGGTCAGGTATGGTTGAATTTGATAAATTCAATATCTTAAAATATATTGTTTATACATAAATATATTAAAAAAATAATAAAATTTTTAAAAATTTGTAATAATCTTAAACATTACAAAAAAATTATTTAAGTATATCAATAGAAAGGGTTTTATGAGATAAGTTTAATAGTTGTTTATAATTTTTTGAGACATAAAAAATTAATTATGAATTTTTAAAAATTTTGGATTTAATTGTAAATTACAAACTATGCTTATGATATATTTGAAATTTCATAAATTTTGGCTAAAATTTAACATACTCTACATATAGTAGATATGCAAATATAGAAATATCGATTATGTTAGAGTAAATTTGTAATTTTAAAATTTCTAATGTATAAGATTTATGTTGGGTGGAGAATAGATTTGTAATTAATGTAAAGAAAATTTATGCAAAAATTGTATCGTGTATAAATATGTGTACAACACATGCTTAAGTTAAATTTCAACTTTTTAAAAGAATGAAAAACTTAATAATAATATAAATAAAAAAATAAAATATGCAACACATATGTTTTGCTTTAACAAAATCTCATCAAAATTTTAGAATGACAATGGCTACTTACCTCTATAAAGACCTCATGTATGAGCTTTCTGCTTAGGGTTTTGAGCTCGTGTGCATTTGGCTAGTTAAAAAGATGAGTAAGGTGTTAAGCATCATTATCATATCCTTGAGAAACATTAGGAAGAAGACATTGAGCATGATAAGGAGTGAACATTGTATGTCATCACAAAAAGCATCTTTGAGATCAAGAATTCTTGTCATCATGTCCTTTATAAAGAGTTTATTTTGAGAAGTGCTCCAAGTTGTAAATTCAACAACATTGACAATTATGATCACTATTTTATGGATTTAATTTTTGTAATTATGGCATGAGCTTGTCTTCGAGTTGTTGTGATAAAAGGAGAAGAATGAGGCTTAGTTTTATGAAAAAAATAAAAGAAAAGGAAAGCAAGAGTTCTAAAGATGCTTTTCTAGAAAACTCAAAGAGAAGACATTAGAACAAAGAGAGAGAGAGATAGAAGGGTTCAAGTTCATACTAAATTAGGTTTAACTATGGGGTTGGGTCAAAAGCATGAGGGTGTGCATATAGGGTTGTAAGTGCTAGTACGATGTTTGGTTTATTTAACCGTCAATTGATCTATTTAAATGTTGAACTAATCAATCTATGTAGTTTATGCAAAGGAAAGAGAAAATAATGAGTTTAATAATTAAATAAATAAGATAAAATAAAAATAAATAAAAATTATATAAATAAAGAAAAAATAAATTAAAATATAGGGAAATAAAATAAAAATAAGTAAAATATAATAATAAATATATGCAGTTTTTTAGAAAATTAAGGAGGATGAGAAGTTATAAGAGATATTTTATACTCATATTAAGATAAATAAATATAATAACTTTGATATAGTATAACAATATAATTTCTTTATTTTTACAACATTTTATCATATTGAATTTTATTTTAATATGCTAATAATGTTATGATTTTCTTTACATGACTTACTTGTTATATGGTTTTACTTATTTTATGACTTATTTGTCACTTATTACATGGCTCTACTTATTATATGATTTTACTTGTTTCATTATTTTACATGTTGTCTTATTTTATTTATTAAATGATAACATAATAATAATTAAAATAGAATATAAGATATATTAATTTTGAAAATGATATTTAGATTAATATAATAGAATAATTAGAATATGTAAAATTTGAAAAAAAATTATATAAACATTATCCTCAATACTAGGCCCAACGATAGACTATATGGCCTCAATCTCTATACCATATATACTTTGTGTATGTGTTCCATGACTTTGTGATATATATGTGATGATACTATGCCTAACAATAGACCATGGGGTATCGATCTTTAGACAATATCTTCTTGGGTGTTAGACCCAACGATGAATCATTAGGTATATGTTTTTAGGTCATACCCATTTGCCATTTTATACAGTTTTATTATATGGATGCTAATATAAAATTATTGATAGATATAATTATGATTTAGATTTAAAAAAGATAATGATTCAAAAGAAATTAAGCCTAATAATAAAATAAAATATTAAAAATTAGAAATAAAAGGAAATTCAAATTTACATTACATATGATTTCCTTATATTATGTGCTTAGCGTATGATATGGAAACTAATATGGCTTATAATTAGGCTGACATTGGTCCATGTTTTTATCATATGTATTTATATTTAGTTATCATATTTGATTTTTTTGTCAAGTAATATAAAGCTCATATAGTGATACATCATAAATTATGCATATATTATACTAAGAGTTAAGGATTTTGATACCATAAGAGAGGACTATACTCTTAGGATGTTAGATTATTGAGGATTTATTGGAGTTCTTTTTTATGACATGATGATTTTAGCTTTTTATTTACTTCCATAGTTCTATATTATGATCTTTTATTATATTAATATTTAATTTTACTTTTGTAGTTCTAATTGGTTAGAATTTGGAAAAAAAACTTTACCTCACAATTGGGTCCCTACATAGGATTTTATGTCCTCATTTGATTTTTTATTTGTATTAATCTTTTGATTATATTGATTATTAAGAACATGATTAGGTGGGGTCTTAAAAAAGGAATCATATGTTTTATTATAGTATTATACTTTATTAATTAATTATATTATATAATAAACCCAACATGTTGCATAATTTTTTATAAGTTAGTAATGATAAGATATAAGAGTTTATCATACTACACAATATGTTTGATCATATAGTATGTTAATTAGGTAAAGGCTAAGGGATCAGATAATTCGATGTTGTTATCATTTGATGATGAACTTGATAATATCATATGATAAATTTATTATACTGTACGATTAGTTGGAGGTTCGAGAGAATGTTAGAACATAGTCTGATAAGACATTATATAGAGAGGGGTGTCAATTATAAGATATGATAGAGGCAAATTATATAATATAATATTAATATGATAAAAATGGAAAATAAATTGTATATATTATGATGTCCAAACTTAAAAAAATATTACATGTTCATATTATAAAAAATATTACATGTTCATATTATAAAAAATATGTAATTTATCATGTGCATATATTGTATTATATAGAATTAAAAAGAAAAAGAGATTATATAATGTAACTTTATTTTAAATTCAAGTAAATATGATAACTATAATATAAATATAATAATAAATTAATATGTAATATCTCTCTTAAATTATCGATTTCAAATGGTATAATTATTTTACTCTAATATATTCATGGTATAATTATCTTAGTCATTAATGGTTTATTGGTTTATGTTTATCTTTATGATATTATATTTGTTAAGTTATATAAAAAATCATGTGCTCATTTGAAACTTATCATATAAAATAAAATATGAGTGTGTATATAATGAAAAAGGAATAAGTTATTTTATTAAGCTATTACATGATTGATAAATTATGAAATAAAAAGTTATAGTTAAATTTACTTGAGATATTATCTTTATTATATGATATAATTCTACTAATACATGATACAAGGTGGCTAAGGTTATGAGGCCTTTGTTATTTGTGTCATGATCTCATTATATAATACTACTAGTATATATAGAATAGCCAAGGTTATGATACTACTATATTATGATTAATGTCATTAATACTCTGTGAATGATAGTCAGGGTTAAGATTATGTGGATGGATGTTAGCTTATCAATACATATAAGTATATGTTATATAAATCTAGATGTTGGTTATTAGATTTAGAGGATAATGATTAAAGAAAATTTGGGTCTTATAATATACAATACACGAAAAATTAAAATAAATTAAATAATATATAAGTGCATTTATATACCATGGTTGGTTTTAGTTTTGATTAGTATTTATAAACTTTTAATTATTATATTAGTATATTATTTCATGTTATATTTTATTATCATAATGATTTATTTGTTGATTTTTATAAAATATCATTAGTATCGTATATTAGACATCTAACATATACCAAGATGGGAGCTATGATGTCATGAATGAAGATCTTACCCATTAGTTGGTCCAGTTGGAGTATGGTTTAAGGTTTGCTTATGAGGTTTTGCTGATAATGACATCTTTTTTTTTATTGTAACATATTTATATCAATTTAGCACTTCAAAATTTCTATTAAGTATGGTATATTATTGTATGAATGTTATGATTGGATTTTTGTTTAATAGTTTTAATTATCAAGAGTTCTAAAACTAATATAGAGATGTGTTGTTATGGAATTTATTTTTCTAAACTCATCCATCGTCAAGTCCTTACCATTGGATTTGAGGCATCCTCAAGTTTTTATTATCAATTTATCTATGTTAGATTTATTATTTTAATCTATAATAAAAGTAGGTTCAATGGGATCTTAATAGTATGATATCAAAACTTTGGTTTAAGGATAAGAGGGATATTTTAGTGAGAACACTAACACAGTATATGTATACACACACACACACACGCACACACACACACACACATATATATATATATATATATATATTAGAGTTTAATTAAAAGTAATTATACAAAGAATTTTTAGGATATTATAGGATTGTGATACAATAAGGAAAATAGATAGAGCTAAATCTAAAAATATTCTCAAAGAAAAATAAAATAGAAATTGTTAAAATAGAAGACTATTATCTTTAGTAGTATGTTTTGTTCTAAAGAAAAGAAAGTTACTTTGATAATAATGGTTCTTAAAGGTGCAAAGCTTATGGTCAAGCATTATGTAGAAATTCCAATTCATAACAGATCTAATAAAGATATACCTTAGGAGGAATTCACAAAAGAATTTGAAAGATCATTTATTCCAACATAAATTAGAGCTAAAATGAAAGATGTGATAAACTGCTTGATGCAAGGTGGAATGACAAGTATAGCTTATGCATGCAAATTCACTTAGTAAGGTATGTACCAAATCTGGTCACTCTATTGGAGCGAAGGTGTTGTATGTTTTGTATTGTGGGATGAGAATAATGTAACTTTAATGTCAGTAAGAACTATAAATTATAATAATGTAATAAAAATAAGAAGAGAAGGAGAAAAGAGAAAATTTGAGCTTAAAAAATTTAAAGAAAAATTTTTAAGAAAAAGAGGTAGCTTTAGCAATTTTAATTTTGATAACTTCAACAAAATAAGGTTTATCATATTTCAGATCTCAAGAGAGACCTAGTAGCATTAAATTCAATTTTGAGTCAACTATCACTAGTAAATATAACAAATATAACAAATGGCATAAGAGTGTATATTATAATTCATAAGGACATTAAAATATTTTATTTGTATTAAGTTGGGACACTTTTTTAGAAATTATCATAATGTGTTAGAATTGAAAGCATCCATTACATCTATTAATAGTGATAAAGGTACTTTAGAAAGAGACAGATGAGCTAATTCTTCTATAGTATCAAGTGATATTAATAGAGATGATGTGATTGGTAGAAAAGGATAAGTTAGAGTTTACTCTATCATTTAACAGGAGACTCTTCAATCTACGTATGTTACTATAAATACACTTCATTTACATAGTTTATTTATTATTATTTCATTTGATTTTGGAGTATCAAATTAATTTATTCTCATATGTATCATGAGTAAATAAATTATTGAATTAAAAAAATTAAATGAATTATTATTTGTTAGAATGCTTGATGTAACTTATATTAGAGTAGAAAATTATATCAAGAAGTAGAAGTTAAGTGAAGAAATTTTATTTTATTTGTATATTCTACCAAAGGTAGTCGCTATTATAATAGTTATATATTAATTATATGGTCATCAAGTTTAAATAAATTATCATAAAAAGAGAATCAAGATTTAGATACTTAGGGAAGAGAATTTAATTTATTTTTGTAAAAGAAGAAAAATTATTATAATTTCAATGCTAAAGGAATAGAAGCTACTAAATAAGGGATATGATGATTTTTTGATCTGGATAGAAACATCTCTCAAATTTTAGAGATCCTTATAATTAATGAATATCTAGATAGTTTTTTAAAAGATTTATTAGGTATAAATTTGAAAAGAGAGATAGAATTTAAGATTCAATTAGTTTTAAGTGCTAAAGTTCATATAAAATAACCCAAGTTAAAATATAAATTCAAGAATTATTAGATAAAAAGTTTATGAAACCTAATGTATCATTATAAACAGCACTTCTTGAAGTGTTTTGTGCTAACGAAATCCCACAAGAGGGGGGGGGGGGGTGAATTGTGTATTTAAATTTTTATAATTTCCGAAATTAAATTTAAAAGACTTTAAGCAAAAGTAAAGAACATTGAACACACAATTTTTCAAGTGGTTCGACTCAAAACCGAGTCTACGTCCACCCCCAACCGGTGTTGGGAAAAATCCACTAAATTCTCCGATTACAAGTGAGGTTTTGCCTACGGTTCACCTCAAACCTACTTGGGATTTTTATTACGGCTAATCCCAAACCTACTTGAGTTTTTACCGGGCTCAACTCAAACCCGGGGCTTTAGCACAAACGCCGGGACGCCCTTTCCCCAAAACAAAAAATACGAAAAATTGGCAAACGATTTAAGAAAAAATAGGAGAAAAGAGGAGGCACACACAATCGTCGAATTAGAGAGATTGAGATTTAGAAATGATTGAAAAACCTCTAATTCCACTAGCTTTCTTGCCGCTTTGCTACTTGAGCTCGAATGCGCCGTTTTTGCTCCGATGCTTGTGTTTGAGATCTGAAAATCTTTTGAAAAAATTTAGCAAAGGTTAAACTTAAAAATACATCAATTTTCCCTATTTATAGAGCTCAACTTTGAGCTCTAAAAATACCCCCAACGGCTCCAAAAATCAATTAGCCGTTTGGGCACCGGACGGAAAGCAGCCACCGTCCGATCCAGGCCCAAAAACGAACGGCGCAGATTGATTTACGCAATTTACCGTTCGGGCTTAATCCCGACCGTTGGATCCGGGCGCGTAATCAAACGGCACGGATTAAATCTCACGGGATGAATCCTGTGCGTTGGATCCGGGCGGGCTTGATCTGAGCCATTGGATCCCGCGAAGGCTGAAACTGGGATTTTTAGTCCCACATTGCGTATCCGGAACTGTTGGAGCGCTATATAAGAAATCGACCCTGTTTACATTCCGAACCGCTTTGGGGTTGGTTCCCCCCTTCCTTGACCAGGATTTCACCACTTGGTTCGGGTTGACTTGGCCGTGCACTGTTTATTGACTGTTGACCTTCGCTGCAGTTTGACCTCGCCATGCTCCTCCTGGCGGGCTTTGGACGGGCTTGTCTTAGCCAGGCACTGTTGAATTGACCGTTGACCAGCGCTAGCCGAGCTCCTCTATGCGGGCTTTGGGCTGGCTTGTCTTAGCATTTTCGGGTCAACCAAATTTTTTATTTTTTAAATTAAATTTTTAATTTCTAAAAGACCTGGACGGGCTGTTTAGGGTATTTTTGACGAATTTTTTAGCCAAAAATTTGAATATAAGTATATAAAAATAATTTTATATTCTTATAGTATTATAAGTTAATTAAGTGGCTATGAAAAGAAATTCGTAAAAAACGATTCCAAAATAATATTAAAAAATCAAATACCCATGTCTATACATTTTGTCAAATATACTTGGCCCAAAAATCAAAATTCATTATTAAATAATTTTATAATATTTTTAAATGTTAATACTACTAGTGTGCCTCATAATCTCAAAGTTTGGACATATCAAATTCAAGGAAAATAAAAAGAAATTCAATTATAAAAAATCTTGCACATGTCTCAAAATTCCTTGAAGTATGCCATGACCTCAAGGCCTTTAGAGACCATTATTTTAGACATCTAAAATACATGACTTGATTTAATTAATTAGTAACAATTTTACTTAAAATCAAGCCCAAATAAAATATACACATTTATGCTTGACTCATCAAACACAAGGTGTAACACTTCTACTTTTTGTGGAAAAAAATGATAGCTTAACAATATGCATTAATTATAAAGAAATCAATTAGTTTGCTATTAGAAATAAATATTCTTTATCAAGAATTTATGATTACTTTGATCAACTTCAAGAAGTAATAGTATTTTCTAAGATTGATTTAATGTCAAGCTATCATTAAATCAGAAATAAGGAGGATTTTTTAAAATTAATTTTAGAACGAGTTATAGATACTATGAGTTTTTAGTGTTGCCATTAGAATTAGCAAATGCTAATACAATATTTATAGACTCGATGAACAAAGTAACAAATACTTGGATCAATTTGTTATTAGATTTATGAATGAAAGTCTAAAGAAGAGCTTGTTAATCATTTGCATATAATATTTCAAGTTTTGAGAGACAATTAAATATATTAAAAATTTTCAAATATGAGTTTTAATTACAAAGGTCATATTCATGAGTTGTGTTATTAGTGTTAAGGAATATCAATTGGCCATGGCCTATATCAGTATCAAAAGTAAATAGTTTCTTAGGAATGACAAGTTATTATAAGAAATTTATAAAAAGATATTTGTAAATAGGCTCTCTTTTGACAAAATTGATAAGAAAAAAGTAATTAAATTTGAACGAGATTCTAATTATGATAATATTTTTAAATACTTAAATATAATTAACTTTAACTCTAATTTTAACATCATTAAAAAATATAGAAGCGTAACAAGATTATAATGATGCATCTTTATAAGATTTGGGTTGCGCATTAATGTAGAATAAAAAATTTATTATATATGTATCTATATAGTTAAAAGTTCCATAAAAAGAACTATTATGTACATGACTTAAAGTTAATAACTATTATTTTAACTTTAAAATAATGGATACATTACTTGTATAAAATTAATTATAAAATTTTAATTGATCATCAAAGCCTAAAGTATATTTCTAATCAAAATAAACTAAATTTAAGATAACAAATTTTATTAGAACTTATTAAATATTATAACTTAAAAAATATTTATCACAAAAAAAACTTATATGATAATAGATGCTTTAAGGAAAAAAGTTAATATGAATAATGTGTTATATAAAATGTAGAAGAAATAATTAGTTTTTGAAATGATTAAATTATAGTTAGAATTAGCTATTCAAATAAATATAATAATGTTATTCTATTTATCAAAATAACCAAATTGATTGAAATCTATAAAAGAAAATCAAGCTAAAAATTTAGAATAACAAAAGTTGATTCAAAACGCCAAGGAAGAATGAAAATCTAAGTTTAAATTAAATCAGGATAAAGCATTGAGACTTCATTATATATTATGTATACCTTATCACCAATAATTTAAAGAGTTGTTACTAAACAAAGTATATAATTCAAATAATTTATTCATCCTAAAGAAAATAAAATATACCAAGAATTGAAATAGAGATATTGGTGGTCAGGATCTAAAAAATATCTCACGTTAGATCGAAAAGTACTTAATTTACTAGCAAGTTAAAAGAGAATAAAAAAATCAGGAGGATTTTTACAAGCCTTACCTATTCTTAAGTGGAAATAAGAGAAGATTGCTTTGGTCTTTGTGAAAAAATTATTTAAATTACTTGTAGGTCATGATTCAATAAAATAATTATGGATTAACTAAGTCAACTCATTTTTTTGTTGTCTTAATGACATACTTAACAGAAAGTTGAACTCATATTTATCTAAATCAAATTATAAAATTATATGAGATACCAAAAATAATTATTTTAAATAGAGATCTCATATTTATCTTATATGTTTAGAAAGGTATCTATCAAGTATTTGATATAAATTTAAAATTTAGTACACCTTCTTATCCAAAATAGATGGACAAATAAGGAGAATTATTAAAATTTTGAAAATTTTGTTGAGACTTTTTGTATTATATGTGGTAATAATTGAGAGAGTTACTTATCATTAATTAAATTTGCATAAAAATAATTAATAAATATTAAAAAATGACATTATATGAAGCTTTATATGGAAAGATGTGCTAACCACTTTTACATTGGAATAAAATGAAGAAAAAAGTTATATCAAGTCTTGTATTTGGAGAAGAGGCTACTAAAAAGAGAATTATTCGAAATAGATTGAATGCTCAAGAGACCTACAAAATTTTGGAAGGACAACACATATTCATCAAAGAAAGCCAACCTTAGTGTGTAAAAAGATTTGAAAGGCCAGAGAAATTAAAACAAAAGTTTATCAGTTCATTTCAAATTCTAAAAAAGGTTGGACAATTAGCATATAAGATAACATTACTTTATAACTATCACAAATTCATAACGTGTTTCATATAATATTTTTTATAAGATATATCTAGATTCTTTTTATATTACCAATTATGATGTTTAAGATATTGAAATTTAGTCAATCTAACATATCTAGAGTTTTAGTATAGATTTTAGATAGAAAAGAAAAAAATGTTATGAATAAAGTTATTTTTTATGATGAGAATTTTGTGCAAAGGAAATCTAAAAAGATAATTCATTTGAAATTAAAGTAGATATGATCAATAAATATCTAAAACTTGTCTAAATTTTATAACAAAATTTTTATAAAAGGAAAGTGATTTTTTTTAATTTTGTTCCTTCTTTCTCTTTAGCTCTCCTATCTTTTCTTCTCAACTTTCTCACTTGGCTCCAAATAGCATTATTAGAATTCTAGTTACAACTATTTATCTTAATATTTTTTTTCTTTTTTATTTTATAAATTCACATTAAATATTAACAAACTCTGGTTGAGATGAATAAATACCAACAATCATATTAGCGATCTCTTCGTATAATCATTTTCAAATTAATAATACTTGACAAAGTGACACATTTTACGAGATGTTGTCTAATAATTATTATTTTAATCCACTTCATCAAATAAAGAAAAATTTAAATCTTTTACTCAAATTACTATAGTTATGATCTCGAATACAAATAAAATATAATTAGAATGTCTTAAAATGAATTAAAAATTTAGGTTATTATAATTAAATATAATAATGTACAATAATCTATAAAGAAAAATACGATATCAATGCATATGTGATTATATGCATCTAGCTCATATAGATACATACATGTCATATAGTACTCAATATATATATATATATATATATAGTTTTATTTGTAATTTTTTGTTTTATTTTTCTCTTCACATATTCATTTCTCTAAGACTAGACAGTTTCTATGATGTATATCCTAATTTTTAAGAAATCTTATACCATATCTCATTATTATAAACCCTCTATCCTCTGACACTTTAAGGCCTTATATTTAAATGCCTATGAAGTGAGGTATTTCATCATTATCACTATTCTCACCTTCTAATGTCAACGTTATGTGTTAATGGGAATGAGACATATTAACATACCAGAGCTCTATCTTTGAGTGTCAATGACATCAAAATGTGATCCATCTCATCATCACTAGTCTAACCCCTTTTAATGCAAACATCTTATGCTCATAAGAAACGAGACACTTTGATAATCCAGAGCCCCATCTCTGTGTGTCTACAATCCCTAGAAGTGATTCTCCTTATCGCTAGTTGAGGTCTCTACATGACATGACCTTACCTTTGAGTTTGATGACACCATCAATGATTTACATCACATCTATGAGTTTGTTACCATATAAGGTCATAGAGTAACAATCTCTTTCTCATATTATACTTATCTCCTTACTCTTTTTTATTTTATTTTTTAACTTATCATATATTTTGATTTATAGTTTCTTATATTTTTGCATATGTCATACATTTGTACATGTATATATATATACACTGATAATCATTAAGTGATAAAATAAAATTAGAATATATGTAAGTAATATTATACCATATAAATATTCACATCATTATATATTTTATAATAATAATCAAAGATTTTTAACAATGTGTTTATATTATAGTTATTTAATTTTTTTATTTGATAATCATGAGAAATCTCTTTCATAATCTTTTCATTTTTTATTAGCTCTTCATATTTTTTGCACATTCATATTGCCCACTTGACTTCTTTTATATTTTTATCACTACATTATACAATATGATTGCTCTTATCGTATTATATAATCTAAGGTTTACATTGGTCAAACAATTGATCATATACACGATCTCCATTAAATATACCATGAACTGGCGATACTTGCTCAATCTCCCTTTCGTACTATTTTGATCAATTTGTCATACCAGTATAATTCATATAAATATTCAATCAAATAAGTGATTGAATAAGATGATCTCTTAATTATGCATTTGCATAACTTATTGTACTGTCTAATCTGAATATTATATTGATATAGTGCCTAGCCATCCATCATTTCACACTTAGGCCAAAAGCTCTTATGACCCCTATTATATAGATTACACCCGACAGTTGGAATCTTTGTATGATCAATGTAGTTGAAAATAGCAACAATCTTCGACTACCATAGGTTTCTAACCAAACTTGAAGGATTCCATTTATTTTCAATTCAAAAAAATAAAGTTAGCTTTACTAACAAAGGTTCAAGGGAGGTCTTACCTTAATATGTGATTTCCAAGAGAGGAAGAAAAAATCATTTGTTTTCCTCGAGATCTTCTTTTGCTTCTAGGTCTCTTTGATTTTCTTACTCGACTCTAAATAGTGTTGATCGTTTTGTGTGGCATAATGAGATTATCCTCTTATTTAAATAAGAAGATAAGCATTAACATATAAATACTATTTTATTCACAATTTCTTCTTTAACAATTTTTACAAAAATCATATGGTCTTTGAAAAATACAAATTGCACACCTATGAATTCATCGCATTAAAACTTTTGCAATTGTATGCTCCAATATGGAATATGCAATTGTATCAATCTATATTGACTTTATTATACATATTCAATAAAATATTTCTATTATATATTAAAAAATTTAAAAGATTTTTATCAAAATATATGTGTATGATAAAATAAAATATTTTATTATGTTACATAAATAAATTCAATTTTTATTATTTTGCTTCTCTAAAAAAATTAAATTTTTTCACGCACATGTTATATAAACCCATAGCACAACAATTTGCGCGGCTAATTATTGGAAAACGGTGCTGCCGCCTTAGTTTTGAATGTCGAACTATTAAACCTCGACGTCTGGCTCTGACGTGTCGTGGGCATTGAAGCTCCTCAAAACAACAAGTGGCAGAACCATGGCCTCTTTCTCCTTTTCGTTCATCTCTCTCTGCTTTCCCCACAAAACAGAGTACAACCCTCCGACGATCAAAACAGCCCCCAGTGTTCTGCAACAGTTCGAATTAAGAAGAAACTAAAAGAAGGGATTTTGGGTTTCGTTCACAGAGTCGATTCATTCTGTTCTTACCCTCCCAAATAGATATCCTTCGCGAGAACGAAGGATCCCATGATGGCAACTATGATCATTGTTAAAGGGCTGAAGGCAGAAGCAAAGACAGGACCCTTCTTCTCGATCACCAACCCTTGTAAATAGTAAGTAATGCTCGAATTCACTATACCCTGCATCAAGCTTAAATTAAGACAGAGCAAGACGGGTGAGACTTCAGAATAGGAGGAGGATGAGCTCATGGCACAGGCGGCAGCAAGCAGATTCATGTCCAAGCCAATGGCCCAACTTCCTTCCTTTCCACACTCCATGACGAGGGTTACCCCAATGCCTTGCAAAGTTCCCACGAAGCATATCAATGTGGTGAGGGAAAGCTGAGCACTATACACGTAGTGTTTTTTTTTTTTTTTTTGAATTCAAAAGGGGCATAAGCCTTACAAAAGATGATTTATAATGTGATCCTCACGGAGGATCAAACATGAAATCTAGTAGCATCAATTTGATGAGTGGCTTGGGATACGAGGTCCCACTGTCCCAAACAAAGTCGTTACGACAAGCCGCACGCGCCACCCAATCGGCAGGCTCATTCCTCTCCCTATATATATGCGTTATTGTGAGGGCGTCCAAGTCTCTAGCACTGTGTATGGTCTCAGAAAAAGGGCTAACCATAGGTGGGTTGGCAATAAGCTTCCGGACCGTCAACATTGTCGTCATAGAATCTGTCTGCAGCTCCACTACCCTAAACTGTGAAATGGTCTTCCGCATTAGCTGAAAAGCCTCCAATAGAGCCCGAACCTCCATAACCTCACTGGCCTGAGAAACAAACCTCCTGCCCATTACCAGAAGCGGCTTCCCCATATGGTCTCTCACTACCAAGCCAATACCGGCAGAATCTGCCCCACATGCAGCGTCGCAGTTCACTTTTATCCATCCAGTAGGAGGGGGAACCCATCTATGGGTTACAGACAGTTCGGCCGAACTGCACAGGTTCCCACAGGACATGGATGTATGAATGCTACTATGCTCAGCTACAGCAATTATCTCCATCTTCACGTTGCGCACTAGAGTATTGAGGTTACCAGCAGGGACATTATGCCTCCTCGCGTTCCTCCTGCCCTATATATAGTACATGGACGTGGCCAGAAATGCAGCGTGATCAGCCCCAGCCCCACGCCTCACCACCGGTGAACAGATAAAAAGCATTAGCCGCCGGATGAAGTCACAACCAGCAGCGTGCTCCTCCTCATCTCCGGCATCCACGTCCCGCTCCATCTTCAGTACAGCCACGGCGTCCCGTGCAGCCAAATCTTGCCAGAATTCCTGGGCTTGCGGGCAAACCCAGAAAACGTGCTGCGCGGTCTCCTCCACCGCACAGCCCCACACGCAACTCCGGTTCTCAGCCATGCCCCTCCGCATCAGCCATGTCGCCGTGGGAAGGTAGTCTCCCACCACACGCCAGAGAAATAAGCGCACCCGCGGAAAAGTTCTTAGCTTCCAGAGACCCCTCATCTGTTCTGAGTCCTGCTAGCTCGTCCGGCCGAGGCCGTCGACCTCTCTGCATTTCAGGGCTCGATAAATTCTGTCGTTGTCCACATCCTCCGCCTCCGTGTGCACCTGGACCAACTTATCACGATCAGAGAGACCAGCCCTAGGCAAATGAAGGATCCTATCAAGAAGTTGTGGACTGGCCCACGCCCATATGCTATTGACGTCCCATTCACCCTCAGCATTGATGCAATCCGCCACCCTCGCCGGCCACACCGACATCATATTAATTAACGTCGGCCAAATACAAATAGGGAGGAAACCAAGCCAGTTATCTACCTCGAATCTCGCCTCCTTCTCGTCACCAATTCTCCATACAAACTCCGCCGCCGCAGTCGGCATAGCCTCGAGCACGAGCTTGCCAGAATGGGAGACATTCCAAGGAATCCTTGAAGCCACATAGCTTCCCACGTACTTCCGCCTGAGGATGTCTACCCAGGGGCTTTCCTCGCGACACAGCACCCGTCTGCACTGCTTCATCATCAGGACGCATTGCCAAACGCGAAGGTCTCTTAGCCCCAAGCCGCCCGCATTCCTTGGTAGCATAACACAGCTCCATGGCGCATAATGGGTCATGTGAGTGTTGCTGCCACCATTCCACAGGAAACTCCTAATTCGCCTCTCCATCCAGTCAATGACACCCGCCGGCACAATACAGTGGCTGAGGACATAGCTGGGAATAGCGTTGAGAACTGAGGTGGCAAGTGAAACTCTGCCAGCGAGAGACAGGGGGCAGATCCGCCAGCTTGCAAATACATGCCTCCATCCTCTGAATTAGAAAATTGAAATCTGCCATCTTTAGTCGCTTTGCCGCGATGGGCACTCCGAGATAAAAGAGGGAACCCCCGTGCACAATGCCAAGTTTCTTAGCAACCTTCTTGACCTGCATCCTGCTGCTCCTTCTGCTAAAGCATACTCTGGAATTAGAGAAATTAATCTGCAGGCCTGCTGCTTTGCTAAAGCGCAAAATAACTTTGCGAATTGAACGCACGGCCGTGTGCGTTGCATGGGCATAGATTAGGACATCGTCCGCATACAACAGATTTGAAATCAGCGATGCATGCTGCCCTGGCCTGAACCCCAGCAGCTGCTTGGTCTCATATTCGTGCACAAGTGCTGACAGGTACTCCGACGCAATGACGTAGAGATACGATGAGAGAGGGCATCCCTGCCTCAGCCCCCGATGAGCTTGCCCCCACGGCAGGCGGACGCCATTGACGAGTAACCCAAATGAAGGAGAAAGGATACAGGCAGTGATCCAATCGCACTAGAGCGGGGGGAACCTTAGGATCTTCAACATTCCAATCAAAAAGTCCCAACGAATGCTGTCATATGCCTGCATCATGTCCAGCTTAACCGCCATGAGTCCAGAACTGGAAGAGCAGGAGTGCATTCAGGCCGCCATTTCTTGCACGATGAAAACGTTATCCGAGATGCTACGACCCAGAATAAAAGCTCCCTGCTCCCGTGAGATGAGAAAAGGCATCAGGGGCTTTAGCCGCTCCACCAAGACACGCGCCACTACCTTATAAATCGTATTGCAGAGGCCAATGGGACGAAAATGTGCCGGCATACAAGCGCCCTTACGTTTAGGAATCAGTATCACCAGAGTCTCCTTCCACTCCTTGGGCATCTGCTTAGTGTCAAAAAAAGCCAGCACCGCACGGGTAATATCTTTACAGGTAATCTTCCAAAAGCCTTGTATGAATTCAGCAGTGATACCGTCATTTCCCGGCGCTTTTATTCCTCCTGATCCCCCTGATAGCCTCAATAACCTCCGACTCTGTAATCTTGCAGCACAGCTGAGAGGCCATATCATCCTTTACAGTGGCTCTCGGCACAAAGTTCAGCAACAGAGGCGCACGATCCTCACCGCTCCACTTCTTTTTAAAGAAACCCAATATAGTAGCACCAACCTCCTCCGGCGTATCCACCATCTTCCCTTCTTCATCCTTCAGCAGTGTTATGCGATTCATCCACCGCATAATTTCGGCATGGAAGAAAGTGGTGTTGCGATCCCCAAGCTGAGCCCAATGAAGCTTCGCTCGCTGCCACCACCATTTCTCCTCCAGGGCGCACCCCCGATGAAATGCCGAAATTATGCGGCCAAGCTGCACGCTCTCCTCCTCCAGCAGTCCCTCCATAGATTCTTTTTATCTGCAGTGCATTGATGCGTCTCTCCAACTCCCTATTGTTATTAGCAATATTTCCCAACTCATCTTTGCTCCACTGTCGCAACGCAACCAAAGAGCGGCAGAATTTGATCGACAGCTCCTCCATTTGATCACCTCTCGCATGTCTACTCCATGCATGGTGCACAACCCCGATTGCCTGCGGAAAATCAAGCCAAACATTTTTGAATTTGAGTCTAGCAGCGTGTTTCCTCAATTGCTGGCAACCAAGATCAATCAGCAAGGGGCAGTGATTCGAGCCCAACCTACCGAGGTGCGTGACGGCGCACTTAGGGAATTCCTGCAATTCCACAGAATTTAGGAGAACCCTGTCCAGCCTTTCCAGAATGCGAGCTCCCCCCATCTTCCCATTACACCATGTGAATATGTTTCCTATGAAACCCACATCCATCAACTACATGTCCTGCATAAGGTCCGCAAGTTCTTGCTGTTCCTTCCCAAAGCTGAATTCCCTCCCGCCTCTTTTCTCTTCTTGCGACATTATGATGTTAAAATCCCCTGCCACCATGAATGGATTATCCCCTGTGTTCATGCGCCTCACCGATTCCCAAACCTCCCGCCGCTTAGATTGATCCTTCGGGCCATAAACCACACAAATATTCATCATCTTCTTGTCACACAGTTTAATTTGGAAAGCCAGCACATGCAGCGTGGTCAGCATGATATCAATATTCACCCAATTCTTCCACATTAGGATGATTCCCGCTGACATCCCTGCCGAGGGTTGTGCCACGAAATTCCAATCCCTCCCGAGCAACCAATATGCATCCTTTCTATGGAAATTTTGTGCCTTGGTTTCCATGAGCGCCACCACCGCAACGCTATTATCACGAACAATCCTTCGTAGGTATCCCTTCGACTTTCTGTCTCGGACGCCCCTGATGTTCCAGATCACAAATCTTGCTGTCATTAGACACCGTTTTGGATCCCCTGCTTTATCCACCCCACAGAGGGGGTTCTCGGATGCTCACGTTCATGCTGTATCATCACCATCCCATTGCTCACCTTCGACTTTCTGCGCTCCAAGAAACGCAGAGTAGGGGCACCCCTGCTTCTACATTTTGATACCACCATCATCCCTGCATAAACCATCCTCCCTTGCAACGTCCACCTGCTTCATTGATGGCAATTTTCCTTCCTGCCATGTTTGTGCCCTCTCCGCTTCCCAGCTCGCCTTAAGTTGTATGTCCCTGTCCCTGTCTCCCCGAATCTTGGGTAACCACGCCCGTCTTGACAGACCCCTTCCTCTAGCTACATATATACTTCTCGTCCTACCATTCCTTCCCGTATTCATTCCAGTGGCTGGCCTTCCTCTTGAGAATCTGCTTGGGTGGGTGTTCCAGTTCTGCGCAGCCGCCCATGCACCCTGCCTTCTTCGTCTGGGAACGACGAGCATCCATGGACCAAGGGCTCCCGGCATCACGTCCCCCTCCGGCCTTTGTGCTTGCGTCTCAGGTGTGCTTTGAACCCTGGGATTCTCAATAACTTCCTCAGGCGCACAGCAGGCATTATGTCCCACAGCTTCCAGTGCATTCGATTTGGTAGCTGTTGGCGTTGCAACCTTCGCTGATGGCGCCTCATCCCGCTTCTCCAAACCTTCACCAGGGGGAATCCCATATGCATTCTTCATTGCCTCCCGCAAGCTGCACTGCCCCGCCAGGTGTCCCACATGTCCATAGCTGAAACAAACACGGGGCAGACCCTCGTACTCGAAGGGTTGATATACTCTACCGAACTCCCCCCTCAGCCAAATTCCAGGTTTCAGGGGCTTAGAAAGGTCCATGCGAAGGCAGATTCTAGCAAAGGAAGACCTTTGCATGTTTGCTGTCCAACCATCCAGCAAAAACGGCTCCCCCACCGCCTTGGCAATGCGGAGGATGTTCTCCACATCCCAATAGATCAACGGGAGTCCAGGAAAGCGTATCCAAACTGGTGCGCGCATAACCGTCTGATCGTTGGGCCGAAACTGGTGTGACCAGACATCCAGTCCCATGGCCTGGTCGGCAACCTGCCATGGCCCGCCTAACCACACCTCGTTCCTATCCTGCATGGAGTCGAAGTGAAGGCAGAAGCATCCATTGGTCAGGTCCAAAACCCTGAAGTTGCGGTAGTGTCCCCATCTTTTCTGTAGAACACGAGCAATCACGAAAAACGGGAGGTTGTTCCCATAGACACTCCCTACTAAGTCAAATTTATGGAAATAATTCCGCCTATAACAAGCCTCCGATGACATGATGACCTCCTCATTGTCCCCGTGATCTGGTAAGCTGGCCGCTCTTTCCTTCACGTCAAGTGAGGCCACCCGCACAAAGGGGGTGGCCCGTCCACTGGGATTGTTATTGTTAGATGTTAGAGCCTCCTTGAAACTTATTTTGTTCGGCTTCGCTGCCTCCTCTCTAGTCAGCACTTGATAGCTGCAGTCCACCTTCCCCCCGGCATCCTGGCCAATATATTGAGACTCCTGCACTCGTGAGCATTCGGCCTGCTCCTGGTATTTCCTCCTTTCACTCACCAGCTTAGTCGACGCACCGAGGCGCTGTAACCCATGACCGTAGTCCTCCATCATCACTGATTTTTCTTTGTTTGAAACTGCCAAGTCCTCCCCTGATTCAATCGCCAGCACCGGGCTGCATGATGACGCAGCATAATCCTTCGAAGACTCCTCCTTATGCTCATGCTCATAGATTCCGGCCTTCCCAGCGTGGGCCTGGGCATCATTGTCATGGCCAATGTTTACGTCTGAGTCCAAGGCCGTATCCGCGCGAGTTTCAGCACAGGACTCCCTCTCCGGCGACTTGCTCGCTGACTGTCTTGTTTTCCGGGCGCTCTTCTTACCCTTAGTTCCCGCCATTAGGATTTGCGAACGCTTAGGGCTGCAGGTGCCCTCAACCCGTGCAAGACTACGACTGGTCTGGTATCCTGCAGCGACACATGCACATTAATCCTGTGCCAGCCCCCCGAGGCACACAGCAACTTTTTAGGAATTCAAATTTGAAAAAAATCGATCGATCCCGCACGTGCCCAGCTGCAGTGCTTGCAGAACGTATCCCTACTCCCCTAGGACTCCCTCAAGTGCTCGCCTTTCTCCTCCCGCCGTGGCCACCTCTGCACCTCCGCACCTTCATCACCACCGGCTCCTCAGCTCCTCCGCACCTCCAGCACCTCCGCACCTCCGCACCACGGCACCACCAGCTCCTCCGCACCTCCTCACCTCCAGCTCCTTCTCAACTCCGCACCACCAGCACCTCCGCACCTCCCACCACCACAGCAGCCTCCGCACCTCCAGCCCTTCTTAGAAGATGGATCCCTTGATCAGCAGAAGAATTATGCGCAGCAGAAGAATTATGCGCAGATTTTTAATATTGTGGCTAAATGAACATGTTGATGGACTCGTTCAGGAAATTTAAAGAAAGCGTACCTGTAATATAAAGAAAGAAGCCCAAGCAAAGGTGGATAGGATGAGGAAGATGGATCCCTTGATCCATTCCTTGTCTGCAGCAGGCGCCGCAGCAACAACATTTCCGGCACGGAGGTGTTTTGTCCACAACAGGTAGATGGGCCACTTGTAGAGAGTCATCACCATCGCCCCAGCGACAGTAACCACGGTCTCTACAACCTTAGCTTGATATATCACCTTCTTCAGGTCCACCTTCTCCATCCTACAGAGAACCGCCATGAGGAACGTAACGGCCGGCATGACGTTGCACATGGCGCTGGCGAAGGTAGGGGAGGTGAACTGGAGGCCGGCGTAGTAAAGATTCTGGTCTATAACCGGACCAATCAAGGCAAGAGCGAAGATTTTCATGCAGATGGCGAAGGTGATCTTTGGCTTATCCCTTCTGCGGAACCAAAACAGAAGATAACCCACTAGAAGGAATACAGAGATTCCGGAACGTGCTTGCTTACCTTTCGAGAAAGATGGCGAAGGGGGCGATGGAGACGGTGGCGAAGGCGTGCCGGTAGACGACAAGGACGTAGTGGCTCATGCCATGGTTGAGGGAGATCTTGGATATTAGGCTCAAGCCGGCGTAGCCGAACTGGACAAAGACCATTGCGAGGTAAGGCTTACATGTCTTGAAGAAGCTGCAGCAACGTCCTCCTTCATTGTTGGCTTCGTCCGCCATGTTTGGTAGAGCAGAGCGGTGCGAGTGACGGAGCAAATAGAGCACAGCAGAGGCTTTCTGTGGGTTGACAATCTGTCCCCAATATTTATACTGGCTTTGATCTATGAAAGTTCGGATGAGGTGAACTCCTCCCTTCGGTGAGATCAATTCCCCGAGATCAAAGTTCGGATGTTATAATATCACATTTCTTTTAAAGGGTTTTTTTGTTCATTATTTTAATAAATAAATAAATAAATAAATAAATATATATATATATATATATATTTAAGAAAAGACTGTTTCAATCGTAAATATTATTGTTAAGGAAAGACTATTACCTTCGAAATTCTATATCACACATCAATTATTTTACATTTTAATATTATCAAAATATTATTTTCTAGTTGTTATCATTACTACTATATATGCCAATATTATTTTTTTTTTATTACATATTCAACTAGCAAGTTATTAACTACTTCAAAAGATCAATAATTTAGATAGAAATTAATTTAAACTTAAATATAATTAACATATTGTTTTCAAAATTCCTATTACATGTGCATTATCTAAATTTTTCACGTTATTAAAATATTATTTTATCAGATTATTATCTTTATTAGAATTATTGCTACATTTTTAAACAATTAAGATTATTTTTTCATTAATTGTATACCAAACAAGTTATTAACTATTTGGCAAGAATTAATAATTTATTTATAAACTATTTTAATATTAGTTATTATCATTAATAATTTAATGCATAAAAAAATGACAAAAGACATCTGTACCTCATGAATTCACATAAGAAAGCTTATTGGCAAAAAAAAAAAAAAACAATAACTACTATAATAATATTTTAATGTAAACAAATCTTTCTAACATACGGCACTTATAGTGCAAAAAAAGAAAAACAATTTTGATATTTCAAAATAATATTAAATTTTATTTTACACTTTTATTCAAATTGCTTTCTTTATTTTTTTGTAATAATAACTATTTTATTAAGTGTTTCATGATAATTTATCACTAAATATTTGTTTTCAATAATATTTAATGACATTTTTTAAATCAATATATTTAATTAAATTGGTTCTCAATAATAATATTAGTTTTTTTCTTCTACTTGAATTTTGGATGTTCAAACAACTAAAATAAAACTTTTCATTGCTACTAATATTTTTAGGATTTAAATTACTTTCATTCTCATCGCAAACTTTAATATACATTTTCTAAAGCAAAAAATAACTATTTAAATATAATATTTGTTTATAGGAATTAATTTCTTGACTTATAAATGATATAAATAATTGTAAAAATTTTAGATATTTTTATTTGTCTCAACAATTTCACAAAATACAAACATTATGAGAGGATGAGCCACTTGTCATTTTCTAAAATGTTTTTCTTTTTCATTTTATAGTTTATACCAAATGAAACCAAAATTCTATCATGACAAACTTATTTTAAGTGTAACTCAATTTTATTTATAATTAACAAAATTTAAATAAATCAAACATATTTTTAAGTGAATATTAATTTATTTATGATTTGGAAATCATAAATAACAATTTTTAATATGAAGAAAATGTAAAATTAACTTGAAACAATACTAAAACTAATGCTAACTATTATACCAAGCACACAAAATATAAAACTCCTGAAGATGCTTTATTTAGTTGATAGTGTTAACCATAAAGAAATATTTAGAAAAGATAATAAAAGCAAATATTCAAAACCAACATGCTTAGTATTTGATTTTTTTATTAAATTTTGAAATATTTAATTTATATTAAATAAATTGAAATATCTAACTTTCACTCCATTTGTCTCAAGCTTATAAATTCTTTGGGGTGATTTTTAGAAAATTTACATATGATATTTTTAAAATATAAATTATACTTTAGATTATTTAAATCCATTTAAATTCTTTATTTATTGAATGTTCATATTAGTTTATATTAAATTCAAATTGAGATCTTATTTTATAGAATTTTTTAATTACAATTTGAATATGTTTTAATTTTATTTTGTAATACCATTATATCTAATATGTTCATACAACTTTATTTAGATGTCGATTAAACATAATATTTGAGCAAAGAAAATTATGCTTTTAATACTATAATTATCTTTTCAACAAAACTTGTATGAAAAATTAATTAAAACCCATTTTAAACTTGTTTATCTTTTAATTCTTATTTATTTATTTAAAGTTGTTGATGAGTTATCACAGAAAGTAAATTTTAATCACAAAATAAGTGATAGAAACATAGGTGTGGAGAACTAGGTTCAAATGAATGTAACAATAATAATTACTTTAATAGTAACATGTGGCAAAAGATATATGTACATGATGTATAAAAAAAATTGAGCATAACCAAGGGAAAGCCAACACAAAAGATAGGTTCATATCAGAAAAAGGAAATCACAAAAATAGTAATTATAACTATTAAGTTAACGATCTTAACTTTAAAAATTGTCATCTACAAAAATAAACAGCTGGGATACACTGAGCCATTCTATACAACAATAAAATGGAACAGAAAAACAAACAAAAAGACAAGGCTTACAGGTTCTTGTTAATGCCCAAATGTCATTTAAGGAATAGATGTACATCTTAAATATAGATTGTGCGAACTATAGATTCAATCAATTAAGCTTAAGAAGCTAAAAAACATTGATTAAAATATTGTTATGCAAACAATTTTAATCAAAGGAAAATAAGGATAAGAAGGCAAATGTACGATTTAGTAATTTGCAAACTAAGAAGAATTAAAAATTAAACTTTTTATTGCACGAAGCATTAGAAGTTGGATTGTTCTTATAAAAACCCGTTTTATAAAAAACAGGTTTCTTTCTTATAAAATTTTATAATAGAGAAAAGAAGTGACATCCTGGATTTTGCTTAAGTAATCTCATTTAAATGTTAAATTGATAAAATATAGTGAACTTTCAAAAAGAAATTTAAAATAGTATGGATTATGTCAAGCCCCCACCTACATCAATACCATTAGATCACAAAATGAACATCAGAGTTGCGAGATACAGCATCTAAGTGAGGACAAATAAATAAACCCAAGGTGGGGACCCGACGGTAAGACAAACACTAACTCAAAATCCAAAGTATATATATAAAGACATGTTTTTAAACATTTAATCACACCAAAACTTTTTCTCTCACACATCTCTTGGAAATGACTCTTCTGTAGCAGCACCATTCCTATCTCTCGGTGCAATTGTTTCATGACCTGTGATGTAAGCACTAAATGAGATTTTACACATCTCAGTAGATAAATCCACATAGTTAACCCAATATAAATAAAAATGCATACCATGAATAACACAGATGAATCATATGCATAAAGAGAAAACCATACCAGATGTCATATATATAAGGTAATGCCAAATGAAAATGCATACCATGAATCCATGTCATATCAAAAGAACTTTCATGCCATATTGTTTCGTTTCTTTCCTTAGCATATTGTATCATATTATTTCTTTTCTTTTTAGTTATCATGCAAATAAAATAAACATCAACATATAAAACAACCAAAACACCATGTAACTGAAAGAAAATCATGTAAAGCAAACACATAGTAGTGTGCTACATCACAGGGTTAGGAATCTATCTACCTGGATTTGTTATACCAAATTTTCTTGTCCACTTCTAATTGTCTTGATGTCCTACAAACCCATAAATGCAAACATAATCAATTTAAAATATACTTACTAACCAAAATTACTTTCTAAAAGCTGTTCCCAAATGCTTCCCCAAAAATCCCAAAATCCCTTAAATTTCTTCCTCGGTGCTAGACTACTAGCGCCCGACGCGCCCGGTTCAGCAGTGAAAATCCGGTCCAACTGAACCGGTTCTTATTTTTCTCCTCTGCATCCGGCAAAAACAGAAACCTTTCGCCGGCGCTGGATCGGCCGTTTCACGCGCTGAATCGGTCGAATCCGGCTCGGCTTCTGCCTCTCGGTCTCCGCCGCTCACCGAAAACTTACATAACCCTGACGACGAATAAATTATTTCTTACCTTACGGAAATCTTTGCCGTCCGTCACTGTCGCATGCTAGAATTCAGGGAAATCCTCGCCGATAGTCGCTGTCGAGTGCAAAAACTCACGAAATCCTCGTCGGATGCTACTGTAGCGTGCCGGAAATTCGCTAAGCTAACAACAGCTCTTAGAAATCTTGCCGTCGCACTTTGGCAACCTCCCCGCAGCCATGTGTCTTTGCAGAAATGCTTTTGAAAACGCACCTTATTTTGACTTTTATGACGCTGTCGGAACCGCCATGAACCATTTTTTTTTTGCATAAAACCCTTCTAAATCCGGTATTTGCAAATATATCCTCCGCCAAATCGAATTTGAACTAAGCCGACATTTAAAAATTACAAATCTATCCTCAACGTTACAAATTTATCCCAAATCTTTAAAACTTCATAATTTATTCATTATAACTCCAAAAATTACAAATTAAACATCGTTGGATTCGTCTCAAAAATCTCTTTCTTTTAAGAAAATAAAATAAATAAAATAAAGAAAACTAGGGCTATTACAAATTATAAATGTGGTACATATTTTAAAAGATCTGACTTTCTTACTTCATCTATTAAATAATGACATCATCCATTCATTAAAACAAAGAACTTAGCTTGGGGCCATGACAAGAAAGATAAAAGCATTTTAAATTCATAAGAAAATGACAAATAAAATAAAAGAGAATAGAAAGAAAAAAAAGAATCAAAATTGGTACAATTATTCGTATAAACAAATGATTAGTGATAGGGACTAAATCAACTTAAACAACAAAAAAAATAACTAAATTGTTAAGAAGATCAAATAGTCTAATAGATGTGTTATACCCCATCTAAACGAAAACCAAATTATATAATAAATACTACAAAAAATTAGGCAACAAAAGAGTAATACACACTTGAGAGCGTATTCACCAAACAATTGATAGTAATCTCACAAAAATTGGGGATAACATCAAGCCTAATTATGCTTTAATTTAGTCAAGATCTTTCTCTCATGGTGTTGTTCCCACATAAGAGACTTCGTTACAATAAAATAATAACAAGACAGTAAGTGGCAATATAGCATCTTTTAATTTTCAACATAAATAAAAAAATTTAAACTCTAAAATCAAGTCAAGAAAATTATAAAATATATGATTGAAATAAATTAAGGAAATTTCTTAGAATATGTTATTTATAAATTAATGAAGTAATAATGAAATATTAATAAGTGTGTCATCCTTAAACTTAATCAAAAATATTATTTGAGTATATCAATAGAAAGAATTCTTCGAGACAAACTCAATAATGTTAAATTTATAATTCTTAAAGGCATAGAGGTTATTTTATGAATTTTTAAAAATGTAAGTATATTTGTAATCATAAAAATATCAATCAGGATATATTTGCAATTTTTAAAATTTTTACTTTATATTCCTTTTGTAATGATCATGTCTGTGTCCTCATTGAACATGAAGTTCTAATTATAAAATAGATTTATAATAGTTTTCTAAGGTTGTGGTCACAATTATATATGGTCTTTTTGTCTGTACATATTGAGTTGTAAATGAAATAGAACATAATACTTAGTGGTGATACTCATGATTGCCTTTTGGCCTTCTATTGTTTCCCAAGTGTTTAACATGCTATCAAATGCAGTTATCTTGATCGACTATTTTACTGCTTGTTTTGAAACTTGAATTTTAGTTATTATTTGTTAGCCTTTTATGTCACCAAGTGTTTTGTAGGCATTATCTTTGTCAACATGATTAAATATTCTTTAGATGCTAAGTAGTATTATGTTTTGAGTCATTTAATGTAAGCCTTTGCTTTTTTAAATGGGTATCACCCTTTTGCTAGTAAGTACTTATGTGGGAATTTTAATGCTTGTTACATTTTGTTCTCTTGCTAAACCTATATATGTATTGATTGGCTAGTTATGTCGATTAATTTTTGTTATATTACATATTTTTGAAGATTTTCTCCTTCTTTGAATTGTAGATAGAATGAATTATCTTATTTAGTACATTTTAAATCAAAGTTTATAGTAGGATGTTTTCTATTAGTCTTCCTCTATGAAGCATGCATAAGACATGATACTTAAAGATTGACAAATGTTAAAAAAGAATGATACAATTATGTAAGAAAAAGAAAATTAAATATGATATAAATAGTTGTTCATGGGTGGAAACAAAATTAATCGTATTATCTATACAAAAGAAGCATCTTATTTTTCTTTAATCAAGGGAGTTGCTCAAATTATTACAATTAGGTTGATATTATATTCTATTCATTAAATAGATATATGAATCAAATTTAGTAACATCAAATTATCATCAAAATACCTATAATGTGAATGCAAATATCAAATATTTAGAGTTGTTATAATATAAATAATATAATATAAAATATGATAACTTTGTTAATTATATCTGATTCTAAAAATTGTGTCAAACAAGAAAAAAGTTTGTTACGTCTAGTCTTATATTGACTAAGAATCTCAGGCACAATATTGAAAAAACTTAATTTTCTCTTCCTATCATTATTTTGAAACTAGTTAATGATTTAACTTTAGTTTTTCAATCATGTTAACACATATCATTCACAATATTTAGGCATGACCTAATAGTGTTTGATGAGTATTGGATAACTATCGAATAGTATTGGTTCATTTTAATTTTTTTCAAATTTGATATGCCACATTGCTATAGGATGCATATTGGACAAATATGAAGGGGTATTGTATTTATATTATAAATAGTTATTCATGAATGGAAACAAAATTAACTTATCATATAATTGTATGTCAAAGAAGCTTCTAACTTTTTTTGCAAGCAAAAGACTTGTTTGAATTATTACAATTAAGTATATGAATCAAAATCAACAATATCAAATCATCATCAAAATACCTATAATGTGCGTGTAAATCTCAAAATATTTAAAGTTATTATAATATAAATAATATGATATAAAACATGCTAATTTTTTTAATTACATTGGATTCTAGAAATTTCATCAAGCAACAAAAAAAGTTTGTTATTTCTAGTCTTATATTGACTAAGAATCTCGTACATATTATTGAAAATACTTATCTCGTACATATTGTTGAAAATACTTAATTCTTTCTTGTTATCATTTTTTTCAGACCAATTAATCATTTAGCTTCAATATTTCTATCATGTTAACACATCAATCATAATATGAAGGCATAGTTGTTTGATAAGCATTGTATAAGTATTGAATAGTATTGGTTCAATTGAATTTTTTCAAACTAATATGCTATGTGATTACTAGATGCATATTAGAAAAGTATTAAAGAGTATCTATATTGGATTTATGTTCGAAATAGATATGTAAGCCTCGAAAGCGTGTCAAAAAATGTTCTCACCTTTTGTGTCATTGGCCCTTCATGATGATTTCTTTGATCCTTCTAAGAAATTTACTAACCTGTTGCTTGCTGTCCATGAATTGAACATGATTCCTTTACAAAGGCCAACCCTTTTTAGCTATAATAATAGAAATGCATTAAGAAATGATGGGTGATAATAAGTGAAGCATTGACAAACGATGCTCATCAATAATTAAATGAGAATATGAAAGAAACTATTTTTAAAAGTTGAACTTTTAGGATTTTGTATAGATGAATGTTTAAGATTTTATATGCTTCCATTTGAAATGTTAAGACTATATCAAAATTGTTTTGAATAGATGAATTAGTTAAATTTTTACTCCATTTTTTAAATTATTTGCAGGAAAACTAATTAAAAGCTAGGCCTTGTGAAGTAACTTTAATGCTTTTGAAATAATGTGCATCCCCTACCATGATTTGGTATCTTGTGTAAACACAATTTCGAAAAAGTGAGTAGTGTAAAGAAGGGAAAGAATGGTAAAGCCTGAATACTAACAATGAATTGATATGACAAATAGAAGAAAGTATGGTTAATTAGCTTTTTTAAAATTTAAATACATGTTCAAGATGAACAACAATGCTGCGAGAAGTTGTGAAGGTTTATTCATATTGGTGATTGGATTAGAATGGATGAAACTCATGAAGAGAACATAAACAAGAGGCCAAGCAGCGTTAGGTAAATTAAAAGGATAGTTTGATGTTCGATCAAAAAGGCACAAATACGATAATTTTCCTTATTGTAAGTTCATAAAAATCCTGAAGCAATTTTCATTAATCTTTGGTCATTAAACTAGCATAAGAGATCTACTTCAGAATATAATAAATAAACTATTGGTACAAATATTACATAGCTTTATATGTAAAATGCCAAAAATATGTTTATATATATATATATATATATATATATATATATATATATATATATATATATATGATCAAAGTAATCAAACCAAATATAAAAACAAGCATTGGTATAATAAGTGTTGGATCAAGTCAAATGCATTATGATAACTTGGTATTTATTTATCTAAGATGTAATTTGCATATTAAAAATAACATGCAACAAGCTAAGCCATTATTAGATATCTTAGCAAAAAAAATATATCAAATAGTAACTACGAAAGGATAGAATGCAACTTATTGGTTCTAACACTATGGAGCCATTGGAACTAGGAAACATGTTCATGAAGTTTGTAGCAATATGCATAATGATCCATTGAAATCACTTAATTCATTCTTAGGTTAATATCTTATTAATGATGGGTAAGAGAAAATTTCTGTCAAGCCCCCACCTAAACCAGTACCACTATATAACAAAATTAACATCAGAGTCGTGAGATACAACATCTAAGTGAGGACAAAGAACAAAACCCAAGGTGGGAACCCTACGATAAGACAAAACCCACTCCAAAATCCAAGGCATATAAACAAGGACATGTTTTTTTTAAAAGTTTAATCACACCAAGCCATCCCTCTCTCACACATCTCGTGAAAATGGCTCTTCTGTAACAGCACCATTCTCATCTCTCGGTGTAGTGGTTGCATGACCTGTGATGTAAGTACTAAATGAGATTTATATATCTCAGTAGATAAATCACAATATCTAACCAATTATGAAAAAGAGATATCAAATTATCGTGAATAGTAAACATGAATCATATGCATAAAGATAAAACCATACCAGATGTCATATATAATACCAGATGAAAAACCACAAAAGAAATATCAGTTTCTTATATAGTGTGTTATTATTGGGCCCAATTCCCTTTGACGCATTATTCTCTGGATCCGATCATCATCAATAAATGACCTCCAGCCGGCATCCAACCAGGCACATAACACTAGGACGATATCTGATCCGAAGATCGATACCTTGTTATCCAACACGCTGAGCCTAGTGCCACCAGGCAGGTATGGTACCATACCCTGCGATCCAACATGCTGAGCCTGGTGTAAATCATCATAGAGTCATAGCACATAACACTAGGCAGATATCTTATCCGAAGATCGATACCCTACGATCCCACACGTTGAGCCTAGTAGTGAGAATAATGTTCTCTGGGAATCCATTTTTACTAATATTTCCAATCATTATTCCAAACAATTATGTCATATCAAAAATAAAATTAGCTTGATAAACAAAGATTCAAGGGGTGTCTTACCTTAATATGTGATTTCCAAGAGATGAAAAAATCATTTCTTTTCCTCGAGATGTTCTTTTGCTTCTGAGTCTTTTTGGCTTTCCTGAAAAATTTGTATCAATTTTTGCTTGGATCCCAATATTTTCTTCCTCTCTAGAGAGAAAGAATGGGATCATTTCTTAGCTTTCTCACTCGACTCCGAATAGTGTTGATTGTTTTGTAAGGCATAATAAGATTATCCTCTTTTTTAGATAAGAAGATAAGCATTAAAATATAAATACTTTTCTGATTCAAAATTTATTTTTTAAAAATTTTTACAAAAATCGTATGATCTTTGAAAAATACATATGATTCTTGTATGATTTTATTAGACAAGATCTACCTATGAACCAAATTTTTAATTTTTATTTATTTTTTAATATTGTAAAATTTAAAATTTTTTAAAAGAATAATTTAATTTTTCTATTTAAAAATAGTTATAACTTTGGCTTTAATTTTGTGATCATATTATGTTCTTTATGTGTAGAAAATTTTATTATATATTTTTTAAGCATATCACTTATTTAATTATTTAATCTTGTAGAACTCCGATCTTTTATTGCTAAAAAGATTTTGATTTCAATTTTCTAAGAATTATTAAATATTTTATAATTTGTATACTTGTTTTTACAATTTATCAAATCACTTCGTTAGCAAATTTGCAAGAACTTTTTCCTTGTAAAGTCGTTTCGATAGGATGTCGAGCGTCGGGTCGTGAGTAAAAGGGGGCTTAGGGCTCTAGAAAAGAGAGAGAGGAAACAAGCCTTTTTATATAATAACAGAAATTTAAAACGTAAATTATTTAATGATTAATATTTATCTTATTTCTTTTCAATAATTCATAAAAATTCTAGATGGTTTTCAAAAATTATAATAAACATATAATCAGATTTCTCACATAAACTATTTTTGAAATATATTCACAATAAAATTCTGATGCATTTTGTTAGACACATTTTTCGAGTCATAAAAATCATATCGTTATCATGTTCTAAAAACTTCTTCACTAAGCATCTTGGCTATAAATGTTAAATTAATAAAATATGGGTCATTACGTTAGATATGTCGTAACCATAGCATGACACTAAAGGGTGAGTTATATCTTGTATATCTCATTTGTTATGTCATTGTAAGATATGTTCTTTTCATTCTTTTCTTTTTATTTCTTTATTTTTTTATCGTGTTACATGTTTTAATTTATAGTTACTTATGTTCACACACACATAATACTTTACTTAAGAAACATTAATAATAAAAAAGTATTATTATGAAATCATAACATGTAGAAAAAATATTGTCATGCAAGCGCTCACGACACCATACATACATTTCATAATAATAGGAAAGCAATTTAAGCATCTATCTATATCATAATTGTATATGATTTTATTATATCACATTTCTTTTAAAGGGGTTTTTTTTCGTTTTTTTAATATATATATATATATATATATATATATATATATATATATATATATATATATATATATATATATATATATATATATATATATATATATATATATATATATATATATATATATATATATAATATAAGGAAAGACTATTTCAATGATTAATATCATTGATATATTACCTTCGAAACTCTATATCACACATGAATTATGTAAAATTTTAATATTATCAAAATATTATTTTCTAGTTGTTATCGTTGCTACTATATAATACACTATTTGTTTTATTTTTTTATTACATGTACAGCTAGCAAGTTATTATCTACTTTTTAAGATCAATAATTTAGGTAGAAATTAATTTAAACTTAAATATAATTAACATATTGTTTTCAAAATTTCTATTACATGTGCATTATCTAAATTTTTAAGGTTATTAAAATATTATTTTATCAAATTATTATCTTTATTAGAATTATTGCTACATTTTTAAACAATTAAGGTTATTTTTTCATTAATTGTATATCAAACAAGTTATTAACTATTTGGCAAGAAATAATAATTTATTTATAAACTATTTTAATCTTAAATTTTATTGACATATTATCCCCACAAATTGATTTAGTTATTATCATTACTAGTTATCATTAATAATTTAATGCATAAAAAATATGAGAAAAATATTATTTGTAGCTCATGAGTTCATATAACAAAGCTTATTGGCCAAAAACAAAATGACAACTAATATAATATTTTATCTTTAATATCAAACATAAGCAGATAGTCATAAATACAAACATGGTGCAGGAAAGAAGTCTTGCGAGTAGTAATAAATGTTTTAAATAATTTTTAACTTATAATAATTTTTTAACGATAAATATTTTTCCCTAAAGTTATAGTTTTTTTGGTATTATTATCGTTTTGGGTTATTTTATGTGAATAAATTTTCAAAAATGGTATTGGCTGTAATATTTATAATTCAGAAATTTTGCATATAAACTTTATTTCTCCAAATGGTATGAAGTAAAACCACTTCTTTAATAAATTATATATCAAGCTATATACGAAGATGCTTTATTTAGTTGATAGCGTTGAACATAAAGAAATATTTTATACATCTCACTTATTTTGACTTTAGCCAAACATTGTAAAGAAAAGATAATTATCTAATTTATATTAAATAAGTTGTGTATACAATTATAACTATTAGAATTTGTCTCAAGCTTATAAACTCTTTGGGGTGATTTTTAGAAAATTTACATATGAGATTTTCAAAATATAAATTTTACTTTAGATTATTTAAATCAATTTAAATTCTTTATTTATTGAACGTTCATATTAATTTATATTAAATTAAAATTGAGATCTTATTCTATAGAATTTTTTAATTACAATTTGAATATGTTTTAATTTTATTTTGTAATACCATTATATCTAATATGTTCGTACAACTTCGTTTAGATGTCGATTAAACATAATATTTGAGCATAGAAAATTATGCTTTTAATACTATAATTATCTTTTCAACAAAACTTGTATGAAAAATTAATTAAAACCCATTTTAAACTTGTTTATCTTTTAATTCTTATTTATTTATTTAAAGTTGTTGATGGGTTATTACAGGAAGTAAATTTTAATCACAAAATAAGTGATAGAAACATAGGTGTGGAGAACTAGGTTCAAATGAATGTAACAATAATAATTACTTTAATGGTAACATGTGGCAAAAGATATATGTACATGATGTATAAAAAAAATTGAGCATAATCAAGGGAAAGCCAACACAAAAGATAGGTTCATATCAGAAAAAGAAAATCACAAAAATAATAATTATAACTATTAAGTTAACGATCTTAGCTGTAAAAATTGTCATCTATAAAAATAAACAGCTGAGATACACTAAGCCATTCTATATAACAATAAAATGGAACAGAAAAACAAACAAAAAGACAAGGCTTACAGGTTTCCCAAATGTCATTTAAGGAATAGATGAACATCTTAAATATAGATTATGCGACCTATAGATTCAATCAATTAAGCTTAAGAAGCTAAAAAACATTGATTAAAATATTGTTATGCAAACAATTTTAATCAATGGAAAATAAGGATAAGAAGGCAAATGTACGATTTAGTAATTTGCGAACTAAGAAGAATTAAAAATTAAATTTTTTATTGCACGAAGCATTAGAAGTTGGACTATTCTTATAAAAACCCATTTTATAAAAAATGGGTTTCTTCCTTATAAAATTTTATAATAGATAAAAGAAGTGACATCCTGGATTTTGCTTAAGTAATCTCATTTAAATGTTAAATTGATAAAATATAGATAAAATATAGTGAACTTTCAAGAAGAAATTGAAAATAGTATGGATTATAAATGTGGTGCACTTTTGAAAAGATCTAACTTTCTTAAAATAAAGTTTTATATAAAAAATATAAGATTATGACTTCATCTATTAAATAATGACATCATCCATTCATTAAAACAAAGAACTTGGCATGTCCATGACAAGAAAGATAAAAGCATTTTAAATTCAGAAGAAATAGCAAATAAAATAAGAGAGAATAGAAAGAAAAAAAGAATTAAAATTGGTAATATTATTCGTATAAACAAATGATCAGTGATAGGAATTAAATCAACTTAAACAACAAAAAAATAACTAAGTTGTTAAGCGGATCAAATAGTCTAATAGATGTGTTATACCCCATCTAAATGAAAACGAAATTATATAATAAATAATACAAAAGATTAGGTAATAAAAAAGTAAGACACACTGGAGAGCGTATTCACCAAACAATTGATAGTAATCTCACAAAAATTGGGGATAACATCAAGCCTAATTATGCTTTAATTTAGTCAAGGTCTTTCTCTAATGGTGTTGTTCCCACATAAGAGACTTGCATGGTTTTGGGACACCTGCAGCCCTAGCAGGAAGAAAAATGGCGGGAAGTAAGGTGAGGAAGAGTAGTAGGAAGGTGAGGACCTCTAGGAGCAATTCGCCAGAGAGAGAATGCCTCTCTTCCACCTCTGGTGGGGAAATGACGGCCGCCGAGAAGAATCTCCTCTTTCCTCAAAATCAGCTGCAGCGACGGAGGTATTACTCGAAACTACTGACCCAAGGGACAGCCCGGCGAGGGAGGTGGAATCTGTGGAAGCTCCAGCTGAGTTACCTAACCGTCAGAGCTAGGGGGATGGATGCGGGGGGGGGGGGGGGGGAAATGGAGGTCATACTGTGATTGTTGGCCTGATGGAGCTAGAGGACACAGCGCACATGATTGCGAAACATGCGATGAGCAAGCGATCGGAGGAAATGATCAACCCCGAGCATGGGGATGCTAGGAGACGGGAGGCCCCCTCAACCAGGATCAGCTTAAGAGAAGCCCTAATTGCGAACAGTAATACCTCGAACAGTCGTGCAACTTCCTTTGTGCGTCCGGCCAATATCGATGTAAAAGATAGTGCTGCGGGCATGCCAGATCATGTCGAGGGTGGAGATGTCTTTATGTCATCGGAAGCATGCTATAGACGTATCAAATTCCATAAATTCGATCTAGTTGGGGGAGTATATGGGAACACCCTTCCATTCTCTACCATTGCACGAGTGCTGCTGAAGAGATGGGGCCACTACAATAACTTCAGGATTCTCGACCTGTCATCCGACTATTTCTGCTTGCATTTCGACTCCATTCGTGACAGGAATGAAGTCTGGCTTGGCGGCCCATGGCAAGTCACAGGCCAGGCCATGGGACTTGACATTTGGATGCATGAATTCGGGCCAAACGCTACAACGGCGATGTACGTACCAGTGTGGGTGCGCCTTCCATGCCTCCCACTGATATATTGGGATGTGGAGAACATCCTAAGAATTGCCAAGGGAATTGGGGAGCCTTTTTTACTTGATGGCTGGACTGCTGATATGGGACGATCTTCCTATGCTATGGTGTGCGTCCGGATGGACCTCTCGAAGCTTTTACAACCAGGTATATGGCTTAACGGAGAATTTGGAAGAATCTACCAGGCATTCGAGTATGAGGGATTGCCGCGAGTTTGCTTCTCGTGTGGGCATGTTGGCCACCTCGCGGGGCAGTGCAATACGTATAAGTCCGAGGAGGCGGTGCACGCATGTCCAATTACCACTATGACCCCAGAAGACAATGTCATTGGAGGTGGACTGCTGGAGGATTGTGCACTGGACCAAACTAAAAGCTCAGATGGCCACTACACCAAAACGAGGTAGGAGAATTTCTCGTGGGCTGTGCTTCGTGGGGTGCAGGGGACATCGAGGAGGAAGATTGAGGAGGCCTCACATGGGGAGGAGGTCCTCGGCATGGTAGGAGAACTGTGGTGCCGCATGAGGGCACCACTTACAAATTCTAGGTGAAGATGCATTTCGCGATTTGGAATATCAGAGGAGTTAGGGACAGGAAGTCAAGAAGATACCTGCAAAGATTTGTATGCGAGGGGAATGTTGCAGTCGTGGCCCTGATGGAGACGAAAGCGCAATGTTTCTTAAGGAAGGATGTGGATTGGCTCCTTGGAAAGGACTGGAACTTCGTTGCTCACCCTTCAGCTGGTATTATTCTGCTATGTAAAAGCTAAGTGGATATCACGATCATGGCGGCCTCAATGCATGTTGTGGCATGCGAGGTGAGGCTACGTGGTGCTAGCAAGATTAACTGCTTCGTTGTCTATGACCTTGAAGACCACCACAAGCGTCGGGAGGTCTGGGACGCTATCAGCCATGCGTCCAGTGGGGATGACCCACTCATTGTCGCAGGGTATCTCCACCTTGTGATGGAGCAAGATAAGAAATGAGGCGGGAAGAAGTTCATCTACGGTAGGGGATAGCAAGAACTTGCTGACCTTATGTAGGACCTGCAGTTGGTGGACATGGGCTTCACCGGCAATCGCTTTACCTGGTGCAACAGAAAGCAGGGTGGTGCACGCATCTTGGAGCGACTTGATCGTGTCCTCATGAACTCTGCAGGGATGCAGGTCTTTCCCGAATGCTCTGTGCAACACCTGTGCCGGCTTAGGTCAGATCATTACCTGCTGCTGGTTGATCTGGGGTGCAGAAATCCATGGTCGAACAATGGAAGGTTGCAATTCGAAAGAGTGTGGTTGGATTTTCTGCTGTCGTTCCGAGTGGTAAATCGAGCATGACAAAAATGGGTGGGGGGGAACTGGATGGAGGAGATTATGAAGAAATTTTAGCGCTCGCTGATGGCGCTGCGGAGATGGAGCCAGGAGGAGGTGGGGAACATTGTCAATCGAAACGCGAAGCTGGAAAGAAGCATCGATGAACTACAGACAAAAGAATCTCGGGAGGGACTAACAGAGGAAGAGAGTATGCGGCTTGGCCAAATGATCACGACTTTCCACCGTGGCTGCGCACATGAAGAACAATGGTGGTGGCAGCGTGCTAAAGCGCATTGGGCGCAACTTGGGGACAGCAGCACCAGGTTTTTCCATGCTGCTGCCACGGCTCGTGCATGGACAAACCGAATTACTCAGCTGAGGGACGCGGAGGACAAGGTGGCGGATACACCTGAAAGCATCAGGACTGTCCTTTCAGCTTTTTTTGAAGAAAAGTGGCAATGCGGGGGGCGGGCGGCCTTGTCGTCGATCTCTATGTTGTCCGGAATTGTCTGCGGTGATATGGCCTCCAAACTTGGCTACAGGGTCATCGAGAGCGAGATAATTACGGCCATGCGGGGAATAAGGAGAAACAGAGCCCTGGGCATTGACGGGATCACAACGGAGTTTCTGCATGGCTATTGGGCCAATTACATATGATTCTATTAGACAAGCTCTACCTATGAACCAAATTTTGTAATTTTTATTTATTTTTTAATATTGTAAAATTTAAAATTTTTTAAAAGAATAATTTAATTTTTCTATTTAAAAATAGTTATAACTTTGGCTTTAATTTTGTGATCATATTATGTTCTTTATGTGAAGAAAATTTTATTATATATTTTTTAAGCATATCACTAATTTAATTATTTAATCTTGTAGAACTTCGATCTTTTATCGCTAAGAAGATTTTGATTTCAATTTTCTAAGAATTATTAAATATTTTATAATTTTTATACTTGTTTTTACAATTTATCAAATCACTTCGTTAGAAAATTCGCAAGAACTTTTTCCTTGTGAAGTCGTTTCGATAGGATGTCGAGCGTCGGGTCGTGAGTAAAACGGGGCTTAGGGCTCTAGAAAAGAGAGAGAGCAAACAAGCCTTTTTATATAATAACAGAAATTTAAAACGTAAATTATTTAATGATTAATATTTATCTTATTTCTTTTCAACAATTCATAAAAATTCTAGATGGTTTTCAAAAATTATAATAAACATATAATCGGATTTCTCACATAAACTATTTTTGAAATATATTCACAATAAAATTATGATGCATTTTGTTAGACACATTTTTTGAGTAATAAAAATCATATCGTTATTATGTTCTAAAAACTTCTTCACTAAGCATCTTGGCTATAAATGTTAAAGTAATAAAATATGGGTCATTACGTTAGATATGTCGTAACCATAGCATGACACTAAAGGGTGAGTTATATCTTGTATATCTCATTTGTTATGTCATTGTAAGATATGTTCTTTTCATTCTTTTCTTTTTATTTCTTTATTTTTTTTTTCGTGTTACACGTTTTAATTTATAGTCATTTATGTTCACACACATAATACTTCACTTAAGAAACATTAATAATAAAAAATATTATTATGAAATCATAACATAAAACATTATAATAAAAAAGTATTATTATGAAATCATAACATGTAGAAAAAATATTGTCATGTAAGTGCTCACGACACCATACATACATTCCATAATAATAAGAAAGCAATTTAACAATCCATCTATATCATAATTGTTGAGTTTATTTGCCTAACTTAAAAAAGTTTTTCTTATAGCTTTTCTTTTTCTCTTATCAACTCTTCTAATTTTTTATTATCTATTACAAAATATATATATGAGATTAATTGTTTATTTTACGATCAAATAAATCTTTGATTTTTTATATTAAAAATAAAATAAGATAATAATTATGAAATTATTTGAGTATGAATTGTTATAAAATTGACAACATGCATATATGTGTTTCGAGTAAAACCTATCAAGTGAGAAATAATGATTAATAATCTCCTAATTCGTTGATAATTTTAATTTTTTACTCACAAAATATTCAGATTTTAGAAAATAAATCCACAGAATCTCTCCTAAAAACTCACTTTTTTATATACATATAATTACTTTATCAACTGTACATCAATAATAATCTATATCAACTAGATATAATATCACTTAAAAAATATTATTATAAAATCATGTCATCACGAGTAAATCATCAATATCGTAACAAATATCATATCAACACAATATTATTATAGGAGTTCACAATAAAATTCATAGTATTATCATTATTTGTAAGAAATCTATTTTAGTTCTTAATTCCTATATTTATATTTCTAAATGTCCCCACTCAGGGAGTATATGTGTCATGTTCTAAAACACAAATAGGTAATGAGTATAACAACTTAACAGATAAACTGATTACATAAATAAATTGGTATGAAAATAAATATAAAATATAATACACAAAATCTCAAGTATTGTGATAATATACATAATATCAAAAGAATCAAGAATTATGTTCATATAACTATATAAGCATGTAACAAAAACTTTTGAGATGTAAAATAAAATATATAACCTTTAATCTTTAAAGTACCACAATTTTCAAATCCTCTTATCTTTTCTTTCAAACTATTTATATAAATATTTATATATAATTTGGTTGATTGAATTTGATTATATTTTAATTTTTCTCATTTTTCATTCAACCTTTTTTTAATTCATTAAGATCTTAGTTTTTTCTCATAATAACCCTTATCCTTAGGATCTTAATAACATATCTCTTAATATCTCATCATACCGACCACTAAATCACACAATAAATAATGACCACTATATAACATTGTAAGTAGTATTATATATATACAATATCATTATATGTCTTAACTATCAAATCATACAACAAGTGTGGCTACTAAATTACACAACAAGCAATAGCTCTTAATCACATAGTAGAAAGCTCAATTATTGAAGTTTGATACTAACAGTAAAAATTATCGCCATATCACACAGCAATTAGTGTTCTAGGATAAGATCATAGGAGAAATATATTATTCAATATTACTTATTTATTTATAAAATATTATGCTTAAAACCAAAGATTTTTTATTCATTTTTTCTGTCTTTAATGTATCACATGAATTTTCATCTATAAATTGATTATTCATAGTTATGAATAGATACATATATATATATATATATATATATATATATCATCTAAATTACTCCCTTTATTACAAGAATGTAAGAGTGTATCAAATCTATTATACAAGATTAATTATAATTGAAAATAAATGAATGCATATATTATACATGTTAGTCATATCAAAGTATATAATATGCAGAACATAAAAGAAAAGACAATTCATTTAAAAACTTTAAAAAAAATAATTGTATAAATAATTCACTACTTGTATCGTAATTATATTAAGTTTATTTACCTAGATTCTTGGGGACTACTTTGACTTCAATTTCTTTTTTTTCTTTTTTTTTTTTTTTTGTGACTCACAGCTAACTATTGTAGATCTTTCTCTTAAAAGTTTACATAAATCTCACAATGATTTAACAATTTCTTTCATATTTTTTGTGTTAAATTTTTACTTCATAATTATTATAATTATTGTATTATATAACTAAATAAAACCCAAAATTACAACATAAAAATTAGAAATTATATGATTTATCTCTATAATTGATTATAAGAATGCTTAAGTAATTTGTTTTCTAATTCCTTAACAATATAATTCCATAAATTTTTCTTTCTATCTGTCTTTTCATTCGAAACAGTAACTTCTACAATATATACATAAACAGTGAGATTCGATCAAATACATTTTCAATATGTCTTCTCCTCTACCTTATTTTACTCATCAATTTCATCCAAAGGACTCACTACGTAGCAGATGGTCTTTGAATCGTGCGAACCCTCAAGGTCTTTTGCATAACGTGGCTCAATTAGGGTAGTTTAATCTTTATTAATCCAAAAATTAAAGAAGCATAAATGCTTAGGGATTTGGAGTACTCACATAAAACAATAGATTTTAATATTAAACTCACCATTATCATTTAAGACTGTTGGATCCCTCGGCCTCCTTACTTAACGTCACTCATTGAAAGAGGATTGAAATGCTTAGGTCATGAAATCCCTCGTGATGTTCCCTCTTCTCAATTTACTTAGCAAATTCGCAAGAAATTTCTCCTTGCAAAGTTGTTTCGATAGGATATAGAGCATTAGATCATGAGCAAAAGGGGGCTTAGGCTTCAGGAGAAAGAGAAAGGAAACAAACCTTTTTTATACAATAATAGAAATTTAAAATGTAAATTATTTACTAATTAATATTTATCTTATTTCTTTTAACAATTCATAAAAATTTTAAATGGTTTCCAAAATTGAAATAAACATATCGTTGGATTTCTCATGACGAACTTTTTTTAAAATATTTTTACAATCCAATTTCGATGTACTTTGTTAGACACATTTTTTTGAGACATAAAAATCACATCGTGATATATCTTGTTCCAAAAAATTCTTCAGTAAACATCTTGGTTAAATAGTGCTAAAGTAATAAAATATGGGTCATTACATTAGATATGTCATAGCCATACCATACTCATTTGTTAGGTCATTGTAAGATATGATCTTTTCATTCTTTTCTTTTTTATTTCTTTATTTTTTTTTTATCATGTCATATGTTTTAATTTATAATTATTTATCTTCACACATGCACATAATCATATTACTTATGATATATTAATAACAACAAAACATTATAATGAAATTATTTGAGTATGAGTTGTTATAAAATTGACAACATGGATGTATGTGTTTTGAGTAAAACCTAACTTTCTAGTTTAGACAAAAAAAAAACAATTATTTTGTTTGCAACCATGTTTTGCTCAGAAATCATAGTTTGAAAATTTCAAAACAAAAGCACCCTTAAGATATTAAATCTATGATATAAATCAATATGAAAGCATTTTGTTTTTTTATATTGACTTTATTAAAAATATTCACTAAAACATCTCTATTATTTATTAAAAAATTTAAAAGTTTTTTTATCAAAATATATGTGTATGATAAAATAAACTCATTGAATATGCTATATAAATAAATTAAAATGTATTATTTTGCTTCTCTAAAAAATTAAATTTTTTTACGCACATGTAATATAAACCCACAGCACAACAATTTTGCGCGGCTAATTATTGGAAGGCGGTGGTGCCGCCTTTGTTTGTAATGTCGAAGTATTAATCTCGACTTGGTCTGTCTCCGACGTGTCCTGTGAAGTGGAGCTCCTCAAAACAAGTGGCAGAACCATGGCCTCTTTCTCCTTTTCGTTCATCTCTCTCTGCTTCCCCCACAGGACAGAGTACAGCCCTCCGACGATCAAAACAGCCCCCAGTGTTCTGCAACAGCTCGAATTAAGAAGAAACTAAGACAAGAGTAAAAGAAGGGATTTTGGGTTTCGTTGACAGAGTCGATTCATTCCGTTCTTACCCTCCCAAATAGATATCCTCCGCGAGAACGAAGGATCCCATGATGGCAACTATGATCATTGTTAAAGGGCTGAAGGCAGAAGCAAAGACAGGACCCTTCTTCTCGATCACCAACCCTTGTAAATAGTAAGTAATGCTCGAATTCACTATACCCTGCATCAAGCTTAAATTAAGACAGAGCAAGACGGGTGACTTCAGAATAGGAGGAGGATGAGCTCACGGCATAGGCGGCGGCAAGCAGATTCATGTCCAAGCCAATGGCCCAACTTCCTGCCTTTCCACGCTCCATGACGAGGGTTACCCCAATGCCTTGCAAAGTTCCCACGAAGCATATCAATGTGGTGAGGGAAAGCTGAGCACTGTACACATGTATTGTTGCTGTCTGCAATGTTCAGCAGAAGAATTATGCGCAGATTTTTAATATTGTAGCTACACGAGCATGTTGATGGACTCGTTCAGGAAATTTAAAGAAAGCGTACCTGTAATATAAAGAAAGATGCCCAAGCAAAGGTGGATAGGATGAGGAAGATGGATCCCTTGATCCATTCCTTGTCTGCAGCGGGCGCCGCAGCTACAACATTTCCGGCACGGAGGTGTTTTGTCCACAACAGGTCGACGATGGGCCCCTTGTAGAGAGTCATCACCATCGCCCCAGCGACAGTGACCACGGTCCCTACAACCTTAGCTTGATATATCACCTTCTTCAGGTCTACCTTTTCCATCCTACAGAGAACCGCCATGAGGAACGTAACGGCCGGCATGACGTTGCACATGGCGCTGGCGAAGGTAGGGGAGGTGAACTGGAGACCGGCGTAGTAAAGATTCTGGTCTATAACCGGACCAATCAAGGCAAGAGCGAAGATTTTTATGCAGATGGCGAAGGTGAGCTTTGGCTTATCCTTTCTGCGGAACAAAAACAGAAGATGACCCACTGGAAGGAATATAGAGATTCTGGAACGTGCTTGCTTACCTTTCGAGAAAGATGGCGAAGGGGGCGATGGAGATGGTGGCGAAGGCGTGCCGGTAGACGACAAGGACGTAGTGGCTCATGCCATGGTTGAGGGAGATCTTGGATATTAGGCTCAAGCCGGCGTAGCCGAACTGGACAAAGACCATTGCGAGGTAAGGCTTACATGTCTTGAAGAAGCTGCAGCAACGTCTTCCTTCATTGTTGGCTTCTTCCGCCATGTTTGGTAGAGCAGATCGGCTCGAGTGACGGAGCAAATAGAGCATAGGAGGCTCTCTGTGGGTAGACCATCTTTCACCAATATTTATACTTGCTTTAACGTATGAAAGTTCAGGTTTTATCATATCACATTTCTTTTAAAGGGGCTTTTTTTTTTCGTTTTTTTAATATATATATATATATATATATATATATATATATAATATACGGAAAGACTATATCAAAACTTATAAACTATAGAATATTTTAAATAATGTTTGAATATGTTTTTATTTTATTTTGTAATATCATTATATCAAATAGATATAAGTACATGATGTATAAAAAAAATCGAACATAACCAGGGAAAGAAAACAAAAAGGATTAGGTTTATATCAAAAAAAGAAAATTAAAAAAAATAATAATTATAACTCTTCAATTAAAGATCTTAACCATAAAGATAGTCATCTACAAAACAAAACAGATGAGATACATTGACCTATTCTATACAACAATAAAATAGAACAAAAAAACAAACCAAAAGACAAGGCTTACAGGTTTTTGTTAATGCCCAAATGTCATTTAAGCAAAATAGATGTACATCTTAAAAATGTAAAGAAGGCAAATGTATGTTTTAGTAATTTGCAAACTAAGAAGTACTAAAAATTAAATTTTTAATTTTGCACGAAGCATTAGAATTTTTACTTTTCTTATAAAAAAACCATTTTATAAAAATGGATTTCTTTCTTATGAAATTTTATAATAGAGAAAAGAAGTGACATCCTGGATTTTGTTTAAGTAATCTCATTTAAAGGTTAAATTGATAAAATATAGTAAACTTTTAAGAAGAAATTGGAAATAATTTGGATTATAAAGTTAGGATTTGTAGAACAAAGATAAAGTTTTATATAAAAAATATATTAATAAGATTATGACTTCCTCCATTAAATAATGAGATCATACATTCATTTAAACAAAGAACTTGGCATGCCCATGTCAAAAAAGGTAGAAACAATTTAAATTCAGAAGGAAATGACAGAAAAAAAAAAGAATAGAAAAGAAAAAAAAAAGAAAAGATCAAAATTGGTACAACTATTTGTATAACCAAATGATTAGTAATAGGGACTAAATCAACTTAAGCAACAAAAAAATAACTAAGTCATTAAGAAGATCAAATGGTCTAATAGATGTGTCATACCACAACGAAATGACAACCAAATTATATAATAAATAATACAAAAGATTAGGCAAATAAAAATTAATACACAATTGAGAACATATTTATCAAACAATAGATAAAGGTGACAAATAAGCATAATTCTCAAAAAGACACACTTTCAAACCAAACAAGCATGATCCAATATAAAACAAAAAATAAAATTATACAAACATATCCAAAAAAATATTATATCAATGTAATAAATATGCAGAAGTATGTGATAGATATTTTATTAGATAATAAAATTTGGAAAAAAAAAATTATTGGAGATTATTTAGTTAACCTAAAATTGAATTAAGGACACAATAAAAAAAGAATTGAAATAGGTGACACTACATTGTTATTTAATATGTTATATTTACATGACATTATTTTATACAATGAAATCAAAAATCACATAATTTTGTTGATCTAATTAAATGCTTTACCTGTTTATCTCTAAAAGATAATAATAAATTAAATTTTTTTATAAACTTGACATTGTTAACAAGGTTAGATATTAACAATAAGAAAACCAAAACTCAAGATAAAATAGTTGAAATCTAATCCTTTTGTTAGTAAAATATTTTGATAAAATTTAAAATAAAAATGCATTTGTTTTAAATATTATATTTTTTTATCATATTATGTTTCTTTATATGTATAAAGAAATAGATTTTTTCCACGATTTCATTGTCATATCTATTAATGCTTAGTTTATTTTCATCAATATTTATGAGATCTTCAAGGGATTAATTATCGGATTGTTATCTATCAAAATTATGACATCAACTATTAACTATTAGAGAAAGTAAATTTTATTAGATCATGACATATAATTAATAACAAGTCTTTAAATACTAATTTCTTTACACAGCTTCATATACTCAGTTATGTTTGCTTGTATATTTAATAAATTATTTTATAACACATACTATTAATTAAAATGATAATTAGTTGACACATTCTTGTTACTATATTAGAATTAACATATGAACGTGAAGAACTTCATGACTGAAAATGACGAATTTCAAACAGTGTAAATTTTTTTTTATTTTTATATATGTTAAGATGAAAATAAAGAATTATATTAATTTTTAAGCTTGTATAATATGAAAAAAAAACTATTAAAACAACTATATTATGAATTGAATATTTGTCATAAGAAAAATAAATAAATAAAAGTGTACAATAAGTTATGACTATTTTTCATAATATTATTTTTTTTTTCATGTTTTATTTATAAGTATGACTTGCTTATTCTTTGGGTTTAAAATAAGAATACTAACATATAATACTAAAATTTGACAAAAAAAAGTTTGGATAGAAAAATACGATGAAAATATTTAAACATAATAAAAAAAATTAAATAAAATTGTTAGAGTCATGTTACAAACTAAAAAAAAACTAAAATTTCAAATTTTTTGTTTAAAAATTCAAACTACGATTCATCATTTAAAAGAAACTAAATATATATATATAGACAATTTAGAAATGGACGAATACACTTTAAAAAAATATATTAAAAAAATAAACACTTAAAAAGAAACTACATCGAAGGCAAATAAATAGAAAATAAAATTTGTTATCATGATCTACTTATGATACATTCTTGATTAATAACATATATTTGTTTTGATTCATATTAACTTATATTATTATTAATATCATATTATCTAACAAATTAATGATAGACTTATATTTTGATTTTTTAGAAGTTAACACAACTAAAACAATGATTAATATATCTTTACAATGTTACCTTTGGTACAAGTTATGTATAATATTATAAATATCATCTATTTATCTATCCTTATAAATCATGTTTTAGAACTTATTATCTCTATAAATATTTATTGTTATAGACTATATCATCAATTAAATATTTATTTTATAATAAGTTAGTTATTTAGAAATTTAATATAAAAATTAAAAGAAAAAATGACCAAAAAAAAGATAAAATTATTTGTCCCTTGACATGGAGAAGACAGAGAATTTTATTCTAACGATGGAATCAAACAAAATAAAGTTATCAAACAACAAGAGGGGTCCAAAATGATCTTGATATATTAAAGTTATTTTGTTTAAAATAAGCTAGTATAGAGGATTTTATAAAAATGTTATTTAAAATGAATTTTCATATAAAAGTTTTGAAAAAAAAAGAATACATTGATTTGTTTATTATATTTATAAATGAATTTATATATTTTTTAAATTACTACATTTTGCATTGATGTATTAATTCTTTTGGCTTAATGTAATATCTCAAAGATGAGGTATTTAAATTAAATAATTTTTTTGGGAGTTTAAAAAAATTATTATAACATAATTTAATAAATAGAATACCTTAAAGCCTATAAAGAAAGGAAAAATTATAATTAATTTCAGAGGTATTTGATGTTATTATTTTAACATTTTTATAATGTTTATTAGTTGTTGATAAATCATTTAAATTAGCAAAAACAAAAAAAAAATATCAAAAAAGGGTTATAAGTATACAATATGGTAGGCAAACTTAAAATAATTAAATATAAATTATTATAAATCTAATGCTATCAATTTCACCAAATTTGAATTTGTTTTGATTATAAAAAAATATTAAAGTTATATAAAGTATGTTATTATTTCAATTTATAAGATTTTTAAGAATGAAAAAATTATAAAAATTTTACTTCAAATAATATATTTTATTAGAAATTTAACATGTAAATTTCTTTACCCTCAGATCCTCCAACATTTTCTTCTCACTTTTTTTTGGGCTTCTTTTCTCATTTTATTTTTTATTTTTTTATTCTTCTTTTTTCTCTTTCTTTTTATTGTCAATAACAACAACCTCACAAACATTAGGGATAACATAAGGCCTCAAATTGTGCTCTACTTTAGTCAAGGTCTTTCTCTCATAGTATTGTTCTCACACAAGAGATTTCATCACAATAAAACAATAACAAGACAATATGTGATAATGTAATATCCCTCAATTTTGAACACAAATAAAAAATTTAAACTCTAAAATCAAGTCAAGAAGGTTATAAAAATATATAATTGAAATAGATTAAGTCAATTTCATAGAATGTATTATTTATTAAATAATAAAATATTAGTAAGTGCGTCATATCCTCAAAATTAATCGAAAATATTATTTTAGTATATTAATAGAAAGAATTCATCGAGATATACTCAATAATGTTAAGTTTATAATTTTTAAAAGCCTAGAGAATGTTTTATGAATTTTAAAAAATGTAAGTATAATTGTAATCATTAAAAGATCAATCAGGACTGATTTGTAATTTTTTAAATTTTTGCTTATGTCAAATCTGATTGATGGAGGATAAATTTATAAATATAATAATGTTGGACGTACCATAATAAATTTATAATTTTAGAAATTTTAGCTTATGTGATATCTGATTTGCACATGATAGGTTTCTAAATAACAAAATATCAGAGGGATAGAATATTAATTCACATATTTAATATCGCTTTTGGCTTTCCATGTGAAAGTTTTGTGTATTTGCCTATGCAACAATAGTTTAAATGGCGCTTTTTTATGGCAATTATCGGTAGTTAAGCACACATTCATTCATAATCAAAATTCTAACTTTTTAATAATTTAACAAATAATAAATAATCAATAATTGGATATTACATTATAAAATACCAACTCTCTTTCTTATAAATTAGTGTTTTCAAGTGAGCAAACTCATTTGTTACCATCTTCGTTGAGGTCATTGCGAATTCAGGAATACATTGCCACCATGCTTTTGTCAAGAGGGAGGGAAGAATTTTTGTTAAGGATTCTAGTATCTTTGGAAAAAAGAGATCGATAGAAAAGGAGATGGAGAGGATTTTGAGGTTTTTTTAGTAAAAAATAAAAAAAATACCGCATTTAAAATATCAAACTTATATAACATCAACCAAAGATCAAATGTATCCACGGTAACTTGCTGGCATTTGCATAATGGATCTAGGTTGGGCCTATCATGGAAAATCAATTTCGAATAACTGTTAAACTGCAGAATGAATTATAAGCAAACACATGAGAATATGCCTATGAACATGAAGTTCAAGTACGAGAAAACCATGAAGCCTCGTTAGCACACACTCAAGGATACTTAGTAAAGGCCTCTAAGAGCAGATACCTTGTGCAAAAGATGCCTAGGAAAGCTTCTCGGTAGTAGTTTAGAAAATATTCCTCAGGTTTAAAACATAACTGTTGTGCAAGGAAGCAAATGTTGTAGCACAATACTGCCTAAGGAACCTGATTTTTAGACAACATAACCAAATGTATCCAATATACCGCATGAACCACCAAGAAGAAACCTTAAGTTGACAAGAAAAAGCTTTAAGCCAAAACAAGATTCATAAAAGGAGCCAAGAAAGCAGGCAATGTGAAAAAAAGGTATTTCCAAAATTAACAACATCAAGCTTTTAGCACTTTTGATCAACAACTATGTACTTGAGTAGGTCATACAAATACATTGAAAAGACTACTGATCATAAATTTATTGTGAAACCTCACAAAGATTATTAATAATTATAATATATATAGCTATATTTATATATGTATATAAACATAACCACTCAAACTAATGATTGTATACAATGCTAATTATCAATGCAATAATTGGGTCTCATCCTTCGATGACAAAAGCATCCAATGATAAAAGGATCACACTCAAATGATTATCTCAAGTCAATCTAGAGATCATTTTCATTTTGTTAGAAATGAGGGTTCAAAATATCACAAATTGATAATAGAATTCGAGTTAACACATCTATTGTTTTCGCAATTCTTTTCATGTCGAGAATTCTTCGTAGACGAAGAAATGTCAAAGGGGCTTATTGCTTCTCAAACAAATCCTCCATTCAAAACAATTTATCAATAAGACAATTTACATAAAATTTATTACACTAGTCTATAACAACTCAAATTTTACTTATAACTCAATCCTAAACAAGTTGATTTGAGTCCATCTAAGCTCACGTAACATTGTCATTCCTTTGATGTTACGAGAGAACACCAAATATATGTAAGCGAAAACCAATCCCAAGAACTTAACACGATGCCAAACATCTTTACCAAATAAATTATTGCTAGCACCTACAACTCAAAATAATATTTATCATGGAATAGTTCAATGTAACACGAATTTGACGAAGTTTTTTGGAGCTCGCGATGATGCACAAAACAGCAATATTGAAATCAACCTAACCCCTCAATCATTATGCCCCCTTTTCAAATTTGAGCTATTGAATCAAAGATATATAGATATAACACCAATGGGCTCCAATGACTGCTCAAACCATTTAAAGGTTTGAAGGGTATGAGACTCATAATTTTTCATCCTTGTGTTTCATAGCTCCTCATCTCCTAGCCCTTCCTTCAAAATCCAAAACCACTATCTCAGTTCTCCTGTTCATAACTTTCTAATTTTCTAACTCCCCTAATCTCGATAATGACCCAATTTATATCCTTCTATATCCCTCTCTCTACACTCATCTTCTCAAGTGCTCTTTATTGCAAGCATCCAAGAAAACAATGGCTAAAACAAGAAGTTAACTAGTGACTATTGAATCTTTGTTGATCTCAAGAGATGAAGTTTGCAATATCAACACTCACCAAAGTTTATACTCAATAGCTTTCCTCTAACCTATTCTAGACAAATTTTCCCTTACCCATCATTAATAAGATATTAACCTAAGAATGAATTAAGTGATTTCAATGACTCACTATGCATATTGCTAGAAACTTCATGAACATGTTTCCTAGTTCCAATGGCTCCATAGTGTTAAAACCAATGAGTTGCATTCTATCCTTTTGCAGTTACTGTTTGATGTATTTTTTTTTGCTAAAATATCTAATAATGGCTTAGCTCGTTGGATGCTATTTTAATATGCAAATTACATTTCCGATAAATAAATACCAAGTTATCATAATGCATTTGACTTGATCCAACACCTATTATACCAATACTTGTTTTCATATTTGGGTTGATTACTTTGATCATATAACTATATATATATATATATATATTTATATATCAACTTATTTTTGGCATTTTACATATAAAGCTATGTAATATTTGTATCAATAGTTTATTTATTATATTCTCAAGTAGAGTTCTTACGTTAGTTTAAGGATCAAAGATCAATGAAAATTGCTTCAAGATTTTTATGAACTTACAATAAGGAAAATTATCATATCTGTGCCTTTTCTAATCAGACATCAAACTATCCTTTAATTTACCTAATGCTGCTTGGCCTCTTATTTATGTTCTCTTCACAAGTTTCATCCGTTCTAATCCAATCACCAATATGCACAAACCTTCACCACTTCTTGCACCATTGTTGTTCATCTTGAACATGTATTTAAATTTTAAAAAGGCTAATTAACCATACTTTCTTTAATTTTTCACATCAATTCATTGTCAGTATTCAGGCTTCACCGTTCTTTTCCTTTTATACACTACTCACTTTTTTGAAATTGTGTTTACATAGGATACCGAATCATGGTAGGATCCACATTATTTCAAAAGCATTAAAGTTACTTCACAAGGCCTAGCTTTCAATTAGTTTTTGCTGCAAATAATTTCAGAAATGGAGTAAAAATTTAAATAATTCATCTATTCAAAACAATTTTGATATAATCTTAACATTTCATAGAGAAACATATAAAATCTTAAACATTCATCTATCCAAAATCCTAACAGTTCAACTTTAAAAAATAGTTTCTTTCATGTAGAACTATAAGAGATTAGGCATTAGAGGCCATTCACATGATCGAACAGAACTTATTGTTTATATAAACCTAACTCTATCTATAAAATATTCCAACAGCTTATTTCAAATAATGTTTTCGTTTATAATTATAATATGACCTTTTGTGAATTGTGTTATCCATTAAAATTGACGAATGATCAAATTGAGCTTTGAACTAAAAATTCCAAGGCCCGTCTTATCATGTTTATTCATTTGCTATTAACATGGTTATAAAAATAAAAAAGACATCTAATTTGACATATCACTTTCTATTGAAGATTGTGATAAATTCTGTCTTGTTTTAGTTTACTCTTGAAATTTCCTTTTAAAAGTTCATTGTTCTTGATATCAACATTTAACAATTAACACATAAGCAAACAGTACAGCCTTCCCATTGTTCTTAATATATTACAGCTCTTAGGCATGACAATTTAATAATCAAATCTTTCTTTTTTTTTTTTTTAACCATTCCTTCTTAAATAGAGGAGCTTTTTTCATTTTCCTAGGATGTAACCATACTTTATCACTTAACTTTTCAATTGACAATCACATGTGTGCAGCTCCTCTTTACCTCTTCAAAAGATTCTCATTTAATGAGCATCGTTTGTCAATGCTTCGCTTATTATCACCCATCATTTCTTAATGCATTTCTATTATTGTAGCTAAGAAGGGTTGGTCTTTCTCAAGGAATCACGTTCAATTCATGGACAGCACTCAACAGGTTAGTAAATTTCTTCCATGAGTCCTTTTTCTTATTTACTTTATGCTGCTACAAGTTTTATTCTATCCAAAACTTTGTCTCCATGAGCCTCACAAGCCAATTGTGAGTTGCACTTGGTTACAGCAACAAAAATTTTAATAAATAATAACATTTTTTTATTTATTCCATTAAGTTTTAGATAAATTGGAGGTGAAGAGAAGATTACCATTTGGAACATTGCAACATAAAAATCTCTATCGTGCAACTTAAGCTTTCAATAAAATATCAAACAATAAAACAAGTTCCTTTTACCAGAAAAGAAACTGACATTATTTGCTACCCTCTTTTAAGCTAGCACGCTTTAGAAAAGTTTAACAAAAACAATACTTTGATTGGTAAGCACTAGATACCATTTCCTAAAGGTCAGCCTCAAACCTTGTCAATCTTTACCATAATGCAGTAAGCACAATCTTTATTCGTGTATATTTCATGCAAATTTATAATTATTTTTCTTAATGAGCACTATGTCCCTTTCTTAAATGTTGATTCCTTTAGTTATTATTGTTGTTTGCATTCATTCAGTATATTTGTATTACAATTATAAAGTGGTGTACTAAAAAGAAAAGATGCCCTAATAGTTATCTCAGCACAATTTCTAAACCCAGGTTTGATCCTCAGTCATATGCTTTTACAAAAATGATTTCAACAATTTGATCTTACAAGGATCATCATGATCATTCAACTTAGGCACAAGACGATTTTATCAACCTCAATCCATGCCTAATGATTTTATTCTTTTACATTTTGGCCCTTTCATGCAATGATTCTAATAGGATTTCTAACTCTACTCTTCTCGAACCTTTCACTTTTCTTCAAGAAAACTTAAATCATTCCATTATCTTCTACAATTATCTCCTTTCATAGTGGGTAAAGCTGCTTTTGGCTCTCTAAACTCCTTGATTGATAGCACTGGCAGTGGCCAGCTTGAACAAAGTTTTTTGAAAGAGTGGGAGGATGCGCATGGATCTCATCAAGACCCATGGTAATCTATTGATTATGCCTCTTTGCTTTTCATGTGAATTACAGCTTGATTGCTGCGTGATTTTGTTTATTGACTTCACTATTGATTCCACATGCCACCATGTTGCATGCTAGGCTATGTAGATGTCCCATGTAGAGGTACCCTATGATGAACATAGCCAATCTATTAACTATGTTTCTTTGTTTATTGACTTCTGTCATTTGTTTTCTTATTCCATTTTGGTTATGTAAACCTATTATATTTGACCATAAATAGCATGTTAATCTCTGATAAGAGCATTGCATGTTAAGCTGCTGCATTTTGTGTTTTTGGTATAAACTGGTTAATACATATAATTATGCGGCCTGATGGTGGTTTTCTGACAATAATATATAAATTTCTGCATGTTGTTCTCTAGTTTTCGAACAGGGATAGGTTCCCTTTATATTATAATGATATCCCCCAGTAGCATAAATGTATCCGGTAATAAGTGAAGTTGTCAAGAGTTGTTACATTTTTATTTCATTTTTCTTGCATAAATTCTGTTCAAAATAAATGTAGACCTTCAATAATGTTGAATGTGTTTTTTTGTCTTGGTTTTATGCATTAATTGCACAAATTCTATTAAGACCAGACTGCATTTGTTGTATTCCTATTTCATGGTTCATGCATTAATTCTGATAAGAACAGACTCAGTCCTTGGGCTTCATGTTGATTATCTAATTTTCTGTTTTATGTACTAAGCAAATGCTGTATTTGCATTTTGTGATTCCTGCATAAAATCTAATAAGAACAAATTTGCTACTCAAACTGCCTGTTGATTCTCAAGTTTTATGTTTGCTTTAAGTGCTTCATGCATGACATATTTGCTTTATGTAATTCACCTATATATTCTAATAAAACCATAGATTATTTGATGATCTTAAGAACTTGGGTAAACGAATATCCAGCCACTTGTGCATTGGTTAAGTTCGACTGTCCAAGGTGTTATTCTCCCAGTGAGTGCTATCAAAGCATTTCAAGAGCTCAAGTCTTTGAAGCATCAAAAAGATCTCAAGATAGGCATGTACCCAGCTATCAGCTCAAGTTTTAAGAGAGTTGTTCAGCTTGATAGTTGGTATTTGAATCCATAGTTTGACTAGAATGAAGGGTTACATGCAATTTGCAATATAATTCTCTCCTAGGAATTGATAATTCTGTAATGATTAGAAGCAAGCAAACCCTAAGGTGGTATTATATGATTGATTATGCCAATGGCCGCACCTGATTAAGTCAAAAAATACTTCATGAATAAAAGATAGATTTAATATGGACGAATTCTCATGGATAGGAGAATGTAGGGCACATATAAACTTGTCCAACATTGGAAGCTCAATAAGTTGAAGACTTAGTTGTCAATACCTATCAGCATAGGCTTTTGGACCAATAAGGTCCAATCACTCATGTATTGAGCATAAGTTAGTTCCCTACATTGTTAATCTATGTGTTGATTCAATAATTATATTTCTTGCAAAAACAATATGTGCTATCGCCTTTTTTTCTCTAGAAAAAGTAAAACCATGCATCCTCAAACACGGGTCAGGTGAAAATACATTCACACAACGAATGCCACGACAACAACGAAAATAAGAGATGTCGCTTCGGTAGAGAATAAAGAAGATAAAGGTGAGACGAAAATTCAAAAGTACAAGCAAGAACTTATGTTCTTAACCAAAAGTCATTATGCCTCTTGCATTTTCTACCTAGAAAAAGTTATAACTATCCATTCTCAATCAATAAGTAATAAGACATTGGCACAACCAATGCCACGAAAACAACAAAAATAGGAGAGGTTGCTTCAATTGAGATCAAAGTTAAGACAAAATACTCAGTCGTGCAAGTATTTAAGTGATTAACCAAAAAACATTATACTATGATAATCTTCTATGAAATTAGATTATTTTAATGTTTTTTACATCTTACCTCTGTTTGGTTTCATAGAAAGATCCAATTTGATCAAATAATGCCAACTATGATCTAATGTAAATCAAAATGAAATAAGTTTGAAAACAGATGTAACTTCTTGGTTATGCATAATAAAAAACCAAGAACAAGTTTGTTAAAGGCTTTCTCCTCAAACAATTGATCATAACATGATTCAAGTGTACATGTCAACCAAATCTTTTGATTCCTTTCCAATATCTCAATCACTGAATAAATCTTCCACGTTTCAAACCATTGATCCCCGATTAAAGAACATTGATGAATTAACAGACTTAGATGATGATGTCTAGCCATTAAGATAAAATTACCCATGCAGGACTGCTTGTGCAATATAGATGCAACACCAGAAACAGTGACAACGACACAGGCAAAATAGTGCATGCATTATAGCAGAACATACAAGTATGGTAAACTAGATTCTACATGCAACCATGTTCAGAAATAGTAGCGTTACGAAGTGGCTCTAACCTAAAATAAAAATAAAACGAAAACAAAAGTATTTCTACATCAGAAGGATCAAAGAAATGATCATGAAGGGCCAATGTCATGTCCGACGGCCTTCGCCATGTCATGCAACACTCTACAACTTCCAGTCTTTTCTAGAACTTTCATGTAACGATGAGAGAGAATCGCGAACTGTTTTTTGAAATATAATCACCATTAGTTGGATTATAAAATCCAAAAGCAGTTAAACTTTCAACTTGAATCAAATTTAAAATAATTTGACATTAATGTTTTCATTAAAATTTTTATTATTAGAAATTTGACTAAAAATATAAAAAGTTGAATTATCTTTAACTAGAAAATAAACAATGTGATCTCTTAGTGCTAATTGATATTAGAATGTATCATTTCTATCCAAAACATGGATTAGATTAAGATCAAATATGAATTCTCAAAATACTTTTGAGCTAAAGTTAAATTAAATAATTAAACAATCTTAAAGAACCTTGTTTGATTTTTAATTTTTAAAAACTATATTACAAATTTCTTGAAACTATGATTCTAAAAAGTATTTTTCATCAAAAATTTATTTTTATTTATATAACATTTGTGCAAGAGCATAACATACCTTCAAATATTGCTCATTGGGCATGACCAATGTAGACTCAAAACTGGCTCGATTTAGATTTTATCAAACTAGTTTATCATACTAGACTTTAACAAGATCAACCAATATAATGCATAATGCCCACCATGAATCTACTTTTTTTATTAGTTTTGAATGTTTTTTATTAATAAATAAACAAGGTCACATGTTCACATTTTGAAAGTCAATTTAAGCAAAAAATTTAAATAACATAAACTATCACATTTTGTTTAAAGTCATGGTTCATATATAACGATGAAAATAATCAATGCATATTCATCACTAAGGAAATAAAAACAAACTATCACAAAAACTTATATAACATAATAATATAGAAATAAACTAATAAGAAAAATATAATAATTTGTTCATAATCTCCTAGTTATAATATATCTTATTATTTATAAAATATTAGATCCTAAAATAGATTAATTCAATCATCACTAACTCATATAAAATATAGCATAACATTTACGTAAAACAATAAGACATAAAATGCTATTTTATCTTAAGATATCGTTTTCTATTCATGATATAATGTAAATTTCTTTTAATTCATTTCTCATTTCACTCTTTTTTAATTAGTTTTAGAATAAGTTATTTCATATTTTTAAATCAAATTGAAACTATTTACCTATAATATTTATTCTGAAATAAAAATAAATATTTCTTATAATATTTATTCGATAAATTATTTAATATGATATATTCAATGATCCTCACACAACTTCATTCTAACCTTCTTTATAACTTGCTTGAACCCAATAAAGCATGTGGTACTTGAATCATCTTATGTATCGATTCAAATTGAGATCTTATATCTTTAATCATACTTTCAAAGATGGTTGATTCAGTGCTTAACACTGGAAAATAGATAGCCTTTTTCCCTGAAGGATGGTATGAATGAAAAGTTAGTTTTTGTAAGCGGAGGGAAGGCCCAATTCAAAACTCCATGACGTTCCGTTCTAAATAAAATTGTATATTTATAAAGGGAAACCATCTTTGAAAGTAAAGGGAGCTGAACTATATTCACCTTGCTGAAAAGATCTGTTACTGCAGTGTCTAATGGTAACTTGACATCATCACCAAATCAGAGTCCAGTATTGTTAAGAGGAGCAACAACTGGGACCAATCAACAGCCGAAACAAGATGGAAGAGATTTAAGCCACCTAAAATCAACTTCTCCAATAATTTCACCTCAGGATTCTCCAAAAAACAACCTAAAGCATTCGGTTGAGAGGACACAACCCAATCCAAACGATTGGTCTAGAGACCAAGTTGCTGCAGCCGATAGGATGTGGTTGGCAATGAGCAGTGCACCTTCTGTTTCATCACAGGTTTCTGGAGCTCAAATCAAGTCGGAAGAACCTTCTTTTGGGCAAATGATGGCCAACGAAGTGAGGACAAACTCTCATCCAGCAACTTTCAAGGAGAACCTTGCTGTCTTGCAAAGGCCTAAACAGAACTTGCCACCTTCAACTATTGACATGCATGGCCGTGAACCGATCTAATCTGCAGCATTTGTACCCTCAAAATTCGGTTCCTTCATCGGTTAGCCATTCTTCAATGGCGATGCCTTCATCTCTGGGTCTTGTCTCCGGCCGGAGTTACACCAAAAATGGCTGGAACACCAGCGTTTTGCCATCTCATCGCGATTACACATCTGTTGATTGGAGCTTGGATCTAACCCCACTTAGACCACCATTAAAGTGCGAGTTGGTCTCAAGGACATGGTCGACGATGTTCATGGGAGGAAATACTACTAGTCATTTAATAAATGGTGCAGACTCATCTAATTTACGTGGATGGAGTAATCCATTAGAGGGAAGTGATCTCCTTAGTGTTGTGGCTTGATAGTTTTACGATTACAATACTTTATGTTAATGTTTATTCTATAAGTGATGATAATGTAATATCATAACATTGCAAATGAAACCAATAGTGTGCAAGTTTAGGGCATGTGGCCTTCATTTGAAGCTGGACTACATGTTTGTATTGGTTATTGTATCTAATGTGTTGGATATTCCTCAAATTTAGTATTTCTATTAACATGACATCATGAAGGGCACATAGACATGGATGATGGAGACAATTCAAATTTAGTGGACATTTTTTTTTTTTTTTTTTTTTTTTATTCGTTTGAAGTTGATTACATTGAAAGCTTATTTTAATAAGTGTAGATGGCCATGAATGCCTATCAAAAGACATGATTTTTACAACAAAAATATTTAGCACAAGTGCATAGCAAAGCAAATAACCTCTAAATTCAACGTGTGAACTTGGGATCTAAAACTATGCTTGAATCCCATAAAGTTAGCTATGGTGAACCTTATCTATTTTGGTATTTTTGTAATAGTTTTTAATGTTCTTTAAGTGATAATGTTGTCAAGAACTTAGATATATTTTGTTAAATGTTATATCTTTATTTTTTTTATATTATTGTTTATTGTTGTGACCATTATTCATCATCTTGCTCATTGTATTAATAATCAAAATCAAGGATATCATACCATATATGACTTCATCTTATATCAAGATATAATATAAAATTAATATATATCATTCTGCATTAGCTAATAATAATAATATACTAATAATCCTAAATATTCATTATAAGCTATAAGATAATATCTCATAAAAATCTATGATTTGCATAATATATTATTTATATTTCTCAAAATATGTAATTGTCTTAAAATTATTAAATTTTTTTTAATTTTATTTTCTCTTATTTATCATGCACTTATTATTTATGTTATATCATTGATACATAAATAACATGCATGATTTTGTCATCTTATAATAAAAGTGAGTAATAATATAATAGTGTATAACAATCCAAACAATATAGATATAAAATAAAATTAAATCGATATCTCATTGTATGTCATGATGTAATATAAAATGAAATACATGTTAAGGGTAAACTAATGACCATGTGATTACATCATAACTAATAGATTTATTTACTTTATTTTGAAAATAATAATATTTTTTAAGTTTATTCATTTTCTTTTATGTCCAATAAAGAGAAATTATACAAAAATTCTACTATGACATATTCATTTCTATAACAATAACAATCACATATTTATGAATTTATGAAATTTCATAAATTCAATAAATTTTTCTCTTGCAATATTCACCAAAATCTATGTATTGTATTTCCTAAAAATGTAGGAGCATAATGTCTATACGAGAGGAGAGTGAATTATGAAAAATATAAATTTAAACAATCTCAAATATATTGTAATGAAAAGTTTTTGTTGCTCTTAATGACTCTTGAAAAAAAATTGTTTTAAAAATAGTTAACATTGAAAACTTTTATTTGAAAGTGCAACAATAAAAGGACTTAAAAGAGTTTTAGTTGGTTTGATTCAAATTTTGATGCACCCATCCTTAACATAAAGGCTAGACAAAAGCATTAAATGTTTTTTGCAAAAACAGGTTAGACAAAAACCTACACTAGGCTAAATGACTTTAGACACTGACCTAAAAGAGCCAATAATCACTGAGTCAAAGAGCTCTACACATTGGCCCAAAAAATCCTACAATCACTAAGTTAAAAGACCTTAGAATTAGCTAAAAGTTTAATATAAAGTGCAAATATAAAGTCTTAGCAATGGGTACAAAAAAACTAAGTATAAAGCTCAATTATAAGGTCCTATAACCCACATACAATTAAGCAAGAGGCACTCAAAACATGGTTAAACATATTATAGAAGAGATATAATTCATCTCAATAAAAGTAACAAAATAATAACATGTAACTTAGCTCAATGTAAAGTGAAAGAAGAGTGTAATGAATTTGATCAATGCTTGCAGTCCACAACCTTACTTTTCCTTTGTCTTTAGAAATGAAGATTTTTAAGTGCTATTTTTCACAAATATATGCAAGTGAACATTAACTTTTAACACAATGTTTAGAAATTTTAATATTAACATTTGCAAACTCTCTAATGACTTCAAATATTCCTTAAATGACCATAATCAACTTTCATAAAAATCAATAAAACTATTAATTACTTATATTATTAAACTAATTATATTGTTTGATACAAAGGATCATATAAGTATGATACAACACTAAGTATATCATCTAATCTATCAAATATGTTTGACTAGTTTATTTTATAACTCATAAATGACTGCACTTAAACAATGCATATATTGTGCATGAATAATATAACTCTAAAATATCCAAATTTTTAGCTTGTAAGTTTTTAAAATAATGTACAAAATAATGACAATGATCTTACTTATATGAAGACTTTTTAGTTAACACTTTCTATAGACAAAAATTATTGTACTTGTATTAAGAAGTAAATTAGCTCATTTAATACCTTAGTCCATACTACATTTTTGTGAAAAAGTCATCAAACTAGTATGATACATGCATTATACACGTATCATAATGAAAACTCTTATCCATACCTAAGTTGTTTAGTTTAATCACATGTTTGATTTATTGAAAAAAATGATTATATATGTACAATGCACTCTATTGTATTATACTAAGTACATAGTTTTATACCATGACTAATACCACTTGAGTAAACAATAATCATACATGTATGATAATGTATCATGCATGAATGAAGTTTATAAACTCTCCACTTAACTAATGATCTCCTATGCCTGATTCTCTATTCAAATCTAAAGCTAATTAGACTATATTGTATGATGAAACCATCATAGAAGCAAATACAAAACTTTTCAAATCAACTAAATTCAATCTATTTTCAATTTTTAATTGATTGGGCTAAACTAACTAATGCAATATATAAGTTTTATAATATATAAAATAAAGATATATGTAAATCAACATAGACGAGATACATATCCTAAAACTAGACAAATATGAGTGAAAGATAATTTTAAAAATATTTAAACACACACACATAATCTTACTGAAAGCTAATATCTTTTATAAGTTTTTATAACTTTCACATTCTAATATTAAAATAAGATGACTCGTGAATCTCTTCTCCTTATGTTACTTAAGCTTATATATCTCTTAGTATCAATTATGTTTCATACAAAAATATCATCATATTTGATCTTAAAATACATAATCTAAAACACTCAATGATGAGAATTAGTAAAATCATACAATAATTTTGTTATCATCAAACTGATGATGTAAAAATTAAGGGTTTAATAGTATGTTTAGTCAAAGCATATTATTCATTGAGATAGCATACAATATATTTCATTTAACATATTTTATGTTAACTATGACATATAATATTGTAAAATAAGGAGCATGAAGTTTATCAGAGAAAGATGAATTATGCAAATTATAAATTTAAGTGAATTGAGATGCCGCGGTTGGTGATTCTATGGCCTGGTTGGGCATGGTTGTGCGGGATAGCATGGGCAGACCTCTCCTGGTGGCTGCCAAAAGGTTGCTATCCCAAGCGGTGGACATGATGGAGACCCAGGCTTTGCTTATGACGCTTGACATGGTTAGGGATTTACTTCCCTTGCATTGGGCTGTGGAACTCCAATCTGACTTTATGATGGCTATTCAAGAGGTGCGCGAGATGGTGTCCCTCCCCCTGGGTCGGGTGTCTTCGCAGCAACTATCCAGTACGCTACGGGTCTTGAGGCTATTCGTTTCTCCCACATTCTCAGAGACGGGAATGCACTGCTGATTGGGCTGCTCGGGCTGCGTGCCTTAAGGACTTCATCTAGGCCTCAGAGGATCCCATCCCTAAGCCCCTGCTCGACCTTATGTTATCTGACTTCACTTTCGAACCCCCTTGAGGATCCTTTTATAATTTTGGCTTGGCCTTGATATAATAGTTATTATATCCTCTTCAAAAAAAAAAATTTAAGTTAACATGAATCTCAAATAAATCTAATAAAATAATTTTATTTTATCTTAATGGCTCTTATAAATAAGTTTTACAAATTATTATATTTAACTTTCAAAAACTTGTTTGAAAGTAGCAATAAAGTGAAGAACATAATAAATTTTTAAGATGATTTGATTCAAACCTAGATCTACATTCATCTTGGTTCAAATAGCTAGAATTTACTGATTTGCTTTTTTGGTCTTAAGTAGGTAGGGATCAACCTAAATAATAGGCTTAAGGAGTCATAAAATACTGACTCAAAAGACCAACAAAACATTAGCTTAAAATAGCCTACAACATCATGTTAAAGGATTTTACAAATCATTGGGCCAAAAAAACCCTATCACTGTAAAAAACCAATACAAAGAGCAAATACAAAGTCTCGATAATAGAACAAATAAAACAAATACAAGGTCATAAAATCCACATCATTTTAAGCAAAAAACACACTAATACAAAGTTAAAGCAATCCAATAGAGAATATGCAATTGAATTCATTATTCTGACAAGAAATAATGTTACAAAAATACCTTGAAACATAATGCAACTTAGCTCAAAGGATGTTTCACATTTGCACGCATTGGTTGAGAAGAATCTACCATAGTCACATTTTTTTACCATGTTATGCATGATTTTAATCATAGATTTCTTATGAAATAATGCAACTTAGCTCATGGACTTTCATATATTAATATCAAAAACTTAACATGTTGTATGTATGATAAACAATAGTTTAAGGGTTTAGAAAATCATATTAACAAATATATTATAATTTACATGTGTTCACAAAAACATCAATTCCAAACCATTAGCTATAAAGAGGTTTCCAAACATAAGAATTCAATGTTATACATTATGGAATGAACATTTGATATATGAAGGAAGAAAATGGGCAATTTATTATCATGAGATGCACACATAGTGTGACAATATCATAGAACTATAATATTGCACAATTTTATTTGTAAAGATGAGTTGCAATTAGGGGAATACAATGACAATGAAAGTATTCACATGATTAAAAATGACGAGGATGACAATGATAGAAACATATTGCAAGAAACACAATTTACAAAATTGCATATGCCAAGCATTAAAAAGAAAAGTGTGATAGAATTGTGATGTCTCTAACTTTCTCGGTATATATATAGTTTTGACATTTTGTGATCATGATAATAAATATGTAATATCACATATTTAATTTTATTTTTATTTTTAATGTCCATATTATATTTTTTTGGTTTATTATTTTAACTATTTTTGTAAAATTTTGATCGATAACAAAATGAGATTTTTATGTTGTCTTTTATAGTAGTCTTCAACAATTGGCAAAATTTTGAGACAAATCAATGATTTTAGTGATGTGATACATTGGTCATACAATAAACATAAAGACGCTCTTTATACATATAATCAATTCAACAATAGTATCATTGTATCCTACACATCCAAGCATCTGCAAAATATCGTTATGTGAGAAACCAAACCTACTTATGCTGATAACATATGTGCTACCAATTGGTCTAATTATCAACATATTTGCTTCGTTATTAATGCTTATATGATTTCTGTTATGAATTATTGTCAGGCTATTGTGTAATTTTTTTATGTACTTGAAAAAAATTAGCATTTTGAGTTCTATAAAAGATTTATATATGCTAAATTATTTATAGTATTTCTCTACTTTCTAAAATTAAAAAAGGTGCATGTTTTTTAAGAAAAATAAATCATCAAATGGCATTCTTTAAAATTCTTGCAAAGAGAAATATTGGAAATATAATAAAAACTAATTACCAATTCTCATCATAACATACAAAATATATATGTACTCCAAAATGCATCTTATCTTAACATTCCATTCTTCAATAGATCTTTTAAAATTTACAAATTTTGCATGAACTATACAAATATAATTGAAAACAAACTATATGATGTTTGAATACTTATGATCCATGAGTTAAAGCTTATATGATATTAAACACAAAGGTAAAACATTCAAATCCAAATATAACCCTCAATTAACTTTAAAAAAATTACTTCTAAAAATTCACTTTACTTTTATATTGAAAATGAGCCATATAAATATCAAGAAATATGCCTTTAAATATATTTGAATATCATTTGAATTTTTCAACTACTTTTACAAAGTAGTACTTAAGTATTACATTATACATTTCTTAAGAATCAAATTGCTTTCTAAGAAATATTTTAAATATTATAATCATAATATTAATAATAAATAAAAACTGATTACAATATTAATGTCTATATATTATGATAAATGATCTATCAGAGTAGTAGATAATGACAAAATTTTAATAATTAAATAGTATTTAATGTAATTAGTAACATTAAACACATTTTAACAGCAATGCAAATCTCAAAAATATATGTCAGAATAATAAAAAAAATTATAAACTATATTTGTACCACAAAAAATCACTAAATTACTCCTGCCATGATGCATGGTAGATATGCAATAAATTTAGCTATTTACAATTTCTTGAATTAAATGGTGGAAGTCGCATTAAATAAAAATGCAACTTGCAGGGATATATAAAGCAATAAGCCAGTTCTTTCAATCCAGCCTTTAACACCGGGCCTTAGGGTTTCCAGCGGTGCGTTTCTTAGCACTAACTGATCTAGGCCGTCGCCATGAGTACCCAAACGAAAGAGGAGATCCTCGCGGCTCAGCTTGAGCAACAAAAGATCGATGTAAGCTTTTATTTTTCATTTATTTGTACGGTTTTGGTTCTCCCAAGATCCAAGGAGTTCTATGGTTGCAAGCTCTCATTTTTGTTTCCTTTTGTTCCTTTGAGGGATATGTTATTTGATCTCGATGTTTGGAATCAACAAATTTTTGTTGAATACTGCATCAAATTTTTCTTTATTAATTCATAAATTAACACAGATTGATACTTTATTGCTATGCGTAATTCGAGTTTTTACTTGTCAAACATCAGTTGAATCGTTGTATGAATGAATTTTCCTAAACGAACTAAAAAAAGGATGTTATAGCCATGATGGAGAAAGGTGGGTTCAACGTGAGGCTTTTGTATGATACAACACTTACATTCTTACAAGCAAATGATGTAGTTAATAATTGAGAATGACAGAATTAGCTAGTCATAGCAGATGAACATGACCAAATTCTTATCTACCATAACGCATGAAATAGGGTTAACGTTACGCTACACTGTACTTTTTTCTTTGCCTTTAATGCAAGTTTCACTCGGTTTCACTTCAGCTTTTTGATTAGAGGTATCTTGTACCTCCCTTACTCTCCCTTACTCGAAACCATAACATTTTGTTCCTTCCCTTTCTAAAATATCCGAAGGTTTTCTCTTCAGCAGGGCTGTGGACTACCAGTTCGGGTGCTTGCTTATGAATTGGGATATTCATTCTATTTTATGTACTGCCCTTATGGTATTAACCGTGATCTTGGTTCAATCAAACCTAAAGTTTCTCAAATGGTGCATTATACTTAAGGTTGTGATTGAAGTTTGATGGTCTAGAAAGTTTTCTTGTTGTAGGAATCTTCACCTCTGTGTTCCTTCTAAGTATTTGATACTACTCATTATCCTGTGAATCCTCTTCTAGTCAATTAAATGTATATCAATATTTTTCATCCCCTATCTTGAATTATAATCTCTTATCTTGACTTATCACTTTATGCCATATTCACATTTGAACCATTTCATACCTAGTGTGCCACTTTGATACCATTTTTCATGATTCCATTAATATTCTAATGGCATTGTCAGTTTTGTCTTAACTCTATCTGGCAACTTTGCTCTTGAAAGGCTTCTTGACAACATATGTGGTTATCCAACATATATTGACTAGGAACCTCGTCACTTTTTTTATGCAAGACTGTACATTCCACTGTTTCTGTCTTAGAATACTTCCATTATTTTTCTTTTTATTCAGTGAATATTCATTTAGGACTATTATAGATTGAAACTGAACATCATTGTCTATAGGTTAGTTTCAACATGGAATGGATTTTAATTTTTCTACTTGAAAGGAGCGATAAATGTGGAAGGGATAGGCATTTATGGAAGTTGGAGAATGTAAGGATCACTATTACACTTTTAAAAAATGTGAATTAAAATGTGACAACTGAAAAGTGGATGTATTGATCCATGCCTTTCTTAGACAAGGATGAAAGATTCATTTGATGAGCATTCTTGGAAATTAAGAACACGAAGACCCACAATTACAATATCAAAATTTGACACCCCATAAGTTGGAGTACAATGTTTCCTTTTCTAACTTGCGGGGATGAAAGTCTGGCAAAAACAAATGTGCATTCTGATCTGGCTTTGGTTTTTTTCATTAAAATATTATTTCCCTAGTTTGTTAATAATCATCTACCAATTAGTGCAATGATTTTACCAAGTTTTTAAAGATGAAACTATAGTTTCTGATTTTATACCTGCATTTGGGACAATGATATATGGCTGTAGCATATTCGTTCAAGCACTTTTCTTCCTTGATTTGTTAAAACTTTAAATTCTACAAGTTTCATAATTCCGTATTTTTGGAAATTGAGAACTATGTACAAATTTAAACCTTGAAACCTTCTTTTAGAGGGCAAGAACAGTTTTCACATGATTTACAACATATTGCCTAGTTTAATATTTTTATGTTTCCTCTCTCATTTTTTTTTGTTTCTTACATGAGAACTTCATTTTTTTGTTGCGTGCGAGGCCAGTTTCTAGTTATAAAATATTTTTTAACCAAATTTTCAAGGTTTTAGCATGCCTAAATTTATATGCCTTTTCTCTTGCAAAATTATGTTATGTTGTTGCATTGTTTGATTTTGGGCTTTTTATGCAGCAAAAAGGTTTATGAATGATTGGATGCAAATTTATTTGCCACACTTACCTTTGTTATTCAAGTGAAAGTTAAATTATATGCTGCTATTACATGTATCATGGTACTACATTCTTGTATTTTATAGATATTTAAACTACCTTTTACTTTCATCATAGTTTGCCCTTTAAAATTGTGCACATGCTAAATTCTCAATATAAAGTTTTTAAATGTTGGCTTCTACAGCATGATGAGCCTGTTGTTGAGGATGATGATGATGATGAGGAGGAGGATGAAGATGATGATCAAAAAGATGATGATGTCGAAGGTAAGAAAAGCATCCTTTCTTCTTAATAGTAAAAGAAAAACATTATGGATAGTAGATCTGTGGTACTCTCAGAGCTATAATGGATGTACTTTTTTGTTGAACTCTTCATTTTTGCTTGAATTTTTGTTGATCATGAGTGTTGTCTTGGTTCTCTAATTCAATAATTTTAGTGTTTCCATTTGTAAAGGCTGTACAAAAAACTTAACACAACATGAAAAGTTTGTGAGTAGATTGTACTAAACGTAGTACCCTTGGAAGTTACCAGCACCTTTTCCTTTTCTGTTAGGTGTCTAGTACTTTTTCATATGATAAGTTAAAATCTTTAAAAAAGGCTCACCCCAAAAAATGATTCTACATTGATCATATTGATGTAGACACCTGTAAAATGATAGTGCACGAGTGGTTAAAGAAATACATATCCATTTGCGTAGCACTTGTTGAATGAAGGAGAAAGTCATGGAAGTATTTTCCATTGAAACCAATTTAGCCATACATTATATTCTTCTTATTTCTCATCCAATAAGCATCACTGTGATCAACCTCTGGCAATGGTCGATAGGAGGTTTCAAACACCTTTTTAAGGATTGTGTCAGATATGACAATTGTTGGCCTTCTTCTAATAGCTTGTAATTATGTTTCAGCAAGGTTATGAATAAGGGAATGATTGATTTCTCCTAAGAAATAATAATCAACAAGCTATCACAAGATTAGAGTAATTCATTGCTTTTGTTGACTCCTATATCACATTGAGGTTCACCATGTTGCCATAGATGAGTATCTGGCGAATTCTATGCTAATTTTGATGATGGAACAAAAGAACTGAAGTATGGTTAAAAAGATAGATATAAATTCCTCATCCTATCTTCATTCAACCTCTTGCTTTAGATTTACTTCATTGGAAAGGTTATTTTGATGGCAAAACAAAGGAGAGGAAGTGTTTTCGAAAATTTGTGTACAATTGGTTTCATCAAGGAATATCACTCCATGCAATAGCACAAGATAAGAAAAAATACATCGCATTTGTGGACTTCTGTCACATTGAGATTCTGTATCATTTTTCTGAAGGCAAAGAGTCCTAAGATACGGAACAAAGGGATAGAAGTATGCTGAAAAATGTGTATAAAATGGGTCTTGGCTTTGCATTGATGAAAATTGTTATCCAAAATTCAATTCTCTCCCTCTTTTATTATAAAAAAAATACTCTCCTTCTTTAAGTGAAAATTTGTATAATATGTATAATATAGTAAGTTTTTTTTACATGCATGTTGTGCTCTGAAACCTCTCCTTGGTCTTTTAAGGTTATTTTTGTCTGAAAGAAGTTTTAGAGTAGAGGTAATTACTTAAGTAGCATGCAACTACCAAAGCATCTCCCTTATTCCTAGACTCCTTTGGAACCATGGTGGCGTGGTAAGCACCTCAGTTGTGATAGGAAAGGTGCCATGTTGGAGCTTGACGGATTCTTGTGGCTGATTGACATTGTTAATGATAAGGCTCACATATATCCTTTGCCCTAAAATACTTTTGGAATTCCCCTTTGACAAATCTTTATTTACCTTTTTTCTTACCCTTTACTCATTGCTTTTGCTCGAAGGTAGATCTTCCCACAAATAAGAATATAAGTTAATGGTTTTTTTTTTCTATTCTATTGTATGCTGTTTTTAATTACCAAATCTCACAGAAGCTTGCTGGTGTAGCTTCCTACTTTCCAATGCTCCCTCGTTTATCATCCAAGTTCATGCATGTGGTGCACACATTCATTGAACATGTCTTTGTTTATTACCATTGGTTATATTCTCATATATTTAATTGAGTGATAATTTGGTATATTGATGATAAAATGACAAGCATATGAAGAGCGGTGCATAGGAGATAAAGGGCTCATTTCAAAAGATCTTTCATATAAATAAGCCACGTGAACAGCAGAGAGTGATCATGTTTAATTTTGGTTCAAAACAAGTTCCAACTTACTATGTGATTATTTGTGTTTGGATGGTCTAACAGCATAGATTGTCATGATTAATCTCATTTGATAATTTAATCATTAGACTCCATATTTATGGTAAATACATTGGAGATGATGCAGAATAGTGAGCAAGGCTTGGCAGACCATTAGTGTGACCCAAAAGACCTGCAGTTAAATTTTGAATATCAACAAATTAAAATAAATTTATTGGTGCAAATATGCTAATCTTTATTGAGCTGCTCCCCCTATGGAAGGGAAGATGGAGTATAATTCTGTAAGTATGACAGTAGAAGTGAATTGATGAGAGATCACAAGCAATGAGCTTAAGAGTTTAGTGAAGGTTGATACTTGATAAAGCGTACTACAATAAAAAACAATTAATCGGATAGAGTTAATAGTATCAAAGGTTCCACATAGCAGGCCCCTTTTATGGTTAGTTTCTTGTTATTTTTTTGAGTAGATTGCATTTTACATGAAGAAATTCTTGTTGGTATTACTTCCCACCCTATTTCTATCTGATAAATATCAGGTACCCAAAGCCTATTTTTGTGTTCTATTTGGTAAAGCTTTCCTTGATTCTTGCTTTTTGGAAGCACTACATTTTCAAAACGTGCAATAGAAAATAGCTTTATTGCTCGTTTGCATTTTGTGTTTTTACATAACATTTTAATTGATTAATTTGTTCATTTTTAAGCACAATATAATGCTTCATGGTATACCAACTGGAGCCATTGAATTCTTGATAGTAATAATGTGGAGCATCAAATATGTGTCAACTGCAAAGAGCTTATGCTATACTTTCTTACAATAGACGAGCGGGACAGCTCATCATCATCTTAAGATAAGCATAATTTGGAATTGACTAAATAATGCTTTTGGCTTGGCTTTTGTTGACGAGAATAAAACTTTGTTATCCTTTTTAGTCTTTCTTTTTAATAAACCATATTGCACCACTTCTTATATCATGTAAACTTAGTGTTCAGGTTACTTAGTTTCACTATTAATATCAATTAATCTGTTTATGCTTGGCCATGCGTGAGGTGCTCTCGTGTAACAGATTATTGTTGTGCTTGGCGGACATATCTTTTGTGCATGCATGTTTAATTTATTGCACATAGGGCCATCGTCAATTTAGTCTTGTGTCAAGCTAACCTTGGTTCAAGATTAAGTTGAAGTTGTTTACTTGAAAATCTCAATATCGCATAAACTTCGGATTGGAAGAGCTCAATCCAAGTCAAGCCCGACCTTTTAGTGATCAGGTCGTGCTCGATCCAAACAAAAGTCATTCCAAGATTCAATTAATTTTTGATTTGTCAGACATTTTCTATCATGAATCGGTTTATGCATTCTGTCATGTTAAATATGCAAATGTGTGCTATTATGAGCTAATGAGTTCATTTCTTTGTAGGTATAAATATGCTTAAACTGATGAATTCTTAAATGTATTTATATACGAATAGTTGTTTGATACGATTTCAAACTAGGTTGATCTACCCAAAAACTATGCCTATCTTGACATGTATTCATAGAAGTTAAATATTTAAGTATGCTGTTGATCGTGTGCATGTACTCCAACAGTTGATGCGACATCAAGCTTTTACTAGAGATTTAGGGCATCAATAAATGAAGCTGATCACCTTTAGCATGTTTGTTATATAGAACTTGTAACTAAAATATAATGAACAAAGATGTAATAATTATAGGTATTAAAAAATAATTTTAATTTGTAATTTTTTGTTTGGAAGTTTAGCGATGACCATATTTAGGGACTGTTACTCTCCCTACCAGGATTATATTAAAACGTAGTTCAATAAGTTTCTAACCCTGTCAACTATATAATGAACAAAGCTCATGTCAAGCCCATCATAGATATTTGGGCACACATCTATACAAGGAAACTGGCTCACCTCGCCATGTTTATTGTATTCTACTTTTCAAGATTGCTTGTACTCTAACCTAATACTAAATCTTTTGTGATGCAGGTCAAGGGGAGGATGCAAGCAGTAGGTCTAAACAGAGCAGGGGGGAAAAGAAGAGCAGAAAGGCTATGCTGAAGCTTGGAATGAAACCCATAACTGGTGTTAGCCGTGTCACAGTGAAGAAAAGCAAGAATGTGAGCTCTCTTCCATTTGGGTATTCCCAGCCAACTATCATATAATATTTGCTAATTTGAACTTAAATTAAACACACCACCTTTCTCTTTAGATACTCTTCGTCATCTCAAAGCCAGATGTCTTCAAGAGCCCAAATTCGGACACATATGTCATCTTTGGTGAAGCAAAGATCGAGGACCTGAGCTCACAGTTACAAACCCAGGCTGCAGAACAGTTCAAAGCCCCTGACCTGAGCCATGTCATGAGCAAGCCAGAGACTTCGGCCATTCCTCTGGATGACGAGGAGGTCGATGAGACTGGTGTTGAACCGAAGGATATCGAGCTGGTGATGACCCAGGCTGGTGTTTCACGGGCTAAAGCTGTTAAGGCTCTTAAAGCAGCTGATGGGGATATTGTTACTGCCATTATGGAGCTAACAAATTAAATGGGAATTGCTGATGGGTTTTTCTGATGGCACCTCCTTGGTTTGTGTTGGTTGTAAACTTGACTTGATGGTGTGGTTAGTATTCCTCGGAGAATAAGTAGTCAATATTTTCTTGAAAGACCATTTTTTTGCAAGCTTGCTCTCGTTTATTTCTATGTTGAAATGGTTTCTATGTGTTCTTGCAATGCCATTATAGTTGTCTAGTGAACTGGGTGTGATGTTTATGAATGTTGATGTGTTTTTGCAAGCGAAGACTAAAAGCCAATTGAAGGAACAAGCATACGAAAATGCCTTTGAACTCATGATGATTTTGCCATATATACGTTTAGACTTATTTGGAGGATGCATGTCACTTTCTCGTGTAACCTCAACGTTTATTAAGACCACCCAATCCATATCTTAATTAGTGTTAGTTTTGCCATTCTGTACTCCAAACCATCACTGGATTGGCAAACAATAAGTTGCAAGTATGCATGGCTTAAATGTAAGGGACAACAATTCATTAATGGCTTTAGGTAATAAAGTTCTAATAAGTGCAATTGAGATGGTTTGGAGGGAGGGGAAATAACATCTAAAAAAGACAATAAGGATGGTAGACAATAAATAGTGTTGTGGAATTTGAAAGATACAAGAAAACAATGCTCATTCTCTTTGGACACCCCAAAAAATGAATGATGTAGATTTGGGGAGGGAGAATTCATGTGGATCTCAAGGGATCCAATAGTACCACATGTAAATTAGGTTAATTTATAACACCATCATCATCCAAAGGGCTTTGAGTGCACTACATATGTGAACTTCTTTTCACTTATTTCAATATTTCTGCTATGCATTTTATATTTGGACATTCTTATGTGTCATGAGATTGTGTCTTTTGCTAGATTGAATTTTGGTTTATGGGTTTTTAGATGAACATCATGCATTTTGTACTTATTCTACAGCTTCTCATTTGATCTAGGTCAGATTTTTGAAATTTGTAGGATTTCTTCAAACTACCACCAAGAGAACTTGAGATCACCTTGGAGTTCTACAAGCTACTAGGAATGGTTATATACGACAGACATTGAGTCTTTTCTTCATCTTCATCGCTTAAGCCATGTTGACTTTTCAATCTAAGAAAGTTTTTTTGACCAAAGAAGCAAAATGTCTAATAACCCTTCTACTTTTTCAAATGTTTTTTTTTCCCTTCTGAACTACCTTGACAACTATCAAAACTTTGCCATCCTAAAGCCATTGGTGATATACTGACACAACCTAAGGTTCTTGTTCATTCCCAAAGAGCTACCATTTGCCCCACCCAACAAAGCATTCTAGCAAATTGTTGCTTACACCACCAATGATGGTTTGGTTCACATGATAGGTGGCAATGAATATGTGGGAATCCTTAAAAACCATGCCCACTTTGTTGCCACGTAGTTAAAGTTATAACATGTATGACATCAAGCATCCAAAACACGTCTTAAAAGAGATTCTTTGACATGCTTAACCACATTTGCTTCTATGGCCAAGGAAATAGTAAAATAAAAAGTTCTTTAATGCAAGCTTAAGGAACTTAATTTATATAAAGACACTAAGCAAACTCTAAATAGATCACTTTTGCGAATGCATTGCTTATATGACATCACAACATATTGAGAGTACCCACACTAGTCTTAACCGGTGTTAGTTTTGGATAGTCATCGCCTCCCATTTTTAGTTCGAAACTATCACTGGGATTGGCAAACAAGAAGTTGTAATTATGCATAGCTCAAATGCAATTGATAATAATTCATTGGTGATGAATATGAACAATATGTCATGATTATATCATCAATGGCCTTGGGGAGATAAAACTCTACGAAGTGTAGTTGAGATAGTTTGGGGGGTAACAAAAACATCTTTAAAAGACAATAAGGTCAATAGATTATAATGTGATGGAGTTTGACTGAAAAGAGAGCTATGCTTATTCTCTCTAGACTCTATAGAAAAACAAAGGATGCAGATTTGGTAAAGAATAGTTGATGCAGAACTCAAGAGACTCATTGGCACCAAATGTAATTAGGTTGATTTATAATATCATCATCATTCAAAAGTCTTTGAGTACACTATAAGTATAGATTGTTTCACTTATTTCAATATTGTTTTCAAGTATGGACATTTTTAAGAATAATGAGTATCATGTCTTTTACCACATTATATTTTGGTTTATGGGTTTTGGATAAACATTGTAAACTTTATACTTATTTTTAGCTTCTCACTCGATCTAAGTCATACTTCAAAGATTCAAAGAGAATTCAACAAATATGGAAACCTATAGAATATCTTTAAACTATTCTAAGTGATCTTGAAATCATCTTGGTGTTCCACATGCTACTTTTAATGGTTACATACGACAAACATTGTCCTTCATCTTTTTTCATTTTCATTGTTATGGAAAACGACATAACACTTCTCCAATAGACAATTAAACATTATGCAAAATGAGTTTCCAAATTTTACTTCTAAAAACTAAAAGTATGACTTCATTACTTGTAACAAAACAACCTAATCTCAAGCTAAGTCCAACTAAAAGTGCAATTCACATTCAATTTAACTTAGACCTTTCAACAAGTCAAATCTACATCAAGCAAAGAATCTGATCTAAATAACATAAATAAATTATTATCCAATCAAATTAATAACCTAATCCATTTGTGCCTTAACAAGTAAGATCCAAATAAAAAATGAACCATCTTGACATTATTAGTCATTTTCACACTTATTTTACATTATTAACTTGGTCTACATATATAATTAAATTTCTTAACATATAATATGTAATACTTGTACACATTATTTTTCATGTAATTAATATATCCTTGTACATTATCTTCGAAGGACACAAGCTTTGCAAGTCCAACCCAAAAAACCCTACTCTGATATGAACCACAGATCAGATTTGAGTTGATCCCAACCCGATCCAATCCCCAATGCAATCTTAGTTGTGTGTGTCAGGATCAAAACCTAGCCCAGTTCTATTGGAACTCCTACAAAAAAAAAACATAGCTATACAGCAAACACAAGCTTTGATGATGCAAAATATTTTTCTATTTTCTCCAACGAGCCTATAGTATATACAAGGTATTTGTCAAAATTCAGAACCAGAATGAACTAAGCATTCAGAGCACTCAACTGAAACTGAGACGTGCAACACATAAATCATGGATAAAAAAATACAGAAGTACAAATTACACCCACTGCTTGTATAATAACTTGCCGGGAAAGTTAACTATGGGCATTTATGATGCATCAAAGGATGTTTTATTTAGTGGGGAAAGACGGTTGCATACTTGTATTCTGTTGAATATTTGAACAAATAAGCCCAATACCCTTAAGTTGACACCAAATCTTAGTTTGATTGATGCTTTCTTAGGCCAAAATCATACATCATATGGTTCTCAAGAAGTTCTAAGAAACCGAAGTACTGAACTAAAGATAAAACAATAGTAGCAGATTCCAAGATCTCAATAACTCCATTTCCACAAGAGTTTTGATACGATTGCAAAACAAAACATACGTTTCAACAAGGTTTTAACGACATAGAATTAAGGAAGCAAAGATCCATGTTCCATTAGCTGAAAGGCCATCCAAAATAACTCATCTGTTGGTCATGACCGGTCGTACCAGAGCCGTTGTCTTCTGCACCATGCTGGTGGGAACTGGTAGCAGCATTTGTTGAAGAGCTGGAAGGCCAAAAGAATGAGAATGGATTTCTTCTTCCTTGATTCCTCCGGCCACCTTCTGAATAACCAGAACCACCACTGCCACCACCTCTAGCAGAACTCCCTAATCGTGAGTAGGAATCACCAGATGCATTTGGTGGCAATTCTTGGCGGCAAACCGGGCAAGAATTGTGCTGTGTCAACCATGGCACAATGCAATCCGAGTGATATAAATGCTTGCATGGCATTTCACGTGCCTCAGAACCCAATTCAAACCTTTCCTTGCAAACAGGACAATGAGAATCCCCACGAAGATGCCTTTGCCGGATCTTGATTGTAGGCATGGCATCAATGGAAGATCTTGCGGCAGGTGGAGGACCACGGTGATTACCCATCGTCAAATGCTCTATCAAATCCTCCAGACCTGGCCCCATAAAGTAGTCTGCGATGTTTGACCGCCGAATGCCAAAGCCAGGGCCACCGTTGAAGAGAACATCAAAGCCTCGGTCCTCAGGAACTTGCCCATGAAACAACAACAAGGGACTGGGGTCAAATCCCATTCGTTCTCTTGGTATCGTATCAGGCCTTTCAGGCAATTCGAATCCGTGATTCCTTCCCAACATCCGCTGCCTTAGCAAAGCCGCGATCGCGTTCAGAAGTCCAGATCGATGTTCGTGATAGTCACCTGGTTCAGTTTCAAGAAAATCATTCAAGTTGAGTCCCATGTCACCGAGCTCTTGAACGAAGCCACTGTCGCAGTAAGGGCAAAGAACATCCCTTCCACGAGGTCGAATAGCTCGCATGCATCTGTGACACCAGTGCGTGTTCCTCCTTGACATGTTTCACAATTGAAGCTCACACAAAATTCGCAATCCAAAGAACTTCTTGGTACCTAACAATGTGTTTGAGGTCAGGAAGAATTTTTCCAAAGCCGACAATTCAGCAGAAGAGTGTATTTTAACAAATACACACTTCTGCTGAATCTTGTACACTAAATGAATAAGCCTTCCCGAGAAGTCAATTTGTGCCCAAATTAGCAAAGAGAGCAGTTACAGATACAACTAATCCTATGTATTTTAACGATAAAACGCTATTTTTGTACAGTAAGAGACCAGATCTCTGATAGTGAAACTGATACTGATACAGTCAAAATCCGCCAAAGAATAAAGAACACGAATAAATCGAAAACAATCATAAAAGAATCTCAATACAGATTGCTCAATAGTTAAAACAACGGCATTTAAACGTCCGAGTACAAAATAAATCTAAATTTAATAACAAAACGAAGTAAAAAAGTAGAATATACCACCCCGAATAGCTAGGAAAGATTCAAGCAGGAGGAGACAGCGGCCGATGGAGATCTCAAAGTATACCCTGCATTAGATTTAGATAGCCTTGGCGTGGAGAAACATCGTCGAATTGAAGACGAAAGGCAGAAGATTCCCGAGACGAAAGAGTGTGGTCGAGCAGGAGAGCTGGATCGGAAGAGTAATAATGGCTGATGGAGGAAGTCGGCGAGTCGCCCTCTTTTAATTATTATTATTATTATTATTTGTCTCATGTAATTATCACTTACCAACCAGTTTGTGCCTCATCCAAGTTGTACGGACTGGATTGTACAGGGATTCACGATTCGGTGGCCGTCGATTTATGATCCGATGAATAGAATTTATCAGTACGATTATTTTGTATGACATTTATAATTTTTGTTTTTTCGATTTAAGAAATATTTTTTAAAAAAATAAAAGTTTTTTAGGGAATTTTTTTTTTAAAATCGTGATTATTCAATGAGATTTAAATTATAGTTCTTTGGGGGATGAAAATGTAATTAAAGGAAGCTTTTAAAAAAAGAGTATTATTAAAAATTATTTTAAATAAATTTTAAAAAAAAACTAAGTATCTACTAAATTTAGAAGCTTTAAAAGACCCAAAAAAAATTCTATATAATAGTCAAATGAATGAACACTAGAGTGCTCCTTTGATATTTCTCTTTATATAATCACATGTTTGAGAAATATAGTGACTTAAATACTCAAATATTAGAATCAAAAGTATAGTCTTAACGAATAAATATGATTGACCATATATGTATTCAAGTTAAATCAAACAAATATTTTTTTTACAACATTGTTATACCATAATTCAAATTGTCAATTTTTATTTCCAATTTCAACAATTTTTTTTAGTTACTATGCAAAGAGCACCTTTAATCTATCTATTCTCTAATAATCTTTATCAAATTGCATCTATGAAATAAATTTTTAAGGAAACATAATTTCTCTTTTTTAAGTCATTTGTGATTATCATTGTCCTTATAACCATTGTTGTTGTAAATTTCCAACTCTATCACTATCAAGACTATGCTTGTTGTAATGTCAGTAGCATCACTAAATTTTGAAATCATTTTTTTATAATAGTAAAGCAAATAAAAAAAGAAGAATCAAATGAAAAATTTACATCAAGAGGTGAGAATCTTAATACAATTATTTGTAGTAGAATAAATAAAAGAAAATTAACATAGATCTTATTCTCACTATCATAATAATATTATTTAAATATTAAAAATAGTCATAATCTAGATTATTAAGTTAAAATAAAGTTAAATAAACTAATAAGCTAATGATCATATTGTCTCATTATACCACCTAAAGTATTATAGTGTACATCTATACTATTTGAAAGCAAAACACGAAAAATTAAATTGATCTTATTATCATAAACTCAGCAAGAGAGTTAAGATCCATAACATAACTACATAAAATATACAAATAATCATATAAATGTAACAATTGTAATACGTTTTTAATACTAATTGAATATCAACAAGGTACTCATGAGCACAACCAATCTATGTGAGTAATATAAAATAAAGGCATGCTAACCAGTCAATATATATAATATTTTTAGTTTCTTTTATATTTTGTTTAATCTAAAGGGTATCATAATCTCATGTTAGCTTGTAGGTCATTTAAATCAATATTTTGATCATTTTCACCGCTTCTTAGAGGTTCAGTGACATTTTATTTGCTAGTTTTCAATATAAATTAGTCCCTTGATCTTACATTTCTTTTTGTGGTCCCATGATCATGCCTTAATTGCTAGGATCCATGTTCTATATATTGTAGTATATATCTCTAGAAGCTTGGGCTAGTTTAAGTTAATGCTCATAAACTTGGGTATACCCTTATAGATTTTATTCAACTTGGGTTACATCACAACAGAGACTCGTTACTTAACTTGGTTGTTCTCTACCTTATGAATTCCTATCTTTATTTTGTAGGATAGCCTCTTAAACCTATTTACCTAGGGATTTGGCTCTTGGTCATTTGCCACAATTTAGCCGACACACCCTTGTTTGTTTTCTTGAGATGTATTTTGAATGACAAACTTTTATTTGTTCTTTACAAATTTTGAGTCTAACCATTATTTATTTTAGCATAATTATTTTACAAGTTCTCCTTTCTTTCTTTTATTACTAGCATCGGTATGTTATATTTATATGTATCATATATAATTAAAACAACGCATAGCCAAATCATGTGCAAAATTTGGAACATTAAACTTATCAAAGAGTTTCCAAATAAAACTAGATGTCATGATTCTGGTACTACAAAATATCAAATAGATGCACTTTAATATATAATAAGTTTCTAATTATTAGATATATTTACCCATTATTGTATCCACATAATTTATATTCATATACCAAAAATTAAACTATGTGCAAATGATTTAAGCTAAAAAGCTATTGACATGTATTCATTGGAATAAAATATTTTTTGTGAGTTTTAAGGTAAGAAAACATAAACTATTCAATTTCATTACATCAAATAGCAATCTTATGCATAAATTCACACTGTTTTCTTACCTTTAGTTAAAATTATAATAGATACATACTTAGAATTTTTTTTCTCTTTTACCGCAAGAATTTCTTAAAATTTTCTTCCAATTATCCTTCCAATAATATACCTAAAGCCTTATTGCTCTCATACCCTCTAGAAGCCCTCTCCCTTGTTTTTTAACCAATTTCTTTTTTCTCTTCCCAAGTGGTTGTCCACTCAAACTTTAATAAATAAATAAATAGATTAAAAAAACAATTGCATGTTTTAATGTTAAGAAATGATTAATAATATTTCTTTCATCCAGTCTCTTAAGTTTAAGAAATTTTAAAATCTCATTAACTATTTAATTCTTTTACTTAATTGCAACCTTTAATTATATAAGAATTTCCCCTACTATTTAGTCACTATGCTTATTAGGATTAAGATTTAGAAATAATTAGTTATGTCTTAATCATTTCTTCACTATTTAATACAATAATTATAACAACTCTCATTTTTATTCTAATCAAGAAAAATTAAACTTTTAAACCAAAGAAGATTGTGATTATATATGATTGAACTTGATCATATTAATTTTTTAAAATATATTATTTATACATATAAATATTGAAATAATAATAAAATATTAAAAATTTATCATAAACTTCAAAATTAATTAAAAATATTATTTAAGTTTAATAAAAAATATTATTTAAGCATAGTAATAAAAAGAATTCTTTGAGATGAATTTAGTGACATTAAGTTTATAATTTTTAAAAACTAGATAATTTATTATGAATTTTTATATTTAAATATAATAATAATTTTCAAAATGTTACCTATGATATGTTTGTAATTTTGATAAATTCAGCTTAGGTCAAAGCTAATTAACAAAGGATAGATCTACAAAGAAAAAAAATGTTAGTTATGCTGTGGTTGATTTGTAAATTTGCAATTTTTAGCACAAAAAGAATTGACAGAGGATACATTTATAATAAATGTAATTACAAAGTGTTTCATGAAAATAACATATCAAAACTACTTTTGTGTGAATAGAATGTTGAAATTTTTGTACAATGATGAGAAAAACTTCAAATAGTGTTTTGGTTTTTGACATTCTTGATAGATATGTGTACTAAATGAATATGGTATTGGAAGTTTCATTAATAGTCCTTTACTTGAGCCCAGGCATGCCTTTATCGTGACTTATAAACAAGCTCGACGAGTCCAGCAACGAGTCAAGAATAAGTGAAGTTTGGATTACTCCAATAAACCACTCTGTTTGGCTAGGAGTTGAGTATGGTGAAGCAAGGTTTTGTCATCTCTATCGAGATTATGATGAACTTGTTTGAAGTCTTGTCATCGTGCTCCAATTAAGAAGTGTTCCAACTTGTGGTTTTGACGTCTCTAATGAGGTAAGACTTAAGGTTCGATCAATATGATTTGGCTTCAAAGTTTGCATGTTTTATGTTCCTTTAGTAAAGGAATGAGGATAGGATTGAGAAAGCTAGTTTTTTGAAAAAATAAGCTAAGAAACATTGTCATTATGGAAATAAAGTAATGGGAATTGTAAAAATAAGATATTGATATATATAAATGAGGGAGAGAGAAAGAGTGTGTGAGTAAAGAAGAAGAGATTATGGCTACTGATAAGCATTGTACTAATAAATGATATATATTATACAATACAATCATCTTAGGTCGTAAGGATTTGATGCTGAGTTGCACAATGTTTATTGAAGGTATCATATAAGACAATTCCTTGGGTCATGTTAAGAAATAGAGTTGTGACATAATATATATGATCATACTGGTACTGATGATCATACCAAATGGGTTAGTGAAGTTGATGGTTAGAATCATATTAGTATGATGCATGAAATTGTATTGGATAATAGAGATAGTAAATTAATTAATTAAGATATTAAACAACTATATTAGAAGGATTGTACATAAGGACTATACGTAGTATTGTATGGTATGACTAAGTTGATCATTCTAGACGATTAGAGCTATAAATCAAATGGTTAAGTTTGGTGAGAGAAAAAACTATGATCAAATTTGTACATTAAGTAAAATTATGAGGTACAATGTCTTGGTGATAAATTAATAATGAAAATATATTTTATAATCAAAGAAAATCATACATGCAAATACAGGAACAATGATTTGATTGCATGATACAATGAGAATATCGTAATAATACGACTAATTGATAAGGAGTTGTATGGAGAGGTAATATAGGAATTGTATAGCACAATGTTAGGAACTGTATTATAGGATTAGAAAGTAATATAAAAAATGCTAAAATAGAGCTAGATCATATGGCACGATCCTAGTGAAAGGGTATATTCAGAAAGGATATGAATAACAGAGTACTGGTTTTGGGAATTGGACAACGAGATAATGAGATTGTACAAGTATAATATAATTCAAAATACATATTTTGACTCAATTTATGATATGATTAAAAAGGTACAAATATAATTATAGGCAACAACTTGAGTATTTAAAAAGATACATGTAAACTATTATATATATATAACATTATAAGAAATCAAGAAAAGAAAATTTTGAAAAAAATACTATTGCTTTTACATCATGGGATAATAGATCTATTTACATCGCTTCAAAATAAATTTTTCTTTTCTTATATCTCCAACCCCCTGTTTCTTATGATAAAATACATATACTTAAATTATTGTAAGATTCCATATATAATCATTATTGTGCTAAGTTAAACAAGCTAGATAATTCCCTTTTTATTTTCTCTCTATTTTTAGGCATCGTATTATATGAACACTCTAGTCGCAAAGTTTGATGAGCACTCTTCATAACCCTTATATTGCCTAATCTATCATTTAAGTGATTGTACAATATGACCTTAGATATCATATAATACAACTAACATAACTACTTATCATTGATCTCATTTGTTTTTCATTGATCATATAATATAATCATCCCATCACATTATATGATTAGTTTCTCTCTTAATCATCAAACTAACTAATCTGAGATCTATATGATTATACTATACAATTGATACTATTGTATCATGCCATCAAGGCTACTAAGATCTAACATATTTTATAACCATTGATAATATAATGAAGATCATTGTATAATATAACCAGTTATAAGAACCTATACAATCCTCATCAAATCCAATGACCTCATATTTGAATCAATTTGGGCTAATTGTATAGTACAAATAAAATAATCATATTATATGATTTGTTTCAAACAAGCATATTACACACTATGTTTCAAGAAATCGTACTATATGATATATTCTATATAGAATAATCATTTTTACAACCCTCTTAACTCTTATCCTAAACAAATCTCTCCACTTTTGTATAAAAACCAAATTGAATTCAAAGAAAATAACTCTTAAACCATTACTTTGTCTCAATTAATTGTTGCTCTATTTCCCCTTTTTGGAGCGAGCTTGCAGCAGCTCTTTTTCTCTATTTTTTATTCTAAACTCCTCCTTTAGTTATAATAAGGTTTTTCAAAGGCCCTCTACATTTTCTCCTCTCGTTTTCTTGTTTTACTTCTCCCAAAAAATCATTCTCCCCTTCTTCCTCCTTCTCCTCCTCTCACTATTATCTCTCTCTAGTGTAGTATCCAAACAACCGCAAAGCTCTAAACTACTATATTTATTCCCCCACCTTAGCTCCAAAGGTGAAATAAATTTGCTAATTTACAAAATTTCTCTCCAATAATTTAAGAAATTATATTTGCATTATTTTATTTTAAAGTTTATAATTAATTATCTAAACCTTTAAAAATTATTAGCCCAAAGCCAATTGAAATCCTTTTGAAAAACTCTTTTTCAAAAATACATTCAAATAAACGCTCTCTCCGTAAAGTGGAAATCTACAATGATAAAAAAGATACTCATTCGTTTAAAAAAATGATCATCTTAATTCTTTTTCCTTGTTTAAATATATATTCACAAACTTGGTGGAACCCATAAAAATATTAATAATTTTGATATAGAAACTAGAATTAGGCTTTTGCATGTGTCCACTCCACCCATAAGATAATTTGTTTACCATTTATTTTCAATTGTATTTCACATTTTTAATATCATTTGATCATGTTTGTATGCCCATGTCACTTTAAAATATGTTTAACAGGTCATAGATCATAAGTGGATGGTTCTAAGGCTTAAAAGAGATAAATCCTTATCATTATCTAAATTTTTCTACTCAATTTCAACAATTTCCATTCCTAATTTTCTTTATTCTTTTTAAAAAAAAAAGACCAAAAAAATAAACTATGATCCCAATCCCATGAGCTACACCATTGCCCTTCTACACTAGCCATAGTCTCTCCACAACTACCAAGCCATTGCATCCCAACTTCTAAGCCTACTTAGTAGCTGTCACCAACCTCTTTCAATATCATCAATAATTGAGTGGTTAAAATAGGACAAAACATTGCAGTTAAAATCGGCATAATTTTCTTTTCTTTGACTTTGTTTGTTTGGTATATTTTACAAATAAATTTTTTATTTCACCTTTTCAAAAGACATTAATCATATACAACTAAATTTCAATGAGTTTTATCAAATACAAATTGTTCAATTCAGACCAACATGACACAATAAAGATCTCAAATATAATCAAGACGTCCTCATATTAATACTTTCTAGTAAATAGTCTATCTCTATTCATAATCATTTCTATCCATATAAAGAAGACATGAAGGATGAAAACATAATCATGACAATAATTAGTGAAAATTCATTGCTTTGTCAAACGAGAATACTGTAAGATATTTTTTGGACTTGTCAAAGATACCATGACATCGTAGCGACTCTACCATTCAATGATGAAGGTCATAAGTCATTCCCTAATTCTCATCCTTAGCATATTTAACGTAAAAAGTATTGCTAACTCTGAGCTCATTTCCCATCAAATTCTATTAAAACTCACCCAAGTATTTGAAATAGTTAAACAATCCTTTTCATTTGCAACACTCTCCTCTAACTTTTAACTCTCAACTTAATGTCTCTTTTTATCATCATTCTTGATTTCCAATGTAAACTCTTATTGCCTCTTAAGAAAACTATTTATACTCCTCTTTTAAGCAGATGAACTTATTAGACATCTTGGGGTCATATTTCTTGCCCTTTTAAGAACGATTTTATGCATCTCTCGCCCTTTATCTCATTAAACAAATATCAAAAGATGCATTAACACTATTGAACACAAATATAATTCTAAAATAAGAGATCAGCACAAGGGTTAAAGAGCTCCCCCCTTTTGTTCTTGCTCCTTTAACTCCCCTTCGTACGAGGATAAGATGTCATGATGGTGTTTTTTTTTTTTTCATCATTGGGAAGTTCACATGAAGAACTCGTGCGTCCGTTCAGTGTGTGAGATCATTCCTTCAGTCCTTTACTTCCTTCTTGGGTCTCACCCACATGCTCGCTGCCCCGTTTCTACGGATCTGCCATCACCTGCGTCATTTTTGTGAAAACAAAGGTCGTACGAGGGCTTTCTCTTGCTTCTGATTAACTTGTGCTGTGCATTAGTTATTGTTATGGCTAACAAGAAGGAAATCTTACTGTCATGGCTATGGTCTTAAGGATGTACATAAAATATTTCTGCTACGCAGATTTCTCTTCGCCCGAAATGAACAAAATGAGAAGAAAACAGAGAGGTACGACCAAGTAAGCTGCACTCTTTAGTACTACTTCAGCATCATTTGATAACACTCCAACCCGAGACCAATCCCCGCTATATCTGAAAGAAAAGAAGGAAATGAAAATGAATGCAGCTTGCAAAATAACTATGGCAGTTCACTGGAAAGCTTCACAGTTGTATACTCCAAAACACTCACCCTGCATCTATGAATCCCAGTGCGAATACAGCAATTGCAGATCTGGCTACCAAAGCTCTGGAAACTCTGAACCGGAAGTTGGGTTCTCCATTTTGGAAGTCCATGTTTGTCTTCTTCGCCTGGGTTGGCCTCAGCTCCTTGCTGTTTCTCTCAATTTGGACGACTCGTAAGGGACCCGGCTTGAAAACATGATCGAGTCGTGTCCAAACCATTCTCATCTTCTCTGTTTGGTTTGACGAGCTTCGTTCCCCGTTTTAAGGTTCGTAGCGGATAGGGATTGGGAGGTCAGGATGATTACACGGCGAGATCAGACAAATGATTACATCAACAAAATGAATGTTTTCCTCCTTTTTTTCCGCGGTTAACTTATATATGTAATGAGACTTAACAATCAGCAAGGAATTAAAGCATCCTACCATATAAATATCTAAAACACTATATGTGCTCCACTGTACATCCATGACCCTCACTAATTAGTACACAAAACTCGGGGCATTGCATTGCAATCCCATCTTCTAAATACAAAGAGGAGGCTATGGGGTTTGCACCTCCTGATTCTCTCAAGACTTCAGACCCTACTGCAAGGCATAATATTAAAGCAACAAGTCCGAGCTGTTTCCCTTGAAGTCAAATAACGCACCAGTAGCCACTTTATAGGTGCACAGAGACCCCGAGGTATTTGAAACTTGCAGGAGTCTGATGTCCTCGTGAAGAGTTTAAAGAGAATTCTATACACTACCAGAATGCAATGGCATGGCCTCGGAAACAACGGCTTCATCGAAGAACTGTTCGTAAGCATAAGTAGATGGCTGCAAATGTTCGGAAGCAACTACTGCAGCAGAAGATGCAGGTTCAAAGTTTCTGTTCGCGCTCTTCTTGGACCTTTTTGGTCTTGATGGTCTCTCCAGAACTACAGGATTAGTTTCATCCATTTCCATTGGCGAATCGGTGTAAGGGGAAGAGTTTGACGAGTTTCGAGGATTCGGATTCGTTTTTTCGGAAGCAGATTTCTTCTGTTGGAAAAATATGAACAAGTTAACAGCTAATGGAGAGCGGCAGAGATAAATATGATGAGAAGAATACCTTGTTAGTGGACTTCCCACTGTGTTTCTCAGCAGTTTCATCTCCCGCGGCTTGGGTTTCAGTGTTATCGAGATCTTCCCATGATACCAATCCATCCGAATCTACTCGCAATCCCTTGTTCCCACGTTTCCTTTTCTGCCGATCCTTAATCTGGGAGGAATAGTCAGGCCAAGAACTTGAGAACGATATGTGAAAGAGAATCAAGTAAAATTAAATATTTTATTCTCGAGTCATGAATAGAAACATGGGAATGTTGTCGAGATATATTTCAGAAATTTCTGAGTTGAAGATCATGGATGATGAAGATAAACAAAACCAACCTGTAATGGTGTTTCTCTAAGTTTTTGCTCCAACTGAGCATCATCAAGCAGCAAGGAGACGACGTCTTCAGGCTTCAGTATTTCACCTTGAACATGGCCACCAGTCATTACCAACTGCTGCACGGTGTTTTTCTGACTTGCTCTTTGCAAAATCTTTTCTTCTACTGTTTCTTTGCATATCAACCGGTACACAGTCACCTAACACCACATGGAAACCACGTCACGTGATATACCAAAAAAAAAAAAAAAAAAAAAAAGCAACCAAATAGAATAGATTCGCCTAAAAAAAGAACATTTAAAAGACAAATTTATGATAGAATGAAAGCTTTGAATATGGAAGAAGAAAAAATTCAGTAGCCAATGTTATGGTAATCCCCCAGTATTCTTGTTCAAATTTATGATAGAATGAAGTAGTGAGGCATGGATAATCTGTCTGATTAAAAAAGCTGAAGGGAAAAGAAAAAACCAAGTTTAATAGGCTTCTACAGATTAATCTAAAATGCATGCTTCATATCTAAGATATGAATCAAAGGTTTAGCCAATAAATTGATAAAGAACAGAGGCCTAAAACAACAGAGAACATATATAAACAACATTTTCTAGCACACCTCTTTCGTTTGACCCAAACGGTGAGCCCTATCCATCGCTTGCAGATCCAATGTTGGGTTCCAATCACTTTCATAGAAAATGACAGTATCAGCCGCAGTAAGGTTTATTCCGAGTCCACCAGCTCTTGTGCTCAGTAAGAAAACAAAAATATCATTCCTGCAGCATAAATCGTGTATCATTAAGTATGAAGTAGCCAACATCATATCAAAGGAACTGTAAAATAATGAATATGAAAAAGACGAGTGAAGATACCTGCGCTGGAAATCCCTGACCATGTCACGGCGATCCATGATAGAAGATGATCCATCAAGTCTAAAGTACTTGTATTTTCTATAATTCATGTAATCCTGCAGATCAAGAAAAAAGCAATTACACACTACAAGCTATATGCAGTCTTCAGGGTGCAGGTTTTCAAAAGATACTTGGATTTATACATAGAACCAAATCATTCTAAGAATGCACAACTTTTTGGCACAGAATGCACATCTCAGAATGATTTGACCAAAACACAAATTTGGATAACTGCTTCAGCAACCACATCACTTGGTGAAACATTCAATTTGAAATAGGAACAAAGGTTTTAAGGGTGGAGCAGTCAATACGAGCATCAACAAAAAACATAACGAGTACCTCAAGAATATTCAACATTTTTGTCATTTGTGCAAACAGAAGGACACGGTGATTTTCAGCACGAAGGCGCTTAAGTAGCACATCCAGCGTCTGAAGTTTCCCAGAATCCTACAGAAAACAAGTTTCCGTTATTTTATATTCTAGAGAAGTAGTTATGCAATAAGGAAGCAGCAGATATTAGCAAACCATTACAGAACTAGATACAACAAGAAGCCTTCAGAATGAAGAACAATGCCAGATAAATTATGATTCAAAAAAATACTCTAAGTTGTATTTCTCTCACCGTCAGCATTTTAGCAGGATCGAAGCTTTGCACAGGTGGACAAGAACTAAAGATCCTGTGTGTAAGCTCAAGAAGTGGCCTTGCATCGCATGTATCTGTATGGATCTCTTCAATTAGAGGATGAGGATTTCTAGGCCATCTTGGGCCATTGAACTCGGATGTTCTAGCAAAACCAACGAACTGCCTCTTTACCCAAGGATGGTGCTGCTCCTCAGCCATTTGGTATGCAAAGCTTCTGTCAGGGCAATATACATTTATCTGCAAGGAGCAAAAAGGATGGTATTAGATACCAGCATGGAAGGAAACATATGTAGAAAACGTATGTATGGTTTAAACTAAAGAAACAGGTCAAAACCCAACCATTTTTGTTGGGTAACAGTATAATCTCGGTCAAAAAACATGCATCACAAATAGGTTTTTACCAAAACTCCCAAAAAGGGCTGAAAGCCTTCCTCAAATAATAATAAATTTCTTTTATTTTATTTCAAAGCATACCAGTGGAGCTCTGGTTCGTGGAATGTAGGCATAGGATGCACGTAAGAGCCCAATGTTTGACATTAGCCTTTCCTGATGAGAAAAAACCAAAGGTTCAAATAAATCTTCATCAGGACAAGTCGCAAATCTTCTTCTAAGCAATATTCCCTCTGATTTCGCTGGTAACAGAAGCATTCTTGCAACAGCTCTCACTTTCCCCTTCTCCAATCCACTGTATTCAATGTCATCCACATCCAGATCCATAAAAAGATTCAACAATGCATCTCTAAATTGATTGTCCCACCTCAATACAGAAAAATATAACCTTTCAAGCAAAAAACTGTTCGCTAAAAAGGAGACCTCGGCTGGTGATAGATTTATCAACCGGGTGAAACCAAAGGTTCCAGAACCCGTAGATGACTCATCTAACCATTTTGAAACAATTGTCCGGCGGATGTTTTCAGCTGAAAATATATTAAAAAGTCTCTCAAAAGATTTGTGTAGCTGAGGCGAAGAATCAGATAAAGGCATTCCAGCAGTTCTAACAACTTCATGATATATCAGCTTAGGTATCTGAAAATAAGAATTTGCGTACGTCATAACGAAAGTCTTAAATAAGAAAAATGGACACTAAGAAAATAACTGAATGGTAATGGAAATTACATTGAATTCTATGGGATTATGATCTCCTGCATAGTAGATGTCCTCCAATTCCCCAAAGGAAGGAGGAAGCAATGGGTTTGGAATTTCTGCGAAGTATAAGTATGAGCTACCTTCATTCCGCTCAAATAATTCAGGATGGTTGCACACCTAAAATTTGAAGGAAAAAGGAATATTTTAAAACATTAACAGCACCTAACATTTTAAGAATAAAACTGTTCATTATGAAAAAAAAAAAAAACTTTTATCTTGCCTTACACCAAAAACTAATCAATTTCAGTCAAATGCGAAACAGGTGAAACAACAAGAAAATTGAAATAGAATGTCCAAAGCAAAGACTAAATTTCAATTAATACTCAGATGTTTAGAAAGCACAAACAATAAAGAAATTAAATCTTAAACATAAAAAGGCTTACCTTTCGTAATTGAATGACAATATTCATCAAGTTAACAATTTTCTTCTCATTTATATGCCCACGATGTCCATCCAGAAGCTCAGACAATGATATTTTGTTCTTTATAGCCTGATAAAATGCCTGTTGACGTGAGCTTAGTTTGCAATGCACTGTAACCTCCTTCTTTGAAGTCATTTCAGATATCACATCCTTTTTAACTCGTCGTAGCATGAATGGTTTTAGGACAGCATGCTGTGAAAATTAAAAAACAAAAAAGGGAAAAAGCTAGTCCGTTACTGAAAGAGTCAAGTGCAAAGTCCAACATCATCCATTATTGAACAGAAATACGGAACTCCGAAAATGTAGGAAGATTTTCAAACTAAACCAATAAACCATAGATGTAAAAATGACATTGAAGAGGACACGATTCAATCTCCATAATATAAAAACTAAATGTGTATCTTTGTCAGGCCATCCTAGAAAAATTATCAAATCATCAATTAAACTAATAAATAAATATGTTTAAATTCTACACTATTACTTGCAATGACCCAGAATATACAAAAATATAAAAATAAGAACCAAATTGTTTCAATCATGAAAAATAAAGAACAGAGGGAACCCAAAATATAGAGAACTGTTCAGTTTCTTCCTCAAAACAGTAACATAATTGGATCATCATACATTACAATAATAATTAAAACATACCAGTCTGTTAAGCTGATGCTCATTCAGTGTACCCCCATGCTCTGCATGGCTTTCAATTCTGTCAAGGTTACCAAACCATACGCCGCAGTTACATATTAGAAGAAAAACCAATGCAAGAACAAAAGAGCATAGGATGGCCTTAAGAAGGAATACCCCTTAGAAAACCATTCATTAAATTGCTCATGACTATCAAATAGTGTGGGCATGATGAAATGGAGTAGGGCCCATAACTCTGCCATATTATTTTGTATGGGTGTTCCAGTCAGAAGCAAGCGATTTCTACAGTTGAAGCTGAGTAGTGTCTTCCACCGAATGCTGCAAGAAGAACCACCCCGTAAAATAATAATGAATTAAGTTATCTGAACAATGATAACAACCCGAAAGGCCGGTTCATCAAAGACGTAAATGTCCAGATTTAAGGCAAGATAACCTGTTTGAACTCTTTATAGCCTGTGCTTCATCCAATACCATATATTGCCACTTCACCCGCCGCAAATACTTTTCATCAGACACGAGCAGCTGATAGCTAGTTATAAGTATGTGAAATCCAGCTTCCCTACGAATAATGAAGTTGAGAACTAATCATAAACATTATTATAAACACCCAAATTTCAGTTTTTTTTTTGTTTATTTGTACCAATAACGTGTACCTTCTATACAGTCGCTTAGGGTTAATATTTTTCCTCAATATCATCCTTTCAGCAAGTGCACCCCAGTATGGAAGCGCCTTCAAATCAGGACAAAAACGACTGATTTCATCTGCCCAATTATTCAGAACAGATGCTGGAGCAACAATCAAAAAAGGGCCCCATATATTTTTGTCCTGTGATGCAAAAATAACATTTCTAAGAGAGGAAAATTTTATTCCAAGAACCAGAGAGCTCCTAAGAGATAATAATGTAACTAAAATCCAATGCAATTCAAACAATTCTCCCAATTTGTTCTAGGAGATTCATGAAGGATATTTAACACAATGGAAACAGTTAAAGAAAATTGAGATGCCACTGCCAGTCAAACAAGAAACAAATATAGTTCTGAAAATTTAATCAACACAAATATCAAAAAAAGAAAAGAATCTACTAAAAAGCTACACAAGCATCATACAAACAAACCTCAGCAAGATGAGCCAAGAATGCCATGGCCTGAATAGTTTTTCCTAGACCCATTTCATCGGCAAGGATACCATTCAAACCCTGAACAAAAAACAATTAGAAGATTGTTACACAAAATATTTCAATGTTAAAAATATCCATAATCAATGGTTCTGCATTACCTGCTCATAACAATTAACCAGCCACTGCAAACCTTTTAACTGATACTCCTTAAGGGTTCCTTTGAAAAGCTCTGGTGTCTGAACAGATGATTTCACAGGCATTGTTGATCTGTCAAGAAAAGACAGTAATAATTGGCTAACTGAAATAGAAAGCTCAAGAGGCAACCATAATATAGGGGAATTATAAAAAAACCATATTATTGTTGGGGCTAGGTAATGCTAGCCACCATGCAATACATACTCTGTTAAACAACTGTTAAGATTGTTTAAGGATGGAGTTTAAACTTACGGGTGCAAGAGGTCAATGCATGAGGAACCTGCAATTGATGAATCAACTGCAGCATCTGTGGGTTCAGCAGCTCGCCTAAGCTTCATACATTCTGTATCAAATTCATCTGTTATTTTCCTCTGTTGCGACACAGCAAGTTGTGCTGCTTTTAGAGCTTTCCTCTTCAACGCAACCTCCTCGGGATCCTCCTCATCCCCAGATTTAATCTCAGTATTTGACGTTGTACCTAAGTCTTCTCCTTCTGCCACAGGTAGAGTATCGCCAGGTTGTGCAGAAGCCTTATTCTGCATGAAGTGACTGTAAAGTTCTGTTTGTGATAGTAAGAAGTTGAGCCTCTGTTGCTGCCTCTTTGCTTCTCGACGCTCTTCTTCACGTTTCAGAGCTTCAGCAGCATCTCGCTCTTCCTTCTTTCTCAGTTCTGCCTGTGGATTTCAAACAGGTTTGTTATGAATATCACAAACAAAACACAATCATACCAAGCAATGTTCAACAAACGACAGTTATACATATTCTTCAAAATTTGCAAGTAAAATTAAAAATATATTAAGCTTGCAGTAAGCAGTTGAAATCCCAAAAGAAGCCAAAACACTTCAAGTTTGATGCAATTATTCTTATTGTTACAAGCACAAGTAGAAATTTGGATCTCCATGCAACGTAGTAAAAATCTTGGAGACAGACTGGTATATCACAAAAACCCAGTGATGTCACAGAAGCTAATAAGGGCATATAAATAATAAAAAAAAACAAGCTAAGTGATATGTTGCCTATGCATCGGACTGGTAGGACTTTGTATTCGGCTAACAGCTCATCACACGATTAAATTTATATTGCTTAGCACATTGGGCAAGCACGTTACGTGCCACCAGTTACAGTTTGCATTCTGGAGGCCCCATTTTACAATTATATATAGGACAAATACGAATAATGCCCGCCTTTACTGTTCATTCTTGGATATCATCATACTTAGATGACAATAGTCAAATTTGGAGAGGTACGATCAACGAATGTCATATCGGTGGGATCAAAAGGTCACTCCAATGATTAACATTGGTCAAACAAGTACAACAAGAGTATAAGAGGGTACTGTTTATATTCCAACACCAACGTACAAAGACACACTCAACTCTCATATCAACCAAATACGATCAATCTAGGTTTAATTGTTCATATGCAGCCACCTTCGTAATATGACGAAATCACTCATCTATGTTACATATAAGTATGACAAGGAAACATGTTATCAGAGTCGTACCATTACTTCAATATAACCTTCCAGGTCAAACTATTTCAAGGAATTAACCGGGTTATCAGTGCTCATTTTTCAACGACAAATTTTATCATTGAGGATTACATTATCTAAGTAATGCTGAAGCAAGATTTCTTACTTTCTAACTAATGTGCCTCCCACTATGTAATCTTAACCTTTTACATTGAATAAAAAGTCCTTTTATTATAAAACATTCATAGGATAAACATAAAACACTGAAGTTTCCCTAAACCTTGCTTGTGAGACTTTTCAAATTCAATCAATTTTGGCCAAATTCTCTTTAAGGCCACCTTTTATTTTTATCATGCAAGCCATTGTTAAAAACAAGATCTGGTGGGATGGTGTTCAGTTTAACTCATTTTTTGGCTAACTAAAAGCTTTTTTGTGTTAGCTTGCTGGGATTGTTTCATTACTTCATTTCAATTCATATGCAAATATTTCAAGACACTATCAAAATTCTTTCAAACTTCAATTCAAGTTTGCCTGAATAAAAATCTTTGTTTTTATTTGTATTGTCCACCATTTAAAACAAGTCAATAGGTGTTAGCATTTAGATTACTTATAAAATGATTTAACTCCAAAGAGACTATCATGAGCTAACACTCCCAACTATCATCATAAAACATTCCAAAAAGAATGCCGTATAAATTGAGTTCACATTGACCCTTTTAGAGTCAATATTTACACTACCAGTATGCTAATCTCTTTAACGTTTTGACAATAGTCTTTTTATGTTCTTTCGTGAATTGTTCAATATTTTAAAACTAATTATTTACAAAGAACAAATAGCAACACACTAGCCATTTAAGCCTCCACCATTCTTCATAAGCAAAACTAAAACACATGAGTATCCACTAACACATCTCTTAGTGAGAACTAAGCAATTATCACGAATTTCGGATGGCACAACCATTGTCACCAAGACTATAATTTTTAAAGATACTTGGCACAATAGAGAGATTATCCAACATTGGAGGGTGCATAGAGGATATGAGTAGAACAACAATGAGGTGATCCAAGCATATTAAGTAGATCAAAGTATAGTTAACCATACTTATTGGACTCAAGATCTTCCCACTCTAAGAAATGATGAAAACATTATATACACTCATACAATTCAAACCTACAAAATAAGCCTAGTCACATGAGCTTTTACATCACCCATCATTGAAACTTAATCACTTTAGATAACGAATAACAATTACATCTACTTTTAATCATCACAATTCCTCTTTATGATGGTTCTATTTTTTAATACAATTGTTAGAGATTGGGTACATTTTATATATTAAAAGATTTTATGAATTCTTGCACCAATATTATGAATTGCATTACAAATTGATTGGAAAAATACCGTGAAATCGAATACTTTCAAAATCATTTTTTATTTGTATTTCCTGATTTATTTGGATACAATTTCTCATATACTATTTGGGGATCTCTTAATTTATGAGAGAACACTATGAAATCAAATAACCAAGTATCTCTTAATTTATGAGGGAACACCATCAAATCAAATACTTCCAAGATCGTCCTTTATTTGCCATGTAGTATTTAGAAATCTCTTAGTTTATGAGAGAATTACAAGTTAAATTTTTATTTCACCACATTCCAACAAGGGATTTTTGGTCTAACATTGTCTATTGGAGCCCTTAAAGTGAATGACCTCTAAATATGGTTGTTTATTCCATCTTTTACCTTCATGGAATATGTTTTTAGTCCAATAACATATGTAAGAACCCTTGAATTAGAGAGAACTTTTATGTAATACTCGGACTGGACTTATGATATTGTCATAATAGCTATGATGAGTAAAAACTAGAATTTATTTCTTACTTCGAGTGCATCTCATTTAAATGAACTAAATGATGAACTCCTGACGACGTGCTCAAGAGCATGGATGCTCACAGAGATAGATTTATCACTATTATCAAATACTAGAAAATACCAAAAATATTAGTATAATTTGGAAAATTCAAACCTTTTCTAATTTTAATTTAATTAATTCTCTTTTTGTTTTGGACCAAAACACCTCAATCGATCACTCCAAATCGTCCTACGAAAAAAAATTGTCTTGGTTTGAAGCCAAATAATCCTCTTTCTTAGAGTACTTGGTGATCTTTGAACAATGCATACTTGGGTCAAGTTTGTTCATCTTTATTCACATATTAGTCCATAGATGATCTTCCTTGATCTTCACATACTTTCACTATTCATGATTTTTATGCTTTAGCTGCTTGTGTATGCCATCGTGTATATGATCACCTAAAACATAGAATGATTTTAGACTTTCTGATTGTTACTTAACTAACTCAAATCTTAAATGGGTTGGCATTCTTTGTGTACTTCTACTTATTGAGATATATGTATTTTTTTAGATTAATGCAATTACCAATTCTAATGAGCTTGGCCAATTCTTGCAATCCATCACACCATTTGCACAATCATGCACTCGCATCAAACTTGTTGTACATCACTTGGGTACTCAATCATCAAGCTTATGTCTAGAAGCACACACATTGTTAAGCCAATGGTCGTGTTAAATTTAATATGGACTAATCGATAGCTCAATAGCACAAGATACCACTTTAACAAGGTTATTGGGCATAAGTATAGTAAACATCCCTTTAATGTGAAACAATTTCAAGTCATAGAAGTGGGAGTTGTTAAGATTCAAACATGAACTATGAGTAACCTTTGTATGGGATCAAAAAGTTCCCAAATTTTTTACGAAGCAACTTGTTTTATTGGAAAAGAAACACTTTTTATTGAGAAGGGCATAAGCAAACAAAGAAAACCTCAATTAAGCAATTTGTAGGGATATGTGTACACTCTAGTTGAGAGACAAGGCTTATGACATAGTTTGTACTTGATCCATATCTTTGCCTTAAACTCATTTAGGAGGTAAGCTCTACACAAACTAAGGATGAGCTATGTTTTTAAATAAATTAACAAAAATAGAAAAATTCTAACACAAAAGCATTCAAAACACTCTTCGTGCAAATACAACTCAACGATTCCTAAGAATTTGGGTGGAGATGAGAAAAAATATAAAGAAATTAAAATTATGTTGAAGAAACTACTCAAACAGACAACCTAGATAAAATTTTAAGGGTCCTCAAGACTTGATAACTAGAAGAAAGTGCCCCCTAACCCCCCTAAAGGGCCCTTTTCATGGTATAAGACACCTGAGATTTAACATCAACAATCAATTCCAAAAAAAAAACAACTACAACCTTAAAAATTTAATGGAAAAGATTTGCAAAACTTTCCATTTAGGTGTTGGATATATTGGACGATAATTCCCAACATTGCTAAGCCACACATTTGAAGATTTGAATCAGCTACGGAGGTGGGAAAATCTGATCTACTATATCTAAGAGAGAGATTATTTTGTTGTCAAATAAACAAACAACCTAATTGATTTGATAGAGCCATCCAGTTAGGACATATGGATTGAATTGCCTTTATTTGAACTGCTTGTTCACCCTCCATCAATTGATCAAATGATCTGATCATTTGGATCAGGCATCAAATCGGCCCATCCATTCTTGCATCTAAGAACTTCCGCCTTGTTGACATTTTCTAATGGATCAAAAAGTGCAATTGAGAATAAGGCAATTTGATGGATCTATTGCATAGTTTAATAGCATCCTTAGCACATGCCTTAACCGCCCTCTATCACCCTAATATGATATTCTCCATTGGAAGGATCATCGCTATGTCAGAAGGGTAATCATTATATTAGATCTATTTGGGGGATCGAAGTAGTGCAACCTGCATTTGGGATTTTTTCTAAGCTATTTTCTTCTTGACCTTGCCCCACCTTCTTTGACAACACACTTTGCCAATTTATTGAAGAAAGAATCCAGAGTTAACCAATCACTGAAACTTGGTTACAAGTCCCCCTCTTTAACAATAAGGAGTCGAAGAGTTGAATACAAAGTAACCGCAAAACCTACTACAATATTAAAGGTTCCCTTGAACTTCCCACGCAATAACCATGTTGGACTGAAGATCATACTACTTCTATCAAACAGCGTTTACTCCAAAATCTCCGTCAGGACTTAGATTTGCTCGACAAGCATTACCAAAAGTGCTTCCTATACAACAAATAGGGTTCCTCCTATATTGTTGCTCTTGTTATTACTCAAACCATGATCTAAATCTCTCTATTACACAATTATATTATATGGTTCTCTATAAAACCACAACACACCATCTAAGCAAATTCTAGAATAAAGACTTCGATACTAAAACTTGGTCCATGCCCCAAGCTTGACCTTTTGGACAGATAAATTCCATGTCAACTAAAGCCAAGGAGAGGTTAAGAAGTAAAATAACAAAGACAAAAAAAATTATGCATATGTTAAAGTAAATAAGATCTATAGCCCATTATATACCAAAATTCTCACATAAAAACTCTCTCTGTTACTTTAGTCCTTCAATTTAACAAGAGCAAAACACTTAGAAAAGTCACCACAAAGAGAGAAAGAGATTTGTGAGAACTTGAATGGAGAAGAGAAGAGGCATAAAGAAACTGAACTTCTATTGAAGAAATTACTCAAACAAACAACTTGGCAAAATCCATAACAAAAAGCTCCTTCACAACTATATATAATTGGAAGCAAATGCCCTGCTAATCCTCATGGTCTCCTTTTATAGTGCAAGTCACAATAGAAGTTACATCAATAATTAAATCCAAAAGTAATAATAAGTATAGTCTAAGGATAAACTTGAATTCAAAATTAAAAAAATATCCAATTCATGAATCAAAATTTCTTGACAAACTTCCTACTTAGTTGTTCGATATGTTGGAAGAAAATCTCCAACATTTTTTAACCTTATTTGAATATTATGATTGACAAAGTTGTTGAAAAGATTTGATTTATTGAATCTATAAGAATCTAGATCATAGTATTCTCAAAAGATTAGAAAATCAAGTGACCCAAATCAGGTCTAATGGATTGGATTGCTTCCATCTAGTCTATCTAATTGCCTCACATCATTTGATTTGATGATCCGATCATTAAGATTGGACATTTGAATGTTTCACCCATTCCTCAATTTATGAGCTCTTTGTACTTTCTCTATTGTTTGATGAAATCACTTGGAAGTGCAATGGGAGATTGAATATTGCAATTAAGGATCATATGGAGCAATGGGGCCATTAGATAATCCGATGGCATCCTCTACACCTAATTCGAAAAACCACCCCCTAGCATCTTAATTCAATCTCAACTATCAAACAATTGATGATAAAATTCAACAAGCCAATATACGTTATTTACTTTTAAGGTTTCCCACCTTGATGTTGCACCTTTGAGGATTTATTTTGCTGATTACACGAGGATTATAAAATCAAAAAATTGACCCTTGACAAATCCCTTGATAAGCACTATATCTCTTATTAGAAAAGGATGTGGAGATGAAAGCCTTTGGATGGCTATCCCTAAAACTTGATCATCTTATATTAAAAGATTCACATAAGACGCTACTTCAATGTTGGAAAGTTACAATAAATGTCCCTACAAGATGGTTGTGCTATGACTTCAAAGGTGACAATGAGGTTTATGCACCCAAGAAACTGCCCATTTACTTGTTTATCAATTCCAAGTAAAAAATGGAGGCTGAATGAATAAAAAAATAAGTCCTACAAAAAGATCCAAGTGTTAATCAACAAATAAAAACATATGGTTACATGTACAATATGCATAAGCCCAGAGGAAAAGAGAACACTCCCTTAGCCATTTAGGCAAATTGGTGGTTGAAATGCTAAGAGGATGCTTATGGTCCTAACATGTCAGCTACAGTCTTTTGTTGAAGCAAAAATGATAACATTCCCTATGGGAACTTTGTGTTACTAAAAATAACATGCAAATCATGCAGTTAGGGCTGGCAAATATAGTTGATATTCAGAACTGCTCATGAATCAATTTGATTGAGTTAGATAGGAGCAGAATTGCACCAAGTGAAGTTGATTTTGAAATCAAGGGTCAAATGTGAACAAATTTCAAATCAATTTTGCATTGACTTGCATAAAAATAGCTTCAAACCGACCCCAAATGACATACTTGTATACATCTAACTGTAGTAATTGTAAACCAAATAAACTCAGATTTCAGTAGTTCAAAACACAGATGTTATTGGTTAAGCAATGATAAAGAAAATAATTAGTAATGCAAGATTAGGCATTAAGGGAGCTCACACAGCACAAAATTGAATGAAGAATGCAGAATGTTTTTCTTGTATATCTATGGTAACAAAAGCTACTATTACAAAAATAAGAGAGATCACAAAAACCACACCAGAAACTTAATCCCCTTAAGTCAATTCAGCTACACATTGTATACATCATTGCACTACATCCATCAACAACTACTCCTTAATGCTGAAGTCACTTGCTATGTCATTTTTGATCTGCCTCTTCCTCCAAAAAAAATTCCAATAGTTTGCATCAACTAATGGAGCAATTAAATGAATAAGATTAACATGTCCAAATTAACTTAATTCGCCCTAATGATGTTGCTATACCAATCTTCTCCCAAATGCAAACATTTCTAGTATACCCACTCATCTATCAACGCAATCTCATCTCAACAACATTTTTTCAGTTCGAATTTTGGGTGCAGTAGTTAGACATAACTAAGAGCACAAAAATATGCAAACCAAGAAACAAACAGCAACTTGTGCATAAGTCTACCCATTATTTCAGTGCACAAAAAGAATTTGGAAACAAATAGGAGAAAAAAAAAACAATAGATGTAAAAGAAGGCTGCATTACAAACAGTATTAATGCAAAATGCATTCAAGCATTGAAGAAATAGACATACTTCATTCAAAATAGAGAAAAACACACACCTGCTCCTTGTCAACCCTTTTCCAAAATATTAGCATGTCTCTAGCTAATTTCCTTGTGCGAATTGCAGCAGTTCTCATCAACTTAAGTGATCTACTAACTTTCACTTTCACCTATGTTGTGGAACCCATATGTTAAAAACCAAAATGTAAAAAGATGCCAATCAAAAAATATATAAAATTGACTGTTCAAGGGGATAAAAAATTTAGGAAATTGAAATAAACTGAGACATCCATAAATATCGAAGGACAAAAGAGAACAAAGCAAATGTAAAAAGGAAACCAAAACCAACTATTAGTACCTCTCTTTGGCAAGTTTCTGAACAGCGTTTTGCATCAGCCATTTGTTTGCGGTGCAAGTTGACAAAATACCTATGGTGTTTAGGAATATCTCGCCGTGCGATAGACACCCACATTTTTCCAATTTTATCTATCTCCTCTTTCTCAATAATGGAAGGATCTTTTCTTGCTATCTGTTTCTTAGGCAAACTGCGCTCAATAATCTGGACCAGTAGAAGTTTACTAAGAAAAGAATAAAGACAGAATTGCACATGGATGTTAAAGTTGAAATCAAACCTCATATGTATCTCCTCTTTCCAATACTTTTACATAAAACACTTGCAAGATACCAGACTCTGACATAATCAACCGCCGAATCCTTCCAGCTGCACCTTCAGGAATTGAATAAGGATCCAAACTGACATCAACTTGGAGTGTAAAACTTTGATTGGAATTACTGGCTGAAAGGGCCTTCAATTTAGCCTGAAGTGATTCATATTGGGGCTGAGGCTCAGACAACCCACCTCGACTTCTCGTCTCATATCTCTTATAAGAAGTAACCATAGCTGCTAAAGACCGTAAATCCAATGCACCCTTAAGAAAGTTCTCGTCTATCCTAACTTCTGAATAACTTGGTAAATTGTACAAATTAACCATCTTATCATAAGTTGGAGGAAGGCGATATGTAATTCCCTCGCCAATATCCAAATAAGAAGAATCCATGGAGGTAGCAAACCTAGTTCCCCCATATTCCGAGTCAAAATCAGCATCATAACGTTCAGGTGACCTATCCACACCATGAAATGGTGAATCCTCCTTAACAGAATTCAGAAGCTCGTTACATGATTTCCCACCTTTAAGTCCCTGATTCCTTCTAGGAATAGGGACAGCCACACGAGCTGAAGCTAGCCTGGAGGATGAATCCTTGAGCTTCAACCTCCGGTACTTCTGCACATGTTCACTGAGCATGGAACGATATTGCTCATCAGAGATTACAGTCCCAGACTCTCCATCTTCATCATATAGTTCAGTTTCTTTCCTTGTGAAAGAGTTCAAACCATCCTCGGGATCGAAAGCATTCTTATTTTGCTTCCGTTTTGTATTTGAATTCTTGTCTCTTACAACTCCATTAGAGCGCTCCAACATGTTTACTTGTCCTGATGCAAACACACAAGATCAGCTGTTGACAAGTTCATAGAGTGAAGCAAAACCATCGTATTTAATCTCACATTCCAGAAACTAAAGTAAATAAACCACCTAGAATATAGTGACCGACCTTGGCTACTATGGCTCTCGTCCTGACTACTAGTGCCATAATTTTCAGCATCATCGTCCGGTCTTGAGAGTTGATAGTCCATCAAAGCCTACGTGAACATTAGCAAAGAACAAATGAAATCTAAATTTCTCAGTTAAGTACATTAAATATAAAAAAAATACTACAAACAAAGCAACAATTAGACTTAAAAGGAGGGGATAAAAGGGGTACAAATAAACAATGCATCTCCAAGCACTGAACCCGGATTATGAAAGTATGCATCATATCTCCCCTTCACGTAAAAAAATAGTAATGGCAGCCGAAGCTACTGGAGAACCCGATTGAAAACCATAGCCAGACAATGGCAACTCAAGAACTATGTCCAACATAAACAAAAACCCTAATACAACAAAAGCGCAAAACTAGGAAGCCTAAACATGAAGACCCAGGGCAAAACCCGATCCTAACAAAAGAGAGCCATCGATAATTGAGAAGAGGCTGCAACCGCTCCAGTCTTACGTTGCACATGAAGAACTAATGCGGAGAATTACCTCGAGATTGAAAAGATTCGAGTAGGAGAAACCGTTCTTGCTCTGCCGTCGCGGCTCCATGTGTTGCCACCGAATCAATCCACGACGGCTGTAACGGAGTAGTACTTGCAACGCAGAGCGATCACGATCAGAGGTGGACGGATCCCAGACCCTAGGTCGCCACGGCGCCCCCGACTGACGGCGGAAACAAGATCAACGAGTTGTATAAGCAGGAAACAATCACGTGATCGCGGCACGTGGGATCCGGCCGATGGGCGTATAAGGGAAACAATGGAGGGCGAGGGATCGCAAAAGGCATGGTGACCATAGGACCCCGCTAAGAAGAGGAGAATACGAAAGTGGAGAGAGAAGGTGAAAGTTTCGCCAAGGAGAGAGAAAGAGATGTCAAGTGGAAGCAGATACCGGAAGCGGGATGCTCGCTTGTGCTGGGAGATTGGGTTCGGATGGTCACACAAGGTGAGCGGGGGGAGACGGGGAAAACAGGCGCAGTGCGCCTTTCAAGATCTGCCGTACGTCAAATATTTTCCTGAATCCACGGTGAGATCTTTCGTTACTTCTTTTATTTAGAAATTATTAAGAAACCCAGTGATAAAAATTAGGTTAAACTATGATGCAGTGAGGATGGGAAGATAAAAATATCAAGTGAAAATCAATATATCTATTAATTGTGATCAAATTATAATATTACAAAAAAATAATTATATAAAAATATAAAGTATTAATTCACATTTAAATATGTTACAAAAACATCTATAATTATTATATGGAAACGTAAAATAAAAATTTAATTTTTAATTATTGAATTGTTATAAAACATGTTATTGTAGCTCTCAAATTAAATTATATTTCAACATAATATTGAGATATCAAAACATAGTTATCAAAACCATATTTAACCCATTCATGTAATATATTAATAACAAAAAAAATAAGCATAAATAATAAATTTATGATGACATAATTATTTTTTAAGTAAAAATATAATGATGAGACAAACCTAAATCATTCTATTTTTCTCAAAATATCATGTATTTTAAAACTAATTACTTAAATATATTTAAAATATTTAAAATAAATATCAATCTCATAATCATCATGCTAAGTCAAAATATATTATATATATATATATAATAGCTATTATGAAAATGATACAAATTTATAACATAACATATACAAAAAAAATAACACCATACAACTATCACATCAAGACTAAACTCCATAAATCGTTGATTGAATATGTGAGGTGTTCTCTAGATATTTTTTTGCTTAAATATACATAAACAAATTGGGTTGTTACATAATTTTTAAAACCAAAATTATTTTTTTTCATGCATTGTGTGGATAACCTAATAATTTATTGTAGTGAAAATAAAATTATTAAAAAAACACTTTTTATATAGTTATAAAATAAATCCACATAAAAATATTTTACATAAAAATTTCCCTTTAAATATTATTTCTATTAATATAAAATTTCTTACTTTAGAAATGAATATACTCATTTTTTTTTGAAAAATAAACTATATCACTTTTCTTTTACAATGAATTTTTTTAAATTATATTAGAATTTAAATTCTTATATAACTAAAAGAAATTATAATATCATTAACATAAAAATAATTATAATTATGTCTACCATTATTCAACTGTTACAATAAATTGTCTCACATTAATTCTTGTCATTGAAATAATGTCACTACAACCCAAAGGATTATATTCTAAAATAAGATATATAAAATAACATAAGTAAAATGAAATTGGCTAAGTAATCTCTTTATTCATTATCCCCTTGGATCTTAAGAAGATTAGAAACAAGACTTGAAAATTTTTAATGCCAAGAAAGGCTAAACTATTTGACAATAGTTTAGTACGTAATTTACATTATACTAAATGGAATGGCAATGTCCAAAAGGGTGGGTGAATTATGCAATTTACAAAACTATCCCAATTTAATAACTTAATTAATATCATAATAAAAGAATTTCTTTTTATAATTTTATTAGCTATTAAAATAGTAATTTTAATAAAAATATTGTTAAGTTTTACAAAAATTAATTGTGTTGTAGAGCAAGTAAAAGAAAATACATAAAAATTTTTAAATGGTTCAATCCAAACTCAAATATATATCCATTATTAGCTAAATGGCGAAATAATCTACTAAAACATCAATTTAATAAAAAGATTGTAACACATGCATGATAAAAGCCTACAAAATTGGCTTAATAAAATTCTATAACACTGACTTGATAAAACTCTATAACATCGACTTGATAAAAACTTATAACATGCTTAATAAAAACTAACATGTCATCTTAATAAAATCCAATAAAAGAATAAATGCAACAAGATAAGCAAACTAAGCAAAAAAACTTAATTAATAATTCTTATAACTAATGAATATTTGAATAAGAAGCACATTACTTGAATTAATATGAGATATATATTAAGACTCAATACTCATACAAGAGAGAATATAATAAATATAATTTGAAATAATAAAATATAACTTAGCTTAAGAGTGAAAATGACGACCAAGATAAGTGTTCCGAGCTCAATGTCATGCTCTTACATTTTTCTTTTTTTTTATAAATGATGAATCCAATCAAGCTATTTTACAACAAAAATTTCGATCGAACATTAATATTTTATATCATGTTTATATGCATTTATATACTATTAAGAATTCTCTAAAACGACTCTAAAATTCTCTCAAATAATCATATTTAAAATTAATCAAACTAGTTATTACTCATATTTTGAATTGATCATATTATATGATCCAAGGGAGTGTTGATATAGGATGATATGTTCAATATATATTGACTCATTGAAAATAGAGAAATGCTTAAATTCATGCTATATATAGTATACAAAGGTCTACCCAATGTGCTTTAGTTTTGAATAAAAATATCTAATAATTATTAAGCTATTAAGAACTTTCTCATATGTAAATGATTTATACAAATCTTTAATATAAGATATCTCAACCCAAAAGGAGAGTGATTTAGTAACTCACACCTAATGTACTCAAGTAAAAGATAAAGTAACAAAGTACACATAAAGTAGAATTCTTAGAATACAAATAAAAAATTCACACGTTCACTTACACAAACTAAAAAATTAAATGAAATTATTAATTTTTCTTGAAAGAAAAAATAAAGGGTAATAGGGTTAAAAACTTTCCTACTAATTTGGTGCTCTTTTGGATGCTAAATAATGTTTCAAGGTCTCTTAATTTTGAGTCTCTCACTATAACATTCTTGATTGTCAAATCAAGTATGGATCAAAATATTTTATAAAATATATTAAAATATTAGAAAATAAAGTATTCTAACTTATAAAAATAAATATATATAATTGGATAGAACTTATCGATACGAGTCTAATAACATTTAGTTTATCTCGATCAGAGTTTATTTAAAAATTTTATAAATTTTCAAAGTTAATGAGAATAAATCAATGAATAAATAAATAAATATAGATATTAACTATTTTTGGTTTTACTAAAAATAACCATTTTTGCCACACTCTTCCTATCTATTAACTTTAAATTCCTTTTTAATTAAGAATATTTGAAAAAATAAATGAAGTTAATGAGTCAAGAGAACATAAAAAACTTACTTGAGCGAGGAATGACTATCAACTATTCATAATTATTAATAATTCAAAATTTTGGCTCACATAATATTCAAATTTTAAAAAATAAATAAACAAAACCTCTTCTAAAAATGATCATTTTTTGTATATATATATATATATATATATATAGCTAATTTGTTAACTATACATCAACAATAATTTATTTAAAAAAACATACTATCATTGAAACACAATATTATTGTAAACTTATATCATCATAAGAAAACCATAAACACCTTAACGAACACTACATCATATCAATAAAATCATATTTTACAAAAGAGAAATCATACTATAGAATCCCTTAAAGCTCGTATACATGAGATATATACAACAAAATCCATAATATCATAATTATCAAAAAGCAACTTTCTTCTAATTCTCAATACATATTCTCGTATCTCTAGAGGTCTTCACTTAATGTGTACATATATCATATCTTATAATACAAGTAAAGGAGTATAAAAATAAATATAAAATAGAATGTATCTAATCTCAAGTACTATGATAATATATATAATATCAAGAAAAGAGAAATCATATCTTTATAATTTTATAAATATATAACAAAAGTTTTCAAATATAATACAAACATGTTATAACCTTTAATCTTTAATGCACGATTTCATATCTCATTTTTTCCTTACAATAATTTGTATACATATTTCATATGAAAATTTATTTATTGAGTCTATATTAATCTTAACTTTTCTCGTTTTTTGTTCAACATTTCTTTTCAATTAATAAAGATTTTTATTTTCCTATAATGGCTTTTATTCTCATGATTCTGATAACATATCTCCTAGTATCTCATCATATATACTACTAAATCACATAATAAGTGTTGGTTACTAGATCAAATAACAAATAATACATTTATATATACATCATCACTATAGGCCTCTACAATCTCATGGCACATCAAGTAATAATCTTTAGATCATATAGCAAACGATAGCTCCTAATCATATAGTAGCAAGTGCAATTATTGAGATACATTGTAGTAATAATAATATTGCCAAATCACACAAGTGATAGTCACTAGATCACTATATACATCAATCGCCAGATCATATAGCAAGCAGTGGTCGCTAAATTAGTAGTCGTCACATCGCACAATAAGTGATATATATATATATATCATCACTATAGACCTTAATTATTAGATCATATTAAAGCAGTAAGTCTTAATCACACAGTAGGTAGCTAAAATAATAAGGTTTGATGTTATAGTATCATTACTATTATATCACATAATAAACGCTAGCCACTAGATCACACAATAAGTGGCATATATATTTTATAATTATAAATGTCAATCACTAGATCACACAAGTAGTAACTATTAGATCACATAGTAGTAACTATAAATCTCCATCGCTAGATAAATTGTAGCATGTTTTTTATAACATATCATATTCCTTTTATATTTTAATATAATTAAGACTCTATTTACTTATATTCTATATTTGATACTTATCATTAAACTCTAAATGTGATTATCTTAAATTATTATTTATTTTATATATTTATTTATTATTAGAGATAACCTATTAAGTTAGTATGGTTGGCTTAACCTTTCTTTGATACTGATATTTTAAGTATATTAGAACAATAATAAAAAGAGAATTATCCATAAAATAAATCTATAAGAATAGAATTGAAAGTACAAAGATTTGTGTTACAAGACTTGTGTCGAATGATTTATTAATTATTTGGTTCATTTAGCATTGTATATGTACATGAGAATTAGCTTAAATATTATAAAAATTTATAAAAATTATGAAATATGATTAAGTGTGATGGTTTTAGTTGTTTATAATTGTTAGATTTTATTGTTTACTACTAATAATGGTGGATATAAATTGCATTAGCTATTATAATTGTGATTATGTTTGATATTAACATATTTATAAATTAAAAAAAATAAAATATGATAGAGATTTTGTCCATTTAAATTCAAAAATTGGGAAAAAAATAAATTAAATATGTGACAAGAAAAATAAGAATATCATATTTATGATAAAAGAGTATAAATTCTAATCTAAAAAAGAAATAGAGTTTTGTAACAAAAACAAATAAGGTCATCACACTTGCTCACTTTTTGAATTACCTTTAGAATCATATTATTAGATTGATCACACATAAAATGCTTTTATCAAGCAAGCTTAGTGATAATATTTTATTATTTTATTTCAAAATTTATTACTTACAACATAGTAGACATCTTTATTTATAGAAACTATAATGGTATAATAGTAATTTGCTAAGGTAAGGAATATGAAAAGTCTATTAGGAATACTAAAGGTCATATTTTATAATTCTCAATATCATTTAAGAATTTCAAAAGTCACAACAAAATTTTAAAAAATTAAATTTTGAATTCTATCAAAAAAATATCTTAAAAGCTATAAAATTAAATACAGTAAGTAGTTTCAAAATGATCTGTGCATTTTGAGAGGTAGTTTTACAAGCTATAAGGTAGCGAGCAATTTAATCAAGGTAGAGTGGGTTCGTGGGTTAGCACAAATCAGCATTATTGGAGTGTGTTAGAACGAATTGATGCGAGTTCATGATTTTGTTGAGTTGGCATAGGTAAGAGAAGATCAGCAAGGGTCTACTTTAGTTGATGGATCAATGCAAGTTGAGTGGGAGAGTAGGTCACATGAGTTAGTGTGGATTAAACCAGTGGAATGGGTCACATATGGGAGAGCAACCATGGCAGTTAGTGGTAGAATAGCCCAAAAACTTAATTTTAAGTAAATTATTACTAAAATTTGCATCAACAAAACTATGAGAGTGTTATAAGTATGTCTTGGACTAAATTTTAAGCTAGAAATATCTTAAAAGATGTAATTAATCTTTTAACAGCTCAAAAAAAAATATAAATACAAATAACTTAACAAACTAGTAAAAACATCTAAAAGGTATAACAAACAAAGGGTTAGTTAGAAGCAACCCTCACAAAGATAATAATAGTGGAGACTAATGTGAAGTATATGAGCAAATTTTGACACAACTCCAAATTCAAATAAAACTAATATACTTACAAGTGAAACATCTATATAATGTACATAATGCTACTACATCAAATGCACAAGAATGATGCACCAGTAACAAGTCATATAAGTAATCGCTATCGTTCGAATAATTTATTTTCTCTACACAAATAGATTATATATATACAATGAAAACATTGTATGTACAATTATAACAAAACTATATAATATTTAAATTCTAGAAAAAAATATTATAAGATGTAAGATTATACATTATGATAGATCATGTAATAAGCTTATTTATACTAATTATAAGGTATCAATTGAGTATGATAAGTATGTCATACTTCTATGTTGAAAATTTGCTCATTTTATGGCTAAATCTCATTAATAAGATCTTTAATAAAATGGTACCAAATAAGTACAAAAGTAATATTTGCTATAAAATTAAAGTTACTCAAATATAGCTCAAGTCATTACTATTATGCTCTTAGATAAATGATATCATGCATGTACAAAAGTTATCATATCATATGAGTACGACATAATGTAATATGTTACTCACTATTAAGATTATTATATGAAAACGATGAGATCCTTGGTATTGTACAAAATCCTATAAGCCTGATACCTCTCAAGAACTCAACTCACATTGCTTACTCCAATTTATTATCTAATCTTTCAAATGAATTAATCATACTAGTACAAAGGTATATCATAATGTATGAAGATCAAGAACACTAAATGACATAGGAACACCTTACTTTAGCTCACAAGCACACACCCACTGACATTGCACCAATCCCATTCAAACTTGGAGCCATGCTCAAACCAATTTTAGTTTAGACAAATAATAGTTTAGTCATATTTATCAATCATAGGGTTTGACTATAGTAATATATTTTTTTATTATGATTATTCCTATTATTTTTATTTTGTTTGTCTTAATATATTTTGTAATTATTTTGTGTAATCATTGACATTAGTTCTTATTCATTTAAACTTGTGCATGCCTTTCCTGTTATCAGCGATTGTTTATAATTCACCTGGTCACCAGTTGCTACCAGTCACAACTATTGTTACCTCCCACAATCACTAATTGCCCACCATTGCATGGCCTCTTCTCAGTCGCCTACCTCCAATCAACATTAACTATCATGGCCCATCTCGCCCATAATTGGCATCACTCCTCATTAGCCGATCGTTGTGTTGTATGATTACATAATTTTTATTATGTAGTAATTTTTTATGTATTTGTTATTTTTATATTTAATGTGGTTGACTCGTTTAGGTGGTGGGTTTGGTAAGTTGGTAGTTAACTTCTTAATTATAAGAAATTGAACTAAGTCTCATTTATCAATAGTCTTCTTAACTTGGGATAATATGATTAAGATTAAATTTTGTCTTTCATTTTTTTATCTATGGGTTTAAAATTATTTATATCTTTGTTAGACTTAAGTGATTAGAATTCTCATGAGAGGATGTAAGATATAATGTGATGATTTTTCCTTCATAAACAAAAGAAAATGTGTTAATATTACCCTTTAAAGTCACATCTCTATTAAAAATCATGGTCTTCTAAGGATAAGATTATCTACTTACATGGGTATGATATTAAATAAAATCTCATCACTATACATACCATATTTCAAAAGTACGTAATATTGTTACTTAATAAGTATAAATGTTTTATCTGTCTATGACACAAAGTAAGAGTTTGGTTATTCTAATAAGAAAACTCTTATTCTCTTAATAACATCAAGGGACATTATATCGATGTAACTATCATTATCTATGATTAACCTACATGATTGTTTCTTAATTTTTATATTAGTTCTAAAGCTATTGGTACATCTCTAGTCATCTTGTAATTGTGGTGTTGTAAGGATGCACTCAATCATTAAAATCATGAAAATTTTTATATTTTTTAATTTTTACTTTGCTTCCTTATCAGACATTATGTTTTCTTTTTTATCTAACTTTTCTTATCCATTTCTTTTTTATGATCATAATTTCTCCTATAGATATCTTAATTAGATTCATTAGAATAATCTTCATGTATTCTATGATTCTTATATCTTATAGGGTTTTTTTCTTTCAAATCATTGGATGTGATACTTTTTTTATTATATTTTTTTCTTCTAAGATTTGATTCATGTTATTGCTTTAAGATGATTTGACCAATTATCTAGATGAACTGGGCTATTAATTGTGATATTTCTAGTATAAGATATTGGTTTAAATTTTGCCTTTGGTTTTGAACTAATTCTTAACTTTGCTTTATCATTTGATAAGACAAATCAGATATTGTAATCATTTAAAGATTTATCATATAAGCGATATCAAAGAAAATAATTTAGGATATCTTTTTTTTATAAAAAAATTGTGAAAGCAATCGCTACTATAAGCCACTAAAGTTAAGATTTGGTATATACTTTTAAGAAAATGCCGAGTGATCATGGTCCCATTTTTGTTAGGCTACCTCCCAGATAAAATTAGATAGTTTTCAAAAAATATGGTGGAGAGCCATATCATTACTTTTGTATCACCTCTTAAAATAAAAATTTATCCATAACTAGCTAAAAGTTCTTTATTGAATACACTAAGCCAAAATGAAATCTATTATTTTAGTAGAAAATAATGTCCCTTAATACCAAAGTTGATGTAAAATAAAAAATTATGCTCTTTAATGCCAAAGTTGAATACACTAAATAAAAAAATATTTTTTATTTTTTTTAGTAAAAAAACTATAGACTATTATACCAAAGTTAATGTAAGATAAATTTAAACTTCTATTGAGATCTAACTTGGAGTCTATAATACTAAATATGCTCAATAAATTATTAAAAAATATGAAAAGATGTTATACATTAATTAGGATTAGGTGACATGTGTGGTATTTTAGAACTCAAAGATTGCCAGTTCCAAAGTTAGAGCATCGATTATTAAGTTGAGTATGTGACAACACCTTAAGTATTAAGTATAAAATCCTATAAAATATTTTATTATATCTATTTTTACACATATAGGATAGAATATTTTAAGACAAACTCTATATAAAATATTTTAATAAAAAAAATAACTCTAGTTTTAGATTACTATCTAAAAAATAAAAAAATATTGGAAATATACACCTTTTTCGTAATGACGTCTTGTAGTTTCATAAAATTTAATGTTTAGAGGACCAAAAGGGTAAAAGTATAATATGGTGGTGATTTGGGTTAGTAGGGAAGCTTAAGGGAGTTGGCGAAAGTGAGAATTTGTTTGGTTACGGACTCTTCCAATAGAATCTCTTTCACTTTCAATCTTTATCTCTCACAATAAAAATTAGAATCTCTTTAACTAAAATTAGGTACATATTTTCTTCATAAAGATGAAAGCTTGTATACAAAAATATTTTATTTCATTATTTTTTCTTTTTTTTTTCCTTCAACGTAATTAAAGTCTTTATTTATAATACCTCAAAAGTTAATAAGTAATTTAAAAAAATGAAAAAAGCTGAAAAATTATTTGAATTAAGTAGTCCTAAATCAGTCGTGCATTTCAAGCAATGATAACGATGAATGGTAAACAACAGAGCATTGACGTGATGAAAGAAGATTGGTGCATCATTTTAGGTTTCGATTTAAGCGGGTGACATGCTGGAGAATTGTCAAAGCTTTGGTCCTCTTTTGGGTCGGTATGAGCCGAAAATAATCAACAGGTGGACAAGTCGACGCAATCGTTGATCCGGTTGGCACGGGTCGAGGGGTTTTCAAGTTTTGATGGTTGGCATGGGTAGAGAGGGTTTTAAGTTTTGATGGCATGGGTCGAGCAGGTGCGAGACAAGTGGCGACGATACCTTTTGACGATAGAGGGATGATAGATGGTGATGGAAACATCAAAAAAATAAAATTTAAGCTTTTTTTAAGAAATTTTTAGTCAAATTTTGCAGTGACAGACTTATAGTTCTGGTGCAACGCTAGTGAGTGTGTGTTTGTAAGCTAACGTTATACACTCTTGTGTCATAGTTGGTCAAAATTTGTACTCTTTAGATTCAAGCTATCATATATCAACCACTTAGTAGTAAATATAAATTTTGCTTAATCATAGTTTTATCAACTATATGTTCAAGGTTACATAAATTCATTTCCTAATTGATGAATGTATTTCTTATTTATTCCTTTCCTCTTTCCCTCTCCTCAAGTTTGCCCTTCGTTGAAACCTTAACTTGCTTTTTTATGCACTCGTTTTCTTTTCAATAACTTAAAAATGCAATAATAACACTATTAAAACTTACTAAAAATGCTTATTGCCAAAATTGAAAACTAAATCTTAAATTTTTTTCTTCTCATTTTGGGAACCCCTGGATTGCTTACCAACATCGTCTCCAACCTTGCATAGCTATGAACTATGCAAAAACTCCTTTTTCTTGATTTTGAATTCTGATGGTGAATGCAACTTTTGCCAACTTTGAGAGAGAGGAATTAGCTCAAGTTCAATCAGCTCCTTGAACTATGCTTAGGAGGAAGAATTCTAAAGCTCTTAAAAAATACATTATTTCAAAATAAATTGTTTTAAAATATCACGTAAAACTTGGTTAAGAGATTTAAGGATATCATAAGTTGGGGGGTGACACTGGTGATCTAAAATATCACAAAAAATTGGAATAAAAAATGTTTTCTCTATAATGTTTTTTTGCAGCTATGCTATTTGAGAAATAAAACAAGACCTTACTATCGTATGTACTTAAAGTCAAGGTCATGACATGCTGAAAACCACATCTTCTTTAGCACATAATGTTGATAATAAGAGTAACGGTTTTATGATTTATAAAAAAAGAAAATCATATTTTGCTTTCATTAGTATTCAAAGATGGGGCCACAACATGGTAGAGGCATCATCCCCTTCACATAGGATATTAGTATTGTTAAGGTGATAGTTTAGTGATATGATATGCTATAAGTATTATATGATAATTATATTGTATGATGACTATGCATATAAGCTTTTATGTAATAAACAATCATAGATTAACATTATACCATTAATTATACAACATTATTTTCATTGCATTTTGAAAAAAATGATAATAATAAAGACTCAAATAAAAATCTTCAAACATTATAATTCAAATATAATACAAGAATTTCTAAGATATTGAATTTATTATTACAAGAAAAATATATTAGAAAAATGGTATGAAAATAATAGAATTTTATAGCTATTTAATTTCGTGTTTTCTACACAATATTTAAATATTAAATTTACGAAGAATTTGAATACTATAGTTGTTAAGAATGGTTTGTGTTATGAATGATTTTTTGCTGACTAAAGCTAAAGATTAAATAAAATTTCATGATAATTAATTTTGAAAATTTTTATTTTTCCAAATAAATATTTAATTTAATTTAATATTTTAAAAATAAAAAATAAAAATATTATTAAGGTTAACATCATTTGTGTCAGATTAGAAATCAATTTTACTTATGAGTAGAATGACCATCCCTTCATAGTTATAATGAAATTATTCACTTTTGAGCTTTCACTTTTATAACTATTAGAGCATTTTAGATATCTTAAATATTAATCTATAATTAAATTTCTTTAGTCCAATTTTTTAAGTGACATTAAGTAAAAAAATTCTTAATCTGTCAAATATGCTATTGTTTTGATTAATATTATTTTTACCATTTTTTAAATTAAATTAACTACAATTAAGCCGTATTTGATATTTATTTGAAAAATGTAATATAAATGAATTAATTAACATATTAATTATGCCTTTATCAGCAAATTATCCCAGTCGGTGGCCTTGCGTGCGGTGGTCCTTTCTGCAACCCTAGTAGCAATGGCGATGCACGATCTCACCTCCAGCATCGCCCCTCACCTTGACCGCCATCTCGTCTTCCCACTACTAGAGTTCCTCCAAGAGCGTCAGCTTTACGCCGATGACGAAATACTCAAGGCCAAGATCGACCTTCTTAGTCAGATGAACATGGTCGACTATGCGATGGACATCCATAAGACCCTTTACCGTACCGAGGAAGTTCCTAAAGGTATAAGTCGCTCATATGTTTGATTTTTTTTCGACTAATTCTATTGTCTTTTTGATTTTGGATTCTGGTTATTAGAGATGATGGACAGGAGAGCTGAGGTTGTAGGGAGATTGAAATCACTGGAGGAGGCTGCCGCGCCCCTGTTGTCTTTCCTTCTGAACGCTGCGCTTGTCCAAGAGTTGAGGCCGGACAAACAGTATAACCTCCAGATGCTGAATGACCGCTTTCAGGTACTTATTTTTATCGGGAATATTTTTTTGGGCATTTAGAAATTATGTTCCCTGCACCCGTCTTCTTTTTTCAGCCATCTATGTTTTCATCGGTAAAAAACTAAGGTTACTTCAGGTAAGCTATATGAAATTTTTAGAGATCACGCCTTCTAAGTAGCTAGTAGTGCCCTTCTGATTAGCTAGGAGTGTATTTTTGATTTAGAACCCATGCAATTGCCAGAATTCATTTCTCTTTTTTGGATTTTTTGAACAAATATCAATCAGATTGGTCCGGAGCAAATAGAGGCTTTATATCAGTATGCCAAGTTTCAATTCGAGTGCGGGAATTACTCCGATGCTGCAGTTTACTTGTACCAATATCGAGCTTTGTGCACAAACAGTGACAGAAGCTTAAGTGCCTTATGGGGCAAGCTTGCAGCGGAGATATTGATGCAGAACTGGGACGTTGCCCTTGAAGAGTTGAACCGTTTAAAAGAAATAATTGACTCAAAGGTCAATGAACTTGCCTCCTGGAAACAAAATAAAAAAAAGTTTTTAATTGTTTGTTTTCATGTTTGGGGCTCTAATTGACATCCTTTGATTTCAGAATTTTGCTTCTCCTCTTTATCAGCTGCAAAATAGAATTTGGCTGATGCATTGGAGCCTTTTCATCTTCTTCAACCATGAAAATGGAAGAAATGGAATTATTGATCTCTTTTTCCAAGACAGGTATGCTACCCAATGCAATGTACCTAGCATTGTTTCATTTCTTCAAATTTGATGCCGAATGCTTGTTTATTTGGCCTGATGTTACTTATAAGGTCTGCTTTCCTGCTTAATCAGATATCTAGTAGGTAACAAAGCATTAACGTTTTGTGTAATTGTTCTTGGAATCAGTTTTTCTTTATGATTCCAAGACTGTTTCTATGTTATGTTTATTGGCTGTAATCTAAAGTTGTAGTTGTAAAGCATTCCACAAAATAGCTAGACTTCTCAAGGATGCCTAAGTTGAGTTAGGTTGTGTTAAACTTTTTGTGTAGGCTAGAATATCAGGCAATTCCATTTGATGGCCATGCTATCACACAAATGAGTTAGTATGTCTCTTTAGAGTTGCCAAGTGATTGGATGGCTCCATTTTTTTTAATAAAAGTGACCTATATTCATTTTAATTTGTAGAAAGGAATGGAGGAATTGATTTCTCACTTTCAATTTGACAATTAAACATGCTTGGAATGATGAGAAACTTTACAATGTTAATTGTCTAATTATGTATTTAATCTCTGTTGTTGATAAATACTCATTAAAAGATAATTTCTCAAAATTCTCACTTGCTTTAGTTTCTTAGAGAAGGTTTTTTACTCGAGCATTGCTCCTGTTTTGTTGTGCATGCTTGAGTAGTTTCTCATTTATGGGTTACTCATTAACATTGTTGGATTATAGATCAATTGATTTTAATTTTTTTAGTCAGTCTATAGCTGGGCAAATTCACATAGAGGTATTTTTTTTCAAAATTAAGCTTAGGATTTCCCTGTGATAAATTTACTTTGTCACAACATTCTTAGCATATAAAACACATCATGGTGTCTACTTTATTAAATCTAATGGAAAACACATGAACATCTAGAGGACTACCAACTTCGAAGTGCTTTTGCACGATAGATGCTCATATTGTGATTAAAGGACTCATGATGACAAGTTATAATAATTTTCATGTTGAATTGATCATGTATCTCATTCCATTGTTCAATGCACAAATTAATTTTCCATGGATTTGGAAGACATTCAAAGCCTTTGTATTCAATGCTATTATATAGCCACACTAGATAGCCATCTTTCACTTTGAAACACTTCTAAATTGTTATGCATTGGTAGTCATGTTTTGTAGGTTTATACAATTGGTTATCTTAGTATTGTTGATTTAATTTATGTAAGATGTCTTATGTCACGCCCTGCCACTCATAACACCAGTTAATTGTGAGGACAAAGCACCGTGGATGGGGGTGACGTAATAATGATACAACAATTTCATTTTAATAACAATTCTATTGATTCATCGCAGCAAATAAAAGTGCATACATATCTGTTCTGTTCTGTAAAAATCCTCAATAACATGACAACAGATAAAATCAACATATATAAGAATGTTCACAAATCTCACATGCCACTTTATGCACTCTCTCTATGTAAGTTTGTGATATGTTTTATAATGTAAGTAGGAGTGAGCATAAAAATATCTAGTAGGTAAACTAACATGAATAACTAGCAAATGTATGATAAACATAATGTAATAACATGGATTCACATGACATAACATGAATGCTCAACATATAAAAACATGAATAACAACATGCTGTATATACATCAAATATGTACATATTTTTATTCTTTTATTTTATGTTGCATCTTCTTTTTTTTATTTTTTTTATTTCAATATATTTTTTATTTCTTTTATTTTTTTGTATCTGGGCCTAAGATAATTCTTATAGAACCATACACTCATGTCTAAATGATGTGTCATCTCATCTGTGATATCTCATAATCTCTAGACTTCTGCCCATAAGCGTGCCCGTAGGCATCGTTGGACAGTCATATCACATATCATTTTTCATCCCTTGTTTCTGCACTAAGTGCAACTGGTGTCGGAGGATGTCTCTGATGTCATCTCATCTCATAGCCCGGTATCAAACCAATGCGTATATGTCTAGCATCCTGTGTTAGTGTTCGTCACATCTCATACAATATCATAGCCCGGTATTAAACCAGTACTTATGATGTCCAGCATCCTGTGTTGGTACTCATCTCGTCATGCCCAGCATATTGTGTTGGTGCTCATCACATTTCAAAGGATCACGGGGACAAGTGCAGGGAAATTTCATATTTTATTTTTGTTTTTTTTCCATTAGGGTATTTGATCCTATTATTTTTATCATACAACACACTTCATATCATATGCTTATTCTTTTTTTTTCAAGGTGTATTATAATATCGATTTATGCAACATATGCATCATGAATATTATGTCATATATAAATCAAATCATATCTACTTACATTACAAATAATTAAATTCACTTATTTTTGTTCCAGATGTTAGTTTCTTTTTCATGCTTTTAAAGACACCTTCAACCTCTCGTATAGTTCTATACATCTTTAAAAAGAACGTTACGTTGTGGTTGTAAGTCGCATAGGCATGGTCTGGTATATAGGGTTTATGAGCTTGTTTGAGCTCCCATTGAAACATTTTGATGCATTCATGATTATTGTATCATCCTTTTTTATCCATCATCAAAATATGATATGCACTTAAATTCGATCTATAGTTTTAGCCTTGCATTTGCCTTGTGAATGTGTTTATGTATTTTGTTTTGCTAATTGTGTATATTTTTCCATACATAATGTCTATGGCTTTGACAAAAGAAATGGCAATTTGTAAACCATGATGGCATCAACACAACGCCAGATGGTACCTTGAAGTTTTTGTCCTTGTTATGTACATGTCGTTCCTCAATCAGATTTTCCTTACATAATGTTTGTGGCTTAGACAAAATAAATGGCAATTTGCAAACCATGATAGCCTCACCACAACCCCACATGGTAGCTTGGAGTTTTTGTCCTTGTTATGCACATGTCGTGCCTCAATCAGATTTGCTCAATGAGGTGTTTCAGCTTGGTAAAGAATCACTCTCTAAGAGTCATTGTTCTCTCACTGGATCATGGTGAATTCTAAAGGGAATAATCTATTGTTAGCATTAATTCCAACTGCCATTAATGACGTGTTCTCATAAAAGGGTCCCATTAATGCATACGATGGGTTTGTAAAACAACTACTAGTGTATGGATAGTCCAAAACTCTAAAAGAGGCGCTTGAACTGTTCTACCATGGCTTTTGAATTTCATAAATAGTGCCATTTGTAACTAGTTGAACCATCTTACGATATCCATAAAGATGATGTACACAACTTCTATGTTGAAAAGATGACCTAACAGCCTTCTTTTTAGCATTCCGGTCCTTCATTTTGCTATGGTATACATTGACTTGTGCTTGGTTGCATGCAATGATAGTTCTTGGGCTTATATCTATCTGAGCAATCATTCTGTGGTTAATGAGGTGATTAATGAAGTATGCAAAGCATTGGCTGTGATCAACTCACATTGCTGGTTGGTTTTGGTATGAGGCCCAAGCAATTTTGATATCTTTTCAAGCATCACTTAGCCTTATAAAATCTCATAGTGAATCCACCATTGGCATGGTTGAGAACAATTGTTCACATGGTGCAATCAAGATTCAACTTCTTTTTTTGTGGTAGCTGTTTTTTGTTCTGGTCACTATTATGCATTGCCCATTCATTAATCAAATGTGGCAGCTCACATTTCCAAGAAGCTATTATGTTACCCTCAAGGTTGTGAATGGTGTGAAAGTTTGTGTTTGTCTAAAGTTCTACATTGTTACCATCTAATTTTTATGCATCATTAACAAACTAAGCAAACACAGTACTTGGCTGTGGATCTTTACATCTCATGATTTGTCTGCGGTCACAGTTTTTATCAATGCATCTACAGCTTGCTATGTTTCAGCAAAAGCACTGCCTTGTCATCGAACTTTAATGAACTGTTACTTATTTATTAACTGTTTCCCGTTCTAGATTTGATGTTTGCCACTGGGCTCCACAGAGGGTGGTTTTATCTTTGCACCATGGCTTGTTGATGGGCTTGAACTGGCACCCAGTTTTTGTCTTCAATTGCATTCTATTCAAATCAATCAATTGAATATAAACATCTTTTCGAAAAGAAAGCAAAATATATGGAAACAATGTAAACAATATAAAAAAATAGTTTATTCTATGCTAGAGGATATTTTCTCATAGGTACTGAGCTTGGCATGAAGGCTTTACAGTCCTTGCGTAATGGCTAATAACTTGGTGTCTTGAGTGCAAAAAATAATCATAAAATCTTGCCCAATGTTTGCTCCATTGCCTTGTCTGTGTTCTGTGTGAGTGAGAGCTTCATGGGGCACAAGCTCAATGTGTAAGGTTAGTGACTTAGCAGGCTTCACTCCAACATGATTTTGTATTAGTATCCATCCTTAATTAACCACACAATAGTTCAGTGACTTTTGATGCTCATAAATAATCTTAATGTCATAAGCATTTGGATCCCCATATGAATTGCAAGCCAGGTCATGGCATTAACGTCAGCAAGTTCATCAAAATTTTTAAATTTCAGAACTGTTCGATTTGCACCTCTATGGATTGGAAAATCATTGTCCGCAAAAACAAGCACAGCCTGTCAAAGTAAGCAGAAGCATAAATAGAAAAAATCGCCATGTATTTTTTGTTATTTATGCTAAACTTGATTAAAGGGTATTCTAAGCTATAACAAAAATACATAAAATTAAACAAAACCAATTTATCAAAATCACTATCAACCTACTTATTCTACTAATTAATTGAAGATAGCTAAGTAAAACTATCTGCAAAATTGCCAGAGGCTTGATGTGGTAGATTGAATTGCGAATGAAATGGATGATGTATAGGGAGGACTCTATTTTTAGATGCCTCCTAAGTCTTCTGAGTCTCCCGAGACTCCATGCCATGGTATGCAAGCTGGCGCTTCACATGTGTTTAGTTGGTATGGGTTGTTAAATGTAGTCAGCCAAGTTTGTAGGAATTCCTTATAAATATGGAAAAGCATTTTGGAGTTGTTCTGTTTCTAAGAGAGGCATTTACTGACTAGTCGAATGGTCCTTTTCATAAATTATTTTTTTTAATTTTTATTTTTAATCTTTGAAAATGATATATATCTTTTTAGATTTAATCTTTCTTGTAATTTCAAGGTGTTAATAGAATACATTGATGCTTAACAGTGCTATTATTAATTTTGTTTTTGAATCAAAATGTTGATTTTTTTACAGGTACCTGAATGCAATTCAGACGAATGCAAACCATCTTGTCCGATATCTTGCCACTGCTGTAATTGTTAATAAAAGGAGGAGGAATATGCTTAAGGAACTGATCAAAGTTATTCAACAGGAAAGCCATGCTTATAAAGATCCCATAACAGAGTTTCTTGAGTGTTTGTATGTAAACTATGATTTTGAAGGTGCACAACTGAAGCTACAGGAGTGTGAGCAAGTAGGTTTTCCTTCTAAGATTTGTTTTAATTGCTTGTGCTGCATTTATTCATATGGCTAGCTTACGCCAAATTTGATAATTGTATTGCCATATAACTTCTATTCATTTTATTGTCGTTATTCTAGAATATTTTAAATACCAGTTTTGTTATCATTGGCTATTGTTATTTTTTTACAATTTGAGGGCTAGACCAACAACGATTTTTCTACTCCCATTGTAATATAATATATTTAAAATTTAATTGCATGTACTTGCCTGTTATTATCTACCATAAGGTTTGATATGTTAAAACTGTTGAGCTAGAATGTGTTATGAATTTCTTCACATGTTTCTTGAATTAGTACCTTTGGCAGTAGACTTGATTGTATTGCCCACAAATACCTTGAACTGTACATAGACAAATTATTTTTTTGATCATTTATACAGTAAGATTAGTTTGGTGGTCTTTTCCATATGCTTTGTTTTTTAAGCTCTTGCTTGATGATTGTTTTGCATTTGACAGCAAAAAAAAAAAAAAAAAAAAAAAATCTTGCTATCAAATGCATCTTATGTAACAAGTGTATTTATGAAATTGCATGCTTAATGCCGGTAAGCTATATTTAATATGCTTTGTTCAGTCATACAAAAATAATTCTTGTTCATTGGTTCTATTGTTTATAAGGCACTTAAACTGTTGTATTCCTGTTGTTTAGGTGATTCTCAATGATCCCTTCCTAGGAAAAAGAGTTGAGGATGCTAACTTCACAACAGTACCATTGAGGGATGAATTCTTTGAAAATGCTCGGCTTTTCATTTTTGAAACATACTGTCGTATTCATCAGTGTATTGATATTGGGTAAGCTAAGTCTATTTTTTAATGTATGACAAATCATATAATATTGATATAGATCATCATTGAATAATATTAGCATTTTTTTGGTAACGAGTTGTATACTATGTTGTCTATGTGTATCTCATGACCTTTTTTTAGTTTTATATCAAATTCATTCCTTTTAAAGTAAAACAGTTACCTTAGCTTTTCCTATGCTAAAGGCACCTGAAGGAAGATTATGCAAGTGTGAAATTCTAGGTTTTCTTCACAGTATGGCGTAGTTATGTCTATTATTTCCTGTTTTTACATCTAAATATAGAACACGGATACATATGCCATTGTGATTTATATATTAGAGTTGGAATTAAACCCCTTAAATTCAGAAACTGTTTTGTTTTGATTTCAGTTTTCAACTGTTGCTACCTAATCTTCATTCCTTCGAAGAATCTTTGTATGTTTATTTGTTTTGAGTCTGATATGTTGAAGACTGTTCTATTTGGAAGAATGTTCTAATCAGATGCCAAATATTCTAAATAATGTATATTGGTTGCATAAAAGTCCTGTTTACTGAGTTACATTTTATCTCTTGTTCATGAGTGTTTGTTGTCACTTGTTGTAATTATCATTATGACAGTTAATTTCACATGCTAAGTATTTTTACCTCTGTAATATTAAATTGATTGATCTAAATGTGAACGCTTCTTGCCCACTTTTTCCTTTGCCAACTTCAGGATGGGAGATTTAAAAAAATCAACTCTGGAAATGCTTGTTGAAGTGTCTGTATTTGCATAACTGGTTCAGCTTATATCTGATTAGTGACTATTGTTATACATTCATATTAGGAGTCATATAATTCTTTTGTGTGTTGACCTTTTAACCTGTTTTATGTGCCTTTTGTCTTCCTTGTGGCAGCATGCTTGCAGAAAAGCTCAACATGAAATATGACGAGGCAGAGGGCTGGATAATGAATCTCATTCAAAATGCAAAGTTAGATGCCAGGATCGATTCTATGTCCAGGACTGTTGTCATGAAAACCAGCAGTGCTAGCGCGTAAGATTTCTTAGTTTACTTTTTGGTTTCATTTTCCAATTCAAGGCAAAATGGCTATAGTCGCTTCTTTTGACCTTGAATCTGGAAATAAGCTTTCTGGAACAGGCTTGAGAACTTAAAGGCTGGATTTATTAAGCTATAGAAACCTACCTTCACTTGTGGATTAGTGTTAAGTCTCTTGTTTTCCTTTAATAAAATTATTTGTGCTCTTGTGATCACTCTCACTTTGGAACATGCATCAACTTATCCTTGTCATTGAATTTGTTGCTATTTTATGATGCTGGCTTACCGTGCTTGTTTGTTTAGTAATCGTATTTCCTATTCATTTTTCAGGCATGAACAACTAATAGAGAGCATGAAGAACCTTAACACGCGTACTTATTTACTTGCAAAGAATTTGGTCGATCAAACAGCACAAAATGGACGTTAGGCCAGTTACATGGGAATTTTTTTCTCGTCTTTGCTTTCTGCATAATCTGTGTCAAGGTGGTTCTCATTTATCCCGAAAGGTTTTGCATGGTTTGAGCAGGTCCCAAGGAAATGAACCTGATTCAGTAGTTGTAGTGGAGGCCCCCAGCTTGAAGTTTCTCAATGATTTTTTTAGCAAAAATCCTTGATTTATGTTTTGTGTTGTATGGTTTTTCGAGATTATTTTTTCTAGAATTATAAAAAATATCAAATCTAGAGGACTTTTCCATCCATTTTCATGCTTGGTCTAGCCAGTGGTTTGCTACATCTTTTAGTTAGAATTGTAATATGATGGGCATGCTGTTCAATTCAACTCCTGATATTATATTTCTGTTAGAATTTTTTGTCTATCAAATTTTATGTATTCAGTGATTAGGCATTCAAAGATCATGTAAACTCGTTACATGAAATTAGAATTGTCGCTCTAGTCGCTAGCTAAGCATTCTGCTGTGATGGGTGAATGGGTTGGCAAAAATTCATGGTTGATGTAGGGCGTGGTGTTGAAGTGAGGTTTCTTCTTCTTGTATTCAGTTTGTTTCCCCATTGATATTGGCTAATGTTGTGTTATCTTGCTAGTTTCATTTTTGATGTGCATGCAGGACTGAGGGGGCTTAGTTGTTGCATCCTCCATCAGATTGGCCCATCCTTTCCAACAAAAAATGGCATTCAAGGTGCAGTTGTTATTGTGTAGCATTAAGAAAGTGATGCCTTTGTTTGCTTTAATTTTGAGGTTGTATATGCAAAATATATAAACAAAGCAAAGCCAATCTAATTGAACTGTATCATATATTACTTTACATAGTCTCCAGTATTTTATATTTCTAGAAGGATTAGCAAGCAATTTGTTCTTTTTTTGACCAAAGCCTAATTGTGCGAAAATGAACAATACCTGGAATTTTTTAAGTTGCAATAAGCCAGTAAATCTGGAGCATGTGCTTTTGTTGTACTGATGTGATGCCCTCAGGCATGTTTTGAAAATTTCAATTTGTCTTTTGGAAGAAAAATCCTAGTTTACCAAAAGAAAATTTCAGTTAGCTAAATAATCTTTAGTGCTATTCTACATCAGAAAGTGCTTTTTTATAGGTTTGTTTTGGTAAACTATCCATTTGTTATCCAATAAAAATGTTATTTTTTATTGGTTCCTCGGCTGTGTTCCAGAAACAGGACTTGCAGCCTGGACTGGTACTTCTTCTACTGTAAGCGTCAAAAGTGTATGTCCTGCTACTTCTCATGTTATTTTTTGTATTAGTTAACAGATACTGTCACGAAGTTTTGTTCAAACCTACTGTATCATAATTATGTTATCAGTTTCAATTGTCAATTATTGCTACTATTATGTTTTTTTCCTTCACAGTAGCAATCCATCAATTAAGAAGATTTAATTGTTTTTATTGGTTTCACTTGTTAAGTTGTGCTTGCTTGCTAATAACATATTCCTCTGAAGCGTGGTCTATGTATTGATTTGTATAAAAAACTGGAGGATGATCTATGTATTGATTTGTATCAAAAACTGGAGGATGACTGATTTGGATGCTTAATATTCCAAATAAATACTTCGGCATGTACACAAATTAGTAAAGACTAGCTCTTAACTGCGTTTCTTTGCATCTCTTGTCTATAAGTCTTACCTGCCACTTGATGCAAGAAAAATTTGGAATGTTTATAGGGATAAGTTTCTATATTATACTTCAAATCACAATCTTACATCTTTCATATTGAGTGCTTCTATGACACATTTATTGTGAACTGAAGTTCTTTAATTAAATTTTCCTTTATCCAACTTTGCTCCTCGAAAGAAAAAATTTGCATAATAAGAGGCTCAATTTGTATTGGCATGGTCATTGATGATACAGATACATGTTATGTGTTTTGCTTTGTTGTTTTGAATGCCAACAACTCAACACCTTGTAGAGTTGTTTTCTATCTTGGGCATAAATTGGTGTCATAATAAGTATTATAGCGTTGATTGCTTTGGTTCAAGTCAATCTCATGATTTTATCTTCAAAAGATGTGTCAATATTTTGAAGTCATGATCTAACATGCATAAACTACGAATGTTGTAAGATATATAGAATATAAACATCTCAATTTTGATGTGGGACTTGACCCGCTCCTCTAGCAAGAATCTTGCTAGTTGTTTCTTGTTTGGTAAATTCTTTTGGGCAATCATTTCGGTTTTATCTTTCATGTTTTGCTTCATTTATCACAATTGGTGATGTAATGATTTTGTGTCTTATAAACATCTCAATATTTTAAGATCATTATTTAACATATAGTTTAAAATATTCTTCTTTTTCCGATATAAAATTATGCATTTTTGTACTCATCCTCCATTAGGGAGTGTTAATAATTAGTAGTATAGGAAATTACCCTTCAGTCACTTTATGCCATCATGAATGTTTGATAAGCACATAACTATAATTTGTTTGGTAGAATTATTCTTATGCTATACACCAAAACTTTGTTTGCTAACTTGGGTGTTAGCTTTTAATCTAGTTATTCAAATTTTTTATTTCCTTGACCTCATTGATTCTAGGTATTTCATAACCATAAGTTGTGAAAATTGGCCCTTGTTGGCATGCAACGTTTGTTTATCTAATTTGAATTGTGTTTTTAACTTTTAATTGTGGTAAACTAGTTTTTCCATCATTCGTGTTTTGCCCCCAACCCTTAGGGGATTAGGACGTCACGTCTTTTGCATTTCAAAGGGCTTCACACAGTGACCAATGATATGTAGCTTGTTATGGAGTTGGATTACTATTTCTTTCGTAGTTGATTACCCGTGCCACAATGGTTCTTGACAAGTAGTTGTTGCATCCTTTTAAGTTTTAATTAAGATTAACTTATTTAATATTTAATTATCACAAACAAACAAATATAAATTGGTTTGGAAAATTTGTGGTTAAGATTAACTTATGTTTTAGCTAATACCTATAAAATTTGAAATAACCTCAGACAAAATTCCCTTATTATTCCTATTTGATAGATTATTTTCTTTTGGTGTATGGGATAGGATCGGATCAAGCGATCGCAATCGTAAGCATGAATTGCAATTGTATTGTTGAACAAGTATAAGTTGTCATACATGTACCTTCAACTTAACAATATATTAGTTAGGTTGTGAGTAGACTAAAATTTGTCATATTTGTAGGACATCACCTTCGTATCAGTGCAATACTAATTTACCCGAGAGGCTTAATTTGGGACTTGGTCTTAGGTGAGTGGATTTGTTTCATTTGAGTATGATTCACTAATTATTCGGATACGATCTATTATGATTAGTGTGAGTCAGTTGTAGTAATTATCATAGTGTATAATCATATATCATGCAATAAATTGTTGAGAGCTAAAAAAGTAGAAAAAAGTTTTTTGTTTTTCATACAAGTATGATATTCTCATTGTATCAATACGATCCAGTGTGCTTAGAAGTGAACTAATCGTGCATATTCATTAAGTTGGTTGATGCATTTAGTATTGCATTGTACTTGTACAATATATTGGATCAGATAGTAATGATTATTTCAGATTTATAACGAGTAGTTTGACTATTTTTCTATGAAAATTAATATATTAGTTGCAGAGTTGTTTAGAGTTTTTTGAGAGGATTCTAAGGGTTATTTAAATGAATCTAAACATAAGGGAGGAGGTTAATGCTTAACTTATCATCATGAAAGAGTTATTCATTGGAATCATCTTATATTTAAAGAAAGATTTGGAGAAAGACAAGGTTACTAGCTATGCAACATCCCTCATCATTTTAATAATCATTTTATCCTTTTTTTCTCTGAGCTAAGTTGTTAGATTTCATATTTACTTATTTAAGCAGCATTGCATATATTGCTCAATTGATTTAATATTGTTATAGCTTACCCCTTGTTTAAATTGTGCTTGGGTTATATGATTATTATATTTGAGTTTTGTATATAGTTTCTTTGTTCTGTTGTTGGGATTTTATATTTGTTCTTCTAATTATTGTTTGTCACATTGTAGGTTTTTATTAAATCAGTTTTATAGGTATTTATTTAGCCAATGTTTGTAGGGTCTTTTAGTTTGGTGTTTAATATTTTGTCTAGTTTTTTGGTAGGGGATAGATGTAGATCTAACTTTAGATCAAATTATTTGAAATCTTTTTTATCTTTACCTTAAACATTCTCACGGGACAAGTTTGCAAAGTTTAATAATAATTTTTGTAAAATGAGTATTATAAGAGCTAACAAGATTATGATAAATTAAAGTCTTCCATTGCTACTTATTAATTAATTTTAAGTTGGCTTAAATTTGTAATATTTTTTTATATTTTACTTTCTTTATTATGGATATCTTGGTTTTTGTTTTCAATAGTACATAAATGATACTTTTATAAAAGCACAATTGAATGAATGTTGGAGTTTGATAAATCAATTAGTTACCATGAAGATGATGATTGAGGTTGAACTTCAAGCATTATTTTTAAGTTTTATGCTAGATTGTTGGTAGACCTTGGTCCTAACTATCAGCAACTTTGCTCAAGATGGAGTGTTTACCATGAGGCAAGTCATATGTAGTTTGCTAAATGAAGAAAGGAGTAGGATGATGAAAAACTAATAGCTCTCAGCTCTTGTTATTGAAAGCAAGGGGTGGAAGCAAATTTAGAGTATAAAGGTCCATGGAATCTCAATGGGACGTCAAAATCTAGAGGAAAGTAGCATGAAAGGAATTGGACTTCTTAAGAGTGAGAATAAAGATACAAATCAAAAAAAGGACGACAATACCACAATGACATTATTTGGTGAAGATTTAGTGGTCCTTACAATAGAGGAGTGTCTACGTGTTACGTCGAATTAAATGAAGTAGGTTATAGACACCACAGCCCAGTCGAACAAGAAAATTTGGTACAATGAGTAATATCCGTTCTAATACTGCAGATATTTATGATGCATGTGTTATGATCTATTTAGGATATAGACTAACATTGTAGGATGTCAAACATTTTCCTAATTTGTGGCTAAATCTTATATTTGTTTTTGCTTTGGATGGACAAGTATATGAAAACTATTTCAGTCATGGTGCTTAGGGATCAATAATAGTTGCTAAAGGGAAATCATGCTGAACCTTTTACTAGTGGTGAGCTTAATCACAGAGGTATTGCATATTGCTGATGGTGATTCATCTCCAAATATGTGGCCCAAAAAAGTTGCTATTGGTGATAAAGGATTACAAATTTTCCCAAAAATGTCCTAATTTTCTACAACATGAACATACCCTCTGAAATTTTGTTTTTTAACAATACCCCTTGGATTCTTGTGATTTTTGTTTTTTAACAACACAGCACAAAATTTTATTGAGTTAAACATCAGAGAAGAAGTTTAGGAGACTTCACTTCATATATTCTGATGTTTGTGGCTTATTTGAAGTTGAATCTCTTGGTGAAAACAAATATTTATTTGGGTCTACCAACTGAAATCTTAGGATCAGGTGTTTTAGATTTTTCAATAGATCATTTTCATGGTTGAGATATAAATAAATAAAAAGTTGAAATTTCTCAGGATAGAATGCAGAGTTGAGTATACTTTAAAGGCATTCGAAACTTACTACGTTGTGTATGGAGTTTGGCATTACAAGATAGGTCTTGGTACTCTTGAGCACAATGGTGTTGCGAATTAACAAACCGCACGATAAGGATGGCAAAATTTTCCAAGTAGTTTTGGTGAGAAGTCGTATGTAATGCCTATTACATACGACTTCTCACCTTAAAGCATTCAGTGCAAGGTGTTTGTTCATTTAACTAATGATGAATGAAGAAATCTTGATGACATGTCTATTCCTACGTATTTGTGGGCTACATAGATAAAAAACTTCGTTACAAGTCATGGGATTCTGAAAGAAGACATTTTATAGAAGTAGAAATGTCATATTTCAGGATCAAACAACAAGACATTAGAAAGGTTGAAAGGCCTTGATAGTCTATTGATGATTTCATTTCTTTCTTCACTGCTGATTGATTAATGTAGGAGACGAATGAGAGGAGGAATTTGATAAAAAGATGAAACTCTTAACCAAACTTTTGAGTAAAGGGAGCATTATTCCCTATCTAAGTGATGATCGATGATTCAAGCTTGTGATGTTCTGATTCCAGCTTGTGATGTTCTGGCTACCCCAGCACTTCAATGGCTTTTCCTCATAAAATTATGTTCTTATTGCTGATAAGGAGAGTCATAGAGTTCCAAAATGAAGTAGATAAAAGCTATGTAAGAAGATATTAGGTTCTTACATAAGAATGATATTGAGTTGGTGGAGCTTTGTAAGGGCAAAAGGCATTGAAGAACAAATGAGCCTTTAAGATACGAAACAGTAATTGTTAGATTAAGTACAAAGTTCAGCTAGTTGTGAAGCATTCCAATCTACACGAGGGGATAAAGTTTAATGAGATTTTTTTTACCACGTTGATGTGACATCCCTTCACATGGCTCTAGGATTAGCTACTAACATGAACTTAGAGATAGAGCAATGTGTAACGAGAGTTGCATTCCTATATTTTGACTTAGAAGAGGATATTTATAATGTTCAATCAGAAAGGTTTAATGTAAAAGACAAAGAGCACTTGTTTTATAAATTGAAAAGAGTTTATATGGTCTAAACCAAGTACAATGATAGTGATATAAGAAGCTTGATTCACTCATAATGAGCCATGGATATGATAAGACTTTTTATAGATCATATACGTATACAAAAAAAATTTTCATGATAACTTTATCATTCTTTGTTTATATATTGGTGACATGTTGATCATAAACCAAGATATTTAGATCATCAATGACTTGTTATGTCTTTTAAAATGTAAAACCTAGATCTTGCTTGATAAGTTTTGAGCATGAGGTAATCACGTCACAAAAAAATAATTATCATTGGTTGTCACAAGTATGTTGAGCAAATGGTTGAAAGTGCAACATGAATTCAGTTAAATCTATGAGTATGCTTATACGAAGTCGTGCAAAGTTTTAACAAAAAATTTTTATTTATTAAAAATGTAGAAAAGGCAGAAATTTCTTTATTTCTTGGAAATTTGAATTCTAATGTATGTTATGGCATGTACCAGACTAAACTTTGCACATGTTATCGTCATCATGAGTATATATTTATCAAATTCTAGCAATGCCTTTTGGGAAGTAGGGAAGTGGATACATTGATACATGAGAGAGGGAATAGTAAGCTGTGTTTGTGTTTTGGAAGATAAAGGTAAACTTAGAAGCAAGAAACATTGATAGTAGATTGTCTACATCTAGATATTTGTTTATTTTTACAAGTTGAGCTATCTTTTGGCAATTTAGACTATGTTAAAAGGCAATTGTAATTCCCTAGGTAGGGAAGGAAATTCTGTGGTTGAAACATTTTTTGTAGGAGTTGCTTAACACTACAAGAGTGTCACATATTTTGATAATCAAAGAGTTGTTGAGTTTAGTAAGAATTCCATTTATCATAGGCATACCAAACATATGGATGTGCATTATCATTGAATACATAAGGCTACCCAAATGGAGATAAAATTTTTTGACCCACACCAATAAGAATCTATCAGATATGATGACAATGACTTTTTCCAAAGATTAGTTAGGGCTATGCAAGCAATTAGTAGGGATGTTTTGGGTTTTTTTTTAAATGAGTCTTTTGATGGGTTCTTTCAAGAGTTATAAAGGTAGATTGTTGAATATCTAGTTTTTGTTGAACTTTCTTTTGTTATTTACATATGCTTTTAAATATAGTTGACAAATTCAATAATAAAGGTTAGTATTATGATGAACTAACAAATTTGATCATATGTGTAAATTCATAGATAGCCTTCTGTTATTATTATTGGTGGTAGATGACATATGATGGTAAAAGGAAAGCATTATTGGAACTTATTATGTGGCTTTCAATCATAGCTTGGTGAGAGTGTTCTTCATCTCTTTTGGATTTTTTTTCGAAGGTTCTTATGAGTTACAAATAGAGTTAGAAAAGATCAAATAGTTGATGATTTCATTATGAATGATGGAATTTCGAACACTTTTGCATAGGTGTCCTATATCTAAACTGAATTTTTTTTTTGTTAAAGGATCTCTTTCTGGTTTTTTTGAAACAATTTGGAGATTCTCTGGAAGCAATATAGGGTTTTAGGGTCAACATGTTATTGGGTAGCAATCCTACTTATGTGGTCAAATCAATGTATTATTGGAAGAAATGTTGGGAGATCAATCTTATTGATCTTGTATTATGTCAAATCTTATCAATTGAATCATTATTTTAAAAAGATAAGGCACCTAAGTTGAGCAAGTAAAAATAATAAAAATAACGAATTTGAATGGTGATTAGATTGAGAAGAAAATAGAAGTTCGGTCACGAATAGTGACTGGATTAATGATGAAGAAAATTCGCGGTTCAATTATCCACTTAAACAACAAAAAATAAAGAATTAATCAAATTGTATTGAGTATGATGCATAGTTTTCACTTATCAACAAATGAGTTTGGTCATCAAATGATTAAACAAAATATGATTTATTCTCTTATGATGCATAATTCATCAGAAAGATCCAATGAATTATGAGTTTAATAGATCTTGTTTAAGGTTTAGAGATCTATTTTTGTTTTTTTGTTATGATACTTCAAGCTTATTTATAACTTGAGAGATATTATAATTTGATATATATGATGATTTTTTCTCTTATTAAGAGGTTTTTTATTAAATTTAGTGTGGTCTTCTATTTTTATTTTGTTTATTGTATTTTTAATTTTTAATGTACTCATTATTATTATTCAAAAGATAAAAGTATATTACTATATAATCTCTTAGTCTAGCATATAGCTAAGTTAATAATTTGCATGGTTAATGGAATTGTCAACTTTTCTCACTAATTTAATACAAAACAAAATTATAAGAAAGTTGTGTATCAGGATATCTATTGTAGGTTCATCTACTTATCAAGAAATTCATATGTGAGGACTTATCAAGCAACACGCATGCGATGCCACAACTGACGTATGGGAACTGGCGGGGATAGTGGCGATGCGCGGCATACACGGTAAGGTGCACAAGACAATGCAATGCAGTGCGCGTCGTGAAATTGGACAGCAATAGCTAGGACTTGTAGTGTGCATAGCAAAGCGTGAGAAATCTCTTGTGGCAGCGATGGTCGGGATGTGTGTTATGCATTTGTGTAGTAACTGTAGGCGCATAGTTTGCACGCATGCAATAAGGCTAGTGCACATTGATGCACAATCCTACATGCACACGAGTTTTGCAACAATCAAATTGGAGTACTAATATATACAAGACATAGAAAATGAAGATAATTAGTTTTATTGTTATAAAAATTATAATTGTAATGAAATATTGTATTCAGTTCTTTATAAAAGAGGGGAACAAAGGTGAAGGTATTTTTTATTCTTGACATAAAACTCTATCTTTCATTCTATTCTTCTAATTTCTTTGGTTTTTTTTACTTAATTTCATTATTGTAACTCTCATGTAAGATTTGTTATTGAGGGTTTGGAATAAAACACTTCATGGACATAGATGGACTGTATAGGATGTACATAACAAGAGAACAACCATTGTGAAAATCTCAGTGCATATGTCCTGTATGGATTTAAATGAGAATCGTTTTGCTCTTAATTCGTGCTTACCTTTGCCATTACTTTTAAATTACTTATAGCTTGCAAATACCACATCATGACAGTATATGCAAATTTTTTTTTCAAGTAATTGTGCTCAAAATGTAGCCAGCATCGGGCATCTTTCAAAAGTCTGCAACACTGGCTCCGTTAATCAGAAATGAGTAATTATTGCTCATTGTCAAATTGAGTGACTTAGATCATTTGTAGTATTGAATTAATCTTATATGGATTAAATCTTTCAAAAGGCTGACTATCAACAAGCTTAGCAAAGTTCAAGAAATAGTATGAACAAAGGGAAACTACAGTGCAAAATGCTGCACATAATAGAATGGTTTAAGCATTGCTGAAGCCTCAGCGCTGATCATCCGGACTTAGTTATACAATTTTATATTATAATTTACCTAATTTTATGATGTGTTAAAAATTTGAAGAATGTGAACACTGCCCAACTCTACATAGTTTATGTTCTATTGGAGTAATTTAAGAAGCAAGTTCCTTGAGAGATTCATTAGCTTTGTATGCGTGCACATGGAGCTGAGCGCAAAATATGTGAAGGAAAGCATGCAAATACTTATCTCATATGATGATTGTGATATGTAATAGCTTCGAATAAAGCATCAGATCTTCATAGTAAGGCATGTGTTTATTTGAATTTTAAAAGAAAATATTATTAAGGAGTGTTTTATTACTACGTCAAAGGTTCTAGTCAACTAGACTGGAAGCAAGCAAAATGTATATTTATTTCAATATTAGTTTTGTGATGTGGTTGCATGGACATTTGGTTTGCAGGTCAGCTTTCAGATGGGGGATTGAGCTTCTACAAAAAACAGCCTTTTCCAGTTCAATTTATCTGAGTCTACTTTCTACAGTTAATGTATGTAAAGGATATTTGTAGCCGAGAGATGGCTCAAGTTAAGCCATAGCTTTGTGAAAAATTCTGTGCCCGGGTGCAAGGATGGCCAGAGGATCGTAATCTTGTTTCCTGCGCTGAAATGCCTCCCATCTTGACCCAAAATGGTCCCTCCATTCTTCCAGCTTGGTGTAGTGAGGCAGATATTGTTTCGTCTGTATGTTTGCACTCTCGCAGAGTTTTAGGATCTTCTCGTTCTGTTTCAGAACTGCTTCAAAGCTGTTTTGGCCCGAAGAAGCTGGGGTGGAGGAAAGGAAAGCCACCAGATAGAAAACATCTTCGTTAGGAATTACTGCTGATGTTCTGTTATCCCAACTGCGACGAAACAAGAACGAGTTCGTTTCAGGAGTAAAGATGGCGTCTTACATGAAACGAGATGTCAAAATGATTTCTTTACTTGGATCTATTCATCGGGTAGAGGAGTATTGGTCCGTTACTGGTATCTGTGATGATCTTCCCGAAGACATTGTCAGCGAAGAAGTGAACACTGCTTCTTGGCACGAGGAGATTCAGCCATGGGCGTGGAACTTCCCATAAGCCTTTGGATCGCAGCTTTCTTTCGGAAGAGTGAAGTCTGTCGAGGAATTCCAGATACGAGACCTCTGTTTTGAAGAGCGTGTATGGAATGTATCGAAGTCGAGATAAGAGCTCCACCATTTCCTGCGATGAGAGACAATTCACTCTCTTTTGTTGGGGAAGAAAGAACAATGGCTTTATCTATATCTATCGCTACCTGCTTCATTTTCTCTGGATTGGTTGGGTCGAAGTTTTTGGCCATCTCCAGGCAAAACAGAGTTTTTCCTTCTGAAACGAACTGGCTCGCCTGAGCAGGGAACTGCGTACTGAAGGAGGACCCCCAGTTTCTTAGAATCCCGCTCCGGTTTATGATCACAAAGCCTTCAATGTAATCGAAGGTGTTTTCTGCCGAGACGAGCATCTCCTGGTCCTCTGTGAAGCTGCGGAAATCCGAGTAGAGAACCCTCATCCATTTCACCTGCACAGCCAATTGTCGCACCGTGTGAGTGCATCATTCCCGCAAGTGGCTTGGCATGGCTTTCTTCTCTTACCATCTTTGGCGCCGGTTCTAATTCAATCCTCGCCCGGGTTATGATTCCAAACTGACCAAGCCCGCCGAGAACAGCATGGTAGAGGTCGGCATTCGCCTCAGCCGAACAGTTCATGATGTCTCCTTTACCCGTAACTACCTCTAGCTGGCGAACATTGCTGATCTGTGGGCCGTGTCGGAATGCCTGGCCGCTGATCCCCGCGTTCGATAGAGTGCCGCCGACGGTTAGATGAAGGTAATCCGTCCAAGACTTCGGTGCCAGCCCCTGCTTCAGAGTCTCCCTCAACAGATCGATCCATAGCTCTCCTCCCGGGGCGTCGACATACGGCTCTTGTCCAGTGTGCACCCACATTGTTTGAGCTCTGCGAAGGGATTCCATCCGCACGACGATTCCATCGGGAGCCTGTGCCTGGCCATGCAGCGAGTGCCCGCGGCCGCGAGCGGCAATGGTGAGCTTGGAGTTTGGACCGAGCTGGAACACGCGGCGCGTAGTGGCTGCAACGTCGGCAACTGAGCCTGGGTGAAGAACTGCCGAGGGGACGTGGTGGACTCGGTTGCCGAAGTCGGTGGCGGCTTTGGAGATGTCGTCGAAGGTGAACTGGCCGTGAAGCGGGATGCTGAGGAGAGAGGTGGAGCGGAGAGCTGCGGGGTCTGAGCTACGGGTTTTGATACCGGCAAGGAGCGTGATCACGAGGAGTTTTAGGAGCGGGGATGTTCCCATGGTGATGGTGAATGGGAATGGTTAGTAGACGAGAAGAGTTTGAAGTGGGAGAGGCAGGGAAAAGGAATTAAGGACGAGAGGTGGAGCGGCGGTCAACCAACTAATCTCGCAGGAGTACGTTAGTGATCATCGACGAACTCGGTCCGGTCAATTCGGTTGGTATGCTACTATTCGTTTCTTTCCAAGTTGCCTTCTGTTTTGGGTCTCTAATTTCAACCATGTTTCTTCCTTTTCTATATCGAGGAAGGACGGAGTTAAAGATAAGTTGAGAGGGAGAGCGAGAAGATATGCTTGATACCAAGTCATGAAGCCTCATGCAATCAGAGGTTGTTAATCTCTGGAATCAAGGAAAGGTATATTTTATAAATGATGGTTACTATTTTTTACACGTGTCCCCTTAAAAACACCAAAAATCAGAATCATTTAAGCAGTGTCCATCACTCAATAAAAAATCTTTTAAAACTCAAAAAAAAAAAAAAAAAAAAATCTAACAAATAATTCCTATTTTTTATTGATTCAAGTTATTATAACTTTCCCTTGATGACAAGAGAAGATCCATTGAATAGATATCATATGTTTGGATCAAGATTTTTTTGTTGTCAGAAGCGTTAGGTTTAGTTAAGAGTTTCTTTTTTTGTGGAAATGCGAATATAATTATGTGAATAGAAATTTATATAAAGGTTAGAAAATTGTAGCATGTGAGAGTGATTGAATTGTACCATTTCAACTGCCTTTGGTGCTTATCTGAGAAGCTTAGCCACATCCAGATTAATAGCAATTTAACTTAACCTGACAGTCAACCCATTTACATACGGCAACCAACTTGTTATAACCACCAAGAATTGATTTTGGATCCCACACTACAGGATTTGTATGGATTGTTGTTCATAGACAGAGGCTGCTGGATTATGGTTGTAGCCAAGAAAGGCTTCAGGATAAGTGTTGTTTGGTATTATGATTGAAATTAAAAAATGTTTATTAAAAAACCCATTACTAAAATAAATATATTGAAAGAAAACTATCTATATCCTTTTATGGGTTATCTTTTACATGTAAATATTCCAATATGATTATATAAATGTATTTATTTTTCTACAAAATTATATTTTTTTATAATGAATATACAAATAAATGTATATAAAAGAATAACTATTTCAATTTGATCCTTGTTATAACAAATTTTAGATTTTCAAAATTTAAATTTTTTCAAATTTAAGCTTCAAATTTATTTCATTATATTTATTTTAATTTTTTTTAATTCTCTTAAATTTAAAATATATCATGCTTTAATTAATTGTATTATAAAAAAATTTTGTCATGGAAATTGGAAATTCTTTCTTTGGTGAGAAACTAGTGTGAACTTCTTATCATCATTTCTTTCATTATAGTGCATATGTTTTTTTTTTCATGAGCGTCTTTTTCATTTGTCGTGCTTAATGTACATCCTTAGATTATCATTATATCAATTTTTGAGATAGTTTAAATTGGATGTGAATTTGACTCATATTCAGTTTATGATTCTTCAATCGAGTATGAAATTGTTTTTTTGTAACAAAAAGGTTTATCATCACAAAAAGGTAACTATTTGTGAATTTTTATTTCATGAAACCCACGAGAAGTAGTATTGCAAGAAGCTTCTCTCAAACAAAATTAGTGATAAGAAATATTCATAAGGGATGCATCCTTTGAAGGACTTGCATTTTGTGACAATTTATTCTATTGCAAGAAGTTGTCAAGATAATTGTTAATTATTAGAAAAAGTTTTATAATAGAAGGTTTTTTGAATGGTTTTTTATGTGATTACAAATTTGTTTAAAAAATCTTATTTAAATTTTTATTTTGGATGAGACTTATATCAAAATGTGTTCTTATAAAGTTATGACAATCCATTTACCACATCAATATTTGATGTGGAAGCATATTATGTTTGGTGATTGATTTTATCGTATTTTATTTGTATGCTTGATAGGTATCTATAAATCAAATAAAAATTTTAAATTTGTGGAGGATTAATGATGAAAATTTTATTTTAAAACATCTAAATTATGATATAAATGTTATTTTTGAAATGATTTATTGTACCACAATCTTTGATTATAATGAGTTGTCTTAGACATTTTATCATAAAACTTTGTAAAACATTGTAGTGAGACTATTTGTGATATCATTTGTGATAGACAAAATCCATAATATAATGAAACCTTTATGCAATTGTTCTTATAGAATGTACAATTTATTATTGGAGCTTGTGGTAAAATTGAACTAAGACATAATTTAAGTTATATAATTTTGATCTATGCATGATTTAATAGAAAAATGAATCCAACTTTTAAGCAATTATCTATTTTTAAGCTAACATAACTAGTCCACTCCACATTTATTTAGTAAAACAAGGTATCATAAATAAAACAAGAAAAGCATAAATCTTTTTATGGCCAATGACTTTAATGTCTAACATTTATACACATAACACTTGTAACATTCAACTCTAAATCCTTTCTCTTTTATAATTCTATTAAGGTGTAAGAATAAGAAAAATAACAGAATGTAACCCTTGCAAAAAAGGACACTAAAAAACCTAAAGACTATTGTCTTTATAACTCTAATTTGAATTATAACACAATCTATTGCCATACATTATAAAAATGTTGGTAATGATCACCCTTAATATTTAACACTATAACAAAAGGAACTTATTGAAGGAGTACTCTAGTTTCTTGATGCATAAAAAAGTCAAAATCTTCATTATAATTGAAACATGAACGTAATTCATGTTGTAGTTGCATGTTTCTTAATTATTCCAAAACATCATATTGAATTATAAATACATTTTATGAGATGATCATAGAGACATCATTTGTAGTAAATAACAGAATACTTTCAAAGGTATAAAATAGAGAAATAGCAAAATAAAAAAAAAAGATAATGAAAAGCCACAAAGCTTATGTAGAATTTACAAACTTTAGAAAAACATGATCATACTAAAAAGATCTACACAAGATTTTCCAAAGTGATTATAAATATAATATTTTGGCTTTAACTTTTACATTGGTTATGACAAACACTCATGGTGGTTGTAATCATTTAATAGATGTATGCAACGATGTATATGTGATAGTGGAAAAAGATGTGACAACCCATAAGAGAAATAGGTGAATTGTGCGATTAAGATTTTTTTAATCTATAATACTTAATCTTTTTAAATATAAGGTTAGTTTAATAACAAATGATTTTGAATAGAAATATAAAATAAAATATTTTAAGTAAAATCCTTTTCGTTGTTTCTATATTGTATAATTAAATAGAATTAAAATCTAGTTACCTAAATTAGATTTAAAGAATTCTTTAGTTCAAGCTTAATACAAGAAGTGTTTTACAATAAAGGTCTCTTAATTGTCCATATTACAATTATAAACTAATTTTATAAAGTCTTGGATTGCTTTTGAAAACCTTTATTTAATAATGTAGTTATTGTTAAACAATAAATTAACTAAAACAAATGAAATTAAATTAGAAAGAGACAAGATTTTTAGGTAATTTGTCGAAGTCTTTTCTTACATCCACCTCTAACTAACCTAGTTAAGTTTTATTATTATAACATTATTTTACTCAACTATTAAGTAGGCCAAAACTCTTACAACAACGGTTGATTAACCTAGTTAATTAGTTTTGCGAGCTTTATATATAAAGTATTATATTGTACAATCATTCACTAAACAATACTTTTTAAGAGCTTAAAATTTTCTTGTATGAGACCGTTTTATTCATATTATACTATGTCATCATCATATTGGTACTATATGTCTGTACTAAAAGAAATCAATTGATCAAGTAATATATCATCAAAATAATCATTATATAGACCTTATTGTTGTGATATAATATTTTTATTATACTAATACAATCTGAATCTTATGAGTATAACCAGTTGGAACTTATTAGGATACTAGTTTAGCCATTATAATTTCTTTAGTTACATCTATTTTATTCTCTCATAAATAGACATAAAATATAAGAATAATGATACTTCAACTTGTAATACCTTATTTAATCTATTTACATAGAAATATTCTTAACTTACAATTTGAGCTTTGGAATTCATATGTAACAGAGTTCTAAGCTCGATTTACACTTTATTTTTTACTTTGAGTATATTGCTAATACCCTATTTTATTCATTTATTTGTGCCATATTTAACCTTGAAGGATTGTTACTATATAAACTGTTAAAGTATTATTTATTTTATTACTTATGTTATTTGATATTATTGTGTGTATGTGCTTTTATTGAGTTGTTGTTGTAAGCTTAGTAAAGCTTTACTAGTTAGGTTTAATGTTATGCCCTTAGCTTTGAACAACGATGAGGGAAGTTGAGGGACTGTTTCTTAGTGATTGATTGAGCAACTGTCAACTACTTGTAAGATTATAAATCATTATAAATGAGATTTTGTAGACCACCCATATATCTATATGTATTTCTTGTATTATATGTTTTTATTTAGTGAAAACTATAAATGAAAAAGTCTCCTTTGATATTATGATTGAAATTAGAAAATGTTTATTAGAAATTCTGTTATTAAAATATGCTCAAATCATTTATTCTTGAACTACATTAGAAGAAAACTTTGTATATCCTTTTTATGGGTTATCGTTTACATGTAAATTTTTTAATATGATTATATAAATGTATTTGTTTTCAAAAAAAATATATTTTTATAATGACTATGCACATAAATATATATATATATATAATAATAATAATAATAACTATTTCAATTTGATCTTAAATGCATAGCAAAAACATTGATCACACAATTTTTTAATCATAAAAAAATATAGATTTTCAAAATTTAAATTTACACTAATTTGAACTTCAAATTTATTTCATTCCATTTATTTTTTATTTTTTATTTAACTAGCTTAAATTAAAAATTTATCATGTTTTAATTAATTTTATTATAAAAAAGTTTTTTTTATATCCTAATAAAGGTATCATGATGAATAAAAGTTCTAATTTCTTTTTTGGTGACAAACTTGTGTGAACTTTTATCATCATTTCTTTCATTATGGTGTATTTATTTTTTTCCATCATTGTACATCTTTTTTGTTTGCAATACTTTCTTTATAGCTTTATCTACGTATATCATAATAGATTGTCATTATATCAAATTTTGAGTTAGTTTAAATTGATGTGAATTTCACTCATAATCAGCTTATGTTTCTTCAATCAATTATGACATTATTTTTTTTGCAACAAAATGATTATTATTAAATAATAAATCAAGTAAAATAAGTAAAATAGAATTAGAATAGAGCATACAAGTTTTTTAGATAGTTTGACGAAACCTTTGCTTATATCCACCTCTAACTGACCTAGTTAGGTTTTCACTACCATAATGTTATTTTGCTCTTTTGGCCTGGGTAAGCCAAATTCCCACAATAATAATTGATCAACCTAATTAACAAAGCTTTACTGAGCTTATAATAACAACCCAACATAAGCACATATGCACAACAATATGAGAAAACCTAAGTAATAACATACTCAATAATTTAATAATTTATATAACATATACTTCAATTCTTCAAGACAAAATATGGTACAAATAAATGAATATGATAAGATATTAATAATATGATCAAAGAAAAAATAAAGTGCAAATTGAGCATATAATGATATTACAAATGAATTCCATAGCTCAAATTATAAGTTAAGAATATTGCTATGTAAATTGATTGAATAAAATATTACAAGTTAAAGCATCTTTAATATCTTCCTATATTTTATGCCTATTTAGATGAGAGAATAAAATAGATACAATAAAGTTACAATGGCTAAAATAGTTTTTTCGATAAATTCCAACTAGTTACATTCTTGAGATTCAAATCATATCAATATGTTTAGAACATTGTATCATGGATATAAAGTCCATACGATGATAATTTTGATGATATCTATTTGATTAGTTCATTTGTATTAGTGCAAATATATAACCAATATAATGATGACATTGTATAATATTAATAAAATAAAGTCTCATAAAAACAAATTTTAAGCTTTTGAAAAATTATTGTATTATGAATAGTTATACAATATGATACTTTGCATGAGAAGCTCACATTACTAATTAATTAGCATTGATAGGTTTAATTTATGCCCTTAACTTTGAATGGCGTTTAAAGAAGTTAAAAAAACTATTATTTAGTATTGGATTAAGCAATTATCCACTACTTGTAAGGTTATAAATTATTATAAAAGAGGTTTTGAGGGCTACCCATGTATTTGTATGTATTTTCATATTTTTTAAATGCTTCGAGTGTTTAATTATCAACCTCAAAGAGTTAGTATGGACAACCAATAGATTAGGAGGGAAGAAGCTTAGAAGTTAGAAATCAAAACCATTAATCTAATTTAAATAAAATCAAAATTAAGTTTTCAAATTTTATATATTTAAAACACATATCCACACATATGTAATGTTAAATATAATTGTTTTTAATTTCTATAAAAAAACCATGTGATGTCTAAAGATTCACAATATCAAAAATAAGATTCATGTTCGATACCTTATAGCATACACATCATACTTTAATAGTTTACACTTAAAACTTTTTACATAAAGAATATTATAATATTATAAAATCATAACTCATCCCATTGTCTTATTCCAACCTATTACTAATAAATCTCTAATGCAATAACAATATGTATGAACTAATTATCTCCTTTTTAAATACATTAAAACAAATGTTAGAAATGTACAAACAACTTGTTTCAATAACATGCACTTAAGATGAGTAAATAATATGCCTCTATTATAATGTCTTGCAATAATAGTCATATTCATCTAAAATCATTTTTTATAATATTTGCAAGCAGTTTATTATAAGGCAAAGTTTCAATTGCATTAATGCTGAGACATTGGTCTCCTAAAAAAATGAACCCTTAATCTTATGCTTGTCATATGATGATTCAAATGTCACTAGAGAATTAAGACTCAAAAAAAAAAAAAAGATGTCCTAACTCAAAAAGTATTATATGTAAGAAAATCGTTTTCATTTTAGTTGTAATACTTTATCCAATCCAAAGCTTATCCAAATTTTCGATTAGGCCATCTAATTGTATAATATGCACTATGCATCTTTTTCTTTAATCCTTGTTTTAACAAATCACTCGACATTATAATTGAGCTATTCAATCAATATTTTGAAGGCATTTTATGGCTAGAATGGTTGCTAAAAAATCTAAATTTATATTAAACCTAAATTTTGATCATAATCATGCTAAAAAACTTCACAATCAACTAATCTCAATCTCATAATAAATCTCTTATGCTTAATATCAACAATTTTTTTTTTGTTTCATTATTGTTCTTTCTTTGTTGTTTGAGTAATGATTGTGTTCATGGACATTTTTTTGTCATAAATTTCTTTTTTTAAGTTTTCTTTTTTGCTACTTCCATCATCAAAGTTTAACAAATGTATGATATCTATTTTTTTCATATAAATTTAATTTTTTTTTTAGAAAACTTAGATAAATTCAAAATGGACACACTTGATGTAGACAATTGACATGACTTTTTACTCATTCAATAACTAATATCATATCTTCTAACTTATCTTCATTAACATAAAAAATGAAGTTAATGATAAGCATCTCAATTTAATTAAATCATCTGGCTGCTAGTAAAGACAAAGTCAGCACTCCCTGTCTCTTAAATAACTCTATTTATGCAAAAAAAAAAACTAAAACAATACTTAAAATCCTATAACTAGGAGACCGTACCAGGTGAATAATACATGAGAGGCATCTGATTATTCTATCGTACTTAAATCCTTATGAATGTAGGAGGTGCAGTGTACTACAAAAATATTATCTTTATCATATTTCTTCATGAAATTTCTGCAAAAAAAAAAAAATAATAATAATAAATAAAAGATTCTATTGTACTATTTTTTTCACTGTGAATAATTTTATCATCAATTTCCTCTCTAAGGTTTTTCTCTCGTCTTGAAATTTTTCATACAAACCTCTATATCCTCTCCTTTTTATTCATTTGTTTATTTATTTTTGTTATATTTATTCTCTATTTTTATTATTCATGAGATATTGTGATCTTTTTCGTTAGTTTTGATCCTTCTAATCTTTTATAACATTCAAAAACTCTTAAAACTTGCCAACTAGAAACGATTATCATTGTTGTTTTCTAAAAATTCAATTTTCACATAATCAAAATAAGAAGTATCAGACATAACATTTATCATATTTTTCTAATTCAATAATTTAAATCTATTAAAATATAACTAATCATATTGATAATATTAAAAACAATATTCATTCTTAACCTTTGCCACAAATGATAGTTTTAATATGATAAATTCTTATAGAGAACATCTTGGTTCGAGTCATATTAACTATGATAAATGGTGAAATTGATTTATCATACTTAACACAAATTGTATCTTTACACATAACAGAATAACAATGTTGTATTAGTTGTCTTAGATATAATAAATCATGGGTTAATCCAAGTATATAATAAGTATTATGAATCATTTTTTTTTTTGTATCTAATTTATCCATTATTATAATGATCATGTAACTTTACATCATAAATTTATTAAAATCATGAAAAAGACATTTTACTCTTATGATATAATTACAATCTAGCTAAAAACAAAATATCAACACCAACTTCCTAATTCATAAAAGTAACAAATAAATTACCTTCTTATTTCTTCTCTTTAACAAGATCTACCATTTGTTTTACATTATCTTAGCAATATACTTTGATATGCTCAAATATTTTTTTAGCAATAATGACAGTATTTTGTCATATAAGATTATTTTGGGTTATACTTATTATTATAATAAGGCACTTGATTATTATCTAATTTCTCTTATTCTCCATCACTACCACAAAAAGTTTGCCTTCAACTTAGCCACTTTTAGCAACATTATCATCATTGTTTTCCTTATTTTTTTATGATTTCTACTTCTAACTAAAGGCTTGATAAACAATTTTCATTGAAGTCATATTAATTTTTGCTTCATGTTCTAACTACAAACCCATTAATTCATTATGAGAGAAACAAGGCAAAATCATTTGACTCTTTAAATGTGGCAATAACGTAATAAAATTTATCGTACAAACATCTTAATATTTTTTAACAACTTTATCTTCTTTTATTTTCTTAGCATATGTTTTTATTTGATTCATGATAATTCAAAATTGAGAAAAAATTTATTTAAAAAATTTAATTTTTTATAAAGAGTATCAAAATATCTATGTGATTTTGAAGTTTCATAATTATTATCTTGTTATCTTCGTGATATTCTTAATGTAGACTACTTTTTTTCAATTTTGTTGCATTAGCAATTCGTAAAATAATCATCTGAATCTTAACTCATTCTAATACTAATAATAATTTTACACCATTTTTTGCATTTTCTTTGAAACATGTATCATACTCAACATTCGTATAATTATTTTCTTCTAATTTTCAAAGATCTAGTGAGATAAAAAAGTTTTAATCTTTTTACTTAAATTTCATTATTCTCTATAAAAAATTAATATTAAAGATTGAAAAATATTGGATTAATTTACACAAATTGTCATCTCAAAAAGATTTTCTCTGCAAAAATAAAAAGAGAATCTTATTAAATAGTTTTCTAAGACTCTTCTTACTTGAGCGGTGATCTCTACAGATAACTATGTCTAAATATCTTAATTCTTAATCACATTTCATAGATATAAATCATCTTCAACGAAATTAAATAAAAACCAAATCTTTATCGATTTTTAATAAAATATTTCTAATAGTTATTCAAATCTTAATTTTATTCATAGCAAATCTTTTGTGGTATTGACCCATTTAGTATTCAATATAATGTTAACTAATTCAAATAATTGGAGATAAATTACTGACATAAATTTTAATTTTCAAATTATCCATAATAAAAAATACCAATATCAATACCACTGTTATACCTTATTCTAGAATAAGAATCATTCTTCTCTGTTCTCTTTCTTTTTTCATATTAACAATCCGGAATTTTTTATACATAAAAACCCTATATTATAAATTTTAAAATACAAAGGATAATATTTTTTTTAACAAAAACAATGTTTGATAATATTTTAAATAAACTTTTTAAATTTATTGTTTAGTAATCAATTTAATACTTAACAAAAACTATTTCAAACATAACTCTAATATTTTTTACAAGGTTCAATAATTTTTTTCTGTCCTATCAAAAAGACTAAGATTTTATAAACATTTTTGCATATGTTTTCAAAATCGTGTTCAATGATATGGCTTGAAAATTAATCTTTTATCTTCAAATTTAAAAGCATCAAAGTATATTGATAAGATTTTATAACCTTTATATTTATATAAAATATTTTTCAATTTTATTTTCTAAATATTATCTAACTATAAATTTTAACCATAAATTCTCCTTAGTTTGCATTTATCAATTTTTATTCTTCAGGTTTTAATTTTGATAACTTTGAATGTTATGAGACACGATTTGATATATATATTTGTCGTCTAATATTTAAAATCATAAATATTCTTTTGATGTGATGTATATCATCACCATTAGCATGTCAATTTTTGCTCAGCTTAAATCTTGTCTAAGTAAATGCCAACTTAGTTTTTTTTATATGATAAAGAAGAAGAAAAACATATTTCAATCATATACGTAAATAAGCATCAAATTGCATTAACAAATTACTAAGAGTCATTTATATTATTAGAAAAAAGGCAATAAATAGCTTATATTCTGGTTTAATTTGTTCTTCATGATTTGTTATTCTTTATTTGCACCAATGTGATTCGTCTACTTTTATGATAATTGAACTAAATTTTGCATTTTTTCTTGTTCTATACTTGCTTATACAATTTTTTTCATAATCTCTAATATTATCATTTTGTCTGTCAAAAATTCTTATAATGGATGTATTGAATTATATCATTTTTATTATTGCCTATTTGTTTTTTTTTAAAATATTTATTTGTATGACCTCAAGAGGATATTCTTTCACACAAAAAGAATATTTAATCATATTCTTATAAAAATATGGTACTATTATCCTTTTTATTTATTTGAAATTATATTTGTGTCAATAATTTGCTCATTATATGATCTTATTTTGTTAACAATTACATATTCTACATAAATAATCTTTCACAAATGTATTTTTTTTTAATATTTTGAATCTCAAACTCATGATGAACAAATTAACGTTTTATGATCATTATCTTTGATGAATCAACTTCACTATTTCTCATACCCATTTTTATTACAAATTCGTTGTTATTTTCTATAAATGTTTTTAGTGACCAAGAATAAATCCTTTTCCATTAGTTTATTAAACAAATAATGTTCTAAATGACTTGATGATGAGCAAGGCACTTGATTATTTTTTGCCCTAGGCATGCATTTGCTTGATGAAAGAAAAACTACTAATCATGCAATATCAAAACACCAAATCTTATCTTTCAAAGGTTGTTCAAAGTTTTAACAACTCCTTTGGATGAATTCATGTCATTCATAATTTAGACATATTAATCTAAAATTTGTCTTCCTCTCATCTTTAGAGAGTTTTAGTTGGAGAAGATATATATGACAATTGAAATGATGAGACATAGATTTGGTGGGAAAGATCAATATTTACATGACAATCTTATTTTGTCAACATTATATAAATAATATTATATAAATTTATTGTTTTTTATATTTCAAACTTAAAACTCATAACAAAATATTAAAGTTTCATAACCATAAAAATTTTTTAAAAATCATGCTTTTCTTTCATTAAACATGAAATTATTTATTGGGAAAAACATGAAAGGCCAGTTCAATTTATTAATGCCACTTTCTCAGAAATAAGAAACGGCAGTGGCTTTTTTTTATTAAATCCAAGCAGAGATGTGTTTTAGTTAAAGTTGATGTTGTATTTGGGCTGCTTGTTAGGATAAAACAGGCCAAAATGATTCTCTATCCCTTGCGGCTGCTTCTTGTCCTCGTCGAACATGGCGAAGATGTACACCTCGATATTACCCGGCCTTTTGGGAGTGCCTTTTCCAGCGTGCCCGATCAGATTCTGTACGTAAGTTTGCGCGTTCTGCGGCGCCGCTGCATCACCACCATCAGACGGCCATCCGCTTTCCGACACGACGATGCTCACTCCGCTGGCTCCCACCTTTTCAAGCGCCGAGTAGACTGCGTCGACTATGGCGTCGAAGAGGTTCTGATACTGCAGCTGGCCGTCGTTGACGACGGTTCCCGGCGACATGAAGAGAGCGTACTCGATAGAGATCTGTCCGGGGTTGCCAACGTAGGAGAAGTAGGGGTAGACGTTGGCCAGGAGTGGCGCACCGGTCCTCGAGAGGAAAGCAGCGATGGGTTGCAGGTAGTTTCTGGCATCGTCGGTGAAGGCTCCGGCCGATGGTGGGTAGGATACGCCCAATACTCCGGTAGAGACCGACGTTGACACCTTTCATTTGCATTTTCAAATAACCAGTTTAAGGTAGAAGATGAATAAAATAAAAATAATAAAGATTAAACTTATTTATTATTTCGTGATTTTAAATGTAATGTTACATATATATATATATAATCTCAAGGCTCTTAGATTTAAGTAATTTAGATCATAACTAATTTAATATAGATAAAAACTTAAGTAAATTTGATATTAATATAAAAAACTTATAACTCATTGTTAACTAATTTTTAAAATTTTTCATTTATGTCAATTAATTTGATCGTATTTTTTTAATTAAGTTTATTTTCTAATAGAATTTAAATTTTTCATGAAATATTTTCGTTGAGTAGAAATTATTTTCTACCTTGATCTTGTTTTGGAGGTTGGCAGCATTTAATGCATTTTGAATGTTCTGCATGGCGGTTAGGACGAAACCGGCATCGTTCCCAGGGATGACCTCGTTTCCGACAGCGATGTAGCGAATGGCGACGTTCGGAAAGGGGACGATGTATTCGTTGACCCAACTCTTCGCCGCATCCTCGCCGGAGGCGAGGTAGGCGAGGTTGGAGTTGCCAACGTCTACTATAACGGCTATATTCGTCCCGCCAAGTGCTTGGAGGGTTCCCTTGTCAGGGTAGTAAACTCTCATAGCCCTAATGTTGTTGGATTGGTACAGACCCACAACTTCGTTCGGTGCAGGAAGATTGTCGCCGTCGTTACCATAACACACACCAATGGATTTCACGCCTAAGATCAAAATGGTTTCACTATAGTAAACTGTCAAGAGAGAGAGAGAGAAAGAAAAGGTAGGTGACGAACCTGTGAAGAGCAAGTAGAGGAATAACCCAGTTGCTAAAACGAAGAAGCTGTTGGTTTCCATAGTTAAGGGTGGGCTTGTGTATCGTTTTTGTGATATATGCATCACTAGCTGTTCTTTATATAGACAGGATGAAGTACCTGCTAAGAAGAAAGCACATCACATTATTATTTCTATAAACCCAATATATTTCATGAATTTAAAATACGATGGACCCATTTTTTTCCCCGGTCAAGACTTCAATTCCCGTTATTACTCTCCAAAAGACTCCAAGTCACCGCCAGACTTGAAAAATCAAATTATAAATGACAATTTTCTTTCCCGTTTTTCCACCGTTATAGCTGGACAATTGTGTTTAGATTTGTACTCTCGATTAGGGTTTCGACGAATGCATCTGCACCAATTGTATTTGTAAACTTGTACGATTCTATCGTCGAAGACTTGTCTTTCTCGTGTTATGGGCGGCGACTAAATAAAATAATCTGCAATTGTTTACACATACAATGTTGACATGTACCAAACATATAAGCCATGAATACGTCATTCCATGGAAAGAAGAAAGAAACATCTAGTAAAAGACTTCGTCAGTCCACATGGAAATTAGAGACGACAACTTGCTGATTTTAGATTAATAATCCATTGAAAAAATAACCGTTCGACTCCAAATCACCTTATAATGATCGTTATACTTCTCCTATGTTAACAATCATTAGAGTTGCCTTCTAATTCGTAGGATATTATTGGGCTTTGAAATATGAGCTCATCAATCAATTGTTTGTGTTGCTTTTGGGTGCATTAGGATCTATGTGTATTTAAGGAGATTAGATATGCGTGATACGTGTATTGGGATTGTTTATATGTTATTTGAGATAATTAAAGGTGTACCATATGACATGGTCATTACAGGTGAATCTTACAAGATGATTGTTTACATTAATCGTAGGACAATACAAGAATGTTCCCTTTCTATTAGTTTATCGTTTCAAATTTTTTTATTTATGTATTTGACGACCATCTTTGCTCCAAATTCTAAATTTCATGACTTGAAAATTTCCTTATTGTTGATCCCAATGATTCCTTACATCAATCTCCAACCTATTGTGTGATGTTGTGAAAATTTGGACAATGATGACTCTATACAAAGATGCAATGTCTTTATTCACTTAATTGTTACATTTCTTTTAGATTTATGAATGAATTACTACTACTCATATTTTGTTTCGATTCTTGCTTGTATTGTCGTAGTGTTTTAGCTAATTTAATATTTTTTTATTTTTTGCAATTTCTAGATTATTTTCCCACTATTTAAGCACATCTCATATAGTAAGTCCTTTCTTGTAGGAAACCTCGACTAAAGTGGTTAGCTTTTCCTATTCTATACATCTTGGCATCATGACATAAAAACATCACTTGGCTCTTATATTGAGTTTTATATACACTAAAGCATCAGAACATAGTACACCCAACCTACTAGATCGTATAATTTAGATTTTGTCTCAATGAGAAGAAACATGTGGTAAATCAAATTCAAGTGAACTTCTAGTTAGTTTCTCAGATGCAGGTGCTAAAATTCAAAAAATTTAACATGTTTCTTTTATTATTGCCTATAGTATACATTTCATATTTATAATAGACTTTTTATTAATTAAGTGAACAATTCTATTTGATTCATTTGGTGAATCACAAAAATATGCTATCAAAATTTTCTCCAAAATAAACAATAAGTACAACAATCATTACATGATCTATTTGCTCAATTTAATGGGATAAGATCTCTATCCTTATGAATGATTCCCTTATTAACAATACATTATTGATATTTTTTTAGACAAATGATTGATCTCATCAATGGATACAAAGGTACCTTTTTATTATGCATGTTCACTAGTTATTACATTTAAAATGAAAGATAAATTTGTGCCCTTACATCATCACTTAACATAATATGGCTTTTCATATCTGAGATATGATTAAATTGCAAAATTGGAGATGGAGTTTTATACCAAATGAATGCAAATGGATAGCTCATTTTGAAAAAACCTTGATCTCCCACACTTTGATATGACTACATGAGAAAAATGGCAATTATCATTACAATCTGAACTAACAAACACAACGTGCTCACAAAAATTTCATCAAAACTTTGTACCAAAGAAGAAGACCCAAATGCATCTTATGACTCGAGCATGAGGCTTACTAGAAGAAAGAATTGCACATGATCATTTGTTAATGAATTTAAAATGACAATATGAGAAGGAGAGATATCATGGGCCTTGCAATATATCTTGAGTAAACTTAGGTATGTTTAAATGAAAATAAGGCTAAGACGTGAATAAAGAACAATAGGCAAGACCAAGGAGGGTCTATATATTGAATGCCCCAAAAGTTCTCTCAAGAAAAATATGTGTAATTAATAATTTATTAATTATTGTTTTTATATTACTATTAGAGATATAAGAATGTACTTTCCGAAACATGGAGCCCTCCAAGTTTGAAGAGACACTAATATAGGCATCATCATTGATGTTAACAACTTTGACATTGCCACCATCGTGTTTAGCGATGATGCAGCCAAGGTTGGATCATTGCAAACATCACCCACTTCTTGGATGCAACCATTCATTAAATCCATCTCCAACAAAATTGCACATTTCGTCCTCTTTATCATGCTAAACTTTCAAAATGCACTAAATTATGTCGACTATTAGAAAATGATCTTAATTAAAAAAAATATAGCCAATGTTGATAATGAGTAATGTAGTTTGTCAAAATTAGTTATGTGTTATGAGTTTGTGTTAGTAGTAGTCCAATTTTGTCGAGTTATTATTTATATTATGCTAGTTGTGATCAAGTGTTAGTTTAAATTTAAAAAGTTTTTGAGATTATATATATAGTTATAATATTATATTTAACATGAAGAAGTTTAAATGTTATTGTTTTCATCTTGTTCATCTCTTACCTTAAACCCATATTATTGTGTGAAGTATTCTTTTTGCAATAAAATAGTATTACAACATAAAAAAATCTCATAAAAATGATAAGTAATATATTTCTTATGGAAAGTCTCCACGTCGGTCTCCGGCGCCCTTAACTTCTTCCAAACCAGCAACGGCTTCCTCTCGTTGACCGGCGCCCCATTTTGGTCAACATATTCCCTTACTTCTCTCCTACAAGCTAGCTAGCCACTGAGTACGCTTTCTTCACCATGCCGGGCCCCGTCGTGACCGACGGCGAGCTGCAGTTTCAGAACCTCATCGATGCCATCCGACGACGCATTCTACTCGGCGCTTGAAAAGGTGCTAGCCGACGGCGGGCAAGTCGTTGTATCGGAAAGCTGTTGGCCGTCTGACGGTGGCCAAGCCGCATCGCCGCAGAACGCGCAAACGTATGTGCAGAATCTGATAGGGCACGTGAGAAGGGCACTCCCAAAATGCCGGGAAACATCAAGGCGTATATCTTCGCCATGTTCGACGATGAAGACGGAGAATCGCTATGGCCTCTTTTATCCGAACAAGCAGCCCAAATATAACCTCAACAAAAACAAATGGGCTGCATGGATTTATTAGATAAATATTTGATTATTATGAAATCATATCAAAACCTTCATTCACGATAGAATTATTTATAAATATTATACATTTCATACAATACAAGGTTATATTCGATTTTATTTTTCTTATTAATGCTATTTATATTCTTACAATTCTAATTACAATATTATTTTATTATTGATAACAATAACTCGGTTTCTAAAATTTGTAAAAAATGCTTTGTTCAATATTCTTGTTTACATGTTTAATTTGTTGTTTTTCATTTACAAAAAAAAAAAAAAAACCTTATTATCATAGGCTAATATGAGATAAATATTTGGAAGATTGAATGTATAAAACTTGTATAGAAACTTATTTTTGATAAATAATTGGCATTAATTTCTTCACTAGAACATCAAATGAAAATTTCATTCTTATATATAAAGCTGAACCACAAACAAAACATTAAGCTATAAAATAAACCTAAACCTTAAAACGAGTGTACATCTTTTATTGCCACTAGGTTACAATTTTTTTGATCTAATGTCTTCTTATAACACATTTGAAACTTGTTTATGATACCAAAACCATCTACTCCATTAGCTACTATAAATAATATTAATCAAAATCTTGTCTTTTTCTTTTAAAAAAATATTCTCATAAACTTATGTTTTCTAATCTATAAACTCTTAATATTGTCATTCTAAATATAGAAATTATTGAATTTGTATTTCGTATTGATTTCTTATCTTTAAATTTCTTTATTATTTTGCAAGTATGTTATTTAAATTTATTTGATAAGAAATTGAACTTCAATAATCATATAGAGACTTGTAGTTTCATATGTAATGCTTTAAGGATGTTATCACTATTATTCATAGGTCCCAAGAATTAGAGATGTTTACTTATCATTAGTAGAGGATCATATTCAAGTTGATCATTAGATGTGTGAAAAAAATATATATAACTTGTTTGTCTGACTTTCAATATAATTAGATCACTTAATAATTTGATTTTTGAAAAATACCTATAAAAATCAGTATTAAGTTTGATAAAGATCTATTTGGAGTATGTTTTAATGGACTAATGCAAAAGAAAAATGTATTAAATAGATGATGTTAAGTTGATTTAATGGGTTATATAAGACTTTTCTTATCTTTAATATTTTTTTTAATTCATGATTGAATTGTAGAAGTCATAGACAATGATCTTAAAAACTTTCAATTATTTTTTACCCATTCTTTTATATTCTTTATTATTTTGTTAGATAAAGATATTTTAATAATTTTTAGTTTTAATTCAACGTTATCATTTGTATCTAAAAACATATTGTCAAAGAATGAAAAAAGGAGATGACTTTTCTTTACTTGGCATTGCTAAGTCTTTGAAATTATGATTTCTTTTATTCTACATGCATAGACTTGTGGGTTACGAACTAGGTTCTTCAAGTTGTAATTCAAATTTACCTCATAGTCATCTTCATCAACGTCTTCCATCTCATATTTATTTGCAAGATTTCAGTTTACCTCCCTCACTGTCAAATTTGGTACTAGAATCTAATTAAGATCTAATTGCAAGATTCCCATCATGCCTTCATTTCTATCAGTCTTCCATGATCGAACCATGTTGGCAATCTTGTTCACATTTTTATACTTTGCTAATAATCAAACTTAACTCTAGGCTTAATCTTATATGCAACCCACCAGGCCACTTTGTGTATAAGTTAGGCTTGGATTGCAAGTATAGTAAACTTGTAATACCTATTGAATCTGTGCAAATACGAGCCAGGATTTTGTACTCATTCCAGGAATTCCACATCGTGGATTGCTGCTTGCTTGTTTTTAGTATGGAACTAATATTGCCAAAATTTATATATTAACATGTAAATTTTTATTTGGTTATTCATCACTAATCAGTAAACAATACACCCAAACACCAACAATCGGCCAATTCATCCACGTTTTATATTGTCATCATTCTGGTGTCCTTTTACGTCTTTGGTATATAACTTGTCTTGTTTCACAGAAGATTGACTAAAATGATTTGAAAATTGATTTTATAATTTGAAAATCGGTACTTTTTTTTTATCCTGACTTGAGATGATTTATGCCAATCGCAGCACTTGTAGAACAATTGTTAGGGCGAGGCTTTGATGTACGTATATTGTGGCTTGTCTGGGAACGTAGTTACGAAGAGTCCAGCTATAACTAGTGGAAAAATTTGAGTAAAACTTAATAAAATTTGATTAGTGGACAAACAGTATAAGCCATTGATATGCAAATGCGGCTAAGGGTTGGGTCAATGCAAATATCATCCCCTTCCCGGACGTCGCAATTCGATACATCGCCGTCGGGAATGAGCTCATCTCCGGCAACCTTGCCCAATTCGTCCTCCCGGCCATGCAGAACATTCAAAACGCGCTAAATGCTGCCAATCTCCAGAACAAGATCAAGGTGGAAAATAATTTCTATTCAACGAAAATACATCATGAAAAATTCAAATCCCATAATTTAATTTTTTTTTTTTTTTTTACATAAAAGTTATGCTTACGTTACTTGCAAATGGAAATGAAAGGTGTCGACGTCGGTCTCCACCGGAGTGTTGGGCGTATCCTACCCACCATCAGCTGGAGCCTTCACCGACGATGCCCGAAAATACCTGCAACCCATCGCTGGTTTCCTCGCGGGAACCGGCGCGCCACTCCTGGCCAACATCTACCCCTACTTCTCGTACATCGGCAACGCCGGCCAGATCCCCATCGAGTACGCCCTCTTCACGTCGGCGGGCCCAGTCGTCACCGACGGCAATCTGCAGTATCAGAATCTATTCGATGCCATCCTCGACTGCTTCTACTCGGCGCTTGAAAAGGTGGGAGCCGGCGGCGTGCGCGTCGTTGTGTCGGAAAGTGGGTGGCCGTCTGACGGTGGCCAAGCTGCATTGCCGCAGAACGCGCAAACTTATGTGCAGAATCTGATCGGGCACGTGGTGAATGGCACTCCCAAAAGGCCGGGAGGCATCGAGACGTATATCTTCGCCGTGTTCGACGAGGACAGGAAACAGCCACAAGGAACGGAGAATCACTACGGTCTCTTTTATCCCAGCATGCAGCCCAAATACAGCCTCAACATCTTCTAAAACATATCGGCTGCGTGGATTTAACAAAATAAAGCCAACATTATTCCTACTTTGTCATGAAGTGGCATCAATAAATTTGATTCGCTCATCTTCTTTTTTCAATCATCTTTCCTAACGTATGCTACTCCATTCTTCAATGATAAAAATAAAGTGAAATAAAATAGATCTTGAATTGTAAACAATCAACTTGCATTCGAATATATTTGAGAGAAATTTGTGTTAAAAAATGAACTTAATTGAAAAAAGTTAAAGTTAGTTTGTATGAATGTGTCATGAAATTACTGTAGTTAAAATTAGTTATTGTCATTAATTAATTGTTGTCAAATTTAGTTGTTAGTCATGAAATTAGTTATTATCAAAATTAGTTATTAGTCATGTAGTGGTCAAAATCGGTTATTAGTCATTGTCAAAGTTAGTTAAAGTCCAGAAGTTTCTTAACAGTCTATATAAATGGTTGTAACATGCCATTTATCTTTTTTCTGATTTTTCTTCAACAGTTTCTTCTCTACTTTAGTAGCATTTGATTCATCAAAGTCATCGATAATAATCTCCCAAAAGTCTTGTGAGTCAAAAAGAGCTTTAAATTGAATGCACCAATTATCATAATTGTTGTTCATAAATCTAAGAACAATTTGTTACATAATTCTGCACATTTTACATAAAAGCACACTTTCAATTTTTTGTTTAAAATTTAAATTTTAAAATTTGTATTAAAGATATGATCCATAAAGATAAGAGTTTTACGTATTTTGCTTCTTGTTAAAGATTTAAGGAAAATTAAACTGGTTTTTTTAACTGTGTTAATGGATTGTTGTCTTCAGCTTTAGAAATCCTTCGGAGTTCACTCATTATTATATTGCTTTTAAGTCAGCCTAAACGACAATTTCTCTTCTTTAAATTACAAAAAATCAAAATCTTTTTAGATAATTTTTTTTTATTTTATTTTATGAATATAATTTAAGAAAATATACTCAAAATCATATATAGTCAAACTTGAAACTTTCTTTAAAATAAATCAGGTAGATAAAGACTCTTTGTTACTCAGAGGTTTTTTTGACAAAGTTAATCCAAAACAAGTAGTCTATTAAGAGTTTTGTGCTTCAGTGGATCAACTTGAAAAACAAGTTCTAAATAAAAACCTTCAATCCTGTGCACTACATTGTGAATGAACACCTACAGGAATTTTATGGATTGTTGTTCATAGACAGAGACTGCTGGATTATGGTTGTAGCCAAGAAAGGCCTCAGGATAAGTGTTGTTTGGTATTATGATTGAAATTAAAAAATGTTTATTAATAAAATCCATTATTAAAATAAATATATTAAAAGAAAACTATCTATATCCTTTTATGGGTTATCTTTTACATGTAAATATTCCAATATGATTATATAAATGTATTTATTTTTCTACAAAATTGAATTTTTTATAATGAATATACAAATAAATGTTTATAAAAGAATAACTATTTCAATTTGATTCTTGCTATAACAAATTTTAGATTTTCAAAATTTAAATTTTTTCAAATTTAAACTTCTAATTTATTTCATTATTTTTAATTTTTTTATTTAATTCTCTTAAATTTAAAATATATCATGCTTTAATTAATTTTATTATAAAAAAATATTTTTGTCATGAAAAATTGGAAATTCTTTCTTTGGTGAGAAACGAGTGTGAACTTCTTATCATCATTTCTTTCATTATAGTGCATCTGTTTTTTTTTTTCATAAACGTCTTTTGAGATAGTTTAAAGTGGATGTGAACTTGAGTCATAATCAGTTTATGATTCTTCAATCAAGTATGAAATTGTTTTTTTGTAACAAAATGGTTTATCGTCACAAAAAAGTAACTATTTGTGAAAACAAATTTAATTTATGAAAACCATGAGAAGTAGTATTGCAAGAAGATTCTCTCAAACAAAATTAGTGATAAGAAATATTCAAAGGGATGCATCGTTTGAAGGACTTGCATTTTGTGACAAAATATTTATTCTATTGCAAGAAGTTGTCAAGATAATTATTAATTATCAGAAAAAGCTTTATAATAGAAGGTTTTTCATATGATTACAAATTTGTTTTAAAAAAGTTTATTTAAATTTTTATTTTGGATGAGACTAATATCAAAATGTGATCTTATAAAGCTATGACAATCCATTAACCACACCAATATTTGATATGGAAACATATTATGTTTGTTAATTGATTTTATAAGATTTTATTTATATGCTTGATAGGTATCTATAAATCAAATAAAATTGTTAAATTTGTGGACCATTAATGATGAAAATTTTATTTTAAAACATCTAAGTTATGATATAAATGTTATTTATGAAATGACTTTTTATACCACAATCTTTGATTACAATAGGTCGTCTTAGACATTTTATCGTAAAACTTTATAGAACATTGTAATGAGACTATTTGTGATATCATTTGTGATAGAAAAAATCCATAATATAAAGAAATCCTTATACAATAGTTACTATAGTTTGTACAATTTATTATTAGAACTTGTGGTAAAATTGAACCAAGACATAATTAAGTCATATAATTTTGATCCATGCATGATTTAATAGAAAAATGAATCCAGTTTTTAAGCAATTTTTTATTTTTAAGCTAACATAACTAGTCCACTCTACATTTAGGAAAACAAGGCATCATAAATAAAACAAGAAAAGCATAAATCTTTTTATGGCCAATGACTTTAATGTCTAACATTTATACCCATAACACTCAGCATTCCACATCGTGGATTGTTGCTTGCATTGTTTTTAGTACTCCAGCTAATAATGCATCCACGTCTTATATTGTCATCATTTTGGTGTCCTTTTACATCTTTGGTATACCTCATTCAATCTTTCTTCCGATATGCCAACATTTTCAAATTATTTTAGTAAATCACTGCTTTGTTGTAAGCCTAACACAAGAAGTTGAGTAAAAGAAAAGACTTCAACTTAACCTTTGCCAATAGTTTGTTTTTTTCTCCATTGCTGAGAGATTATGTGCCAATTGCTGCTCTTGCAGAATGCCTAAAATAAGTTTACAAATGTAGAATACATTTGTATAGCAAGTCTGGAACATAATTACAAGAGTCCAGCTTTTGATGATGGACAAACAGTAATAAGCTTATTAATGTATTATGACAAAGATGTTTCAGCAGAGCTATTCTTCTTTAATTCCGACAGAAAATATGCTGAAGCTTACAAAAAATATAAATTAAAATGTGATATAATTTCTTGTTAGCTAGTCCTTCATCACTTAATTCATATAAGAAAGCAAACAAACGATTATAATAATAAAAAAAGCATACAGAATACTGGTGTTGAAATTTCAAATTCATCAAATATAATAACTATGAAAAAATCAATCTTTTCTTTCATTAGCTGGAGACTCATAATATAAAAAGAAATAAAGTTGTGTAATGTTATTTATGCAATTTGTGTAATTGTTAACAAAGCTAGATGACTTGATAAACAAATTATTAATCATAAAAAGCTTAAAATGTCTTTCTCAAAACTTTTTGCATGGTTGCTGCTACTAAAAAGTCCAAAGATTTGTATATTAGTTTTTTTTGTAATAAATTAATGAGTTTCTTATTAACCCATGAAAAATGTCGAACAAATCAACAGATAAAATAAAAAAAAATCATGTAAAGGAAAGTCATCATCATTTATTCAAAAAAAATAATAATAAAAAATAAAAAAAGATAAATTAAATAATTAAATAGAATAAGAAGAGATAAAAGTCCTTTTTATGCAAAAGGATATTGCTTTGGGAACAAACAAATACATAATAAAAAATAATAATTTAATACAACGATTATAAAAAGTTTAATCACATAGTAGAATCATATAGGAAGAAAAAAGAATGACAAATTTTTCAAAACAATTAAAAAATATAAATAAGCTATTTAGTGTTTAGTTTTTTCAATATAAATCATCAAAATAATATTTAATATTTAGGTAATGGTTTTTTAAAAAAAAATTAGTGCATTTACGAAAAAAAAAAGTGTATGACTTCTAATTCATACAATATAAATGTACACAGTTTGGTAGTTAGATAAAATGCATTTGTTTTATATTTAGTTTGTTAAGATTTCTTAATTATTAATTTTGTAATATTTAATGATTATATCTATACATATATATGTCCTATGAATACCATTATTCAAGCCAATTCCCACTTACAAGTGCATCTTTATCTTTACCTGATTTCTAACCACACTTTATAAGTGTATTTGATATTTCACATTTCTCTTAGAATGTTTGTTCATTTAACTTAATTGATTTATCTCATCTTATTAAACATTTTTCATAGCTAATACCTTTGTTTATTCTAGAGTCTTCCATTCAAGATTTTTAGATTGTTTTTTTTTTATTTGAAAAATATTATCATAACCATATCAAAATCCATACGCAAATTCTGCAAAATTTAAGATGATATAATAATCTATTATAAACAAATCATAAGATACGCTTGCATGTCAACCGCTCACTACAGTATGCATGTATATAAAGAGAACCATGGGCATCAAAACAAAAATATAATGATATATCACTACGTTTCATAATGAATTTCTTTGTTTCCAAAAGATAAGTTATATGAAAGTCACTAGGTTATTATCACAATCATCAAGCGCACACAACAAATTTATGTAGTATGTCTACATTTTTTCCTAAGTAGTGACCACACAAAATAATTTTGTTTATTGTTTACATAATTTTCTTTATAAACACAAGTTACTTCCTTGCTCTTCATTGCTTTGCTTGTTTGCTAGTGAAGTTCCCAAATTCACCTTAAAATAACAACAATAAGATTTCCTGTGCTCATGTTGCACTCAAATTTTCTATATTGTTTTGAAAACAACCATGAAATTTCTTTTTAATCTAGCCTTAGAGCTACAATTCTTCCCCTTCTCTCTCTCTCTCTCTCTCTCTCTCTCTCTCTCTCTCTCTCTCTCTCTCTCCTCTCTCTCTATCTACTTTCAACTCCTTTCTAAATTTTTTAAAGGCCTCTCGACCAATCGTATGACCCTTCCGTTTCCTTTCCTTTAGATAGCATGTTGCATGCAAAGAACCCATAGCTCCTGCAAGCACATTGTGAAAAATGGTGCTCTCAGTTTTTGGACTTCTCTTGAGCATTTTTAAGTTTTTTAAAAATTGATTCATCAATCATAAATATTGTTAAATAATCTCTATTTATAATCCAAATAAAAACATGTCCAAATAACCATTTCATCAACTAAAATCAATAATTCCCCAAAGATAGCCATTATTGGAAATGAAAAAGGAAGAAGAAGAAAAGCAACAATTGTTTGACCTAGACAAACACAACAAAAGTCTTTCGATTAAAAGATTGATTAAAGTGTCCAAATCAAACCCAAGTGAGATTTTTTTCTAGATTATAAGATCTCATGCGTTGGATTAACAATGAGTTGCACAAGAGAAATATTCACAGAAGGTGGTGAAGATCTCATTCTTTTGATGAGGCTTATCAAATGGATGGTTAGATGAAATTTACTATTCAAGATGGCAAAATTAGTAATAACTATTTGATCAGGCTCATCAAATGGATGATAAGATGAACCACGATCCCTATTTAAGATGCAGACGTGATCGTTACCATTAAATCATGAAAATGCACAATTAGACGCTATTGATTTCCTTCCATTTTAGTAGTAAATAAGCATCGATGACATTAGTCACACATTGGAAAAATGTAAATATAGTTTGTAGTATATCTTATTTCAACTAATGGCTAGGACAACTTAAATGGGGTTGGTTGCTTCCTGGTGCTCTTGGGAGGTCATGACCTAAGTCACCTATGCATATACACAAGTTTGACTTGTCCTCATCCCCTAAATTTACTATTTTGAGTTTGACTCAACTTGATAAGCCTAAAGTGGGTTTACGAGTGAGGTTTGATCTTATTTAACCCAAGCCACTACAAGATCGTATCTTAACTAAGACTCAAGTCTGATCAAACTCAATTTTAACTAGTCTCCTAACCCATAACTCCTAAGGCCCAATTCTCAATGCTTTGGGCCACATGGCCTAAGCTTTTCGGCTTTGCTGGTTAGTTTAAATTTTTTTAGGAGTGGGTGGTTAGGCTAAATTTTTTTTAAAATATTTTTTAGTATAATTTATAATTAAAAATACTTTATATTTAATCTCTAATATAATAAACTTAATGCATACTACCTATCACCAAAAATCAACTCAAAAAATATGAACCTTAATTGTAATCTAAGATACCATAATTCACAAGAAAAAATAATATTTAAAATACAAATTATATAGATGATTAAGAATGTATGTTTTTGTGGATTAACTACTCCAGAAAGAGCTTGATTCATGGCTCTAAAATAAGCAAGTTAAGCCTTTAATCCTTATTTATTTCAGATGCTATAGTATTTACTCTAATAAATCCAACCACTATATTAATGCTTGAATTAAAATAATACAAAACTCAACAAGAACTAGTAATATTTAACTTGGTTTTATAATAATTACATCAAATGATATAATAATCTCTCTTAATAATTACAAAACAAATATTAGAATTAAAAATATGATATTAAAAAATATAATAATAAATAATTAACTTCTGTTAAAATAATAAATTATGAAACATAATATTCAATATTATAGTCTTCTCTAATTAATAATTTATAATTTTTTTGAATTCTAGCTTATGCTCATCCTAAATTCTAGCATTAAGTTTTTTTTATAATTATTCAAATAGATATATTAACTCTATGTATTTGGTTCTTAAGTGTTGAATAGAATCCTTAGATAAAAAAAATTTCACTCGAATTATCATAAAAGACTAGAATTTGGATAAATTTTAAGCCATAATCTAAAAGTTACTATTTAATTCATATAACTTAAGCAACAAAACTACCTAAAGCAATGTACTTAACTCCTATAGTTGATAGTGTCACATAATTTTTTTCTATTAGTTCAAAAAATTAGTGAACCACCAATTAATTGGCTATAAGAGATACTCTTTCTATCAATTTTGCTACAAAAAAGGCCAACATTTATATGGGTTATGAAATCAAATCTAGACTCTCCTCTATAATATACTATTTATAAGTGTAATTCCTTTGGATTGGCCTTAAACCTCACACATAGGCCTACACTAAATATAATACCAGGCTTATTCATGATAAGTTATAGTAATGATCCAATCATTTTTTCAAATAATTTTATGTTCATAGGTTTTTCGACTTCATTTTTATCCACGATAGTACTTGTATTAATACAAGCCCTTTTTTCTTAATATTCTTATAACCAATTTTTTGCAGTATTTATATCAAATGTTTTGTTTGAGACATAAAGATTTATTCACTTGTTTGTTTAACCTAAAGTCCAATGAAGAAGATTAATTTTCTATTATACTTATTTTAAATTTATTTTTTTTTCATTAAATTATTAAATTTCATGCATATCTCTTTATTAGAAACTCAAAAGATTATGTCATCCACATGCACTTGACATATTAGTTGACCTTCTACTAAATTTTGAATAAATAATATATTATCTATATTATATCTACAAAATTTATTTTAAATACAAAAAATATATAATCTTTCATATTAAACTCTTGAAACTTACTTTAAACTATAATTGACTTTCTTAAATTTGTATACATGATGTATCTTATCATATATCTCATATCTAAGTCCAAGATTAGATCAAATCACTCAAAATTCTCTTTATGTATTTCACTTTATTTGTATCACAACACAACACTTTTTATAAAATCTAATATTTTTTTTCTAAAATAAGTATTATGAGAGCCAACAAGAATAATAATACTAAGTATTTTACTACAAAATTAATTAGGATATTAAGTTTTATAAATTGCACAATGGACCCCCTCTCGTGTAGGCATCACCACTAATAGTACAACGTATTGCTTCACCAATTTAAAGTTAAAATGATCATCAAATTATTATCAACTTATGCAAAGAAAAGTTTTGCAAAAATAGCCATTGCTAAAATAAGGAAATTACTTTGTAGAACTAATGTAATTATAATATAATAAAGGACAAGTCAATAAGTCGTATTTCCAATAGATGTATGAAGTTCTTGTGTTGTAATATTCTAAACCTTTGCAGCATTTATCAAGGGGTTCATTTGTACAATCTTATTATCAAATTCTTATATAATATAAAAGTTAATCATGTAAAAAAACTAATTTAATTATAATATACTAATTTTCTTAGTGAGTTATTGTCTTAATTCAATCGGGTTTTATCTTTATTTAGGGGGTCATTCTCACTTAACACCCATCACAACACTAATTGCAACATAGGAGTTCTCATAAGATCCTATATGGTTTTTCTTCTATCATACCTAACTTTTAGCAAAATTATTTTTAATCCTTGAGTACAACATATCTCATATATAATCAATAGATATGGCCAACCACCCTTTCACTTCCTAAACTTGATAGTCAATCAAGGAGTTGCAATCCTTAATTTGATCATCATACTCATAATCAATCGCCCACAATAAGCCATACCCTTTTATCGAATAGTCATCTAATTAATTTAAGGATTGGTTCATTATACTTTAGGTAACTTATCAATATACACAAATATGTACATGATATCAAAATAACTTATAATTAAAGTCATACATAACCACATACTTAAATCATAATATCTACGAACCAAATCTATCATAAAAGATAATATAAGTTAAAACATCAAAGTCTAATAATGAAAGTTTGATACAATCCAATATCCATCAAATTATAATATTAGATTCATAAGGAAATAGCATCATTATCGTTAAACTAAAAGATGCATGTAGAACAAATAAATAGCTAGATACTCAATAAGAAAGCCACAAATCTGTAACATCTAAGTAAACTCTTATATCCTTGAACTTATAAGTAAAAATAAGGAAGAGTGAGTACGAGTTTAATAAAAAATTCTTAAGTTATACTATAATATTAAACATACATTAACAAGATATTATATCAACATCATGATCATTGATATCATTATAAAATGATATAGTTAATTAGATGCTCAATGTCCCACAAATGGTCTCATACTCCCTCCAACAAATAAGAATTGTAGTAAGGTCTGACCCTCTTAATCATCACGTAATCTAACACTCTCCATCTTATGCTCTGTCAATCATATGGTTAGTTCCTTATAGGGTTTACGGTCCTCAATGACACGTGAATCTCTCCACCATATACTTTTACACATCCACTATTTTCCACAATATTAAATATGTCATTGTCCTTCATAAGGCTCAATATGAAAATGTCCCTTCATGGGCTCAATGTGCAAATGGCACTAAGAGAGACATGATCTAGCACTCTCCTTGTGGGCTCAACAAGTCATATGAAAAATTACCCCTTACTAGTGGGAGGCATAATAGCCAACCTGTCAATCCTCAGTTTAAGTGTCTGAACCCTCAGGTACTTTGCAATTTAAATCTTATCTTCATTCGATTATTATGATTGCCATATTGAAATTATTTCAACAGATTATTCCAATTATTTGGGTTACTTAGCTATACAAGGTACTCTTATCATGTCTAAATGTTACATAAATTATTAGTTTATGCCATTAGCCTTATCTAGGATCTTTTTAGAACCATATTTCCTATCTTGCTATCCTTGAGCTCACTTTCAAGTTTATAACCTTGGCTTTTAGGTATAATTTCTAATGTATGACCAATATTTATAAATTTGGATTTATTTGAATTCTCTAATGACTCTCATATCTCATAAGCAAATCTGAGCCATTATACTCATCATAAAAGTTTCTTTTAAGCCACACACATCCACCATACTTTCATGTAGGATGTCAACCCATAGCTTAAGAGACTAAACATGATCACTCATGATCTTACTCAAAATATCCAAGTAATGTCTAAAGTTTAGCGAACATCATAGGATCAATTAGCGCTGAGGCCAAGCCAAGAATAACTTCAAAGCCAAAACCAAGCCCTCCAACCTTTAACCAAGGTTTTAATTGAGAGCTTCTCTAACCCAATGCCTCAACAAAGTTGGAACAATGATAATTTTTTGTGATACATGAAAGAAATGCAACAATCAAGAGAAGGAAAAATCCTTATGTGAAGTTTGTCCATCGAATGTATGCTTGGGATTGCCAAAGGCAATCAATATGATAGTTGAAGGTGGTTCCTATGCTAATTATAATGGCCATTTCATACGCAAAGAAATCAATAACATTCGGCAAGTTTTTGAATACCTTAAACAACATACAAACAACTCCACAACAAATGTGATGCATACATCTAATCCCAAAAAGATCATGAAATGCATAAGGTCTTAATGATCCTAAAAGCAACAAAAACAACGGATCAATCATACAATACAAATTACAAAACAAAAATGATGCAGAATGTTGTCCATGATGAATGCCCATGAAAGGAGGCAAGGGAGAGAGCAAAGGCAAGCTCATGCTTCAGAAATTGGTAATGTTCATATGAATTAAGCAGCAACCCTATAGAATGCCAATATAGTAAGAAAGTACAACATTTGTGACTGGGCAACATGATTCTGTGGGGTTAGAAGAGTGGAGAATCAAGTGCAGTACTAAGATGTGTCGGGTAAGGACATAAATTACTACTTGATGATAGATTGGCAACCAAAATAGTTTAGCCTACAAACATTTCTTAAGATACAATACTAGTAAGTTAATTTTTAATGAATTATACATCACAATAAATAAATAATAATTTCCAGTTGCCATTAATCTTTCAAAGACTAGAAATATTTTTTTTTTACAGATTTCAGGCCAATTACTTGGTGTTCTATGTTTGCCATCATTTAGTAAGATAACCAACTTTTACTGTTCTATTTTTGTCGTTGTTGTTATTTTTTCTTTCACCTCCCAATCAAATATCCAATGCTTCTATATTAGGTTTATGTCATCATTTTTCAAATTATTTTAGTCAATCTTCTGTGAAACATGACATGTTTTCATTTGAAAATAGGGTTTTTTTTATACTGTCTTCAGATGATTTATGCCATTTGCAGCACTTGCAGAATACCTAAAATAAGTGCACAGTCCTACAGAACAATTGTTACAGCGAGGCTTTGATGTACTTATATTGTGGCATGTCTGGAACAAAGTTACAAAGAGTCCAGCTATAACTAGTGGAAAATTTTTAATAAAACTAAATAAAATATTATTAGTGGACAATTGTAATTAAATTTAAAATAAAAAACTCTTATTGATTTGTTTAATTTATGAGTAATGTTAAATTAAACACTGTAAAGTTTTATCGTATTTTAGATTTATGATTTTGAAATGAACAGAAAAAATGATGATGGATACATTAAAATAAAAAAGTGGCATGGTTTCTTCTTACCTTGTCCTTCATCTCTTCTATATAAAGAGTAGTCTGCAATGCATGTATCACAAGAAGATACACAAACACGCTCAGTTCGGAGTCTTAACTATAACAATGGCAACCGGCAGCTTCTTCGTTTTGGGAGCTGGATTACTTCTCTGCTTGCTCATCGCAGGTTCCTCTCCTTCGTTCTCTCTCGAATACTTAAGATTATAAATAAAAGCGTGACCGTTTCTTTAAATCTCAGGTGTGGAATCCATTGGCTTGTGTTATGGCATCAACGGTAACGGTCTTCCTGCGCCGAAAGATGTTGTCGGTCTCTACCAATCCCACCACTTCGGAGCTATGAGAATGTACTTCCCTGACCAAGGAACCCTCCAAGCCCTGAGGGGCACGAATATTGGCGTCATCATTGACGTTGACGACTCCAACATCGCTGCCCTCGCGTCAAGCGCAGATGCGGCTAAGGGTTGGGTCAATGCAAATATCATCCCCTTCCCGGACGTCGCAATTCGATACATCGCCGTCGGGAATGAGCTCATCTCCGGCAACCTTGCCCAATTCGTCCTCCCGGCCATGCAGAACATTCAAAACGCGCTAAATGCTGCCAATCTCCAGAACAAGATCAAGGTGGAAAATAATTTCTATTCAACGAAAATACATCATGAAAAATTCAAATCCCATAATTTAATTTTTTTTTTTTTTTACATAAAAGTTATGCTTACGTTACTTGCAAATGGAAATGAAAGGTGTCGACGTCGGTCTCCACCGGAGTGTTGGGCGTATCCTACCCACCATCAGCTGGAGCCTTCACCGACGATGCCCGAAAATACCTGCAACCCATCGCTGGTTTCCTCGCGGGAACCGGCGCGCCACTCCTGGCCAACATCTACCCCTACTTCTCGTACATCGGACACCCCGAGAATATCCCCATCGAGTACGCCCTCTTCACGTCGGCGGGCCCAGTCGTCACCGACGGCAATCTGCGGTATCAGAATCTATTCGATGCCATCCTCGACTGCTTCTACTCGGCGCTTGAAAAGGTGGGAGCCGGCGGCGTGCGCGTCGTTGTGTCGGAAAGTGGGTGGCCGTCTGACGGTGGCCAAGCTGCATCGCCACAGAATGCGCAAACTTATGTGCAGAATCTGATCGGGCACGCGATGACTGGCACTCCCAAAAGGCCGGGAGGTATCGAGACGTATATCTTCGCCGTGTTCGACGAGGACAGGAAAACGCCACGAGGGACTGAGAATCACTATGGTCTCTTTCATCCCAACATGCAGCCCAAATACAACCTCAACGTTTTCTAAAACATATCGGCTGCGTGGATTTAACAAAATAAAGCCACCATTATTCCTACTTTCTCATGAAGTGGCATCAATAAATTTGATTCGCCTATCATCTTTTTTCGATCATGTTTCCTGATGTATGCTGCTGTGTTCTTCAGCAGCATTAATAACGGAATAAAATATGACAAATTTTCCTTTCAATAGCTTCATTAATTTGTGGACGCTCCGGTTGTCGGAGTCGTTTGTTCCACGGCCGGCATGGACAATGTCATGTTTGATGATAATAAATTGAAATTAAAATGGATTTCGAATTTCAAATAACAAATTTGCATTCGATAGTATTTCTGAGAAATTGGAAAATGAAGGAAAAATCTTGAACAGCGACAAAAACGATGAATTTTATTTTATTCATGCATAAAACTAAGTAGTAATCACACAATTTATAAGCAAATAATCTCTCAAATATCTGCTTCTAATTAAAAAATTTGTTCATAACTTAAAATTTAGAATTATTTAAATATTTAAACACATAAAAAATGCTAATAAATACTTAAAATATACTAAAAACTATTTAAAATATGCTAACAAATACTTAAAATGTGTTAACAAATACTTAAAGTTTTCTAACATTACTCCCCCTCAAACTTGAAATAACTTCAAGTCTAATAGATTTTGTAATTCTTCAAATTTCTTCACTTCAAATAATTTAGTAAAAATATCAACCACTTGTTCGTCAGTACTGTAGTTTACTATGCTTGTAGTTTCTTTGTTGATATGATCATGAAAAAAATGATACTTGTCTTGATATGCTTGCTTCTCCCATGTTGAATTGGATTTTTTGCTAATTTGATTTCTGACATACTGTCAATAAAGGTAGTTATTGGCTCTTTTTATTGATAATATAGCTTTTATAGTAAATTTCACAACTAAATTACTTCAAAAACTATTGATAAAGCTGTAATATACTCTACTTCACAAGATGAAAGAGCAATGACATATTATTTAGTTGATCTCTACATAAATGCCAATTAAATTAAAAAAATAATAACCAGTTATATACTTTCTTTCATCTATATCACTTTCTCAGTCACTGTCAGAGTAGCCACATAAATCTGTCTCACTTTAATTAGTAAAATATAAAGCATAATCAAATATTTCTTTAATATACCTTAGTATTCTTTTTATAATCATCCAATATGTTTTCTTTGGATTTTTCATATATCAACTGACGAGTCAAAAAAGATATAGAATATCAGATCTTGTGATAATGAGGTAACAAAGATTACCAACAAGGATTTTGAATAAAGCAAAGTCGATGCCTATTCCTTCTCCTTTATTTATTTCCATTCTCACATTAAGTGGTGTTGCTACTGATTTGTAATCTTTCATTCTAAACATTTTTAGAAGTTTAGTAGTATACCTTATTTGAGAGATTTAGATTTCATTTATCATTTGCTTTACTTCCAAGCTAAAGAAGTATGATATTTCATCATTATCTGTCATGTCAAATTTGTGTTGTATAGTTTTTTAAAATTTTTTGAAACAATTCAAAAGAATTTTCTATATAAATCACATCATCTACATAAAGACAAATTATAAGAATATCATTATCAGTTATCTTAATATAAAGTGCATACTCAAATAGACATTTTTGAAATCCTTATTATTGAAAATATCTATCAATCTTGGTATTTCATACTCTTGGTGCTTATTTCAATCCATATAAAGCCTTCTTCAAATGAAATGCTTTATATGGATCACTCATTATATTGTAATTTTCAGGTATATATACTTCTTCTAAAACTCTATTAAAAAATACAGATTTAACATCAAGTTAGCATACCTTCCATCCATGATATTCTGTAAGTGCTAAAATCAACTTTGTTGTATCAAATTGAGCAACTAGAGAAAATACTTTGTTATATTTTATTTCATATTTTTGCTTAAAGCCTTTTATCACAAGTCTTATCTTGTACCTATCCACTATTCCATCTACTTTATGCTTGATCTTGTAAACCCATTTCACTCTCATAGGTTTCTTTTAAGGAAGGAGATCAATCAACTCCTATGTATCATTCTTGTTTATAGATATTATTTGTTCATCTATAGCCTTTTACCAATTTATATCCTACACTGTTTCATAAAAAAATAAGTTCATTATCAACAAAATAAAAAATAACTTAAAAAACTCAGAAGTTTGTTCATATATCTCTTGTAGATTTTTCATTTTTCTACTTGAGTCAAAAGGATATGTTATCTTTTGCATAATATTTATTCTTGAGGGAAAGCTTGTTGGAGAATTTAAATCACGTGTTTATTGATTTTGAATTTCTTCTTATTGTTTAAGTGTGATAGTTTTATGATCCTTCTCTTCCATCTACTTCAAGTATCATTTTCTACAAGCACAACATCACTGCTAATAATCATCTTTTTGGTTAAAGGATTATAGAGTTTGTAGGTTTTTGACTACTTACTATATCCAATGAATATATATTTTTCACCTTTATCATCTAATTTCTTCCTTAATGCATCGGGTATTGTACATATGCAATACAACCAAATATACAAAAATGAGAAACACTTGGTTTATATCCACTCCAAGCTTCTTTTAGAGCCATATAATACAGAGCCTTAGTAGGACAATGATTCAACAAATAAGTTGAACATGCAACTACTTTTACACAAAATCTCATTTCTTTATCATATCAAAGATAGTATGATTTCTTCGTTTAGCCACTCTATTTTGTTGTGGAGTATAACTTTTGGTAAGTTGATGTCATATACATTCTTACTTCCACAATTGAATAAATTTATTTGGTATATACTCACACCTCTATTAGATCTAAGACTTTGAATAAATAACCCACTATCCTTTTTAACATTGTATTTGAACTCTTTAAATATAGAGACAGAAGCAGATTTTTTCTTAATAAAATACATCCATAGTTTTTTACTAAAATAATTTATGAAAGTAATAAAATACTTATTACCTCCATTAAATAATGGCACCAACCACAAATATCCATATGAATAAGCTACAATTGTCTTTTAGCTCTCCGAGTGTTTCTTTTGATATGGTAGATGACGTTGCTTTCCGAGTATACAAGCTTAACATATATGATTTGGACCATCTAATAAAGAAAGGTCTTTCAGCATTCCTTCTTTTGCCAATAACTTCAAAACCCAAAGTTAAGGTGACCATACCTTAGATGCCATTCAAAGAATCATTTGAAAGATACCTAAGATAACAAGCTTCACTTGTTGACTTTCAAGAGAAAATATATGATTTATTGACATCTTCACTTTATTAATATTTCTCCCTTTTAAATCTTGCAAAAGAAGATAATCATTCTCCATATGTATAATATATCCTTTCTCAATAAATTGCCCAAGGCTAAGAATATTATTTTTCATATCAAGAATAAAATATGTATATAAAACAATAATTGAAAATTCACTCTTCGTAAAGTTTTATGTTACCTTCGCCTTCAACTTTCAACTTTGATGAGTCTCAAAGACTCACACTTGCATATTTTTAATTGTATCAAATAGATGTCTTTTTTCACACATATAGTTGTTTGCTCCTGAGTTAAGAAATCATACATCTTCTCTTTCGTTATCCTTTTTTTGACCAATAATGATATTAACTCTTTTTGTGATGTTTCAGCATAGTTTGATTGGTTATTCTTATGCCAGTAATCAAAAGCATAACGGCTAAACTTATGACAATTATAACATTCAATAATTCTTCCTTATCCTTGACCTCGAGAAGCACTATTCCCTCCATGCCTGCATTGAGTGTATGGTTGATTAATTTTCTGTTAAGATTTGTTTTGGAAATGACCTCTTTCATATCCTCGATATGAACCTTATCCTTTTCCCTTTGAATTTGAATTCTCTTTCTTCAAGGTATTATCTTCTTTCAAATTTAGTTTTGATTCTAATACTTGATTAATAGGTGCAACTTTAGTCCCTTTCTTTAGTTGCTATTTATGCACTTGTAAGGAACTCATTAGCTCTTCAATAGATAATCTACCTATATATTTAGATTATTTAATTACTGTTACCATATGCTCAAACATAGGAGTTAAAGAATAAAGTACCTTTTTGATCACACATACATCATCAATTTTTTCTTCATTTCTCTTCATCAAGTTCACAATAGCAATTAATCGTGAGACATAATCAAAGATATTCTCATTTTCATTCATCCTTTGACTGCTCAAAATCACCTCTAAAGGATTTGTAGACATACACGCTTCACACGTTCAACACCATTGAAGATTGTGTTGAGTTTATTCCAAGCTTCTTTTCTTGTATTCGCTTTTACAACTATCTCAAAAGTGGCTTCATCAAGTCCTTGACATATCAAGAACAATGTCTTTTTGTCTTTTTTCTTATTTTCTTTCAGAAAAATTCTCTTCGCTTAAGTAGCATTTGATTCTGCAAAACCATCAGTAACAATCTCTCAAAGGTCTTGCCAGCTAAGAAGGGCTTTAAATTGAATGCACCAATTATCATAATTGACGTTAGCCAATCTAGGAATAATTTGTTGCATAATTCCATATATTTTAAATAAAAATACACTTCCAAACACTGCTTCTACTTTCTACAAACGCACTGCCAAGCATTGTGTCGCTTCTCATTTTTGCACACTGCATTTTCTGCAAACCGCACTTCAAAACACTGTTTTTACTCTTCTCCATTCGACGCTACAGCATTCAACCTTCTTCTTCTCTAAGCTCTGATACCACTTTGATGGTAATAAATTAAAATAAAATGGATCTCAAATTGCAAACAACAAACTTGTATTCAAGCGTATTTGAGAGAAATTGAAAAATGGCGAGAAATCCCTAAGTTGTGGAAAACAAAAACGGTGAATTTTATTTTATTCATGCATAAAAATAAGTAGTAATTACACCATTTTATGAGCAAATAATCTATCAAATATTTACTTTTAATTCAAAAATTTGATCCTAACTTAAAATTTAAAATAATTTAAACACTAAAAAATGTTAACAAGTACTTAAAATATTCTAACAAATACTTAAAATCTGTTGAAAATACTTAAAATATGCTAACTAATACCTAAAGTTTGCTAACAATGTTGCACAATGATATCTTTGTCCTTCTCAGAGGTATCATGGGTTTTCTCTTGCTGAGAGATTCCATGCAAAACATGTTTCAGTCTCCTATGTTGACAAAGTTATTCTCAAACCTTTATTCATCAATTTTGTGTGCTCTTAAATTAATTGTTTAGTTATATAGATTTATATTTTTTTAGTTTTATCTTATTTTTTTTAATCTTTTGTGAGACTTTGAATTTAGATATTTGTATCCCTTTTATTTGGTTTTTGACCTTTTTTATGGGACTTTTTAACTTAGTGATTTGTAGGGTTATTAAAGATAACATGATATGGTTTTTTGAAATTATTGTAAACTCATCTAAGTCATTATTGTATGTCTCTTAACCAAGTGATGTAGACTACTATAAATTATTGTGAGAGTTTTGTCTAATTTTATTTACAAAGACTTTAATATAAGTTTAGTCTTTTGTGATTAAGGATGTATATAGATCTTGTATTTAAGATTAAATTACCTAAAAATCATTATGTACTTATTTCACCATATTATTCATATGAATGATTTTTTCAAAAGTTAATGAGGGCTTTTAAAAATAAGATTTAAGAGTAATTATAAAAATTATATAATCTTTTCACTATTTTATTCTTTATTATTGAGTTTTAGAATTTTACATTTCACCATCATTTATTGTTCTCCAATGCTCTTATTTCTAATAGTATGTAAAAGAGCACTATTATTTTTAACGATTAATAATCCAAGAAAAGACCCTTGCAATGTCAAACCCAACTATTGATAGATGACTTATATTAGAGAAAGGTGTTTCTTCCACTTATGCTCCATTATTTAAATGGGATCTTTTATTTGTGATATATAAACCAAACATAATTTTTTTTTCAATCTATAGATCTTGACTTATGAGATATTGTTAAAATTCTATTGTGTTCTTTACCTAAAAAAGTTAATAATGAGGTGATTACAAAAACCTTAAGTCAATTAAATCTTCAAACAAAGCAAAAGGTTAAGCTTAATACAAATGCATTTATTGTCCTTCATTGTGGTTTCTCATTCATTAGTTTTAATAGGATCATGAACTATGAGGGCCCAACCTCACTATTTATTAAATAAGTTAGAAAATCAAAGATTATTAAAAATTCATTAAATAGGTGTGAACACAAAAACCTTAGAAACTTAATTATATAACAAAATCTAACCACAAACTATTTAACCACATAGACTAAATAAAATATTTTTTATGAGTCTTAAAAAGCATGTTTTGTTAGCAAATTTTAACTATTAGTTACATATTTTTAAATTTTTGTTAGTATTTTTAGGTGTTTAAATATTTAAATAATTTTAAATTTTAAACAAAAAAAGGAGATTAGTTACTTTTGAAAAGGTGTAATTTTAATTTTTAAATTAGGAACAAAAAGTAAGGATTAGTTACTTTTGTTGCTTATAAAATGGTGTAACTATTGCTTTGTTGGTATGTATTAATGAAATAAAATTTCATCTCTTTTTTCTTTCTGCACTTTAGGGTTTCTGCTGTCATTTTCAAATTTCTCCCAAATACTATCGAATACAAGTTTATTATTTGTAATTCAAGATCTATTTTATTTCATTTTATTTCCATCAAAGTGGTATCAGAGCTTGAAGAAGAAGAAGATCGAATTCTGAAGCGTCGAATGGAGAAGAGCAGAAACATTTTGAAAGGGTGTTTTTATTTAAAATGTCTGAAGTTGTGCAACAAACCATTCCCAGATTGACAAACAATAATTGTGATAATTGGTGAATTCAATTTAAAGTCCTTCTTGACTCACAAGACCTTTGGGAGATTGTTATCGATGGCTTTGATGAATCAGATGCTACTAAAGCAGAGAAGAAACTTTTGAAAGAAAATAAAAAAAATACAAAAAACATTGTTCTTGATAAATCGAGGGCATGATAATGCGATTTTTGAGAAAGTTGTAGAAGCGACTACAAGCAAAGAAGTTCTAAATAAACTCAACACAGTCTTCAAAGGTATTGAACATGTGAAGCACGTACATCTTTAAATACTTAGAGGTTATTTGAGCAGTCAAAGATGAATGAAAATGATCCAATCTCAGATTATGTCTCACACTTGATTGCTATTATGAATTTGATGAAGAGAAATAGAGAAAAAATTGACGATGTACGCATGATCGAAAAGGTACTTCATTCTTTAACTCCTATGTTTTAGCATGTGGTAACAATAATTAAAAAATCTAAAGACATAGGTAGATTATCTATTGAAGAGCTAATGGGTTCTTTACAAGTGCATGAGTAATGACTAAAAAAAAGAGATGAAGTTGCACCTATTGATCAAGCATTAGAATTAAAATTGAATTTGAAAGAAGACAATACCTTGAAGAAATAGAGTTCAAATTCAAGGGGTAGAGGATGAAGTTCATATCGAGAATGTGGAAGAGGTCATTTCCAAAATAGATTTAAACAAAAATTTAATCAATCTTACACTCAACATAGGTATGGAAGAAATAATACTTCTCGATGTTGAGGACAAGAAAAAAAATTTGAATGTTGCAATTGTCATAGGTTTGGTTATTATGCTTCTGATTCTTGGCATAAAATAACCAATTAAACTATGTTGAAACATCATAAGAAGAGTCAATATCTTTATTTGCTGCAAAAGAGGATAACGAGAGAGAAGATGTATGGTTTCTTGACTCAAAAGCAAGCAACAATATGTGTGAAAAAGTCATCTATTGGATACAATTAAAAATGTGTAAGCAAGTGTGAGTCTGGAAGACTCGTCAAAGTTGAAAGTTGAAAGCAAATGTAACATAAAACTTTATAAAGAGAATGAGTTTCTAATTATTGTATATACATATTTTATTCTTGATATGAAAAGTAATATTCCAAGCCATGGGCAATTGATTGAGAAAAGATATTATACATATGGATTATGGTTATCTTCTTTTGCAAGATTTAAAAAGAAAGAATATTTCTAAAGTGAAGATGTTAAAAAATCATATGTTTTCTCTTCAATTAAAGTCAACAAGTGAAGCTTGTTATTTTGGGCATCTTCAAAATGATTCTTTAAAATAACATCTAAGGTATGGTCACCTTAACTTTGGAGGTTTGAAGTTATTGGCAAAGGGAATGATGAAAGGCCTTCCTTTATTGGATGATCCAAATCATATATGTGAAGCTTGTACACTTGGAAGGTAACATCGTCTATCATTTCAAAAGAATAATACTTAGAGAGCTAAAAGACCATTGTAGCTTATTCATAATAATATTTGTGATCCATTATTGCCATTATCTAATGGAGGTAATAAGCATTTTATTGCTTTCATAGATGATTTTAATAAAAAAATATAGACATATTTTATTAAGAAGAAATTTGCTACTATCTTTATATTTAAAGATTTCAAATGTAAGGTTGAAAAGAAGAGTAGGTGAAGTGTTTCGTACTAAGGAAATCCCACAAGAGGGGGGGGGGGGGGGAGGGGGTGAATTGTGTATTTAAAATTTTATGAATTTCGAAATTAAACTTAAAAACCTTTAAGCAAGAGTAAAGAGAGTTGAACACACAAATTTTTAAGTGGTTCGACTCAAAACCGAGTCTACATCCACCCCCAACCAGTGTTGGGAAAAGTCCACTAAATGCACCGATTACAAGTGAGGTTTTTCGTACGGTTCACCTCAAACCTACTTGGGATTTTTACTACGGCTAATCCCAAACCTACTTGAGTTTTTACCGGGCTCAACTCAAACCCGGGGCTTTAGCACTACTGTCGGGATGCCCATGCCCCAAAGTGAAAAATACAACGATTGGCAAAAAGAATTTAGAAGAAATCGGAGAAAAGAGGAGGCACACACAATCGACAAATTAGAGGGATAGAAATTGAGAAATAATTGAAAAACCTCTAATTCCAATAGCCTTCTTGTCGCTTTGCTTTTTGAGCTTGGATGCACCGTTTTTGCTTGAGTGCTCGAATTTTGAGATCTGAAATCTTTGGAAAATTTAGCAAAGGTTAAACTGAAAAATACATCAATTTTTCCTATTTATAGAGCTCAAATTTGAGCTCTAAAAACACCCCCAATGGCTCCAAAAATTAATTAGCCGTTTGGGCAACGGACGGAAAGCAGCCACCGTCCAATCCAGGCCCAAAAACGAACGGCGCAGATTGATTTACTCATTTTACCGTTCGGGCTTAATCCAGAGCGTTGGATCCGGGCGCGTAATCGAACGGCACGGATTAAATCTCGCGATTACCGTTTACGCGATTTAATCCCGTGCGTAGGATCCTGGCGCAAAGATGAACGACACAGATTTTACCTTACCGGATGAATCCTGTGCGTTGGATTCGGGCGGGCTTGATCTGAACCATTGGATCCCGCGAATGCTGAAACTGAGATTTTTAGTCCCACATTGCGTATGCGAAAGTGTTGGAGCACTATATAAGAAATCCACCATGTTTATATTGCGAGCCTCTTTAGGGTTGGCTCCCCCCTTCCTTGACCAGGACTTGATCACCTGGTTCGGGTTGACTTTGTTAAACCCCATGGCCTAAATGATAATTTGATGATAACAAAACAGTGTATTATTGTTCTAATTGTTTGCTTGAGTATTTGTTACAGTATTAGAGTGACATGAAGCTCAAATGACTTGGAAGATGATTGAAGGAAGTTACCAACAACTTTGATCGTGATGAGCAGCCCTTGGTACTCCAGATGATGTGGCAGCCATTATGGAGGTGTATAAGTTTTTTTTTAGGACACAATGTAAAACCTACAACCTTGTTTGTGTGGCACATTATAAATGTATTTTTCAAGTTTTACTTGCCTAAGGGTAGTACCATACGATTTTATATATCGTATTAGTGCAACTCTACGTATGAGGCTTACATTTAAGAAGGTGTTGTGATTAAACAAGTCTTTGACTTGTATAATCAACATTTTACAGCATATTTATTTTGGTTTAAATAAAAATATAATTATTATTATTTATTAAAGCGTTTTCGATTATTTTCGCAAGTATTAAAGCTTTCAAAATTTTATTTCCGATTTAATTAAAAATTTCGCTTTACGCCGAACCGGAACTAACGGAACCAAGCCGAACCGGCCAGGCGAGAACCTAAAGGGTTCGGTTAACGCAGAACCGGAACCAAGCCGAACCGGCCAGGCGAGAACCTAAGGGGACGATTACAAGGGCGCAAACACAAGCCAGAGTTCCTAATTCGGGTTCGGGTCATACTTGACCCGTTATGCTCTAAACAGGTCGGGTTGGGTAATGACTTCCCAACCGCACCTGGGGGCAGCCAACCCCAATATTTTCGGCTGAAGGCAAAAGAAAGGTGAACTAATATATGCGCTATTTCTCCCTACCAACAGGCAATGTGGGACTAAAAAGCGTTTTCTGTTTTTCGGCTTTCCTTTCCTGTTTTTCCGGCGCAACGGCTATATGTTTTAAAAATTATTTTCTTCTCCTCTTCTAGCCGTTGGAACTAACGTTCAATTGCTCGATCTCCTTCTATAAGAAGGATTGAATTCGAGGGATTTCGGTTAGAAAAAGAACTGGAAAAATCCCTGCAAAGACGGACAAAAATCACTGGAATTACTGTTTCATCGTCTTCCTCAGCCTTCTCGGACCGAAACGAAACGCGTTCCTTTCGCTTCAAATTTGCACGGTTTCATCCCTTTTCGTTTCTACTTTACAATTGCTTACTCAACTACATCTCATACTCTGCTTAGCTACTTAGATTGAGGTTGAATTTACTGCAAATCTTTTCCGTTATCCAAGCTTCGCCAATCTTGATTTTTCGGACCAATCTTCACCAAATTTGATTGTTGTTACACGCCTTGGAATCTCTATTAGTTTTTCGGAATACAACTTATCAGTATCGAATTTCTATTGCGTCGAATTTCAGACCAAATCACCTCCGAAACAACTATTCCGTCTAAAACAGAACAACGCCTCTCGCAAACGCGATTTGGGCATTGTCCTGTTTGGAAAGCGCGTTCAGAGGCGCGTAGTCCTGTTTTGAAGCGCGTTCAGAAGTGCATTTGGGTTATTTTAATTTTAATTTCGAAGAAATTTTTTGTGCCACTTTGTTTCACAAGTTGTAGGGTCTGTGGAATTTTAATTTTTTTTAAGAAAATTTGTTTGCCAAATAAAAATTGACGACGACGGTGTATTGTGGTCTTGGTTGTGAAAACCAAGCTGTTGTATTTGTGTGTGACCAATCTTGTGATTGGGTGCTGTGAGGGTTTTTGGCCTACCCGCCGGTTGGGCAAAAGGCATTGGTTTGGTAGTGAAGCCCGGCTAGGTTAGCTGGGGGTGGATGTAGGCAAAGGTTTTGCCGAACCACTTGAAATCGTGTGCCTTGCTATTTTTATTTCTTAAGCGCATAAATTCAAGATTAAATTTACTCTGTTACGTTTGATTATTGTGAACGGTTCAATTCACCCCCCCCCTCTTGTAACCGGCATTTTCCAACAATTGGTATCAGAGCCAGTTAAAGTCTAAAGGAGAAATCCGAAAGACAAGATCATGGCTCAAAATTTTATTGATGCCGGTGCCAAACTTGGGGAAGGTGCTTCTTTCAACCGGCCACCCCTTTTCTGTGGCGAATATTATTTATATTGGAAGAACCGGATGGGAGCACATCTTCAATCTGTTGATATTGACCTTTGGGAAATTGTTCGTCGTCCTTTTACTTTTCCTACAAAAGTCATTAACAATGTTTCTATTAGGAAAGAAATTTCTGAGTTAACCCCTGAGGAGAAACAACGAGTCCAACTCAATGCACGTGCTGTAAACATTCTTCACTGTGGACTCGATGCACGCGAGTTCAACAGGATTATGAACCTTGATACAGCGCATGAGATATGGACCAAGCTTGAAGTAACCTATGAAGGGACTTCTCTAGTTAAAGAAAACAAAATTAACATGCTTGTACATGATTATGAATTGTTTCGAATGTCTCCAAATGAATCTATTAAAAATATGTTTACGAGATTTACTAACATTACTAATGGTTTAGTTAGTCTTGGAAAAGTTTTATCAAATGATGAACAGGTACGGAAGATTTTAAGAGTACTACCAAGGGAGTTTGATCCACTGGTGACAGCTATTAAAGCATCCAAGGATTTGTCTACATTGTCCTTGGATGATTTGCTTGGTGAACTAATGACCAATGAGATGGAAATGGAGAGAAGGAAATCTGAAGAAGATGCTGTGGAAAAAGCTAAAGGGAAAAAGAAGGAGGAGTCAATTGCATTAAAGATTAATGATGAATCTGCTATAGAAGAATCAGGTGAGGATGATGTTGCCATGGTTGTTAAAGGACTAACTCGTCTGTTGAGAAATCAAAATGCAGGAAAAGGAAGAAGAAATGATTGGAGAACCAAAAGGAGGAATAGGGGTGAACCCATTTGTCATGAATGTGGAAAAGTTGGCCATATTAGAGTCTATTGCCCCTCTTTGCAACAGAAAGGAGAAAAGTCAAGGATTGACAAAAAGATGAAGAAGAAGGTTTTGAAGGTGGCTTGGAGTGATTCTGAAGAATCTACTTCAAGTGATGATGACAAGAATGAAGGTCTTATCTGTCTTATGGCTAACCAAGAAGATCAACTTGAAGAAGAAGCTTCTTCATCACAATCTGAGGTATGTTCACTTTCATATTCAGAATTACAAGATAAATTGCTTTATGTTTGCAACAAGTATGAAAAATTGCTTAAGAAGTACAAAAATTTGAAGAATGAGCATGAAAACTATGTAGGCTTGTGTGAATATCTCAATGAAAAAATTACATCTCATTTACATGACCTACAAACTAAGGAAGATGAGCATGTTAAATTAATATCTTCACATGCTAGTTTAGTTAAAGAATTTTCAGATTTTAAAGACTTGCATATGAAGTGCACATCCCATGCTTTGCATAGTAATACACATGATTATAGAAATGTTTCTAGAAATGCACATAATTCAAATTCTTATGAGCAATTTTATACTTGTCATTATTGCATGAAACCCGGACATATTTCTAAATTTTGTAAAATTCGAACAAATATCTTTTCTAGAAATAGTAGTTATATGAGGGGGAGAAAGGGGAGTTGTCCTACCTATCCTACTCATAACATTAGAAAACCCGAACCTAAACAAGTTTGGGTTCAAATTTCTAATCCTTGACTCTATTAATTTCAGGCATGCCTTCTTAATGGGACCTTGGAGGGCATGTGGTATTTAGATAGTGGATGCTCAAGACATATGACCGGTAATCCTAGTCTTTTCACATATCTTAAAGAATTTGATGGAGGAGATGTTACCTTAGGAGATAATACTAAAAAGAAGGTCATCGGAATAGGTACCATCGAAACCTTTTCTATTTCTATTTCTAAGGTATTTTTAGTTGATGGTTTAAAATACAACCTTTTAAGTATTAGTCAACTATGTGATTCTGGCTTTGATGTGCCTTTTAATTCTAGCTCGTGCATAATTGGTAGAGATCATAAACCTTTAGTAATGGCATCTAGGAGAAATAACACATATCTTTTAGATCTTAAGACTGTAGAAGGAAGTGGAATCAAATGTCTCACCTCATGTACCAATGATGGGTATCTTTGGCATAGGAGGTTATGTCATGCTAGCTCTTCCACCATTAGGAAAATATTTAAGTATAACTTAGTTAGAGGACTACCAAACTTTCAAATAGAAGAAAATCACACTTGTGGACCGTGCAAATTAGGAAAACAAACTAGAGTTTCTTTTAAAGCAAAGAAAGATGTCACAACTACAAAACCATTGGAGATTTTGCATTTGGACTTATTTGGTCCCATAGAACCCGAGAGCTTAGGACATAAAAAATATGGTTTTGTAATAGTAGATGATTATTCAAGATATACATGGGTGATATTTCTTAGAAAGAAAAGTGAGGCATGTCACAATTTTGTAACTTTGGTTACTCGGTTAGAAAGGGAACTTGGTATAAGTTTGATAGCCATTAAGAGTGACCAAGGTGGAGAGTTTAAGAATGAAAATTTCACCAATTTTTGTGAAACTCATGGTGTATCACATACATTTTCATCTTCTAGAACACCACAACAAAATGGGGTAGTAGAGAGGAAGAATAGAAGCTTAGTTGAATTAGCAAGATCCATGCTGAGTGGATATGGTGTTGCTAAGTTCTTTTGGGCCGAAGCTGTTAGTACAGCTTGCTATGTATTAAATAGGATTTTAGCCAGGCCTTTGATTAATTTGACCCCTTATGAATTGATTTTTAGACAGAAACCAAAAGTAGCACACTTGCGTGTCTTTGGATGCAAGTGTTACATCTTGAATAATGGTAAGAGAGAATTGAGTAAATTTGATCCTAGATCGGATGAGGGGATCTTTTTGGGATATTCTTCTACTGGTAGATCATATAGAGTGTATAATAAAGTTACACACTTAGTGGAAGAATCAATTCATGTGACCTTTGATGAAGAACCACTTAAGCCAACAACTAGTGATCACCTTGATGATGACTTAGAAGTTTTAGGAAGATTAAATCTTGATGGAAATACGAATATAGAAAAAATTGAAAGTGAAAATCCATCAAGTTCCAATACCTTTAAGTATAAGAAGAGTCATCCAGTTGAGCAAATTATTGGAGATATGAAGGATAATGTTAGAACAAGGGGAAGTTTCAACCACTCCGCATTTGTTTCCACGCTTGAACCTCATACAATAGATGAGGCAATGAATGATGAGTTTTGGTTGATTGCCATGAATGAGGAACTAAATCAATTTGAAAGAAATCAAGTATGGGAATTGACCCCTAGACCTAGTGATCAATCAGTTATAGGAACTAAGTGGGTTTTCAAGAACAAGCTAGATGAGAATGGCAATGTGATTAGAAATAAAGCTAGATTAGTAGCCAAAGGATACTCACAAGTTGAAGGGATAGATGTAGATGAAACATATGCTCCTGTAGCCAGACTTGAAGCCATTAGGATTCTTTTGGCTTATACCTGTCATAAGAATTTCAAGTTATATCAAATGGATGTTAAGAGCGCTTTCTTGAATAGGTTTATTAATGAGGAGGTTTATGTAGAGCAACCTCCTGGCTTTGAGGATTTTGAAAAGCCCAATTATGTTTTCAAATTAAAGAAGGCTTTGTATGGTTTAAAACAAGCTCCTAGAGCATGGTATGATAGGCTATGTACATTTCTGACATCAAATGGTTTTAGAAGAGGCAAAATAGATAGTACTTTATTTTTCAAAAATTTTGAAGATGATCAATTAGTATGTCAAATTTATGTTGATGATATAGTTTTTGGTGCAACAAATGAAGATCTTTGTATGGAATTTTCAAATATGATGAAAAATGAATTTGAAATGAGTTTGATGGGAGAGTTAACTTTTTTCTTAGGATTACAGATTAAGCAAGTAAGTCAAGGTATCTTTATCTCTCAAACTAAGTATACTTTAGAATTACTCAAAAAGTTTGGGTTAGATAAATGTAAACCTAGAGTAACCCCCATGGCCACATCAATTTCATTAGACAAGGATGAGAAGGGGAAGGAAGTTGATCAAAAGCTGTATAGAGGCATGATAGGTTCTCTTCTTTATTTGACAGCTAGTAGACCTGATATTATGTTTAGTGTTTGCTTGTGTGCTAGGTTTCAATCATGTCCTAAAGAATCACACTTGCAAGCTGTGAAGCACATTTTTAGATATCTTCTTGGAACATCTACTTTAGGACTATGGTTCCCCAAAAATGAAGAAAGCCTCAATTTAATTGCCTACTCAGATGCAGACTTTGCTGGAAGTAAAACTGACAGAAAAAGTACTTCAGGAATGTGTCAATTTCTGGGGAATTCACTGATTTCTTGGGTTAGTAGAAAACAAAACTGTGTTGCCCTTTCAACAACCGAGTCTGAATACATAGCGGCAGGGAGTTGTGTAGCCCAAGTACTTTGGATTAGGCAACAACTACTTGACTATGATATTCATCTAAGTGAAATTCCTATATTGTGTGATAATGCTAGTGCTATATGTCTTACCAAAAATCCCGTTCATCATTCTCGCACTAAGCACATTGATCTTAGATTTCATTTCATTAGAGAGCAAGTACAAAATAAGCTTATCACACTTGATTTTGTTCCCTCTCAAGATCAATTCGTAGATATCTTCACTAAACCATTGCCCACAGAACTCTTTATTAGACTTAGATTGTCCCTTGGAATCCTCAATCCTTTTGAGTGATACCAAAAAGGGGGAGAGAAAAGTGATTAGATTCAGGGGGAGTGATTGTTTACAATAATTGTTACCGTTTACTTTTATAATAAATTTGTGGGTTTTGTTATCATCAAAAGGGGGAGATTGTTAAACCCCATGGCCTAAATGATAATTTGATGATAACAAAACAGTGTATTGTTGTTCTAATTGTTTGCTTGAGTATTTGTTACAGTATTAGAGTGACATGAAGATCAAATGACTTGGAAGATGATTGAAGGAAGTTACAAATAACTTTGATCGTGATGAGCAGCCCTTGGTACTCCAGATGGTGTGGCAGCCATTATGGAGGTGTATAAGTTTTTTTTTAGGACACAATGTAAAACCTACAACCTTGTTTGTGTGGCACATTATAAATGTATTTTTCAAGTTTTACTTGCCTAAGGGTAGTACCATACGATTTCATATATCGTATTAGTGCAACTCTACGTATGAGGCTTACATTTAAGAAGGTGTTGTGATTAAACAAGTCTTTGACTTGTATAATCAACATTTTACAGCATATTTATTTTGGTTTAAATAAAAATATAATTATTATTATTTATTAAAGCGTTTTCGATTATTTTCGCAAGTATTAAAGCTTTCAAAATTTTATTTCCGATTTAATTAAAAATTTCGCTTTACGCCGAACCGGAACCAACGGAACCAAGCCGAACCGGCCAGGCGAGAACCTAAAGGGTTCGGTTAACGCAGAACCGGAACCAAGCCGAACCGGCCAGGCGAGAACCTAAGGGGACGATTATAAGGGTGCAAACACAAGCCAGAGTTCCTAATTCGGGTTCGGGTCATACTTGACCCGTTATGCTCTAAACAGGTCGGGTTGGGTAATGACTTCCCAACCGCACCTGGGGGCAGCCAACCCCAATATTTTCGGCTGATGGCAAAAGAAAGGTGAACTAATATATGCGCTATTTCTCCCTACCAACAGGCAATGTGGGACTAAAAAGCGTTTTCTGTTTTTCGGCTTTCCTTTCCTGTTTTTCCGGCGCAACGGCTATATGTTTTAAAAATTATTTTCTTCTCCTCTTCTAGCCGTTGGAACTAACGTTCAATTGCTCGATCTCCTTCTATAAGAAGGATTGAATTCGAGGGATTTCGGTTAGAAAAAGAACTGGAAAAATCCCTGCAAAGACGGACAAAAATCACTGGAATTACTGTTTCATCGTCTTCCTCAGCCTTCTCGGACCGAAACGAAACGCGTTCCTTTCGCTTCAAATTTGCACGGTTTCATCCCTTTTCGTTTCTACTTTACAATTGCTTACTCAACTACATCTCATACTCTGCTTAGCTACTTAGATTGAGGTTGAATTTACTGCAAATCTTTTCCGTTATCCAAGCTTCGCCAATCTTGATTTTTCGGACCAATCTTCACCAAATTTGATTGTTGTTACACGCCTTGGAATCTCTATTAGTTTTTCGGAATACAACTTATCAGTATCGAATTTCTATTGCGTCGAATTTCAGACCAAATCACCTCCGAAACAACTCTTCCGTCTAAAACAGAACAACGCCTCTCGCAAACGCGATTTGGGCATTGTCCTGTTTGGAAAGCGCGTTCAGAGGCGCGTAGTCCTGTTTTGAAGCGCGTTCAGAAGTGCATTTGGGTTATTTTAATTTTAATTTCGAAGAAATTTTTTGTGCCACTTTGTTTCACAAGTTGTAGGGTCTGTGGAATTTTAATTTTGTTTAAGAAAATTTGTTTGCCAAATAAAAATTGACGACGACGGTGTATTGTGGTCTTGGTTGTGAAAACCAAGCTGTTGTATTTGTGTGTGACCAATCTTGTGATTGGGTGCTGTGAGGGTTTTTGGCCTACCCGCCGGTTGGGCAAAAGGCATTGGTTTGGTAGTGAAGCCCGGCTAGGTTAGCTGGGGGTGGATGTAGGCAAAGGTTTTGCCGAACCACTTGAAATCGTGTGCCTTGCTATTTTTATTTCTTAAGCGCATAAATTCAAGATTAAATTTACTCTGTTACGTTTGATTATTGTGAACGGTTCAATTCACCCCCCCCCCCTCTTGTAACCGGCATTTTCCAACAATTGGTATCAGAGCCAGTTAAAGTCTAAAGGAGAAATCCGAAAGACAAGATCATGGCTCAAAATTTTATTGATGCCGGTGCCAAACTTGGGGAAGGTGCTTCTTTCAACCGGCCACCCCTTTTCTGTGGCGAATATTATTTATATTGGAAGAACCGGATGGGAGCACATCTTCAATCTGTTGATATTGACCTTTGGGAAATTGTTCGTCGTCCTTTTACTTTTCCTACAAAAGTCATTAACAATGTTTCTATTAGGAAAGAAATTTCTGAGTTAACCCCTGAGGAGAAACAACGAGTCCAACTCAATGCACGTGCTGTAAACATTCTTCACTGTGGACTCGATGCACGCGAGTTCAACAGGATTATGAACCTTGATACAGCGCATGAGATATGGACCAAGCTTGAAGTAACCTATGAAGGGACTTCTCTAGTTAAAGAAAACAAAATTAACATGCTTGTACATGATTATGAATTGTTTCGAATGTCTCCAAATGAATCTATTAAAAATATGTTTACGAGATTTACTAACATTACTAATGGTTTAGTTAGTCTTGGAAAAGTTTTATCAAATGATGAACAGGTACGGAAGATTTTAAGAGTACTACCAAGGGAGTTTGATCCACTGGTGACAGCTATTAAAGCATCCAAGGATTTGTCTACATTGTCCTTGGATGATTTGCTTGGTGAACTAATGACCAATGAGATGGAAATGGAGAGAAGGAAATCTGAAGAAGATGCTGTGGAAAAAGCTAAAGGGAAAAAGAAGGAGGAGTCAATTGCATTAAAGATTAATGATGAATCTGCTATAGAAGAATCAGGTGAGGATGATGTTGCCATGGTTGTTAAAGGACTAACTCGTCTGTTGAGAAATCAAAATGCAGGAAAAGGAAGAAGAAATGATTGGAGAACCAAAAGGAGGAATAGGGGTGAACCCATTTGTCATGAATGTGGAAAAGTTGGCCATATTAGAGTCTATTGCCCCTCTTTGCAACAGAAAGGAGAAAAGTCAAGGATTGACAAAAAGATGAAGAAGAAGGTTTTGAAGGTGGCTTGGAGTGATTCTGAAGAATCTACTTCAAGTGATGATGACAAGAATGAAGGTCTTATCTGTCTTATGGCTAACCAAGAAGATCAACTTGAAGAAGAAGCTTCTTCATCACAATCTGAGGTATGTTCACTTTCATATTCAGAATTACAAGATAAATTGCTTTATGTTTGCAACAAGTATGAAAAATTGCTTAAGAAGTACAAAAATTTGAAGAATGAGCATGAAAACTATGTAGGCTTGTGTGAATATCTCAATGAAAAAATTACATCTCATTTACATGACCTACAAACTAAGGAAGATGAGCATGTTAAATTAATATCTTCACATGCTAGTTTAGTTAAAGAATTTTCAGATTTTAAAGACTTGCATATGAAGTGCACATCCCATGCTTTGCATAGTAATACACATGATTATAGAAATGTTTCTAGAAATGCACATAATTCAAATTCTTATGAGCAATTTTATACTTGTCATTATTGCATGAAACCCGGACATATTTCTAAATTTTGTAAAATTCGAACAAATATCTTTTCTAGAAATAGTAGTTATATGAGGGGGAGAAAGGGGAGTTGTCCTACCTATCCTACTCATAACATTAGAAAACCCGAACCTAAACAAGTTTGGGTTCAAATTTCTAATCCTTGACTCTATTAATTTCAGGCATGCCTTCTTAATGGGACCTTGGAGGGCATGTGGTATTTAGATAGTGGATGCTCAAGACATATGACCGGTAATCCTAGTCTTTTCACATATCTTAAAGAATTTGATGGAGGAGATGTTACCTTAGGAGATAATACTAAAAAGAAGGTCATCGGAATAGGTACCATCGAAACCTTTTCTATTTCTATTTCTAAGGTATTTTTAGTTGATGGTTTAAAATACAACCTTTTAAGTATTAGTCAACTATGTGATTCTGGCTTTGATGTGCCTTTTAATTCTAGCTCGTGCATAATTGGTAGAGATCATAAACCTTTAGTAATGGCATCTAGGAGAAATAACACATATCTTTTAGATCTTAAGACTGTAGAAGGAAGTGGAATCAAATGTCTCACCTCATGTACCAATGATGGGTATCTTTGGCATAGGAGGTTATGTCATGCTAGCTCTTCCACCATTAGGAAAATATTTAAGTATAACTTAGTTAGAGGACTACCAAACTTTCAAATAGAAGAAAATCACACTTGTGGACCGTGCAAATTAGGAAAACAAACTAGAGTTTCTTTTAAAGCAAAGAAAGATGTCACAACTACAAAACCATTGGAGATTTTGCATTTGGACTTATTTGGTCCCATAGAACCCGAGAGCTTAGGACATAAAAAATATGGTTTTGTAATAGTAGATGATTATTCAAGATATACATGGGTGATATTTCTTAGAAAGAAAAGTGAGGCATGTCACAATTTTGTAACTTTGGTTACTCGGTTAGAAAGGGAACTTGGTATAAGTTTGATAGCCATTAAGAGTGACCAAGGTGGAGAGTTTAAGAATGAAAATTTCACCAATTTTTGTGAAACTCATGGTGTATCACATACATTTTCATCTTCTAGAACACCACAACAAAATGGGGTAGTAGAGAGGAAGAATAGAAGCTTAGTTGAATTAGCAAGATCCATGCTGAGTGGATATGGTGTTGCTAAGTTCTTTTGGGCCGAAGCTGTTAGTACAGCTTGCTATGTATTAAATAGGATTTTAGCCAGGCCTTTGATTAATTTGACCCCTTATGAATTGATTTTTAGACAGAAACCAAAAGTAGCACACTTGCGTGTCTTTGGATGCAAGTGTTACATCTTGAATAATGGTAAGAGAGAATTGAGTAAATTTGATCCTAGATCGGATGAGGGGATCTTTTTGGGATATTCTTCTACTGGTAGATCATATAGAGTGTATAATAAAGTTACACACTTAGTGGAAGAATCAATTCATGTGACCTTTGATGAAGAACCACTTAAGCCAACAACTAGTGATCACCTTGATGATGACTTAGAAGTTTTAGGAAGATTAAATCTTGATGGAAATACGAATATAGAAAAAATTGAAAGTGAAAATCCATCAAGTTCCAATACCTTTAAGTATAAGAAGAGTCATCCAGTTGAGCAAATTATTGGAGATATGAAGGATAATGTTAGAACAAGGGGAAGTTTCAACCACTCCGCATTTGTTTCCACGCTTGAACCTCATACAATAGATGAGGCAATGAATGATGAGTTTTGGTTGATTGCCATGAATGAGGAACTAAATCAATTTGAAAGAAATCAAGTATGGGAATTGACCCCTAGACCTAGTGATCAATCAGTTATAGGAACTAAGTGGGTTTTCAAGAACAAGCTAGATGAGAATGGCAATGTGATTAGAAATAAAGCTAGATTAGTAGCCAAAGGATACTCACAAGTTGAAGGGATAGATGTAGATGAAACATATGCTCCTGTAGCCAGACTTGAAGCCATTAGGATTCTTTTGGCTTATACCTGTCATAAGAATTTCAAGTTATATCAAATGGATGTTAAGAGCGCTTTCTTGAATAGGTTTATTAATGAGGAGGTTTATGTAGAGCAACCTCCTGGCTTTGAGGATTTTGAAAAGCCCGATTATGTTTTCAAATTAAAGAAGGCTTTGTATGGTTTAAAACAAGCTCCTAGAGCATGGTATGATAGGCTATGTACATTTCTGACATCAAATGGTTTTAGAAGAGGCAAAATAGATAGTACTTTATTTTTCAAAAATTTTGAAGATGATCAATTAGTATGTCAAATTTATGTTGATGATATAGTTTTTGGTGCAACAAATGAAGATCTTTGTATGGAATTTTCAAATATGATGAAAAATGAATTTGAAATGAGTTTGATGGGAGAGTTAACTTTTTTCTTAGGATTACAGATTAAGCAAGTAAGTCAAGGTATCTTTATCTCTCAAACTAAGTATACTTTAGAATTACTCAAAAAGTTTGGGTTAGATAAATGTAAACCTAGAGTAACCCCCATGGCCACATCAATTTCATTAGACAAGGATGAGAAGGGGAAGGAAGTTGATCAAAAGCTGTATAGAGGCATGATAGGTTCTCTTCTTTATTTGACAGCTAGTAGACCTGATATTATGTTTAGTGTTTGCTTGTGTGCTAGGTTTCAATCATGTCCTAAAGAATCACACTTGCAAGCTGTGAAGCACATTTTTAGATATCTTCTTGGAACATCTACTTTAGGACTATGGTTCCCCAAAAATGAAGAAAGCCTCAATTTAATTGCCTACTCAGATGCAGACTTTGCTGGAAGTAAAACTGACAGAAAAAGTACTTCAGGAATGTGTCAATTTCTGGGGAATTCACTGATTTCTTGGGTTAGTAGAAAACAAAACTGTGTTGCCCTTTCAACAACCGAGTCTGAATACATAGCGGCAGGGAGTTGTGTAGCCCAAGTACTTTGGATTAGGCAACAACTACTTGACTATGATATTCATCTAAGTGAAATTCCTATATTGTGTGATAATGCTAGTGCTATATGTCTTACCAAAAATCCCGTTCATCATTCTCGCACTAAGCACATTGATCTTAGATTTCATTTCATTAGAGAGCAAGTACAAAATAAGCTTATCACACTTGATTTTGTTCCCTCTCAAGATCAATTCGTAGATATCTTCACTAAACCATTGCCCACAGAACTCTTTATTAGACTTAGATTGTCCCTTGGAATCCTCAATCCTTTTGAGTGATACCAAAAAGGGGGAGAGAAAAGTGATTAGATTCAGGGGGAGTGATTGTTTACAATAATTGTTACCGTTTACTTTTATAATAAATTTGTGGGTTTTGTTATCATCAAAAGGGGGAGATTGTTAAACCCCATGGCCTAAATGATAATTTGATGATAACAAAACAGTGTATTGTTGTTCTAATTGTTTGCTTGAGTATTTGTTACAGTATTAGAGTGACATGAAGATCAAATGACTTGGAAGATGATTGAAGGAAGTTACAAATAACTTTGATCGTGATGAGCAGCCCTTGGTACTCCAGATGGTGTGGCAGCCATTATGGAGGTGTATAAGTTTTTTTTTAGGACACAATGTAAAACCTACAACCTTGTTTGTGTGGCACATTATAAATGTATTTTTCAAGTTTTACTTGCCTAAGGGTAGTACCATACGATTTCATATATCGTATTAGTGCAACTCTACGTATGAGGCTTACATTTAAGAAGGTGTTGTGATTAAACAAGTCTTTGACTTGTATAATCAACATTTTACAGCATATTTATTTTGGTTTAAATAAAAATATAATTATTATTATTTATTAAAGCGTTTTCGATTATTTTCGCAAGTATTAAAGCTTTCAAAATTTTATTTCCGATTTAATTAAAAATTTCGCTTTACGCCGAACCGGAACCAACGGAACCAAGCCGAACCGGCCAGGCGAGAACCTAAAGGGTTCGGTTAACGCAGAACCGGAACCAAGCCGAACCGGCCAGGCGAGAACCTAAGGGGACGATTATAAGGGTGCAAACACAAGCCAGAGTTCCTAATTCGGGTTCGGGTCATACTTGACCCGTTATGCTCTAAACAGGTCGGGTTGGGTAATGACTTCCCAACCGCACCTGGGGGCAGCCAACCCCAATATTTTCGGCTGATGGCAAAAGAAAGGTGAACTAATATATGCGCTATTTCTCCCTACCAACAGGCAATGTGGGACTAAAAAGCGTTTTCTGTTTTTCGGCTTTCCTTTCCTGTTTTTCCGGCGCAACGGCTATATGTTTTAAAAATTATTTTCTTCTCCTCTTCTAGCCGTTGGAACTAACGTTCAATTGCTCGATCTCCTTCTATAAGAAGGATTGAATTCGAGGGATTTCGGTTAGAAAAAGAACTGGAAAAATCCCTGCAAAGACGGACAAAAATCACTGGAATTACTGTTTCATCGTCTTCCTCAGCCTTCTCGGACCGAAACGAAACGCGTTCCTTTCGCTTCAAATTTGCACGGTTTCATCCCTTTTCGTTTCTACTTTACAATTGCTTACTCAACTACATCTCATACTCTGCTTAGCTACTTAGATTGAGGTTGAATTTACTGCAAATCTTTTCCGTTATCCAAGCTTCGCCAATCTTGATTTTTCGGACCAATCTTCACCAAATTTGATTGTTGTTACACGCCTTGGAATCTCTATTAGTTTTTCGGAATACAACTTATCAGTATCGAATTTCTATTGCGTCGAATTTCAGACCAAATCACCTCCGAAACAACTCTTCCGTCTAAAACAGAACAACGCCTCTCGCAAACGCGATTTGGGCATTGTCCTGTTTGGAAAGCGCGTTCAGAGGCGCGTAGTCCTGTTTTGAAGCGCGTTCAGAAGTGCATTTGGGTTATTTTAATTTTAATTTCGAAGAAATTTTTTGTGCCACTTTGTTTCACAAGTTGTAGGGTCTGTGGAATTTTAATTTTGTTTAAGAAAATTTGTTTGCCAAATAAAAATTGACGACGACGGTGTATTGTGGTCTTGGTTGTGAAAACCAAGCTGTTGTATTTGTGTGTGACCAATCTTGTGATTGGGTGCTGTGAGGGTTTTTGGCCTACCCGCCGGTTGGGCAAAAGGCATTGGTTTGGTAGTGAAGCCCGGCTAGGTTAGCTGGGGGTGGATGTAGGCAAAGGTTTTGCCGAACCACTTGAAATCGTGTGCCTTGCTATTTTTATTTCTTAAGCGCATAAATTCAAGATTAAATTTACTCTGTTACGTTTGATTATTGTGAACGGTTCAATTCACCCCCCCCCCCCTCTTGTAACCGGCATTTTCCAACAATTGGTATCAGAGCCAGTTAAAGTCTAAAGGAGAAATCCGAAAGACAAGATCATGGCTCAAAATTTTATTGATGCCGGTGCCAAACTTGGGGAAGGTGCTTCTTTCAACCGGCCACCCCTTTTCTGTGGCGAATATTATTTATATTGGAAGAACCGGATGGGAGCACATCTTCAATCTGTTGATATTGACCTTTGGGAAATTGTTCGTCGTCCTTTTACTTTTCCTACAAAAGTCATTAACAATGTTTCTATTAGGAAAGAAATTTCTGAGTTAACCCCTGAGGAGAAACAACGAGTCCAACTCAATGCACGTGCTGTAAACATTCTTCACTGTGGACTCGATGCACGCGAGTTCAACAGGATTATGAACCTTGATACAGCGCATGAGATATGGACCAAGCTTGAAGTAACCTATGAAGGGACTTCTCTAGTTAAAGAAAACAAAATTAACATGCTTGTACATGATTATGAATTGTTTCGAATGTCTCCAAATGAATCTATTAAAAATATGTTTACGAGATTTACTAACATTACTAATGGTTTAGTTAGTCTTGGAAAAGTTTTATCAAATGATGAACAGGTACGGAAGATTTTAAGAGTACTACCAAGGGAGTTTGATCCACTGGTGACAGCTATTAAAGCATCCAAGGATTTGTCTACATTGTCCTTGGATGATTTGCTTGGTGAACTAATGACCAATGAGATGGAAATGGAGAGAAGGAAATCTGAAGAAGATGCTGTGGAAAAAGCTAAAGGGAAAAAGAAGGAGGAGTCAATTGCATTAAAGATTAATGATGAATCTGCTATAGAAGAATCAGGTGAGGATGATGTTGCCATGGTTGTTAAAGGACTAACTCGTCTGTTGAGAAATCAAAATGCAGGAAAAGGAAGAAGAAATGATTGGAGAACCAAAAGGAGGAATAGGGGTGAACCCATTTGTCATGAATGTGGAAAAGTTGGCCATATTAGAGTCTATTGCCCCTCTTTGCAACAGAAAGGAGAAAAGTCAAGGATTGACAAAAAGATGAAGAAGAAGGTTTTGAAGGTGGCTTGGAGTGATTCTGAAGAATCTACTTCAAGTGATGATGACAAGAATGAAGGTCTTATCTGTCTTATGGCTAACCAAGAAGATCAACTTGAAGAAGAAGCTTCTTCATCACAATCTGAGGTATGTTCACTTTCATATTCAGAATTACAAGATAAATTGCTTTATGTTTGCAACAAGTATGAAAAATTGCTTAAGAAGTACAAAAATTTGAAGAATGAGCATGAAAACTATGTAGGCTTGTGTGAATATCTCAATGAAAAAATTACATCTCATTTACATGACCTACAAACTAAGGAAGATGAGCATGTTAAATTAATATCTTCACATGCTAGTTTAGTTAAAGAATTTTCAGATTTTAAAGACTTGCATATGAAGTGCACATCCCATGCTTTGCATAGTAATACACATGATTATAGAAATGTTTCTAGAAATGCACATAATTCAAATTCTTATGAGCAATTTTATACTTGTCATTATTGCATGAAACCCGGACATATTTCTAAATTTTGTAAAATTCGAACAAATATCTTTTCTAGAAATAGTAGTTATATGAGGGGGAGAAAGGGGAGTTGTCCTACCTATCCTACTCATAACATTAGAAAACCCGAACCTAAACAAGTTTGGGTTCAAATTTCTAATCCTTGACTCTATTAATTTCAGGCATGCCTTCTTAATGGGACCTTGGAGGGCATGTGGTATTTAGATAGTGGATGCTCAAGACATATGACCGGTAATCCTAGTCTTTTCACATATCTTAAAGAATTTGATGGAGGAGATGTTACCTTAGGAGATAATACTAAAAAGAAGGTCATCGGAATAGGTACCATCGAAACCTTTTCTATTTCTATTTCTAAGGTATTTTTAGTTGATGGTTTAAAATACAACCTTTTAAGTATTAGTCAACTATGTGATTCTGGCTTTGATGTGCCTTTTAATTCTAGCTCGTGCATAATTGGTAGAGATCATAAACCTTTAGTAATGGCATCTAGGAGAAATAACACATATCTTTTAGATCTTAAGACTGTAGAAGGAAGTGGAATCAAATGTCTCACCTCATGTACCAATGATGGGTATCTTTGGCATAGGAGGTTATGTCATGCTAGCTCTTCCACCATTAGGAAAATATTTAAGTATAACTTAGTTAGAGGACTACCAAACTTTCAAATAGAAGAAAATCACACTTGTGGACCGTGCAAATTAGGAAAACAAACTAGAGTTTCTTTTAAAGCAAAGAAAGATGTCACAACTACAAAACCATTGGAGATTTTGCATTTGGACTTATTTGGTCCCATAGAACCCGAGAGCTTAGGACATAAAAAATATGGTTTTGTAATAGTAGATGATTATTCAAGATATACATGGGTGATATTTCTTAGAAAGAAAAGTGAGGCATGTCACAATTTTGTAACTTTGGTTACTCGGTTAGAAAGGGAACTTGGTATAAGTTTGATAGCCATTAAGAGTGACCAAGGTGGAGAGTTTAAGAATGAAAATTTCACCAATTTTTGTGAAACTCATGGTGTATCACATACATTTTCATCTTCTAGAACACCACAACAAAATGGGGTAGTAGAGAGGAAGAATAGAAGCTTAGTTGAATTAGCAAGATCCATGCTGAGTGGATATGGTGTTGCTAAGTTCTTTTGGGCCGAAGCTGTTAGTACAGCTTGCTATGTATTAAATAGGATTTTAGCCAGGCCTTTGATTAATTTGACCCCTTATGAATTGATTTTTAGACAGAAACCAAAAGTAGCACACTTGCGTGTCTTTGGATGCAAGTGTTACATCTTGAATAATGGTAAGAGAGAATTGAGTAAATTTGATCCTAGATCGGATGAGGGGATCTTTTTGGGATATTCTTCTACTGGTAGATCATATAGAGTGTATAATAAAGTTACACACTTAGTGGAAGAATCAATTCATGTGACCTTTGATGAAGAACCACTTAAGCCAACAACTAGTGATCACCTTGATGATGACTTAGAAGTTTTAGGAAGATTAAATCTTGATGGAAATACGAATATAGAAAAAATTGAAAGTGAAAATCCATCAAGTTCCAATACCTTTAAGTATAAGAAGAGTCATCCAGTTGAGCAAATTATTGGAGATATGAAGGATAATGTTAGAACAAGGGGAAGTTTCAACCACTCCGCATTTGTTTCCACGCTTGAACCTCATACAATAGATGAGGCAATGAATGATGAGTTTTGGTTGATTGCCATGAATGAGGAACTAAATCAATTTGAAAGAAATCAAGTATGGGAATTGACCCCTAGACCTAGTGATCAATCAGTTATAGGAACTAAGTGGGTTTTCAAGAACAAGCTAGATGAGAATGGCAATGTGATTAGAAATAAAGCTAGATTAGTAGCCAAAGGATACTCACAAGTTGAAGGGATAGATGTAGATGAAACATATGCTCCTGTAGCCAGACTTGAAGCCATTAGGATTCTTTTGGCTTATACCTGTCATAAGAATTTCAAGTTATATCAAATGGATGTTAAGAGCGCTTTCTTGAATAGGTTTATTAATGAGGAGGTTTATGTAGAGCAACCTCCTGGCTTTGAGGATTTTGAAAAGCCCGATTATGTTTTCAAATTAAAGAAGGCTTTGTATGGTTTAAAACAAGCTCCTAGAGCATGGTATGATAGGCTATGTACATTTCTGACATCAAATGGTTTTAGAAGAGGCAAAATAGATAGTACTTTATTTTTCAAAAATTTTGAAGATGATCAATTAGTATGTCAAATTTATGTTGATGATATAGTTTTTGGTGCAACAAATGAAGATCTTTGTATGGAATTTTCAAATATGATGAAAAATGAATTTGAAATGAGTTTGATGGGAGAGTTAACTTTTTTCTTAGGATTACAGATTAAGCAAGTAAGTCAAGGTATCTTTATCTCTCAAACTAAGTATACTTTAGAATTACTCAAAAAGTTTGGGTTAGATAAATGTAAACCTAGAGTAACCCCCATGGCCACATCAATTTCATTAGACAAGGATGAGAAGGGGAAGGAAGTTGATCAAAAGCTGTATAGAGGCATGATAGGTTCTCTTCTTTATTTGACAGCTAGTAGACCTGATATTATGTTTAGTGTTTGCTTGTGTGCTAGGTTTCAATCATGTCCTAAAGAATCACACTTGCAAGCTGTGAAGCACATTTTTAGATATCTTCTTGGAACATCTACTTTAGGACTATGGTTCCCCAAAAATGAAGAAAGCCTCAATTTAATTGCCTACTCAGATGCAGACTTTGCTGGAAGTAAAACTGACAGAAAAAGTACTTCAGGAATGTGTCAATTTCTGGGGAATTCACTGATTTCTTGGGTTAGTAGAAAACAAAACTGTGTTGCCCTTTCAACAACCGAGTCTGAATACATAGCGGCAGGGAGTTGTGTAGCCCAAGTACTTTGGATTAGGCAACAACTACTTGACTATGATATTCATCTAAGTGAAATTCCTATATTGTGTGATAATGCTAGTGCTATATGTCTTACCAAAAATCCCGTTCATCATTCTCGCACTAAGCACATTGATCTTAGATTTCATTTCATTAGAGAGCAAGTACAAAATAAGCTTATCACACTTGATTTTGTTCCCTCTCAAGATCAATTCGTAGATATCTTCACTAAACCATTGCCCACAGAACTCTTTATTAGACTTAGATTGTCCCTTGGAATCCTCAATCCTTTTGAGTGATACCAAAAAGGGGGAGAGAAAAGTGATTAGATTCAGGGGGAGTGATTGTTTACAATAATTGTTACCGTTTACTTTTATAATAAATTTGTGGGTTTTGTTATCATCAAAAGGGGGAGATTGTTAAACCCCATGGCCTAAATGATAATTTGATGATAACAAAACAGTGTATTGTTGTTCTAATTGTTTGCTTGAGTATTTGTTACAGTATTAGAGTGACATGAAGATCAAATGACTTGGAAGATGATTGAAGGAAGTTACAAATAACTTTGATCGTGATGAGCAGCCCTTGGTACTCCAGATGGTGTGGCAGCCATTATGGAGGTGTATAAGTTTTTTTTTAGGACACAATGTAAAACCTACAACCTTGTTTGTGTGGCACATTATAAATGTATTTTTCAAGTTTTACTTGCCTAAGGGTAGTACCATACGATTTCATATATCGTATTAGTGCAACTCTACGTATGAGGCTTACATTTAAGAAGGTGTTGTGATTAAACAAGTCTTTGACTTGTATAATCAACATTTTACAGCATATTTATTTTGGTTTAAATAAAAATATAATTATTATTATTTATTAAAGCGTTTTCGATTATTTTCGCAAGTATTAAAGCTTTCAAAATTTTATTTCCGATTTAATTAAAAATTTCGCTTTACGCCGAACCGGAACCAACGGAACCAAGCCGAACCGGCCAGGCGAGAACCTAAAGGGTTCGGTTAACGCAGAACCGGAACCAAGCCGAACCGGCCAGGCGAGAACCTAAGGGGACGATTATAAGGGTGCAAACACAAGCCAGAGTTCCTAATTCGGGTTCGGGTCATACTTGACCCGTTATGCTCTAAACAGGTCGGGTTGGGTAATGACTTCCCAACCGCACCTGGGGGCAGCCAACCCCAATATTTTCGGCTGATGGCAAAAGAAAGGTGAACTAATATATGCGCTATTTCTCCCTACCAACAGGCAATGTGGGACTAAAAAGCGTTTTCTGTTTTTCGGCTTTCCTTTCCTGTTTTTCCGGCGCAACGGCTATATGTTTTAAAAATTATTTTCTTCTCCTCTTCTAGCCGTTGGAACTAACGTTCAATTGCTCGATCTCCTTCTATAAGAAGGATTGAATTCGAGGGATTTCGGTTAGAAAAAGAACTGGAAAAATCCCTGCAAAGACGGACAAAAATCACTGGAATTACTGTTTCATCGTCTTCCTCAGCCTTCTCGGACCGAAACGAAACGCGTTCCTTTCGCTTCAAATTTGCACGGTTTCATCCCTTTTCGTTTCTACTTTACAATTGCTTACTCAACTACATCTCATACTCTGCTTAGCTACTTAGATTGAGGTTGAATTTACTGCAAATCTTTTCCGTTATCCAAGCTTCGCCAATCTTGATTTTTCGGACCAATCTTCACCAAATTTGATTGTTGTTACACGCCTTGGAATCTCTATTAGTTTTTCGGAATACAACTTATCAGTATCGAATTTCTATTGCGTCGAATTTCAGACCAAATCACCTCCGAAACAACTCTTCCGTCTAAAACAGAACAACGCCTCTCGCAAACGCGATTTGGGCATTGTCCTGTTTGGAAAGCGCGTTCAGAGGCGCGTAGTCCTGTTTTGAAGCGCGTTCAGAAGTGCATTTGGGTTATTTTAATTTTAATTTCGAAGAAATTTTTTGTGCCACTTTGTTTCACAAGTTGTAGGGTCTGTGGAATTTTAATTTTGTTTAAGAAAATTTGTTTGCCAAATAAAAATTGACGACGACGGTGTATTGTGGTCTTGGTTGTGAAAACCAAGCTGTTGTATTTGTGTGTGACCAATCTTGTGATTGGGTGCTGTGAGGGTTTTTGGCCTACCCGCCGGTTGGGCAAAAGGCATTGGTTTGGTAGTGAAGCCCGGCTAGGTTAGCTGGGGGTGGATGTAGGCAAAGGTTTTGCCGAACCACTTGAAATCGTGTGCCTTGCTATTTTTATTTCTTAAGCGCATAAATTCAAGATTAAATTTACTCTGTTACGTTTGATTATTGTGAACGGTTCAATTCACCCCCCCCCCCTCTTGTAACCGGCATTTTCCAACAATTGGTATCAGAGCCAGTTAAAGTCTAAAGGAGAAATCCGAAAGACAAGATCATGGCTCAAAATTTTATTGATGCCGGTGCCAAACTTGGGGAAGGTGCTTCTTTCAACCGGCCACCCCTTTTCTGTGGCGAATATTATTTATATTGGAAGAACCGGATGGGAGCACATCTTCAATCTGTTGATATTGACCTTTGGGAAATTGTTCGTCGTCCTTTTACTTTTCCTACAAAAGTCATTAACAATGTTTCTATTAGGAAAGAAATTTCTGAGTTAACCCCTGAGGAGAAACAACGAGTCCAACTCAATGCACGTGCTGTAAACATTCTTCACTGTGGACTCGATGCACGCGAGTTCAACAGGATTATGAACCTTGATACAGCGCATGAGATATGGACCAAGCTTGAAGTAACCTATGAAGGGACTTCTCTAGTTAAAGAAAACAAAATTAACATGCTTGTACATGATTATGAATTGTTTCGAATGTCTCCAAATGAATCTATTAAAAATATGTTTACGAGATTTACTAACATTACTAATGGTTTAGTTAGTCTTGGAAAAGTTTTATCAAATGATGAACAGGTACGGAAGATTTTAAGAGTACTACCAAGGGAGTTTGATCCACTGGTGACAGCTATTAAAGCATCCAAGGATTTGTCTACATTGTCCTTGGATGATTTGCTTGGTGAACTAATGACCAATGAGATGGAAATGGAGAGAAGGAAATCTGAAGAAGATGCTGTGGAAAAAGCTAAAGGGAAAAAGAAGGAGGAGTCAATTGCATTAAAGATTAATGATGAATCTGCTATAGAAGAATCAGGTGAGGATGATGTTGCCATGGTTGTTAAAGGACTAACTCGTCTGTTGAGAAATCAAAATGCAGGAAAAGGAAGAAGAAATGATTGGAGAACCAAAAGGAGGAATAGGGGTGAACCCATTTGTCATGAATGTGGAAAAGTTGGCCATATTAGAGTCTATTGCCCCTCTTTGCAACAGAAAGGAGAAAAGTCAAGGATTGACAAAAAGATGAAGAAGAAGGTTTTGAAGGTGGCTTGGAGTGATTCTGAAGAATCTACTTCAAGTGATGATGACAAGAATGAAGGTCTTATCTGTCTTATGGCTAACCAAGAAGATCAACTTGAAGAAGAAGCTTCTTCATCACAATCTGAGGTATGTTCACTTTCATATTCAGAATTACAAGATAAATTGCTTTATGTTTGCAACAAGTATGAAAAATTGCTTAAGAAGTACAAAAATTTGAAGAATGAGCATGAAAACTATGTAGGCTTGTGTGAATATCTCAATGAAAAAATTACATCTCATTTACATGACCTACAAACTAAGGAAGATGAGCATGTTAAATTAATATCTTCACATGCTAGTTTAGTTAAAGAATTTTCAGATTTTAAAGACTTGCATATGAAGTGCACATCCCATGCTTTGCATAGTAATACACATGATTATAGAAATGTTTCTAGAAATGCACATAATTCAAATTCTTATGAGCAATTTTATACTTGTCATTATTGCATGAAACCCGGACATATTTCTAAATTTTGTAAAATTCGAACAAATATCTTTTCTAGAAATAGTAGTTATATGAGGGGGAGAAAGGGGAGTTGTCCTACCTATCCTACTCATAACATTAGAAAACCCGAACCTAAACAAGTTTGGGTTCAAATTTCTAATCCTTGACTCTATTAATTTCAGGCATGCCTTCTTAATGGGACCTTGGAGGGCATGTGGTATTTAGATAGTGGATGCTCAAGACATATGACCGGTAATCCTAGTCTTTTCACATATCTTAAAGAATTTGATGGAGGAGATGTTACCTTAGGAGATAATACTAAAAAGAAGGTCATCGGAATAGGTACCATCGAAACCTTTTCTATTTCTATTTCTAAGGTATTTTTAGTTGATGGTTTAAAATACAACCTTTTAAGTATTAGTCAACTATGTGATTCTGGCTTTGATGTGCCTTTTAATTCTAGCTCGTGCATAATTGGTAGAGATCATAAACCTTTAGTAATGGCATCTAGGAGAAATAACACATATCTTTTAGATCTTAAGACTGTAGAAGGAAGTGGAATCAAATGTCTCACCTCATGTACCAATGATGGGTATCTTTGGCATAGGAGGTTATGTCATGCTAGCTCTTCCACCATTAGGAAAATATTTAAGTATAACTTAGTTAGAGGACTACCAAACTTTCAAATAGAAGAAAATCACACTTGTGGACCGTGCAAATTAGGAAAACAAACTAGAGTTTCTTTTAAAGCAAAGAAAGATGTCACAACTACAAAACCATTGGAGATTTTGCATTTGGACTTATTTGGTCCCATAGAACCCGAGAGCTTAGGACATAAAAAATATGGTTTTGTAATAGTAGATGATTATTCAAGATATACATGGGTGATATTTCTTAGAAAGAAAAGTGAGGCATGTCACAATTTTGTAACTTTGGTTACTCGGTTAGAAAGGGAACTTGGTATAAGTTTGATAGCCATTAAGAGTGACCAAGGTGGAGAGTTTAAGAATGAAAATTTCACCAATTTTTGTGAAACTCATGGTGTATCACATACATTTTCATCTTCTAGAACACCACAACAAAATGGGGTAGTAGAGAGGAAGAATAGAAGCTTAGTTGAATTAGCAAGATCCATGCTGAGTGGATATGGTGTTGCTAAGTTCTTTTGGGCCGAAGCTGTTAGTACAGCTTGCTATGTATTAAATAGGATTTTAGCCAGGCCTTTGATTAATTTGACCCCTTATGAATTGATTTTTAGACAGAAACCAAAAGTAGCACACTTGCGTGTCTTTGGATGCAAGTGTTACATCTTGAATAATGGTAAGAGAGAATTGAGTAAATTTGATCCTAGATCGGATGAGGGGATCTTTTTGGGATATTCTTCTACTGGTAGATCATATAGAGTGTATAATAAAGTTACACACTTAGTGGAAGAATCAATTCATGTGACCTTTGATGAAGAACCACTTAAGCCAACAACTAGTGATCACCTTGATGATGACTTAGAAGTTTTAGGAAGATTAAATCTTGATGGAAATACGAATATAGAAAAAATTGAAAGTGAAAATCCATCAAGTTCCAATACCTTTAAGTATAAGAAGAGTCATCCAGTTGAGCAAATTATTGGAGATATGAAGGATAATGTTAGAACAAGGGGAAGTTTCAACCACTCCGCATTTGTTTCCACGCTTGAACCTCATACAATAGATGAGGCAATGAATGATGAGTTTTGGTTGATTGCCATGAATGAGGAACTAAATCAATTTGAAAGAAATCAAGTATGGGAATTGACCCCTAGACCTAGTGATCAATCAGTTATAGGAACTAAGTGGGTTTTCAAGAACAAGCTAGATGAGAATGGCAATGTGATTAGAAATAAAGCTAGATTAGTAGCCAAAGGATACTCACAAGTTGAAGGGATAGATGTAGATGAAACATATGCTCCTGTAGCCAGACTTGAAGCCATTAGGATTCTTTTGGCTTATACCTGTCATAAGAATTTCAAGTTATATCAAATGGATGTTAAGAGCGCTTTCTTGAATAGGTTTATTAATGAGGAGGTTTATGTAGAGCAACCTCCTGGCTTTGAGGATTTTGAAAAGCCCAATTATGTTTTCAAATTAAAGAAGGCTTTGTATGGTTTAAAACAAGCTCCTAGAGCATGGTATGATAGGCTATGTACATTTCTGACATCAAATGGTTTTAGAAGAGGCAAAATAGATAGTACTTTATTTTTCAAAAATTTTGAAGATGATCAATTAGTATGTCAAATTTATGTTGATGATATAGTTTTTGGTGCAACAAATGAAGATCTTTGTATGGAATTTTCAAATATGATGAAAAATGAATTTGAAATGAGTTTGATGGGAGAGTTAACTTTTTTCTTAGGATTACAGATTAAGCAAGTAAGTCAAGGTATCTTTATCTCTCAAACTAAGTATACTTTAGAATTACTCAAAAAGTTTGGGTTAGATAAATGTAAACCTAGAGTAACCCCCATGGCCACATCAATTTCATTAGACAAGGATGAGAAGGGGAAGGAAGTTGATCAAAAGCTGTATAGAGGCATGATAGGTTCTCTTCTTTATTTGACAGCTAGTAGACCTGATATTATGTTTAGTGTTTGCTTGTGTGCTAGGTTTCAATCATGTCCTAAAGAATCACACTTGCAAGCTGTGAAGCACATTTTTAGATATCTTCTTGGAACATCTACTTTAGGACTATGGTTCCCCAAAAATGAAGAAAGCCTCAATTTAATTGCCTACTCAGATGCAGACTTTGCTGGAAGTAAAACTGACAGAAAAAGTACTTCAGGAATGTGTCAATTTCTGGGGAATTCACTGATTTCTTGGGTTAGTAGAAAACAAAACTGTGTTGCCCTTTCAACAACCGAGTCTGAATACATAGCGGCAGGGAGTTGTGTAGCCCAAGTACTTTGGATTAGGCAACAACTACTTGACTATGATATTCATCTAAGTGAAATTCCTATATTGTGTGATAATGCTAGTGCTATATGTCTTACCAAAAATCCCGTTCATCATTCTCGCACTAAGCACATTGATCTTAGATTTCATTTCATTAGAGAGCAAGTACAAAATAAGCTTATCACACTTGATTTTGTTCCCTCTCAAGATCAATTCGTAGATATCTTCACTAAACCATTGCCCACAGAACTCTTTATTAGACTTAGATTGTCCCTTGGAATCCTCAATCCTTTTGAGTGATACCAAAAAGGGGGAGAGAAAAGTGATTAGATTCAGGGGGAGTGATTGTTTACAATAATTGTTACCGTTTACTTTTATAATAAATTTGTGGGTTTTGTTATCATCAAAAGGGGGAGATTGTTAAACCCCATGGCCTAAATGATAATTTGATGATAACAAAACAGTGTATTGTTGTTCTAATTGTTTGCTTGAGTATTTGTTACAGTATTAGAGTGACATGAAGATCAAATGACTTGGAAGATGATTGAAGGAAGTTACAAATAACTTTGATCGTGATGAGCAGCCCTTGGTACTCCAGATGGTGTGGCAGCCATTATGGAGGTGTATAAGTTTTTTTTTAGGACACAATGTAAAACCTACAACCTTGTTTGTGTGGCACATTATAAATGTATTTTTCAAGTTTTACTTGCCTAAGGGTAGTACCATACGATTTCATATATCGTATTAGTGCAACTCTACGTATGAGGCTTACATTTAAGAAGGTGTTGTGATTAAACAAGTCTTTGACTTGTATAATCAACATTTTACAGCATATTTATTTTGGTTTAAATAAAAATATAATTATTATTATTTATTAAAGCGTTTTCGATTATTTTCGCAAGTATTAAAGCTTTCAAAATTTTATTTCCGATTTAATTAAAAATTTCGCTTTACGCTGAACCGGAACCAACGGAACCAAGCCGAACCGGCCAGGCGAGAACCTAAAGGGTTCGGTTAACGCAGAACCGGAACCAAGCCGAACCGGCCAGGCGAGAACCTAAGGGGACGATTATAAGGGTGCAAACACAAGCCAGAGTTCCTAATTCGGGTTCGGGTCATACTTGACCCGTTATGCTCTAAACAGGTCGGGTTGGGTAATGACTTCCCAACCGCACCTGGGGGCAGCCAACCCCAATATTTTCGGCTGATGGCAAAAGAAAGGTGAACTAATATATGCGCTATTTCTCCCTACCAACAGGCAATGTGGGACTAAAAAGCGTTTTCTGTTTTTCGGCTTTCCTTTCCTGTTTTTCCGGCGCAACGGCTATATGTTTTAAAAATTATTTTCTTCTCCTCTTCTAGTCGTTGGAACTAACGTTCAATTGCTCGATCTCCTTCTATAAGAAGGATTGAATTCGAGGGATTTCGGTTAGAAAAAGAACTGGAAAAATCCCTGCAAAGACGGACAAAAATCACTGGAATTACTGTTTCATCGTCTTCCTCAGCCTTCTCGGACCGAAACGAAACGCGTTCCTTTCGCTTCAAATTTGCACGGTTTCATCCCTTTTCGTTTCTACTTTACAATTGCTTACTCAACTACATCTCATACTCTGCTTAGCTACTTAGATTGAGGTTGAATTTACTGCAAATCTTTTCCGTTATCCAAGCTTCGCCAATCTTGATTTTTCGGACCAATCTTCACCAAATTTGATTGTTGTTACACGCCTTGGAATCTCTATTAGTTTTTCGGAATACAACTTATCAGTATCGAATTTCTATTGCGTCGAATTTCAGACCAAATCACCTCCGAAACAACTCTTCCGTCTAAAACAGAACAACGCCTCTCGCAAACGCGATTTGGGCATTGTCCTGTTTGGAAAGCGCGTTCAGAGGCGCGTAGTCCTGTTTTGAAGCGCGTTCAGAAGTGCATTTGGGTTATTTTAATTTTAATTTCGAAGAAATTTTTTGTGCCACTTTGTTTCACAAGTTGTAGGGTCTGTGGAATTTTAATTTTGTTTAAGAAAATTTGTTTGCCAAATAAAAATTGACGACGACGGTGTATTGTGGTCTTGGTTGTGAAAACCAAGCTGTTGTATTTGTGTGTGACCAATCTTGTGATTGGGTGCTGTGAGGGTTTTTGGCCTACCCGCCGGTTGGGCAAAAGGCATTGGTTTGGTAGTGAAGTCCGGCTAGGTTAGCTGGGGGTGGATGTAGGCAAAGGTTTTGCCGAACCACTTGAAATCGTGTGCCTTGCTATTTTTATTTCTTAAGCGCATAAATTCAAGATTAAATTTACTCTGTTACGTTTGATTATTGTGAACGGTTCAATTCACCCCCCCCCCCCTCTTGTAACCGGCATTTTCCAACAATTGGTATCAGAGCCAGTTAAAGTCTAAAGGAGAAATCCGAAAGACAAGATCATGGCTCAAAATTTTATTGATGCCGGTGCCAAACTTGGGGAAGGTGCTTCTTTCAACCGGCCACCCCTTTTCTGTGGCGAATATTATTTATATTGGAAGAACCGGATGGGAGCACATCTTCAATCTGTTGATATTGACCTTTGGGAAATTGTTCGTCGTCCTTTTACTTTTCCTACAAAAGTCATTAACAATGTTTCTATTAGGAAAGAAATTTCTGAGTTAACCCCTGAGGAGAAACAACGAGTCCAACTCAATGCACGTGCTGTAAACATTCTTCACTGTGGACTCGATGCACGCGAGTTCAACAGGATTATGAACCTTGATACAGCGCATGAGATATGGACCAAGCTTGAAGTAACCTATGAAGGGACTTCTCTAGTTAAAGAAAACAAAATTAACATGCTTGTACATGATTATGAATTGTTTCGAATGTCTCCAAATGAATCTATTAAAAATATGTTTACGAGATTTACTAACATTACTAATGGTTTAGTTAGTCTTGGAAAAGTTTTATCAAATGATGAACAGGTACGGAAGATTTTAAGAGTACTACCAAGGGAGTTTGATCCACTGGTGACAGCTATTAAAGCATCCAAGGATTTGTCTACATTGTCCTTGGATGATTTGCTTGGTGAACTAATGACCAATGAGATGGAAATGGAGAGAAGGAAATCTGAAGAAGATGCTGTGGAAAAAGCTAAAGGGAAAAAGAAGGAGGAGTCAATTGCATTAAAGATTAATGATGAATCTGCTATAGAAGAATCAGGTGAGGATGATGTTGCCATGGTTGTTAAAGGACTAACTCGTCTGTTGAGAAATCAAAATGCAGGAAAAGGAAGAAGAAATGATTGGAGAACCAAAAGGAGGAATAGGGGTGAACCCATTTGTCATGAATGTGGAAAAGTTGGCCATATTAGAGTCTATTGCCCCTCTTTGCAACAGAAAGGAGAAAAGTCAAGGATTGACAAAAAGATGAAGAAGAAGGTTTTGAAGGTGGCTTGGAGTGATTCTGAAGAATCTACTTCAAGTGATGATGACAAGAATGAAGGTCTTATCTGTCTTATGGCTAACCAAGAAGATCAACTTGAAGAAGAAGCTTCTTCATCACAATCTGAGGTATGTTCACTTTCATATTCAGAATTACAAGATAAATTGCTTTATGTTTGCAACAAGTATGAAAAATTGCTTAAGAAGTACAAAAATTTGAAGAATGAGCATGAAAACTATGTAGGCTTGTGTGAATATCTCAATGAAAAAATTACATCTCATTTACATGACCTACAAACTAAGGAAGATGAGCATGTTAAATTAATATCTTCACATGCTAGTTTAGTTAAAGAATTTTCAGATTTTAAAGACTTGCATATGAAGTGCACATCCCATGCTTTGCATAGTAATACACATGATTATAGAAATGTTTCTAGAAATGCACATAATTCAAATTCTTATGAGCAATTTTATACTTGTCATTATTGCATGAAACCCGGACATATTTCTAAATTTTGTAAAATTCGAACAAATATCTTTTCTAGAAATAGTAGTTATATGAGGGGGAGAAAGGGGAGTTGTCCTACCTATCCTACTCATAACATTAGAAAACCCGAACCTAAACAAGTTTGGGTTCAAATTTCTAATCCTTGACTCTATTAATTTCAGGCATGCCTTCTTAATGGGACCTTGGAGGGCATGTGGTATTTAGATAGTGGATGCTCAAGACATATGACCGGTAATCCTAGTCTTTTCACATATCTTAAAGAATTTGATGGAGGAGATGTTACCTTAGGAGATAATACTAAAAAGAAGGTCATCGGAATAGGTACCATCGAAACCTTTTCTATTTCTATTTCTAAGGTATTTTTAGTTGATGGTTTAAAATACAACCTTTTAAGTATTAGTCAACTATGTGATTCTGGCTTTGATGTGCCTTTTAATTCTAGCTCGTGCATAATTGGTAGAGATCATAAACCTTTAGTAATGGCATCTAGGAGAAATAACACATATCTTTTAGATCTTAAGACTGTAGAAGGAAGTGGAATCAAATGTCTCACCTCATGTACCAATGATGGGTATCTTTGGCATAGGAGGTTATGTCATGCTAGCTCTTCCACCATTAGGAAAATATTTAAGTATAACTTAGTTAGAGGACTACCAAACTTTCAAATAGAAGAAAATCACACTTGTGGACCGTGCAAATTAGGAAAACAAACTAGAGTTTCTTTTAAAGCAAAGAAAGATGTCACAACTACAAAACCATTGGAGATTTTGCATTTGGACTTATTTGGTCCCATAGAACCCGAGAGCTTAGGACATAAAAAATATGGTTTTGTAATAGTAGATGATTATTCAAGATATACATGGGTGATATTTCTTAGAAAGAAAAGTGAGGCATGTCACAATTTTGTAACTTTGGTTACTCGGTTAGAAAGGGAACTTGGTATAAGTTTGATAGCCATTAAGAGTGACCAAGGTGGAGAGTTTAAGAATGAAAATTTCACCAATTTTTGTGAAACTCATGGTGTATCACATACATTTTCATCTTCTAGAACACCACAACAAAATGGGGTAGTAGAGAGGAAGAATAGAAGCTTAGTTGAATTAGCAAGATCCATGCTGAGTGGATATGGTGTTGCTAAGTTCTTTTGGGCCGAAGCTGTTAGTACAGCTTGCTATGTATTAAATAGGATTTTAGCCAGGCCTTTGATTAATTTGACCCCTTATGAATTGATTTTTAGACAGAAACCAAAAGTAGCACACTTGCGTGTCTTTGGATGCAAGTGTTACATCTTGAATAATGGTAAGAGAGAATTGAGTAAATTTGATCCTAGATCGGATGAGGGGATCTTTTTGGGATATTCTTCTACTGGTAGATCATATAGAGTGTATAATAAAGTTACACACTTAGTGGAAGAATCAATTCATGTGACCTTTGATGAAGAACCACTTAAGCCAACAACTAGTGATCACCTTGATGATGACTTAGAAGTTTTAGGAAGATTAAATCTTGATGGAAATACGAATATAGAAAAAATTGAAAGTGAAAATCCATCAAGTTCCAATACCTTTAAGTATAAGAAGAGTCATCCAGTTGAGCAAATTATTGGAGATATGAAGGATAATGTTAGAACAAGGGGAAGTTTCAACCACTCCGCATTTGTTTCCACGCTTGAACCTCATACAATAGATGAGGCAATGAATGATGAGTTTTGGTTGATTGCCATGAATGAGGAACTAAATCAATTTGAAAGAAATCAAGTATGGGAATTGACCCCTAGACCTAGTGATCAATCAGTTATAGGAACTAAGTGGGTTTTCAAGAACAAGCTAGATGAGAATGGCAATGTGATTAGAAATAAAGCTAGATTAGTAGCCAAAGGATACTCACAAGTTGAAGGGATAGATGTAGATGAAACATATGCTCCTGTAGCCAGACTTGAAGCCATTAGGATTCTTTTGGCTTATACCTGTCATAAGAATTTCAAGTTATATCAAATGGATGTTAAGAGCGCTTTCTTGAATAGGTTTATTAATGAGGAGGTTTATGTAGAGCAACCTCCTGGCTTTGAGGATTTTGAAAAGCCCGATTATGTTTTCAAATTAAAGAAGGCTTTGTATGGTTTAAAACAAGCTCCTAGAGCATGGTATGATAGGCTATGTACATTTCTGACATCAAATGGTTTTAGAAGAGGCAAAATAGATAGTACTTTATTTTTCAAAAATTTTGAAGATGATCAATTAGTATGTCAAATTTATGTTGATGATATAGTTTTTGGTGCAACAAATGAAGATCTTTGTATGGAATTTTCAAATATGATGAAAAATGAATTTGAAATGAGTTTGATGGGAGAGTTAACTTTTTTCTTAGGATTACAGATTAAGCAAGTAAGTCAAGGTATCTTTATCTCTCAAACTAAGTATACTTTAGAATTACTCAAAAAGTTTGGGTTAGATAAATGTAAACCTAGAGTAACCCCCATGGCCACATCAATTTCATTAGACAAGGATGAGAAGGGGAAGGAAGTTGATCAAAAGCTGTATAGAGTCATGATAGGTTCTCTTCTTTATTTGACAGCTAGTAGACCTGATATTATGTTTAGTGTTTGCTTGTGTGCTAGGTTTCAATCATGTCCTAAAGAATCACACTTGCAAGCTTTGAAGCACATTTTTAGATATCTTCTTGGAACATCTACTTTAGGACTATGGTTCCCCAAAAATGAAGAAAGCCTCAATTTAATTGCCTACTCAGATGCAGACTTTGCTGGAAGTAAAACTGACAGAAAAAGTACTTCAGGAATGTGTCAATTTCTGGGGAATTCACTGATTTCTTGGGCTAGTAGAAAACAAAACTGTGTTGCCCTTTCAACAACCGAGTCTGAATACATAGCGGCAGGGAGTTGTGTAGCCCAAGTACTTTGGATTAGGCAACAACTACTTGACTATGGTATTCATCTAAGTGAAATTCCTATATTGTGTGATAATGCTAGTGCTATATGTCTTACCAAAAATCCCGTTCATCATTCTCGCACTAAGCACATTGATCTTAGATTTCATTTCATTAGAGAGCAAGTACAAAATAAGCTTATCACACTTGATTTTGTTCCCTCTCAAGATCAATTCGCAGATATCTTCACTAAACCATTGCCCACAGAACTCTTTATTAGACTTAGATTGTCCCTTGGAATCCTCAATCCTTTTGAGTGATACCAAAAAGGGGGAGAGAAAAGTGATTAGATTCAGGGGGAGTGATTGTTTACAATAATTGTTACCGTTTACTTTTATAATAAATTTGTGGGTTTTGTTATCATCAAAAGGGGGAGATTGTTAAACCCCATGGCCTAAATGATAATTTGATGATAACAAAACAGTGTATTGTTGTTCTAATTATTTGCTTGAGTATTTGTTACAGTATTAGAGTGACATGAAGCTCAAATGACTTGGAAGATGATTGAAGGAAGTTACCAATAACTTTGATCGTGATGAGCAGCCCTTGGTACTCCAGATGGTGTGGCAGCCATTGTGGAGGTGTATAAGTTTTTTTTTAGGACACAATGTAAAACCTACAACCTTGTTTGTGTGGCACATTATAAATGTATTTTTCAAGTTTTACTTGCCTAAGGGTAGTACCATACGATTTTATATATCGTATTAGTGCAACTCTACGTATGAGGCTTACATTTAAGAAGGTGTTGTGATTAAACAAGTCTTTGACTTGTATAATCAACATTTTACACCATATTTATTTTGGTTTAATTAAAAATATAATTATTATTATTTATTAAAGCGTTTTCGATTATTTTCGCAAGTATTAAAGCTTTCAAAATTTTATTTCCGATTTAATTAAAAATTTCGCTTTACGCCGAACCGGAACCAACGGAACCAAGCCGAACCGGCCAGGCGAGAACCTAAAGGGTTCGGTTAACGCAGAACCGGAGCCAAGCCGAACCGGCCAGGCGAGAACCTAAGGGGACGATTATAAGGGCGCAAACACAAGCCAGAGTTCCTAATTCGGGTTCGGGTCATACTTGACCCGTTATGCTCTAAATAGGTCGGGTTGGGTAATGACTTCCCAACCGCACCTAGGGGCAGCCAACCCCAATATTTTCGGCTGAAGGCAAAAGAAATGTGAACTAATATATGCGCTATTTCTCCCTACCAACAGGCAATGTGGGACTAAAAAGCGTTTTCTGTTTTTCGGCTTTCCTTTCCTGTTTTTTCGGCGCAACGGCTATATGTTTTAAAAATTATTTTCTTCTCCCCTTCTAGCCGTTGGAACTAACGTTCAATTTCTCGATCTCCTTCTATAAGAAGGATTGAATTCGAGGGATTTCGGTTAGAAAAAGAACTGGAAAAATCCCTGCAAAGACGGACAAAAATCACTGGAATTACTGTTTCATCGTCTTCCTCAGCCTTCTCGGACCGAAACGAAACGCGTTCCTTTCGCTTCAAATTTGCATGGTTTCATCCCTTTTCGTTTCTACTTTACAATTGCTTACTCAACTACATCTCATACTCTGCTTAGCTACTTAGATTGAGGTTGAATTTACTGCAAATCTTTTTCGTTATCCAAGCTTCGCCAATCTTTATTTTTCGGACCAATCTTCACCAAATTTGATTGTTGTTACACGCCTTGGAATCTCTATTAGTTTTTCGAAATACAACTTATCAGTATCGAATTTCTATTGCGTCGAATTTCAGACCAAATCACCTCCGAAACAACTATTCCGTCTAAAACAGAACAACGCCTCTCGCAAACGCGATTTGGGCATTGTCCTGTTTGGAAAGCGCGTTCAGAGGCGCGTAGTCCTGTTTTGAAGCGCGTTCAGAAGTGCATTTGGGTTATTTTAATTTTAATTTCGAAGAAATTTTTTGTGCCACTTTGTTTCACAAGTTGTAGGGTCTGTGGAATTTTAATTTTGTTTAAGAAAATTTTTTTGCCAAATAAAAATTGACGACGACGGTGTATTGTGGTCTTGGTTGTGAAAACCAAGCTGTTGTATTTGTGTGTGACCAATCTTGTGATTGGGTGCTGTGAGGGTTTTTGGCCTACCCGCCGGTTGGGCAAAAGGCATTGGTTTGGTAGTGAAGTCCGGCTAGGTTAGCTGGGGGTGGATGTAGGCAAAGGTTTTGCCGAACCACTTGAAATCGTGTGCCTTGCTATTTTTATTTCTTAAGCGCATAAATTCAAGATTAAATTTACTCTGTTATGTTTGATTATTGTGAACGGTTCAATTCACCCCCCCCTCTTGTAACTGGCATTTTCCAACAGACTTAGCCAAGCATTGTTCATTGACCGTTGACCGCGCTGCAGTTTGACCTAGCCGAGCTCCTCTCGGCGGGCTTTGGGCCTGGCTTGGCTTAGCCAGGCACTGTTGATTTGACCGTTGACCAGCGCTAGCCGAGCTCCTCTTGATGGGCTTGGCTCGCCCTTTTCGTGTCAACCAAATTTTTATTTTTAAATTAAATTTTTAATTTCTAAAAGACCTGGAAGGGCTGTTTTCGCGCCGGGTCGACCCGCCCATTGCTACAGTGCATTTTCCCGAGACTTCAGCTGTTTCCGCGCTGCAGTTTGACCTAGCCGAGCTCCTCTCGGCGGGCTTTGGGCCTGGCTTGGCTTAGTCAGGCACTGTTGATTTGACCGTTGACCAGCGCTAGCCGAGCTCCTCTCGGCGGGCTTGGCTCGCCCTTTTCGTGTCAACCAAATTCTTATTTTTAAATTAAATTTTTAATTTCTAAAAGACCTGGACGGGCTGTTTTCGCGCTGGGTAGACCCACCCATTGCTACAGTGCATTTTCCCGAGACTTCAGCTGTTTTAGGGTATTTTTGACCAATTTTTGTGCCAAAAATTTGAATATAAGTGTATAAAAATAATTTTATATTCTTATAGTATTATAAGTTATTTAAATAGCTATGAAAAGAAATTCATGAAAAACAATTCCAAAATAATATTAAAAAAATCAAATACCAATGTCTATACATTTTGTCAAATATGCTTGGCCCAAAAATCAAAATTCATTATTAAATAACTTTATAATATTTTTAAATGTTAATACTACTAGTGTGCCTCATAATCTCAAAGTTTGGACATATCAAAATCAAGAGAAATAAAAAGAAATTCAATTATAAAAAATCTTGTGCATGTCTCAAATTTCCTTGAAGTATGTCATGACCTCAAGACCCTTAGAGACCATTATTTTAGACATCTAAGATACATGGCTTGATTTAATTAATTATTAATAATTTTACTTAAAATCAAGCCTAAATAAAATATACACATTTATGCTTGACTCATCAAACACAAGGGTGAAACAGTAGGCTATTCATTCAAAGCCTTAGATCTAATAGAGGTGGTGAGTATACATTAAATAAATTTATTTAATTATGTAAACAAGAATGTATACGACATAAACTTTCTACAAGTTATACTCCACAATAAAATAGATTGATTGAAGAAATCGTACTATCATTGATATGATAAGGACAATGATGAGAGAGAGGAATATGCCAAAAGAATTTTGGATAGAAGCAGTTGCATGTTCAACTTATTTGTTGAATCATTGTCCTACTATGACTGTGTATTATATAACTCCAAAAGGAGCTTGGAGTGGATATACACCAAGTGTTTCTCATTTTTGTATATTTGGCTGTAATACATATGCATAGGTACCTAATACATTAAGAAAGAAATTAAATGATAAAGGTAAAAATACTTATTAATTAGGTATAATGAGGAGTCAAAAGTCTACAAACTCTATAATCCTTTAACCAAAAAGGTGATTATTGCCATTATATTGTGTTTGTAGAAGAAGACACTTGAAAGTAGAAAAAAGAGAAGGATGATATAACAATCACACTTGGGCAAGAAGAAGAAATTCAAAATCAACAAATACATCATTTGAATTCTTCAACACACACTCCCTCAAGAAATACTATTATGCAAAGGACAGCACATCCTATTGACTCAAGTAGGATAATGAAAAGTCTATAAGAGATATATTAGAAAACTTCTAAGTATTTTAACTCATTTTATTATTTTACTGATAATGAGCCTATTTCTTTTGTTGAAATATGCAGGATATAAATTAGAAAAATGCTATGAATGAAGAAATAATATCTATAAAAAATAATAATATATGAGAGTTTGTTGATCTCTCTCTTCAAAAGAAACCTATTAGAGTAAAATAGGTCTACAAGATCAAGCATAAAATAGATGGAATAGTGGATAGATACAAGGTAAGACTTATGGCAAAAGGCTTTAAGCAAAAATATGGTATAGACTACAACAAGGTATTTAATCTAGTTACTTGATTTGATATAATGAAATTGATTTTAACACTTCCAACACATCATGGATGGAAGGTATGAGAACTTGATGTTAAATTTATATTTTTGAATAATGTTTTAGAAAAAGTATTTATTGATCAACCTGAAATATACAACATTATAAGTTATCCACATAAAATATATCATTTGAAGAAGGTTTTGTATGGATTGAAACAAGCACTAAGTACATGGAATACCAAGATTGATGGATATCTTCGACAACAAGTATTCTAAAAATGCCCATTTAAGCATGCACTTTATATTAAGACAACTAATAATAATATTCTTATAATTTTTCTTTATGTAGATGATATATTTTATATAGAAAATTCTTTTGAATTTTTTCAAGAATTTAAAAGAACTATGCAACATAAATTTGGCATGATAGATAATGATGAAATGCCATAATTAGCTTAGAAGTGAAGCAAATGACAAATAGAATCTAAATTTCTCAAAGAAGATATGCTACTAAACTTCTAAAGAAATTTAAAATGAAAGATTACAAATCAGTAGCAACACCACTTAATGTGAAAATAAAAATAAATAAAAAAGGAGAAGGACAAGACATTGACTCTACTTTGTTCAAAAGTCTTGTTTGTAGTCTTCATTATCTCACTATCACAAGACGTGATATTCTATATTCTATTGGACTCATTATGCAATATATATGGAAAGTTCAAAAGAAACACATTCGATGCTTACAAAAAGAATACTAAGGTATATTAAAGAAACACTTGATTATGATTTGTATTTTACTAACCAAAGTATAACAGATTTATGTGGCTACTCTAACAGTGATTGAAGATGTGATATAAATGAAAGAAAGAGTACAACTAGTTATTGTTTCTTCTTAAGTTCATCAACATTTACGTGAAGATCAACTAAACAAGATGTCATTGCTCTTCCATTTTGTGAAATAGAGTATATTGAAGCTTCATTAATAGTTTATGAAGTAATTTTGTTGCAAAATTTATTATTGGAGTTACATCATCAACAAGAAGAGCTAACAACTATCTTTATTGACAATATATCAATCATCCAATTAGCAAAAAAATCTAATTCAACATGGGAGAAACAAGTATATTGAGACAAGGTATTACTTTCTTCGTTGGAGAAACAGGCAAAAAATCTAGTATATTATAGTACTAAAAAACAAGTGGGTAATATTTTTACTAAATCACTTGGAGTGAAGAAGTTTCCCCAACCTGAAATCAATTAGGCTTGAAGATACTTCAAATTTGGGAGGAGTAATGTTAGCAAACTTTAAGTGTTTTTTACACATTTTTAAATATTTGTTAGCATTTTTAGGTTTTAAATATTTAAATAACTTTAATTTTAAATAAAAAAGATGATTAATTGCTTTTGAAAATGTGTAATTTTAAATTTTAAATAAGGAACAAAATAGGAGATTAGTTACTTTTTTGCTTATAAAAAGGTATAAGTGTTGCTTTGTTGGTGTGTATGAATGAAATAAAAATTCATCGCTTTTGGCTTCCCGCACTTCAGGTTTTCTGCTGTCATTTTCAAATTTCTCCCAAATACTCTCGAATGCAAGTTTGTTGTTCACAATTCAATATCTATTTTATTTCATTTTATTTTCATTATGTTTGACCAAGTAATATGTAACTTGATTGTGAACATATTTTTTAAAGTAGCAAGTTTCAAAGAATAAATCAATATTTTCATCGTAATTTTTAGAGATTATTTAGATTTTTCATAAATTTTTTTTAAAAAAAGGAATAAATAAATGTTCCTGAGCAATTAGTAATATTTATAATTAATTTATAATCCCTTTTCGAGTTCTTTAAGAAAATAATTTATTTATTTGATTTAATAGTATTATTTCCTTTTACTCTAGTTTTATGTAACAAGGCAACATATGCATGCATTAGATAAAAAAGTGTTATTCCACATTAAAACTATAAGGTACACTTTACATATTTGTATAAAAGTTAATTTATAAATAAAATGAAACTATTGTGCCTTTATAATAGTTTAATTAACCATAGCATTGTTACACCCCAGTTTTTTTTTTTTTTTTTTTTTTTTTTTTACATATAGACAGCTCAGATCGTCCCATACCAACCTGAGAAGCCTACGAAAAACATAGGATATAACACATCATTACACACATACTTTCCTTAACTATGTGGATCCCATCTCCCGGGCACACCGTCAAATCAGGTTCATGACTCCTGAATTAACTGATGAACTCGCGCAATGTTACTCCTACTAGACCCAATACTCCTAACCCATACCGGTAGGAGAACCGATCTAATAGAAGTCTGAACCCCCAAGGTTAAGTTCCATAGTCATGTAATGACCTCACCATCAACAAAAAAAATATATATATAACATCCACCGATATGAAATGGCGCTCCACACACCATACCGTCAAGATAGAAAATAAGATAGTATGTAAAAATGTAACTCATATGAAAAGTCACAGTCCATCAAATACCACATCATCCATCCGAGTACATGAGTCAGAATCACCCTCACATAATACAAGACATAAGAATAACAGTCTCACTGAATACATCTAACAGCAACAATCAACTAACCAGAATGTCTCAGAAAATCACAGATCAGATCTCCTCCACTAGCCTACTGATCACGATCCCACCTAAAGCTGGGTGGCGTCAAGTCTGCCGAGCCACTGGAAAAATATAGATAATAAAGGAATGAGCTACGCCCAGTAGGAAAGACAGCTAGTAAAAAAAAACTCTCATGCAAGAGAAGGATAATAGTAAGAGTATAGAAATACAGCATAACAATGTAGGGTGGAAAGGCACTCTCAGTCCCAGACTCTGACCAACCACAGTCACCCCTAATCACACCAGAGTAGCTCTCCTCTGTGCTCCCAGGCAGCATGCCAGCGGGACACGCCCATCTCTGCGCACGCATGGCGCCTAGGAAAAGCATGCCAGCGGGACACGCCCATCTCTGTGCACGCATCACAACGCCTAGCACCCGACACCGCAACGTCTCTCGTCAATCAATCTTCTGGAGACTATAGACAGAACCAGTCACATAGATCTCTAGCCAACGTGAGACACCCCTGTCACCCTCAGGCACGCAGGCCTACACACTTGACTAGCCACGGCGAGTCACCCCTGCCACTGCCACTCTCAGGCGCGCAGGCCTACACTCATGGACCAGAAGAGATCGACTCAGCCAACGTCCCAAGAAGTCCTCTCCCAACAATTTCCATAGAAGCTCACGCCCCTACAGTCATTGCCAAGCTCTAACTCCAAGATTCGGTAACATGTGTCCAGATACAACAAGGCGCATACCAGTCCACATGTATACTGTGAAAGCTAAGTTTGTACCGCACAGTTACCTACCACAACTACCCTAAAACATCATATAGGGCCTATAGTAGTCCGGTCCAATATGCCAATCCATGAAATATGCCAACACTGAGTAAACTGACTCAATCCATGTCATTGCCATCCAAGCAACACAAACTGTACCAAAATTCTGACTATTCTGGTAGCACCCAAGTGTCATACTTCCTTCCAACTAATCCAGCTGCACTGAATTTATGGGTAATTTCCAACAGTCAATTTCAACTTGGCTACGTGATTTCCAAAAATCACCTCTTCCTCACTTCAGGAAATTTTAATTTCCAAAATAAATTTCTGCCCTTTATCCATTTTCCGAAATTCGGAATAAATTTCCGAATTTAAAATCCGCATATCCTTTTTCCGAAAATTCGGATTAATTTCCGAATTAAATTTTTTTTTTTTTTTTTTTATTCCGCTTCTCTCTCATCCGCGCCGCACTTCCCCTGAACCGGTTCTCGTCGCCGGTTCGGAACCCTTACGCGCTGAGCCGAGAACCCCGCCGACCGAAGTTAATAATCCGAATTCGGGCCGACACTTAACATATAAATATTAATAATTAAAATAATTATTCACTTAATAATCAGACTAATCCCTAATTAGCCCTAATTCATCCTCTTCCTTCGCCCGTCGCCCGCGAAATTCTAACCGTCGACTTTCCGGAAGTCTCCGTTTTCCCCGTCGATTTTCGGCGACCGAATGCAAGGAAACGCTAGCCTAAAGCTCGTACTAGCCTAAAAATTCCATATAATCAAGTCGCGAAGCTAAATGTCCATGCAAAAATTTTCGCCGAAGTGTTGTCCGATCCAACTATGCCAATTCATGAAATTAAAATCATTCTAGCATTCAGATAACCTGAATAATGGCAATATGATAATATCAAAACCTAAGGCTTGCTTCTATGCACAGAAATTCCAATTCGGCGGAAATTTTATATATTCTTCTTCATAAAAAAGAGAAACCCTAAAATGCTAAAATCAATAAATTGCATTAATCAATTCCAAAAACCCATATCCGCATGCTCAAGTAGCTATTTGCAAAATAATCCATATTTTTAATTTGCTAAATAACTAATTTAAATCTGAATTTCCTACCTTTGCTCGCCGACGACGGTGAAGTTCGCACGCGATCAACCGCAGCTCCTCGCCGAACGAAACCTGTACCAAAATGCTCGCCTCTGTCCCGCGAACCTCCGGTTACCAAAAGCCCCTTGGAAGGCTGCCGGAAAGTACCGCCGTTCGCCGCGAACACTTCGCCTCTAGCCGCCGTTCCTAACCCTAACAGCCGAACAGTTTATGTTAAATACCCAGCTTAAACCGGTAATAACCCGTTAAGACCCATTAAGCGCCGGTTGACCTTCCAAAAACGCCGCTTAACACCCGATCAGCCAGTTAATCTCCACCGCTGATCTCGCCCGTCCGATCCGCTTATCCGCGGCTTATCCAAACGCACGCGCAAACGCACCTCGGCGAACCGCCCCACCTTCGCTGAACCGCTCCGGTCCGGTTCACGCGCGGTAAAAGAAAAAAAATCCAAATTCCGATTTTTAAAAAAAATCTCGGTGCTCCGAAAAATCCTCAGAAAATTTCAAAAATTCCAATAGCCTCCAATTGAGCTCCTGGCTCATCCTACTGTCGATCTGAAATCATCCAAGCCACAATTGAATTATTGAAGATTAAACCTATAATATTTTACCGGGTATAACAAGCATGTTGATGAACAAAAAAAGTCTTAATTTTACCATTTAAAGACTAATGCATTAGAACAAACATCATTTGAAAATACAAATATATATTATACACCTTTTTTATTAAATATATGAATCACTTTCTAATTTAAAGGATGATTATCAACATTCACCATATAGCAATCATATGCAAGAAGTAATATAACTTGCAAGCTATTTCAATAAAAAAACACATTTTCTAGATAAATGACATAATGTAACAACATAATGATAATTAATTAGATGCATCATATTACATAAAATACCTACTGTTTTAAAGACAAATCTTTTACAACTAAAAGGCCAAATATTTCAAAACAAAGATCATAAAATAGATGTATCATGTTACACAAATGACTACTATTTTAAAGATGTCATTCTTTTCAAACTGAACAACCAAATATTTCGTTACAACGATCATCAACCAAATGTACTGAGCATGATATCTTAATTTGTGTTATAGTAGTGACATCAAGACTATTGATCACTTGATCTTGTAATTCTTTTTTTGAAATTGAATATAAGTTTTACAAAAAAAATTTGAACTATTATTAAAGTTTTTTTAAATTACACTTTGAAACAATAATTTTTTAATATAAAATATAGAAGATAATATTGTTAGCAAACTTTAAGTTTTAAACGTTTGGTTAGCACTTTTTAAGTGCTTATTAGCATTTTTTAAGGATGGATTTGGTTAGCACTTTTTAAGTGCTTGTTAGCATATTTTAAGTATTTTGAGGATTTTTAAGGATTTTAAGTATTTTGAGGATTTTTAGGGATTTTAAGTATTTTTGAAGATTTTTAGGGATTAGAAACAAATTTTTGAATTATGAGAAAAGATTTAGGAGATTAGATATTTTTCTTGGCTATAAATAGATGTAATTGGTTCATTGTGAATATGCAATTTTATGAATGAAAAATTCTTAGCTATTCTCTTCCTCTTTCTTAAGTCTTTCGTTGCCATTTCCAAATTTCTCCCTACTCTTTTATTTCCATCAAAGTGGTATCAGAGACAGCCCCATCAAAGTGGTATCAGAGCAAAAGGAAGTAAATCGATCGCCGCGGCGTCGAAGGGAGAAGAGCAAAGTTTTTTTAAAGGGGTGTTTTCATTTACAATGTCTGGAATTATGCAACAGATCGTTCCCAAATTGACGAACGACAATTATGATAATTGTTGCATTCAATTTAAAGCCCTTCTTGGCTCGCAAGACCTTTGGGAGATTGTTATCGATAGCTTTGATGAATCAGATGCTACTGAAGCAGAGAAGAAATTGTTGAAAGAAAATCAGAGAAAAGACAAAAAGGCATTGTTCTTGATATATCAAGGACTTGATGAAGCCACTTTTGAGAAAGTTGCAGAAGCGACTACAAGCAAAGAGGTTTGGAGTAAACTCAACACAATCTTCAAAGGTGTTGAACGGGTGAAGCGTGTACGACTTCAAATCCTTAGGGGTGATTTTGAGTAAGCAAAGATGAATGAAAATGAGACTATCTCAGATTATGTCTCACGCTTGATTGCTATTGTGAATTTGATGAAGAGAAATGGAGAACAAATCGACGATGTACGTGTCATTGAAAAGGTACTTCGTTCTTTAACTCTTATATTTGAACACATGGTAACAGCAATTGAAGAATCTAAAGATATATGTAGTTTATCTATTGAAGAGCTAATGGGTTCTTTACAAGTGCATGAGCAACGACTAAAGAAAAGGGCTGAAGTTGCACCTATTGATCAAGCATTAGAATCAAAATTAAATTTGAAAGAAGACAATGCATTGAAGAAAGAGAATTCAAATTCAAGAGGAAGAGGACGAGGTTCATATCAAGGACGTGGAAGAGGTCGTTTTCAAAACAGATCTCAACAGAAATTTAATCAATCTTACACTCAACCCGGGCATGGAAGAAATAATGCTTCTCGAGGTCGAGGACAAGGTAGAAATATTGAATGTTACAATTGTCATAAGTTTGGTCATTATGCTTCTGATTGTTGGCATAAAAATAATCAATCAAGCTATGCTGAAACATCAAAAGAAGAGTCAATATCTTTATTGGCTGAAAAAGATGGCAACGAAAAAGAAGATGTATGGTTTCTTGATTCAGGAGCAAGCAACCATATGTGTGAAAAAAAGACATCTATTTGAGTCAATTGAAAATATGCAAGCAAGTGTGAGTCTTGGAGACTCATCAAAGTTGAAAGTTGAAGGCAAATGTAATATAAAACTTTACAAAGAGAATGGGTTTCCAATTATTATTTCAGATGCATATTTTATTCCTGATATGAAAAATAATATCCTTAGCCTTGGGCAATTAATTGAGAAAGGATATATTATATATATGGAGAATGGTTATCTTCTTTTGCAAGATTCAAAAGAAAGGAATATTACTAAAGTGAAGATGTCGACAAATCGCATGTTTCCTCTTCAATTAAAATCAACAAGTGAAGTTTGTTATCTGGGGCATCTTTCAAATGATTCTTTGAAATGGCATCTAAGGTATGGTCACCTTAACTTTGGAGGTTTGAAATTATTGGCAAAAGAAGGAATGGTGAAAGGTCTTCCTTTATTGGATGATCCAAACCATATATGTGAAGCTTGTATACTTGGAAAGCAACATCGTCTACCATTTCCGAAGAATAACACTTGAAGAGCTAAAAGGCCATTACAGCTTATTCATACAGATATTTGTGGTCTATTGGTGCCATTATCAAATGGAGGTAACAAGTATTTTATTACTTTCATAGATGATTTCAGTAGAAAAATGTGGACATATTTTATTAAGGAAAAATCTGCTGCTATCTCCATATTTAAAGAGTTCAAATGCAAGGTTGAAAAAGAGAGTGGGCTATTCATTCAATGCCTTAGATCTGATAGAGGTGGTGAATACACTTCAAATGAATTTATTCAATTATGTAAGCAAGAAGGCATACGACATCAATTTACCACAAGTTATACTCCACAACAAAATGGAGTGGCTGAAAGAAGAAATCGTACTATCCTTGATATGACAAGGACAATGATGAGAGAGAGGAATGTGCCGAAAGAATTTTGGGCAGAAGCAGTTGCATGTTCAACTTATTTGCTGAATCGATGTCATACTAAAGCTGTGCATTATATGACTCCACAAGAAGCTTGGAGTAGATATACACCAAGTGTTTCTCATTTTCGAATATTTGGTTGTATTGCATATGCATAGGTACCTAATGCAATAAGGAAGAAATTAGATGATAAAGGTGAAAAATACATATTCATTGGATACAGCGAGGAGTCAAAAGCTTACAAACTCTACAATCCTTTAACCAAAAAGGTATTTATTAGTCGTGATGTTGTGTTTGTAGAAGAAAATACTTGAAAGTGGACGGAAGAGAATGATGATAAAACTATCACACTTGGGCAAGAAAAAGAAATTCAAAATCAACAAACTCATGATTTGAATTCTCCAACAAGCTCTCCCTCAAGAACAACTATTATACAAAAGAAAGCATGTCCTATTGACTCAAGCAAAAAGATGAAAAATTTACAAGAGATATATGAGCAAACTTCTCAGTATTCTAACTTATTTTGTTATTTTGCTGATTACGAACCTATTTCTTTTGATGAAGCAGTGCAAGATATAAATTGGCAAAAAGCTATGGATGAAGAAATAGCATCTATAGAAAAAAATAATACATGAGAGTTGGTTGAACTCCCTCCTCAAAAGAAACCCATAGGAGTTAAATGGGTTTACAAGATCAAGCATAAAGCAGATGGAACAGTGGATAGATACAAGGCAAGACTTGTGGCAAAAGGCTTTAAGAAAAAATATGCACAACATGGGAGAAGCAAGCATATCGAGACAATGTATCATTTTCTTCATGATCATGTCAACAAGGAGACTATAAGACTGATACATTATAGTACTGAAGAACAAGTAGCTGATATTTTCACTAAATCGCTTGGAGTGAAGAAGTTTGAAGAATTACGAGATCAGTTAGGGTTGAAGATACTTCAAGTTTGAGGGGGAGTAATGTTAGTAAACTTTAAGTTTTAAACGTTTGGTTAGCACTTTTTAAGTGCTTATTAGCATTTTTTAAGGATGGATTTGGTTAGCACTTTTTAAGTGCTTGTTAGCATATTTTAAGTATTTTGAGGATTTTTAGGGATTTTAAGTATTTTGAGGATTTTTAGGGATTTTAAGTATTTTTGAAGATTTTTAGGGATTAGAAACAAACTTTTGAATTATGAGAAAAGATTTGGGAGATTAGATATTTTTCTTGGCTATAAATAGATGTAATTGGTTCATTGTGATTATACAATTTTATGAATGAAATATTCTTAGCTATTCTCTTCCTCTTCCTTAAGTCTTTCGTTGTCATTTCCAAATTTCTCCCTACTCTTTTATTTTCATCAAATATGGCCAGGGGAATGCTAGTCATGTTTGACGCATTTTCATAAGAGATATAAAATAAAATTAAGCAAGAATTGCAAATAAATTTATTAAAAAAATCCGTTTTATTTCTTTAATGCCTTACAAGCATAGCAAGAAGATAGTTGAAGCACATTTATTAATGCCAGCTCCTGCATTAGATGATATAAAGAGAGCGTCCTCATTTATTGAATGCGATTTGTTATTTCATTAGAAGTTGAGATTGTATTTGGGCTGCTTGTTCGGATGAAAAATACCATAGTGATTCTCCGTCCCTTGCGGCTGCTTCTTGTCCTCGTCGAACATGGCAAAGATATACGCCTCGATGTTTCCCGGCCTTTTGGGTGTTCCCTTCTCGACATGCTCGATCAGATTCTGCAAATACGTCTGCGCCCTCTCCGGCGATGCTGATTGGCCACCATCAGATGGCCACCCGCTTTCCGAAACAACGACGCGCACGCTGCCGGCCCCAACCTTTTCAAGCGCCGAGTAGAACGCATCGAGAATGGCATCGAAGAGGTTCTGATACTGCAGCTGGCCGTCGGTCACGACGGGTCCCGGCGAGGTGAAGAGAGCGTACTCGATGGCTATCTGACTTGGGTTTCCGATGTAGGAGAAGTAGGGGAATATGTTGGCCAAAAGCGGGGAGCCGGTCGACGAGAGGAAGCCGACGATGGGTTGGAGGAAGTTCAGTGCATCGGAGGTGAAGGCACCGGCAGAGGGCGGGTAGGAGACTCCGAGAACTCCGGTGGAGACGGACGTGCTCACTTTGATCTGATTCTGGAGGCCGGCGGCGTTTATGGCATTTTGAATGTTGTGCATGGCGGGAAGGACGAACTGAGCCACGTCGCTTGGGATGATCTCGTTTCCGACGGCTATGTAGCGGATGGCGACGTTAGAAAAGGGGACAATGTTGGCATAAACCCAACCGAAGGCCGCCGAGGCGTCGGTCGCAAGGGTGGAGATGTCGGAGTTGGCGACGTCAACAATTACTCCAATGTTTGTGCCTCTTAGGGCTTCAAGGGCTCTATGATCAGGAAAGTAAATTCTCATTGCTCCTATCTTTTTGGACAAATAAAGACCGACAACATCTTTCGCCGGAGGAAGATTGTCGCCTACGTCGCCGTAACACACACCAATGGAGTCCACGCCTGACATCAAAAGGATTCAATACTCGTAAAAGGCATTCAATTACAAGATGTAGAGAACAATTAAGAAAGAAAAAGAGAGGTGTATGAGAGGAACCTGCGAAGAAGAAGAAGAGTAATCCTGTGACTGAAACATAGAAGATGTTGACGGTTCTCATAGTTAAAGTCTGTATTGGGAGGGATTTCTTTATAATTGTATCTCTTTGCTGGCTGCTCTCTTTATATAGAAGAAGAAAATGAAACGGGTTTTTTACTGTGTCAATGGATTGTTGTCTTTAGCTTTAGGTGGCCTGTAAGAGGAAAATAGGAAAAGGTCTATCTTCGTGAACGATTAGGCATTTTGCAAGAGAAGAGATTGGCACACGTAAAAACTTTATAAAAAATAACACAATATTAGAAATCCTTCGGAGTTACCTCGTTATTACATTGCTTTTACATCGACCTAAACGACTATTTATCTTCTTTAAATCACAAAATATCAAAATCTTTTTAAATATTTTTTTTAAATTTATTTTATGGACATAATTTAAGAAAATATACTCAAAATCATACAAAGTCAAAATTGAAACTTTCTTTAAAATGAATCAGGTAGATCAAGCTCTTTGTTCCTTAGAGTTTCTAGCTAAGTAAATACTAAACTATAAGCTCTATTGTAATTAAGATCATATTTTGTTGTACAGTAGCATATGTTTGTATCAAATATTATGCGTATCCCACTCTCACGATTTTAGAGGTTTTCTTGACAAAGTTAATCGCAATGGATAACATGTTAACAAAGCCAAAACAAGTAGTCTATTAAGAGTTTTGTGCTTTAGTGGATCAACTTGAAAAACAAGTTCTAAAAAAAACCTCCAATCTTGTGCACTACATTTTGAATGAACACCTATAGATAATAAGAATGTGGCTCATAGAGTTATTAAAAGTGAAGTTCTTTCTTGTAATGGAAGCCCAAATTCTATGGTATACTAAGAATGGGAGTCTAGTATAATAATACAAATATAATAATACAAAAATATGTTATTAAAGAATTTGTAAAGATATTATGTCATATAATATGACAAAAGTATATTATATAACACAATTACGAGATGAGAAAATGAAGTTAACTCAGTGTAATATGATACAGTTATCATATTGGCATTATTAAAATATTATAACATGGACCATCATTAGATACATGTTATAGAGATTTATGACATAATATAATAGTAAGATTATAATGGTTTGATAAGACTAAATGAATGTAGATTCAGATAATTTTGAGAAGTATATAATACAAATTTGATGATTATACTCGTACAAGCATAAGAAATTGAACATAAATTAAAACTTGAAATAATAAATAGTTTGAAAAATTAAGACAATGGTGAATTTAACTGATAAAAAGATCTTTATAAATAAAAGTTTAGAATGTGAAAAATAATCCATACGAAGAGACATAACTATTAAAGACATTAGAGGCTGGGTATGTGAAAAGTCATAAGAATAAGTATAAATATGTTACTTATCGTGACTTGTAGAGTTCTTTAGGGAATTTGAGAGGCATGTCATATGACCATAGTCAAGAGAGGAAAGAATAGAGCAAGTGAAAATGTACCAAGAGATTTGAAAATGAGTCGTGTAAAGTTAAAATCAAAGAAAAAGCTCTCAAGTACTATAGCAACTAAAATATGGAATAAAAATCTAAGTCTTTATGAGACCACTACTCCAATTCAAGAGGTAGAAAAAACTTACACATAATGTATATGATTGTTGTGATATATACTGTTAGGTTAAAAGTTTTAAATATTAAATAAAAAAGAAAAAATAAAATTTACTTATGTAATAAAAACTCATTCATTATATAAAAGATTTGATGTGTTGTGTATTGTAAGCTATAAACCTAAGCTGATATAATAAAATCTTATATTTAGAGATATTGACTATTGCTTATTACAATAATATATTGTTATTTATTATTTGTTACATGTTAACATGAATGGTAGTGTCAATGACATAAGTTGTGATGTAAGTGTTAAGGTGATCCTTTCGGACAAGTTTAAGGTAAGACATAGTGTCCATAAATATTGCATTTATATAACTACTACTATTTATATATATAACTTCTTATTTTATGAGATAGATCTTCATTTTTCTCTTAAATGAAATCTTTCCTCTCTCCAAGTTGTTGTAGGTTATAATCCTTTCCTTAGTCTATGGGATTTGAGGTTTTGAATACATAGACCAGTTTGAGATAAGAGCCTCATCTTTGCATACTTAATTATTCTTTTTTTAGGATTTAGGCTTCTATTATAGGTAAGAGCTTCAAGTTTAATAGCTTTGTGAGCCATATCATCATTACTTATAGGCATACAATCAAATGTAGTGCATAGGATTGGTGGTTGTTTTTTGAGTTGATCCTTTGAAACACTAAACTCTAAATAGACTACTCTTTTTGCATTTGTTAACTTGTTATCTATTGTGATTAACTTTGTCAAGAAAACCTTTGAAATTGTGGGTGTTTGATAAGCATGACATTCTCGACCCAAGCATGTCCTTATATATGACACGATGTTCTAACAATTTGTCTTAATAAAAATAGAGCATATAGCGAAGTATTTACTTTGAGCAAAACATAGTCTTAATCTACCTAATTCATTTTAAAGAAAATTTCATTTTTGACTTTGCATGATTATTAGTATATTTTCTTAAGTTATAATGCTAAAATAAAATTTAAAAAAAACTATTAAGATTTTGATATTTTGTAGTTTAAAGAAGAGAAGTTGTTGTTTAGCTTAATTGAAAAGCGATGTAGTAACGAGGTAACTTCAAAGGATTTCTATTATTGTGTTATTTTTTTATGGATTTTGGTTTACGTTTGCCAATCTCTACTCTTCCAAAATGCTTAATTGTTCATGAAAGTAGACCTTTTCTTAATTCCCTCGTACATGTCACCCAAAGCTAAAGACAACCCACCATTGACATGGTAAAAAGACCCATTCCATTTTCCTCAATTTTTTGATAATAAGTAAAATACATAAAAATCTTATATTTTTGGATTATATTTTTTTTTCAAAAACATATGAAGGATACGTAATTTCTTCTGAGTTGGTTTTTTGTTCCTTCTATGTAAGGAAGGACAGCAGCTTGCAAAGGGAAACAATTAGAAAGAAATCCACCCAACATAGAGATTTTGATGGAAATAAAGTGAAACAAAATATATCTCGAATTAAAAAAACAAGCTTGCATTTGAGAGTATTTGAGAGAAATTAAAAAATGGTAATAGAAATCCTAAGTTATTGGAAGACAAAAATGATAAATTTATTTTATTCATGCATAACAACAAAGCAACAATTACATACTTTTATAAGCAAATAATTTCTCAAATATTTCTTTCTAATTTAAAAATTTGTTCCTAATCTCTACGATAACTATCAACTTAAAATTTAAAATTATTTAAACATTTAAACACCTAAAAAAGTGCTACCAAACACTTAAAATATACTAATAAATACTTAAAATGTGCCAACGAATACTTCAAATATGTTAACAAATACTTAAAGTTTGCTAACATTACTCTCCCTCAGACTTGAAGTATCTTCAATCCTTATAGATTTTGCAATTATTTAAACTTCTTCACTCTAAGCGATTTAGTGAAAATATCAACCACTTGTTTTTTAGTATTGTAGTGTTGTTGACATGATCACGAAGAAAATGATATCTTGTCTCGGTATGCTTGCTTCTACCATGTTAAATTGAATTTTTTGCTAATTTAATGGTTGATATAATATTAATAAAGATAATTGTTGGCTCTTTTTATTGATGATGTAACTTATGCAATAATGCAAATCAAGCTTGGGATATCTTACAAATTGCATATAAAGGTGATGATAAAGTAAAAAAGGTATGTCCCTAAACTTTGAGATGTGAATTAAAAGCCTTGAAAATGAAAGAATCACTAAGTATTTCAAAGTATTTCATAAGGGTGGTAGAGAAAATTTTAAGATCATTACCTTGTAAATATGATTATGTTGTGATAGCTATTTAAGAGTCTAAAGATTTAGACACTATCAAGATCGAAGAGCTCATGGGTTCACTTCAATGTCATAAGCATCTTATTCAAAACTGAAGCAAAAAACCATTAAAACACGTTCTTCAAAGTATCCTTATAATGAAAGAAACAAAGAACAACAAATTAATCAAGAAGGTCGCATTCATGGTCGTGGTCATGGACATGGTCGAGGAAATGTTTGAGGTCATGGAATACATGGTCGTGGGGGAGGTCGTGGTAATTACAATTATCATGAAAAAAACAACCAATATAGTGATAAAAAAAAAGTAAAAAAAGAAGAGATAAAAGTTATGATAAAAGTAATATTCAATGTTATAATTGTAATAAATATGGGCATTATTCTTCAAAATGTTGGTCAAATCCTTATAATCAAGTACATGAAAAAGCCAATTATGTTAAAAAGGAAAATATTGAAGAGAAAATACTTTTTCTAATAAGAAGAGAAGGAAAATCTATAGATCAAAATTTATGGTACTTAAACTCCAAAGTAAGTAATTATATGTGTGGGCATAAAGAAATGTTTATAGAGCTAAATGAATCAATGAATGGCCATGCCTTATTTAGAGATGCTTTCAAAGTATAAGTAAAAAGTATTGATAAGATTCTTATTTAACTCAAAGATGGTACTCAATAATTTATCTCTAATATTTTTTATGTTTCGAAGATGAAAACAAAAATTCTTGATCTTGAACAATTATTGAAAAAAGGATTTGACATACATATGAGAAATAAAAGTATTTATTTAAGAAAGAAAAATAAATCTATTCCTCATGTTTCTATGGTGCAAAATCACATGTTTGTTCTTAATATTAAACATTGGGTTACTAAATATTTAAGTGCTTGCATAAAGGATAGTTTTTTGCTATTGCATTAAAGATTTGGGCATGCTAATTTTGGTGTTCTTAAACTTCTATCAAGCAAGAAAATGGTAAAATGGATGTCATATATCAATATATCAAATGAATTATGTGAAGGATGTATACTTAGAAAGCATGCAAGGAGTTTACATCGACATATATGAACAAATTACTCCCATTTCATCTAGATGTTATCGTTATTTTCTAACATCTATTGATAACTTCAGCAGAAAATAACCTGATTATTTCTTAAAAGAAAAGTCAAAAGCATTGCAAGAATTCAAAGAGTTTAAAGTCTTGGTGGAAAATCAAAGTGGCTATAAAATTAAAGTGATGATATCAGATTTAGGAGGTGAATTCACATGTAAGGAGTTTGAATAATAATGTGAAGTTCATGGCATATGGAAAACTTTAATCGCACCATATTCACCTTAACAAAGTGGTGTAGTAAAGAGAAGGAATCGAACCATTCTTGATATGGTTCGAAACATGCTAAAAACTAAAGAAATGTCTAAGGAATTTTGGGTGGAGGCTGTGAATTATGTAGCATATTTGCTGAATAGATGTCCAACAAATAATTTGGAAAGATTGAATCCACAAGAAGCATGGAGTGGATTCAAATCGAATGTCACACTTCAAAATTTTGGGATGCAAAATCTATGCACACATATCTGATAAAAAGATGATCAAGTTAGATGATAAGTGCATTCATGCATTTTCATTGTCTATGATGCAAGATCGAAAGCTTACAATTTTGTGAAACAAAAGAGAAGAAAGTTATTACAAGTAACGTGGAGTTTCATGAAGATGAAATATGGGATTGGAAAAGAAACTCAATAATGATACAAGAAGAAGAGCAAATTATTAAAAAAAACGGAGAAGTTAGACCACCTTCATCTCTTACATCATCAATATCATTAGACGAAAAAGATCTTACAATATAATGAACTAAAAGTATTCATGATCTATATAAGGTAACAAGTTCTCTTAATCGTATGGTTCACTTTGCTAATGAAAAAATTATTACTTTTAATGATGCAATAAAAAATGAGAAGTAGAAGAAGGCTATGGATGAAAAGATATCTTTTATTGAAAAGAATAAAACATAGGAGCTTAATAATTTATCAAAGAGACATAAAACTATTGGTGTAAAATGGGCTTATAAAGTCAAGAAAAATGCACAATGAGAGGTTGAAAAATATAAGGCAAGACTCTTAAAAAAAGATTATACTCAAAAAGGTGGGATTGTTTACAATGAAGTTGCTCCAATTGCTCGAATATAAACTATTCAATAGATGTTTACAATAGCGACTCAAAATAAATGGAATGTTTTTCAACTTGATGTGAAGTGAACTTTTTTAAATGGTTATTTGGAGGAAGAGGTTTATATTGAACAACCTATAAGCTATGTGAAAAAAGGACAATAAGAAAAAGTTTTGAAATTAAAGAAAGCAGACTATGACTTAAAACAAGTACCATGAGTTTGGAACCAGAGAATTAACTCGTATGTTAAAGACAATGGATTTATTCAATGTCCCTATGAACCTGCTCTATATATGAAACAAAAGAAAAGACAAATATTATTTGTTTCTTTGTATGTGTATAATCTTATTTTTGTAGATAATTATTTAAAATTAAATGAAAGAGTTTGAAATGATAGAAATGGGTCTAATGTCTTATTTTCTTGGATTAGAAGTTAAACAACTTAAAGAAGGTATATTTATCACACAAGAACATTTCATAAATGAGATTCTTAAATGGTTTAAGATGGAAGATTGTAATCTAGTCAATATATCGGGTGATTATGGAATAGAATTATCACAATATGGTTAAAGCAATGTAGAAATCCCACTCTTTATAAAAGTTTGATAAGATATTTATGGTATTTGGCTTGCATAAGACCAAATATTTTTTATAGAGCAAGATTAGTAAGCCAATTTATGGACGAACTAAAAGAACAACATTGGAAAGCAACAGAGAGGATTCTACGTCACATTTGAGGTACTTTAAAATAAGAAATGTTTTATTCATATTCTAACATATTTTAACTTGTTGGATACTCGGATAATGATTTGGGTGGAGACAAGGATGATCAAAAAAGTACTATATTTGCCTTTTATATTGGAAACACTTTATTTTATTGATGTCTAAAAAATAATCTATTGTCATATTTTTAACTTGTGAAGTAAAATATGTTGCAGCATCTACTTGTGTTAGTCATGCTATATGGCTTCGAAGTTTGTTAAAACATATTCAAAATATACAAGATAGTACAAAAAAAATTTATATTGATAGTAAATCTACTATTACATTGGAAAAGAATATAATACATCATGCAAAGAGCAAACATATTGCTATTCCTTTTCTCAAAAGCATGCGAAGAATAAAGATGTGGAGTTAACTTATGTAAAGACACAAGATCAAGTTATTGATATTTTTAGTAGACCACTTAGAGTGGATCTTTTCAACAAATTCAATAGCTTGCTTAGAATGATAGATGAAAGAAAAATAAACTCAAAAAGAGGTGTTAGAAAATGAACTTGATTTTATATCTATAAAAATTATTTAGATAATTAGTTTGTTATAGCCAAAGTTGGTTATGAGTTATATAATAAGTCAAAATTGGTGATGGTTCATGACTTTATAATGGTAGTGATCAAATTTAGTTAAGTCACTATTTGTAATAAATTAGTTGTGATTAAAGTTAGTTTAATTCTAAAAGTTTATTTTAACTATGTATATATATGTAGTTGAAACATTGTATTGCATGATGAATAAGAGAAGAAGTTTGTTTCTTTGTTTTCATCTTGTTCATCTTTTATTATGAACTCACATTTTGCTTGGAATGCTATTCTGGCAACATGATCGACCTAGTTCATTTTAAAAAAATTTCATTTTTGACTTTGCATGATTATCAGTATATTTTCTTAAATTATAATGATAAATTAAAATTTTTTAAAAAAAAACTTTTATTAAGATTTTGATATTTTGTAGTTTAAAGAAGAGAAATCGTCGTTTAGCTCGATTGAAAAGCAATGTAGTAACTAGGTAACTTCAAAGGATTTCTAATATTGTGTTATCTTTTTTTATGGATTTTAGTTTACGTGTGCCAATATCTGCTCTTCCAGAATACCTAATAGTTCACGAAAATAGACCTTTTCCTATTTCTCTCTTACAGTCACCCAAAGCTAAAGACAACCTCCATTGACACGGTAAAAAGACCCATTCCATTTTCCTCAATTTTTTAATAATATTTAAAATACTTAAAACTCTTATCTCTTTGGATTATAATTTTTTTCAGAAAAATATGAAGGATACGTAACTTCTTCTAAGTTTGTATTTCATTCCTTCTATATATTTTTTAAGGACAGCAGCTTGCAAAGAGATACAATACGAAAGAAATCCACCCAACACAGAGATTTGACTATGAGAACCGTCAACTTCTTCTATGTTTCAGTCACAGGATTACTCTTCTTCTTAGCAGGTTCTTCTCACACCTTTCTCTTTCTTAATGGTTCTCCACATCGTATAATTGAATGCCTTTTAGGAGTTTTGAATCCTTTTGATGTCAGGCGTCGAGTCCATTGGTGTGTGTTACGGCGACGTAGGCGACAATCTTCCTCCGCCAAATGATGTTGTCGGTCTCTATTTGTCCAAAAACATAGAAGCAATGAGAATTTACTTTCCTGACCATGGAGCCCTTGAAGCCCTAAGAGGCACAAACATTGGCGTCATTGTTGACGTCGCTAACTCCGACATCCCCAACCTTGCGAACGACGCCTCTGCGGCATTCGGTTGGGTTTATGCCAACATTGTCCCCTTTTCTAACGTCGCCATCCGCTACATCGCCGTCGGAAACGAGATCATCCCAAGTGACATAGCACAGTTCGTCCTTCCCGCCATGCACAACATTCAAAATGCCACAAACGCCGCCGGCCTCCAGAATCAGATCAAAGTAAGCACGTCCGTCTCCACCGGAGTTCTCGGAGTCTCCTACCCGCCCTCTGCCGGTGCCTTCACCTCCGATGCACTGAACTTCCTCCAACCCATCGTCGGCTTCCTCTCGTCGACCGGCGCCCCTCTCTTGGCCAACATATTCCCCTACTTCTCCTACATCGGAAACCCAAGTCAGATAGCCATCGAGTACGCTCTCTTCATGTCGCCGGGCCCCGTCGTTACCGACGGCCAGCTGCAGTATCAGAACCTCTTCGATGCCATCCTCGATGCTTTCTACTCGGCGCTTGAAAAGGTGGGAGCTGGCGGCGTGCGCGTCGTTGTGTCGGAAAGCGGGTGGCCATCTGATGGTGGCCAAGCAGCATCTCCGGAGAACGTGCAGACGTATGTGCAGAATCTGATCGGGCACGTGAGGAAGGGCACACCCAAAAGGCCGGGAAACATCGAGGCGTATATCTTCGCCATGTTCGACGAGGACAAGAAGCAGCCGCAAGGGACGGAGAATCACTATGGTATCTTCCATCCGAACAAGCAGCCCAAATACAACCTCAACTTCTACTGATATAAGACAGAGCATTTAATAAATACGGACACCATCTTTATATCATGTGATGAAGGAGGTGGCATTAATAAAAGAGCTTTAACTGTGTTCTCGCTATGTTTGTAAGGCATTAACAAAATAAAGCTCTGATTTTCTTTTTAATAATTTCATTTATGACTCTAGTTTTTTTTTAATATCCCTAATGAAAATGAATCAAGCAAGAGTGGCGTTCACCTTGCCAAATTATCTTTTATACTTTTTATTAAAAAATTGCTATTTCAAAAATATAATCAACAAAAACTTAATAATAGTACAAAAAATGATTTTATAAAAATTTATTTTTGAGTTCCAAAATGAATTACAAATTCAAGTGATCGAAAGTCTTGGTGTGACAATTGCTTCACTAACAAAGGTAGACATCCTATTCATTTGGTCAATGATCATTATAATGAAATATTTGGTCATTCGGTTTGAAAAGAACAACTTTAAAATAGTTATCATCTTGTTTAACATTATACATCTGTTTGATTATCATTGTTTTCAAATATTTTGCATTTTAATTAAAAATATACTATATCTTTAAAACAGTAGGCATTCTGTGTAATTTGATGTATCTAATTAATGATCAATGTATTGTTATATTAACTTAGAAAAATAATTTATCATTGAAAAGATATGTAGGTTATATGACTTGATACATATGATTGTTGTGTAATGAATGTTCATAGTCATTTTGTCATTAGAAAAATAATTCATAGATTTAATAAAAAAAGGTGTGCTGCATATATTTATATTTTCACATATTGTTTAGTGTAATGCAATAATTAGGTCATAAAATTACAAAATTAAAATTTTTGTTGATCAACATGCTATGGTTAATTGAGTTATTACGGAGGCATAATAGCTTCAATTTATTTATAAATTAACTCTTATAGAAATATGTCAACAGTACCCTATAGTTATTAATGTGAAATAAAATTTCATTATCTAAGGAATGCATGTCTCTTTGTTGCAAGAAACTAAGGAAACAATAAATTATGCTTTTAAATCAAACACATAAATAAATTATTGCTCTTAAATAAATCAAAAAGAGATTAAAAGTCTAAGCACAAAGATTGTGTTTCCAAATTGGTACATCTTATTTTTTAGCATGTCCACAAGTGAATCCTAATAATATAATTAATGGAAGGATGTATCTAGCTCTGAGATGAAACCCATAGTCAGATATACTTTTTCATATGTGTGCATTATCATAATCTTATTTATACGACTATATCTTATATTATGAATTTATTTATCTGATTGATTCTTTCACTTTATCATATTTTATAATATTATAATATTATATAGTTTTATACTTTAAAACTCTTAAACATCTTTAAAAAATTATCAAAAAACTTATTAAACTAAAAAAATATTTTGATCAAAATCATTATTTTATAACTTTTTTGTTTTTAAAAATATCAATTATTCTCTAATATTCTTCTTTCCAATAACCTATAGTTGAAATTTATTAAATTTTTTACTCTCACTTTTGAAATGTTATAATTCTTCTCTTCATATAAAAATTGTTATTGGCATTCAAATCATTCATTATTTTACCTTTATAAAATTATATTTTATTATTCAAACTCTCATCTTTCATTTCACCAAATTGGAAATTCTTCCAAAGTTTAATATACATGTCTTTATTTCTTAATGTTATTCATTGTATGATCATATATTCTACAAGTTAATATATTAAGTACTCATGTGATTTGTACATTATAATGTTTAAGACATCGAAAAACATATTCTTTTTTGTTAAATCATTCATCACTTTATATTCATATGTATCTCTATAATTTTGTATTATAAATAGTGTAATAAGTATTTCTATAATTCATTTTCATTGCACTTCACTTTTTTGTTTTTTTTACTCAAATTTATATTATACAATTTCTATCTTAAAAGTTTAGAATATATCCATGTTTGTGTTTGTCTAAAGGATCATTTATTCTGCTCTAATCATTTTCTCTTTCTCTCCTTCAAATCGTACTTGCATGTTATTCTTCTTTGTATTGTAAACACATGGTCATTCATAAACCTTGTTAATCTAACTTGATTTTTCAAAGAATTAAGGAATTATACTTTTATAGTTTTTCAAGCCATATTATACATCCTACTCACTTCTTCTATCTCTTTTGCTCATACCAGCTATAATATGAATAATTCTTCTCAATCTTTTCATCTCATATCATCGTACTATATGATTATATATATTATATTATATTATATTATATTATATTATATTTTCTTATATTATCTAATTAGCCAATATGATATTCCTTTTACTTTAACATGCATATACAATTGTATGGTATGGTAATGTCTGATTGTATCGTACCATATATTTGGCTAATTAATATTAATATAACAATTCAATCTAAAAACTTTTCAAATGTAACATATATTCTCTATTCATAATATCATACTTTATAATAGTTGTATTCATTCTTCTATGATTATTATATCTAATATTTAACATATTTGATACTCATCATATTGTATTGAATGATTAGTTGGTATTATATGGTATGATTAATCTCTATTCACTTTGCTCCACTACAAATTTTATTGCATTGCACGATTCCTTCCATAATATTGAATGACATTTTGTTTTACTTATCTTCAAGTTCTCTTCCTCTAGTGATACTATCTATACAATAATCCCACTCTTAGTATCATTATAAGATAATATGATATCATATTTTCTTTTATTCTCAACTACTTTTATTTATAAAAATAAAATGATTGAATCTTACAAAATATAATAAATGAGAAATAAGAAAAAAAAATGTGCATATTCATCTTTTATTTTGAATGTATTAATTTTCTTATATCATGTCTTATTTTGTTATAGTTATTAGTTTTCGTTATTTATTATACAATTATATTTTTTTGTTATAATATTAATTTTATATACTCTTATCTTATTAATTTAATTATTAAACTCTTTAAAATTTTACTAATATTTACATTACATTTAATATATCTAATGAATTGAGAGATGTTAACTTAAATGTTATGAATGAGATGACTACTTATTAATAGACACAATTGTTGGTCATTTGTTTTTGTACTATATGTACATTAGAATCCATATAAAATTAGAATAGAATTCTTTGTCTTCTCCATGTCAAGGGACAAATAATTTTATCTTTTTTTTGGTCATTTTTTCTTTTAATTTTTATATTAAATTTCTAAATAACTAACTTATTATAAAATAAATATTTAATTGATGATATAGTCTATAACAATAAATATTTATAGAGATAATAAGTTGTAAAACATGATTTATAAGGATAGATAAATAGATGATATTTATAATATTATACATAACTCGTACCAAAGGTAACATTGTAAGGATATATTAATCATTGTTTTAGTTGTGTTAACTTCTAAAAAATCAAAATATAAGTCTATCATTAATTTGTTAGATAATATGATATTAATAATAATATAAGTTAATATGAATCAAAACAAATATATGTTATTAATCAAGAATGTATCATAAGTAGATCATGATAACAAATTTTATTTTCTATTTATTTGCCTTCGATGTAGTTTCTTTTTAAGTGTTTATTTTTTTAATATATTTTTTTAAAGTGTATTCGTCCATTTCTAAATTGTCTATATATATATATATATATATATATATATATATATATATATAGTTTCTTTTAAATGATGAATCGTAGTTTGAATTTTTAAACAAAAAATTTGAAATTTTAGTTTTTTTTTAGTTTGTAACATGATTCTAACAATTTTATTTAATTTTTTTTATTATGTTTAAATATTTTCATCGTATTTTTCTATCCAAACTTTTTTTTGTCAAATTTTAGTATTATATGTTAGTATTATTATTTTAAACCCAAAGAATAAGCAAGTCATACTTATAAATAAAACATGAAAAAAAAAATAATATTATGAAAAATAGTCATAACTTATTGTACACTTTTATTTATTTATTTTTCTTATGACAAATATTCAATTCATAATATAGTTGTTTTAATAGTTTTTTTTTCATATTATACAAGCTTAAAAATTAATATAATTCTTTATTTTCATCTTAACATATATAAAAATAAAAAAAAAAATTACACTGTTTGAAATTCGTCATTTTCAATCATGAAGTTCTTCACGTTCATATGTTAATTCTAATATAGTAACAAGAATGTGTCAACTAATTATCATTTTAATTAATAGTATGTGTTATAAAATAATATATTAAATATACAAGCAAACATAACTGAGTATATGAAGCTGTGTAAAGAAATTAGCATTTAAAGACTTGTTATTAATTATATGTCATGATCTAATAAAAATTACTTTCCCTAATAGTTAATAGTTGATGTCATAATTTTGATAGATAACAATCTGATAATTAATCCCTTGAAGATCTCATAAATATTGATGACAATAAACTAAGCATTAATAGATATGACAATGAAATCGTGGAAAAAATCTATTTCTTTATACATATAAAGAAACATAATATGATAAAATAATATAATATTTAAAACAAATAAATTTTTATTTTAAATTTTATCAAAATATTTTACTAACAAAAGGATTAGATTTCAACTATTTTATCTTGAGTTTTGGTTTTCTTATTGTTAATATCTAACCTTGTTAACAATGTCAAGTTTATAAAAAAATTTAATTTATTATTATCTTTTAGAGATAAACAGGTAAAGCATTTAATTAGATCAACAAAATTATGTGATTTTTGATTTCATTGTATTAAATAATGTCATGTAAATATAACATATTAAATAACAATGTAGTGTCACCTATTTCAATTCTTTTTTTATTGTGTCCTTAATTCAATTTTAGGTTAACTAAATAATCTCCAATAAATTTTTTTTTTCCAAATTTTATTATCTAATAAAATATCTATCACATACTTCTGCATATTTATTACATTGATATAATATTTTTTTGGATATGTTTGTATAATTTTATTTTTTGTTTTATATTGGATCATGATTGTTTGGTTTGAAAGTGTGTCTTTATGAGAATTATGCTTATTTGTCACCCTTATCTATTGTTTGATAAATATGTTCTCAATTGTGTATTAATTTTTATTTGCCTAATCTTTTGTATTATTTATTATATAATTTGGTTGTCATTTCGTTGTGGTATGACACATCTATTAGACCATTTGATCTTCTTAATGACTTAGTTATTTTTTTGTAGCTTAATTTGGTTGTCATTTCCTCTAGTGATACTATCTATACAATAATCCCACTCTTAGTATCATTATAAGATAATATGATATCATATTTTCTTTTATTCTCAACTACTTTTATTTATAAAAATAAAATGATTGAATCTTACAAAATATAATAAATGAGAAATAAGAAAAAAAAATGTGCATATTCATCTTTTATTTTGAATGTATTAATTTTCTTATATCATGTCTTATTTTGTTATAGTTATTAGTTTTCGTTATTTATTATACAATTATATTTTTTTGTTATAATATTAATTTTATATACTCTTATCTTATTAATTTAATTATTAAACTCTTTAAAATTTTACTAATATTTACATTACATTTAATATATCTAATGAATTGAGAGATGTTAACTTAAATGTTATGAATGAGATGACTACTTATTAATAGACATAATTGTTGGTCATTTGTTTTTGTACTATATGTACATTAGAATCCATATAAAATCTCTTAAAAGACTCAAAGTAATAAGATAAAACTACAAAACATAAATCCATATAACTTAACAATTAATTTAAAAGCATACTATATTGATGAATAAAGGCTTAGGAATATCTTCTTCAACACTAAAGACTAAAACATGTTTTGCATGGAATCTCTAGGCATGCAGCAACCCATGATACCTCTGAGAAGGACAAAGATATCATTCCAGTGGCAGAACAGAGGATTCCATTTGCCGGAGTATCCCCAAATTAATGAAGTTATTGAAAATGAAAATCATATATATTTTTTCTTTTATTAATGCTGTTGCAAAACACAGAAGCATACATCAGGAGATACAATCGAAAGAAGATGATAGGCGAATCAAATTTATTGATGCCACTTCATAAGAAAGTAGGAATAATGGTGGCTTTATTTTGTTAAATCCACGCAGCCGATATGTTTTAGAAAACGTTGAGGTTGTATTTGGGCTGCATGTTGGGATAAAAGAGACCGTAGTGATTCTCCGTTCCTTGTGGCTGTTTCCTGTCCTCGTCGAACATGGCGAAGATATACGTCTCGATGGCTCCCGGCCTTTTGGGAGTGCCATTCCCCACGTGCCCGATCAGATTCTGCACATAAGTTTGCGCGTTCTGCGGCGATGCAGCTTGGCCACCGTCAGACGGCCACCCACTTTCCGACACAACGACGCGCACGCCGCCGGCTCCCACCTTTTCAAGCGCCGAGTAGGTGGAGTCGAGGATGGCATCGAATAGATTCTGATACCTCAGATTGCCGTCGGTGATGACTGGGCCCGCCGACGTGAAGAGGGCGTACTCGATGGGGATCTGGCCGGGGTTGCCGATGTACGAGAAGTAGGGGTTGATGTTGACCAGGAGCGGGGCGCCGGTCCCCGAGAGGAAACCAGCAATGGGTTGCAGGTAGTTTCGAGCATCGTCGGTAAAGGCTCCAGCTGATGGTGGGTAGGATACTCCCAATACTCCGGTAGAGACCGACGTTGACACCTTCCATTTCCATTTGCAAGTAAGTAAGCATAACTTTTATGTAAAAAAAAATTAATGATATATTTTCTTTAAATAAAAATTAATTATCCACCTTAATCTTGTTCTGTAGGTTGGCAGCATTTAGAGCGTTTTGAATGTTCTGCATGGCCGGGAGGACGAATTGGGCAAGGTTGCCGGGTATGATCTCATTCCCGACGGCGATGTAGCGAATTGCGACGTCCGGGAAGGGGATGATATTTGCATTGACCCAACCCTTTGCCGCATCTGCGCTGGACGCGAGGGCAGCGATGTTGGAGTCGTCAACATCAACGATGACGCCAATATTCGTGCCTCTCAGGGCTTGGAGGGTTCCTTGGTCAGGGAAGTACATTCTCATAGCTCCAATGTGGTGGGATTGGTAGAGACCAACAACATCTTTCAGCGCAGGGAGACCGTTACCGTTGATGCCATAACACACGCCAATGGATTCCACGCCTGAGATTTAAAGAAACGGTCACGCTCTTATTCGTAACCTTAAGTATTCGAGAGAGAGAGGACGGAGGAGAGTTACCTGCGATGAGCAAGCAGAGAAGTAATCCAGCTCCTAAAACGAAGAAGCTGCCAGTTGCCATTGTTATACTTAAGACTCCGAATTGAGCGTGTTAGTGTATCTTCTGTGATACATGCATTGCAAACTACTCTTTACATAGAAGAGATGAAGGTCCAGGTAAGAAGAAACCATGCCACTCTTTTCTTTGAATGGATCCATCATCTTGTTTTCTGTTGCTTAAAAATCATAAATTTAAAGTACGATAAAACTTTACATCGTTTAATTTTATTTGTAACAACGTAAATTTCATTACACCTACCCATTAATAATATTTTATTAAGTTTCTTTCAATCTTTTCCTCCAGTATTGCTGGACTGTTTGTAACTATGTTCCAGAGATGCCACAATACATACATCAAAGCCTTGCTGTAAGAATTGTTCTGTAGAATTGTGAACTTATTTTAGGTATTCTGCAAGAGCAGCGATTGGCATAAATGTTCTCAATGCCGGAGAAAAAAACTAATTATTTGCTAATTAAAGCGTGCCTTGTTTCCCGGAAAATTGATTTTTTGTTTTGAAAAATGTTGACATAAACCTAAAATAGAAGCGTTGAATACGTGGCTGGAGGTAAAAGATAAAACAGCCTCTGCGAAAAATGTAGAAAGCCTAAAGTCATTGGCCTGAGCAATGTAAAAAAAATATTGCTTCTCTTCAATAGATTAATGGCAATTTGTAATTATTGTTTACTTATTTTCGATGTATAATTAATTAAAATTTAACATAGCAGTATTGTTTCTTCAAGAATGTTTGTCAACTGAGCTTATGTCGATTGCATCTTCATACTCCACTTGATTCTCGACTCTCCTAACCCCACTAAACCTTGTGTCCTAATGATGGAAAGAAAGTGAAATAATATAGATCTCGAATTACAAACAACAAACTTACATTCAAGAGTATCTAGGAGAAATTTGAAAATGGAAACGGAAACCCTAAAGTGCGGGAAGACAAAAACGATGGATTTTTATTTCATTCATACATACCAACAAAGCAATAGTTACACATTTTTATAAGCAACAAAAGTAACTAATCCCTCCTTTTTGTTCATAATATAAAATTTATAATTACACCTTCTCAAAAACAACTAATCCCCCTTTTGCTTAAAATTTAAAATTATTTAAATATTTAAACGTCTAAAAATGCTAACAAACATTTAAAAAAGTGTAACAAACACTTAAAGTTTGCTAACATTACTCTACCTCAAACTTAAAGCATCTTCAAGCCTAATTGATTTCGTAATTCTTCAAATTTCTTCACTCCAAGCGATTTAGTGAAAATATCTGCTACTTGTTCTTCAGTATTGCAATGGACAAGACTTAAAGTCTCCTTCTTGACATGATCACGTAGAAAATGATACCTTGTCTTGATATGTTGGCTTCTCCTATGTTAAACTGAATTTTTTGCTAATTTGATAACTAACATATTGTAAATAAAGATAGTTGCTGGCTCTTCTTATTAATGATGTAACTTTTATAGTAAATTTCGTAACTAAATTGCATCATAAACTGTTGATGAAACTGTAATATACCCTACTTCACAAGATAAAAGAGTAATGACGTCTTGTTTAGTTTCTCTCCACATAAATGCTAATGAACTTAAGAAGAAATAATGATCATTTATACTTTTTCTTTCATCTATATCACCTCCCCAGTCATTGTCACAAAGCCACATAAACCTATTCCACTTTGGTTAGTAAAATACAACCATAATTAAGTGTTCCTTTAATATATCTTAGTAATCTTTTTGCAACCATCCACTATGTTTCCTTTGGACTTTTTATATGTCGACTAATGAGTCTAGCAAAATATAGAATATCATGTCTTATGATAGTGAGATTACGAAGATTACCAACAAGACTTTTGAACAAAGTAGATTTAATGTTTTTTCCTTCTCTTTCTCTATTTATTTTCATTTTCACATCAAGTGGTGTTGCCACTGATTTGTAATCTTTCATTCTAAACTTCTTTAGAAGTTCAATAACATACCTTTTTTGAGAGATTTGGATTTTATTTGTCATTTGTTTCACTTCTAAGCCAAGAAAGTATGACATTTCACCAATATCTAACATGTCAAATTAATGTTGTATAATTTTTTAAATTCTTAAAACAATTTAAAATATTTTTCTATATAAAGCACATCATCTACATAAAAATAATTATAAGAATATAATTGTTAGTTGTCTTGATATAAAGTGTGTTCTCAAATGGGTATTTTTGAAATTCTTGTTGTTGAAGATATCCATCAATCTTGATATTCTATGCTCTTAGTACCTATTTCAATCTATATAAAATCTTCTTCAAATGATAAACTTTATGTGGATCACTCATACTTTTGTAACCTTCAGATTGATCAATATATACTTTTTCTTTTAAAACTCCATTCAAAAATGAAGATTTAACATCAAGTTGACATACCTTCCAACTATGATGCTCTACAAATGCTAAAATCAACTTCATATCAAATCAAGCAACTGAAGCAAATACCTCGTTGTAGTTTATATCATATTTTTGCTTAAAGTCTTTTGTCACAAGTCTTGTCTTATATCTTTCTATTGTTTCATCTACTTTATGCTTGATCTTGTAAACCTATTTCACTCTTATGGGTTTTTTTAGGAAGAAGATCAGCCAACTCTCATGTGTTATTCTTTTTTATAGATATTATTTCTTCATCCATAATCTTTTACTAATTTATATCTTACACTACTTCATCAAAAGAAATGAGATCATTATTAACAAAATAATATAATAAGTTAGAATACTCAAAAGCTTGTTTATATATCTCTTGTAAACTTTTCATCTTTCTGCTTGAGTCAATAGGATGTGCTGTCTTTTACATAATAGTAGTTCTTGAGGGAGAGCATGTTGGAGAATTTAAATCATGTGTTTGTTAATTTTGAATTTCTTTTTTTTTCCAAGTAATTATTTAATGATCCTTCTCTTCCTTCCACTTCCAAGTATCTTCTTCTACAAACACAACATCATGGCTAATAATTATTTTTTTGGTTAAAAGATTATAGAGTTTGTAGACTTTTAACTTCTTATTATACTTAATGAATATATATTTTTCACCTTTATCATCTAATTCTTCCTTAATATATTAGTTATCTATGCATATACAATATATGAAAATAAGAAACACTTGGTTTATATCTACTCTAAGCTTCTTTTAGAGTCATATAATGCACAGCCTTAGTAGGACAATGATTCAACAAACAAGTTGAACATGTTATTGCATCTGGCCAAAATTCTTTTAGCAAATTCGTCTCTCTCATCATTGTCCTTGTCATATCAAGGATAGTACGATTTCTTCGTTTAGCCACTCTATTTTGTTATGGAGTATAACTTACGGTGAGTTAATATCGTATACCTTCTTACTTACATAATTGAATAAATTCATTTAATATATGCTTACCACCTTTATCAGATCAAAGGTTTTGAATAAATAACCCACTCTTTTTTCAAACTTATATTTGAACTCTTTAAATATAAAGATACAGTAGATTTCTTCTTAATAAAAATATGTTCATATTTTTCTACTAAAATCATCTATGAAAGTAATAAAATAATTATTATCTCTATTAGATAATGACACCAATAGACCACAAATATCTGTATGAATAAGTTGTAATGGTCTTTTAGCTCTCTAAGTATTATTCTTTTGAAATGATAAATGATGTTGCTTTCCAAGTATACAAGCTTCATATTTATGATTTGGATCATCCAATAAAAGAAGGCCTTTCACCATTCTTTCCTTTACAAATAACTTCAAACCTCCAAAGTTAAGTAACATTACCTTTAATACAATTTCAAATAATCATTTAAAAGATACCCAAGATAACAAGCTTCACGTGTTGATTTTAATTGAAGATGAAACATACGATTTGCTAATATCTTCATTTTAGAAAAATTCCTTCCTTTTGAATATTGTAAAAGAAGATAACAATTCTCCATATGTATAATATATCATTTCTTAATCAATTGCCCAAGACTTAGAATACTCTTTTTTATATGAGGAATAAAATATGCATTTGAAATAATAATTAAAAATCTATTCTTTTTATAAAATTTTATGTTATCTTTACCTTCAATTTTCAACTTTGATGAGTCTCCAAGACTCACACTTGCTCATATATTTTTAGTTGTATCAAATAGATGCCTTTTTTCAAACATATAATTGCTTGCTCTTGAGTTAAGAAACTAGATATCTTCTCTTTCATTACCCTCTTTTTTAGCCAATAATGATATTAACTCTTCTTGTAATATTTCAACATAGTTTGATTAGTTATTCTTGTACCAACAAACAGAAACCTAATAACCAAACTTATGATAATTGTAACATTCAAAATTTCTTCCCTATCTTCAACCTCAAGAAGCACCATTCCTTCCATGCCCATGTTGAGTGTAAGGTTAATTAATTTTCTATTGAGATTATTTTTGGAAATGACCTCTTCCACATCTTGATATGAACCTCATCCTCTTCCTCTTGAATTAGAATTCGCTTTCTTCAAAGTATTGTCTTCTTTTAAATTTAGTTTTGATTCTAATTCTTGATCAATAAATGTAACTTTAATCTTTTTCTTTACTCATTGCTCATGCACTTGTAAAGAACCCATTAATTCTTCAATAGATAATTAGTCTATATCATTAGATTCTTTAATTATTGTTACCACATGCTCAAACATAGGAGTTAAAGAATGAAGTACCTCTTTAATCACACATACATCATCAATTTATTCTTTATTTCTCTTTATCAAGTTTAAAATAGCAATTAATAATGAGATAAAATCAAAGATAGTCTCATTTTCATTCATCTTTGACTATCCAAAATAACCTTTAAAGATTTGAAGACGTACACACTTCACACATTCAACTCCTTTGAAGATTATGTTGAGTTTATTCCAAACTTCTCTGCTTATAGTTATTTCTGCAACTTTCTCAAAAGTGACTTCAACAAGCCCTTGATATATCAAGAATAATGCCTTTTATCTTTTTTTTGATTTTTTTTCAACAATTTCCTCTCTGTTTTAGTAGAATTTGATTCTTTAAAACCATTAGTAATAATCTTCCAAAGGTTTTATGAGCCAAGAAGGGCTTTAAATTGAATGCACCAATTATCATAATTGTCATTAATCAATCTGGGAATGATTTTTTGCATAATTCTGGACATTTTAAATAAAAACACACTTCCAAACACTGCTTCTACTTTCTACAAATGCACTACTAAACATTATGTCATTTCTCATTTCTAATCATCGTGCTTTCTACAAACTACACTTCCAAACAGAGTTTTTTACTCCTCCTTTCAACGCTATAGCGTTCAACCCTCTTCTTCTACAAGCTCTAAAATCACTTTGATGGAAATAAATTGAAATAAAATAAATCTCAAATTGTAAACAACAAACTTGCATTTGAGAGTATTTGGGAGAAATTGAAAAATGACGGTAGAAACCCTAAGGTGCGGGAAGACGAAGCAATAATATTTAATTTTATTCATGCTTTACAACTAACTACAACTAACCAACAATTATACCATTTTACAAGCAAATAATCTCTCAAATATTTGCTTCTAATTCGAAAATTTGTTCTTAATCTATACGATAACTATCAACTTAAAATTTAAAATAATTTAAATATTTAAACACTTAAAATATGCTAACAAACACTTAAAATATGCTAACAAATACTTAAAATATGCTAATAAATATTTAAAATGTGCTAAAACATACTTAAAATGTGCCAACACTAAAAATTTGCTAACAGAGCATGGGTAGGAGGTGCCGAGAACCCTGATGGAGATATTATTTCATGGATTAGTGTTATTGTTGTATGTATCTATATATATATATATGTATAAATATGTGTATGTATATGTATATATATATATACATATAAATATCTAATAGAATTGGCCATTAAATTAACAAGAAAGTCATTTCAAAGAGAGAGAAACGTGGGTAACCTTCAAAGAGCAAGCCAAAGAGTAATCCTATAGCTAAAATGAAGAAGCTGTCATATGCCATAGTTAAATCTTTGACTTGAAGGGATTCCTTTTGAATTGTACTTTTTCTTATGATACATCATGCATTACAAACATCTCTCTTTATATAGATAGGATGAAGAATTAGATTACATGAAATTATATATTTCTCATCCATTAAAATACATTAGAATTCATGTTTTCTTTTTCTTGAAAAAAAAGTTTGTCGTTCTCATTAGTCTCAAGAAATTTCCAATCCTTGTTTTTCTATGTGGGCAATATAGAAGAATGACTTCATGGAGAATCCATGCAATAATGCATTAGTTTTTTCCATCATGTATTGCTAAATTTTGTAGTTATGTTCCTCATTTGGCTTAATAGGCTCACTAAAGATTTGAGCCTGACTTTATAAATCTTTAGTTAGGCAATCCAAAGGAACTTATAATCCAAAGGAAAACACATAATATCGTAGAAAGCCTCTTTACTCTGCAACAGTTACTCCAAAAAGTAAAGAGAGGATTATCTTCCTAAAGTCCATCTTTCATATTAAAAAGACAACGTAATTGTAATGAAGTAATGATTTTGTTGATTTAAGAAGAATTATTCACAATGGTAAATATTTTTTATACTTTATTATATGTATATTTATTTTCATTGCAAATATAATAATTAGAGTTTAGCAATGCATCGAAGACTTCAAATAAACTCGATATGAGGAGAAAAATCTTAGCAAAAACACTTATGCCCCAAAGCATGGCCAACTACTAATTATGATAACTAAAAATTCTCAACCTTTTACTCAAGAGTTGTAATCTTTTGCATGATAATTGTGAATATGACATAGACCCTTGATATATCAAACTCAAGGTTGTTCCTTAGCAACTCTAATGTCTTATGAATAACTTGCAAGTTATACTTAGATAAATTACTTTCAATTGTGTAGAACATCTCAAGTTTCAAAATTTTCAAATAACTTCATAAAATAACTTGTAGATCTCTAGTGAAATGTTGAAAATCATATCCAATTTCATTTGCTAAATTTTAAACACTAGCACTTGTGAACATAAGAGAACTTTAACAGCATAATTTCTTAAAACAAAGAGGACTCTTAAATACCATTACAAGTGATCCTTCACATTAACTATGAAAGGCTAGCAATAGAATAAAATATAATAGTAATTAAGGACAAAGATGTCTAAAAATGTTATTGCATGAATGTAAATGCAAATCATAAAATGATTTTAAACAAGCACAACATTATCAAAACAAGAACTAAAAAGAAAACAATATTATAGTTATTATATAATATTTGTGCAACCATTAATAAGGATTTAAGTTAAAGAGTCAAAAGATCTTAATGACCCCCTAATTGGTGACAATAATATCATATTACCTTAAATTTCCACTCCCTCACCAATGATCTTAGTCCTCAACTATTCACCAGTGATCTCTAGATATTATTTCTCGAAGATAAATTAAATCATCAAATTCTAAATTTTGTCATTATGCTTCAAATATTGATGTTATAATTAATGAAAATTAAGTGAAAAAAAATAGATATCAAATTATAAACAACAAACTTACATTTGAGAGTATTTGGGAGAAATTGAAAAATGGTGGGAAAACCCTAAGGCAAGGGAAGACAAAATAGATAGAATTTAATTTTATTAATACATAAACTAAGTAGCAATTAAACCATTTTATCAGCCATTAATCTCTCAAATAAATGCTTCTAATTCAAAATTTTGTTCCTAATCTAAATGATAAATATCAACTTAAAATTTAAAATTATTTAAATATTTAAATACCTAAAAATACTAACAAATAATTAAAAATACTAAAAAAAACTTAAAATGTACTAACAAATACTTAAAATGTGCTAACAAATATTTAAAATTTGTTAACATTACTCTCCCGCAAACTTGAAGTATCTTCAAACCTAATTGATTTCATAATTCTTCAAACTTCTTCACTCTAAATGATTTAGTGAAAATATCAGTCACTTATTCTTTAGTACTGTAATATACTAGGCTTATAATCTCTTTGTTGACATGATCACAAAGAAAATGATACATTTTCTCAATATGCTTACTTCTCTCAGGTTGAATTAGATTTTTAGCTAATTTGATGATTGACATATTGTCAATAAAGATAGTTATTAACTTTTTTTGTTTATGATGTAACTCCTATAATAAATTTCTCAGCCAAATTATTTCACAAACTATTGATAAAGCTATAATATACTCTACTTCATAAGATAAAAGAGTAATGACATCTTGTTTAATTGATCTTCACATAAATACTGATGAACCTAAAAAGAAATAATAACTAATTATACTCTTCTTTTCATCTATATCATCTCCCTAATCACTGTCAGAGTAGTCACATAAATCTTCTTACTTTGGTTAGTAAAATACAAACCATAATCAAGTATTCCTTTAATATACCTAAGTATTCCTTTTGTAACCATCCAATATGTTTCTTTTGGATTTCTCATATATCGACTAATGAGTCCAACTTAATATAGAATATCAGGTCTTGTGATAGTGAGGTAATTAAGACTGCCAACAAAACATTTGAACAAAGTAGAGTCAAAACCTTTTTCTTCTCCTTCTTTACTTATTTTTATTCTCATATCAAGTCGTGTTGTCATTGATTTGCAATCTTTCATTCTAAACTTCTTTAAAAGTTCAGTAACATACCTTTTTTGAGAGATTTGGATTTCATTTGTCATTTGCTTCACTTTCAAGCTAAGGAAGTATGATATTTCACCATTATCTATCATGTCAAATTTATGTTGTATAGTTCTTTTGAATTCTTGAAATAATTCAAAAGAATTTTCTATATAAAGCACATTATCTACATAAAGATAAACTATAAGAATATCATTGTTAGTTATCTTAATATAAAATGCATACTCAAGTAGATATTTTTAAAATCTTTATTGTTGAAGATATCCATCAATCACGATATTTTATGCTCTAGGTACTTGGTGCAATCCATATAAAGTCTTCTTTAAATAATAGATTTTATGTAGATCACTTACTATTTTATAACCTTCATGCTGGTCAACATATACTTCTTCTTTTAAAACTCTATTAAAAAATATAGATTTAACATCAAGTTGGCATACCTTCCATCCATGATGTGCTACAAGTATTAAAATCAACTTCGTTATATCAAATCGAGCAACTGGAGCAAATACCTAGTTGTAGTCTATACCATATTTTTGCTTAAAGTCTTTTGCCACAAGTTTTGCCTTATATCTATCCACTATTCTATTTGTTTTATGCTTGATCTTATAAACCCATTTCATTCCTATAGATTTCTTTTGAGGAGGGAGATCAATTAACTCTCATGTATCATTCTTTTTTATAGATGTTGTTTCTTCATTCATAATCTTTTGTCAATTTATATCCTATACTGTTTCATCAAAAAAAATGAGCTCATTATCAATAAAATAATAGAATAAGTTAGAGAACTCAAAAGTTTGCTTATATATCTCTTGTAGACTTTTATTTTTTTACTTGAGTCAATAAGATGTTTTGTCATTTGCATAATAACTGTGCTTGAGGGAGAGCATGTTGGAGAATTCAAATCATGTGTTTATTGATTTTAAATTTCTTCTTCCTGCCTAAGTGTGATAGTTTTATCATCATTCTCTTCTTTCTACTTTGAAGTATCTTCTTCAACAAACATAATATCATGGCTAATAATCACCTTTTTGGTTAAAGGATTATAGAGTTTGTAGGCTTTTGACTCTTCACTATACCTAACGAATATGTATTTTTTACTTTATTATCTATTTTTTTTTCTTAATGCATTAGGAACCTATACATATGTAATACAACCAAATATTCAAAAATGAGAAACACTTGGTTTATATCCACTCCAAGCTTCTTGTAGGGTCATATAATGCACAACCTTAGTAGGACAACGATTCAACAGATAAGTTGAACATGCAACTGCTTTTATCCAAAATTCTTTTAGCATATTTCTCTCTCTCATCATTGTCCTTGTCATATCAAGGATAATACGATTTCTTTGTTCAACCACTCCATTTTGTTGTAAAGTAAAACTTGTGGTAAGTTGATGTCGTATACCTTTTTTTTTACATAATTGAATAAATTCATTTGATGTATACTGACCACCTCTATGAGATCTAAAGCTTTGAATGAATAACCCACTCTTCTTTTTAGCTTAGCATTTGAACTCTTTAAATATAGAGACAATGAAAGATTTTTCTTAAATAAAATATGTCTATATTTTTCTACTAAAATCGTCAATGAAAGTAATAAAATACCTATTACCTCCATTTGATAATGGCACCAATGGATCACAAATATTCGTATGAATAAGATGTAACGGTCTTTTAGCTCTCCAAGTGTTATACTTTTAAAATGATAGATGATGTTGCTTTCCAAGTATACAAGCTTCACATATATGATTTGGATCATCTAATAAAGGAAGGCCTTTCACCATTCCTTCTATTGCCAATAATGTCAAACCTCCAAAGTTAAGGTGACCATATCTTAGATGCAATTTCAAAGAATTATTTGAAAGATGCCCAAGATAACAAACTTCACTTGTTGACTTCAATTGAAAAAAATATAAGATTTGTCAACATCTTCACTTCAGTAATATTCATTTCTTTTGAATCTTGCAAAAGAAGATAATCATTCTCTATATGTATGATATATCCTTTCTTAATCAGTTGTCTAAGGCTTAAAAATATTACTTTTCATATCAAGAATAAAATATATAACTAAAATAATAATTAGAAACTTATTTTCTTTGTAAAATTTTATGTTATCTTTGCCTTCAACTTTCAACTTTGATGAGTCTCTAAGACTCATACTTACTTGCATATTTTTAATTGTATCAAATAGATGCCCTTTTCACATATATGGTTGCTTGCTTCTGAATCAAGAAATCATATATCTTCTCTTTTGTTACCCTCTTGTTCAACCAATAATGATATTGACTTTTCTTGTGATGTTTTAGCATAATTTTATTGGGTATTTTTATACCAACAATCAGAAGCATAATGACCAAACTTATGACAATTATAATATTCAATATTTCTTTCCTATCCTCTACCTCGAGAAGTACCATTCCTTCCATGCCCATGTTAATTGTAAGGTTGATTAATTTTTTGTTGAGATTTGTTTTGGAAACAACCTCTTTCACATCCTTGATATAAGCCTCATCCTCTTCCTCTTGAATTTGAATTCTCTTTCTTCAAAGTAATGTCTTCTTTCAAATTCAGTTTTGATTCTAATGCTTGATCAATATGTGTAACTTGAGCTCATTTTTTTAGTCGTTGCTCATACACTTGTGAGGAACCTATTAGCTCTTTAATAGATAATCTATCTATATTTTTAGATTCTTCAATTATTGTTATCACAAGTTTAAACATAGGAGTTAAAGAATAAAGTATATTTTTGATCACACATACATCATCAATTTGTTCTCCATTTCTCTTCATCAAGTTCAATAACAGGAAATCGTGAGACATAATCAAAGATAGTCTCATTTTCATTCATCTTTTACTACTCAAAATGTTACACCCCATTTTTTTCCTAGGCTGATTTTTGGCATATATATATATATTTTTTTTTTTTTACATATAGACAGCTCAGATCGTCCCATACCAACCTGAGTAGCCTACGAAAAACATAGGATATAACACATCATTACACACCTACTTTCCTTAACAATGTGGATCCCATCTCCCGGGTACACCGTCAAATCAGGATTCATGACTCCTGAATTAACTGATGAACTCGCGCAATGTTACTCCTACTAGACCCAATACTCCTAACCCATACTGGTAGGAGAACCGATCTAATAGAAGTCTGAACCCCCACGGTTAAGTTCCATAGTCATGTAATGACCTCACCATCAAAAATAAAATACATAACATCCTCAGATAAAATATGGCACTCCACACACTATACTACCAAGGCAATAAAATAAAACAGTGAATGGAAACTACATCACAAGAATAAGATCCAAGTCCAACAAATACAATATCATCCAACTAGATACATAAGTCAGAATCACCCTCACATATTACATGACATAAGGATAACCGTCTCCCTGAATACATCCAATAGTATCAATTCTACTAACCAAAATGTCTCAGAAAATCACAGATCAGATATCCTCCATTAGCCTGCTGACCACGATCCCACCTAATCTGGGTGGCGTCAAGGCTGTCGAGCCGCTGGAAAAATATAGATAATAAAGGAGTGAGCTACGCCCAGTAGGAAAGACAGCTAGTAAAAACTCACATGCAAGAGAAGGATAATAACAAGAGTATAGGAATACAGCATAACAATGTAGGGTGGAAAGGCACTCTCAGTCCCAGACTCTGATCAACCACAGTCACCCCCAGTCACACCAGAGTAGCTCTCCTCTGTGCTCCCAGGCAGCATGCCAGCGGGACACGCCCATCTCTGCGCACGCATGGCGCCTAGGCAAAGCATGCCAGCGGGACACGCCCATCTCTGCGCACGCATCACAACGCCTAGCACCCGACACCGCAGCGTCTCTCGTCAATCAATCTTCTGGAGACTATAGACAAAACCAGTCACATAGATCTCTAGCCAACGTGAGACACCCCTGTCACCCTCAGGCACGCAGGCCTACACACTTGGCTAGCCACGGCAAGTCACCCCTGCCACTGCCATCTCAGGCGCGTAGGCCTACACTCATGGACCAGAAGAGATCGACTCAGCCACCGTCCCAAGAAGTCCTCTCCCAACAATTTCCATAGAAGCCACGCCCCTACAGTCATTGCCAAGCTCTAACTCCAAGATTCGGCAACATGTGTCCAGATACAACAAGGCGCATACCAATCCACATGTATACTGTGAAAGTTAAGTCTGTACCGCACAGTTACCTACCACAACTATCCTAAAACATCATATAGGGCCTATAGTAGTCTGGTCCAATATGTCAATCCGTGAAATATGCCAACACTGAGTAAACTGATTCAAACCATGCCATTGCCATCCAAGCAACACAAACTGTACCAAATTTCTGACTATTCTGGTAGCACTTACCCAAGTGTCACACTTCCTTCCAACTAATCCAGCTGCACTGAATTTATGGATAATTTCCAACAGTCAATTTCAACTTGGCTATGTGATTTTCTAAAATCACCTTTTTCTCACTTCAGGAAATTTTTAAATTCCAAAATCAATTTCCGCCCTTTATCCATTCTCCGAAATTCGGAATAAATTTCCGAATAAAATTTAAATTCCACATATATCCTTTTTCCAAAAATTCGGATTAATTTCCGAAATTAAATTTTCCTCCGCGCCGCGCCGTTCGTCCGCGTCGAATCTCCTGAATCGAGAACCCATTAGCCGAATATTTAATCCAAATTTCCAGCCGACGTTTAGCATTTAATTATTAATAAATATTGAATAATTACAATTTCTTAATTAACTAGACCGTAATTAATCTAATCCATCTCCTTCCTCCGCCCGGCGCCCGCGAAACCCTAGCCGACGATTCCTCCGGGAAAATTCCGTTTTCCCCGTTGATTTCCGGGGACCGAGATCAAGGAGAACAAAATCCGATGTTCGTACTATCCTAATGTTTCAATAATGCCACTAATTTCTAAGGTTCAATCAAAATTTCCACCGAAGTTTCATCCGATCCCCATTTTAACAATCTATGAAATTAAACAAATTTCAGTATTTGATACTATCTTAACATTATTAAAGCACATAATTGAATCAACACATGCTCGATAAAATTTCCGAATTCGGCGGGTATAATTTTCCGAAAACCCTAAAATGCTAAAATCAATAATTTGCATTAATTAATTTCAAAAACCACAATCCGCATGCTCCGGTAGCTATTTGCAAAATAATCCATACTTTTAATTTCTACTAAATAACTAATTTAAATCTGAATTTCCTACCTAACTAATTTTCCGGCGAAATAGAAATTTTCCAGAATCCAAAAATTGTAAAAGACGCAAATTAGCATTCAACTAAGTCCAATTTTTCATCCACATGCTTGATTTCATTAAGCAAAATATTCCATGCTTTTAATTTCTACTAATTAACTAATTTAAAACCGAATTTCCTACCTTTCTTCTCCGACGACGGTGAAGCTCGCACGCGACCAACCGCTGCTCCTCGCCGAACGAAACCGGTACCAATCGATTCTCCTCGGTCCCGCGAACCTCCAGGTACAAAAAGCCCCTTGAAAGGCTGCCGAAAATCACCGCCGTTCGCCGCGAACACCTCGTCTCTCGCCGCCGTTCGAAACCCTAAAGTCCGAAACAGTTCAGGTTAAATACCCAGCTTAAACCGGTAATAACCCGTTAAGAATCCATTAAGCGCCGGTTGACTTTCTAATAACGCCGCTTAACCCCGATCAGCCGGTTAATCTCCACCGCTGTTCTCATCCGTCCGATCTGCTTATCCGCGGCTTATCCAACCGCACGTGCAAACGCACTCGGCGAACCGCCCCCGCCTTCGCTGAACCGCTCCGGTCCGGTTCACGCGCGGTAAAAACCAAATTTCGGTTTAAAAATCTAATGGACCGATTTAAAGAGATTTTCGAATTTCCAAAAATCCAATTAAACAGGGAAAATTACTTAAAAATTTCCTCGGTGCTCCGAAAAATCCCCAGAAAATTTCAGAAATTCCAACAGCCTCCTATTGAGCTCCTGGCTCATCCTACTGTCGATCTGAAATCATCCAAGCCACAATTGAATTATTGAAGATTAAACATATAATATTTTACCGGGTATAACACAAAATCACCTCTAAGGATTTGAAGATATACACACTTCACACGTTTAACACCTTTGAGGATTATGTTGAGTTTATTCTAAACTTCTTTGCTTGTAGTAGCTTTTACAACTTTCTTAAAAGTGGCTTCATCAAGCCCTTGATATATCAAGAATAATGCATTTTTATCTTTTTTCTTATTTTCTTTTAACAGTTTTCTCTCCATTTCTATAGCATTTGATTTTTCAAAATCATCGATAACAATCTCTCAAAGGTCTTGCATGCCAAGAAGGGCTTTAAATTGAATGCACCAATTATCATAATTATCGTTAGTCAATATGGAAACAGTTTGTTGCTCATATCCAGACATTTTAAATAAAAACACACTTCCAAACACCGCTTCTAAATTCTGCAAAAGCACTGTCGAAACACTATGTCGCTTCTTGTTTTTACACACTGCGCTTTCTGCAAACTGCACTTCTAAATAGAGTTTTTTGCTCTTCTTTCTTCGACCCTATAGCGTTAGACCTTCTTTTTCTCCAAGCTCTGATATTACTTTGATGGAAATAAAGTGAAACAAACTAATTCTCAAATTTCAAACACCAAATTTGCATTCGAGAGTATTTTGGAGAAATTAGAAAATGGTGACGAAATCCTAAGATGAGGGAAACAAAAGCGATAGAATTTAGGTTTATTTATACATAAAACTTTGTAGCAATTACACTATTTTATAAGCAAATAATCTTTCGAATATTTGTTTCTAATCTAAATGATAAAGATCAACTTAAAATTTAAAATTATTTAAACATTTCAACACCTAAAAATACTAAACAATATTTAAAAATACTAACAAATACTTAAAATATGCTAACAAATATTTAAAATGTGTTAAAAATACTTAAAGTTTACTAACAATAATATAACGATATTCTTTTTAGAATCTAACATTCACACCAAACAAACATATAAATATTATTTGTAAACTTTCTTTTCATAATTATTTGCATTACCAGTTTCTAAATAGCAATCGTTAAGCTTTTGATTTTACTTGTTTTTGTAATGGAAATGATGTGGTTTAAACCAAAATGTTTGTCAAATGTTTTTGGTTAAAACAATTGGAAATATGAGTAAATTATAATCATAATAATTATTTGAAAAGAATAAAACAATTACAAAACTTGAAAAAAAGGATGCATTTGATGTGTGAAGATGCATTTGTTTTCCTTTTATATATGATTATCCTTCTTATTAGCACATGTCAACCTCAAAATTCATAAGGCTTAATAATCGTCTCCAACATATCTCTGAGCCAACTCTAACTTACCTCAAAACAATTACTCGAGCAAACTTCGAGCTTTTTGTCGGCAAGTTTTCTTGCTAATTCTCGTGGCAATACTTGGCCTCATTCCATTGAAGTGATCATTCTTGATATTATCTTTTAAGAGGCTTCACAAGATAGCTTTTTCTTCGCAAACCCTTCAAAAAATAGTAAAAAAAACTCAAAAAATTTGCTTGTTATGGCTTTTGTAACCATTTGAAAATGATCTTAACACATTTCCTCTCTTAAACTTGTTATGAATATCCCTATAAAAATACATATGGGAATTTTTATAGCCCTTTTGGAATGTGTTGTCATTTTTTATAATTATAATTCCTAATATTTGTCAATTATTTCTTGAATAGAGAAGCTTTGATCCACTATGATCATTTTTTACTGCATGTTGTTTCCCTTGCCATTGTCTCTATGCTGCTTTCTAATGTACATTTCTTAGCTTCCAAAAAACATTTCAATAGGAGATGGTACAGCTGCGTTCTAACCTCCCAAACAAACAGGATACTTGAGATCCGAAGAAAGGATTGGAGGACGAATACAAGTTCGACTTTATCCCCCGTACACAGATATTCTTTAGATTGATGAAAGAGTTTGTTTTGCGAGGGAGAAAATGTCGTTTTCGTTGGGGGACCAGCCTCGAACCGAACCAACCCCGGTCCTTGCTGTTTCACAGCTGGCCTGCAGCTTAGAGTGGTCCTCCCGGGCCCGGTCTCATAGGCCCCGGGATGCTGTATATTTTTCAAGTCCCCTCCCTCAGCCACCACGTGCCGAATGCGTGACCAAGCGTGGAATCTTCTCCACTGCAGCCAAAACAATCAATGAAGAGCAGTACTATTTTAGCCCAACTAATGTTGAGCCGGTTCGTTCATACCTCCTTAATTGTGGTGCCAACAGACGACTCAAATTTTCAGTTTAAACTTGGGCTTATACTTGGGTTCGGGTGGGGCCCCGCCGGTTCAGGACCGGTTCCAAATAATCACAGTTTCTGAACCAGGGAAATAAACCTATGCCATGCCAAAAAAAAAAAAAAACCGGCCCGGCTTCTAGGATTTGCAGACTGCAAACTGGGACTTTTGTGTGGACCACTGGTGGTTCAGGACAATTGGGAAGCTCCAGAGGCTTTCTGTTCTCAATCCTTAATTAGGTCAAATTCTTTAATGTGACAGTTTAATATCAATCAATGCTGTTTCTGGTTCAATCTAGTCTCAAGCAGGCAGTAGAAAGTGTACAATGTCATGGTCAAGATGCCCACTACATTGATTTATTAAGAAATAAGAATAAAATAAATAATTTCTCTTATTATTAGTTCACAAAATAGAATTACAATATCAATATTTTCAATATATGACACTAATGTACGATATGATCTCATCGTAGAGATCCATTGAATTCTCAGTCCTCCCACTTTAGGTTACAAAATGCCGAAATTACATATTAATCCCTACTACTTCATGCTTGATGGCGAGCACTATCAATGTCAAAATTTGCTATTGGCATTATTGTCAGTTATTATAGTTATTCTTTGCCAATTTAGTCAAGGTTCTATGTTACTAATCTATCATAATAAATGATGATCGATTTTAAATGTAAGTAATAAAACAGGTGAGGACACATAAATGCAAGGTAGCATCTGATGATGAATCAGAAATTACTTCTTAAAGAATATAAAATAAAAATTTTGTAATATAAAATATAAAATAAAATATATTTATTATAAATATGAAAATATATTTATAATAACAATATACTATCTAAATGTACATGATATTAATCCATAATATTAGATAAATTATTTCTATATAAAAATTGAATAATTAATCAATTAAAGAACAAGATCATCATCCACACTATTATAGTCTGTATCTCTTGATATTATTGAAGTGTAACATTTGATATAAATATCAATAAAATTCTAAATAATTTAATAGATAAATTAATAAAATATTAAATATAAAAATATTATAACATGATAACTAATATAAAAATAATAAATAATAATATGATACTTATAGTCATGAATAAAAAAATAAACCACTATAGTTAAAGAAAAAAATAATTATAAATGTAACCAAATAAAAAATGAGTATATGGTTTCTTTGTCTCATCTTACTTTCATTTTTTAATATATTATATTTTATATGGCCTAGTTTTTTCTTTCATCATTAACCATATATCTAATAACAATCATATCTATACCTAGATTATCTATTATTTATATTCATCAACATTAGTACGACCTATAAATATATTCTTATAATAACTTGTTAGGTAACTTGTTATTATACACAAAAGATTAGTAATATATATATATATATATATATATATATATATATATATATATATATATATATATGGTATGATTTTTAAAAATATATTTAATCATATAAAATGAGAATAATGTCGTAAAAATTTATTTTTATTATTTTATTATACTTCAATTTTACTTATATATTTTTATTTATATATCTTATGTATTCTAACACAATAAATAATATCCCCTATGATATACAACACTAAAATTCAATTGCTTTAATTTCTTAATTTATAATCACATAATTAAATTTTTAGGATGTTATAAATTTGGCCACCTAATCATAAGAAGCAATCTTTGTAAACTATCTGCCTTTGATGATAGTCATTACTAAACTTTGAGAACTCCAACAATTTCACCAATTCAATACTTTCATTTCAAATTTTCAAATAATATCATTTAACAAAATTATTTCTTAAATTTTATGATTAGAAAATGAAAATAACATTTTCATTAGAAAAAAGGAAAAATGATGATTAAGATTCAAATATCCATGAAAAGATTGGTCTAGATATTATTTGTCATAAAAAAATGTTAGAAAAATATGAATATGTCAAGTGAACCATTTCATCTAGCAAATAATATATTTTAAAAAAATCACTATTAGTATTTTTTGCTTTATTTGAATTTTATCTTAAAAAATATGTTATTTTCAAACAAAATATGAAAAGATTATAAAAGATTCTCACAAGTTTTTAAACTTAAAAAATTATATTTCCAATCAAATCAAACAAATCAACATCATTTATTCAATCTTCAAATTATCAAATCCTCCACTAACATTTTATTATATTATTTCAATAGATAATAAAAAAGTTTTTTATGTTAACAAAATCTAATTTCTTTTATTATTTTATTTTTTTACATAAAGAAACCTCATTTAGACAAATTTTTTCAATAAATACTTTTCAACCCATTTTTTTCAATTATTTTTCATAAATATTCAAATTGCTCCAAAAATCTCTTTACGTAACCTTCATGAAAATGACATTCTCTATGAATTCAAGGCTATTGAGTCATTATTGATGAAAGATACAATAAAATGGACTCTTCAATCTTAGGCATCTATTCTTATAATTATTTTCTAATTCTTTTCATAAAATGTTGTGGATAAACATATTGGCAAAAAATCGACATCACCACCACACAAAAAAAAAGCAAAATAGAATACTCAACTGATGCAGTTTAGAAGTTTTTCACTAGAAAGAACAACAAACAAAACAATATTAAGGATCATTATCAAAAATCGCAAAATCGTAAGCAAGAGTGAAGTAGCTCTATTGGGAAGGCAGGAGATATGATAGCCTTAGTAAACATCAAGAGCATCACATCCAACTCTCACAAGTGAGACAAACTTTCATCTCTCTTGGTACAATGTCTTGAGCTTTTGATTTTTTAATAAGGTATATAAATGAAAAATTCATATGTATTGAATATGTAAATTTTTGTATTTAAAATCATAAAGTTGAGATTTGACAAATTTAATGTACTAAAATAAAATAATAATAATTTGATTATATCTTAAAAAATATATCAATTTGTAAAATAACTTATAATTTGAAATTAAATATTTAGTTTCAAGATGATATTGAAAATACATCTCTTATGGGTTAGATAGAATTGTTTTTGAGAAATTTATTCTTTGTAATTTTTAGAATATTATTTAACTTATTATGAATAAACCTTGGTATTATCATAAATTAGTTGGGCAATTAGTAATTTTGGTAAGTTTACTCCTTAATCAAGAAAGAGATAAGGGAGATATGAAGCCTAGAATTTAAGAAAGGAAAATAGAAGAAAGAATAATTGAAGAAGAGCACAAAAAGTGTTAGCTATGATTGAAAAAGCAATAGAAGAAAGAGAATCAAAACTAAAGAAGAATAAAAAAAAACTTTTGGCTATAATAAAAGATTCTTTGAAAATCTTAAAAGAAAACATTGGAAATTATTTTAAGCTATTGTAAACATAAGAAAGAATAATAAGATAACATCAGTTTGAAGTTCTATTAAATCTTGCTTAATCGATCAGAGCTTTAATCGATGTTAAATTTAAAATTTATCTAATTTTTTGTTATAATTAAAGGTTTCTTTGATAAGAAAAATTATATAAAATAATAAGGAAATTTTTATATGAAATTCAAAATGGGATTGTGCATGAAGCAAAGAAGTTCACTACCATTTTGCATCCATTTAAAGTAAAGACGTGCAATATGCTAGTCTTGCACATGCATAGCCATGTTATACGAGTCAATTGGCAATACATGGAGCGAGTTGGTCAATAGTATGCTTAGAAATAACATATAGTACATCAACTCTAGCATGCAACTTATGTGTGTAGTTGAATTTTTTTTTTGAAAATATTAGTTCATTAGAAATAAATAAATAAAAGTGTGCCAAAGTGCAAAATAAATTTAACAAGTTTATGATAGTATTAAAATGATGAAATTATGCTATTTTGTATATGATTTTCCTTACGTACAAAATCAAAGAAAAATGAAGAATAAAAATGAAATAATTTCCAAGAATAAAAATAAATAAATTTAAATAAATTGAAATATAAATAATACTGTCATATTTATAACAATGCATAATTGAGCATGAGATTATTTACTTTTATATTTGAATTTTGATATATATTATGAAAAATATAATTGATATGGTATTATATATACTATTTGATATGATAAAAATATTTGAATATTTGAAAAGAGAACAACGATGTAGAAAAAGGAAAAGAAAGAGAAAATGATATAATAAGATTATATGAGATTTGTTTCATATTATTTATGATATTATCATGATATAAAATATAATAAAAATAGAACTAAATTTTTTTAAGATATTATCCTATAATTATCATGGTATATGATTTGCTTCAACCATAGTTCAGAAATTGATAATGTTGGTTATAGGCTTAACATGATGTGTTAATCACTATTATTGATAATAAGTTTTTTTAATTATTATTGCTAATATTTTGTGTAATACATAATTCATAAAAATGATATGATTGAAATGACTGACCAAATATGATATAGTTTGAGATTTAAATATGATTCAATAAAATATAAAACAAAAATAAAATAAAAGAGATGAGATGAAATTATATAAAAATGTAATAATAGTCATTATAAAATATGGGGTATTTGATATTAAAAAAGTATAGAAAGCATGAGAAAATTATAAAAAAATGATTAAAATATAATAACGAAATAAAATGTCATATTTCTATGAGAATTATAAAATATTCATTATGCATATACATGATAAAAAATATGTTATCAATTTATCAATTTATAATTATTATATTAATATTATATTTTTATTATTGCTAATTATTATCATTTTTTGTAAAGATATTATTCGTAAATAAAATTCATTTATCAAGCATTATAAAGCACACTTTCTTACTTCATAGGCATAACATGAACGCATAAAGAGAGGGAAATGAGAATGGCATACAAGCTAAGTGTTTTAAAACAAATTTATACTTTTTTTAAAGATATTGTATTATGCAATTTATAGTTCTTTTTATCTGGTATGTTGACAATTAGAGTGTTCTCAACTTAGAACAACTTATTTGCATGTGAAAATATAATTATTTTATTATATGAGAAATATCTTTCAAATAAGTTTTATAATTATTTGTATCCTCAATTTTGTATATATACTTCGAATTAAATAAATTTTACGTTATTATATGTATTATGAGACAGAAGAGATAGACAGGACATAACATATGAAGAGATGATGAATATTTGAAATAATGGAATCAAAGTCATTTCAAAAGCAATTATTGATAAACTATCCAATCAAAAAAGAGAGAATATATACAACAATCTTTATTTATTTGAACTTAAATATAAAAGCATACATACCCCCACAACAATTAAAAGATCACAACAATAACCCCAAATAACTACAACTCTACGAGCTAACATATAAACAAGGAACCAAACTATTAATCTTAACACTCACTCAACTTGGAAGAGAATAATGAAATCCCATTATGATCGAGATGGGCTAAGGTATCCCAATATGTTAAGAGAATCCCAAGTTTCCTAATTAAAAAAAATTAATAGTCAATAATCACTTAATTGAATACAAATATTTCAAAATAAAAATCCATCTAAGATTCTATCAACCTAAATAATAAACAAGAAGAAAGTATTAAATGTTATTCAAATTAATTTAAATAATACTATTAAAAAAAAGCTACCTATAAAGCGTTATTCTTGTGAGATCACTGTACTGACGCATGCATGACGTGCATGAAAACAGGCGTTACATATATTAATAAAAAAAAATTACATTTGTACTATACTTCTCTTTTTTAATTAGTGGCTTAATGACGTCATTTATAAACCCCTCCTTATCTCAGCCGCCACAATAATGAATGATAAAAAATAAATAAAATGTCAATTTTTAAAAAGAGTATATATATAATTCGAAAATATTTAATAATTTTAAATACCTTAAGAAGACTGGACAGTACAGAGCATCTGTTTAAAATATAACAACGTCGGCTGAGTTACAATACGAGCCAATTTCACGTGACAGTCACATGATAAATGGCATGCATGCAACGGTCGGGATATTATTTAATATTAGAACGGTCTATTTTACAAGTTTTTTTTTTAATGAAAGAATAGGAAAAAATTATTTAAATATTATTATATATGAAAAAATAATATCGATGAGTTAAATGGCTTTTGCGTCTTGTGGCGTGCTTGATTGTGTTTTCCATCCCGTGCGCTCTTTGTGGGCCCATCATGTCAACGTTCAAATACACATCAAAGTGTGACATAAATTATTTATAAAAATAATAAATAATATATTGAAAAGGATCACAGCTGAATTATTCACCATTTGCTTTTAAGGCAACAGCACCTACTTTTGTCTGTTCATCCAAAATTGATTATATATTATCAAATAGATTAATTTCTTGCTAATTATTTGATAATATATGTACAATAAAAGTTGTTGATATTGTTTAATAAATTTATAAAAAAAATTCTTTACGATTGTGCAAGTGGGTGATAATCGTATGAAAACATATTGACACGATGACGACAATTTTCGTATCTGTTTGTGCCATTGTTGAGGATGCCAATTTTATTTTTCTGATATAAATACTGATTGAGTTCTTTTGATATCACATTCTTATTTGAATCTTGTGGTTGTCTGTTTAGCTTAGTAAATAAATCACTATAATACAAATATGTCATAAGATTAACAATAGCCATGACAACCAAGCATAAATGGATGATTGGTTTTTTTGGATTAGTATGAGCATCACAAATAGTATATTGTGGCAATAACTAGTTTTGTTTTACATAATGTAATGATTTGAATGTTGTTGTATTGTAATAGTATTGTGGTTTGATAGTATTTACTTTATCGTGTACCTTTTTGATCCATTGGTCGTTGAAGTAATACCGAGGCGACCTAGTATTGACATGAACAATATCCTCTATTCATATTTGTGTATATCATGATTATTTGACTAATCTGCCTAGTATAATCTTATTTTTATGATTTATGATGCATATGAATAGTACTTCAACAACAAAAGTACATTGCAAAAAATAATAATCATATTATTTTAATTACTTAAGAATCTTAAATAGTTTCATTTTGTCCCTATATTGATTAAAGCTTTGCATTGATTTAGAATTAATTGTCTATCACATATATGAGTTGAATTCATTTTTGCAACTAACTTAGTTAGAGATCTTGTAAGTTTATTGATTTCTTTGTATATTAGGCTCTATTATATGTTTAGCAAACTAGTTTTCTTATTAATTTGTAATATATAATTTGCTAAATTTCATGTGAAACTTGCTTTATCTTGGAATAGATTGAATAAGATATTGTAATCAACTTTAATATATAAGTTACTAATCCACAATTGGCTGCATAATTTCATGTCCATAAGTATAGCTTTTGCCTTGACTTTAAGTATTGCCTGATTTATTTCGATTGTAAAAAAAGCTAAACTCATTTCCTTTAAATAGTTCTTCATAATTCCAACTCAAATAATACCATAATTGGTACTTAATTTCTTACTAGTAATGTTTAACTTCATCCACTTCATTAGTTGAGGGCACTACCTAATAGCTTCCATTACTCTTTCTTAAATTAGTGAATTGAGATATGAATCCCAACAAAATTGCTTTAATATCTTCTTAGGAAGTTTGAATAAGAAGAAAATAGCTAAAATTGAAGTAATAATTCACTTTAATATTGCAAATGATATTTGTAACTATATGATTTAATTCATTATAGATCTTCTCATTATTATCTTTCTAAGTGTTTTAGCATATTATAATGAGCAATATGAGTATTACCTTTTCTATTTTTGAATTCATATTATCTTGCTCCCACAATGAGGTGATCCGTTCTATAATTTTATTATTGTTAGATCGATTATTGTTTAAATTGTTGTCATAAGTAACCTGAGCTTATTTAGCTATTTCATAGTTTAGAAAATTTTGATCAATTGAATCTTCATTTGAATAACGAGGCACCTTAAAACAAGTTGGAAGTTAAATTTTCTTAGGTTATTGTTATACCCGGTAAAATATTATAGGTTTAATCTTCAATAATTCAATTGTGGCTTGGATGATTTCAAATCGACAGTAGGATGAGCCAGGAGCTCAATTGGAGGCTATTGGAATTTCTGAAATTTTCTGGGGATTTTTCGGAGCACCGAGATTTTTTTTTAAAAAAACGAAATTTGGATTTTTATTTTCTTTTTTACCGCGCGTGAACCGGACCGGAGCGGTTCAGCGAAGGCGAAGCGGTTCAGCGAAGGCGGAGCGGTTCAGCGAAGGCGGGGCGGTTCGCCGAGGTGCGTTTGCGCGTGAGTATGGATAAGCCGCGGATAAGCAGATCGGACGGACGAGATCAGCGGTGGAGATTAACCGGCTGATCGAGTGTTAAGCGGCATTTTTAGAAGGTCAACCGGCGCTTAATGGGTCTTAACGGGTTATTACCGGTTTAAGCTGGGTATTTAACCCGAACTGTTCGGCTGTTAGGGTTTCGAACGGCGGTTAGAGGCGAAGCGTTCGCGGCGAACGGCGGTGATTTCCGGCAGCCTTCCAAGGGGCTTTTGGTAACCGGAGATTCGCGGGACAGAGGCGAGCATTTTGGTACCGGTTTCGTTCGGCGAGGGGCTGCGGTTGATCGCGTGCGGGCTTCACCGTCGTCGGCGACGAGCAAAGGTAGGAAATTCAGAATTAAATTAGTTAATTAGCAAATTAAAATATGGATTATTTTGCAAATAGTAGGAAATTCAGAATTAAATTAGTTAATTAGCAAATTAAAATATGGATTATTTTGCAAATAGTAGGAAATTCAGTTTTAAATTAGTTAATTAGTAGAAATTAAAAGCATGGAATATTTTGCTTAATGAACACAAGCATGTGGATGAAAAATCGGACTTAGTTGAATGCTAATCTGCGTCTTTTACAATTTTTGGATTTCTGGAAAACTTCCCATTTCGCCAAAAAATTTAATTAAGGCTTAGGAATATGTTAGGGATTTGTATTATCAGTTTGCCATTGAATTAGTTAATTAATTGTTGGATTAATCTTACGGCAATGGCGTATGGGCGAATTTCTTCGGTGGAAATTTTAAATTAGTGGCATTATTGAAACATTAGGATAGTACGAACATCGAATTTTGTTTCTCCTTGTTCGCGTTCGCCGGAAATCGACGGAAGGAATTGGATTGGTCGGCGATTGCTTCAGTTAGGGTTCGCGGGCGTCGGACCGAGGAAGGAGAAGGGTTTAGATTAATTACGAATTTATTTAAGTAATTAATGGTATTTATATAATATTTATTAGTAATTATATTTATTTAAGCATCGACCGATTAACGGATTATTAAAGAATTTGGTTCGGCGGTGTCGCGGTTCAGCGCGAGGTTTCCGAACCGGCAGCGAAAACCGGTTCAGCGGGATTCGGCGCGGACGAACGGCGCGAAGGAAAATTTAATTCGGAAATTAAATCCGAATTTTCGGAAAAAAAAGATATATGTGGAATTTAAATTTTATTCGAAAATTTATTCCGAATTTCGGAAAATGGATAAAGGCAGAAATTTATTTTGGAAATTAAAATTTCCTGAAGTGAGGAAGAGGTGATTTTTGGAAATCACGTAGCCAAGTTGAAATTGACTGTTGGAAATTACCCATAAATTCAGTGCAGCTGGATCAGTTGGAAGGAAGTGTGACACTTGGGTGTTACCAGAATAGTCAGAATTTTGGTACAGTTTGTGTTGCTTGGATGACAATGACATGGATTGAGTCAGTTTACTCAGTGTTGGCATATTTCATGGATTGACATATTGGACCGGACTACTATAGGCCCTATATGATGTTTTAGGGTAGTTGTGGTAGGTAACTGTGCGGTACAGACTTAACTTTCACAGTATACATGTGGACTGGTATACGCCTTGTTGTATCTGGACACATGTTGCCGAATCTTGGAGTTAGAGCTTGGCAATGACTGTAGGGGCGTGGCTTCTATGGAAATTGTTGGGAGAGGACTTCTTGTGACGGTGGCTGAGTCGATCTCTTCTGGTCCATGAGTTTAGGCCTACGCGCCTGAGAGTGGCAGTGGCAGGGGTGACTCGCCGTGGCTAGCCAAGTGTGTAGGCCTGCGTGCCTGAGGGTGGCAGGGGTGTCTCACGTTGGCTAGAGATCTATGTGACTGATTTTGTCTATAGTCTCCAGAAGATTGATTGACGAGAGACGCTGCGGTGTCGGGTGCTAGGCGTTGTGATGCGTGCGCAGAGATGGGCGTGTCCCGCTGGCATGCTTTGCCTAGGCGCCATGCGTGCGCAGAGATGGGCGTGTCCCGCTGGCATGCTGCCTGGGAGCACAGAGGAGAGCTACTCTGGTGTGACTGGGGGTGACTGTGGTTGGTCAGAGTCTGGGACTGAGAGTGCCTTTCCACCCTATATTGTTATACTGTATTCCTATACTCTTGCTATTATCCTTCTCTTGCATGTGAGTTTTTACTAGCTGTCTTTCCTACTGGGCGTAGCTCACTCCTTTATTATCTATATTTTTCCAGCGGCTCGACAGCCTTGACGCCACCCAGATTAGGTGGGATCGTGGTCAGCAGGCTAGTGGAGGATATCTGATCTGTGATTTTCTGAGACATTTTGGTTAGTGTGATTGATACTATTGGATGTATTCAGGGAGACTGTTATTCTTATGTCATGTAATATGTGAGGGTGATTCTGACTTATGTATCTAGTTGGATGATATTGTATTTGTTGGACTTGGATCTTATTCTTGTGATGTAGTTTCCATTCACTGTTTTACTTCATTGTCTTGGTGGTATAGTGTGTGGAGTGCCATATTTTATCTGAGGATGTTATGTATTTTATTTTTGATGGTGAGGTCATTACATGACTATGGAACTTAACCGTGGGGATTCAGACTTCTATTAGATCGGTTCTCCTACCGGTATGGGTTAGGAGTATGGGGTCTAGTAGGAGTAACATTGCGCGAGTCCATCTGTTAATTCAGGAGTCATGAACCTGATTTGACGGTGTACCCGGGAGATGGGATCCACATTGTTAAGGAAAGTAGGTGTGTAATAATGTGTTATATCCTATGTTTTTCGTAGGCTACTCAGGTTGGTATGGGACGATCTGAACTGTCTATATGCAAAAAAAAAAATATGCCAAAAATCAGCCTAGGAAAAAATGGGGTGTAACAGTTATTTGGGAAAAAAAACAAGTTATTCAATATCCTCTATGTCAACATTGGCATCTTTAAAGGACATTTGGTACTTTATAGGTCTTATCTAGACTTCAGAATTAATTATTTAGATTTTAATTCCTCTTAGGTAGAATGAGTGTTGAGTTTCTCACCATGATTTAGAGACTATATCCAATAATTCAATGAATTAGACTACTGTTTTCTTTGCAATCAAGTTTTTAGTCCTCTAAATACAAACCCATGTGTTGGAGTTCATTATTGATGCATCTGATAATTGATATTTAGTTGTCATGCGTTGGACCACAAAGAGTTATATGTTAGTATATTTCAATTGAGTTTTATAGAAAAAGCTTTCATTATTTTCATAGTATTAAAACTATTTTTCTTAAGAGAAAAACAAATTTTATTCCAAGAAGTTTAGTGATATCAGCCCATGATTTATTTTTTTCTTGATTTTTTGTAAAATTGCATTTGGCAAGTTGCTTGCAAGTAGAGTTTATAGTGGGATTCAACCATATGAATCGAGCCATTTTAGGGACAAAAGTGAACTTGTTAACATTTTTATTGTAATTGTCATAAATAATTCTTAAAAAATAGTTGCATTATATAATTGTTGTGATGTCTTTTGCCATGATGTAAGGAATCATTGGATTAATTTTTTCTATTTATTTAAATCGTTATTAAAGACTAAGCTAAACTATTGTCATATAATATAGTATGGATATAAACTTTAATGAAAGTTTAATGGTTATCATAGACTCATTTATTTTCCGGTGATACAAGTTTTGTTGTTTTCATTTTAGCTATTGTCATAACATAGACAATTATATATAGTCAGGGTTGAGATTATTATTATAAAGCACAAAGTTTTATAGATGATGATTTAAATTATAATCAAATGTTATAAGACTTTTTTTAATAATAGTTTAAATTGCTATCATAGGATTTATATGCTTCCAAGTTTCAACAAAATTATCATATTTATTTTCCTTATATAATAATTTGGTGGTTACAATAATGAAAAACATAACAAAACTTATATATTCACATAAATTTACATGAATACTCAAATATTAAAATTCAAATATCTGAAAGTATTGATATAAAGACAACCAATCAATGAAATTAGTACTTCATATAAATAAATAGTAACTTATGAAATAGAAATGTTATTGAAATTTAAAAAACTATTTCAAATAAAAATAATCAGTCTATCAACTCTTATCATCTTTGTTATTTAACTTGTTACTCTTGTACTTCAATATTTGAAAGTAAGATAAATATGTAATCCTCTTATATTATCTATCATTCTCTATCAATATGCAAACTTATCCTCATAACGTTTGTGCTTCATAATGAGTCTATTCTCATAAGCTTTACAGATGGTAAGTAACTCAATTTTGAAATATTAGATGTGGGCTTGATTATGTAGACCATATGCTTGCTCAACAAAGAGAAATTATATAGAAACTAGCTATGAATAATTCCATAAATCTTACTCTTAAACCTTCTTAGATGTTTAGACCTTATGACTATGCTAATCCCCTTCCCATTCTCTTCAAAGTTTTATTTATTAAGCATCATTTTTCTTTTTACCTATAACTAAATATTATCTACTAATAATTATAAATATAAATCTCTTAAAACTAAATGCACAAAAATCAAAGCATCTTAAGTAAACCTATATTTTTTGTGATATACTTATAATTAAAATTTTGAAATTATATATAATCTTATGTAGAAAATATACATATTGTAAATAATTAAAAGGCACAAGTTTGCAACATTCAATTTATCTTATCAATGTGAGTAATTAAGGAGGAGTAACACTAGACAATCATAAGGCTTCCCCTTGTTTAATGCTCAACAATTAAACATTAGAGGGCAACTAGCTACAAAAAGTGTTGATAAGTTGTGGAGGGTTGCTTTGTAATATCTTAATTTTTTTAATTATAATGGTATATTTTAATCTTATAATATACACTTTATGATATGAATGATCTTAATATGTGAGTTTAAATATTTTGAATATAAGAATATAATTATAAAAAAATAGTTTTTTTATAGTATGTCTCATAATATGTGTTTTGAACAAAATATTTCAAATTTTAAAAATAATTATATTTTTGGATAGAGCACACATATATAAGTTTAATGACATTTGTTTCATTTTATTTAGAGTTATTTATGATTGTTTTGGATTTTTAAAGGTAGTGACTAATACAAAATTAGTTATTAATAATTATTATATATAAATCTTCAATGCTTAAGTTATCTAAATTCTTAACCCTTCCTCATCCCTCCCTAAATTTCATTGCTCATTTGGGAAACCACATAATAGAGAAGGTTAAGCCCTAATTTTTGAAAATTAGAATTCCTTATTAGTGATTCCTTGATTTTTGTTGCATGTGAGTATTAGGATGAGAGGTTTGGATCTTTGATTTTACCTTCTTTTACTTTCTTGTGTTGTGGACACCAAGGTGAAGATCCTTTTGCCAACAAGTTGGTGTTAACTTGCTTTTTTTAGATCCTAAATCTAAGAAATAAAGTTTGATCTAGTTGGTGTTAACTTTGCTTATTTGGGAAACCACATAATAGAGAAGGTTGAACCCTAATTTTTGAAAATTAGAATTCCTTTAATAGTGATTCCTTGATTTTTGTTGCATGTGAGTATTAAGATGAGGGTTTTGGATCTTTGATTTTACCTTCTTTTACTTTTTTGTGTTGTGGACACCAAGGTGAAGATCCTTTTGCCAACAAGTTGGTGTTAACTTGCTTTCTTTAGATTCTAAATCTAAGAAATAAGGTTTGATCTAGTTGAGGAAGGGAGGAGAGAGAGTTGTCAACAGATTTTGTAAAATTTAGAAAAATTTCTTAAGGAGAGAGAAAGCTAGAGTTTCTTGAATTTCATGTAAGAAAATATAGAGAAAAAATAAGATGAGCTTGTGTATACACGTTTTCTTATTGTGACCTCATATAACTTTATAGAATTTGATATATTATATTGATTATGTTATGATGCGTGATTGAATGAGACATATCTTATTTAAAATATGATATAACATAAAAAATCATAGAAATATAGTAATTATGAGTTGTTATGATTTCTAACATATAGGATAAAAAAAGTCTATTAAAATACAGTATTATTAGATCAATAAATGAATTAAATAATTATGATATAAGGATATTTAATTTTATTTTTTCTTAAGCATATTATGATATTGAGCATGTTGTTAATTAATTATACTCATCTGTGATTATGACGTATGATGAAACATAAGATTTATTTCAAAAGATATTTATCTTTATGTTTCATTTAAGACCTACAGAACTTATTATTTATAAGCTTTATATAAAATTTAAGCATATAGTTTGATTAATAGGATTAATATGAATAAAAAAAATAAATATTAAAGAATATTTAAGTTATGTGAGTTTTCTATGATATGATCTCATAGCTTGAGTATAATGTATGAGACCATACTACTTTGTCATTGGCTTACCTTTGGTTTTGCAACGTAGCTGAGTATATTCATAGAGTATGTTCTAACATACTATGATATGAGATGATATACGATAAGTTGTGTATTTAGGTTATTAAGTACTCCTAAAGAGTTGTAATTGGCTCGTATTTTGAGTTGTAGAGTGGTTGAGAGTGAATCTGCAGCCAATGTTAAGAAGTTGTCATTAGCTTATCTTTGTATTCATAATATCACTAATATGGTTTCTACAACTATAGTGAGATATGATTTTGGCTGATTTAGATATACCTATGGGTAGAAGTCTTCTTACTTAAGATCTCTTAATAGATTCAAATAATGGATATGAAATATTTTGATGAAGAAATAAAATAATTATATAGAAAATAAAGCTCTAATTGTTAAAGACAATATAATTAGAAAAAAAAAAGCTAAATAAATAAATATGAAAGAAATAAATGATATTATTTTTTTCTATAACTATTCATGAATGTTATCATTTGATTCTCTTTACTTGTCATTTTATTCTTTGAGATATTTGTATTATTACTAATTACATTATTATCATATTATTATATTTTTTATTTAATATTTATTTATTAAACTTTTTTGAGACCCATCAGATACTTATATTATAAGTTAGATAGTTTCACTATGCTAAGAGAGGGAATAAAGCAAGGCAAAGAGCTCAAGTGTATATTGAATATTCTATAAGTGAAGTCTATAATATAATATAGTTATGTTTGGTTGATATTAAGACTGATTATGTTTTTATCTATGTTATATTTTGATGATGATGGATATATCATTTATGTTTGAAAAGTCAATGTTTGTTTGTAGACTTTGTGGATATGGTGGTTATGATATATAGTTATTGTAGTATATATTTTTTAGTACTAATTTTATTTTAAAATATTATATAGTTATTGATGATATTATATATTTTATGTTGTTATGTGATTATTGTATATAGAAAATAAATAATTTATAAGAAAGATTCCATTTATTTGATTTTAAAATTTTAATTTATTTTAATTTAATCATATGATTGAATGGATTAGTGATGAGTTATAGTTCGATTTTATCTTCATTTTCTTACTTGAGATAGGGAGGGTATGATAGGTTCATTGATAATCCTAGGTTAAGAGGAAGAAGATCGTGGAAGCAGAGTTGATGGTTATATCGATAGGGGCTCTTGGGTAGGAAACTTAAATGAGAAGCAATGTAAAATAGATTCAATGTTTAAGTAAATAAATAGTGAAATAAACTACTAATTAGGTGAATAAAGCCTAGATATATTTGTTTAGGCATTTAAGTAAACTAAATAGACTAAATATATAAAGACTTATAATAATTTAATGAAAAAAGTTGAAAAATAAAGAAAGTGACGAACATGAAGTTATTAATAATTATTTAAAATAAAATTCAACAAAATTTCACTCATTATGAGCACATTTGATAGAAAAATTGAGTCAAATAATAATTAGTTAAATTTTCCATTTTCAAACTATATATTTGGATCCAAACATTTAAAATGCTATATTGTAATCTTTTCAATTCAAACACTAAATAAAAAAAGTATATAAATTAATGAAGTTTTACATTTCAAACTTGATATTAATAACATCCTTTATAAGAAACATAAAAAAATATTTTAAAATTCTATCATATAGTGGTAGTGTTGTCTTCATGATACTCAAATGTTAACAGTTTGATGGATTCAAAAAAAAAAGTACATAATATGAATGTTTTAGAGAAATTAATAAGATTAAAATCTAAAACTTTTCATGCTATTTTGTAATCATTTGACATCCAAAATGGTTTTACATAAACTAAAAGATGGACGCATAGATCACAACAAAATGAAAATGATAGTCTTAAACAAATTCAAACCCTAACTTACGTTCCCAATGAGATTCTCACAGAAGAGCTTGTGCAATAAGATTTCATGTAGTTAAGATTTGTAATCTTTTAAAATGTTTGAGAAAACATAATATTATATGTTAACAAAAAATGAGTTATTATGTATTTTTTTTTACAACTCAATTGGAGAAGAAATACTTCAAATCTATTAAAAAACTCAGTCATTAACCTTCTACATAGGAGCCACTCCTTTCTATTGCAATTGCATAGTGTGGCCTAACTTATCATCTGTGTTATTTAATAATTACATTAGGCTTTGACAAGTTATAAAAAATGACAGCCTATTAAAAATTATTATTTATTTTAAATAATCTAATGTCTTGATTAGACCTTACAAGAATAGTTCCCAAATTACCCAAACAACTCACGAGTCACTTAGATATATCCCAAGGTATCAATGGAATGCAAAATATTTGACTAACATAAACATAATGTAACTAAGAATGTGACAAGCATTGGGAGATATGAACAAACATAACTAACACCATATTATACCACAACAAATGTGCACACCTTTCAAAAATAATAAAACAAAACCTTGAATATATCAAATGGCTATGATGAGCAATAATGGTGAAGTATATGTACATCTTTGATAGTGGGTATCAATATAGACCATATGTCGTTATGTAAGAGCAAAATCTAGATCATGGAAGGGATCATCATATAATTCTAGAAATAACATAACCCATCTAAATTTGAATATAAACCCCAACAATAATAATGTATCTGGATCTAAATAGGATGGCTTTGGTATATCAAATAAATAACATAAAATCCATATACCTTTTATCCTCTAATAAGATTACTAAGTATAATGATAATAACAAAAATGAATTTTATACAACCATCTCATGTGATATCTTAAAAAAATAAATAATCATTCTATCAATTAGTGGATTCATAAATTGAAATTGCTTTAAGGCATGATAATTGTCTACATTTAAAATCATTAATTGAACTATTATGAACATCATTATATGTAATAACCATTTTAAAGGAATCCTATTAAAAAATAAGTGCCTTTATAATTATATCATTTGAAAATACAAGTAAATATTATTAACTTGATGCATTGTCCTTTACAATCTCCTCAAAATTATTTAATATAATAATATTGCCAACGCAAAGTCAACCATCACATGGCTCGTGTAATGAATTAGATACATTACTATTAAATGATACTAGCACATACAAGTCAAACTTTTTCTAGTTTGAAATAAAATCTAAAAAATTATTATCACATAACATAACTTTTTTAGTACATTTGATAACTTGTGCTTTATGTGCTCAAAATTAAATGGAATCGACTTATAAGAAATAGATAGAACATTAATTTGGCTTTTTTTATAGAAAATGGTGAATTGTTTTTTATATTTTGAAATACTAAACATAAGTAAAATATATTTATTAAAAAACATAAATAAATAAATATTAAATTTACCACTTTTCTTGGTAAGACATTAATCATGATAAGATTATCCTAATAAGACATATGTAATATTTACTAAAATAGTATAATGTAAGATAAAAAATAAAGATTTACTAAAGTAACATGTACAAATAGTTTTAAATAATCTACTATAATGTAAGATCAATCCCTATATATGTACATATAAGGACTAGTATTATTATACCCTTAAGGATGATCATCATAAAATCAAACTATTAGTTACTAATAGATGTTCAAGATTTTTGTATACATGTAGTTTTAGATTTTGAATGTAGTAAATATTAAGTGGCACAAGGATCTTGTAATTATAATTGAAAGAAGATTATAGACCTTTTCTCAATGACTTATCAACTTAAAAATCATGGAGTTATGAAAAGCTTTTTATAGCATAGGTAATCCACATGGAGCTAAACATTACTATATATTAGTTAGGTTATAATTTAAAATCTTATCCTTTGTAAAAGTGATACTTAAAGATAATGAATTTATTTTATGTATGTATTGCTAAAACATACCTTTTAGATCATAAAGCTCTTTAGACTCATAACATATGTTATTTTAGAGATATTTTATATCTTAAGATAGTAAAATCATGCTTAAGACATACTATGTTTTGTATAATCAATAATCATATAATACAATGTCTCATATATTATTTGCACGATCAACATGTTTTCTTAAACCTATAATTGAAGTTTGATGTTGTCATCATATATGTATTATAGTTTTATCGTACTAATGTGACCACCATCTGAACAAATGATTAAAAGCATAGAATAAATCCAAGGTATTGGACTTATATGTGTGTTATTAATTCACTGAGAATCAAGTTTTCACCAGCATCATATGAGTATGAAGCTTTCTTCTTACGAGTATATAACTTATTTTCTATTAAGATCTATCATATGTTAGATGAGTTATGATAATTTAATGATTAAAAGAGATAAAAGAGAAAAAAAAGAAAAAATATTTCATATTTTTAAATAAGAGTATCATTTTGTTTGAAGAATATTAAAAATTATAACTAGATTTGAATCCTATGTATCCTTTATAAAATATAATTTCAATATCATATCAATAATAACTCATGTTAAAATTATGTATTGATGATTTTAAGATCCAAAACTTATTTAAACAATTTGATCAATGTTTGTTGATTTTTAGCCAAATAACTAATAAAATAATAATTATATTTTTAAAAGAATACTTTACTTTTAGGATATCCAGCACTTAATATAATATATTATTACACAATTTGATGTTGATAAATTAAAACACTCTTGCCCACAAAAACATTTCTTTTTTATCAATCAAAATCCAACAAATCCTCCTTAGAAATTATTAAACAATAAAGAAAATGTATCTTACCGTTGGTCGCAATTTATATTAAGCTTTGCATATAGCATAGCCTCTTAAATAATCTCGCGCTCTGCTCCCGGTGAGCTTTGGATCGTACGGCTCTGAGCCCGCCTCGCTGGAATTAGCGGAGTACAGCTGGACACGTACGGCGTCAGAGACGCAGCCCCCGTCGCCGTTCGCCTGTCCGGAGCTGTAACCTCACAGAACCCTTCCGATAATCTCCTGCGGCAGCTTCTTAATTCCAACCATGTCCTCTGTCTCCTCATTTTTGACTCCACCCGTCCCCACCCGCCGCCTGATCCTTATTGGACGACTCGGGTGGGCGGGACCGGTTGCCGATCGAGGTATTGTGGTAATTATACCGCAAGGGCCGTGGCAAATCGTGGACATTCAGGTTATGCGGCTGGGGCGAAAATGCGCGGGTGTCCCTTTCGGAACCAACCGACACAAGTCAAAGAGCCGGGCCGGATCGGGCATTTAATTTGCAGTTTAGGGGTAAATATGACATTTGGTGAATTTTTAAAAGGTGGGCACGCACACTAGTAGTTGAAAAAGGCCAGGACCCTTACCTTTTCGCCTCTGCTCTCCTCTTCGTCTTTCGCCCGTTGGACTCTGTTCTTTTCGGCAATCCGTCGAGCACTTGGCGGCCGACGGCGAGGTTGCTGAAGGAGCGAAGGGATAGCCGGAGTTTGTGGTGTTAGAAGGGAGCCATGGAGTCGATGGGTTGATTCTGTGATGGGGATCGAGGATGGGGGGAGGGGGTTGATTGGGAGAGTGGGGTTCGGGGTGGCGGTCGGGTGCGCGGTGATGTCGTGCGCGATTGCGGCCTTGTTAGTGGGCCGAAGGGTTAGGAGTCGGAGGCGGTGGGTACGGACGGTGGAGTTGCTGCATGAGTTCGAGGATGGGTGCTCCACGTCGGTTGGGCGGCTGAGACAGGTTGTCGATGCGATGGCGGTCGAGATGCACGCCGGCCTTGCATCCGACGGCGGGAGCAAGCTTAAGATGCTGCTTACCTTCGTAGACGGCCTTCCCGATGGGTATGATGGTTCTTTCCTCGGTGTTTTTCGGTATTGTCGGTTTGTTTGTTGATGAGTAAAAGACGAGACGTCTGACTGGTGGCCGTGCTGGTTTTTTGTGTCTTGATGTAAGCATTTTCTGCGCTTGGAAGTTTGTGCTGATTTCTCGCCGGAAAGCTTAGTTTTTTTTTTTAGATATTTCGAGACCACCGCAGTGTGACTATATTTTATATTCGGAAAGTAGTAGGGAGATTATAATACATTAATTTATGTAGAAAACATACTATGTTAGCGATCGAAAGCTTGAGATTTGATAGTTATTTGAATTTTTTGTTGCTGTTATGTTGAATAGATACTTTCTTGGTCGACATTTTTACATCGGGGTTACAACAGTCGAGTACTGAGCTTTTTATTTTTTTCATTAAGATTTTTATTAAATGCATCAGATTAGTATCCTTGAACTTGTATGACACCTAACTTTTGCAGACCTATACTTTTAACAAGAGGTTGAACCTTCTTGAGCCGCTAGGATGATCAATGTCTTATTTTTTTTTTCTCCGAAATTACTGGAAATTGGGGTGTCTGTCATTTGTTTTGCAAATGTTGGAGCATTAACATATTGTAGGATTTTATGATCCAAGAAGATTAAGCTGTTTAGGAATTTTCTTACTTTATTGGCTCTTCTTCGAGTATTCTTATCAATCATTTACTAAAATTGTCCTTTGACCTTGATCCTATATACCAGAGGTGAGAAAACTTGATGCTTACCAGTGCTTGAATATTTAGTAGATCAATATGCAATCTTTGGCATTTAATTTTTTGGTGGTTAGTTTGGATTGATACATACCTTTAAGGTTAATTATCTATTTTGCTTTAAATGATGGGTATAACTTGAGAGCAATAAGGTTCAAACTGAAGGCTTAGTAGTTTTAGTGGGTTACTTGCAAGTTGCTTCATCTTTGTAGTACATTATGTTAAACTTAAGGCTTAGTATTTTTATTGGTTGAATCAAGAGAGGTTGCTAGGTCAAGACAACCTTTAATGCGAGGTTGGGAAGAGATGAAGGAACTCATGTAGTAAAAAAAAATCGTCTACTTAGTTGTTAAGATCATCTACTAGTTGAGTTAATTGCCTTCTAACAAGGATCTATTAAGATTACTTGCTACATTACTCCTTATGGTTCAATGTGACGTGGTAAATGACTCCCAATACATTGTAACACATTTCTAGACTAGTTTGTGGTTGTTTGAGACTGGAGATATTGAATCACCAGATTTATAGCTTAAAGGAGGCTTTTTAGAGAGTCAATTGTTTTTTGATTTATCATTTTTAAGACAAGAAACTCAAAAGGTGATTTGGGTCTATAGACAAGAAGTTGAGTTGTATGCCAACACCTTCCATGCAGAGTTGGGTTCTAGCTCGGAGTCATGATAATGCTACATGCACTGATAAAGGAAAGGAAGTTTTTGGTTATGCTTAACTTCCATACTGCTATTGGAACTTGCTTGGCTTGTTCGAGGCTTAGGCACTTCATGAATCAATGTTTTTAGAAAAATATGTTGGTGGATACTTTGGAAGAGGAGTAAGGGATAAAGCAGTTGGATGATCAAGAGAATTTTATGGGAATGGATTAATGTGATGGTGTTAGTGATATTGATGAGGTCTTGGTTGTTTCACATCAGATTGTTATTCATTATATGTTGGATGTCATGTGGATTGAAATAGACTAGACATTGATTTAAGTAATATGGAAAAGACATGCATACTTATATTTGTAATGGAAATTGTATGAATGTTGTTGTTATGTCAATATTGGGACATATGAATTTGATAGTTGTGGCTCATTTTATAGCCTTATCAAGTTGCACATGTGGTCAAGGTATTGATTTTGGTTGTAGAAGTGGTGCACCAATTCAATTAGGGAAAGTTTTGGGTGATACTTGACTTCCAAATTGCTATTGGAACTTTCTTTACTTGTAGGAGGTTTTGGCATTTCATGAATCAATGTTCTCAAAAAAAATATGCTAGTGGATACTTTGGAAGAGGAGCAAGAGATAGAGAAGTTGGATGATCAATAGAATTTTATGGGAATGGATTAATGTGATGATGCTAGTGACATTGATGAGGCCTTGGATGCTCCACATTAGATCATTATTCATTATGTGTTAGTTGTCTTGTGAATTGAAATAGACTAAATATTGATTTAAGTAACGTGGAAAAGGCATGCAAGCTTATATTTGCAATGGCAATTGCATGAATGTTGTTGTCATGTCTATATTGGGACATATGAATTTGACACTCATGGATCATTTCATAGCCTTATCCAGTTTATCATTTGAACAAGGTATTGATTTAAATGGTAGAGGTGGTGGTGCACCAATTCAAGTAGGGGAATATTCCAATCAAATGTGGTGCACCAATTCAAGTAGGAGAATATTCCAATCAAATGTGGTGTGGTCTTCTTCTTATGGACATAACCTGTAGGTGGTGCACCAATTCAAGTAGGGGAATATTCCAATCAAATGTGGTGCACCAATTCAAGTAGGGGAATATTCTAATTAAATGTGGTGTGGTCTTCTTCTTATGGACAAAACCTGTATGTTGTTAGGGCGATTGTGGCTTTATAACATGAGAGTTATGCATCATTGGCCAATTCAAATCTTATGTTTTCAAGTGGAAAGGTAAGAAGGTTGTGTTGAATGTAGCCAAACTTAAGAATTTATTAGCTAGCAAGAATAAGAAATTATTGTCCCCTATCAAAAAGAAGATGCATTTGCATCTTTTGAGTTCACAAGACTAGAGGGAGAGAGTTGGGATGGTGAAATTGTATACATGTTGATAATGTGTGAGTTGGCAATGGCCCATAAAGAGGTGCAACAAGTTTTATAAGTTTTAAGCAGGTTGTTATCGGAGAACTAAGACACGTGTCTTGAGGAATTGTCAAATGAATTGTCACCATTGAGGAGTTTTGAACATTGTTGATCTAATACGTGGGACATCCTTGTCAAATCTACTTCATTATCAGATGTACCCATAAGAGAATGATACTTTACGGAGGCAGGTGTAGGAATTACTTCATAAAGGATTTATTATGGTGATCCTATGGCTATGCACAATCTTTACCCTTCTTACTCCAAAGAAGAATGATATAGCAAATATGTGTTTAGTAGTCAAACTATCAATAAAATCACTATCGAGTATAGGTTTCTTATATTTAGATTAGATGATTTGTTTAACAAGATGGTTAGAGCAATTTTCTTTTCAAAAATTGGCTAGACAAGTGGGTATTATCAAATTCGAACTTTGGAAGTGATGAGAGTTGAGAACTATCTTCAAAGCAAATGAAGGATTGTTTGAATGCTTAATTATGCCAATTGAATTGTCCAATGCAATAAGCATCATGATATAAGTTATGATGCATGTTTTGCAACTTTTAATTTGGGTCTTCCCATTTGTGTTTTTTATTAACATCTTAATATATTAAAAGATCCATGAGGATCATCACATCCATCTATGATAATTGCTTGAGGTTCTATAGAAGGGGAAATTTTATTTTAATCTCAAGAAGTGTTAAGTTCTTGACATTTTCATTTTTTTTGGATCCATTATTTGTGTGAGGTAGTTTTGGGAGATCCCAATGGCCATCCAAAAGTGACAAGCTTTCAACATGATCCATGTATGCCTAACAAAGGTATTCAACTTTTGATCAAGAATTCTATGTTATGGTACACATACACTAAGTTGTTGCCATCATTGCTTATTATCATTAAATTTTGTTCTTTATTGTGATCATTAAGCTTTTTAATTTCTTAATACTAGAAAAAACTAAGTGCTAATTATCTAAAATGAGTGGACTTTTTGTAAAAGTATGCCTTTGTACTTAAATGTCATTCCATTTATATTGTTGAATTTCATGTTATTCTTAATGTTGCTCTTGATGTTTAGGACACCTCTTTCTATGCTATTTTGGAAAGACCTTATGATAGAAGATGTATCAAACTATATTTAATAGCTAAAGTAGTGAACCACAACTTAGGGAAGTTATCAAGGAGCCTTGCTGGTGAGGACTCATCTTGTTGGAATATGATACTTGAAAACTTCAAATGGTGCCCATTACCTTCTCTCTTTTTCAAAGAAATTGCCAAATTCCATGGCATCATAAGACTATTGTTTTTTATCGAAGCACTCAGTTTATGAGCTATTTTGGGAGGACTTTATTTTATGAAATAAGATGAGCACCAAACTACTTTTCAATGACTATTAAGCCGCAAATTTATGTACAGATGGAAGTTGTGAATCATAACTTAGGAAACTTATTTAAGAAACTTGTTGGTGAGAGTGCATTAGGATATGGTCTTACCTCAGAAATTTTCTTATAGTTGTGCTATGAATAGGTATATTGGTATGAACCTCTTTTATATTATTATCATATATGAGCCATGATACTTGTTGATGTAACAAAGTATCCCATGTCATTTTGGAAGATTGAGTTTGCTGCTATACTTGCATAGCATATGCATGACTAGCACACCATATTTGCATCTACATTTTGTCTTGTTCTTGCTATAATTTTAGCTATTGAGATCTTCTTGTTTATATTGTGGCCAAGTTAAGTGTTGGATGATCATGCATGCTTACTTTTGTTTTGTGACTCGTTCTTCATGAAATTGTGTATCTGGAATTTTGGTTGTTAGTTTTGCTAGAAATATTGAGTCAAACATGAAATTTTATGAATTGCAATTATTTTTGCATAGAATTGTAGGGTGAATTTATACACTTGACTCGAAATGTTTAAATTTATTTAAAGTTGTATGCACATTGTATGCATATAAGGGTTTTGCTTATGCACAATGTGTAAAGTCCAAGTGGAGGTTCTTGTGCATGCATTACCAAAACTTTGTATGCTTCCAAAAGGTGGATGTGCATGAACATTCTTTTGTGTGTGTTGTAATTGTAAGAGAACTTTATACACACATCATAGGCATCAACTTGCTCTATCCTAATTTGCTTGATCTATTTGGAATCATTCAAATGCTCAAATTATGGAGTTATTCCATTTTAACTAGGTTCAAAGTGTCTTAAAGTATGTTTCCATAGTGGGACTTGACTAGGTTGGCAATGATCCCCTTATTGGTGGGCTGGTTCTTTCCCATCCAATGTCTAACAATGTAATGATTTTTTGTAGTGCCATTTTTCTCCTTTAAAAAATGTTTTTTTAAAATTTGATTGACACAAGCAATTATGAAATGCTTTATCCATCCATATTAGAGGGGCTGTTTTTGTAAGAAATGAACTTATTTTCAAGATCAAAAGGAAAAATAGTGTATATATAACTAATAATACATTAATTTGTTACTTAAATTGAATATTCATAATGTTAAGCTCGTATCACTTTTTCTTATAGGAAAGAGATGGGAACTTATTATGCACTTGACCTAGGAGGAACCAATTTCAGAGTTTTAAGGGTGCTTCTTGGTGGAAGAGATTCCATGATTTTGAGGCATCAAGTGGAAAGCCAGGCAATTCCTCAGCACCTCATGATGGGCACAACTGAGGTAACTAAACTATGTTTCTTTATTATAATTTTTTTCTATTTTGTTATAGTGTTTTTAAGTATGTTTCAATCCCTATTGATGCAGGATCTATTTGATTTTATTGCTATGACTCTAAAAGACTTTGTAGATAGAGTTGATGAAGATTTTGAGCATAAACCTGATAAAAGAAGGGAATTTGGATTTACTTTTTCTTTTCCTGTTAGGCAAATCACTATTTCTTCAGGAATCCTCATTAGATGGACGAAAGGATTTGCAATTGAAGATACTGTGAGTTACCTATTCTATTTGAAGGATTTATTCAATTTCATTTAAGCTTCTATTGTTTGACATTTTAAACTTAGTTTTTATTCCTTATTTACAAGTCAAAACCTTTCTTTTTAAAGGAAACTTAGTTTACTATGATACTTTTTGTATAAACAAAAGATTTCTAAGCATATACATCTTTTGGAGTCAAATTGGAAGGGTATCTAGAGGTGGTAGGGAAGGATTGTTGCAATAGAGGAAGATTTTGAGGGTAATATGTATGAGACCTCAAACTAATAAGAAGATTGTTACATGGTTGCTGCGAATGGTGTAGGAAGTAGTGGAAGTTCAGAGATAATTTGTTGAGTCACATGATGTGATATCCATTACGAGTCACCAACAGGAATTTGTACCATCAGGTCTTCGTATAAACGAGTAACACACCCTTAAATCATAGATAGAGGTAACCAAAAATTTTCATTCATCAACAAAAGCTATTGAATACAAGTACCAAAATTCTTTAAATATAGTTCTCTTATAAGTTGAATGCTCTTCTAATTAAGATCAAACAAAGGATACTCAAAGAGGAATTGTTAGTGTTAGACTTCGTATGAACGAGTCACACACCCGTAAAAATCACAGATAGAGGTAACTAAAAATTTCGTTCATTAATGAAAGCTATTGAATACAAGCACCAAAATTCTTTAAATAGAGTTCTTTTATAAGTTGAATGCTCTTTTAATTAAGATCAAACAAAAGGATACTCAAATTTCGTGCTCAAACTAACAAACATAGAAAATAACTAACTAAATACATAAATTCATGTCTAATTCTAAATTTGTGAGTGGATATTGTATCAAATATCACTTCAATAACATTTGCCGTTAGATTGGTTGAGGTGAAGAAAGTGCGCAAGTCTTGGTTGCCATTGTTCAATTTTTTGGTTATGATGTGTGATAATGCTAATGCTAGAATGCACTAAGTCGAAATTGTCTAATCTATGCAATTCTCCATCCGATACTTAGATTGGTTGCTTTATGGAATGGGATTAGTTCTCTGATCTATATAAAAACCTATTCATGTCACAAAGTCTGACGAGTTTGGCTTAATATGATGGCACAGATCATATTTCCTCCTTGAAGCTTATTTCTAAGCATTTGAATGTTGGTCTCCTTCAATTAAATGCTACATCAACCTCTCCATTTTAAAAAAACTAACTCATCCTCAAGTTCATTGCATTAGATTAACTGTGGTGTATCTCTTGAAACCATAGAAACTTTGTCAACACATTAAAAGCTTGACTAAGTTGAACCTTAGTAGTAATAATATACTAGTTGGTTGGTTGATCATACAAGGAGTTCATTAAACCACAAATCATTGTGTTGTCTATTGTGATGTGATTTTAGCTATAATATTAAGTATGGTAATATCCAATTTGGTGGTATCCTTGAAAATGAGTCCAAAAGTAATAATCATATGTCTCCTGATCTTAAGGCTTGTGGAATAAATTGGAGGCCTCGAAGAGCTTCATAGAGCATGTATAGCCTTGACAAACTAAAACCAAATTCCTTATCAAATCATAAGTTTGAAAAGTATGCTTGCAAGATAAAATGGAGATAGTGGAATCATGTTAACTTCGATCATATTCGATAATTCTAACATTTATGATTGGAAAATTTGGAACTTGTGGACAAGAGGGGTACATACTCAAGCAAAATATTTTCTATTGATAAATTAGTAGGTGTATGAATTATTGTTAGATTAGATGTAGTAGATAGCTCTTAAGGTAATGACAATGGAGTTGGTTTTATAAAAATAGGTTAAGAAGGGCATGGCTCAAATGTGGAGTTTTTGAAAAAGGATACATTAGTTCTTACATTACTCAACATTTTTTGGGGATAATATTAAGACAGATATATTTTTCTTTTGACAGGGGTTTTGGTTTATAAGAATGGTGTTTCACTCATTATCCATATTTGTAGCTCAACGAGATTTCGCCTTTTGGGACTTCATCTGATGGAAACACAGTAGGATTTGCTTTTTTTAGGATTCACAAGACATTTGTGGAACTAATGAAGAGGTATTTCTGCAATAATACATGATCTATGTCGTTTGTCAAATTAGTCATTGTTGTTGAAGTATCAAAGTCTGGCCTTGCCACTTTTATTTACAATTAGTTTCGAGCCTTGGAAGACCACTCTATTATACATTATTTTGGTAAGGAGCATCAACTATATAAAACCAAAACTACCCAAGAATAACATGAGCATGAGTACCAGTACTAACATTGTACCATACATGACTAGGTTTATTCACAAGACATTTGTGGAACTAATGAAGAGGTATTTCTGCAATAATACATGATCTATGTCGTTTGTCAAATTAGTCATTGTTGTTGAAGTATCAAAGTCTGGCCTTGCCACTTTTATTTACAATTAGTTTCGAGCCTTGGAAGACCACTCTATTATACATTATTTTGGTAAGGAGCATCAACTATATAAAACCAAAATTGCCCAAGAATAACATGAGCATGAGTACCAGTACTAACATTGTACCATACATGACTAGGTTTATGGCTCTTACTAATAAAGTCTATTGGTAACATAAATATCAAGATCATATTCAAGTCATCGAAACAATAGGATGGAAATGTGATTCCAGAGTTGAGTTTTTTAATGGTTGGATGTTGCTTTAGGTGAGAGGGTTGTTTGTATAGGAATATCCTAGGAAGGAAATGACCCATATGTGGAGTCTTCAAAAAGGATAAGAGAATTCTTACATTCCTCAACCTTTTTTGACGACGATGTTGAGACATAGATATGTGTTTCTTTTGTAATAAGATTAAGCAAATATAACCAATGCTACCTAATAAAATAACAAGATAAGCGTGAGGACTTGTAATAGCAACACACCATACATGTATAGGTTCATGGCCATTAATAGAAAAGGGAAGTAAACATCTCTCACAAAAATTAATGTCAAGCTTATTGGAATGTTGAAAACAATTAGGACGCGATGCAGTTCTTAGTGAGTTCAAGTTTTGTGACTGCTACACCATACATGTATAGGTTCATGGTCGTACATGTATAACTTCATGGCTGTTAATAGAAAAGGGAAGTAAACATTTCTCACAAAATTGAAGGCCAAGCTCATTGGAATGTTGAAAACAATTAGGATGGGATGTATTTCTTAGTGAGTTCAGGTTTTGTGATTGCTAGATGGTTGAAGACATTAACATGCAACGAGGATTGGTAATAGCATTACAAGATCTATTACAATTGAGTTATGTGAGGATACTTCACCCTCAAGGTATTTGTTGGTATTAGCTTCCAAAGCTATATGATTTTAACATTGAGAATGGCAAAGAGTAGTTTTAGTGGACTCATGAAATCTAAAGGGGTTATTAACAATTTTGTGACTAATAGTATGCGTAGCCATATTTTTCATGTTACCAAGGAATACATCATTGGAGTTCAAATAGCATTTTGCAACTTAGCAATCGTAGACCAATTCAACATGTTAAGGATAAGAAATTAATCTAATTATTAAATTTGATGGACATATATGTTAATTTAGCAATGTGTGGCTCCTAAATGCTCCATAGTTCTTTGCATTTTTTATATATTTCTTGAGTTTTTAGAACTTGTAATTACTTCAAATTTTTTAGCCTTTTTTAAAAATCAAAAACTATTTTGTTGCTTGTTATGCAGCCTAGAATTTAGCTTGTGTTATAGACTCTTGTTTATCTTGGAGTTTTGTCCTTTATTAAGTTGGGCTTCTTGCTTTATTGTAAGGGCTAATTCTTGGGTGCCTAGACATGGCATGGTAATAAAGGGAAAATGTTTAGTTCCAAGAAATCAACCTTTTATCTCATCTAAATCTTTGTTGAACCTATCAAGGAAATCTAAGACATGTTCTTTCTCCATCTTCATGAATTTTGTAATTACGTTGAAAAGAAATTTTCAACAAATTTTGGGCTCCATTAAATTGATGGAAGGGCAAACCAAATGAGATACTTGATCTTTCCTTTAATGTTTGTGACAAGCATCACCAATTAGAATTATTCATAGAAATTAGTCTCATTAAGTTTGTGTTGATTGCTTTTCAGGTTTAAAGAATATGGATCAAATTAAAGGTTCATTGACATGGAGGTTAGATTAGCCATTGTCTGGGAAGAGGATGATAAATTTTTGGAAGGATTGGCTATTGTTGAGATGGGTGAAACTATTGTCATTATAGATCATTGGGATGACAAAAACTTTGAAGAAGAGGATACTTGTGAGAAGACAGAGAGTTAGCAGTGAAGATGGAACCTTGGTGTTATTAAGGAGAATGGAAATTAGCCAAGTGGTGCAGTCTTTATACTATTCAAGGAAGAGAGGACATGTCATGTAGAGATCTCTCATGGAGAGCTCGTGCATAGAATAAAATATAATGATTATGAAATCATGAGTAAGCGTGATTATGAATTTTAATTGTTATGTCTATGTATAGTATTTGTCTATATATGTATGTACATATGTGTGTGTGTGTGTATGTATGTATATATATATATATATATATATATATATATTTATTATTGGAAACAAAGAAAATATCTTACATTGAAATGGAATAAACATATGAAGAGGAAATACTATATTAAGAAAACAAAATGAGGGCAAGAATTAAAGGAAAACCTTTCTTTTGTGGATTTTAGGGTGTGCTCTAGATTCTAACATTGTTATTTGAATGTTGAATATTTCATTTGCAAATTTTGGTTTGAGGCCTTTGTTTACAAAATTTGTTGTTAGATTTGCGATATATTTTTTTTGTTTCACCATCATTTGTTTTTGTATTTTCAACAACAATTTTGCTTGTGGTCTAGGTTGTCAAGATATATTATCTATAAATCTTGTAGTAGAAGCTTGATGGAATTAAATTCTTGTATTGGGTCAGAGTAGTGATAGCATTCTTGAAAAACCATTGGTTGTATCATTGAAACCTGGTATAAAGAATTGTTGTTGAATAATGTAGTTTTCCTAGGGAATCTCTTTTCCTTTGGGGTCATTTCTTTTAGGCATCTGAACTTGAGCATTTACTTTTATCATTCAGCTGGAACTTATGGCTATTGGAGTCATTTTTTTCTATTTGTTGTCATTGTTAAGTTAGTGGATATAAATTTGGTTGGTTAGTTTCCTTTTTTCATTTTTGTTCATCTCTATGTTTGATTTAATCCATATCCTTATTCCTCCCTATATCTAGGTGCTTAATGTTGTTGGTGGTTGAAGTTTCTATGCCATTCATTTTCTTTTTGAGGACTTAAAAAGGCACAATGATTGTTTTGGGTTATAATTTCATCATTTAGTCAGAGCTTGCAGCTGTTGGAGTCTTTTTATTTCTTGTTATCGTCATTGTTAAGTTGGTAGATATAAATTTAGTTGGTCGTTTTCCATTTTTCATTCTTGTTCACCTCTATGATTGTTTTAGTCCATACCCTTATTCCCTCCTTATATCTAGGTGCTTAATGTTGTTAGTGGTTGATGTTTTTATGCCATTCATTTTCCTTTAGCAAACTTAAAAGGCACAATGATTGTTTTGGGTTCTATTTATGTTGTTTTGTTGGGGTTTGTGCTAGTGTTCAAAACTTTGGCCGTGATGAAACTATTTAATAGTGCTCTTATTTGCATCATTAATTGTCTCAAAATGGAGTGGAGTGCAGTTTAGAGAGAACCAAAGAGATGAAACAAGATCACCAAATTTAAAGAAAAATGAAACAATCTTTGAGAGTACTAATTACAAAAGCTTGTAGGGTTATAAGTTAAGAAGATTTCTCTAAAATTTTACAAAGATTGAAATTGAATTAATGGGCCAAACACACCAAAGATTATCCGGAAGTAGGAAACTCTAGGTCCAAGGTAAACATTATTAGGGTTAGGTTTTGCAATCAATAAAAACCAAAACAAAAGTGGTGGGGAGCATGAAAGTTGTGGGAACTTCTATATCATGTGCTAATTTCATTCTATTAAGAGATTGTTTGGTGTACCAAATGCAAGAAAAATAGATTACCTTTTTCTAGATGTTTTGGAAGTGTAGTAAATGAAATGATAGATCATTATAAGAAGGTGAAATAATTGATGAAAGTAATACATACGGTGGTTCATGAATGTAGAGAAAATATTGAGATAACTTGAGTTTCGTCCTCTTGTTGCACTGTACAATTCTTATAAAGGTAATCAAACTAAATTTGATTACCATTCAAATGCATTGATGTTTGTATACAAATTATTCGATTGCATTAAATGTCCATGATTCAATCAAATTTCATTACCACAACAAGATCTTCAAAAATATCACAAAAAATCTTTTTGATTGCATTCTATAAGAATATATCAATGTGGAATAAGTGGAAAAAACTTTGAAAATCAAAACTAGGAAACTTTGAAAATCAAAACTAGGAAACTTTGAAAATCTTGAATTGTTTGGGATGATTTAGGCCAGCTTGGATGATTCCCATACATCTTATTTAGCCCACAGTAGGGTAAATGGCTGTTTATCGCCATGTACTGCATTCATGTTGCCAACCATTATGAGCAGTGCATGGCTCTTTATTGCCAGCCATTATGAGTGGTGCATGTCTGTACCCCAAATCCATCTAGTCTTATGCATTGATGCCAAACAAAGATAAACAATTGTCAAAATATATTCTAAGTATGGTAGGGCATTAAAAATGGCAACAATGGCTAGAACACAGCAATGAGCTCCAATGTCTAGACATAAGCCTAGAATGTTATGAACAATCATAAAGAATAGTCAAAATACATTTAAAAAGTATGGTAAGTCACTAAAAATGACAACAATGGCTAGGATGCTTAAAGAATGAGTTTTAATGACTAGATATAAGCCTACAATGTTACCACAATGCAATGAAACATCTCCAAATAGGCTTGAACCTACTTCCTAGTCAACTGGTTGATCTAACTAGTCTCCAAGTTTAGAACCATAGGTTTGAATGAACTATTGTTATCAACCATGGACACTCCAAATACACACATGTAACATAGATACAATCACACGTATAGCAAAAATGCATAAATACACTACTTCCACAATAAAAATGTCTAGAATTCTCAATAGTCAAATATGTCTATAATCATTCAAATAAATGATAGTGACCATTCTAAATGCTCTAACATCAATTAGCTTGCTTGTTTTTTTACCTGTTTCATATTTTAAAGCTCTTCATTCCTTTTAGAAGAAGAATCCAACCAAGGGAATAAACAATCTAACCTTCATATTTATTAGACATGCTGTAATTTTTATGGTGATGTGCTTCATGTTATGTTCCCCAAATTATTTGGTGTTTTATATAGTTTATCTTATGAGTGATATGTTTACCATTGTCAGCATTTTCTTAGAGTAGTAATGGATATGCTAGTGGAGCATGTGAATTTCAGATTATTATGGTTTTTTTAGTGTAGACCATTAAAGCTAATGCTTGTTACAAATGTAGATTGGGAAAGATGTTGTAGAATGTTTAGAGGAGGCCATGGTCAGGAGGGGCCTAAACATGCATGTTGCAGCCCTGGTACGTTAGTTAAATAGATTTTTCAATTTGGATAGTTTCTTTGAAAGTATTTTCGTATATTTGTTTATTCTTTGTTAAATGTTGAGGTAATTGTTTTCACTCATTTTTCAACTTCTACTTATATATTTAACACATGCACATAATTTGTTTGCATACAATGTACTCATTCATGTATGTGTATTTTTGCATTTTATTAAGTGATATTTTTTGTGATATTGATTTGGTACATGAAATACATATTTACATAGTAGTTTGATCATGCTCAAACTAATTTGATTGTCTATTTGAATCTTCTTTGTCTAAACAATGCAGCATTCTAAAGGTCTATTTGCCTCTTTCTTTACTAATATTTGTTTGAATAATCTTAATATTTTATTTAGCATCACGAAAGTTGTTGGATCTAATATTTTGAATTTTTTGTTATTGCCTGGTCTTGCAACTCCATGTTAAATGTTTTTCAAATAAAACAATGCGGAATAATGCCATGAGTGATTTGTCATTTTATACCTTAGTATCCAATTTGACAAGAAGTTGCTTATGTTGTTTATAGCATATTCATGTCTTGTATAAACAAAACTATGATTTTATATTCATTAATTGAGGTGGGGCAATGCCATGATGGATTGTTTGGTAGTGCATCTGTCTTTGATTGTATGTGGGTGTGAGGTATGCCACTGCCTTCATGGGATCCTCATTGTTGATGCTATGAGTGAACCACCTTGAGCTTACATTAATAAGGGTTTGACCTACCTTTTATTAATTGAGGTTTTTGATAGGCTCTCAAGTGTTCTATTGTGTGACGTTTTTTGAAATATGCTATGCTATAAGGAGTTTTCAGTATGTGGATTCTTAGCACATCTATTTGACAAAAATATGCATGATGTGATTTGTACCATTGTTTCTACCCATTATCCAAATTATTTGACGCGTGTTTGGTCCAACTTCGAGCCAATTTTGGTCATATTGAAACTTATCAATAGAAGTGGATTGCTCATAGTTGAAACTAGAGACTATGATTATTAACCCATCTTGATAAATTTGGTATAGGTCAACTTTATGAATGAATTAACAAAAACTGAGAGTTTTATAATGTTATAAATGAATTTTGCAATTGATCTTTAACCACAAAACAAAGCTCAATAAGTTTGTTTTCCTGTATAGGGCTATGTTTGGTAACACGACACAAAGCATGATAAGTTGGTTTTCTTGTATGGGGCCTTGTTTGATAACAAGGCATTCAAAAGTTAATTTTTCTCAAATGCAAAAAAAAAAAAATAAATAAAATAAAACCCTGGCAAACAAGTTTTACAACTTCTCTTTCACTCACGTAAAATTTTATCTCATTCATAAAAGTGTTCTCTTCTAAAAGCTTTTCTAAACTTGCAAGTCATATGCAAATAGAGCTTAGAATTGGAACTTTTGGATAATTTTTGAACCAACAGAAATCAAAGCAAACTTTAAAATCTCATCAAGTAAGTTGGCAACATAAATTCTTTTATTTACTTGTATCCTAAGTTAACAATTATTCTTTAAGACTCAAGTTCCTCTTGTCCTTAGTATTTTTTTCTCATGTTTTTTCTAGTCTACCTAATTTAGTAACTTGCACCTCTTGTAATTATTTGGTTTACATTTAAGATGTTAATAGCCATATAAGTTGACTGTCCATAAGCTTATTTTTAGTAGTTGTCACAGCAACCTTGTACTTAGGCTTATTTTAAATGATTATACATGCTTTGAGTATTACTATTTCTTTTATCTTTGCATTTTTTATTTCTATAATACTCATTTTATTTATATATTTGTATATGTTAATATTCAATGTCATATATTTTTATTAGTCTCTTTTTAGTCTTATTAAAGTATAATTTTAGTCTTAAGTGAGACATTTTGGTCAAACATCATCCTTGAAACTTTTTTTTAATTTCATCTAACACGCCTTCAACTAATGATTTCTTTGTCAAAGTCTTGTTTCAACCAAGTGTTGCAAGAAAATTTCAACCATTTTTTTATTTAGATTAAAAGTGATTCAGCATTATTGAAACTTAAAACCATGGTACATATACAATGGAATGCCTAATAATAATACAACTAATTATGGTTTCATAACTAACTTATGAAAGGAAGTTCTAAGAACTAGGTCCATGACTAAACATTTGAAAAAACATAGCATGAAATTTACTTTTCACAACATGAAGTCATATATGGAAGGGATGGTTTCTTGAGATGCTATAATAGTGCAATGTTAGAATGAGATTATGAAAATTTAAGTATTGTTGATCAAATTGAGTTGGATAGAAAGAAGCTCTGAGGGTTGAGTGGAGAAAAAACTGGGTTTTATTTTCATAACAAAAAATCACATCATGGAATACAAGGAATCACCCCAAAGAAGGAAAAAGTAACAGAAAAAAGTTTCATGTTAGTGACATTTGTCATGGTTTAGTAAATTATCCAATATAAACGTTAGAATACCTTGATCGAACGACAAAACCTATCATAGGATATAATAGTAGTGCTTGATTGATGTAATGTAATGTACATGGACAGCACACCATAATTTAACTCTATGATCAATGATACGTTGCAAAACCCATGTTTCTATCACAAACAAGATATTGCACATTGAGAAATGGAGTTTGGTTATTGCATTATGAGCATTGAAATTGATATTTAAAGTCCATGACTAATTATCCTAAAAATTTAAGAAGACTTAATTCCATTATATTTGTTAACTACATGAATTCTTTGTCTCAATTTTTTGTTATTAACATAGAAATGTTTTTGTAACATCATTGACCTTCATAGAGAGGTAGTCTTTTACTTGGGTTTTGTTCTTTTTTTTTTTTTCTAAAAGGTGCCTTCAAGTGGACTTTCTTAAGAGGTCTTCTTTTCTTTGGTTATCTATAAATATTATTCCAAGCCTAGCATGCTTAATTATAGAGTTCGCATGAGATTCAATATCTTCTTGTATTTATAACTATAGAGTTTTTATAAGATTTAATATCTTCTTGTCTATATAACATCTCAATCTTCTTATTGAGATAGTAGTGTTCCAATCCAATCAAATTTTGTTTTTATTTGATAGGGCCTTCTCACTTAATCACATATCCTAAGATTGCTCTAATGTTAACATGCTTAACCACTGAGTTTCCATTAGGCCTTCCCATTGGATCACCCATCCTAACATTACAATTGTGTTAGCATGCTTAATCATAGAGTTTTAATGGGATCCAAGTCGATTTTGTCCCCCCAAAGGTGCTTCCCATTAGTGTTTCTCAAGATATTTTCTCCCTTGGTCACTCATCTCAATATTACTATTAGGCAAGTATATTTAATCATAGAGTTCTCGTTAAATCCAATATTTTCTTGACTTAAAATGAAAGAAGATATTGAATCTCATGTGAACTTCATAATTAAACATATTTAGTAAGGAGTACTATTAGGATGGGTGATCAAGAAAAAAGTTTGAGAAGCACTAGTGTGAGATGCCTTTTGAGAGCAAAAAAATAAATCTGATTGGATTGGGACAATATTTTACCGAGAAGGTTAAGATTTTACTGTTTTAACTATAAATATTTATTTCTATTTGTTAGGTCCTAAGAAAGCAGGTATTAGATATTATGAGAATTTCATAATTAAACATATTTAGTTGGAAGTAGTATTAAGATGGTTGATCAAGAAAGAATGTTTGAAAAGCGCTAATGAGAAACTTCTTTTGAGAGCAAAAGGATAAATCTGATTGGATTAGGACAATATTTCACCAAAAATGTAGGCTTTTATAATTTTAACCATAGTATTTATTCCTAATTGTTAGGTCTTAAGGGACGATCTAATATAAAATATAGGTTTTGAGTTGATACATTTATAAAGATAATTTATACCCAAGAGGGGGAGAGAATTTGGCAATTAAAGTTTTTCAAATATTTTTTCTAAGCATAGCAAAAACTTGCTTTATTCTAGTTAATTCAATTAGAAGTATCTTGTCACTAAGTGAGAAAAAAAATTATAAGCAAACAATGTACAAGGTTTTTAAAGTGGTTTTACATCTAATTAGTGAGTTCATATTCATCCATAAGCCAAAAAGCTTGAACTTAACATTTTGCTTTAACTCTTTTGTTGTACTTGATAAATCATTGCAATTGTTTTTTTTTTCTTAAAAGGCTTAAACAAATCTCTTGAATCTTTCGTAGGTTTAAATTTAAACCTCTCTTAGGTTTTTTATGACCCCAAACTTAAATTTCTCTTGAGTTTTTTGGTCTCAAACTTAACCCTCTTTTGAGGCTTTTATAGTTTCAAACTCAATCTATTATGAGTTTTTTTTTATAATACTCAAACTTACCCTCACGATTTTTGGGGCTCAAACACAACTTGGGTTTCTTTTTTTTTCATTTAAACATGACATTTACAAAATTTCACATAAGGTAATTCTCAAATTATGTAACTCAAACACTTCAAGAAATAGAGCAATTAAAAACATCTCATGAAATTAGACTAAATTATCCCAGAATGAGCAAGAGCTTGTGTGTGAAGAGCTTGCTTGCATGAGTGAATTCAAACTCTTCTAAATTTGCACCTTCATATCCTCTCAATGTAGATGATGCTTTTGCAGCAATTGGAGGTCATTAGTTTCAAGTTCTGAGCAATGCAACAATAGTAGAAGACTGAAAACTTCTTAAATTTTGTTAATTTTGAATTTTCCTTAGATTTTTGCAAAATGCCCTTTTAGGAACTTTAGATTGTTTCTCTAAGTTTAGAGGGGGCTTATGTAAATGTAATATAGCTATTAGAAACTTCCTCAATTGAACACTACTATAAAACTGTAATGATTAATTGAGTATTTATAGCAAAATTTCCATTAGCAATTGATGTATGTTCACACAATTTGTTAAATTAGACATATTGTACATCATAAACAATGTCCCATATGCAAGTTACTATTTATTACCTTTTTTTGCTATGTAATCTGACCTGCTTACGACCAAGAAAAATGTCCTAGACGTACGTATTGCATGTTGGCATTGAGGTACTGTATGTCAATGCTCACGTACCATATGTGAAGGGCATCTCAACTTAGTTTCTTTATGTATCTTACTTCTTGAAGGGTGTACTATATGTGGAGGCTTGTTTTCTTTTTTTAAGTTTCTTGAGTAAATATGTGTGAATTGCTTTTAAAAAACTTATGTAAAAATTTATTTTTTAAGGTTTAATAGCAATACTATGTATTTGAAATATTTTTACATGATAAAAACGTTAGCTTATAAATAAAGTGTATAATTCATGTAAAGTAAATACTTTGTATAAATCAATGATTTTGTACATTAAAACCTTTACATGAACAACTAGTGCATTCATCTTCAATTATCCTAGGTATGATATTTCTTTGATGCCAATTAGCTTAATCTATGTCATGAACAACTAGTGCATTCATCTTCAATTATCCTGGTCATGATATTTCTTTGATCCCAATTAGCTTAATCTATGTATTGCTATATAAAGTAGGATTTTGTATAATCTTATATGAATATGAACCATACTCATTTAAGCAATTAATTTAGATTAATCTAGTCATTATATACATTTAATTGTTAGGCTAATCTATGTCATCTTGAGTTGCAATTTAGGATAATAATTTTGATTCTTGCTTAATGCACTCTAATAGAATAACACATGTATGCAAGTGTGATAGTGTAATTATGGCTCTTAGTCATAATAAGGTAGAGCAAGGTTTAATCCTTAATTAAATTTTTTAGGGCTTTGTTTTTATTAATTGACTTGTTCACAAAATTAGTTTTTCCTTGAGGTTTTTATATCATGTTTTTTAGCCCTTGAGCTCATTAATGTCATTGCTTGAATGTTGTGTGTTCTTTGATTCTGTAGGATGAAGACGATTACTTTATACTTCATTTTTAATCTAAAATTTATTTGTTAGGTAGACAATTTGATTATCAAATAAATAATTTAAATATTTTGTTATCATTAATATCATGCATAATTATTTGGGTTAACACTATTATTCTCTTTTGGTAATTTTTTGGCTTCTTCCCTTTGTAACATGAGCAAATTCTAGAAACTCACCTCCCCTTTGTAGTCATTGAAACCAACTTTTTCTAAGCTTGTTTTTATTGGAGTTAATAGAACATTCTCAAGGACTTGTTTCTACTAAATTTAGTATATAACCATGTGCATATGTTAGAGAATGGTGGGTTTTGAAAGGAAACTAAGTTAGTGAAAAGGTAATTGAGGTGAAGAAGAGATTTCTTATCAGCATCATTTGACAAAATGTTGAATGCTTCTGTGGTAGGAACAAAATAAATAGCTTTTTGAAAGTTGTAGACAAAATAAACCATAAAGTCTTCATCCCAGATGCATTTCTCTTTGTTTGTGCATGTTTTGTAGGAAAACAGTGTTACCATTTGCCATTGGTTATGCTTCATTTAAATGTACCATTTAGTGTATCATTTCTGTACTATTTATCCCAATTGGAACTAATAAAACCTTCGCAAGGACTCCTTTCTATTTATTTAGCATATAACCACATGGATATCTTAGAGAGTGGTCCATTTGAAGGGATATTGAAAAGGCAATTGCTGTGAAGAAGAGAGTTTTGATGGTATTATTTTTAGAAAATTTTGAATGCTTCTATGATTGGTTTTTGGAAAGTTATTGACAAGAGAACCCTTACAAAGACAAATTGCATTTCTCTTTGTATGTGTATGTTTTGTAGCAAACATTTATGTACCATTTATCATTGATGTCACACTCCTACAAGAATCACTTTTAAAGAATGATTGGAATTTTCCTACAATATAGCATAGGTATGCACTCCTGTATTTCATCCATATTCTTTGAATCTTGTTATTTTTTATGTTCTGAAGATATAGTTTGTTGCTTTTTCTCTCTCAACCCATATACAGTTCTTTAAACAAAATCAAGCACACAAATGGAGGTGGCTACATCAAAGTTGCAATGCCAAGTGAACTTAGAATATTAACTTGAATTTCCATGTCAATGAATTTTATTTTTTTTACACATCTCATGGGCAAGCTTTTTGATGTAAGATAGGATAAATTGATCTCAGGTTGTGTGTGAATTTGTCTTTTTCTCTTTGACAGAAATAAATCATGTTGCAAGACACGTTGTTATATGCTAACAATGAAGTGTTCTTACATTTAAACAGGTAAATGATACAGTGGGTTTGTTAGCACTTGGTCATTATTTTGATGAGGACACCGTTGCTGCAGTAGTTATTGGAACAGGCACTAATGCTTGCTATATTGAGCGAACAGAGGCAATCATTAAGTCTCAGGGACTTATTACCAACTCTAATAGCATGGTATTGTTGACCACTTTTACTTCAAAGTTATGCATGCTATTTCATCGGGATCCATAAACCTTATGTTGTTTGTATCTTGCAATAAGTGCTCTGTTATGTTATAGAGTTCACTATTGTCATCTATAGGTTGTTAACATAGAATGGGGAAATTTTTGGTCCTCTCATTTGCCGAGGACTGCTTACGATATTGCTCTAGATGATGACAGCCCAAATCGGAATGACCAGGCAAGAATTTCTTGTTTTGTTGAGTATTCAGTCAATAGCTATGATATAAAGGTATCATCTTTTTTTTTCTTTCTATAGGGCTTTGAAAAAATGATTTCAGGAATGTATTTAGGTGACATAACACGAAGGGTGCTCTATAGGATTGCACAAGAGTGGGATGTTTTTGGAGATGTTGCTTCTCACTTGGATGTTCCTTTTATTTTAAGGTATATGTACAAACTATTGTGATGTTGTGTTGATCTTTTTTGTTTAAGTAAATGGCATATAGGTCTCTAAGTCAATCTTATATTTGTATACTTTTTTCATTTATTTTAAATATCTAAACACATTCTTATAATTTAGTTAATACAACAATTATTTTTTTAATTGTCAAATTTGGAGGAGTTAATTAGACTATTTTAAGATTTTTTTTATTTTTGTAAATGTGAAATATTTTATCAGATTTATTGTAAATAAATCTACAACATTTTATTAAAAATACTCTATTAGAATTTGAATATTTTAATAGAGTATTTTATTTAATTTATTTGGTCACTAAGTTCTTGATTTGGTAGATAATTATCATTTGTGTGGATGTACTTCTTATATTTAATTCTTTGTACAAAACCTTATCATCTCTTCTAACTCTTTTGAAATCAAATCCTTTGTTTTCCTCTATACCTATTTCTACATAATTTTATTCATAGAATTCCATCATTCACCTAATGACTACAATACTAAATGTCTATAAAATTACTCAATTCATGAGGTTGGCCATCAACAACAAGGGAAAAATTGGACATTTGGCTAGTGAGATGACAAATCATATGATAGAAGATCCCAACTTGAAATGATGATAGTTTGAAGACTCTCTTGTTATTGTTTGGCTTATCAATTTAATGAAGCCAACCATTGGGAAGCTGCACATTTGTGTTCTTCGTACTAGAGAAGTGGAGTTGTTTGTGAACTATATTCAAATCATGAAAATACTTCTCAAGGATTTGAGATAAAAATCCGACTTTAAAAATCCATTGGGATCCCAATATGAAATAATGTGACTATGATGTTACCACTTATTACAATGAATTGGTGACGTTATGACGAGTTTGATCAATTCTATGATATTTGAGAGAATTCAAATGATAATACTCATCACATGGAGAGAGAAAAATGACAGTCTATATGTTTATACCAGGTCTTGATTGGAGTTTAAATGAGGTTAGTAGTCGTGTTCTTGGCAGTAAACCTTTGTTTTCCATTCAGAAAGGTGTTTTCTGAAGTGAGATGTGAAATAGGAAAATGATGTTGCATAGTAATGAGACAATTAACCCCATGATCTCATGTGAATTTTTGATAATAACATAACCACATGTCATATTTTCTAATGCTTTGCTCTAAGTTTTTTGTCTCAGGTATCTTGAGAAAAGTTTAGAAGATGAACTGACAAAGATGGATTTGTATTGGGAATAAAGCATTGACTAGATAACGAAGTGACAAAAAGATGCTTAAGCAAATGCTTGGCTTTTGGTAGTGGATTCCAAGATGGTGCGATAGTTATCATGACTAATTGTTTTGAAGTGCTCTTATTTTTAGAATATGTTAAAACTTATAGTTTAATTCTTGTGGTATTAGGATTATTAGTTTCATTTTGTATATTCACTCTATTAAAAGTAGTGGTCTCATACTTGGGAATGCACTCTATAGTGTATTCTATTATGCATGTCATGGCTAGTAGTCACCCATGACTTGAGCATTTAAAGTAATAATGAAATAATATAGATTATGTATTGCATTCATCCATGAATTATCCTACGTCATGCAAACATTTTAAACGCCTAGTCACCCATGACTCGAGCATTTGAAGTAATAATGAAATAATATAGATTATGTATTACATTCATCCATGAATTATCCTACATCATGCAAACATTTTAAATGTCTAGGATTAATAAGGATGCACATCTTTAAACTCAAGCATTTCACATCAGTTATAAGGTATTTGAAGCATCACATATGGTATGTGAAGTCCATGTACCGTACTTGGACACTCAATTTTTTCTTGTACTCAATTTTTTGTAGTTATCATTTTTTGTCTTCTCAAAACTTAAACCAGCCATTTTTTTGTTATTAAATTACCCATTAAAAAGTCATAATTTTTTATTATTTGTATAATAGTGCATGTAAAGTTTTGGAGAAGGGTGGTTTAGAAATAGAAAAGTAAGTTAGGAAACTATTATTATATCATTGAAAACTATAGGTATCTATTTCATTAGTTTCAAAATGCAACTGCTGCACATAGAACTGAACTAGAGAAATTTATCTATCATTTACCATTTCTATTTTTGAAGTAGGATAAAAAATCTTAAATGAAAGAAAGAGAAAGCTAAGGGACATTAGTTAGTCCCTAAGGCATCTTTGTCTTAGGATCTCCTCCTTTCAGCCATGTCAGAGTTTCTTGGAAGTACATTGAAGAAAACCCACAAAAAGAGGTCTTTTTTTATATGTATTCAATAATCATATTTCCTTATAGATATGAGTAAAAGAGATTAACAAAAATTAACTATGGAGTATGTTAAGTGGAAGCCTTGAGAGAAAGAACAATTTCATATCCACCATCAAAGGCAATCTTTTTTAAGATCAGTCAAACTCTAATATTTTTACGCTTTTAATTTGTCTTCACTCTTCATTTTTTGCAGCATCCTGTAAGGCTCCTCTAGGCCAATTTATTTTGCTTTTTTGGGCATTATTTATGTGTTTCTTTTGAGTCTCTTTGTGTAGGGTCTTTTGATTCAATAATTATAGACACTTTTGGGTTGATATGATCTTTTGGATTTTTCTTGTGAAGGTTTTGTTTATTTGTTTATGTGAAAAGTGTTTTGTTAATTTGTAGGCCTAGTATTTCATGGTTAGGAGTGGATATAAGATCATTGTTTGGATCTAAACCACCTAAATATTGTTGTGTATTTACATTTCGTAAATACCATACAAAGTTATTTGATTTTTTAAAATTCTATTAGCAGAGTTTTACATAGGACTCAACACTCTCAATCATTTCAAAAAAACAAGATTTAGAACAAAAAAGATTTTCAACTCAGTTTTATTTTAAAAATCGCAATTTACTCCTTTTTTGTGTGTTTGCCTAGCACTTTCATTCTCATCATACCTGCTAAGAAATTGCATTTTGAAGAAGCTAATCTTTTCTTTACTTTCTCCACAGTTTAGGCACAAGTGAATCTACTTTTGTGCTTTTTCCAAATAAAATTCAACTACTTCCCAACTTCTACAAGTTGGAACACAACTGGTGCTAACAAATTGATTTATTACCTCTTTTGGAGTGTCGTTGGAGAAAATGATGTTTTGGTTACATTAATATGCTATCTGAGAAGGAACATATATTATCTAAGAAATTTTTAGAATCTCTTGATTGCTAAGTGAGGTTTCTAGAAAAAAGGTCCCTAGAAAATATTAGATGAGAGATATCTTATTTGCTTTCAGTATGTTCAACACTTCCTTTGGAATGATTCCTCACAATGCAACAGAAAGGAAAAATTTGAGCAAAATCGATGTGAAAAATTGAAAAAAGATAAGAGAAACAAGCAAAGATGAACACACCAAAACTTTTTATAGAAACCATTTATCTAGGGAATAATCACACCACTTCAAGAGATCTTTTGCAACTAGAAGAGGGTTTCCCAAAATGGGATGGCAATACACCTTGCAACTAGAAGAGGGTTATTCATAGATTTTCTATGTTAGGATTGATAACACAAAAAGTTCCTCTTATAAGATTTTTTTTTAGCAAAAAATCTTCTCTTTATTGTCTCCATTGTGGACAATTTGATTGCATCATTAATAGTGTTTTTAGCCATCATTTGTTCGACGTATTAGATGATTCATTTTTTGTTCTTGGTTTGTCTAATTCTAGCCTGATGTATACTTGTGTAGGACAATGACATCTATCATCGAGCAGTCTAATCTGTTGTTGACAAAAAGATTTGGTTCAACAATTCATTGTCTCCCACATAAAGAATGATATTCAATAGTGTTACTATCTTCATGTCCATCCCTTCTTTTTCTAAGATCCAAACCTTAATAGGGGATTACTAACACCCAAGACCAATGAATCCTGTATAAAATCTCACTCAATAGTTGCATGGAAAGGCTTTTTTCCTTAATGTTTCTGATTGCTCTTCTTTTTGGAATGTTGTATTCTCTTTTTAGTTGCCTTGTGATTATTCTAGCACACAAATTCACTTCAAGGCATTGACTTTGCTTCCTTCATTCGACTTTGTTCTATTATCATAATCTTATCCACATTAATAACTTTTTCCTCCACATTTTGAACTGGAGACAATTCCAATAAATTGTTTCACCAATTTCTATTGTATGAATAATTTCCATTGAGAATCAAATCTCAAATTTCCTGTAGCTTCAAAATCAAACCGAATGAACTACACACCACAAACACATATGCATTCCAACTTGAAGGCAAAGAAAACAAGATTTGTGTTTTAAACTTGTCATCTATTCTCTGTTGAGCTCACTGAAGTTATGATAACATTGAACTACTTAATCTGATCTATAAAAAAATTCCTTCAGTCACCTTCAATTTGAACAATGCATCTCATATTTGCATAAGGTCTCAATCAAATTTTGTCATTTATTCCTTGCCAAAGAATCAAATCAATTTTAATGCTTGCTGGCTCATTCGGCTCTTCATTGATCTAGTCTTTTGTCCTCTTAATGGCTAATACACTCTCCAAACTTAGAATATCTTTATCTTACATCTTCAAAAACCCAAAATTCCTACCCTGAATTCATAGACTTTTTCGTCTTCATCAGCTATCATGGCACCAGTTTCTGATCAACCATGTACAGAACGTTATAAAAGTACCAGTTGCTGGAAATTGAAAATGCTGATAGTATTGCTTTCTTGTAAACAAATCTTTGTTGCACCGAAACAATAACTCGTAATGCAAACACAATGAAACTCGAGCTATGAAAATAAGAGAAACAAGGAAATAGAAAGAAACACCCTAGAATTTCTATAAAACCGTAAATCCCAGAAAAAATCATACCACATTAGGAGAATCTTCACTATCAGAACATGCTTTCCCCAAAAAGGGATACAAGAGGACAATACTCCTCTTAGACCTTGGATAATTGTTTATATTTTGGGGATTAGGTTTGCATACAAAACCCATATTAAGATTTTCTATGACAAAAAGTTGTACCTTGTTACTTTCTCAATCGAACGGTCCATTTGTACTTTCAGATGGTCTAATTACCTATTTTGTCAGTAAAAAGCTTTTTATACTTGGTTGTGCTGCTCATTGACACAGTTGGATTTCCAATTCTAAAAAACTGTTGCTACCACCATATGGACTTGGTACAAAACAATGGAACCCTATCCCTATCATCACATTTGCATCTGTTAAAAAGAAATTTGGACTTCAACCGATCAATGCACCTGTCTTCATTGGTTTCCATTTCCTTCATTTCTCCATACAAAACCTTGTAATGGCACATATATTGGTTTTGTGGGTTTACTAATCTCGTTTTCTGATGTAATTATTGCACTACTTAAATTACTTACAGCTTTGACTTCTTCAAATCACAAGTTTTCTCCACCTCTCGAATTTAGTTTCCATATCATAAAAAAGCTGTTTGAATAGTGTTCTTGAACATTTTCAATGGCAAGCAACATCAATTTTATTCTTGGGAGTCCCTTAATTTCTGAAATAAATACCATTTTCCTGATATCTGTTGTACAGTACACCTATGATGGCTGCCATGCATGAGGATGATTCTCCTGATTTGAGAGAAGTTGCAAGAATTCTGAGAGAAAACCTCAACGTGAACAATCTTACCACACAAACCTTCATGTTTAAGAGTTCCTTCTCCTACTAACCTCTTGTTATCTGTTTCCAGATGCCAATTGTTCCCATGAGGGCCCGCAGAATAGTCGTCGCCGTGTGTGACATCGTCACCCGAAGAGCAGCTCGGCTGGCCGCCGCAGGTATAGTGGGCATACTGAAGAAAATAGGAAGGGATGGGAGTGATGGAGTTGCAACTGGGAGAACAAAAGCCAAGCCCAAGAGAACTGTGATTGCCATGGAGGGTGGGCTTTATGCAAGCTATGAGCTGTTCAGGGAATACCTGAAAGATGCCGTGGTAGAGATCTTGGGGGAAGAATTGGCTCGAAACGTTGTTCTCAGGACATTTGAGGATGGATCAGGTATAGGTGCTGCTCTCCTTTCTGCTGCTGCTGCCCGTTCATTGAACCAATGAAGATGCATATTTGTATAGATCTATATCTGTGCAAATGTAAAAAAATAAGAGGTTCATGTGTTTATATATTTGTTATCATCTGTTCCACTCTTGATGTTTTGTTGTTTCACCATAATTTTAATGACTTTATTTCTCTATTTATCAAAGGAAATATCCAGATTCCCTTGCTGTATGAAATGTTTGTTTCTTCACGTCATGGTTTTTCATTAGATAAGTTGAAGATACAACTGTAGCACCTTTGTAAAGAAAGTATAAAGCTTTTGTTAAGCTATTTCTTAATTTTCATCAACAACAGAGTATTAAATCTAGTGTTGCTTTTGAATAAGGAAAACAGACACTCGTTTTATCTACTAATCACTTGTTCCCCTTGTCTTTCTTACGGGATGTTGGCTTGCTGTTTCTCTTCCATGGCTTCGGCTTTGAAGGCCCCTTGATGGGTTTTCTCTTTTTCAGAGAAGAGTGCTTGTTTTCTAGTTTGCTGCTTAGCTTGGGGAAGGTATGCTTTGGCTCCAAATCTTCCTTATTATCATCACCAAGTCTGCTGGTTGTCACTGTAATTGTAGTATTGCTGGTTTCATATATCTTGGTTGCTGCAGTGAGTCATGGTTTGGACTTGTAAGATGAAAACCAGTATTGTATCTTCAGGTAGGAAAAGGCTAAAAGCACAGATCAAGTTTGAATGGCACTTTGGCATACCTGAAGTTTGTGTAGGTTCATCTTCTTCAACCTCAGTACTGTCATCTTGTTCCAAATCTGACTTAAGTTGACCATGTAAAGCTGCTTCCCTCGCTTCCTTCCTCTGTGATGATGATGCAATAGAAAGGTTAGAAAGCAACCAGACAACTTGGTCTCCACAGTATAACTCAAACATGGAGGGAAGGGCAAATTTGACCCTACAAGCAAAACAACCAAGAGCTTTAGCACAACTAATAGCAATGTCAAAAGATTGTTTTGATGATAGATTTTAGATCTAGCTTTTTACACTCCAAGCTATTATAAAAGACAGTTGACTAATATGAGATCACAGAGAGAGAGAGAGAGTTGTGTTTTCTTCCCTTGAGTTTGATTCCACCAAAATTCAAAGACAGTTGATCTTTGGATGACTCAATCAAGATTAAAGATCAGTGGTCCTTCATCAAACCTATCTTTTTACATCTGCCAATGACAAATCTCTACTAAACATCAACACAAATCATACTATTAAGGGTTAAACATATTCAATTCAAACTTTGCAAATCCTGTTAGAAATGACAAGTTCCCTAGCTAATGTGATTGTCTTGCATACATTCATGAGGTAGCATGTTGGTGTTGTAATCTTGAAATATAGATATATTTATGTTGCTTGACCATCATTCACTTTTGCCATTGAATTCTAGCCAAAATCACATTCCAATGGTACAAGTTGGCCTCTCTCCTTTATTCTGGCCATATCAAACTAATAAAAAAATATTGTTCATGCATATACAAATAAAAATAGATCATAATTATTTAGGTATCAGTTCATACTAAGGTAGATGGACATTAACCAAATTAGATGATACCCACAATACCAGTATTTTGATATCAAACAAAAGAAACAGTTCTAAACAAAACATCACATGGTAGACTGAAAAAATAATGAATAGGATAAACCAATAACAACAAAATGATATAGAAAACAATGACAGGTAAGTATCTCTCATTATGATATCAAATAGGTTTGAAGCTGAAGCCTACAGAAGGAAAGATTACTCCTGGTACCCAATTGATACTTGATTCCCCAGCGAAAACTAGGATTGGTTGAACAAATAGGATTCAGATGGTTTCAACTAAAATCAGCTGGGAGAAATTTACTGCTTAAATTTGGTTTCAGAAAATACAATAAGTCTTCAATCACACTGGTTTCAGTCATACACTTATCATCATATGAACAACCTTCACATTAGCAGAGTCATATTCGAACAAAGAACAACAGCTTGAAATAGTAAAATTGGAAAGAGCAAAAATCCTATAGTTCCATCTTCCCTTGCTAAGGACACTTGAAAGGGCAACATTACACAAAAACGGATGAAAATAACCAGTTGTACTATGAAGTAAACTTAACTAGTACAGTGCAACAGTACCACTAAAACACAAAAATGCAGTTTTATTTGTTCAAAGGACACATTGAAACCTTTGTAAAGCAGATTTCTTTGATCCTTTGATCGTGTTCATCATCAAAAATTCTTATTTTCAATATTGGATTGCCAAAAAAAAAAAAAAAACGATAGTGTGACTGCATAAATATTAAGAACAAGCATAAAGTTCACAAGTTTGGAAAAATTTTCCAAACAGTAAGCAAATTGCAGAGTTTTACAAGGATTGAAGATGAAGAACAATGAGAAAAAGATGAACTGACACTAGAGATCCCAAAACAACGGGAAAGAAGAAAAATTAACACTAGATACACCAAAAAATATTGGCAGTAACCCAACCAATCTCACAGAAAACCCACAGCTTCTTCCCATTAGCTCCAATTTTATAAGCTTAATAATCCTCTATAAGTTCACGAACAACAGTCCACTCCAGTTAAATGAATACTCCATGTTTTGTAGAGGATAAGATCATCCCAATGTCAGATAGATATAACAACAGGTAGCAAGAAAGTTGATTGATGGAAGCATTCTTATGGAAACACAAGCAAACAAACGGCAGCAAATCAAGGAAAAGTTCAAACAAATAAGTCAACAGCAAAGAATATTTACAACATGACATGTTTGTTGGCAGCTAATTTTATCAAAAGTTCAGATGTAAAAAGAGAGTCAAAAGTTGCCAAAAAATACTTTTTGAAAGAAAATTATTGCTTGATTTTTATTAAAAAAATAAGATCAATCTTTCTTAAAGTATAATATAAACAAAATATTTAATGAATGTATCACAGTATTTTTTTTATAAAATTTTAAATTCATGGTACAAAAAACTAAGACTTGATAGCATTTTTCCATTAAACAGAATAGTTTTTGGGGCAAAGTTCAAAAAGTCATAACAAGCATTTATTTAACAGTAGCCAAAGGCCGTCAAAAAGGGAATGTAATACTTCAGGAGAAAATGTCAACAAGTTGAGCTGAAGATTGGTTCAGTAAATTTTTTACTAGATTAAACTTCGAATTTTAACATGGTTCTTCTAAACTTGGTCCATATGAAGAGTGACTATCATCAAGTTTTACAATGCATAAACATGCCAAATAAAATGTCCACAAGTGAATGCAAAATATGACAATAACTTGTGATAGTCCTTAAACATGACCAAAGCACAAGATCAATGATCATAATAGTGGAGCCAATGATGAATAACATGATAGTATCAATTTGCCGGTTCTTGAAGCCACATATTCACTTGGAAAGAACACATGCTGCTAGTGGCACCAGTGAAACTTTGGTGATGGTGGTGGTGGAGCAAGGTGTAAAGTCAAAAAAGTGAGTTGAAAATAAAGGAAACCGAACAAGAGAGACAAATCTCGAAGATGGAAGTTAAATCTCTGGGAACTCAACCCATGAAAGTTTGACCTTGCTAAGAGCCGGTAACATTTGAGCTTAATAAAAGATGGTTAGATGGGGAAGCTCTCAGACATTAAGGTCACCCTAGCTTTCTAAACAAGTTGATAGTTTTATTTCTATAGTTTTTTTTTTTTTTTTTTTGTCCAGATAAACAACCTTTTTAACCAAAATCCCAAACATAAAAGTTGTAGCTAGAGGGTTATCTAACATTTCACAAACTTCTACAGTAATTGGAGCACATTTGACAGCAAAATACGATAAAACTGAGAGATTTTAATCCTTCCAGCATGCATAAAACTCTGACTTGAATTTTGTAGGAGTCAAGATAGAGATTCAATGAGGTCAAACTTTAAAACGTAATTAAGCTTTAAATTGTGTATATGGTGCAGTTTTCTTGCTAGTTGAAGAGTCCTCTTTGCCCTAGATGTTAGACAGCAGTAGATTGTACCTAGAGCTATACACTTGACGTTCTTCCATGAAATGTTCACAGAACCAATATGTTTGATGATCTAGATCATTCTTTAATCCTGAAGATAAGTTAGTTCTAATGCTTAAAACATTTTTACTTACTCCTGAACAATGTTAATTATATGCCTATTACCAGCACTCATAAGTCAATTAGAATCCTAACCTCAAGTCATTTTGGAGTACCTTTGAGTGAGTTTGTCATCTCTCAAAACCACCTAAGTTTTATTCATTGTAGTGGAAAGCCAAGTGCCTTAGAATGACACAGTGAGTTATAATAGCTTTGTATGTTTAAGCAGCTCACACCCCATATGGTTGATCATGTTTCATTGTTTACCATATATGTTCTATCTCATGAGTGTATTACACAAGTACTTGTGATTGGAAATAACCTTCTCACCATGATATCATTACATATTGTTCATACTTCATTGGCAAGCAGGGGATTTTGTGATCTTTTTAATCATCGCTATCAACTTGTAAGTGTGAGGTTATTCTAGATGGTTTTTGTAAATTTCTTTTCATGAACTCGGTTCCTCACCAAGGAGGCTATTGTTGTACATAAACGGGTTTCACTTACCTTTTATGATCAAGTAAGAATATTATCATATTCTTTTCAAGTAAATTATAGATTTGTGATTCTTCTTAATGTTTGGTGTCATTCTTTTTTTTTTTCATAATAAATCTTTGCTAAACACAATCCTAAATCACAATGATAACACTCCATATAATAAAAGATAAGATATAATTTGCACAAGAATACAAATGACATAACCAAGGACAAATCTTGATTTCAACAATGAAGAAGATTATCTTCAATGCAAACAAATAATAAATATATTGAAACTAAAATTGACGACTTGAAATCAAATTATTAATGTCTTAGAAAATAACACAAACATTCTTTTATCTAGCCTCTTGGTAATGTAATTTTATCCTTATACAACCATTTTCGTTCCCAAGTAGTTTTGTGATGCATACCTTCCTACGAGCATCAATACGAATCTGTCTTTCTTTCTCTTGCAATTGTTTTTTAGCTTCTTTTCTTCTTTTCTTCTTTCTCTTAGAGAAGCCAGTAACAAAGTCCCTATCATAAAAGAGAAAATAGCACCACTCTTATTAAATACATGATGAACAATAAACTCCATCCAATGAGTGTTAAGTCTTTGAATTTTACTTCAACAACACATGCACATAGTGAACACCATAAAAATCAAGATTCAATAATAACACATTTTTGAGGTTGCCCTTGCAAATCCTCTACATCATTGCACCCAATCAATTAAAAACTTGTTCTTAATAATTAAGCATATCTATCATGTGCTTTCTAATTTTTTATTCCCATGTGTCTTTATTGATCAATCGTATCTCCTACTTGTAGAAGAAATTTCCAAAAACTTACATCACTTAATAAAAAAAACTATCCTATATTTACAGTCATGTTGCTTTGACAAGCATTAAGTTTGTTGTGCTTGTTTAATTAATGCAATCTTACAATTTATCTAAAATAGGCTTGGGACCAAGTATGACAATTTTGCATTTAACATAAGATGTATAAGCCAATTGAGGTGTTTAAAGTAACAATGGGAATATAACACCTGCTGCATCAATCATTCAACAAAGATTTACAAAGGCATGACCTTACTCTTGTATCTCCTAGAGGAATTTTCAATTCAAGTGAAAAAACTAGGCTTTCTTCCAAATACATAACTGAATTTACAAAACTTAATTCTAACCCCGGTAACTCTCGTTTTCCGACCTCAACCCCTGGTTAACTACCACTCTTGGAGTCCTCTCCGCCTCTCTCGTCAACATCAAGCCTGGTTTGCCTCACTCTCCAACCTCCCACTTCAACTGTTTCAATCGCCGGCCACCCGCTCTCCTCTCTGGCCTCCCACCATCATTGACCTCCAGCTATCCCCTGAGGACATCTCTCTTGTCAGCCACTCTCATCTATCCGCCATGCCTCTTCCTCTCCTCTCCGGGTAACTCTCTCTTCTTTTTTGCGGGTTCCAAGTTATCCTACTTTTAACTTATTAAAGCAATCATACGAAGTTTGTGGGGTTAACTTACAAAAGAAAGCATACGAAATTTGAAGGTAAGTCCATACCAAAGCTGGAGTAAGGTACCGATTGGCCGGCATACTTCGGGGTTAGCTCAGCTCATCGCCAATCAGAGAAAAGAAACTTTCGCGTTCCGTTTTAACAGAAAAGCCCAAAGGGTAAACCAAGACCACCGAAGGTTATTGAAAAGACGGGAACGGCAAAGAAAAAGAGGACGAACCTTAGGTTTTTTTCGTCGAAGGAGATGCACAAGCCTTTGTTCCTCAGAGACCGCTTGTTGATATGGCGAGGAACCATCACAGTAGGCTTCAGACCCACCACGACACCTCCATCGAACTCCTCATCTCCTTCCTCCATATCCGTCACCGTCATCGTCGTCGTCGCGCAGCCGCCGCTGCAGATCCGAACGCGGGAATAGCAGCCGCTCCTTATTTGAGGGTTTTCATTTATGTATTTTGTATTTAAATTAACACCGGCACTAAATATATATATATATATATATTATACATTTTTTATTTTATTAATTGAGTTTTAATGAGTTGGCTGAGGCTTGTGTGAGAACAATGTTTGATACCTATAATGAACCGTTGTGGTTATATATAAATTTAATTTTTAAAATAAGTTTTTTAATAAAATCATTAATTTTATATCAAATACATTTATAGATCAATTATTTTTAAAAAATTAGATTATAATTAATATGATATTTAATTTAATAAGAAAATTTGAATTATTTATGCAATCATTATTATTTTTAACTCATTGACATGACTTAGAAAGAAAATCATGTAAACATTTCAAAACACTTGTCTTGTTGAATCTTTATTAAACACAAGAATGTCAAAAAAAAAAAAAAAACAAAAGTGAAGAATTAAAAGCCTCATGTAATCCCTCAAATAAGCCATTGAAGTAATTTACGAGAACAATTTTAAAACTTGACATAATCATTTGATTATTTAAATGGTTATTGATTCATGGCTATCAAGAAAAAGGACGATATTGATGAGAAATATTGTTACTTGATTATAAGATGCTTGATTTCAAGACTTGTCACATCTTAATAATCGATGCTTCTATTTTAAATGGATAAACATAATGTAGATGAGAAATGTTGTATGCCGATATAAGATACTCGAATTTTTTTAAATTTCTTAAACATTAACATATACTAAATGAATGTATTATGTGTTGGAGTTGACTCATACTCGTGTTCGATGTGTTCTTTATCAAAACAATATTGTTTAATCAAAGAATACATTCCTTTTAAGCTTTATAGTGTAAGACTATGTCAATGAATATTTTTAAAAACAAATTTTTCATTTTTATTCTCCAAAAACAACTTATCCCCTTTTTTCTACTAAGCAAAACAATCTTTTTATTAAATACACATTTTTAAAATACGTTATTTAAAGCTTCTTTTTAATCATACAAGTTATCATTAAGTAAAGTTAAAGAAAGAGTTTTTAAAATGATGTTTTCTTTAAATAAAAAACAGTTTTTTATATTATTTTTCAGTGAAGAATTATTCAAATTCAACTATGGTTGAATTGGCCTTAAGGTGCTTGTAAAATCTTTTGTTCTTTCAAATAGTTTCTACTAAAGTTTTCACAAGATGTAAACAAGTGTTGTCTAAACAATGAATTAGACCTCATAAGAGAGAAACAATAAAAAAAATAGAAAGATAATTGTTGATAAATATCATGGAGTTTTTCATTCGATTTAATTTTATTCTTCTGATCTAAAAAGGACTTTTATAACAAATCAAAGACAAGATAGCTTATGTTAATAAAAAAAAAAGAAATTTTATAAATATTTTTATGAAAAATGTGCCTTTTGATGTAGCATAAAAGGTTCAAAATTGAAGGAAAAATTCCAAGCCAAGCATTCTAATATTCACATTGAACTACTGAAAATTGAATCTCTTTCATACTTTATATGTTCTTCCAAATATAATATAACATCTATGGTACACCTTCAACTTCTTCAATGAAAGCTTCACAAGGCTAAAACAATGGAAGCAATCAATCAATCATCTCCCCTTTCTACCTCAAACAAAACGCATTTCTCCATCGTCTCCTTCTTCTTCCCTATCCCATACTCCTTTGGCACCCACCAAACCCTTAAGCTCTTGTCTAATCCTCCACTGTAAAGCATGAAACCTTCACCCACGTAGTTCCATGAGGCTTGCAAACATTTTACAGGTCCTTCATGGCCTCTTATGGTTCCTATTCTCTGCAGCTTCCCTTCTCCTTCTCTCTTCCACAAACCGATGCTCATGTCGGCGGAACCGCTGCAGACGAAGGCCGCCGTCGAACAGAGGCAAAGAACGGGCATGGTGTGCGCCACCACATGGCAAACTAACCTCAACCCCTGTCCCTCCCACCCCATCACGCAGCCGTCGGAGCCGCCACCGTAGACCAGCTTTCCATCCTCGCAGACGACCACCGTGTTCCAAGAAACGTCTTTTCTGTTCACCAACGTCGCCTTTAGGGAATGAGAGGTCTTCCCCTTTACCCAAAGCCGAATCTTGCCGTCGGCGGAGGCGGAGTAGAGCAGCCCTCTGTGGGCGACGATGCCGTTGATCGCGTCGTCGTGGGCTCTGATTGATTCCAGGCACTTGAGGTCGGAGGACCTCCACACCTTGAGGGTCTTATCCCACGAGCCGGAGAAGATGAGGCCGCCGGAGACGGCGAGACAAGAGATGGTGTCGGCGTGCTCGATCCAGAGCCGGCGGTGATTGCGGCGGGTCTCGACGAAGCTGCTGCGTTCGACGAGGCGGACCAGGCAGTCTCGGGCAGTGGGGAGGGTGGCCACGAGGCGGAAGGCGTTCTCCGCCCGGCGGGAGACTTTCCAGACGCGGATCCGGCGGTCCTGGTGGGCGGTGAAGACGCGATTGCCGTAGGCAACCACCGCCTTGACGGCGCCGTCGCCGTGGCCGAAGCGGGAAAAGGGCCGCAGATCGGGGTGCTGCCACGCTATAATATCGCTGGCCTGCGAGGCGCTGAGGATGAACTCGCCGCAGACGGCGAGGCATGAAACCGACCCGGAGTGGCCCGAAAGAACGGCGAGGGGCTTATGCGGAGTGCCCAGGGTGGTAGCCGCCGCTGTCGCCTGCCAAGCGTCGTTGGTAGCGATGATGTTCTGTTGGCGTTGACGGCCGGCCATGGTTGGCTTGTGATGGTTTAGAAGCTCGAACAAAGAAAGGAACCTCGATAGAGAAGAGAGCCGTTGTCGATTGGACAAGGGAAGAAGGAGATGCAGAATGATTTATGTACAAAGTTATTAAAATAAAGAGAGTTTGGGGGGAAAGGTATTCTTCTTAGTGGGTTGGTTGTCTTTGCTTTTTATTTTAAATGGAGGGAAGACTACTAACGGCTACTTCTAAATTCAAACAGCTGGATCATTAATTTGACCGTTGATCAGGCCATGACTTTAGGACTCAAAGGTAAGAATTTGATGCACTATCACAACACGTATTTATATAAACCAAAGTTGAATAATTATTTGCTTAAACTAATCCAAAATTACTGAAATTGCCATGCTCATGAGCTAAGAAATTTCAAAAATATTAAAAAAAAAAAAAATTCAAGTTTCCCTAGGCAAGCTGCTATGCTAATGATCTTCTATTGATAGTCACAACCACCAAAAGGTTAGCTTTTGACCTTAATTAATTAAAATAATGTAATAAAGAAAACATTTTTATTAAATATATTAAATATGTAACATTTTTAAGTGAACAGATGAGCTAACAAGAGCCCTCTGTTTCTAACCTAACTTAACACAGCATTGACACATTGCATACTCATCTTCCTTGCCATCATAATAATATAAAACTTTAATAAACAATAAACAGCTGAAAAATAAAAACAACCAAGACTTTAATCAATAAAAGAGTTGTATGAGAAACAAAAAAAATCTACAAGGTTTTTTGAACAAGATTTAGATGAAAAATGTTTCAAAATAATAAGAGTTATTTTACAACAAATTTAATTAATTAAGATGTCTTCTGTTTCAATCTGGTTCATTAGTTTGAGATACTAACCGTAGCAAAGATGGGAGGGTCCATGATAAAATGTAAATCATCTCTTTAGGAGCTTCAAGACATCACCTACTAAATGCAAGGATCCAGTCACAAGAACCTGAATGTTAAACATAGAGCACAAAATATGAAATTTCAATAAAAAATAATAATTTTGTAGGGTTTTTCTTTGTCTATCATACCCATGTCGATCTTCTCGCATTCATTTCTCTAGTTTGGAAGTTTATTTCTTGCCAATTGTTAGGTTCTTTTGGGTCTTCTTTCTACAAATTCAAGTAGTTCTTTTTGTTTTCTTTGTAAACAATATGGAGTAAAAGATACTTGTAATCACATCCAAGGTGAATTTTGGAAATCTTTCAAAAGTTTATTTTCTAATTTAATGAATTCTTTTTTACTAATATCTTGTTTAAGATAACACTAAAGTGAGCTCACACTTTGCCAACTTCTACTAATCAAACTAGATCTTTTGTTTTTGGATGATCTGTTGCTTCATTCATTATTATTTGACGTATTGTTGGATTGGTGAGAAAGAAATGATAGTGAGAATCAAATGATAGAAGGATCATTGTTTGTAGAAATTTCCTATCTCAACTCAAGTACACACACCCAATTAGAATGTATACAAATAGGACACATAAATCTAACTTTTTTTATTGCCTCTAGTAACTCGCAAATAGGGATTTTTAAAGAATAAATCAAATTTATTTAAAATTACTCTTCAAAAAAATCCATATATTTCAAAAGTATGACCATGTTATGTATGATTAATATGACTAGCATTTAAACTCATTTATATTATCATCTACAAACAATCAACCTTATAGTCATTGACCACTTCTCTTTTAGAGTTTAAACTTTTAAATATATGTTAAAATTTAAAGGGACATAAATGAGCTTAAATAATACCAATTATCTTATGAGAGTTAGCCTATCTAAACCCTTATCCATTTGTCATTAACTACGATGGGATGGACTTCTAATTAATAAGGGTCATAAGATTAATAGGTGATCCGCTCATTAACACCCCAAATCACAAAACACTCGAGCATGTTTGCATGTAAATATCACATGTTCAAGGCTTAGGAATCTATTACTAGTAAAACACCATCCCAAACCCACCCCTTAACCTAAAACACCACAATTGACATAAAACTTGTGCATAAAAAATATGAGCTACAAACAATCATCACTTAAATGGTATATTGCAAAAAAAAAAAACTATGCAGATTTAAAAGAAATTAATATCATATCTTACCTGAAGTCGAAGGGATGGGCTTTCTTTCACACAATCTCGCAAACTTTTTATTGCCATAGGCAATGATGGAATGACTGCACTACAAGTGAACTTCTGATTTGCAGGATCACACTTCTGCGAAAGACCTTCACTTAACAATTCCCAAGTTGGCAAACCAGCATACCTCTCTGAGTTGTCGAAGCTATCCAAAGCAGAATCTGGCGAAAGATAAACGTTTTTATTGCACTATACAAGCTTAACAATAAAAAAATGTAGTAACCATTAGAAATGTACATAATATTTTAGCAATTGTTTTAGAGGCACTATTCAGTATCTCAGACATCCTATTGCATTTCTTACATCAAAGGATAATGTTTCAAACATGGTAGTCTTACACCTTTTTCTTACCTACGTGAGAAGAATAATAAAGTTGCCACATATAATCAAAGTTTTTACATTTCTAATTTCTTGTAAAAGCCAAATTGTTGAGAGAAGAGTTCTTAACCACTGCCATCAAGTGGATGAACTTATAGACAAATGTTCAAGATCTTATCAGATGGTTTACTTGTCCATTGTATTAAACCATCAACAAAACATGGAGTAAAGATACATCATATGCATAGAAAGTAGACATCTTGTGAACTTGTTTGTTTTGCCTCGCATAAAATTGCGATGTGAAAAATGGGTTTGGTCAGTTCTCCAATTTGTGTTTTGTTCATGGTAGATGGAGAAAGTCGTTTCACCTCACATATATGATATTTTTTCACCTCTCTCAATTTGTTGATAAAATTGCCATAGTTACTTATGACTTTCACTTCTCATGTTGAAGACAAGCCGGCACTGCCAGCTAGTGGCTGGGTGATAGCCAGAAGTGTAATAAAAAAATGTGTTCTCAATTCGACCTTAAACCACTCTCCCACATATAACTAAACAAATAAAACCTACATTTATCCCCCATTAGTTGCATATATATCCCAAATTAAGGATGAACCTATCAAACTATTGCCATAGTATAATACGTACTCTTTTTACCATGGATTATCTTCTCCCAGATCTTCTGAAGGGTGAACTGCCATGACACGTCCTGGGTAATGTCAAATGAAACTATAGGTGCACCAGAATCAACCTTGTGATATGTCGAAATGCTAGGGACAAAAAGAGCTTTAGAGAAATGGATACCTGAAACATGCAAAAGAGTTAAGAGCGGTTATCAACGATACAAATATCGGAAAAAGCATACTGCCATATACATTTTCCAGGTATAAAATATATTGTTCCAATGATATAAGAAAACCAACTATTAAAAAAAACGCAAAAAAAAAATAATGACGCTCATTTTGTTGTCAGTATAAGTAAAAAATGAGACAATAGAGAAGAAGCTAAGAAACAAGTTTTTTGTTGGCTCAGAATTGCTAGAACTAGAGAAGAAGCTAAGAATAGAAAAGAAAATAATAATATTGTGCGTTTCTGAAGCATACAATCACGAGTTTTATTTGAATGGGACATAATTGAAATTTTCTTTATTATGTCTTTTGATGGAACGTTATTTGTTCCAAATTAAAGCTCAAGCATGTATTTCCTAGAATCATAGGAGCATTGACAAATCTAAAATTCAATTAACAAGCATGCGTGTGGTAAAAATGGCAGTTTCTTGTAATTGTAAACTACAACTTAATATTCTGAATGGAATTCATGTCTTAAATGTGGTTTAGTTGTTTAGCACCAAACTGCTTCATGATAACATGCACCAATGCAATGCAAAGCATAAAAAAATATTTTAGCATTATACCATGGCTGGAATACATGTTATTCATCCTGTAAAAACAATTATACGTGCTCAAAAGACATTAGCAAAGGAGAAAGAAATGTCACAGTTCAACGTAGAGAATTTAATTAGCCATAGTATAAACTCCTGGGATCTGCTGCAAAACCAAAGATTGTCAGTATAATCAGCTTGCTAAATGCATCCAAAGCAGGCATGGTTTAGGAAGTCCTAAGCAATTTTTGTTCCTAAACAGATTCTGGTTCAACAGACGTAAAGTATATCAATATCAACTACAAAGTGATGTAAAGTTCATGGAAGGGAAAACTGAAATGACGATAGCATTAAAAGAAACTTAAGCCTTACTCCTAAACCTTTGGTGTTACTCAATAAAAAGCAACATATTGTAATGATTATATGATTTCAACGCATTCGTAGAAAAGAAAAAAAAATCCTGCCCATTAAAATACCATTTGCAGCGCAAATATTGATCAGCTGAGGAAATAGCACATGTGGATCTCTTACTTCCATGCAGTTGAATAGAAAAACCTGCACAAGGGACAAAAGGTAGCATTTTTTTCAAGCCAAACAACCCCTCAGTTTAGGGATGCATCAAAGATATATTGTAATAAGCTATATGGAATGCCACTCACATTTTGTGAAACCTTGTTTAATACTCTATAGTTGTTCTCGTTTTTGAAGTTTTTTTGACAATTGGTTTTCTCAAAATGGCCATTTTCAAGAGGAGAATAAAGGTCATCTCGTGCAGCACTAGAAAACCATCTTGCACATACTTCCATACTTTCTGGAGTATGGGCTCCATCAAGGTAAAAGACTAGATTACCAGAACCATTGCCAATTTCAGGAGTTTCAGGACAATTATCTTGTTTATCATGAACAATTTGAGCACGTCCAAAAAGACAAGCAGTCCAGAGTCCTTTCAGAAATGCTTCTGGTAAAACTTCATTATCCTATAATGAAACTTCATGGGTCAGGACATTAAAAATATTTGAATGAGCACCAGGAAAGAAAAGAAATATCTATAATAATAAAAGTCAAAAGCTACCAAAAGTTATTTCAATTAAAAATAATGTCCTGCACTAACATTCAGAGATCAAATGTTATCATGTTTCCCCATGCTGAAAGATGCAGCACAGTATTAGATGATAAGAAAAACAATGTTCCCTTATGATAAATATTTAACAATCAAATAAGAAAAAGCACTTTATCTCACAAATTTTGCAAGAATTCAACCAGTATTTCACTAAGAAATTAAGAACTTTTCATCTGCTTCTAACAAGATGTTCAAGTTGCTTTAAGACATTGCCACTTGATTTCATGCATCTATTTAATTAAAACAAGCTCTACTTTTTTACTGTAAGAATTGATTTTCACAATAACTTGACAAAAGTCACCACAGATTTCATAACTACTTCAAAAGAACGATTAAAGATCTCAAAACAGTTAGAAAAAAGTGACTACAGATTTCACAACTTTATCAAGTTAAAAAGTAGTTACAGAACCTGCCCCATCTTACACTTAAACAACATATTTTTACTTTAATTTGAAAATTACAGTTATAAAACCATCATATAGAAGCAATTTTTCAAGTAGGTTACAACTCATATGACATTGGTCTTATCCTTCAAAAAGGAGATTCAGGTTTCATATTCGGACATAATCCTCAGCTTAAACAAACTAATATACGGGCATAGAAGAGGTCCAAAAATGAAGTTTTTTTTCAAAAAAAGAGTCAATGCATCTAAATCACAAAAGCAAGGCTTTCAAGACACATACATTTGGAAAGAAATTCAAACGTCCAGTTCTTTGCAGCCAGCACCTACAGATAGCAACAGCAAGACCAGCATTAGTAAACTGGTGATGTCCGGCCAATCCAAGATGCACACCTTTTAGCATATTTGGGCTGAGAGGTTTTGCTACCTCTAGTGGGATCTGCAGTTGATAATATAAAACTAGTTAGGGTACAAAGGAGAAACAAAAGGAACATTAACAAAAATACATTTGTCAACTTTTGAATGTTGGTTTTACTTGTGAGGTAGGAGAAGATAGGTAAATTTTGAGTACTTGTAAACTCACAAAAAGAATGAATACAGCCAAAGTATTACTAGAGCTGTCTTGCACTGCTTCATAAAATACCTTAAGACTTCCAAATTACACAATTAAATTAACCAACAAAAAAAAAGAAATTTAAAATAGTTAAGATTGCGAAGTTACCGATAATGTAGATGCTCTATCATTGAGAACTGACATTGCCTCAGGAAGTTGAGGAACAGTGAATGCAGGAACTTTGGACTTCAAGCACATGGAAGACAGCAATAGCGATTCTCTCGAATAAAGTTGACATAAAGAGACCTAGCGAGTGTTATAAATTTTCCATGTTAAGGTCTTACCTTGAAGATCCCCGCCTTTTCTGAAGCAATTTTCGCAATGGTATCTCCTGTATATCCATAAATGCATACATCTCAGAAATTCTTATGGCAAAAAGTTTGGTTTCCTGAATTACATCGAGTTATTATTTGAAAAAAAAAAAGAAGTCAAAAAAAAAATTAATTGGGATACAGCATAAGGAAAAAAATTATGGTCATGTAATCTCTTATTTCCTTTTAACCAAGTACATTAACAAATATCAAAAGCATTACGCCATAACTGTGAACATATTGCAGCAGCAAAATATTAAATTTACTTGCCATGTAACACGTTAACATCTGGGGGATTTATCTTGTTACTTGAAGATTGTTAAGAAAATTGTCCAACTCAAGATCAAGAAGTTGAAAATATGATGCAGCCCGTAAAAGTAGCCCGGAACTTTTTCTTTTTGAACCCCTTGAATAAATTTAATGATGATTATGCAGTAAAGATTAAAAAGGTTTTAGACAAGTTACAGTATTGGTACTATAAAATAAGAAATGATTCAGTTTCCATGCACAGATTATAAATCTAATTTGATATTGACTATCTACATAGTTTTGCCGCTAGCCTATTCTGTACAATCCTCAATTCAATTCTGTATTACTTCAGAAAATAATGACACTCTAGCCTTTATTGCAAAGTGGGAATATTAGGATGTTTATGGAACTGTAAAGTCCTAACCAGACCAGTCTACAAGGATTTTGTTTCTAATTGCAGCTTAAACCAAGTAACTAAAGTATATACAATGCCCATGGGAGGTAAACAAAACAAATGCAGCATATTAACTAGTCACTGAAGTCAAAAAGGTTACTGACTGCCTAAAAATGAATAATATTCTATCCTTGGGCTCACTTGCACCAAAAGGTCGTTTCTGGTTCTTCAGAATTCTAAAGCACCAAAGTATTTCAGGTTGATGATCCAAGATTCTAAGATTTCAAGTATTCAGGTTGAAGCTCAATTGTAGTGCAAACATCGTATAATATGAAGCTAAACATAATCAGAAATAATCAAACTTGCAAGAACAACAAAAATAAATTAATGTGAACCAAAACATTGTCTGGACTAATATAGGCACTTATTTATTATTCCGACAGTAAGGCATTGCCCATGCAAAACAAACTTCCCATCATAAATTTGCATTGTGACAAGTTATACTGGAAATGAGATTATGAACATTTAGAAATAAAAAGAAATAAATTTGAATTCCATGTATTGTCATAATACTATGATACTATGACCTTTATAAGAAAAATCTATGATAATATAAAATTATTTTCTTCTACTAAGAATGAACTTTAACTAATGGGATGGGAAATAATACAAAGTTAATAGCCCCAAAAAAGTAAAAAGCTATTATCAAAAATATTTGCTGACCCGCATTTTCTGAAACACCACTTAATGATGCCCAAACTGTTTTATAAGATTAACAAGGACCGAGTTTTGGGAGTTCAAATAAATTGGAAATCCAAACGTCACTAGGTAATTGTGTTTCACAACTTTAGAGACTGTTAACATAAGCAAGTGATATTAACGACAATAATATTAAGATTAATTCAGCAGCTTGGATCAACTAAATAGATGCTCCCAAATGCAAGTGAATTATATCAAATATAAATTTCTTAAGAAGCTCAAAAAATGAAAACACCCAATGTTCCAACCTGGCCAAACTGCTATGCCTTGTTGAATTTCCCTCTTCCAAACTTAAGACTTGAGTAGACACCTACATTTCATTATATTATGGGACTTAAGTGTTTGTTTAACACAGTTGAGCCAACTTATTAGCTCTTTATTTAGGTCTTCTTAAATTGGACTTATTCCATCTATCAATGTGCCAATAACTAACAAAATATTTTGTGTATGTTAATTCTTTTGCTGTAGCCCGTCACCCCAAAACACCATTTTATGCAATTATTATATTGTCCAGGCTAACCTATAATGTTACAACCATATATAGCCCAACTTCCAAGTTCAATAACCGTATTATACACTGTACTGTTAAAAAAATTATAACACATATCACCATAGAGCATTGACAGCAGCGGCGTGTTCCTATAAGGAAATCTTTGAGTGATATTTCCAAACACATGATGCCATATTCTTCCTCTTCATCTAATTCAACTGATTTCTATGGTTTGCACCATCAATTTCTCTAATAAAACATCCTTTCCTAATATCTTACCATTAGGCAAGTAAATCATTGAAGTGTAAGTTGGACCAAATGAACTAATAAGTTAACACCCACCTATACAAAGGCTTAAACCAACGCGTGAAGGACACAGTAAAATAAGGTCACATAAGCCTGAAATAATGGGAAAGATTACCACTAGAATACTAAAATCATAGCATGTTGGATATATATTGTCTCAAAATTCTTAAGAATTCTCTCATAAATGAGCTCTTAATATGATAGTGATAGAAAATTAACCCATCTTGTATTTGAGAAACTAGACTAGAAAGACAAAAAACTTCCAATTTAATTGGGTACTCATGGACAAGCTTCATTCTAGACCCATCTCTAGGTCTATAGACTTGTAGATCATACCAATGAGAAGAATACAAAGTAGGCATGACAAAAACAAATCAAGCACAAAGCATAGAGAAGCCTAGATGTTAACCAACCATATTAGGAATATTTTCAGTCAATCTCCCATGGTACAAAAACCAGCCAGTTCTTCAAGCTTGGCTCTAAGCATAAAAAAAACCAAAACATTCTTTGAATTGAACCTAAAAGAAAAAAGAAAAATCAAGCAAAATTCATCATTTTAATGAAAGACACTAAAAATTTTTGATTCAATGGCAATGAACAATAGTGAAATAGTGATAATATTTCTTTGTTATTTTTTATAATGTTAGATTTGCATGGGTTATATAGGAGAAGTGATATACTTAATTACAAATCTTTTACAATGCATAAAAACTAAATTTTTCTATTAATACAATATATACAAAAATTTATTCACTTTTTATTTAAATTGTTCATCATTAAATTCTATTTAGTAATTCTATAATTTGTGATATTATTTTTTAGATTTAAATTTTATTTTTAACACTCCCCTTTAAGTTAGTAAATAAATATCTATCATTCTCAGTTTGTTGATATTAAATCTTAGTTTAGATAAAATCTTTGTAGAAACAACTACTTTTTGAGATTTAATAAAAATATATGATAATAAAATATTCTGGTTTTCGATTTTAATTTTAATAAAATTCTTATTAGTTATCACATGTTTCATCTTACCATGCCGAACTAGGTTGTAAGCTGCATTGATTATTGATTAACTGTCACTGTACAACTTCATAAAACCAATTGAAGGCATTCAAATCAGCCATTAACCTTTGGATCCAAATATACTTAGATGTTTTTTGTGCAATAACTCTATATTTAGTTTCAGCATTACTACAGATTATTTTTACTTCTCCAAGTAACCAAAATTTTTTATATCTTCATATAGTATCTAGTTGTAGACTTATTATATCTTCAATAGCTTTACCCCAGATTGTGACAATGTATCAAATTACATCCATTATTTTAGTTTTCTTGAATAGTAGTCATTTACCATGATTTTCCTTGAAATATCTCAAGATTTGATTCACTACATCTCGGGTGCCTTTTTATTAGAGTAGACACAAACTAATAATAATCACACCAAAAGCAATACCTATTCTTGTAAAAAAACAAATAGATTAGTTTGTCCATTAGATGTTAGTAGCTTTTCAGATGTGGATCTTCCTTAAAATTTTCTTGCTTCTAATTTCATTATAAGGGCGTTGCAACTTATCTACACCCAATCATACCAGTTTCTTTAAGAAAATCTAAAATACACTTTTATTATAAGATGAAAACTCCTTTTTAACTCCGTGTTATTCTCATCTCTAAGAAATATTTTAGATCTCTTAAGTCTTTTATTTTGATTTCAATCTAAAATTTTATCTTGAGATTTTCAATCTCTGATTCATCTTGTATAATAATTATATCATCCACAAAAACAATGAAAATTACTTATTTTTTAAACTCTCATTTTTACAAATAAGGTTTGACTAGCATGCCTTTGCTTGTAGCTTAACTGTTTTATCACTATATTGAACCAAGTAAACCATACTCTTAGAAATTGTTTTAAGTCATATAGGAACCTTTTTAGCTTATATACCTTGGTGGAATCTCATTGAGCTTCAAATCCTCGTGAAACTTGCATATATAACTCTTCTTCTAAAGTGTCATTCAAAATAAATATTCTTAGAGTCTAGTTAGTGTATTCCAATATAGGTTTACAATAATAAACACCAGAACTTTAATAGCATTTAATTTTGCAACTGGAACAAATATCTTCACATATTAATTTTCGTATATTTGGATAAAACCATGTGCCATCAATCTAGATTTGTATCTATTAATTTTGTCATCTAGTTTATACTTGACCATGAATACCCATTTGTTGTCGACTACCTTCTATTGCGTTGGTAACTCTACTAGCTCCCAAATCATATTGTCATTTAATACTTTCATTCGTTCAACACAAAATTCTTCTAATTTGGATCTTAAAAGAGTTTCATGAACATTTCTTAACACTTGAATCTTATCAACTTTAGTAATAAGTGTCCCAAAATTATCTAACTTAGAATATGTGAGACGAATTAAAATTGGATGCTTAGTGCAAGTTCTTATCCCCTTTCTTATCGCAATTGAGAGATTGAAGTCATTAAGTCTATTATCTTCTAAACACTTTTCTTCTTTCTCATGTGAGACCATAACAAAAAGATTTTCCAATTGGTTCATTTTTTTTGTGAAACATCGAAACCTTTGGCTTATTAAAATAAACCAAGATTAGTTTCAAATTTTTTGAGTTAAACTTTCCCTTTTAATCTAAGGCTTGAGAATTGGTAGACTCAGGTTTATATAACTCAGGTATAAGTATAGAAATATGGGTGTGATATCCTAATGTAATATTATAGGTTAATTATTTTTGTGATATTATAATTATATAGTTGGGCATGTAATTAGACAATGATAATATAATAAAAATTATATTTCAAGATTAGAATAAAATAATATAATGTCATCCCTGGTTTGAAAAATGTGAAATTTTGCAAAAATACTGAGATTGCGAAAGTATACATAAGTAATGCTCATTAAAAAAATATATAATAACTTTTGGGCTATAATTTTTAGAGCTCAATCAGATTTTTTGTGAATTAAAGAAGAGAAATCAAGAATTTAATATAATATATATATTATATATATCATATTAACGAAAACTGAGTCTTTAAGGTTATCATAACTTCGTTCAACTGAGAAAAGAGAAAGCCAAAATCTAAAAGCAAGGGTGGGTTTCATAAGAGCTTACAAAGGAGAGAAGTCAGAAAAGAATAAGAAACTTGTCAAGAATTAAGCCTTTTGCAACAACAGTAGGTATTGATTTTTCTCAAAAGGGCTCGAGAGAGTAGTTAAGAGAAATTAAAGACATCAAGTGTAAAAAACTCAGAGAATAGAAAAGGTAAGAATCTCTATTTGCATTTGATTGTTTTCTATACTCTTTCCAATGACACGTTGTTCAAGACTGTGTCTTAAACAACCTCGAATGGTATGAGGGCGTGATCGTACCATAAAGGCTAAAAGAGATGTTAAACAAATATTAGTTTTCTTTTTTAATACTGGTTATAAGCATTATAAGAAGATTGGTCAAGTGCTATTTTAGAAATAAAGTTTTTTGAAACTAGCATATAATACATTGGTATGTAATGTATGGTACATTAAGTTTAGGAATGGCAAGAAAACATTTTCCTAAGAAAAATGTATGATATGTTAATATTTGGCATACAATATATTTAGTTCAAGAGCAAAATGCAACTAATGAGGATAATAAAACAAATGATAATAGATATGAATATATTTATACATTAATAACAACAGATGGTATGTTTAGTTCAAAAGAAAGGCATGGTTGAAATAAAAACTAGTCTAGTATGTTAAAACTGAATTTTCCCAAAACGTGAGAAGCACAGATAGTTCATGGTTTGATATTAAAGGGACATAAGATACGTGACCTTCAACATAATATGCATAGAAAAAAAATTCTTAATTGCTCACTTTAGGGGAAGATATGTAATGCTCACGTATAGTATGCCAAAAGGAATGTATGGTATGTGAGTACTATAACAAAGAGGGAAATAAAGGAGAGCTTTATAGAATACAATAAACATGTAGTTAAATCTAAAATTGATTGTCATTGATTAAATTACATCTGATGTGCCATGCAAGGATCAAAAGGAAAGGAAAAAATGGATCAAAGCTTATCCCATAGATTTTAAGTAGATAAATCTTATATTAATAATGTAAATGATAAAGAGAGATTGTTTTAAACAAAAGCACGTGATCATAAATCATCCACATTGCATGTCATGAAATATATGATATTTTAATGGTATCATTGTAAAAGAATAAATATGTATCTAAATCTCTTATGATATGAGAAGAAGCATATACAAAATATAATATGTGAAATGTGATGATCGATAAATTAGATGAGTCAGATGAATTACCTAACTGATACAAGTCCTTAAAAGATTATAGAGGTAATATATATGTGTATGAAATAAGATATAGAAAAGAATAAGAAAAAAAACTATTGTATTCTCTAGTATACTATCTCATAGTTAATAATAAGAAAGGAATAAAACCTTAGCACCTAATGCAAGGGATACTATGGCACTAGTTGTATACAAGGCGATAAGTTGGCATCATAAATCTTCTCTTATATCGCTAACACATTGTGCAAGACCTTGATGTATAAAGATGAATGGATCATGATACTCAACAACCACCCTTACTCTATGCTGAGTCTGGTTGTACTAAGCCTACCATTGCTAGCACTTTCTGTAAGTTTTGATGTATGGATATAATATGATATTATATGCATGCTAGCCTACTATGATGCGCCTATAAGAAGAGGTACAAAGATGATGATATGATGCCAAATAAAAGATAAAAATGAAAAAAATATCAAAAGGAAACACATGAAATATAAAGTACTATTAAAGAAAAAAATAGGATTCAAATAATGGACATATGTGCGTATATATATATATATATAGAATATTGTAAAAAAAAAAGGAAATGAGTAACTTGCATCATAGAAAAAAAATAACTTAATATATCTATACATAGATATATGTATATAAATATGATAGTAATTATATATGAAAATTCTCAGTATCTTTCTCGATTTTATTATGACAAACGAGAAGTCATCTAATCTCATATGTATGTATATATATATATATATATATATAAAATATTATCTGTAAACTATTGATGTCATAACAACATTTATTTAATTTAATTTCAATACTTGATCATCCTTATTCATATTTAATGATTGTTAATATTTTGATTTATCTACTGAACTTTATACTCATTATTTGCTCTTATTTATATTATTAAGCATGCACTTAGCACTTTGCCAGAGGTAAAACAAGGTAAAAATTGGAATGAGTAGCCATACACTATGCTACCTTGGGTGATACATCCTTTATAATTTTAGATGTATAAAATGTTATTGTAAATTATTATATAAATGTAGTTGTACATTATAGTAAATTTCATTGGCTGTCTCAAATATCAATGAATATGCCTTGTTCTGAAAAAAAAATGAGAGTTAAATTTGTTTCATCATTTCTCGTTGAAGTTTAATGTACTCAACATTAGCTCTGTTTCTCTAATATAACTTGTAATTAATCAATTAAACAAGTTTTGGTTAAGATTTATAGGCAATGTATGACAAAGGAAATCACAATATTCGTCTCTCTGATTATTGTTTTCCTTTGGAGAAAAACTTGAGAATAAAATATTTGATTTTCATCAAATAAGACATCGCATAAAACAAAGAAATATTATGAAGAAAGGAATAACATTTGTATTCTTGTTAAACTAACGAATAATCAACGTGCACACAATTAAGAGCATTAAGATTAAGTTTATCCTAGCTAGATTAGACATTGTGAACCAAGCTCATATGCCCAAAACCATGAAATGGTAAAGAGATGTGAGCATGAGAGGATAAGGTAAATGTAATGCATTAAGAAGGGTATGATACTTTAGAGCTTTTGAAAGAAGACAATTAATGAGATAGACTGAAGTAAGAATGGCTTATCCCAAAAAAGAATGTGATATATGCCTAGCAAACATGATCGACTTTGCACCCTTAATTGACGATTTTTTCATTTTGTAACAATTTTATTAAGGTAATGAAGGTACATAAGCTTTAGTAAAGTATATTATGCTTTATAAGATATTAGATTAGCTTTTCAAGAAAATACATCCTTTTATTGTCTATATAAAAAATATAAATGGAGGATTGGAAGACATTTTTATAAATTTATAGAATTTCTTAAATATAATGCTCACTTTTAATTTTTTTTCTTATTAGATACACTCAACAAACACAAGTATGATCATCAATAAATATAACAAACCAACTCTCTTTTGTTAGATTTGTTATTATAGATGGATACATACATCACTATGCATGGGATGAAATGATTTTGATGGTTTGTAGGATTGAGAAAGGTAATGTACCTGAGATGATTTTGTTAAAACACAATGATCACAATGAAATAAAGATAGATCTTTATTAATGAAAAACTGATGATGCAATTTCAAATAGGAAAAACTTGAATGTCCTAATCAATTGTGCCAAATTTTTGCATTTGAATTAGAAAAACTAGAAGAAAATAGTAAATGTATTAAATTTTAAAGGAGATTTGATACCAGGTAAGTAGTAAAAGACTATTTTGCTCTTTAGCATTGCCAATCATCTTTCTCAAAATTAAATCCTAAAATTTATAAAATCTTTAGTTATTTTACTTATAGATAACAAATTATACTTTAAATTTGGAAGATAAAGTACTAAATTCACCTTTAAACATAAAGATTTCATGTCTCCATATCCTTGCATATTGACCCATCTATTACAGTAACCCAATATGCTCCTTATAGGGTTTATAATTCATTAATCCCATTATAAAGCATGGCATGTGATCAGATGCACCTGTGTCTACAATCCATTTATAAGTTGAGCCTTTATAAGAGAGAAGGACATCAACTTTGGTTTGACCTTTTGAGTAGCATTAGAAAATTTTAGTAATCTTTGAAGTACATCCATTTGTTTTGTCATAAATGTTGTTAGGATTGTATTGTATTCTATTATGTATGCAACCTTCTTATTCCTTCTTTGACATCATGACTTTCAATTTACTAGCTTATCTTGGATCTCTTAATATGTATTTCTTGCGTGATAAGATTTGTACTAGTGCTTATATCATAGCTTCTTATCTTTTCCATTATGTGTTTTTAAATTATTTCCTTCAATTTGACTTGATACTGAAGCTAATCCATGAGATACAACGTCTGTAACCATATCCTAAGATATTGAGAGCACCTTTTTTTCCTATTTTCATCATACCTACTTCAAGAAAGACACATTTCAACATAGTAAGATTTTGTGTCAAGATATACCTACGAACCTCATCAAGGACTTTATTTAAGCTTTGTAAAAAATCAAAGATCTTATCTTTCTCCAATTTTTTATTACACATGGCTCAATAATCAAGACATTTTTAATTTACATCATAATAAAATCTATATCTTGCCATAATTCTGAAAGTTAAATTTGTGATGAACATGGTGTCTTTTCAAGTATTTTGAGTAGTAGAATGAATCTCAAAATTTTGCGAGATGTTGGCAAGGTCAGAACACATTTCCTTTACAGTGCCAAATTTCTTTTATTGTTGGATAAAAAAGATATAGTTATCCAATTTTGGGATTCATAGAATTAATCAGCCACACCATTACAATAGAATTCTCTGCTCCAGAGTGTTATATGCTGCTGAGTTTGCATCAAACATCACCTTTGCTCCATCAAATAACCAATTTTAATTATCCCTTTGATTACTAGTAAAATAGATTAATATCATTCTTAAAAATTACTACTATTCAACCTATGTATTGTGATCTAAATTGAATGATTGCTAGATTGGGAATTAGTAAGAGATAATTGATGGTTTCAAATTGTTGAAACCTCAAAAGATCAAGGTGTTGATGAGTTTGGCATTAAACTTGCCACTAGTCACCTTAAGTTACTATTTTTTTTTTAATGTAGCAACGCTTTGCCATCAATCGGCAAGGAAAAACTTTCTCCTCTTGACGTCAGTCGTGGTCTGGAACTCCATCTCGAAGACATTGTTGGTAATTTCTGTTATTGAGGGTTGCTCATGGTAAAGAGGAAAAGCAGTGAAGAGATTCCAACAAGGAGAGGGTAACGTGAGGTTGGCAATGAGCTTTTGTGACTAAGGTATGAAATCGGTTAGGTTAATGATGAATCTGAACAAAGTATGAGAATCGGAGTGAGGTCATCAAGGAACCTTTGCAGCTATGACATTAAAAAGGACAGCTCGACAATGCCTTCGGATGAAGCACGAGAATCATCAGAGATGTTTAGAGATTCTTCTGCCCAGTGACACAAGTCATCCTCTGTAGCAAAGGAGAAAGTCAACTGATTTGGAAAGTCGTGAAGTGAGAAAACCAAAGGATCTCTACAAGCGAGAATAAAGCTCATAGTTGAGAACTTTGATTTCGTCAGGATTCACAAGGCTCTGATACCATGAGCAATGGCAAAATCTGAATATGATGGGCAAAATAATATTTCTTTCTCATCTTTACAATATTGAATTTACATTAGTTATATAGGAAAAACAATATACAAAATTAAAGCTACTTTGCTATGCATAAAGGTTAGATATTTTTTACGAAAACAACATATACAAAATATTTATTTACTTTTTATTCAAATTATCCATCATTAATTCGATGTAAATTGTTATTTAACAATCCTAGAATTAAATTTTGGAATTTGAATACTATTTCCAATAGACACAATACAAGAAAAAAGGCATCAAGAAATTCAAGCATGAGAGTTGAAGATTTACAAACAACAAATTAATAATATTACCCAAAAGTCATCACTATTTTGAGAGATATCAATACCTAATATCTCTGTATGATCCATCCCAAGCGAAGTGATTCCACAAACAACAGGTTCTTTAACCTACATTTTCATCAGTAAAATTCAACATCAGTCATAAAACACAGTAGCAATAATTGGGATTAACATGAAAAGATAGAAAACCACAGAAAATGTTGAGAAATTGTTCCTTCCCAACTTGGAGTTACCAACCTTCCAAATTTGAACCCATAGCACCGGTACAAGTTAAATCACTGATAAATGTACATAGTCTGAGGATAATGATCTATTCATTAAAGTTCTTTGGCTTTGCTTTTTCGGAATGCCCAATATTAGAAATCTTCTTATATCCTAGTATGCATAAAAGAATTTGTTATTGCACAAAGAAACCTTTTGTGCCATCCCAAATTGTACGCAATACATTTATTGAGCAATTTATCAAATCTTAAAAGAATAAATAAAGTTTTATTTTACACGTTAAAATATAGCACAACAGGACCACAATGCTACTTTAAGGATATGGCCAGCTACTTGAAATAAAATGTTCTTTTTTTTCCAAAGAAAAGTTGAGGGCATATGCCTTATTCTTTATCTTTCTATCAAAGCTATTAACGGTAGAAGGATGCAGCTCAGAAGAGCATTCCAACAAAGCCTCATGACTAAAAACCAACAGCATTGTCAGTGAAAATAAGCCAAGAAACCAACAAAGCACACAATTTTGGTTGAACATACCAGATACAACATGAAACAGATATACAAGACCAATAATTACTACTCTAAAATGCAAAGGTTTTCAAAATGTTGAGCTGAACCAATTGTTGCGTACTCTGCCTCAAACATTACAAAGGATTTAAGGCATTTTTATATACCACATAAATATTCATAAAGAAAAAAAGAAAAGCAATTGAGAAGCAACTAAAAAGTTGAATGCATGTAATTCCAATTTGAAAAAAGAATTACCACATTAGTTGAGTCCAATCTCCCGCCCAGGCCAACTTCAAGAATTGCAACATCAACCTGTAATAGAGGTTTTTAGTACAGAGTGGACAACCAGCTGGAAGGAATGTTCAATAAGCTCTAGAAAATCTAAACAATTCCATTTGACCTGTCTAATTACCAGCATAAAAATGCACAAGTTACAATTGGTATTGGCAGGAAAAAACAGTACTTGGTTAAGAGAGCATCAAGTTAGTTCAATTTGAAGTATAATCATTATGAACATTTTTCAATAATTAACATACTCATCAAACAATAAAAGAGTAACAAAAGGTCAAAATATAAGATAAGTTGAATTTTATAATATGGTAACATCAAGAGGACAGAGCATACACAATTCACCTTTTCCGTTAAGAAGATCTTAAATGCCAGGAGAGTAAGGAACTGAAACAGTGAGGGCATTGGTAGATCCTTTGTAGTTTTTTCCTGAAAAGCAAGCGATAGACTTTCAAGTATGATAAAGTATGATATAGACTTTGATTATCCAGAATATATTTTGAGTATACACCCAGGTCCTCTTCACATAATAATCACATTACATTTTGATAAAATCTTAAATAATACGACAAGATTACAATAGATAAAGCAAGATCTGCTTTCTAGATAAATTAGACAAGTGATCTAGAATAGGATGATTCAAACACAATGATTGAAGAGGTTTTAAAAAGCAGAGCACTTCAACTAATACCATATGCATCCCCAAGTAAGCTTACTATGGAGCATTAATCAGCTTAGAATCTGCACAATAGTAAATGTGAAAAAGCCTATGATCTGTTTCAAAGGATCTAGGGAGTTTTATAGCATATTAACTCAAAAAATGTACCAAAAAAATTGTTCTCCACAAAAGACATGTATGTGACAAAAATTTCCAAATACCAACAGATAAGTGGCACATTGTTTCCTGAAAATAACATACTACAAAATTTATCAATTAGGTCAGGACTCCAGATGCCGTATCACTTCTGCTTCACATAACAAAATAGTCATAAATGCACAACAAAAGTGTAAGTAGAATCAGGATTGAATAGTTGTCTATCAGCACACTTGGCATTGTGGATAGCCAGATTTAGAGTTCTCGTTATTTATGAATTCACACCTAAGTGTATGTCAAACTTCAATGTATGAATTGACCAAAGCATTTTTTTTTTACACCATGAATGATTGAAATTACTAGCATTTGACATTCCGAATCTCAGCCACCAAATTCATCTAGCTGCGCCTTACCCTGTTGGTACATATACACCATTAGAACATGAAGCATAAAAGGACCCCTTGCATTACCGACCAAACACAGCGATAAACCAGTTTTGTCTTGATACTTCTCCACCCAACAAAAACCATCCACTTTTTCCAGATACTCTTCTCCCAACACAACGCCACAATGAAATTCCAATGGGCAGCTTCAAGTCTGCATACAGATAGAATGCCGTTGGTCCCTCTGAGCCCTTTGTCCTGCATTGAACTTTATTTTCTCATGACATTTCCAACCTTTGTCCCTCCATCAAACTTTATTTTCTTATGCCAAATAGTATCCATGGTGACACAATATATGATATCTTTTCCATTTGCATTTAAGATAAAAATTCAGTAAAATTTAAGGCAAGCTTGCAGATTATCAAAAACTTCACAGCTGCATAAAATACCAACCCCACACAAATTGGCAAATTTTAAATGCCAAGGTTTCTCTTAACAACAAAACTGTGGAAAAAGATTTCCACTTTATACCCTGTTCAAGAGGTCAATAGAAGTAAATACATAAAAATTCATGCCAAATATGTATATAAGCTGCATTAGTAAAGGTAGCACTTTCCATACTATGATGACTGATTACACAGAATAGTTGTAGAGGAAATATGAGGAAAGGTTGGCACCTGGAGGGCAAATAATATAAACATAACACAGCATTACAAGCTAAAGAACTAGCAAGCCAATTAAGAACACAGCTAAAATAAAAATTAGCCAGTTCAGGACACAAAATCAAGGAATGCTTAGTTACCAACATACAAATATGCACATCGTAGATACTATTAACCAACTGAATATGACCTATCATTCTGAAAGAAAAACAGAGATAGGGGCTGCAAAGCAGAAAATATGCTATATGCAAATAATGTTCACCAGCAGTGCTGACAAGTGCTCATATAAATCAGTGTTTTTTTGAGAGTAAGCTATTAGTTGTCAACCAAAATTGATTCATTCCCAACCAACTCATTGACAAAACAACCAATAGTATTCAACTTCCTAGAATCATTTAGCAGATCTAAGCTATAAAGTGCAAAATTGTTATGTTCAACCATAATTTGCTATGTCTATATGACTTTTTCACAGGAGCATCAAGTATAGACCAGTTCCTTGGTGTATAAGCAGCTGACATTAACAGCAAATAATAATTAGTTAATGAAAGATGCTTAAAATCACCTCCAGCTGGTGCCAACATTCCCAGAAGTACATCAGAAACTTTTCTCTTGATATATCCGATCTGTTGTAAATAAATAGGACAGAATCAAATGAAATAATGGTCACAAAACAAGATGGCAGATAGTGAATATTAATTATTGCACTTATTTTATAATGGTATACCACTAGAAGTGAATGCCTTTTATTCCATGCTACTGTTTATACTACCACAAAGTATAAATGGCATAGCACTAACAGTAAACATTCTTTCATCATTCCATGTTGCTGTTCATACTACTTGAAAGAGCATACCAAATTTTACCAACCAAATCAAAACAATGAGATGAAGTGCCACTGAATAAAACAAATAATAGGTAACTGCAAAAGAAGCATTTACCTGCTTCTATTTAAGGAAACTGTAAAAGGTCACTAGAAGCGTATTACTATCGTGTTTCTTCATTACCTAGCATGGAAAAGCTCCATGCTAACCAAGCAATCTAAACACAATGCTTTAACTAAGTTGGATTTCATCTTTATCCTGGGTCATAATCTATAGTGACTTTGATATGCAATGCGACCTATGTTGAAGAGAACAAGAAAGTATGCATAGATAAAGATGCGACCAAATAAATAATGAGGAAAATGATAAAATAAAAAGAAAGAATAGCCTTTACGTAGAGATATAGCACCATTATTCTCGTATTTCTCAAAACCCCAGGAAAAAGCTAAACCAATTGTATATAAAGAAACCTAGCAAGAATTAAAAAAGCTAGACCAGTAAAATGATCTTAATAAAAGCTATAACAGCAAATGGTTTTGACTACTAACCCATTAAGGCGATATCTTTCTCTTACATCCATGAGGTGCGGGGATGTGAACAGTCCTGTTTGAAGACCACATTCCCGTAAGATAGCCTCAGAAAATGCGCATGTTGAACCCTGGAATACCATTATTGTAAGAAAAACTGCCAAGGCAATAATTATGTTTTTTATTCAACAATTAAAACAACTCACAACATAATCATGACACCAACAAGTGGAATACCTAAAATCTATGAGAAGAATGATAAATTTGCACAGTACAAATTAAAAAAAGGATAACAATTCAAATTAGATATATTTATGCAGCCTTTTAAAATAAAAAATGAAAAATATAAGGACTTATCCCGAATATATAAAAAATGTCATGAGAAGACTAAAATTTTCAAGGCATCATGATGAAAGGAAAAAAGAACAGCAGCAGGAACGTTGACTAGATTCCAGCATGCTTTGTGACATGGCTAAGAAGAATGACTACAAATATCTACTGGTCAAACATAATAAAATGTCTCAAATCAACATTATAATAAAAAAACATAAATTTTTAGGGCTTCCCACCAAACCCCCAACTGGTGAATCAACAGTGTAAAGCCCGTTGGAATAAGCTGAATTTAGAACATAGGGCTTTTTCCACTAAAGTGGAGTAATGAGAAACAGGAAATAGAGAAAGATTTTTATATTTCACAAAAAACCCAGGCATAAAGGCTTACAAGTTTGATACCTTATCCTATGTTACTGCTCTGTTGCGTTTCAGAAAGCAGTCAAAGAACATCTGAAGTCATATATTGATGAGGATTATGTCATTTTTCATTTGCTTATTTCAGAAAGATAAACATCCTTTAGATTTTCACATTAGATGAAAAGCCTTTAGACATGTCCAAAACTTCTAGACGAAATTGCAGAAACAATCATCAAAAAAGGGAAAAGAAACCAAGAAAGATGACCAATTACAAAAGTTTGGGCAACATGTGACTCAAAATATCAGGTACTCGCCCATTTTCAGGTACCATTAAGAAGACAAAAACACGGCATTACAAATTTAATAGAATAGCTACCTTGCCCTTTGTTCCTGCAATATGGATGATCTTAAGTTCAGTTATACATTGCTGGTCCAACTCCAAAGCCTGTTAAAGTGAAAAACAAAAGCAACTTCACAGATTAAACTAAGTTTCAATAACCATGCAATGAAATATGAAAAAAAATTGAATTTCAATGTTGGTTTAGGGTTTTGATGGAAATTGATACATTTTAGTGGTTTCAGGTCATTTTGCCCAAGACCAATACGAAATTACCAAAAAAGACAAGTTTTAGCTGCTTTCGATGATTTTGGACTAAACCCCAAGGTTCTAATCCATTTTGCCCAAACTGGTCAATCCAAATAATTTGTCAAAATCAAAGATGTCAAGTAAAACATGCAATTTTTTAGAAGAAAATCTAATTCTATGTTGCCAATTAGCTTAGCTTTAAGTTGGACAGTCAGGTTTATAATCAACCAAAGACCAATTATAATTGATTCATTAGTTCAACTTTATAACCTACTTTTATTTTTAAAATATAATTAACAAAAATAGCACTTATAGTTCATGTAACAAAAAAAATCTAAGATTTTCTTTACATTATTTGCTTATTTTGAGCTCAAATTGAATTAAAAAATTAAACAAAACCAAAACTGAAACAGAAAATAAACAATCTTTTGAAACTGAAGCACAAGGACTTGACCACAACCAAAACATAGATTTCAACAGCAAGAAACTGATTTATTTTAATGAGGCAATGGAAACCAATATAAAGGTCTAGGTAGAAAAAAGCTAGCATATACTGGCTTTTGATTCCAATAATCCAACATGAAATTTAGAATGTAAATGTTTTCTTCTTAATCATCAGTTAAGCCCCCTTAAATACACCTTCCTTACGTTGTGGTTGCATGTAAGTAAACACCATATCGTGAACCACATCAGCATTTTTCATAAACTTCATTTAAATAAATTACAATCATAACCAAACATCTAAAACAATATCACAAAAATTTTATGATAGCTCATAGAACCTTAAAAGTTCCACCTAAACATTGATGTAAATTTAAACAATCACATCATGTCTTCAAAAGGAAATGTTCATAATCAATCCAAGTCACTTATGAAAAATAATAACTAATGATCAACCAAGATGGAGAATGATTCAAATAGACTTGGATATTATTGATGCAAATTATAGGTTCAAGCAAATTGATACAAGAGTACTCTAAAAATTCATTGGTCCAAAGTGCTCATGAGGAAGGAAGCAAAAGCTACAAGAAAATTATAAGCTTCAAAAAAGACAAAAAAAATTCGTTGGCCAATAGAAGTTGTTTAAATTTTAAAAGTTTGGCACCCTATTTATAAGAAAAAAAAAGCAATTAAAGGAGAATGAAGTCAACATCCATGTTTGTGTGTGATAAGCATTCCATATAACCTTTCAATTGCCACTTCTCACAATGATCAACTCTCCATATCAAACAATCACATCGTACATCTCCAAAATAAAAATGTTTGTATAATCAATCCAACTCACCAAAAAAAATAATAATTAATGATCAACCAAGATGGGAAATGGTTCAAATGGGCTTAGATATTATTGATGCAAATTATAAGTTCAAAGAAATTAATAGAGGGATACTCCAACAAAATCATTGGTCAAAGAAGCCCATGAGAAAAAGCTACAAGAAAATTACAAGCTTAAAGAGAAATCAAGAGAGCAAATGATACAAAAGGAAAAAAAAATTCTAAATCTTAAAAGGGAAATAAAAGTTGTTAAATTTTGAACTTCAAAACCTATTTACAAGCAAAAAAATTGATTTAAAGAATGAAGTCAACATCCATGGTGTGTGATTAGCATTCAATAAAACCTTTGAAGTCACCCAACTTCAATTGACACAACAAAAAGGACAACTTACATGGATGTGTCATCAAGAGTGTTGGTTGATCAAAATTTCCTAGCATTATCCATCGATTAGTGGACATGCATCCCTCGAGTTCTCTTTGCATCGAGAAAAGTGCTAGTGACCACTCGACCCCTCAAGAAACTTGCAACAAGCTATGGAAACTTGCAACAAGCTAAGGAAACTTACAACAAGCTAGGATACCTTAAGAGAAGATGGCCGAAGTGAATGTGCTAGGCAAAGTCTCGAGGCTCTATCTTTCCTCTTGATTGGTATGTGGCACAATCCTCTGAGTCAAGAAGTGAATCTATTCTTTTACAATTGAGACTGACTTGAGTGGCTTATATCTTCAAATATTCTCTATAATACAATTGAGACCGACTTGAGTGACTTATATCTTCAAATATTCTCTATAAGTATTGTTTGTGACTATCATGCTTGATAAACAAAAGAGCGTCAATAATTCAACTTCAATGTTAGTTTTCTACAAGTGTTAAAAATACAGTTGAAACAAAATTTTCAAACTAGCCAAAAAATTTAAGTGATAGACATTAACTTCTTATCATTAAATATATTTTATCAAGTTCAACACAGCCCAAAAGAAAGTTAAATTGAGACTAATGGTTTACAGGACAACCTAAGCATTCTAACAGATGAATGCACAAAAGTTGCCTCTTGGTCAAAGCCTTGTGATGCCAAACCACTATTCAAAGAGATGATTATCAAAAGTTCTAAATAAAAACTTTATATTTACCTGAAGGTATCTAAACATTTGATCAAACTTTTCAGTTCTTTTTGATCCATCTCCACGTTTTTTTTTGGTTATCAATGAGGAAAGGGCCTTCATAGCAGCTTCATAACGAGAGGAAGGGGGCATGATTTTTTTATGATGCTGAGCAAACTCCATAGTAGCCATTTCCACGTTTTGCAATGTCCAACAATAACTTGCTTGGACACTAAAGCTCAGAACAATAACATAATCAAATGAGGCTCTGCAAGATCATCCAAATCATGTTGTTCAATGTCAAACACATTTAGCTCTTTAGAATATGTTCAAATCAAACCATAAAAGTTCAAAAGGCAAGATAAAAGTTTAAAAACCATCTCAACCATGAAAGCACCACCAACCAATCATGCATAAGTAATTTCAACTAATAAACTCAAATTTCATAGTTTCCCACATTTTGACTGTGCCAATAGATAGCGGTTTAATGAGTGCAAAGGGAAATGCGATGCCCTGCCTTCATCTAAACCCGAAACATGCTTTAGGCCTATTTAAGTTCAGGCATATATCTCATTAAACAAGATAAAAAATTCTTTATGGAATGAAATAACAAATCCTTGAAGTCAGACATTCTTTTTGTTTATTTTCCAACAAACTTGCTTGATTGCACAATAAGTGACTAGAAAAGAGCTTGAGCATGGTGTGGCTTCAATTTGTTTAACTCAGCAACAATAAATGTTAAATAAGTGATACTACTAAAATAGTAATCTAATGGCCTCTACTAGATATTCTTTTTTGATCCAAGGTTGTTCTTTAGATTAATAGACACTAAAAATTATTATTGCACAAAATAACAATTAGCCAGACACCAATTCTTGATATTTGTGAAACTGGAATAGAGAAACTGAGACAAAAAAAATTATAAATAAAGATGAATAAGATCAGACGCCATGGATGAGTTGAGTAAATAACTTGGGGGTTAGACACAACATAGCTTGGTTTTTAGCCTAAGTTAACGGAGGAGGGGAGAGCAAAACCACTAATAAGAAGAGAAAACAGTGATGCGCAAAATAGGGGCAAAAAGTAGATCTAATCCTTTCATAAATCTTCTAAGCAAGCTAAAGATAGTTAATCAAATATCTCTGATCATCAAATATAGATAATTCGAAGAAATATACAAGAGATCTATACTAATGTTGCAAAGATCTTAGCTTCCAAAATCAACGAGAAAGACTATCAGGTACACCAAAGATGAACACCAAACACTAAATTACCAAGTCAACAATCTCTGAAATCCAATGCAAAGCTCAAGGCTCTGAATTCCTCTGAATTACAGCCTATGCTCATACAAAAGCAACCCATGTCCCACATATCTGAGCAATCATAATATATAATTGAATCATATTTTCCTTAGCAACCATTATCCCAGCAGCACCCTTTTAAAGCAAGAAGATAGACTAATTAGATTAACTTGCTGCAACTAGACATCGCCAAATATTTCAGCCTCAATGCTCATTGGCCTCATCTCATCTTTACCCCCTGTTACCCCTTATTGTTATTCTCTTTCATCTTGCTACTAAGAGATAAGATTACCAACACTATTACTTCCAAAGAAACGACTCCAACCAACAAATTTGAAGAATTAGATTCCAAGATGTGTTAAAAATATAAGTTTGACACTTCATATTCAAAGATATTTTATTGAATTGTTTAGGTTTGGTTTGGAAGACTAACGCATAACTCCTATGGATTTGCCAATCATGACGAAGAAATTGGAGTGCCTTCACAAAAAATTCATGACAAAAGTAAGGAGTGATCTCTTTGGCATTCTTGATGAATAACATGATACTTGGTTAATTGCAAATTTCAAAGTTAAGCTGGATGGATGATGAATTAATGTAAGCAAAAAGCTAATCACCTTACAATTTGAATATGAAATAGAGCATTGATAAACAATTATTAACCCCTACCATAGGTCTCACATTTTAGATTGATAATTGCCCATCTAATGGCGTGTTGGGACCTGCCATTGGGCCTAAGCAAATCAACTCTTAAAAAATGTTATCAAAGCCAAGATTTTCTAGAATCATATGATTCATAAGAGTTGTAGCTGACATGTCACCCTAATAATATATAAAACAGTTGAGCATGTTGAAAAGCTCTGGGTGACTTTCACGATGTCTCAACATATTAAGTAAGCTCTTAATGTATGTTGATACAAAAAAGAAATTTGGAGAATTTAAACAAAAGTTTACTTAGGACAAATGTGAAAAGCAATTTTTGTCGACGCAAAATTAAAATAGCCCAATTGGATTGGAATGAGCTTCGTTATAGGCACGTTTTGGATCAAAATAGTTCAATTTGGTGCGATTCGATGCAGGTTGGTGCTGTCTGGACTAATTCAATTCCGACACGAGCCTAGCTTAGTTCAGGTTGGTTCAACACTATGGGAGTGGTCCGATTCAGTTCAGCTCAAGATCGTCTCAATCGGGTGTGGTGAGGCGTGATGATTTGGCGTTGATCAATGGTAGAACGAATGCTAGATGATTAGATGAGGTCGAATAAGCTTCCGCACTAGTAGATTCTGGCAATCAAAACACTGCGTTGGCAAGTTTGGTGCCAAACAAATCATGGGATGGCGTGGGCAAGGTAGGGATGAGACACTGGTGGGAGCATAGCTCTTGAAAGGAGGAGAGTGGAACTTTCAACGCTGAGAGCCCTTGGAAAAGTGAAATCGAGAGTGACAAAGAGAGGGAAAAGAGGCTTGGGGAAGGGAAAGAAGTGGGATGCTTTGAGGTGCCCAGGGAAGAGCAACTGAGAGGTTCAGATGGAGAGGTTTGGAGAAGACGAATATGTAATTCTAAAAGAGATGAGCTTTAGAAGCTCAGAAAGGGAGGGACGTAGAAATCTTTGAGGGGTGAGCTTCAATGGAATTGTCATGCATTCTCTATATCCACGAATCGACAAAAGAGAGGCTTTATAGTAGTGTTTAGCAAATGCCACCAAACAGCTAAGCTCCTCTTCTTCTCATTTATTCTCACACAATCTAGCGGGTGCTCAACAATGTGCTCGACAAGTATTGTAAGTTATCTCTCCTTTCTTTTTTCTTATTTTAAAATCTGTTTTTTTCATTTGATCCCCCAAGACTTAATATCATCATTTTTGTTGAAATAAAAAATTGCCTATGGAGCTCTTGAGCTCTTGATTTTTCAAATAGACATCTTTGATTTTGCCCCAAAAGAACCATCATTGATAATTGCAATCGTGCAATGAACTACGTATGAGTGATCGTTTGTTAAGCCCTTAAGAGCAAATAATATAAGGACTAAAGCAATAAGAAGTGATTTTGTACTTTGAGGATAAATAATGCTTTAGCAAAAAATAAAAATTGACTTTAGAGATGGTGAGAGATGCCAAAGGTTGAGCTTTTTGTTGGAAGAAGAGCATTTATAGGATGATAATGATGAATGGGTGTAGCATACAAATCAATTCTTCTCGAGCTCTTCACATTACTGAAACTTGTCAGAAGAGAGAGGAGGGTAGGACCGCATTTCTTGAGTCTATCATGTAACGTTGTAACAAGAGAAAAGAGAGAAGAACAAAAGCATACTTCTCAAAACTTGTATATAATGGAATAGCGATGAAAGATGACAAGAAGTTGAAACCTTGTCTCTCATATCTTTTATGAGGGAGTTGAGAAAAAGAGGGGTCGAGGCCATCTCCCTAAGTACTTTTCAACATTTTGGAGGCAACAAAGGACGTCGAAAATGAGAACCCAGTACTTTTTAACTAATACCTTTGGTGACATTTACCTTTTAAAAGTAGAAATTTTTCAAGTGATCCCCACTCGTCCATGGGAACTTAGTATTGTTTTCTATCTGAAACTTGTAAGCATTTGATTGAACGATTTCTTTGACAAGATATGACCTATCCAAATTCAGGACCAACTTATCGAACCTTTTTTGGGGTTTTGAGACTTCACATTTCCTAAGAACGAGATCTTCGACTTTGAGAGGACGTATTTTGACGTGCTTATCAAAATACTTTTCCATGTTTCGTTTTTGATGAGCTATTTTAAGTGTGCTTAAAAGCATCTATATTCAAGAAGATCTAACTCAAGTTTTCTAACTTCTTCATTTGTTTATTAGGCCTCGATTATGTCTTGGCATTCCATTAATATTTGGACTCATAAGGTAAAGTGATTGATTTCTATTAGGAACATGTCTTTGGAGCCATAAACCAGAGAGTACGAGAACTCTCCAATGGTAGAAGAATTAGTGTTTTGATATGCCCATAACACCCCAAAAAGCTCGTCAACCCAAGCATTTTTTTTCTTTCTAGGCGAGGCTTCAAAATCTTCAGTAAACTCTTGTTTGCTGCGTCAACTTGACCATTTGTACTTTCTAAGATGAACTATAAAAACATACTTTAGATAATAATTGTATTTCTTGCAAAAATTTTGAAACCTCTACTTGAAACATCATAAAATTGTTAGTAATTATAGATTAAGGATTTCTAAATCAACGGAATATATCTATCCAAATGAAATTAAAAACTTCTATTATTGTTGAGGCATGTGTTTAGGTGCAAAATATTGGCTTTTAGAGTGCTCCATAATTGTTGCAACAAACTAATCAATCTTTCCAAAACATTATGACATGAAGCACCAATCAAGTATTCATCATGAAAATTTTGGCATGAAACTTATAGAATAAGCACAATATGAAGCCTCCAACAGCCACTCTACAAAACGGGGAACAGAATAGCTTGCATGATAAACTTCCAGAACCAGATGATATCAAGTCTAAAACACGTGATATCTTCATCAAGCACCATCAATTTTTATCTTTAGAAATATGCTTTGCAATGAAGTGAAAGGTGTAGAACATCTATAAAATATCTTTTCAAATGGCTTGAGTAGAAAGCTTTCCGTAGCAAGCAGGATTGGAGTTCCGTGCGACAAAATACAAAAAATAAAAATTAACTATTCCAGTACCAAATTCGTTCCATAGATCACTTCAAAAACCGTCAAACCTAATCATATTCCCTTACGACTAAACCATTCAAAGCAGCCAACTCATACCAACCGATCCGGAAAGGAAATCAAAATTCAACAGATAATAAAAAAATGAAATCAACATCGACAAATCACGAATAGATAGAGCAAACCCCGTCGCGAGCTTCATCCACTACCCATGGCACTAATCCGAACACGGCCTCGTTGACTTTCTAATCGTCAAATGATAACAGCAAAAGGAACAGACGGCAAGTGGGATGAGGCTTTACCTTCTCCGGCGATTCCTGCGCCAATCACTGCCGCGCCGCCCTCATGAGCAGGACGACGGAGAGAGACAGATTCTGTTCATGCCTGGACATCACGCGGAAGCTCCATTAATAGTCAATATCAATTTTTGTTTTATTTTAATTTGATTTAATATTTTATTTATAAAAATACACATTTAAAAATATAATTATTCGATTTAAAATTACTCTAATTTTCATATAAGAGCAAAAGCTAATTCCATCCCTGAGACATTATTAACATGAATTATGACATCAAATAATGTTCAGCCCAGCTTCCCCCTTCCCGTCGCCACATCGCCGACAAACTCCCCTGCAGCATCCCACGGGCGAGTTTTGTAGGCCTTCCCCAGGACGCTGCGCTTCTGGTTTATCGATCCATCCTCGCATCTGTATTCAGGGAAGTAATCCAAGAAACTCTTGCTTCCCAGCGAGTCGACGCCTTCGAAGAGGAATTGCCTCATCATTTGCTGCAAAGCAGAACTGCACGAATGAGGATTGCATTTCACAAATATGAATAATTCCTCACCCCATTTTCAATAAAGCTTGCCTTCGCCAAATCGTCTCCCAGCAGCCTTTCTAATAGGTGATGCCCTGGGTCCTGTTAAGAAGAGAAGATAACACTTCATTAAGCACTGTAACAGCATTTTGAAGAAATTGATCTGAAGGACCAATTCAGTGCTTAAATGAGATGAGGCGAGGATGAAAGGCGTGGTTCGATAGGGACCTTCTCTGCTCTCCATGTCAAGTACTTGTGCTGGGCTTCGCAGTTGCGAAGGGTTTGTGATTCATCTTCTTCCTCCATTGCTTGCTTCGTTAAGTCGAGCCAAGCCTACAATGTCCATACCACCGATTGTTAGTTCACTATCACATACCGCCGACATCATTTCTTCGAAAATGAAGCTTGCACATTACAAAAAGAAAAAAAGGTAAGAGATTGTTCATGGCATTTTCAACTTCTTTTCTACATCGCATTTCAACCATAGTTTGTCAAACTAAGAGACAAAAGCTTTAACCTTAGGCTTCAAAGGTATACCTTGAAATACTCCTTGAATGCCCCAAACAGAACTTGATGCTGGGACAGGCTTGAACTGAACTTACACCAGATGACGATGGGTGAAAAAAATCTCAGGGACTCGCTTGTTATCTTCTCGCCCCATGGCAAAAGCTGTAAAAAAACAACAGTAGAGTTATTTTTGCACTAAGTGTTCTAACATTAAAAACCCAAATGGGAGAACCTCAGCATATTTCTGATAAAGAGGCATCAAGTTCTTGTAGTATTTCTCCTTGTATTCCCTCTGTATGGTGACATCATGCAAAGGGTTAAGGTCCCTACAAATTGAAGTTGTAAACCTTTTCAATATTTTCATGAATTGTCCCTAAAAGTATGCAGCTTAGTTAAACTATTCTTCAAAAATTGTACATTGAGGTCTAATTTAGAAATAAAAAAAATTAAGAAACTAATTACTACAACAAAAATATAGGAATATAAGGCCAAATTAGAAAGATGTGCATGTTATTTATCCTAAAATGTTTTGTTCTTGTCTAGTGGGAGACTTCAAGATGCAAACCTAAATGGTATAACCACAAGACATGACCACTTAATTTGCATGTGTAGAAGAACAATTCAATAAAAGCTCCAAGAAAGAGAAATCATAAAACATGCACATCTTAAGCACAAAACACTCATAAAATTGAAATATCGATGAGTCGAGTTGTTCGAAGATCCAATTTGACTTACAAGACAATTATACTGAGAGTGGGAGTTGTGAAGAAGTTTGCACAAAATATTGGAAGGTCAAATTTTGGTTCAGGAAATGCTGCAAAATCAAGGACCTGCAATGATAATATATGCATATGAGATCATCATCATCATCCAAATAAGAGAAAATATAAAGCTCACAAATGAAGTTATGTATCCCTCATGTGGTATAGGGAAAACAATGAACTCGGAAAAATGAATTTTTATACCATTGTGGGAAGAAACTCAATACTCAATAATAAGGTTCTCTATGCATAAGGGAGATTCTGATTCAATTCATGACATGTTTTCAGTACATTGTTTAATAAGCAACTTAACCCACAATAATAGTAAGATAAATGCAAAAGAATAAGCATAAATTCAAGAAGATCACGAGTTGTATTCGTCCACAATGGTTCTCGACAAAGATGAATGGGATAAATAGAAGTTATCACTGAAGACCATGCTTGTAATGATCTCAATGAAACAAAAAAAGAATACACAGAAGACTATAATACAGTTGCAATAACAACTATACAATATATTAAAGTAAAAGGTTACAAAGGCCAATATAAACCATTTTGAGTCCAATGTAAAGATTCAATCATTTCCCCACAACTAGATTTATCACAAAAACTAGAAACAAAAGACCAAAAAAAAAAGAACTAAATAACACAGAAAAGCAACGAAAATTTGGAAAAACTTAGAATTTTGATAGCATAGCGACATCTCTTCAATTAGGCATTACCACCCCTCTCATAGTTCGTTTGAATCATCATGAAGTAGAAAAAAAATATATTTTAAAACTCGCGAAAGAAGAAAAAGATAAATAGTGTATATGAAGGCTTAAAATCAATTGGGGTTGATCACAAGATTCTAAGGGCTGAAAAAAGTGTAAAATTAAGATATTAGATAGTAAGTCTTACATGAAATCAATATGCAAAAGCATAGTCAAGTTATTGGTGAATTATCAATTGCATTTTTTCTTCAGTTAATGTATGATTTTGGCTGAATTGTGAATTAATTTATAACAACTTCTCTTGGTTTTCCAATTAACAAAATCACTCAAATGGAAGCATAAACTAGAAAGATACCAATAAAATAACACAACCATGCATGTGAGTGAGACATTTGGAAAAATTGAGTATGTTAAGTAGTGAATGTTGTAATAGGGAAATAGAAATTCTATAATTGAACAACTGAAACTGAAGAATGGTGAAAAGAGTCTCTCCACATGGAACAATTAAACATGACAGGCTACGACCAATACAAAATTGAAAAGATTGATCCACTATTCCTACAAAAGACTTAAAGTAGAATGGTGCTAACATGCTAAACATCAAATGAGATCCACTTTGTTGAAGTCAAACTAATGTCATAAAACTAGGAAAAAAACTAACTAGTTCTGATTAAGTAATTGAACTATTATTGAATTATCAGCACTACTAACATCACTCATTCCAAATGGAACCATAGATGGCATGACTATGAGTACAAATTAGGGTAGTTTGCCAAAATCTCACAAACCAATAGATGTGTTAGGGGCGGCTCGCTCAAATAACTATGGGTTGGTACCACAGTGATATCTCTCAAGCAATCTCAAATCAATCCCCTGAAGCAGCTCTTTAGTGATCCATGTATCCTCCATGTCTAGTTGATCCCTCGACTATGCAAGATACCTATCAAGGTCCCATCTAACTATACAATTAAATATAATAATAAATGTCTAAATGTAAAATTGCTAAACATATGAGGGCATATAATCATAGTGTTGATGCAAAAAAGAAAATTCAAAAAATTTGAACAAAAGCTTACTTAAGACAAAAGCAATTAAGGTAGAGCTTTCAAATAAGTGTGGGCTGAGTGTTCAAAAGTACTCCAGGGCGGATTGGCATAATGTGGCAAACTTTTGTTTAAGGGGCATGATTTTAAGCCATTTGGCTTGTATGACACTGTTAAGATAGTCTATTACTATTTAGGATGTCTCAGCGAGGTCAAGCACAAAGACGACACAACGATGACGTGGTCAAGTGCGACGATGATGCAGTTGAGTGTGAAGGTGGCTCAGCTCAAGGACGAATGGGCATGCACAGTCGCACATAGTTGGCATGGTTAGGTGTTGCATGGGTCAACACTTGTCTATGTGGGCTGACAAGGGAAGACACGGGTCGAAGCAGGTTGACGCAAACAGAAGGCATGTTGACATGAGTCAATGGGAATTAGCATGGGTCTGTCCACACTAGTCAAAGCGGGTCGACATGAATCGGCGCAGGTCAACATGGTTCAACACAAATCAGAGCAGGTCGTCCCTAGTCGACATTAACTTAATGCGAGGGTCTGTGCGATCAACTTCTAAGCACTTCTAAGGTAGCACAAGCAGCTTTAAGAAAGCCAAGGATAGGTGTAGTGATCTGAAATAGAAAAAATGGGCATATGTAAATGAAGGCAGCCATTTGACCCATAGGAAAGCACAGAAAGCCCTTGGGAAGATGCGAGCAACTCACCTGAAAAAAAAGTAAAAAAGAAAAGAAGGGTTTCGAGAGCTTAGGAAGTGGCAAAGATGCAAAGGTCGCTTAAGGTGGCAAAGGAGAAATGTGAAAGCTAGGAGAACAAGAAAAGGATTTTCGAAGGGAGGAAAGAAAGCTCCGGAGTGGCGAAAGCGAGGTATCATGCCCTTGACCAGGTGTGGCTCTACCTGCAAAGGATCTCTTGCGGTGAAGCGCGGGACTTTGGGCTCAAGCAGGGGGAGTCTTTGGAGGATCTCTCAAGGAAGTCGTCGGTGGAGAAGCTATGCCTTCCATGCCCCTCAACCAGCAAGAAAAGAGCTTTTTATAGCAATGCATGGTAGATGATGCCAAATTCATGTCAAATCCCTTTTCCTCTTCTTTATTCTTACATGGGTATGTTTTTCAAAGAACCCAACTAAGTGCGATAGGTTTTTCTTTTTTTTTTCTTGTTTTATTCTATTTCATTAATTTTGTTTCTTCATTTGGTCTTCCAACTCTTCATACTATTATTTATATTACAATGAAGAGTTGCCTGCAAATTTTACTAAGAATAGATGAGATGATTTACCCATAAAGCTCTTGAGTTCAACTTTTCAAAAGGACATCATTTTTTATTTTTCCTCAAAAGGACTATCATTAGTAATTGCGATCTTGCAATGACTTATGTTGCAACTTTATGAATGATCATTTGTTCAATCCCCAAATGCAAATAATATAAGTATAAAAGTAACAAGATGAGATTTCGTACTTTGAGGATACGATAATTTAATGAAAAATAATTATTGTTACTAGAGGTGATGATGTGAGATGGTAATGGTCGAGCTCTTCGTTGGAAGGAACACATTTATGAGATGGAGCAACGATGAAAGAGAAGAGAGTAAGACTATGCTTCCTGAGTCCGTCATATAACTTCGTAACAATTAGAGAAAAGAAAACAGGGCAAGAACATGCCTCTTGAAGCCTTTATGTGATGGAGCAATAATGAAAGATGAAAAGAAGAGATCTTGTTTTTCATATCCTTCATGTAAGAGATATGAGGAAAAGAAGAGATCGAGGCTATTTCCCTCGATACTTTTCAACGTTTTGGCAGTGATGAAGGACGTCGAGAGTGTGCTAGTCAAGCTTTTGGATGTTTGTTAAGTGGTGCTAAGATATTTTATTGGACCTTAAGAGTGGTTTCAATCATGACAATTATGCAAGAAAATCAACATATAGATTCTGCATTGAGAGTCAATTATTTTGCAATAGAATATATTAACCCATACTTTTAGTGACATTTACCTTTTATAAGTAGAAATTTTTCAATGTTCCCCACTCTAAGTTCGTAAGAGTTCAATACTATCATCTATCTGAAGCTGGTAAGCATTTAGTCCAACAATTTCTTCAACGAGATATCACATCTCCCAGTTCGGAGCTAACTTATCGAGCCCTTATTGTCGTTTTGAGACTTTACATTTCCTGAAAACGAAGTCCCCTACTTTGAGATGTCTTTTAATGAGCTTATTCAGAATATTTTTCTGTGTTCTGCTTTCTATTGAGATGTTTTAAGTGTGTTTGAAGACATCTCTCTTCAAGAAGATTTAGCTCAAATTTTCTGACTTCATTTGTTTGTTAGGCATCGATCATGTTTTAATATTCCCATAACGTTTAGACTCGTAAAGTGAAGTGATTGATTTCTACTGGGAGCATAGCTTCAAAACAATAAACTAGAAGTATGGTGATTCTCTTGTCGTAGTATAAGTTAATATGCCCATAATATTTTAAGGTATAAATTAGCAGTGGCTATGATTTTAGGCTTGTCAAATCCTGCATGCCTTTGGAATTACACATAGTCCTTGGCAACTTTATGGGCTAACTTGGGTATTAGCATCTCTCAAGAATAACTCTTTGAATATCCTTAAGCATATAAGTCCAAATCAAGATAAGATAATTATTATCTTCTTCTACTCTACAATGCATTAATTTCTTATTAAATTGAGCAAAATAAGAAAAAATATACTTCCTTCCCTGGGTTGGTCTCTATTATTAATCTAATAACTCCCTATGGTATAAGATGGGTACATACTTTTCCCTCAATAAGGAGCTTAGCTCCCACCAAGTTCTTATAGGTTCTAATCTTTCCCTTGATATTGATTATTATAGATGACCTTGAATTGTGATTTTTATAGTCATAAACATAATCTTCTTTCCTTACATAGCTTTACCTCTCAAAATATCAAATTAAACTAGACTCTTATTCTAAGTATACTTTAGCAACTAACTTATATTGAAAGTCAAGACTTCAATTTTAACAACTCTAACAACCCTCCCATTATCTTTTACAAGAGTTGGTTCATGATAAGGTACACAAGATTGTGGGTGTTTCTTAGGCCTCAATGGTTTTTCAAGCTTATGCTTTAAGTCACTAAACTCCACATGTATTATCTCCTCTATAGATTTCATTGTATCTAACCTTTGTTAATATAGCTTTTTCAAAGTTTGCTAGAGTTGATTTGTTTCAATTATGAGTGTCGAGTGAGTATAGCATCCTCTAATTAAGCACATGATTATACATAATATGGTATCCAAAGAAATTGTCTCAATAGCAATAGAACTAATAGCAAAGGATTATTTAGCCAAAAACAAGCAATACAAAGTCCCAATTTATGTGAAATGCTATGCATCACTACTATTATTATCTAAATATGTACTAAGAAAGTATGATATTTTGAGTGTAAGACACTAATAAGTCAATACTAATTTGAGGATGGTTAGTGTGTATTTACAACTCCCAAACAAAGAAATAAATATGTTATTTTAGAGAAAAGAATTTCTTTTCATATACCTAAAAAGAGAAAATCAAAGTTTATGGAAGGGTTCTTTTTGCCATTTTAGGGTTTTTCTTTAACCTTAAAATCTTTTAGCAAGTAGAACAAAAAAGTCAAAGTACATACAAAACAACTTAAGTAACAAAAATAAAGGGAAAAAAATAAGAGAGAAAAAAATACAAAAAGTTATTTATAAAAATAAAAATATTAGTATGTAAAAAAGTAAACATTAAATGGGTTAACTACATAAATTAAAATTATAGAAATATAAATAACAAAATTGAAATTGCATAAAATAATGTATGGAAATTTACGTATAATTCTAATGAGCCAACCCAAAGCCAAAGGACTTAGTCGTGCGCTCAAACAAGTTTGAAACTACAAGTCTTCTTTGAAACCAAAACAAAATTATAAATCTAGTCCTAAGCCAGTTAGTGTTTGCAAAACCTTAAAGGCTTTGTTGAAGTGATTAACACATAGATAACATGATTAAACCATCTATGAATGAGAGATTGGCATAATCCAAAAACAATGCAAAAAACTTAATGGATCATACTGATGTCCATTTATGTTCAACAAGACATTCAACTATATTAGTTGAAAAATTTTAGAGTTAAAGAGATACAAAAAATAGATGAGAATTTCTTGAAAGAAAATATTTATTAAATACAAGTCTCATATTGCTAATTGCACAATATTAAAATTTTAATATATAATTATTATAGCCTCTACTTGCAAGCTTAAACTTTTGAGTTATTGATTGTTCATTTAACTATATATTGGGCCCAATTTAAGACCCCATTCAGTTTAACTCTCTCAACATGAACTTCCTAACATATACCAAATTTGGAAAGAAAAACAAATTAAACAAAAAATTGAGTTTTTGAACTAAGCACTTACCTTACAATCAAAATGTTCCATTATTATATATCTGAGTCTATAATAATTAAAAAACTTAGATAATAAAAAAGCAAAAGGTCGAATGGTTTAGCTAAACCAATTTAACAAATTCAGCTTGCCCTCCCTTTTCCATATCTTCTTCCCAACTAAGATGATGATGAGCATTTAAGGCTAGGTCTTATAAGACCCAATCAAGGGAAGAAAGTGAGGGAAAAGAACAATGAGTGAGCAAGGAAGGTCTCATTGGAGTGGGAAATCACCCATTGGTCTTTTGATCAACGATGGCAGGATCTAGGCCATGATTGCAACATACAAACAACACCAACAAGATCTAGCCTACAATAAGGAGATATAGTAGCAAGATCTAGTCAATGGCAGCAACACCAGGTCGTTTCATGGAGATTTGGTCAAGATACAAGTAGAGGCATACTTTGGTTAACTTGGGCCTTCTCCTCTATCTGGCTTTGTTGTGCGATGTTCTCAACATCCTTAGAGTTTGCATATAAGTTTTAAAAGTTTATTCATTTTTCCTTATAAATTCAAGATTTACTTTGTTGCCCAACCATAGTTGATGGCCCATGATGCTGAATGGTGGTGCCAAGTCAAAGGAGATATCACATTGAAATAAGACTAGATACTATTAGCAACCATGAAACTTGATCTAACACATTAATTAATTAATGCTAACAAAAATGCTTTGTAAAAGTTTAATTAAGTGGGTTAAAGTGTAGGATGCTCACAAATGTTTCATCAAAATTTTGTTGTTTTCAAAATCATTATAATTAATCTATTAGATGAATGTTTGGAGGAAAAAAGAAAATATTTTTTGTAGTAGTATTTTTTGTAAATAAACGAAGGCATGACCTAATTACTTATTTTGATTTTAAATTAAAGGAAGATGCAAGTGACCTTGATCATATAGATTCACTTTGGTTTTGCATACATCACTTGGGTAGGGAACATATCTATTTTGTGCAAATAAAAAATACTTTTTTCTATGTTATACAAATAATTTAGTAAAGCGATTCCCTTATTTAGCCTTTATGCCTATCATTATTTCTACTAGCATGTCTAAGTGATATCTTTATAAAATTTGCTATTGTTATATCTTGTGAGTATAATAATGGTGACTATAAGAGATTTTCACATATGTAGGTAAAATAATTATTTCATACACTATTGTTGTATTAAAACATGATAATAAAATTTAACAACATAGAACTAAACTCTAACTTAAAAGTGTTGAACTAAGAAAGATATAAAGATGTAGAAATATGTTGAAACAACATTATAGGAAGTCTAAGATTGGCTATATAACATGCTTAGAGTGTCAAACATATGACACAATTGGATAAGCCATTTATCTGGATTGGTCAAAGGTATCATTGATCCATTCAGTTTAGGGGCTGCAGGCCCATATTGCTCTAAGATCATCGGCCTATTATCTATGACACTTGACTCATTGACTTTCTATGACCATTGTTTTATCCTAAATTCATGCAAATATCAGCCATGACATCAAGTGAATAAAAGTTACAATGTGAAAAAAAAATTTCATTGCACTAATAACTTGTGATTTAGTTATATTTTGGAATGTATATTTTATTCAGTATTGCTCAATTCATTATTCTACTCAGTTTGTTCTATATATCTCAGTTTGATTATGCTATCTCTGTCTGATTCTATCTTCTTTCAATCAAGCATAATTTAGTTACAACTTTAATAATTACAAGTTATGCACTTATCTTTGGTTAATTCTTTCAATCTAAAGATGATAAACTTGCATCACGTGACTACATTTCTATCTATCATTTAAATGCTATTCTTAAGCAGGCATTATAACACTTGATTTTCTTGCTAAGTGAGGAAACCACTCCCACTAATTACAATTTCAGCTTGACAACAAGAAGCCTTGGAAGACATTTTTGAGATGCTCGTTGCAGAATGTCTTTATTGATTATGTCCTAGAAGTGTTTAGTTGGCTTCATTTTGTTCTGAGAATTTTGTTGTGAGGTTTAATAATTGCCTTCAGCAATAGTAAAGTGGTTCAACTAGAATATTGTTTCTTTATCTGTTTACCTCTATATTGATACTTGGGACATCATGAATATTGTTGTACAACATTTTATGATGAATAGAATCCATTTAGATATTATCAAGAAATGATGATACACAAGTCACAAATGATATCAAGTATTTTGAAAATGTCACCCCCATCATGTCATTATGCTATTGTAATTTTTGGTGGAGGTTGGACAAGCATGACAAAGATATCAAAGCAATTGCTTAATCATTAGGGAAGTTAATTAGGATATAAATTTATTCTTTGAAAGATTTCTTAAGGACACAGCATGATCTTTAGGACTCCATAGAAGCCTAGTATTTCATGCAGATAACTTCTCTTGTCATGTATAGTTGTTTAATCTATGAATGATATATTGACTATAGATCATGACTAATAGAGAGAAGCATGTTTTTCATCTTCTTAATTGTTATTCACCTTTTGATCTTAGCCCAATAATAGAGCAGGTTAATGAGGTTAAGTCACTCACGGCACAAGAGAACTAAATTTGAGGATGCATTACCACCTTTTATGAATCTTATAGCCACAACATCTACCTCTCCCAGAAAACCTTTTCAGGACAAAGCTGATCCACCCATCTTAGTTGGGGAGAGAACTCCCTCTATTCCTAGGATGACACAAGAGTTCATCCAGGCTATCACTACAAACAATATTCAGGGGGATCCAAGGAGTTGGTCTTGCAATTCCATTAGTACCAGCTGCTTCCACGGTGCCCATGCCCCCTACAATACTAGTTGTGCCAAAAGCCCCTGAAGCACCAGGACTGTCATCATCCTCTCTTCAAGAATATGGCAAACCTGCATCAAATAAACAATTGGCTAGATCACAATAAGAAAATTTCTGGAGCATGGATTGTCTAAGGGAGAAGAATTGGATGGCAATACAAAAAATTGGTGAGAAATCTTGAAGAGGACTACTTTCTAAAGGTGCCATGAGACTCTCATGGGAGGACTTTGTGGAGGCATTTTTGAAGAAGTTCTTCCTAGATTGTGCAAGGGATAAGATGATCTCTAACCTTGAGGACTTGATCCGATCATCCTTAGTAGATAAGCATAAGACTCGATCCTCCATATTGATTCATTATGATCCTAGGTGCCCATAGAAGAAAAGAGATGCAAACAATTCTAGGCTGGATTACATTATGGTATTCCTCATTAGTTGATCTCCCTATGATTGACGGACTTTGGGGAGTTGGTTGAGGTTGCTTGTTTGCATGAATTGAACTTCAAGAGGACTCATTCCATGAGAGAAGAGGGAAAAAAAAAAAGGCTCCTAAAACTAATAAAAAGAGAAATCAAAGTTGAAAGAAGTATCCCTCTAGACAATAGATCGATGCCTTGTAGTAGAGTCCTAGTCTTACCTCTCATGCTAAAAGCTAGAATTCTAATCCACTTCCATTGTGCAACAAGCGTGGTGAGCATGCAAGTCATTATTTCAGAGGCAACAAGAACTTGCTTTAGGTATGCACAACTGGACCATTTCAATGCCAATTGTCCCAAGTCTGTTAAGAAGCAATCTTCTAAGGATAGAATTTAGATCATGAATTGACAAGTTTGACAGCTTCGTCAATGATCCATTCCTTTTGTATAACATACTCTTGAAGCAACATGGGAGATTAAAGAAGAAATGTGCACCAAATATGCACAACTCTTTGTTGGGCAAGTTTTTTGGGGACCAAATGGGGAGAGTGTAGCGGCTAAAAAAATAAAATAGAATAAAATAATAAAATAGTGATAGGACGAGCAACTCAATTAAATCGGCTTAGCCAACTCAATAAACCCTCAACCTTCATATCATCATCTCCCTAATTTTAAAAGAAGCTAATGAGCATTTAATGATGGCTCTTATATGATTCAAACATGGGCGGAAAGGGGAATGAGAAGAACATATGAGCAAAGAAGGTCATGATTAAGTAACAAAGTACCTATCGACAGTGGGATCCTGGTTGCAGTTGCAAGATCTAAGCAATAGTGATGAGTTCTAAGCTGCAACAATAAGATCCAAAAAGTATTAGCAAATCCCGTCACAACGGGTAAGATATAGGTTATAATAGGAAGATCTAATCAACAACATCGAGATCCGAACAATGGAGGATTTGTTTGGCATTATTGTTCAATGTTAAAGGAATCCTTAGAAGTTTCATTTAAATTTTTCAAAGATTTTTCCTTAACCACTTTTATGGATCCGCAATTTGTTTAGCTGGCTAGCCACAATACCAAATAGCTGCACTATGAGTTTAAGGAGATATAGTGTTAAAGTAACGCATCTTGCATAAGATTCAATGCCATTGGCAACCATGAAACTCAATCTAATAGATTCATTCATTAAATCAAACAAAATTCTTTGTAAAAGTTTTAGTTAAGTGGATTCAAGTATAGGATGTTGACATGACTTTTTTCTTCAAATTTTCATTGTTTTCAAAATCATTATAATTAATCTATTAGAAAATACTTGGAATAAAAGAAGTATAAGATATTTTCTAACAATAGAATTCTTTTGGGTAAAATAGAATACAAACTAATTAGTGATTTTGATTTTAGATTCGAAAGCTGCGAGTATCTTTGAACGTGTAGACTCACTTCAGTTTCAATAGCAAAACACTCAAGGAATTTATCTATTTTGTGGCAAATAAAAATGTTTTACATCTTATACAGATAATTTAGCAAAGTGATTTTGTTGTTTAGTCTTTATGCTTATCATAATTTCTGCTAGAAGCATAGCTGTTTATCTTTAGAAAATTAATTGATGTTATATATAGTGAGTATAACAATGGTGTCCATAAGAGATTTTCACATGAGTAACTAGTTATTTCACATACATCGGTGCATTAAAATCTGATAAAAAATTAATCATGTATGATTGGAAAGTAAATTAGAAGTATAAAACTCAAAAAAGATACACTAGATGACATGTGGACCCATGATTGAAACATCATAATGGGAAAGTCAATAGGTGATTATGTAATATGAACTGAATTATCATTTTCTTGGGCTAAAATCAATGGGCCACATAATGGAGCTAAAGAGTCCATTCTGTCCAGGAGTCACTAACTCATTCAATTCATAAGCAAATAATCCTTTCTATTCTAAGTTTATTGACCCATTCAATATGGTGGCCACTGGCACATTCTGCTTAGAGGTCACTAACCTATTTTGTTCAATGGTCGTTAACCTACCCAATTTAAGGGTCACTCACCCATTTTACACTGGCAAGTTATTTGTCTGTAAATTTCTAAATGTCATATAAATTATCCATTACATTCTATAATAAACTAAAAATATTAGATCAATAAAAAAATATAAACAAAATCGACAATATCAACTCCATCATGATATGTATGCAACCTATCCTACAACATTATGCCTCCAAAAAGAATTTTGCAAGCAAGTTTAAACTTAGCATGTATAAGCATGCACGTAACAAACGTCATACTTTGAAATATTAGTTTTATATCTTAATTTAGTTATAATTGCAAAAAAATGAACAAGCATAATCAATATTTCATATAAAACCAACAACAACACTATATATAGGATATATTAATAATAAAATGCATGAATATGAAGATTATTCAAAGAGGTAAACAAATTACTTGCATTGCAGGACTTCCTTCAATCAGCAAACTTCGAAGATGTCGAACCTTGCGAGCTTTAAATGAGATGGCATGTAATGTAGCTTTCTCATCCTTAGACCTTGAAATATTAAGATTGTCCTAACAATAAGGCATGAAAAAATATAAATTACCAGAGCAGCCATGCAATAACATTTAAAAAAAGCACATTCATAGAGATGTGGAGTTGCTTTACTTATGAAAATTACAAAAATCTACAATTGAAGTTAGTGCATTTCTCAAATTTTCAATTCACACATAAGTGAATTTGATTCTACAAAGATGCTAAATTGGCAGCCTTAGGTCCACCAATTGCATTTTATTATTCTTTATATCTTATTTAGGGTTCTGTGTTGTCTCATGTCCATATTTGAAACCAAGTCATATTCATATTCATGTTTGTATTTACCCCTTTCAATAAAACTTTGATGTGGATAAACTTTGATTTTCATACATGATCAATTCTTCTAATGAAGCTTATTAACATTTATTCTTAAATATTTTAAGCTTCATCAAAGAGATGAACAAAAAAAAAATCTGACATTCTTCAAATCACCTTCTCCCTATTTTGATCAACCCTATGTTTATGATCCTAGCTACACAAATTATGAGATTATTCCAAATTCATAGTTTTCATTATTAAAACGCTAGCTCCCTGTGAAGCTAGCAATAATCTAAGAATAAAGAGTCAAAAGGCCATTTTGTGGTTAAAACAATAATGGTTATTTTAACTAATATCTCAAATCTTAATTCTAACAACACAAGTTAATCCTCTCTCAACTAAAAATAAACTAGACTCCCTCTCTCTCTCTCTCTCCCTCTTTGTCTCTCTCTTTCCTCCCTCTAGCCCTTAGGACAATTGCCTCCTCCTGTAGCACCTCATGACCAGCCACCATCCTCATGTTATCTCATCAGCTCACCCCCACCCTCCAAGTTCTTGTGCTAACATACCTCTAACGTTTAATACATTTGTTAACCGACTACATATCCCTTGTTGCTTTATATATTTGTATTCCTGCTAGCTAGCCCACTCACCCGATATTAGAGCTTATTCTATCGATTTGGGTAGTGTTAGAAAGTTGAAAGCAATAAGTGTGACCTTTTCAACCACCAAGAACAAAACAAAATCACATTTTAACCCTGATTGATCTACTTATCTATCAAACGTAAACATGGATAAAATACAAAATAGTTATATCACCTTGTTGATGAGAAAAAAGGAGTGCAAGAAAATTAAACAAAAACTTACTTAAGACAAAGAAGAGAACGTCAATCTTACAGGCCATGGAATATTCCAAGCTCCTTGTTAGGATCTAAGCCACATATTGTTGAAGGTGAAGCGAAAGAAGCAAAATGATCATAATTGACGAGGTTTTGCCTAAAAAAAACTTGATTTTAAGCTATTCGAGGTAGTCAGACAAGGTTTGGAACGATCTAATAAAGTTGGACACTGCAACGACACAACGGCGGTTTGACACAAAGATGGTGCGGCTGCAATGTGGTTCTAACGCGGGCTAGCATTATATGTGTAGACGGAGTGATAGAGTGTAGTCAGGCACTACACAATACAAGTGGATGCTATGGGACAATGCAAAATTTTAACCTATGTGAGAGCTATGTGGTTTGGGCATGGATCAAAGGTAGGTCAACGCCGGACACAATCTATCGGGTTAGAATGGGACAGCTTATGTCTGATATAATTTATCGTATTGAAGCTGGTTGACACAATTCAGATGTGGACTATCAGGTTGGAATGGGACAAAGGCTTTAGGCAAGCACAGGAAGCCTTTGGGAAGGTGCGAGCAACACGCTTGAGAAGAAAAGAGGAAAAAGAGAGGTTCCAAAAACTCAAAAAGCAGCAACCTTTAAATTGAGAACTAAGAACATCACAAATGAATTGGGCAGTGAAGAAGAGATGTGAAAGCTAGAGAAGGAGAGATTTTTTGATTGAGAGCTTTGAAGCGATGAAGATGTGGCTTCCAAACCTCGATCAGGCATGGCTTTGGCTGCGAAGATCTCCGGTGATAAAGGCGAAGCCTTTAGACCTAAGCAGAGGAGATCCTTGGACAATCCCTCTATGAGAAAGTGGTCGGTTGAGTTGTTATTGAAAGCCACCTAAGCCGATGAGAGGGTGGCTTCTTATAGCAGTGCTCAGTAAATGGTGTCAAATCTAACTCAGGTCCCTTCTTCCTCTTCTTTATTCCGATATGAAGGTGTTTTCTGGGGAATCCGTAAAAGTGCACTCAGTAGGTGTCGTGATTCCGCATTTCTTTTGGTTTTTTCTTTTTTTGTCAACTTATTCGATCCCTAAATTTTTCATACCATTATTTATATTATAATAAAAAGTGTCTCACAAACCTTTACCAAAAACAGATAATATTAATATGCAATCTAATATTTTCAAAAAAAAACAATTTACCTATAAAACTCTTTAAGTTAGCAGCTTCTAAAGATTATAGACTCTTCAAAAGGATGTCATCACTGATTTTCCTCAAAAATAGCTATCATTAGTAACTGCGATCCGACAAGGTCTTTTGTTGCAACTTTATGAATATTCGTTTGTGTGGTCCCTGAGTGCAAATAATATAAATATGGAAGTATTGAACAGGATTTTGCACTTTGAAGATACAATAGTGCTTTAGAAAAAAAATAAACATCATTTATAAAGATTGTGATGAGAGAAGGCAATGTCAAGCTCTTTGAGGTCTTTTTTAAAGGTGAGGAATGAAGAGCATTTTTGGGACAATAATGAATGAGGGATAGGATGCAAAACAAGTTATTCTCAAGGTCTTCATGCTACCAAAAATCATCAAAAAAAAGAGAGGAAAGAACGAGCTTCTTGAGTCCGTCATGTAATTTTGTGGTGATGAGAGAAAAAAAAAGTATTAAAAGAGAATGTTTCTCGAAGCCTTCATGAAGCAATGATGAAGGATGAGAAAAAGTTGAGACATTATCTCTCATATCCTTCATGTGAGAGTTACAAGGAAAAAGGTGTCAAGACAATCTCTCGGTGCTTTTTAATATTTGGACTAAAACAGAAGATATTAAGGGTGAGCTAGCCAAGCTTCCATATGATTTATGTAAAGGTATGAATGATGTGGGATGCTTCAATAGACTTCAAGTGGTATTGTATAGATTATGCCTTGTAAAAGAATCTTTGTTGAGCTAATATGTTAACCAATACCTTTGTCAACATTCACCTTTTGGGGAGTAGAGCTTTTTTTAAGTAAACCTCACTTTAAATTCATGGAAGCTCAATGGTTGTCTTAGATATCATTTTCATAGTGTATAAGTAGCATCTCCTTGATTGCAAAAAGTCCCCTTACGCTCTAACAACTCCTAATGAGGATTGAACTTTATTCACAGGTGTATCATCGAGAATACCATTCTAAAGGTATTCATTATTGATTCCCAAAAATAGCATTGTAAACAGGAGCGACAATAACAATGAAGTCGACTATATGCATGAGTGAGCAGGAAGAAGCCCCCATTGTTAGTGATAATGCGATGATTCTCTTGGGCATTAAAGATTCTCCAAAGAAGCCTACAAGAGATCTTGTAACCAAGAGAATAAGGTTTCGACTAATACCGATTTTATTGAAAGCATCAAGGAAAATGATATCAATCGAACTCCTACTGTCAATGACCATACAACGGACTTCAACGTTCACAATTATCCTGGAGACTACTATAACATCATCATAAGGGGTTACCAAGTGGCGACATATCTCGGGCCCAAAGAATATTGAAACTGTTTGCTCTTGTTGATTTTTCGAATTGACGATTACAATTTGTTTAAAGGATCTTAAGATGAAGCTCCAAGAATGGGATTGCCACCACTCTGTGATGATGTAGACAACTCTAACAGAGGCCTTACTTTTGTCTTTTAGCTCCAATTGAAGAGTCTGGTTGTCCTTCTCGATTTAATATATGTCGCCAATATTTAGATTTGCAAGCTTATAATATTCAAAATTAAGTTTAAAAATTTTTACCCAATGTTCTTGTAAACAGTCTTCCTTCAATAGTACCTTAATTAGAGCTTTAAGGGCCTTGCATTCAGAAATTGTGTGACCATGATCCTCATGATACTTATAAAACTTCATTGTGCTTCAATTATTTCCCAAGAATGGTATTGGTTTCTGATATAACTCATCTTTTTAATAGCTACTAAAATTTCTCTAGATAACGCACTCAATATAGTACTAAAATGCTCAGTTTGGTATCCCCAAGGGTGACGAATCCCAAGGAGTGCAAGTAATCTTTGTCGTCTCACAACTTTTTACAATGCCTTCTCTTCTAATCTCAAAGATAGAGTTTAAAAAACCACTCATTGATAAAACAAATGGTCATATTGAAGATTTCTTGTAGAGATCTGGACAAACATCTGACTAGATGCTTTTGGAAATCCCCTGGTTGAAGAGACCTTATGAGGGCTGCTCGAGTACATCAGAGTCCTCTTTATCTACCTTTTTAAACAGACTCAAACCTTTTTGGGCCTAACACAATTGACAAAAAATGACATGAATAACCTCTTGAGCTAGTTAAATAAAAAAATCTAACAAGCAATTTTTAGAACCACTCTAATGTTACATCTTTAGAGTAGGTAGAAAAAATTTTGCACATGACAATCCCAATCATGACATATAAAGAGGCGACGGTCTCAAATTCCCCTAAAAGAATGTTGGGATTTGAATTGTCATAATAAAATTAAAATTGGGCAATTAAAGTTAAAGAGGTTGAGATAAGGAAGATATCACTTTGGTGGAAGGAGAAACTTCCTCAACAATATATGGCTATACCTATATTGCAAAAATAAGTGCAAATTTTTCATCAGGGCGATAGCGAAGTTCTTGAGGTGTATTAAAAACAAATTCTTATAGCATTTCATGTTTAGATTGAGGATAAAAGAAGGCCGAAGTTGGGTGTAAGCTAGAGAGTTTTGTGTCATAAGATATTGATGGGTGACTATGATGTTATTGTGAAAGGGTGTGTATTAAGAGATTTTTGGAAGTAGATGTTATGTAATGAGGTCTAAGTGTAGTGCATAGAGCCTCAAGTGGCTTTTTGTTTGAAGGAAAGGTGCTCGACACATTTGGCATTTCTCCCTTTGTAAAGTTACTGCACTTACTCTAATTTGCTTTCCTATGAGTATGGGGAGAGTGGAAAGAAACTTTGTGAAATATCCTATTTTTTGTTGAAACAAGTAAAAAAGATTATCGACAGGCAAAGCTACTAAAGTTTGCAAGGTTTGAGACAGAGGTGCAAGAATCTCTACTATCTCTTGGCTATGATTATCAAACACTTTTTTTAGAAGTGAGTGTGGCTTCCTCTTAATTTTTCATTTCAGCCTACTTGTTATTCCCACATATGGCATCAAAAAAAATTGATGTGGGAAAAGGGGTTAAAGGAATTTGAACAAAAACTTAAAGTAGAGATGAGAAAATCAAAGCTCCTTATTGAGATCTAAGCAACGTATTGTTGAAGCTAAAATGGAAATGGAAAAATGATCTGATTTGATGAGATTTTGCTTAAAAGAACTAGATTTTAAACAATTTGACACGAACGACACTATTTGAGGTAGTCTGACACTATTCGAGGTAGTCTGACACTGTGCGATCGACACGAAGTGGGGCTGTCGAACGCAAAAGTGGCACAACTGCTATGTGGTTCAAATGCAAGAGGGTGCTAAACATGAGAACAGGGAGGCTAAGGTGTGGTTTAGCACTGTGCCATACAAGCTAGCATTGCAGGATGTGGCAGAATTTACCACTTTACGAGGGCAACATGGTTCAGGCATGGATCACAGGTAAGTCAACATGGGTCGATGCAGGTCAGTATGGGTCAATAAGTGCCAAAACTGGTTGACGTTGCCAAACCGAAGTGGGTCGATGCAAGTCAGGCACGATATAACTAGTCAAAATTGCTAACACGGGTCGAATGCGTCCTATCGTATCGAAGTGTGTCAACACTGTTCGAATGTAGTCTATCGGGTTGGAATGGAAAAGCACGGGTTGAAGCAAACTTCAAGCATACAAAAGCAAGCATGGGCAGCCTTTAGAAAGATGCACGCAGCATGCCTAAGCCAAAAAGACGAAAAAGGGAGGTTTCGACGCTCAGGAAACAGCAATCTTTGAAAGAAGAGCTAAGGACGTCAAGGCTGCTTTGGACAGGGGAGAAGAGATGCAAAAGCTTAGAGAAGGAGAGGGTATTCGATTAAGAGTTTTGGAGCGGGAAAAATGTGGTTTCCAAACCTCAACCGGGCATGGCTTTAGCTACAAAGGATCTTCAGCAATGAAAGTAAAGCCTTCGAGCCTAAGTAGAGGGGGTCCTTGGACGATCTCTCAAGGAGGAAGTGGTTAATAGAGTTGTTATGTTTTCAATGCTCACTGAGCCAACAAGAGAGTGGCTTCCTAAAACAGTGCTCGACAAATGGCACCAATCCAACTCGAGTCCCCTCTTCCTCTTCTTTATTGCAGCATGGAAGTGTTTTCCAGGAAATCTGGGAAAGTGCACTCAGTAAATGTCATGATTCTTACTTTTCTTTTTTTGTCTCTTCACACCCATAAACTTTTTGAAGTTCAATAACCTTAACTCGGTTTGGTTGACTTGATGTTCAAGTTAAAACAAGTTAACCCATTCCAAATAAGCCTTTTCACATTATATATCATATTATAAGCTAGCAAATTTGATAATCAAACTCTAGGAAAATTATTAATTGGTTTAAAATGAAAAACCAAACCAACAACATTCAATTGGTTCATTCATGTTTTCTATACAAAATTTGATATGACCTAAGTTTTTGTTTGGTTTTCCTATCTAGAACACCAAACTGACAAAACAAAATCAGCATATATATGATGATTTTTTATTCAATTATTTGGTTGAATTAGTTTGATTTTATGATTTTTAGCTTCATTCCATTCCAGAATACATCTCTTGAATTATAAATTTGGTCTATTAGTAAAAATTTCAAGTAAAAAATTTGGTTTTTGGTTTGGTTCAATTCAATTTTCATCTTTGCTTAACCAAAAATTGACCGATTAAATCAATCCAATAACTGAACCAACACAATATTAACTCTTAGTTCAAAGTCACTTATATAGAGGGCATTTGTAAATGAGTAAGCATGAGCATCACAATGAGAATTGCTCAAAATCATCTTTACCATGTCAACTACGAAAAGAAAAGAAAAAAGAAAAAAAGGTTAAATCACACAACTAAAGGACAACTAGGCATCAATTTATTAATAGATTCTTTCGCAAAGGGACCTTATAAAAAAAGAGAATAGCTAGAAAGGGCAAATAAAAATAACTTTCAAAATCATGTCATTCAAGTATACACAAAATGCATACAAGTTTATGCTTGGCTTTATAGAAAAGAAATAAAAAAGACTATGCAAATAACAAATCTAGACAATTGAGTTAAAAGCTAAAAGGGCCTATAGAGATTCTTAGGCCCTTGTTTAGAAATTAGATTGAGTTAATTCAACCTAAAACACTAAAGAGTCTAATTTTTATCTCACCAAACTTATTATGCTTTAACCCACTACCAAACCTATTAAACCCCAAATCCACCTCTACCTAAACTCACTCCTTAAGAATTTCTATAAACCTTGTTGACTCCCTCTCTCATTTGATCATTGATCCTTTCTCTCTCCATTTCACAGTCGATGATGCTCCTCGATAGAGTTTTGAGATCCTTAACTGTGCCTTCAATCTTATCCCTCCTTCATGATTGTTATCCTTATTGTCAATTGTGGCACAACCTACCTTTCGGTGGCATATTTTTCTTGTAAATAGTAAAAATTGTAGTAGGTCATTGCTTATTTGTGGTTTTTGTATTATTTTCCTTACTCTCACCCCTCATCCTCAACCCTCTAAAATCAACTTCTTACAGTCATAGCAATCATTTACCCTTTTCCCTTTTTGTTATTAAGTCCTTGCTTTGCCTTGCATGTGCAAACCTTCAAGATAAAACACAAGGTTTTGTAAGTTGAGATGTCGAAGTTTTAATCCAGTCATCAGCTACACATAAGGTATCAAGCTTGCCAAAAAAGCTCCCAAAAGCTCAAGACAAGATAGAGTGTGAGATCAAATGCAAACCATGTGTTCTTTAATGCAACTAGTTTTTTATTTGATGGACAATAACGCAAAATGTTTTATATATAGATCGACTATTGATATCTTCATAAAAGACTAAATTTGTTTCAATAATATTTTATTTGTAGATATAATATCATGATTGCATTTTTCTAGTTTATTGTTTTGTTAATTGCCATCTTGGCTTCCCATTCTTGGTGGAAACTTGTTTATAAGATCATCCCTTGCCAATGTGCACCATAACTATTTATAACATTTGACTCGGTCCATCCTTTTGGATTTATTGTCCTCTTGTAGCTACAAGAAGAAGCTTCTAATTAGTCACATTTAAAAGGGTAAAAGTGTTGTAGTGTTAACAGCTTATAACAATGTAGATGATGATGATCAAACAAAGTGATGTAAGTAATCTCAACATGCAGCAGGCTTAGTGGTTCTAGCTCAAGAGCAAAAAAAACTTAAGGAGGCCAACAAAAGGTTGTTAATTGCTTTGTTATTAGAAAAGCAAATGCTCCAGATATTGTTTAATGACAATCCAACATCTCTGGTATGGACTGCGATAACAACAATGTTTAACCAGAAAACTAATCTTAACAAAACAAAGCAACAGATGAGAGATGCTTAGAAGAACCTAAGAAAGGAGTTCAAGGAATATCATGATTTTGCCAGTCCTAGCAGATAAGTATAAGACCTGCTTTGAAACATTTCAAACACAATGTCAGCAACTTAGGATGAGTATATAGATTCTTAGACAGATCTTTAATTACATGTTAATAAAACCTAAGGTTTCCTTGAATATTGATTGAAGAAGTATTACAAGGCGAAGTTAATAAGTTCTTACACTAGGGATTGTCTTAAGTAATTGTTTCTTGTATTTTGACTTTAATCGGATGATTAAGATGCAATTTTACAAATTTATTTGCTTTATAGTAATGCCTATTTGCCAGTTGCAAAATGTGTGGAATTTTCCTGTTCTATTTTTGACAATCATGAATCACATTCTTTCCTTTCCTACCTTAGGTTAACTATAGGGCAAATGAAATTTGTATTAAAATTCTCAAACCTGAATTAGCATCCAAACAAATTTTAGGATTAAAAGATAGAAGTCACCTGGACTAACTATTTTAAACGGTTCGTAAGCCAGCTAAACCCTATGCCAGGAAGGAAATACCTCAGGAGAATGGTTACACTACAGAATCCCACATCTATGAGAGGCTCCATACTTTCTTAAGGATAATTAAAACTAATGTATTTTATGAGTTGGAACCTTAGGTAATCCACATAGAAAGATATTTTAAAGGAACAGAGTTGATACCGGTAAGGGAAGACGAGTGAGCTTTGCCCTGAGTTGAGCCTCTTCGAGAGCGAAGTGAACAAATTTTTGGTAGCCCAAAGCGGTGAGATCCATCATCGGGTAGAGAACGAGCGAGCTCGACGAGCTTAAATCAGACGGTTGTTTACTGATGAACAACTTCCATACTTGTTCCTTCGAGAGCTCAGGCAGGAAGATAACCACAAAAAGCTTCCGACATTTGTTTCCTTCGGCCACTCGACATGCCCTGTAAGTGCTCGAGAGAAAGCCACGCCAACATCAACGAGAGACCACCACAAAAATTTGTGAAGAACGCTATTTTAAATCGTCAAAAAAACTTATTTATAAAACTTTATAAAAATGAATGTATAATTACATTTGAAAATAATTTTTTAAATTACTTCGCTATGATTTTGCCTACAAATAACCATTTCAACAATTTTACATGAACCATGTTTAAAATATAATCTTTTTAAAATCAAAAACCATGTTTAAAATATAATAATATGATATTGATTTAAATCCACCACCTCTATTTGCATAATTGGAAATCTTATTTTATTAAATCTTTCATAATGACTAAAACAGTCTCATTAGTTATTTGACTCGACCTTTCATATAGTTTGGACTTAGTTGGTACTTCAATTGATTAACTATGGTTAGACAATGTTAAACTAGTTTGATTAGGTCGTTATGGTTCAATTTAGAAATTCTCATTTTAAACAATAAATCATTTCCAAGATTTTATTACTCAATTTCGTCAATTTTTTAATTTTAATATTTTTATTATAAAATAGTTTCATCATTATATATTTTTTAAAATAAAAATTAATTTAATCTTAATATAATAATTTTATTGTTAATATCATATTGAGATCATAATCTATCATAATCATTATTGAAAAATAAGCAATAGTAATTACAACAATAATCAAGCATTAACTTTGAAAAATATAATACACACTAATTCTTATAAAGAAATGTATGTTAGCAAATGAATGCTACACAGATGTGACATGGTTGTATTGTACATCCATGCCCACATAAGATGGTCTTAAGGAAACAAATTTAGTTGTTATTTGCGAAATTATTTATCCCTTTGCTTTGGTTTCAAAAATAATGAACATTAAAAAACAATATTAAAATAGACTTATGCTTAAGTCTTATGAAAAAATGTTACTACTTATAAGTAGAGTGTAACAAATTTAGAAGCTATATAATTAAGATATTAAATTAGATATTATCTTTTGTTGAGATTTGTTCAATTCTAATCATATTGAAGTTTCGTTAAATCTTGACTCTCATTGTAGATTTGTCTATTTTGCAGATTGTTATAAGTGTTATCTTTTATTTAAATTCAAGTGAGATCTTTCATCTTCTAACTAATGTGTCATTATTCTATTTTATAATTTTTTTTTCATAATAAATTTTTATTATCATTGTTCATCAACACATATTAAATACTTAAATGAATTATTGAAATCATTTATTCCTACTTATGTACTTAATTTTTGTAATGTTTAATATTAATAATCCACATTTCAATCTAATTCTTTAAATTTTTTTAAACTTTATAAATATCAAAATTTAAAAACAAAATCTCTCTAAAAACTTTATTTCTATTCATACAAAAATCTTTACCAAAATCCCTTTTTCAAAATCTTATTTTCAAATCTCTTTATGAATCTCACAAACTAGACCAAAATAACCAAAATTATTTTCTAACAACATTACAAAAACATATTTTAATTTTTTTTTCAAAATAAAAAAAAAACAAAAAACCAATAAAACAACTTGCACATTTTTTTTTCTCCTCAAACAAAATCACTTCTCCAAAAAATAATCAAAAAGTTTTTCCACAAAACCTTATACCTTATCTTTCATATGATGTAACATATAAACCTACTCATGTATCTATCTTTCCCTTCATCTCTTTAGACATAACGCAAAAACACATAGAAATTAACAAGAAACTATTATATTGTTGTATATCTTTTTTCCCTTCCTCTTTACACTCTTCAGAACAAAGATAAATTGGCTTTATAATAGGCAAAGCAATTCTCTCAAAGCACCCAACAAATTAGACAATTTAGCACAAATATGGACAAGCAAAGCCTAATCTTCTAGAGACATAACACAAAAACACGAGAAATTAACAAGAAACCATTCTCTTGTTATATATCTATTTTTCCCTTCTCTTTACACTCTTTCAAAACAAAGATGAAGCAGCTTTATAATACACAAAACATCTCTCTCAAAGCACCCAACAAATTAGAAAATTGATAACAAATATGGACAAGTAAAGCCTAATTTCATGAAGACATAACACAAGAACATAAGAGAAATTAGCAAGAAACTATTCTATTGTTGTATATCTATTTTCCTCTCCTCTTTACACTCTTTCAAAACAAAGATGAAGAAGCTTTATAATACACAAAACACAGAAAATTGAGTACAAATATGGACAAGTAAAACCTAATTTTCTAAAGACAGTACAAAAACATAAGAGAAATTAACAAGAAACCATTCTATTGTTGTATATCTATTTTCCCTTCCTCTTTACACTCTTTCAAAACAAAGATGAAGAAGCTTTATAATACACAAAACACCTCTCTCAAAGCACCCATCAAACCAGAAAATTGATTACAAATATGGACAAGTAAAACCTAATTTGCTGAAAACATAACACAAAAACACAAGAAAAATTAACAGGAAACCATTATGTTGTTGTGTATGTCAACTTCAATGACTCAAAAACTTGCAGCCAAAACGATAGAATTGAGAATGGTGACATGGGAAGCTGCCTTGGTGCCTTCCTTTTTGTGAAAAGCACATGAGCAAACGAAGAAGCTACAGGTCAGGCAAAATCCAAGTTGCGTCCAAAAGCTGTGGACCTGCTGCTGTTCTTTCATGGTGGTTGGTTGATTGTATTGTCCAAAAGATGAAGATGAAGACAATTATTGGAATTTTAATTTATATTTATATTTTTTTATTTGAATTTCTCATTGATTAATCCATGAGATTGACTGTATAATTACATTGAGTTGCTTGATTGTTAAGTGATGATGATGTTTGATAATGATAGTGGTTTGTTGGTGTGCAATGATTTGTTAGAAAAATGAAGAAAAATAATAAATAATTGAAAGAAAATAATAAATAACTTGAAAATAAAATTTTAGATAGAGATTTTCTATATAAAAAACAAAATTTGAGATTTATTATCCCTTGGTCATTTTTTGAATACTTTTGTGATAATTAAAAATGTTCGTTTCTTATATATAATGATTTGTTTATGTTTTATCGATATGTTTTGACATGAAACTTAATAAAAATAATAAAGATGTTAAAAAGAGTTGGTGATAAGTTGTCTTGTTTATTTTTGATATAATGATTAAAGTTCTTACTTAAGAGGATGATCTTTTTATGAATAAAATACAACTATTATATTGATATGTTTACACATGCATAACTTTTTAAGACAATATCTCAATATTATAATTGAAATTATTATTATTTTTTAAATAAAATATGTAATATTAAATATGAAATCTTAAAAAATTTAAGATTTTTTAATATTATATTTTTATTAAGAAAGCTCAATTAGGAATAAGAAATAAGGTGAGGTGTTTATATGAGGAGCATCTTTAGTATAACAACAATCAAGGTGAAGCCCTGATCATATAAATGATTATAAAATCTATGATCAAAGCAATTGAATAGTGATTTCTAAATTATGTCATATAAAAAAAAGAATTATTAAATAAAAATAATATTAATCAAATTTTTAGATAAAAACATAAACTGATAAATTATTCAACATCAAAATGAAGAAAATTATTATTTTATAAATATGTAAGATCATAATCTTAAAAAATAAATATATTTTTAAAAAATAAAACTTATTTTAATTATTATAAATTTATTAAAGAATAAAAATATCTTAACATAATAAGATTAACATCATAATTTACTAAATAGATTATAAGTTTTTTTATATCAATAGATGATAAATCAATTTGGTTCTAACAAAAAATGTATCATAAGAGTTGACTTGTTTGACTCTTCAAGACAACCCAAGTCTTATTCTCCTTCAAATTATCATTTAGAAGAAAATAAATATTCTAATATTTAATTCAACAACATTTAATTGATGTCTTCGTAATCAATAAGAACAGGTTGACCTTCAAACAGATCCTCTTGCACAGAAAATAATTAAATAATAGACACTCTTTTATGAAATTTATTATTATTATTTATTATTTAAGTAAAAAAAAAAAATATTTCAAGAGAAAAAATTAAAAATCCAAAAAAATAAAAAAATAAATAATAAATGAAGAAAAGAAACCCATCAGGTTTCGTGCACGGAATCTCGGTCAGACCTGTGAGGCAAATTCAATAAGAACTACCAATGAAAAGTCATTCAAGCCTCAGACCATCTCTTTTTCCTTTATTTTTATTAAAATATATTAATTTCAATAAATATAATAAATACTTTAAAGTAGTAATTATTTATTTTCATTTTCATGATTTTTTTTAAAAGTCTATTTTTTTTTTCACCAACTTTTAGGAAATCACAAATTAAGGAGATGAATAAAACAATTTTTCTAAACTCATAATTTATTCATTTTAATTAATTTAAAATTAATATTTTGAAATGTTATTGAAATATTGTGTCTATAAAATATATATTATCAATATAAATAAGTGTTTAATAAAATAATTAATAATGTTTTATTTTTAATAAACAAATAAAATAAAAATTCAAATATTATTTTTAAAATAAAATAATTTCTTTCGCTATTCTGCTTTGGCCAAACAAACCAAGCGAGATTTTTTTTTTTTTTTTTTTTTTTTTTTGAAATTTTCAATTTTTTCAATGAAAATTTGTTAAGCTGACCGTTGTCCTCAAATAATAAAATAAAGGTATTTTTGACAATTTCTAACGTTTTTTCTTCAATTTTTTTGTGCACGTTATTTCATTATTACAAAACAAGGGATACGACTATTACAAGTTGTCTAAAATATTATTAAAATATATTAAAAAATTTTAATAATTTTGTTTTGTTGAATCATACTATAATTTGTTATTCATCAAAATTATCTTGCTTTAAGATATATTTATAAATATTCCATTTTTATTATAATATGACTAAAATACAACCATTTCCAGCTTTTTTCTTGCTATGCTTGGATCTTACTCTATTAAACATTTCAAAACTAAAAATTAGTACAACTTCATTTTTATTTATATTAAAATAATATTTTTTTGTATTTCTTGCATGTTCATCTCTCTATAATAATTATGTTTTTTTTTTTAATTTTGTATCTGTTTAACTTCATTTTTACTTAAAACCAACGTTCTTCCTGTGATTAAATTCCTCATATGGTAGTTCATATTGCTATTCATCATTTTGAATTTTAAATCTTTTTAGTTTTTATGGATTGCATCTATACGATATACATAATCATATTGTATGTTTCTCAAGCTTAGATTTGTCTTAAATTCTTCTTATCGTGCCCTTACGATTTGTTTATTTGTCACTCAATTCATTAGGCTTAATTAAATTTTTCTTCTCAATTTACTATACTAATATTTACTTGTTTTTTTATATTATATGACACTATATTACATATATCAACAATTTTCACTTATACATTAAGAGCCTCGTCGGATAAATTGATCGTCTCATACAGTCTTTAATAACTTTTGTGCCTATTCATATTAGTTCTAAGTTTATTTTTTCTTTTATTTGATCACACTTTATGATATTTTACAATTGTACAACATAAATAACTCCTTTCTTATTTAACCTATCATACTCTTTCAACTCATAACGATAATACATTTACTATACTCTACTGTACTTGTATGTTTTTAATCATACATATAAAATACAATATCGTATTTTTAATTATTTCTTTCGAAATTGTAGTGTGTGATACTTTAAATTCTCGAAACATCTATAAAAATTTTAAAAAACAAATATAAAAAAATCTTAAAACATATTTAGATTAAATTATTATTTTATAATACTTAATTTGTTAAACTCATCCATCATATTTAAAATAACACTTTTAAAAATAAATTTCTTTTACTTCTAAGATATTACATGACATCACCAATATAAGAGAATTGCTCAATTTTACAATTTTTTTTTGTTTTAAATATATATCAACTTTCGTTTTGTTCAAGAGTGGTAATAACAGCACAATATCCTCCACCAATCACGAGCTGAGATCACCTAACACCTTAAATCATCTCCTACCGTCCATCATCACGGCGAAGTCGCCGAAGCAGACAAGCCCATCGCCGTCGGAATCCACACCGACAATCATCCGGCGGCAGTCGTCGATGGTGCATCCGCCGTCCCCCAGCGCGATGAACACCCTGAGGAGATCCTCCGCCGAGATCTTCCCATCCCCGTCCGCATCAAACACGGTAAAGACCTCCCGGAGCTCCTCCCCCACGGACGGCAGCCCGAGCGCAGCCAGTCCGATGGCACTGAGCTCATCCAGGCTGATGCATCCGTCTCCGTCGCGGTCGATCTCATCGACCATCGACGCAAGCTCCTCCTCGGTCGGCGGATCGAGCGGGCCGAGCTTTCTCAGCACGGTCTCAAGCTCACGCTTCGTGATCTTGCCGTCGCCGTCCCGATCGAAGACACTGAAGAGATCTACGACGGTGACGCCTTCGCCGGTCCACGAATTCCTCTGGCGGAGGACGGATTTGGGGGTGATGCTATCGGAGGAGGAAGAGGTTGTCGACGATCCAAACGACGGTGACTCGATCCGACTCCGTTTCTTCGATTTGGAGATCTTGGAGAGGAAGGATCTCATTCTGGTGAGCTTCATCTCTGAATGTCGATCAACTGCGGCGAATTTGCTCGTTGCAGAAAGAGAATGGGAAGGGGGGAAGAATTAAAGAGGAGGAAAGGGAGGGAAGTGAGCTTCCGGGAAGCTTCGGCATGCTTGAAATGCTTACGGCAGATTTTTCTTTGGTGAGAAGACATAAATTATCGATAATAGAATAAAGTTATTATTTTATATTACTTTTTTATTTAATTTTAAAATTAAAATATTAAAAGTGCGATGTATTTCATTAAAAAAATCCCAAAATAATTGAATTTTCCAAACCCGCAGCTGTGAGCAGCCAAACCGGGCTTATAGAAAGTTGTATTATATTATAATAATATTTTATTAATATTTTTCCAGCAATTATTTTTATTTTAAATATTTTTAATGGTTTATTTATTATTTATATTTAAAATATTAAAACGTAATTTTTCAACCACGCAGGCGTGTCAAACATAGAGTTTCATTTCTTTATTTTAATAAATGATATTAATATATATATTTTTGTTTGTAAAACACAAATTGCTTATAATAAACTGAGGACCATTTTGTTAAAATATATTTTTTTATGAAAATTTAGTTAGGCACTTTTTTTGTTTTCCATAATCTTCGAACACCACAATTAAAATTAAAAATTATTTTATCTTATTTTTAATTTTATAATTTTTCTGCGCATATATTGTAAATATTCTTAGAGCAATTTTTTATTTTTAAAACGTTTTAAATAAAAAATACAATTAAATAAATATTTCTTAAGTTATGGAATATATTTTTCAAAACTTAAAAAATATATTTTACATTTACAACTTAAAAAAAATAATTAAAAAAAAAATACATGAGATTGGACTTTTCTCAATTATGATTTGATGCGTTCAAAATCCATTTGTTACAGGAAAAACATTATTTTGGATAAAGGAAAATAAAATTCTAAAACTTATTTATTTATTTTTTATTTTTTAATATTGAAATTAAAAAATATATATTTTTTAAAACTAGCCCACCTGTCACAGTTTGAATTATACACAATGATACACATCTAAATGGGCCACAAGAATATTCTTGTACGTTCAAATAAGAAGTGGAGCACCCTAATCACATGTGAATTTCCAATAATTAGATTAAATTTGTAAGCCTTCACATGCAATATTATTAAGATAATTAACAAACAAACAATATATATATATATATATATATATATATATATATATATATATATATATATATATATATATATATATATATATATATAAACATTTTTGATGATCGCATCATGGAAATGGAGGCCCACTAAAAGTTAGGTGTGTTACATGGTAATATAAAAGCCCACTTACTAATTAGACCTTCATTAAGTATTGATTCACACATTTCATGTCGAAAATGTAAAATGGCATGAAATATAATATCACACAAAAGGAAGTTTCTATAGTTAAACATGTTTTGTTGACCATGTCACCATATGAGATTGCAAGTTATAATCAATGAAGAGGCATGTCATGATAACATCGTAAAAAGTAAAACATTACACCATATGGTAATGTTATTAAAGATGTAAGAGTTTAAAAAAATTTAAATTTGAATTATCGATCTAAGAAACATCCACATGATAAGTACTAATAATAAATAGGGTCGAGATGTAATATTAAGGTTAGTCCTTAAATTTGTTATTGAAATTAAATCTGATGATATTGATTTCACTATGTTTTATGTTATTTGGTGATAAATAAAAAATAAAACTATTACGAATATTAAATCTCATTAACTAATTAAATGAAATATATATATATATATATATATATAAATAGTAAGTGTGGCAACCCTCATCTTTCTATCCCAAGTTTAAAGTCATGACGTCTCTTTCTCTAGCTTTATCTTTGGTTTTAAAATATTTTTTAAACAATAAAATCATAACAAACTCATTTCAAAAACCATTTTCATACTTAACTTTGAAAATCATTTGAATTTGTAATGAAAGCGATCTTGAAAACACTTTATAATAAAAAAACCAATTTAAATCAATAGTGAAAATCATATAAATATCAACTCTTTTAAAAGCCAACCCAAATATAATACAATAGATAAAACTCTAATATATATCCAAATAATAATATATGAACGATGTAACAATTTACACAATTACTGATATAAGAAAAATAAAATTTAAGCCAAAAACACATGAAGTTATCACTCATTGCATCACAACAGTTTTTATATTAAGTCATATCTTAATTTAAAAATATTAGGTCAAAAACAAGTTAAACTAAAATCATTAAGTGACAAATATTATATAATATATATGTAAAATAGACATATTTAGATCATGTAATACGTTCATCTATATAAAAATATATAACATATAAACAACATATGAAAATATATAAATTAAATGTTATTTTCTTTTATTCTTTTTTAAAGTGCATAGTCTCCATTTTAAAAAAAATCATTATTTTTATTCCTTTATTATTTCATTTTATATTTTATTTTTTTTCTTTTAATTTATTTTAAGATTAAGTCTACGATTTCAATATTTTTTGTTTTGACCTCCAGAACACATCATTTTGAATGATAGACCTAATTTGTAGACACATCATTTTGAAATGATGTTTTAAATTGTTTGAAGTAATGATATAGAAATGTCCTACACATAACATAGAAGTTATTTGAACTTGGAGTCATGTAAGGATCAACTCTTTTATTATTTATTAGTTTTCATTATTATTACTATTGAGAAGTCAGTTATAGACAATCCTAATTTATCTTGAAAGCATATTTATGTTTTAATCTTTGAGTTATTTTAGATTCTTTTAATTTCATCTAGCTATCTTGAAAGCATATTTAAGTTTTAATCTTTGAGTTATTTTAGATTCCTTTAATTTCATCTAGTTATACATTATTTTGAGTTGTTTGGAGACCAATTGGCATGCTTTCGAATGTTTTCATCTTAAAATCTATGTGATGCAATCTCTATAACATTGTAGTAGTTCTATTAATAGAAAATACGGTTGATCTTGAGTTAATATAAACTTTTGGAGTTGTTTCCACCACTAGTTGCCTATTGTTGTCATCGATCCACCTACTCAACCTGCATAAGCTGCACTGACCTGTGAACTTGTGTTGATCATTAATTAAATACTAAAGTGTTGTTGTGTTATCTCCACCCTACTGCTTTGATCATGTTGCTCGTAGCAACACTACTCGAAACGTGGAAATCAACACAAGCTATTTGGGAACTACTTGTATTTAATTTCGCAACTTTTTAAGAAAATTTGGTAAAATTTAAATTATAATTTTTTAAAAAAATTATGAAAATTTTTGAAATTAAAAAAATAAACTTTTAGAATCTCAAAATATGACTCATAAATTTTCCTAACTATCCTTTAATATTTCTAAATTTAGTAAATTATCATTATAGATTTTAAGATTTCTATAAATAGAAATATTGACCATGTTATAAAAAGGAGATTCTTGACAAAGTAACAAAGTGCTACTACAAAGCTTATTTAAAACTACAAGTGTCAAGAGTGATCATCCAATGGTGTGATTTCGAAGGTATATTGAGAGGGAAAGCGAGAGACTAAAAATGAGATATCTCAACCCATTATTTAATAACAACAAAAGTGCCAATCACCAGGAGAGTGTTCAACCCAACTACTATTTCATCATTTTTTTAGAATTGTGCATGTGAATATATAAGTTAAGCTGTTTATAGTCTAAAAACTTTACTTAAGTGTATCTTATCAATTTCATCATTAGGCTGGGTTACATTAGGTGTAAGTAGCTCAATTTCTCTCCTTATCAGGTTGAGATCCCTTGTGTTAAAGAAATCATATAAGTATTAGCTTATAACAAAGTCTTTACTTCTTCGATAATACTAGGATATTCTGATTTTAATCTTATAACATCCTATATAAACTCTTGTATGAATCTATTGTGTGAACCTAAAATTTTTTTTATTGTCTATGAACCAAATGTAGGCTTTTAGTAATTTCATTCTGTATTAAGTATCATCTCAAGAACATGTCCTTCTAGAGAATAACCTCAATTTTAGAGTATGTCATTCTAAACAGTAGGTTTAAGTTGTTTAAGTTATTCTTTCGTCGTTTTTTTAATCAACTCTTATTTTTACTCCTTTAACTTTTTCTTTCTTTTTCCTTTCTGATTTTCTTTAGAAACAATCATTAACTTATTTCTTTCTTTGAGTGGGCATTATCAAAATTTATATTTTATAAGAAAACTATACATCACTTTCTAAAGAAAACCATATACTTATTATGATATGTTAACATAAAAAATATTATGCTAAACCAAACATAAGTATATATAATGTTCAAATAATCTTTGACAAATATTGCAACATAAGTATGAATAATAGTCATCCTTAATTCCAATTATTTTGATTCATTCCCATCTGAGAAAATTACACATCATATTAGCAACACATCAATTAGATACGTACATGGTACAAAAACTTGTCTAACTTATAATCTTAACTAGTGGTCATGTGTGGTGTTCCTCGCTTAGCATTTTTTGGGTTTGATATTGCATTGTCTATTTTTTTCATTTTTCTTTGATTTTGGAGGACAATTTTCTCTAAGAAATCATTGTTAGCTACAAAACTCATAACATGCTTACAATTTTATAAAACAAATACAAATCACTATAAAACTTTAACATTTGTGAAGGAAAAGCTCTCTACTTCATATTTATAAAGTAAATAATAATTATGCAAAACATAATTTTGATTATTTCTCATGAGTTTGAAAAAGATTTAAAATCTTATATTTATATATATAAGAAAATATAATTTTAAAAAATAAAAATATATATTTAAAATATATCATGTTTTTATTAAATTTATGAGAGAATTCTCATAGTACATGAGAAAGTGAATTTAAGAAATTGTTATTAAAAAATATTATTTAAATATTTTAAAAGGTTTAGTGAATCTAAGAATTTGATAATAACTTTTGAAAAGTTTAGAAAATTGTTTTTAACTAACTTAATCATTTTTATGTCATATCAAAAATGAGTCATTGGGTTTTCTCAAATTGACCTAACTTTTTTGTCTTTAAAAAACATCTCAATATATTAAGACCATAATATCCTATATAAATATTAGAATCGCTCATTCAATAGTCAAAATAGAATAATTTACTATAGCATCTTTTCACCTAGAAGTCTACTAAGAGTTAATCTTCATTTTAGTGATACCCCTCTCAAGATATCACACAATACTTACTTCCCACCCTCCTTCGTTTAGGGTGTCAAAGGCCTATCTGCTTTTGCTTGGTTATCCTTAAAACATATAAACTAGTAAGGTTCAACTTTAATACTAAATGTGAATTTTTGTTATCATAAGTGTATTTTTAGGGCATGTCATACGTGTGATAGGAATTTTTGTGGATCATAAAAAATCCCTTCAATTATAGATTGATGTAGATCTACTTCGATTTTGGAGATTATGAGTTTTCTTAATTTAACTGGTTGTTATAAACAAATATTACGTGATTTTTCCCAAACTTCATCCTTATTTACTAGATTAACTTGGAAAATAGTAAAATTTTAATGGGATATAAATTGTGAGAACAACTTTATGGCATTAAAAAATAAATTAATCACGTCTCTAATGATAATGCTATAAAAAAAACTAAATTGATTTTGGGTTTATAGTAATACTTTAATTTAGGGGTTGGAGTATGTTTTGATATAGTATAATAGAGTAATTGTCTATGCTTTTAGGTTGTTAAAATCTCATGAAAGAAGCTATATTATACGTGATTTACAGTTGATTATTATAGTACTTTGTTTAAACAGTTTGAGACATTATTTCTATGAGGTAAAATATAAAGTATATTTATATATCATCAAATTCTAAAGTACATTTTAACTAAAAAAATGAATTTGAGGCAAAAAAATGACTCGAATTCATCATGGATGATAATTTGACTTTAAATAATTATGCTAGAAAAGCTAATGTGGTGTCAAATACCTTGAGTAGAAAGATGATCTTGAATTCTCTTGTTGAGTAGTCATATTAGAAATTGATTTCATTCTAAATGGATAAGTTTCAATATGAGGGAACCATGCATCAAAATGTTAGGTTATTGCACCAACTACTATGAGGTTTGATTGGCTTATTTATTTTAAGGAGATTAGTCATAGGATGAGGAATATCAAAAGATGATGTAGAGAATTAGTGACGGATGGTAATCCAATTTTACCCTTGATTAGTATGATATATCGATATTTCAAGAAAGGTTATGTATCATTGGCCATCTGCAGCTTCGATAATTGCTATTATTTAAGGCTTTTAACTCCAAGTTTCTTTCATATAGGTAATAGTAAAATGCTTAAGGAGTTGAAATAAATTATTGGTGGTCTAGAATGAAATAAGATGTGATAAAATGGATGCAAAAATATCTTATTCATTAACAAGTCAAGGTTGAACAACAAAAGTTTAGTAATTTACTATAACCCTTGCATATTATTTAGTAGACATAGTATTTGTAGGGCAAATTTAAACTTTTATTAGGATCTAATTTAGTGCATACAATATTGAAGATACTCAATAAATTATTAGAAAATACGAAATGATATTATGTATTAAATAGAGTAGGTGATAAGGTATTAAATATTAAGTATAGAGTCATAAAGTAATTTTTGTCACATCTAATTTTATACATAAAATAAAAAATTTAAAACAAACTCTATGTAGAGTATTTTAATAAAAAAAAATAACACTAATTTTAGATTATTATCTAAAAAATAAAAAATATTAAAAAAACTATGCATTTTTTATGATTATGTCTTCTAGTTTTGCTGGTGTAAGCATGCTGAGCACTAAAGATAGAAAAGGGCAATGGAGTAGTAGTTTGGGTTGATAAAAAAGGTTGGCTTAAAAAGATTAAAAAAATAGTTGGCTAGAATTTAGAACCTTATTAAAGAGGGTAGTGTCTTGGTGATTAGATCAAGAGAGTGAAAAGGTGGGTAAGGATTTATGGGTATTGGTGAAAGCATTAATTTATTTGGTTACTAGCTCTCCCGATGGAATATCTCACTTGCAATTCTTATCTCTCACAAGGGATTGGTTGTCGACTCTCTCGGTAGAAGGTCTCTTACATTTGATCCTTATCTCTTACAAGGAAAGTTGGTCTCTCTAACTAGAGATTAGAGAATACTATTTGTTTGCAAAGGTGGAAGCACACAAATAAAAGAAAATTGTATTTTAGAATTTTCATCTTTCCTTTTTATAAGAACCTCTAAAATTCATTATCAATTTTTTTAAAAAATAAAAAATAAATAAAAAAGAAGTAAAATTAATTTATGTTAAGTAGTTCCTAAAATCATCAAATATTTCAAGCTATAATACAATGAACATCGAAATGATGGGTGACAAAATGATGATGCAAGTGGCTTGGTCAAAGCTATTGGTCCAATTTTTGGGAAGGCATGTGTTGGGCCAAACTACCATGGTTAGCAAGGAAGTTGGTACAGGTCAATAAGAGTCAGGGCAAATCAAGGGGGTCATCGCCGGTAACGAGTTAGCATGGGTCGAGCAGATCAGTCAAGTTCCTAGGTCAATTCGAGTCATGTGGGTGCAAGAGTTAGATTGGGCTGTGGCAACAACTTTTGATTGCGCCATTGATGGCGATGGATGATAAAAGATGGCAGAAACAAAAAAATCAAATTTAAGTATTTTTTAAAGCAATTTTCAACAGAATTTTGCATTGACGAACTTATGAAATTGATACAATGCTAATGGGTGTGTGTTTGTGAGCTAACATTAAACAATTTTATGTCATGTCGGAGTCTATAGTTGTGGGCTTTACTATTTAACTATGTGCGACTACTATCAAACATGATTTTATAATTATAGTTATGGATAGATTAGCTAAACCTACACATTTCTTGGCTATTAAGGCCACCTATTATGAAAAAATAATTGCTCAATTATATGTGTGACGAATTATGAAATTACATGGTATTTCAAAAGTGATGCTCGCTAATAAGGATCCCAAAATTGTCTCTTAATTTTGAAGGAAACAATAGAAAACTTTTGGGCTTTGATTAAGATTTAGTATAATTTCCTACCTTTAAACCAATGGCCAAACTAAAAGAACAATAAAAAAGTTTAAGGATTTGATATGACTTTGTCTGTTAGTTATTAAAATAGATGGAAAATATCACCTACTTTTAATTAAGTTTGCATATAATAATAACTTTCACGCTCTTTATGAATCCCTATATGTGAAGAAATATTTATCTCCTATATGTCGATTTGATAGTAATGAAAGATAATTCAATGGAGTTGGATTTGTTGATGATGCCACAAAAAAATCATAATTATTAGAGATAGGATTTAAACTACCAAAAACTAAAAAATAGTACTTTGACGAAAAACATATATGTGAAGAAATATTTATCTCCTATATGTCGATTTGATAGTAATGAAAGATAATTCAATGGAGTTGGATTTGTTGATGATGCCACAAAAAAATCATAATTATTAGAGATAGGATTTAAACTACCAAAAACTAAAAAATAGTACTTAGACGAAAAACATAATGATATTGAATTCTGAAAGGAGAGCATGTGTTCTTTACAATGAACGCTCTTAATTAGATTTGGTAGAGTAAGTAAACTAAAACCTAAATCTATTCACTATATAATCTTTGATTTTTTTCTCTCCGTTCATTAAATATTTTTCTTTTTCTCTTCCTTTTTAACTTTATTTTTCACTTTTCACAATCTTATCCTTCTTTTTCTTTTGAGCTTATTAGCATAAGTAGTTTTTCAATTTACTTTTATTTTCTTTTTTGTGAACATTATTTCACTCATTACTTCATACTTTAACATCTTAAAATAGTCAAAGATGTGTTAATCATAGTAATTCAGAATAAATTAAGCATCATAAATATTTACATATGAGATCATTTCTTAAGATTCTATTCATCCAGCAAACAACACACATAAAAAATTAACTATAAAATCAATTAACTTACATGAGCATCCCTATTATTTTGTCATTCTTTAATATCATTTAAGGGGTTCTATCCTATGATGCATCAACCATCCAAGCATATATATAAAGTACAAATTTTCTTACCTCTTGATTTTCATTTAATGGTCTCACTTAAGATTAGGTCTTTGTTTTAATTTCTTGGGTGTTATAGTACCAATGGTTGAAATCACCACAGTTTTGCCTTTAACTTATGCTGAATTCTATCCAGCACATAGAGATACTCCATCCTTCTTTGTCCTTTCACTTTAACACACTTGTTTAAAATTAATTGCTTAGAATTTTCTTGAAAACTTTTTCCCAAGTTTTATTGCACACACTTATATACACAACCAATCATCTACTCACATCCTTGGCCATTCACCTTCTTCTAATGCCCATGTTTATTCAATTTAATATATCTTCACCTTCTTTGCCACTTAACTTTGATGGTTTCCCATCTATTATACCCTATGATGATTTACTCCATCGTCCATCATTTTGGGTTTTAAAAACTTTTCTATTTATCTATATCATATTTATATGGTTCATAGATTTGTATTATACAAGGAGTAAAATATTTTTTTATTTACACTTATTCACAATTATCATATTTATATGGTCCTCTTCATTGTGCATGTAGGACTAATTTTAAATTATTCAATTCTGACATTTTTCTTACATCGTACTATATGATACACTTTATCATACTTATAAGATTTGTTTTACGACATATTAAGTTTGTAATTAATGATTCTTGTGTATGATGCTCCCTTATTTTTATTGTATTTATACAATTTCTTTAATCATACCTGTACGATGTCATTTATTGTGTTCAACTCATATGTTACCTAACTTGATTGTAAGGTATGACTCTCTGATGTCGCATATTATGATTTGATTATTCTCTTCCATCACCCATAAGACTCATTTGAGTCTTTTATGGCGATGCATTCTTTAATGTTTGATTATACTGATACGATATTCCATTTCATATTATGTGACACTCTTTAATTTATTTTACTTAGCTTTGTGTTCTATTGTATTGTATAATTTTCTTAATCATACTATATAAATAAACTTATAGAAATAAAAATTAAAAAAAATTAAGAAAATTCTAAAAAAATAACTCAAATACATTTTTATTTATAATTTAGGATGTTGCGTTATTATCATTTAGGATTGCAAGTTAAAGTTTAAACTAGAACATCTTAGTGCCAAAATTATATAGTTATCATACTCTTCTAAAGAGACAAAAAACTTGAAAATTTCTAAATTAAGTACAAAAATGTATCATACACATATAATCTCATTATTTGATATGCACAATCTCAAATTAATAGGTAACACATATAAGCCTTAAGGGTGTTGTACTTGCATGATTCTTGAGTTCGTCCAATATGAGTTTTGAAAAGTCAAGAATGATTTCAACCTTTTTAGTTATGTATCTATCATATAATATAATGATCATGTTGTACTTGTATAATATATTTTTAAGTATCCAAAATAAGTGGGTTGTAAATGTGTTTCATAGGATGATCAATTATTTTCTTACAAACCTTTGAAACAATCTCCTAATCGTACTTGTATGAACGAACCTAATGAACTTCAATGATTAGTTAATCTTATTATAAATTTGATTTTAAGCCATCGAGTCTTCCAAATCTGTTTGTTTAGCAATTTGAAGAGTATAAAAAGTATGTCATAGAAGTGATAAAAGGTTAATGAGTTTATTTGCAAATCTCTCAAAAGCAAAACCAAAAGATCAACTATATTGAAAGAAACTGCATTCATTGAAAAATATTTCTTAACTATTATTGCTACATTTTGGTTCATGAACTATTTTTACCTGATTACACTTTCTTGGTAACATTAGTATAAATTCATTTAGTAGTTATGCCACTTGAGTTTACAAGTGAAAGATTTAGATTTTTTGTATGTTCTTATTGTGCAACGTATTGTAATATATTTTAATAGTTATTATTGTGTAACGCTTTTAAGTTTGGATTTGTGGCTCCTCTAAGCAAGGCATAAATCTCATCATGTTCACCTTTTATTATGCTTTTTCCTCACATTTGGGATGCTACAACAGGTATTGAAATGTATCTTGAAATATATGCTTTTTTCTTCTTTCTAATTACTACAGTGTTACTATAATACCACAACAACATTTTTCTAATTTCCTTTGTTGATTCTTGCTCGATTTTTGTCACTTCTCTTTTGGCATGTTTGTAACACCTTTCTCTTTATCGTTTTTTAACTCTCAACCACAATAATTTCACTTAAATTTTTGCTAAAAATCGCATAGTTTATGTCATATCCCTCTAAACACAAATCAATATAACATAATAAAATTCATTTATAATATGTCTATCTAATTAATCAAAGCTTGTAGTATAAAAATAAGAACACAAGTTACTAAAAATGAGAAAGAGTTATATAAAAATTTATAATAATCTTAAAATATTGCAATAAAAATAGCAACACATAATAGAATAGTTATCATACTATAAGAAAGTTTGAAAACTAGTACTACTATAGAAATTCAAAATAAGATACAAATATCATCATATATGCAATATTGTTTGCACTCACAAATTACATTAGTTTCTTAATTCATAGATCTTGAACTATCCTGTAGCATTTAGTGAGCGTCAACATTTTGTCTTGTAATGTAAGTAAAAAATAAGTATGATATGCTCTATAAGTAAATTTTTAGCTACATGTAGTAAACAATATAATGAACAAATAAAGTAGATAGATAATAAAGTAGAGCAAAAAGTAAAAGGATGTATGACGATTTATATAAAGAGTGTTATAACAATGCATATATGACTATATATAGGTATATCCATGTCATCATAAGCATATTATACTTATTTTTCATTTTTTAATTTCTTTCATTTTTTCATTTTTCATTATTTTTTTCTTTATATATTTATTTTTACTCTAGGCTTAGACTTTTTTTATTACCCCTATCATAATACCTGGGAATCTCATATCACATCTCTTCATCATAAGTCTTGAAGCTTTGAATTGTCATGGTCCAATCTCTAAGGACTACAACACTAATGAGTAAATTATCTCATAATCACCAAGTATTACCCTTTAATGTCAACATCTTATACTGATGAAAAATGAGGCACTTGAAATGTCAAAATCTCATTTTTTAATACACTATAACCTCAGTGGGAAATAAGCATAATATGCTCGATAATAAAATCTTTAGTTATATATAATAAAGTGATATAAAGAGCATGTAAAGTTGTTAAGCAATTAAAAGAGTGGTAAAAGATAAAATTCATAGTAATATATAAAAAGTATTATAAAAATACATGTATAGTCATATATGCACATCTAGCTCATAATTATCATATAGTGCTTTTTTCGTACTTTCTTTCTTATCGTATTCATTTTTTATATTTAATTTAATTTTTTTTATTTCATTGCTTTTCAAATATTTATTCTTTCATTTAATTAAAACTCTTTCATGACCTCTAACTCGATACATAGAAATCTCATACCATATTTTATTATCATAAGTCTTAACCTTTGCATGTCATGACCCTAACTCTGAGTATCATGAAACTAATAAATAAAGTATCTCATCTCATCAACATTAGCCTTATCACTCTAAGAGAATGAGGGCCTGGACATGTCAGAACTTCATCTCTAAGTACCCACAATATCATCAAGTAGTTGTCACATCGTATAACTAACATGTGGTGTTGAAAAGGAAATGAGACTACTAACGTGCTCAAGTTTTATCTTTGAATACTCATGACAATTAAAAATAAATTATCTCATCATCACTAAGTTGAGGCCTCTAACATGTCATGGACCATTACTAAGTATCATGATAATAAGAGTAATGTATATCAAATGTATGCATAAAGAACATGATGCATGTTTTCATAATTAAATTGATGTAATAATCAATGATAATAATCAATACACACTTATTTTTAATAGTCATTTTAGTTTATTTATCTACCATTATTAAGGAAATTCTTACACCATTTTTTCCCTTAGCTTCTTATAAATTGAATTAAAATAATTATTATTCCATTCAAGCTAAGTTTGTAGCTAAAATCTTTATTCTAATTCTATTAATTTGCAATCTAATTAATTTGTAAACTATAAAAGTTTTGAGAACACTTATTAAGTTTTTCTTTTCCATTTTATAAACAATCTATGTAAAATTTCACTGATTCCTTGATCCTCGAATTGTTTCCCACCTTAATTGGATAATTCCACTTGCAATTTTCCACTTTTCATAAAAATCTTAAAGCTTTCTCCATTCATTTTGTGGCAAAACCTTGAAGTAAATAGGAAATTGACTTAAAAGTTTTGTTATCAACTCTTAAACTATTAAGTAAGCTCTTACATAAAGGATTTAAGGTGGTAAGTCTCAGATCCATGAAAAATCCCTTAAGTTTTTTCAAATCCTATTGAAAATTCATGAAATCAGCTTTCTATCAACTTATCTAAAAGCAATTAGAAAATTTGGTGAAAAATTGGAGAAAGAAGAGGGTTTCCCTACTTCCTGCAAGCTAGGGTTAAAAACACCATATTTCCTTATTGGTCCAAGGAGGAAGAAGATGTAAGTGCATAGGCATGGGTTCAAGAAGGCTAGGGAGGAATAAAAAGAAATTAAGGATTTTTAATCAATATTTAATTATTAGGTTTAAATAATTTTCTTTTTTTTAAAAGTCACATTAAATCCAAAAAAACTCTAATTGCGATGAAACAACACTAACGTACTCGTTTCAGTAAGCTTTATCAGAGTTATGCTCATTTTTTTAATATGAAATACTTTACAAAATGATAATTTTTATGAGCTAAAACATCAAAAATTATTATGTTAATCTACTATTTCAAAAATCAAAATTTAAGTTTCTTTTATCAAACTATTGTAGTTATGAATGAGAACCATTTTGTGAAGGATAAAACTTGAGTAGAAGTTTTATCTCCCATTATGACATTGCTTCATTATGAAGATTGTGATATCACATTTTGATACTATATCCAACTCTATTACTAGTCCAATGTGTGGTTGTAGCCATGGTGAGTTGCCTATGAATCAAATTGCATGTCAGGCCCAAAGAGAGATGTGAACATCCCAAGAATAGACTTAAACTATATATGATTTTCTTGTAGTCTTGAATTGGTAATAACCTTTTTAAAAAAGACAAACCCTGAGTAGAAGCTCTTTCTCTAATGAGCGTACTATCTGACTAAGATGGTCAATATATGACAACAATTCTCTCTTCCAAAATAAATGTTTCTTGAATTAAGAATTCAAATTTCTTTACATAAATGAAGACTCTATACTATATAATAATTGTAGTTTAATAAAAAAAACCCACATATTAGCAAAGCTAATGAAAACCTTAACATTTTCAAAAAAGAGATGGATATATATCCATTCACATGCATGAAGTCATGTAGGTCTTTAAATAAAAAGTTCATTAGTTTTTCTACTATTATTACAATTGTACTGTTATCTTTAACTTTTTTAAATCTTTTTTCTTTAAATATGATAATATTTTATTATATTTATACATTATCATGATATGTGTATACATGTCAATTATATCAATCTTAAAAAATCTCAATTTATACATTCCCAATTGTAACGCCAATTGGCAATATGTTCGACTTTCATGTTGTTATCACAAGTCTATAATACTACATTTAAATAACTGTCATTCTATTATATACTTAAGTTTATATTATAGACTAGTATCTATATTTTATCCATACTATTTTTATGATATATATAAGTTTTGTTTTGACCCTTAGTCAAAATATAAACTGAGATTTTATAAACAATAAAAGCTAATGTTTCAAATATTCAAATGATTTTTAAATTATACTTATCATTTAATACAATTGTTCTTTATTTGGTTAAAATCTATTTATATTAAAAATTTAATATAACAAAAATCTAAAAACTCAGGGGATGATGTATTTATTTATTTATTTATTTATTTATTTATTTATTTATTTTTTAATTTGGTCCGCTTATGTTTTATAATCCATTAGTTCAATGCATAAAATTGTTGTGGAAGGGTTAACAGGGTCACCCCGCAAATAAGCCATATCACGTAAATAGCGACCTAAAGGCCAGACAACCGTGTCTCTGTAATCTTCCTGTATTTCCTCTCTTCCATATTGATAACTCCCTTCCTTCTGTCTCTCTCTCTCTCTCTCTCTCTCTCTCCCACCCTTTCTTGAGAGGCGGCCTCCGCCCCGATTCCGATCACCTCTGCCGATTACCGGCGACAATCTGCCGAAGCCTCAAACGATTTATCATCGCTCCGCCGCGCTCTACTTTGCTACGCTGGCTGCTATATCCCCGAAAATTGCATCTAAAACCATTCGAAATTATTTTTTTAAAAAAAATCTGTCCACCCTCGCCGATTCCTGCCTCTTCGCCTTACCCGGCGTTCGATCTCCATCCCGAGCGCCGCCACCACCTCCGCGTTCACCCCTCACCCACGAGGCCATTAGGTACGCCTCTTATTGTCCCTAATTCCCTCCTTGGCAAGTCATCACTGCTTCCCGCCAGTGAGCTCGCGCCTTGCTTCGATTATGCCATCTGCTCCCAATTGTGTTTTGTTACCGCCTCTTCTCCTCGAATCCGCTTGCGGTTCCGGATGTGGATAAAGGATTGTTCTGTGTGATCTTTCCCGACCGATCTGCGCTTCTGCGAGCTTGATTTGGTCCTTCTATGGTTGATTGGTTCAGGGGTTTTGCTGCGTGCTACTTTTTCTGAGATTGGATACGTATTGACTTCCGGCTACTTAGGTTACATTTTTGCTTGATCCCAGTAGTTCCTTGTAGTTTCTTTGTTGATTACGCGTGGTGTACTCTAGGTCTAATGGTTTGCTTGAACGTAATGCTCTTTGCTATTAGATATCTACATTTGCTTTGTATCGAGGGCTTATGCAATAGAGAGTTGTCTATCATGGCAGTTTGATGTTGGACTTCTGTATGCCAAATCTACAGTTTAATTCAAAATATGACCAACTTACCTTTTTTTGCATTTAATTGCAGTGATAGCTTGTAGTGGAAAACGCTAAGGCAGGAGATGGCATTGTTTAGAAACTTTAACGAAAGCATGGAGTCTACTCATGATGGGAATGATGATGGAGCTAGAGCTGATGGACCTTACGGTTCTACTGGAACCAGAGACATGGACATTAACTTCAGTGAGAAGGATATTGACCAAAAGAATGTAGGCCAGTACCACAGCGAGGAGGAACCTTCTGACACTGGCACAGAGAGGGGTGGAAGAAGAGTAAACCCTTCTGGGACATGGGGTTCGAGCTTCTGGAAAGACTGCCAGCCAATGTGGGGTGCAAATGAGGATGATTATGATTCTAAGAAAGTTGAGGAAGGGTCTGAATATGACTCCAAAAAAGGGGAAGAAGGTTCTCCAGATGACTCTTTAGAAGAATCAAATGACCAGGGAGATGGAGAACATTTCCAGAAAGGACAGGCTGATGTGCCTGCTGAAGAGATGCTTTCTGATGATTACTATGAACAGGATGGTGAAGAGCATAGCGATTCTTTGCATGGTCGGGTTTTGAGCCAGCCTAGTACCTCAGGATCCAGATTGCCATCCATGCCAACCTCTTCCAGCAGGAACATTCCCAAGAACTTGAAAACTGCAAAATATGATGAGTATGACGAAGATGAAGACTATGAAGCAGAAGAAGAAGAGGCTGATGGTTTGTATAGTATAATTAATGAGACACCTTAAGCTTACATACTGGTTCCTCCACCACAGATCAACTATGTTAGATATGCAGTACCATTTTCTTCTTTCTGAATTGTGGATGTCTGACAGAATTGCTTTACAATGCAGAGGATGATCCTGATGATGTTGATTTTGAGCCTGATTTTGGTGAAATAAACAGCCGCTCAAGGAGCAAGGTTTTTGATTCATGTCACTGTTTAACTGCAAGCATTGTAGTTTGTAATTTAGGAAATTGTTGTTATTGTTGAACTGAAAAATCTTAGCTGCCAAAGCAATGTCTTCTAAGCATGCTTATTTTAATTTCTGTTTTCTGCAAGAATTTCTGCAACCAGAAGACTTTAGTTTTCCATTTATATTTCTTTTTATGCTTTTGTTTCGTTTTTTCTTTCTTGGTCTAGTGTATTAAACTAAGTCATAATTGACAGCATGTGTAAAGTAATTTGAAAATTTATCCATTTTTGAGAGGGTTTCTTGCTAAGGAAAAATTAGAGCTTAATTAATGTGATTGGTTTTGTAGATATTGAAATTTTCAATTCAGTGTAGTATTTCTATTTTCAGCTTGCTTAATAATTTTCTAGTGTAAATTTCATCATTTTCTAGATGCTAAATATTTCATTTGATGTCAGGCTAAAATGTCTGATAGTGATGACTTTGAGGATGAGGATGACGAGGAAGATGTTGAATTTGACCTTTCAGAGGAAGATGAAGTAGAATTCACAAGTGTTAAACAACAAAGACCTAGGCGTAAAATTGGACAAACTTCAAAGGCAGCAAAAGAAAACAAAGTCAATCAATTCAGTAGAAGAAAAAGGGGTAGAGATTTGTCAGACGAGGCAGAATCATTTGAAGATGACTCTGAAGAGGATAGTGATGAATACTTAGGTCAAAAAATGAAGAAGACATCTCAGATTCGCAATAAAAAGATTGTTGGTGGATCAACTATGCCATTGAATATTGACCTCTCTAGGAATGAGCTCCGTCATTCTGGAAGGTCAGTGCGAAAAGTTTCATATGTTGAAAGCGAAGACAGTGAGGATATTGACGAAGAAAAGCTAAACAAACCCCAGAAGGTGTGTATATGTTGAACTGTATTTTCTTCTTGTTGATGTCAGCCTTTGCTTTTCTCATTCCTTCAATCATAATTGATATGATTCCATTACATCATTGTTTGCAAGGTCAATAGGTGAGGAAAAACTTTGTAGAAATCTTGAAGTTCAGTATTTCGTTTTTTTGGTTTTTGTACTTTAGTTGTCTCCAAAAGTATGGGTAAGTTATTGATGGATATTCATACTTCTAGGAAGATGCAGAAGAGGATGATGGTGATTCAATCGAGAGGGTTCTCTGGCACCAACCCAAGGGCATTGCTGAGGAGGCTGCAAAGGACAACAGATCAACCCTACCTGTGGTGATGAGCATAGTCTCAGAATCAGAACCTCTTTGGGATGATGTTGAGTTCTACATTAAATGGAAAGGGCAATCATATCTACACTCTGAATGGAAGTCTTTAGTTGAGCTCCAAAATGTAATCTTATACAATCCTATACAATGTAACTCTTTTGTTTCAATGCAGCATGTAAACCAGCTTTTGCTTTTTTAAATTACTTCTGACTAATTTGCTATTGTTGTTTTTTGTTACATGGAACTAAATCTGTACTTTGAATGTCAGCTTACTGGGTTCAAAAAGGTTTTAAACTATATGAAAAAGGCTAATGAAGAATGGATCTACAAAAAGGGTCTTTCGCGTGAAGAGGTACTTAACCTTTGTTTTTCTCTATTATTCCAAAGGAATGCATTACCTAGTCATTAATAATAGGCTATTGGATCACTGATGTAGTTGTCCCCATCGTTATTTGGATGTCAATTACAAACCTTACAAGTATTTACTCCTGCATTTGAATATTGATAGTCTTCTTTGCAAAAATAATTTAAACTGCATGCTTGTGTATTGGTGGTATGTTTTGTGCTCATGGAGTATGACATATTTAGTAATTAGTGTGGATATGCAAATGGAAAACACTTATAAAGTAGGCCTTCTACAATGTCTAGTTGTACATCATATGAGCTAGATTTTGGTGCCTTTATTCATCGTTGCTTAGGCTTTCCACTCCTTTTTCTAAGCTAAACCAACACTCGAATCAAATTTGGTTAAAATCATACCAAAAGGCTGTGATTTCAAATGGAATTCATGTCAGAACAATCTAAGTAGCACAATATATGCTAAGTGTACTGAATATCTAGCCTTAAATTGTTGACCTTTGTTGATTGAGTGAACATGGATATGAACCTTCATTTAATGTCCCCATATATTTAAACCTTACTAAAGATTGTTCCATGATTTCATTTGATTTTGTATCTTTGATAATATGGTCTAGCTTATTGATCTAACTGGTAGCTATTGTTGAGTGTATTCCTGCAGCTCCCCAGACCATTCTTTTGCACTCTCACCGGCATTGTCTCCATCAACTCTTCTTTTTTAATTAACCTTCGCACCTTTTCTTTCTTAGGAAATCCTGTTTTTTGATGTCTTCATTCTGTAGGACCTTCTGTCTCTAGAAAACTATTGAGCTTTCACCCAACGTAACCATATTGTTTTTTTTTAATGCTCTCTTCTATGTACTCTGTTCTTTGGGTGGAATTCTGCATTATTTTGAAAACAAAAAATGTTCAATACATTTGTGATAATCCCTATTAGTTTTTTGATTAACTTTTTGGAAAGAATATTTATAAAGCTGAGCTGAAATACTTGTAACAGGCCAATTGATGAGGATTTTTGAAGCACTCTGTCAATCAAATAGTTAAACCCTGTTTGATTTTTGTTTATCAAATATTGTTTCAAAATTTCTCATTTTCAAACTTTGCTTCTAATAATGCTTTTTAAAAATTATTTCTCTTCGCATAAAACTCCCTTTTTAGAAGTTATTTTTAAGACCTAGTTTACAAACTTTTATTCTAAACTTACAAACTACTATTCTGTAATAAATATAATCATTTGGTTTGTAGTATCAATTTCTTAGCATTTTGAAGTCTGAATAACATATGATGTGTATTTTGTCATGTAATGATTCTTTAGTTAGCTTTCATGATTTTTTTCTTTTGTAATAAATTATCAAATTTACTTGTTTTATTTTGGAGAGATTTGGATATGCTTTTTTGCCCACAAGTAGTTCAACAATAAGCACTTGTTTGGCTATCTTTAACCAATTAGCACAGCTTAACATGTTTTGTGTGTTAGTGAATTAGCTGTGTTAGCTAGTACCCAGGTTAATTGCTAGCCATGCTAGCCTCAGGATTAGGTTAACTAAGTCAAATTAACACATCTTAACATGTTTAATGTGTTAGTGACTTAACTGTGTTATCTAGTATGGTGGTTATTCGCTAACTATATTATCCTTAGGATTAGCTAATCCACCCTCTCTTGTTATTCTGGTAATATACTGCCCACTGGATGGTGGTCTCTAGCTAGTTGGAGTCGCAAACGGCAATCCATAGTAGGATGACATAACTTTGCTTTTGTTTTTAACTTGGATTGTTTTATTTACTAGCTAAATGCAAATCTACACTAACTTGGGGTTAACTTACTAAAACAATCATTTCCAAAGTGGTGTTGAGGTTAACTAATTCCGAAGTGACTTAACACTAAACTCAATCTGAAGAGGGAGAATTTCATCAAATGGGTTAATGTTTTATAATCCTTTATTTTCATTGCTTTATTTATATGATGTCAATAAAAAAAGATATGTATAAATTTATTTATGTGTAATCATTAAATATTTACATTATCTGCTTTTATTTTCTAAAAAAACTGATATATCATTATGACCATATCATCATATTGTACCATGCTGTATAGTTTTCCATCTCCATGCTAGTCAATCATTGCTAGTAATCATCATGTTTTCTTGTACCAGCTTCTATAGGAGTTTTACCATACTTGCTCAACCTTCTTCCCTTTTATCTTATTCTTCAATATGTAGCTCTCCTTCACTTATGGCTTCTTAATTTATTATGTTAAAAGATTTTAGGTTTTCTTATTCATTTAAATTATGTTTAGCCTATTAGTGTTCTCTTGCAAGTTAAAGTGTTTTTTATGTTTTTATCGTCTAAAGTATGGTGTTAACTCACAAATTTAGTTTATGGTTGAAATTTGGTGACTTTCATGTGAATGTGTATCACTTTTTTTGTTTTTGTTAATTTTAATAAATTATATTATCTTATTCCTTGTGTCTTGTACCTTTGATGTTCATCCATGAATGCCAAAATTCAGTTCATTAATAAATAATGAACAAGTGTGATTCTACTTTTGAATCTAATGTTTTGTGATGAACTTCCACAGAAACAGAGCATCTAGTTGTTACTTAATTTAAACAACTCAAGAATGCTGGTTGTTCAATTTTAAATTATTGATACTTGGTATTAAATATAATGCTATGCTTCTCTTCTGCATTTTTCGTAATTCCTTTTGGTCTTCATTCTCAGCAAGTTTTTCCATTTATTCTCTTCTCCCTGTCCTGTTGATAGAAGGAAAATGCAATTAGTATAGTGGTAAATAGCTTTTATGGCCAGTTGTGTAATGGAAACACTATAGAAGTGATAATGTCTAGTGAGCTTAGCTGAATGACATGTTGGAAATTTTAAACAATGTCTAGGGGAGTTTTGCTTAAGAGGAAAAAATGCTTGAATTTGTTTTGTAGGCATATGGATTTGCTAATTTCGTGCAAGTTATCCAACAATATGCCAAAACTTGTCCTTAATTTCTTTGGGGTTGAAAGACCAAAATTTGCTTTTTACAAAAATTCTTCTCATTGGTTTGTATCTTGAAGATCATGTTTTCTTACATTATTTCAGCTTTGCTTGTTCATCCTAATAAGAAAACAACTTGAATCATCAAGTGAACATTATTAATGCTTATAAAGTAACTTAGAAATCTTGCACAATAATTACAAATTGTGGATTTGTTGTCAAATATTTTTAATTTATTAGGCTTGTTTGAGATAGGTCAAATTAAAGTTAACTTTTATGTAGTGTAGGTAGATTCATTGGCTATGATAGGAATGACAACTAAGTAGGACAAACTAAGTCCCATGAGAAGGCACTTAGATGTAGCAACAATCTATAGCAGCATGGATATAGGTTTTGAGATGCGTAGACTCATGGACAATTTCAATAATAGACGTAATTGTAGTAGTGATGATTATAAAGTGATGTTAAAAATTGAGCTCTGTAGGTAGAACATTAATATTTTTTTCTCATGGAGCTTCAATGATATGAAAAAAAGTTTTTTGATGATAAGTTGGAGTTGGTACATTCAAGGGATTGGAATTTTAGCTTTGATTATAGATAGTAAATTGTGTTTTCTCAAAAATTGTTTTGGCAATATTGTTGTGGTAGTGGATTCTCTAACAAATAGATGTGTAAGTATATCATAGTTGGTTGATTTTAAATTTTTTATGTGAATCCATTGGGCCCACAAAAGGCATATGAGAGTAGATTTGATGGGGATTTTGTTGGCTCTTTGTTCTATGTTTAATCATAGAAATTCTATTTTGAGTTGCTCTTGGTGGTGGCATGGCTGATGCCATAATATTCCTTTGTTTATTGCCTTATCACTCTTTTTGTTTGTGTTTCCCTCAGTTGGTCACTTGTTTTGTATGAGCACCAAGTGGATTCTCTAACAAATAGTTCTGTAATATATCCTAGTTGGTTGATTCCAGATTTTCTATGCGAATTAATTGAGACCACAATAGGCGATCGAGAGAAGATTTGATGGTTGATTTTGTAGGCTCTTTGTTCTATTTTTAATTATAGAAATTCTGTTTTTAGTTGCTCATGATGGCAGTGCTGATGCTATAGTATTCCTCTATTCATTATCATATCACTACTTTTGTTTGTGTTTCTCTCAATTGGTCACTTTGCTTGAGCATCAAGATATTTTTCTAGTAATTGTTTTCTAGTTTGGACTTGAACCTTTCATGTCAATCAAAATAGATACCTTGCCTTGCTTTCACACTCCAGTTTTCTATAGTGAAAGTCAATTGGTTTCCCTATTTTTTTTTATTGAAAATAGTGCACTTCACTTTCAGTTCTGCATTATGGCATCCTCGGTTCATTGATAGAGTGAGTTCTATAGGATCACTAAAATTTTGGACTTTCTTGATCCTATTATATTGAAGATTTATCTAGAAATAGTGTTATATGATTTTTGACCATAACTAATGTTTTATTTATCTGCATTTGCTCCACTTATTGGAAAGCATGATTGTTTGTATTATTACCATTCTCCTTTGTTATATATTTACTTATTCAACTTTCTTGTTTGCATTTGGTATATTATCCAAAAATACAAAATCTCATTTCTTACATGAAGGGGTGTTATCTAATTTTTTTCCCGTGTAGGATTAAAATGGTATCATTGACCTAAATGGGAATTAGGGAATGCTTTGTCAAACATTTTTTGGAGGTCATTTGATTTCTTTGTTGTTGAATGTGAGGACCTAGAACCCTTTCTTTTTGTTTGCATGGAAATGGAAGAGTTTTGTTAAGGCTTTTGACAGTCCTTTCATATACAATTGTTTGCATTGTTACTATTCTCCTTTGGTTAATATTCACTTATGCAACTTTCTTGTTTGCATTTGGTATATTATCCAAAATACAATATCTCATTTCTTACACGAAGGGGAGTTATCTACTTAATGTTTTTCCCATTTAGGATTAAAATGGTATCATTGACCAAAATAGGAATTGGGGAATGCTTTGTCAAACATTTTCTGGAGGTCGTTTTACAATGATTTCTTTGTTGTTGAATGTGAGGACCTAGAACCCCTTCTTGTTTGCATGGAAATGGAAGAGTTTTGTTAAGGCTTTTGACAATCCTTTCATATACAATGGAAAAATAACTAAGGTTTGTTTTTGGGCATTATTTGGTTAGCGTGTAATGCCCATTAAGGTCACTATAAGCAAGACAATTTGCTTGCTTCTATTTGGGTATGAATATAGTTTGCTAATATTGAAGGCATGGTAAGATAAATTGGTAAGTTGACTACAAGTTAACAATAGGAGATGCCTTAACTTGTACACTCGTAATTTTAAGAAATATGAATTGAAAAAATAATTCAGGATCTAATTAGTTGGAAAAAAATAGTATTGATGATGAATCTAAATAGTTAAAAATGATTCAATACCTTATAAATTATTTTGCATGTTGCTCTAATTTGTTGCATCTTAAATCATAATCACATTATTTGTTCTTATTTTCAAGGATATTTTTTGTTTTTAAAGGGATGTGTGGGACAAAATATTTTTAAAAATTTGAAATAGTTGTAGTCTAGCTGCCTATTTGGTTCTGGAATTATCATGTTTTGAAGCTGAAATCTAAGTTAGTTTCAATTTTGTTTAGTGCAATAAATATCATGGAAGGAAAGCTTGTTTGAAACCTTATAAATAGAAGGTTTTTTTTTTCAGAATTTCATTGCTCTTTTAAGCATTCAAATACAATAAATAAAAGTCACTTTCATATTTCTTTGGCTTTCCTATTTTCTTTGCATTCCACTTCTTATCATCTAGTCAAACTAATCAAAACCTTAGTGTTACCAAGTTTTCACTTCTGATCTTAAAGCTCTACTTTAGAATGATTAGGATATCAATTATAGAATGCAAGAAAATTGGATAAAATGAAGGAATGTTTTTTGGTTAATTGCATGATTGAAACATCTTAAGGTTAAATGTAAGTTTTATAGCATTATGGTGAAATTGCTGTGCTTATGGTACTAATGTTGTCTTGTAAAGCCCAATCATACAAATAGAAACAATTTTGTTGAGGTATGGATGTTGAAATGGATGAATGACTAAATTAAAATGAATGAGTGTATTTGGGAGAAGACAGGGTTGGTTTCAATTGAGGATGATTGTTGTTTTAAGGTCGGTAATTTAAGCAGTTTGGTCACATTAAACACAGACTGCTAGATAATCTTGATAAGAGATGTAAGTTGATAAAATTTCTTTTGTGAATAGGAAAGGAGATGGATCAAAAAAAGGATTTTCAATAAATTATTAGATAGTACTTGGCATGGCTCCATATTAAGGAAGAAATTTGTAGTCAATTCAGCTCGTTGTTATCAAGAGATTCATGTAGTTGATCTTACTTAGTGAGTATAAGGCTTTTTCTTCTTGTTAAATCATTTCAATATTCAAATACTATATGTTTTAGTTAGTGCTTCACTAGAAGAAAATTTATTACTTTTGTCATCATTGCAAATCGTTTCTATCACATTCAAGCTTTTTCCCTGTAAATCCAAAATAAAATTCTTTTCTTCTTTATGTGCACCAAAATAAATCTATTGTTAATTTCTTGTAATGCCTTTTTTCCATCAAAATTCTTATGCCTTAGAATCTTCTTCAATAATTTTGTAATAATAATAAAATAGTAATTTTCTATTAATGTTCGTTTTAATTGTGTTTTTTATTGGTACAATTTTTGGCAAGTTATTACTGGTAACTTACACAAACTAAAAAGTGATGACATTTTAGCTGGCTTAATTTTTTTAATAAATAATTAAAATTTTCATTGCTCTCAGTTTACAAATTGAATCGGCATCATGAGTGGATAGAACCTTCTTTTTTTTTCTGTAATTGAACCAACATAATTATTATAGTTTACTCTAATTCAATAATTATCTCTTTTTTTATTTCATGGACATTGCTTGTCAATGTTCAAAGGTCTTGATATATAAGTTTCTTAGTTAAAAGCACATTCATGTTTTAATAAATGAGATGCATATGTATTGTTGAGTCACAATTTGGGCTATTAAAATCTTGACCATTTAATTGTACGAAAGAATTAGTTAATGATCCTTGCTCAGTTGTTATGGTTCCCTGCTACCTTTATATTTGATCTTTTCTAGCTTGACATGATGTTGACTTTGTCAAAACTCCAAGCATTATTTTATCCGTTCAATTTGTGCCTTTAATCTTTTAAAGTGGTTTTCTTGCTTCCTGCTTGTGATTCTTCTTTAATTCAATCTTCTCTATAACTTTACCTTGTGCGGGAAACCTGTTAATATATTCTTGGCTTCCATCATACAGTGCTGTTTTTCCATTTTTTTGTTCTGTACTGCTGGTTTTTTTTAGCCAAGTAATTTTTTATTCTGTCTATATCTTACGTTGTCTGATTTGAAGGTTCTTTTATACTATATTGATGCTATTGTTTTTTTGTGAGAAATCATATAAATTGGATTATGTTGTATCAGGTTGAGGTACATGATGTTAGCAAAGAAATGGAGCTTGATCTGATTAAAGAGTATAATCAGGTCCTTCTTTTACTTTGCAATCTGTTTTCCCTTTCACCTTTTAAGAGAATTGCTCCTTTGTTTCCATTAACTCACTTCTTTACTAGCAACTAACAGGTGGAGCGAATATTTGCTGATAGAATCAGCAAAACAGGCAATGATGATGTAGTAACTGAGTATTTAGTTAAATGGAAAGGCTTACCTTATGCAGAGGCTACATGGTATGCTATTTATTTGGCCCAAAAGGCAGTTTATTGAACCTATAATTGTTTTTTTCAAGCAGTTGATGAATTTTAATGTTTTTTGCTTTTTTTTTTGTGTGGAAATTTCCTGTCCAACAAAGGTTAGTTCTAGTATAACATGCATCAACAATTTTGCAGGACTTCCTAGTAGAGAAGAAACTGATGTTTCTTATTGTTCATTTTTCTGTGTTGTTTTTTTTAGCAAACATTGAAACTTAGTGGATAGCATTGTTTTCTTTATCTTTAAACTTAGAGCATGGTGCACAGTGAAACTGATATTGTGATTAATTGGTCTTCAAATGTTACTGATTTCTTTCACGGGGCTCAATTGTATGTGTTAAAATTCATGGGAAGGCCAGAAATCATTGTTTTCTAAATGTATAGTGAAAGAATGGCCAGTTTTTTGTTTTGTTTGGTTTGAAGAAGAGAAACAATTAGTTGCAGATATATGTTTCCATTTTTTGAAAGAAATCTTATACACCAAACTCCTTTGAAGATAAATGCTGCTTAATTCGGTCATAAATAATGGATTATGGCTTGAATACCACTTCACTTGACATGGAATTCGTTTTATACCTACTCAAACTTGCTTGCATGTTGACCATCTATGTATGTCTTTATCTATACTTGTTGATTATCCCACTGAAATATTGATTTGGTAAAATGAAGATGAGTGAGTGATGTTTTTTTTTTAATTTTGATTCCCATGTCTGTTGAAGGACATAATTTCTATTATCAGTTATCTTGTTAAGTTAATTTTTTGAGATGAATGCATTCTGTTGATGACTGTTGTTAAGTGAACGATTGGCTTTCCTCCTTAGTGGGCCCCATAATCTGTCTGCACTTTCATTTGAAGTTGACTATTGAATGAGCATAGTTGTGAAGGGTGAATGGTCTTATAAAATTTGTCCAACCATTATTTCATCACCCATTGGCTGGTGCTATGGCAATCATGTTGCTTTGCGGGCTCTTGTGGCAGCCATTGTTTTTTGATAATCAATTTGAGTATGAATGTGCAGATCTATCTAAAAATTCAAGTTGTTGTGGTTGCTGTGTATTTGCCTTTCCTGATGTGCCTGTCCCATTCTTTTTTGCATGCCGAAACATCCATTTATTGTGCATCTCACTGTTTCAATACATCATCTTCAAGAATCTGTGGATTTTCTCTAGATCTGCGCATTATTCTTTGTTACAGCATTGTTTACGTACTCTTTTATTCATTGGATAGTTGTGTACATCTTTTTAGGTTTGCTAATGCAATTCGTTGCTATTGAACATCTCTTTCTTTGTTTTTTGACATTCTGTTCTAACTCATAGGCCAACACTTCTGTACTTCTTTTACTTTTTGGTGAACATATTTGTAGACAGTGTTAGGTCACATTGCCCTTATGCTTATGAAAGATACTGTATATACCTATCAATTAGTCCTGTTAGTGTAGGGATTTTTTTGATCATATTATATTTAAGCAAGTGATTTTTATATCCGATCATCAGATTTTGTTCTCAGAATTTTTTTTCTTTGGTCAGTTGAATCACTCTTTTGTTTGTGAATGATTTATTCCTTTAATGTATTTGCTAAACTTTGTTTGCTTTTGTTATATGATTGAATATCTTGTTAAATGCATACTGTAGGGAAAAGGATACAGATATTGCTTTTGCTCAAGATGGCATTGATGAATATAAGGTGATGATTTTATTTTAAGTTTTTGTGTTGCTTAGTTTTTCTTTGAAGTTCAACTGCTTGTGCCTATATTTTACTAAAGTGTCTCCAGAAAGGCTTTGCACTGCATCTTATGAGCACATGTTCATCTCTATGGAGCTTTAAAGACATCTATGATGAATTGAACATAAATGGAAAAGTGATATTGTTAGAGGCAATGGATTGCCATTTTTGTGGTACATGGGAACCATTAATTATTGAGGAAGAGAAGGGAGTGATTGATGTTGGGTGGGTAGTTAGGGCAATGGAGTATGAAGAATCAGAGGCAATGGAGTGTAGTTATGGTGGAGTGAGATAAATTGGAATCATGGAAAATTTGGCCCAGTCTATAATAATAAAACAGCTGTGATGGTTATTCTTCTGCTAGAATTAGTCCCTTTCGGGTTACAGATGTGTAGCTGGAGATAGTAGAGTGAAAAGAATTTTTACTTTCTATTTTCTCATTTACTTAATGGAATATTGAATGATATGGTATACTCATTGCCAAAGGGCCAATGTGCAAATGCACAATTATTAGTTGCCTTTTGAAAGTTCTCAAATTTGATTTCAATATTACAAAATTTTAATTCTTTACGTTGTTAATATCTATATTTTATGACATCATGAATTTGTGTGTTGCTATTGCTGAATGTTCATACCTTTAATATGTCTGCCAGGCTCGTGAGATTGCCATGACAGTGCAAGGGAAGTTGGTTGACTTCCAGAGGCGGAAGAGCAAAGGTCTTTTTGCAAATTTAGAACTTTCTTTTTTATGATTCTTTCAGGGCATTGGATTCATGCTAAATATTGTAACATTGGTGTGCTCTTGAACTGCATTGTACTGCAAAATAAACAGTTAGGATATACATTTTTCTTAACATGCTTTGGGTTTAACAAGATAAAGAACCTTAATGTTCCACCATTCTTGCCCCCTCTCTTATCTTACTTGGAAGATGGCGTCACCAAGGGTCACTTGTGATTCAACATTTGTGCTTGCTTAAAGAGCTTAAGCATATGGGACAAACCACAAGGATTTTACCGCTTTGCATTTAGATTTTGGGTAGTCTGGTTAACCCAAATTTCTGTTGAGCTGGTAATGATTTAGATGAAACCATTACGATTGTCTTAGCTGAAAAAGAAGATATGGAGGGCAAGTGTATGGGTGAGTTATTTTTGAAATAAATGCCATATGTGTAGAATATATTAATTTTGTTTTTGTCATAAACTTATATGTCACCTATAGTATGTGAATTGTGTTGTTATTTGGATTAATACAATTCTTGGTTATTACATTTTTGTCAACTTGAACAGCTGAATGAAATGGCTTATGGCAATTGATTGTTATTTTTAATATTAGAACTTCCAAATTTATTTACCAAGCAACCAGAATTAGGGTGTGCAAGTTCTACATATTTATTTTTACTAATAAGTGAGCTAATGGCCTTTTTATGCAATCTTGTATGAAGATCCAAATGCATTTACTTTGCAACCAGAACTAGGGGTGTGCAAGTTCAATGTATTTATTTTGACTAATAACTGAACTGATCACCTTTTTATTAGTGCAGTAAGAAAACCAAAGCAACGTTAGTTTTACAAAGTGCACTCCCCTGAGCTACATTCTAGCTTGGTTTGCAAAAAATTGAAAAATGAACTGTAAAACATACACTAGATCCTTTTGAAGGAGCAAACAGTCAAATTAATGTGGCAAAGTGAATTAAATTGACTTAATAGTGTTTGTTCAGTTTGATTTAGTTTGAGTTGTCTGATTCACACCGAGTGATCTAATAATTTTGGTTTTCAAGTGTTCTTGTTGATGATTTGCTGCTTCATATTTTTTTATTGTAGTGTATTCCCTTTATTCTGGTAGCAGTGTTATGATCTTTTTACCACTATATTTTGGATGTGGGTTTGTCTCTATTCCTTGGCTTATTATATTCCCATAATCTTAGGAATCTATAATTCTTTGCCTTAGCTTAATTGAATAAATTTATCCTACTTTTTTTTATTTGAAGATAGTGGAGGTCATATTTAAACCTTTTATCTTTGCTTAGGAGGACTAGGCCAATGTCACATTTAGTACAGCCTATTGGCAAGGTTAAAGTAATTTTCATATAAATGATTTTGTCAATGTTAATAAACTTCCTCCTGTTCTGATTAGTGATAAGGTCAGCTACCATCTTCCCCCATGGATATAAGAAATACCTAGAATTTGAATGTAGATACAAGCAATGATCAGGAATAAAAAATATTTGAAGGGTATGAGTATTGATGCAACAACAAATACTGTTGCCATTGGATTTGGAGGTCATTTGTTCAAGTAATAGAAATAGTTATTAACAAAATATAGGTAATGTTATATACAAAAGACCTTTTGTGTCCAACTTTTTTATTGATACGTGCATGCATGAAGCACCTAGATGTCATTTCATACACATATGGATGCTCTTTTCCTCATGGCAATCTTTTTCCATTATACTTAAATTAGAACTTCTTGACATCATTTGCTACTGTTTTTGGCATACTTTCGATTTGGTTTGTTCTTTGACATACTTTTAATTTATTAACTTGATGCAATTCCTTCTGATTTTTATAACCTTTAAGAATTTTGTATCTGAATTTTGACCTCCTTTGGCATTGAAATTGTTTTATGTATAATGTGGAAAACTCTCTTTATTTGCAGCTAGCTTGCGAAGGCTTGATGAACAACCTGAATGGTTAAAGGGAGGCAAACTCCGCGACTATCAGCTTGAGGGGTTGAATTTTCTGGTGAATAGGTACATTATGCTTCTTCATAAGAGTAAGCTGCAATCAGTTCAATAAGATTTATATGTTATGCTACATAGGACCATAGGTTTTGCAATGTTTAAATTGGCAAAATTTTATTAAAGTGTGCACTTGTCTTTTAGTGCACCTCTACCACTTTCTAAGCTTTAAATGTTCTGCATTTCTGATGACATGTCTTGGAAATGGTCACAAAATTTTAAGACTTCAATTTTACTGTACATGGCATTTAGTTCATCGGTGACTTGTTCAGTTTTAGGATTGAGTGTCTAAAAGGAAGTTTCACTTCTACCTAGTGTTAGCTGTTATGAAATAATACTAATGGAGTGTAAGTTTAGTGTGGTAGTTGAGAAGGGATGGGGTTAGAGATTGGGGGTGATGTGGTGTGAGGAATTGTGTTAGAGAGACCTAGCTTGGTCTATCCCCTCTTTCATGGTCTTTGTACGATTTAAAGGCTCCCTTCTATCCCAATACACTTGTTGAAATCCGGTGTAGTGAGGGACTCCTGCAATTTGATGTGGTTAATTGGGTGATTCATTGTTTGTGTTACACTTCCAGGAGCTTCAGGTGCATTTGAAACTTCAGATGCAATCATTGCATGCTAGTAGAAGTTTGTATTTTTGTTCATAATTATAAATCTCTTTTGAAAATTTTTGAAGGCTGTACCTGGACTTAAACCTGGCACATCCTCGTTTAAAAGACAAGGGTCAGTTCAATGTGCTAACACAACTCATTGGCATATAACTAGAAAACTCATAACAGTTTTTTTAATCTTAAGTTCAAATGATGGAAGGATGGCAAAATTGACCTATATGCGGTACATGAAATGAAAGTTTTCTCCCTTATTTTCTTTTTTCAAAACCAATCAACCAAAATGGAGCACCATGCTAACCAGGGAGACTTGGCAAATATTCTCGTTTTTCTTTTAAATTGTATAGGAGGCCTTACTATTCTCCTGTTTTATCTTCTGCTGTTGTTTATGGCATCCTGGTTTTATTTTATTATCATGGACTTTGATGTTCACGCAGTTGGAGAAATGATACAAATGTCATTTTGGCTGACGAGATGGGCCTTGGTAAAACAGTACAGTCAGTTTCTATGTTAGGTTTTCTTCAGGCCAGTTTCTTCTGTTATTCAACCTTCAAATTCTGTACCCTTTGTTTCTACTAGATGTTTTTACTATTTTATTAATGCTTCCTGTTATTTGATGTTTACAGTATGCTCAGCAAATTCATGGTCCATTCCTTGTTGTTGTTCCTTTATCAACGTTATCAAATTGGGCAAAAGAATTTAGAAAGTGGCTTCCCGAAATGAATATAGTTGTCTATGTTGGAAATCGTGCCAGCAGAGAGGTTAGTTCTTCATTGTGATATTCTGGATTGGTTCAGCAATTTTTGTACATTATTGTATCTCACTCTATTTCTGAAAGTTTTTATAACCAAGTAGTTAGGTTCATCTTGTATCACTTTAATCTTATTGGATGCTGCTTGAATTATACAACTTTTGTAAGTCATGTATTGTTTGAAAATCTGGATATTTATGCTTCTTCTGTTGTATTTGCTATTATCCCATTTATTCTCGAGTATTTTCAAACGGACACTAAATGATGTGGTTTTCTTCTTTTGTTTATGTTATCCTTTAAAGATGCTGTCTTTCCTTTTGATGTTGCTTAGTGAGGTGGTATTTTGAGTTTTGTTCATGTGCAGATAGGGTACTTGGTTTGTTGTGCTTTTTGGAGGCAACTTATGTAACAATTCTAGTAGAACTTTTGAGTGTCTATGCTTTAGGAAACGGTTTTATATTGCTCTTTACTAATCAAAGAACAATTTTGTTATGATGGAATAATTAATAATTTGATGCATTTGGAATTTTGTAAATTATGGTAAGGGACTTAGACGAGGCTTACGTGTTTATTGGTTAATAAATTTTATCTTTTTCATAAACTTCTAATCATTTGGATTGGACCTTAAAAACCTTTGTTTTCATTAATTCGTACACGTGCTAAATGTGTTTTTGATGCTAGTTCAAATCCTCCATTTTTGTTCTGGGACAAGTTTTTTGGCTTCAAACTAAATTGTTGGTCCAATGAGATATTTATCTAGACTGAACTATTTATGCATCAAATGGTCGTGCATGATGGTCACACTTCTCCTCAACTTGGTGGCTTTGTGAAGATTGTTTGCTAGCGGTTGACTTGATAAATATACATTGTGACTTTACCTGGCTTCTCTGTCCAAAGGAAGAACTTAATTATGTTTCTTATCACATGCTTATTGAAAGTATTTATTTAAAATTTTAACAAAATTCAATATCTTATGAAACCTATAAGATCTTTTAGACATCCTTTGATCTAAAGTGATTATGAGTGAATGCTATTTATGAATAGTTGTTTTTCTTTTTGGTTAAATACAATTAAAATATTAGTTTCTTTCTATTGCGCATTGTCTATTTGTTTTATCTTTTTTGTTTAATTGGCTTCATGAGTGTTTTTCTTCTAACTTTTGTTTTGATGGAACTTTTATAGGAAGTAAGGAATATTTGTAAAATTTATAATTTAGTAGCCAATTATAACCCATTTTATTTATTTGAGAGGTTTTATAGAGTTTTCTGTTGAGAGAGTTGATCATTATGGGGCTAGCTTGAGCCTAATATACCTGTGGCTGCCTTCCACTAAAAATGGTAAGCCAATGAGTAAAAAGACCAATAATATATTAAGAGTTCAATACATTGTACCTCTAATGTGAGAAAAATAATCACATGCAACTTGTAATCTCTAAATTATGTGGTTCTTTTTTACATTTAATCATGATTAATCTATATGAGACAATTGTGGGAATTGCCTACCACTGAACTTTGTCAGTGCCAAAGTTAAAACCTTTACAAAAGCCATGAGAAACAAATTGCATACATCATTTAATATTTTTTGAATTATTGGCTATTATACCACTTTTTAGGAGAAAAGATTAATCGTTTGTGGGAATAAATTCAGCAGGACTAAACTGGGCCCAATTATTAAATAGACACTCTTCATTTATAAAGATTAAGTTAATGAATAAGAGTAATTATCTTATGTTTAGGGAGAGCTATCATTTGTTTCAAATATTACCTTGGTTTTGGTTTAAATTAATTGCTCTTTTTTATTTTATATAATTTAGTAGTCTTTGCCATCACATAAGTGGATTAATTGTTTCACCATTGTGCTCTCTATGCTTTTAGTCCTTTGATGTGGTGTAGGCATGAATAATAAGGTAGCTATTTCACCAACAAATCATGACTATTATTTACAAAAAAAATTAAAGAGTAGCAATATAAAGCAAAGCTTGAATAAAATAATGTTAATTTTGATATTTATTGATTGTTACCATCATCATCTTTGTTGATTGTTTACCAAAATTTTAATCTAAAGAATGCTTTAAATTGCTTGACTCAAAAATTTGTGTAAATCAGTTTAAATTTTTTCTATAAAATAATAATACAAACAAGTGTGTTGAACATTAAAGTTCATTCCATTGAAAGTGAGTTTTTGAGTAAAACTCTTTTGCATGAAGGAGTGCAGCATCAAGTTTAATAATTTTATTTGTATCTTTTAAATCTTCTTGTTGGTGTGGATAATGTTCATATCTTTAAAATAATGAATGCAATTCTAAAATGTTTGTAAGATTCATGAATACCTACTATATATTCCTTTGGTAGTAGTTTTTGCTATAGATAATTATGGTTTAGGGTATGTGGGAAAGGTAAGGTATGTAATATATATCGATGGTCTGATAAGTCATAGGCTCTTTGCTATGGTACATTTCTAATAAGATTAACTTAATTGTTCATTTTTTCTTTCAAGGTTTTGCAATTCCCCTTTCAAGTAACTTCATATTTTCTTAACAGCAATTTAGAATCTACATGAATCAGTTTTCAAATAATTTTATGATCATTTAACTATAGAATGGCTGACTTTTATTGTGTACTAGCAGAATATCAAACTGTTACCTTTTGATTAGTGTGATGAGCGTGCTTATGTTTCCTTCACTCAAAAGAAGACAATTTTATAGATGCATGAGCAAAGAGGATTTTGATATTAAAGAGATGGCTTTTGAGAAAAATGACAAATGGTTTAACTAAAGAGCTCATTATCTCCAGCCCACTTTGATCTCAAAATGTAAAGTGCAGTGGAATGGAAATTTCATTTCACCAAAACAGTATTCAGATTCAGTGAGTAAAGTGACTTCAAGGCTTGGCTAGATTGCTTTCATTTTGTTGGCTCAAATACCCAGAGGGAAATTCTCCTTTGTTGATGTTTTCTTTGCCATGTCCTTGTTATTTGAATGATTTTTTATCAACTCTATCTATTCCAATGCCATGGAGTAGGTTGGGGATGCTTGAATTTGTACCGAAGGGTAGCGTTGTTTCTATCTTATTGCTAAAAGGGTGGGTGGATAGAGTGTTTCAATATTTTTTTAATATTTTTATTTGTTAGAATTGTTTTAGTTGAAAAAGGTGGTTCATTCAATGACCTTTCTGCTAGTACACACTGAAAAATACATAAGTATAATACACAAATAGAATATATGGTCTTCACAATCTAGAAAAGATACAATGCAATAACTTCATGCTGTTTGTTGAAAGTGTTTATTTCATGTTCTTATAAATCTGTTTAAATCCCTACAGCATTAATGAATTTACAATATTGTTTGGATGGTTAAATCTATGCTTGAAAACTAGAATTCACAATAGATATGTTCCAATAAAATGCTTGTACAATCATTTGCATGCACAATCTTCTAATGTGTTAAGAGGGTTTATAGGAATTGGAATGCCACCAACGGTTGATATGGGAAATGCACACGCATTCATTTTGAAATGTGAAAGACCAATGAGCATGATTGTTATCTAGTACCATTTGAGTTTTTCCTTGTGCATTGAATTTATGTTAATGATTCCTAATACCAAGATCTTTGCTAAAGCTACATTGATCGAATGCAACATTTTTACTTTCAAACTAAAACTTTTGCCGATCGGTTTTTGCAAAGCACTAAGAAAAATTATACAAAATGGCTCTCTTAGGTTTGTTAAATTAGCTTGAAATTTGAAGGTCACTAAAAAAAATTAATTTTTTTTGTCAGGATTGTACTCAAATTGAAATGATTTCTGCCAATTATTATTTAGCTTGGCTTTGATCAATGTTTTATGAGTCTTTAATGAACCAAATGGATCAAATTAGTTCACAATTAGATAAAAAAACTCTTATTTTATCTTGAATCATGAACAAGAAGTTATGCCTCAAATCAATATTAGATCAAACTACTTCCATATGAGATTTGGATCTTTAGTGAACCAAATGGATCAAACTAGCCCAAAATTAGATTAAAAAAAAACTCCTTTTGTCTCTAATTGGTATCCAAGAAGTCATGAAGTCATGTTTCAAATCAATATTAGATCAAACTACTTCTGTATAAGGTTTGGATTGGGTTAAGATTGGAACTTGGTTTCAATATAACCTTTAGCTGGGGGTTTGATAGGTTTGATATCAGATTGTTAACAACCTTAATCAAAAGTGATTATGGGGAAACATTGTCTTATCTCCAAACGTTCCAGTTTGTTGGTATCTTCTCAAACTTTTGATGATAGTAGAGAAAGATGGATGATTTATGGTATTTCTTCAGCCACCTGGGCAATTAGATGATTGTTTTGTTTATAGTTCAGTAAGTTCAAAAGGAGGTAGGATGGAGCAGATGGCTTCGTGATATATTGAAGGCTTTTTTAAATATATGTTTCTGAGTCTGAATGTGAAGTTTGTACTTCATTGTTTCAATTATATTGGTTTCTTTTTTTTACAATTTTTCATTCACTATGCCCTTTTTAGGATAGCAAGCTATTAGGTTAGTAGTTCTCCTGCATGCCATTCTATCATAAAAGATTGGTATGATTTCACTTTTTTTTTGACGTGTCAATTATCAGCATTTTCTTTAATTAACCCTCTTTTTAAATGCTAAGCTTGCAATTTATATATATTTTTAACAGAAAAATGAATTTTCTTAGAGCAGGTGTGCCAGCAGTATGAGTTTTTTAATGACAACAAAAGTGACAGACTCATAAAGTTCAACACATTATTAACTACTTATGAAGTTCTTTTGAAAGACAAAGCTGTGCTTTCTAAGATAAGATGGAATTACCTTATGGTAGATGAGGCCCACAGGCTGAAGAATAGTGAGGCATCATTATACACCACTTTGTCGGTATGCCTATTATTGTTATAATGCTTTCTTTAATTTGTATTGATATTATTTCAATATTTAACTGTTTGTGATAGGTTTTAAGATAGACAATATAAACTTATTTATTTAATGTTGCAGGAGTTTCGGACAAAAAACAAGCTTCTTATTACTGGCACTCCGTTGCAGAACAGTGTTGAGGAGCTATGGTAATTTTTTTCTTTACTACATTTTAAAAATTTTGAACCTTGATGCAATATGCAGTTAGCAGATTTTGTGCTGAAAGCGGGCTTTAATAATGAATTGTGGCTCTTTAAGTGCTTGAGTAGCAAACTGTTTGTTTTTGTTTTAGTTAGATAACTTTTATGTTTGATTGAGGACTGTTCAGCCCTCTCGAAAAATCTAAGATTTCTTGAAAATTTGATCATTTTTGGTTTGGATCACACTCAAATTTGAAGAATTTGAGCCGCTTATAATTTAACTTGTCTCGAAGCAAAATTTTATGAGCCAATGATGGACCATGCTCGAATTGAATCAAACTTGTTGAAACTGGATGAAAATAACCATCTTTTGTTTATACATTTCTACATCATTTATTAGATTTATATTTATGCATATAAATAAATTGGTTGATGTGATTATTTAAAAACATGTAGGTAGTTTCAACACTTTTGAATATATAGATGCACAACGAAAAATTTGAATGAAGATTGAAACGTAAGCGAAAACAAATTCACTTCTAGCTCAAATCAAAATTGAATTAAACCATTACTATATAAAGGTTTGGGAAATATCGAGATTGAAGTGAAGAGTTTAATCTAAACTTGAGGTGATAATAATTGTCTTGGGATCAAATTGTTAACAGACTTGTTTTCGAGTTGTACCTTTGTTGGCCACCTTTTTTTATGAATTTGCTAATTTATTATATTGCCTAAGGCTTTTATCTTCTTAGGCTCTTTTTATGCAAATCATTCTGAAGGAATGCACCCAAGGCTTTTTCTTTCAATTTGAAGCTGTGACATCGGGTGTAAAGTGGTCCATTGTTACTCATGACTCAAAAAATAGAATTGCCAGCAAGATTTGAGGCCATCGCTGTTGCCATTGGGGAAGCTCATGTGCTGCAATGTTTTCTGTTGAATCTTTCGAGCAAAATCAAAACTAGGGTGTGACAAGTTTTTGTGGGCCAAAGTAGAATATCTTTGCAACTATTTATCTGGCTCATAGAGAATTTGACTTTATACTGAAATATGGATAATTTCTTCTTGGAATATTTTCCCGGTTTCAAATTTTATAGTTTTACCCTTCATCTTCAAAGCACTGATTATTTTTTTTGTCGTCACTTCCAAATGATTTTGTAAGAGTGATATTTGGTAGTTTGTTCTGCTGATTTTGCCCTACACTTATACTATCATGTAAAATTTTTGGTTGGATGGCACAGTTGATAGGAGACAGGCAGGCCAAATTTAGTTATATTTTGTATCTCAGCTTTCTTTTGTTTTGATCACTATACTTTCACCTTTTGTTCACCTTTTTTGTGCTGTGTTGAACAATATAAACAGCATTGGCATGGCATTCAAGGTTAAATCAAGCCATTGTTTCTAGCTTGTTGTCTGACTCGCAAAAATTTTGGGCTGTCTTTTGCTTTGAAAGTTTTCAAACTTTTGCTTGTATACTCACCTGTTAAGAATTTTTTAAATATCCCGGATTAGTTTTTTAACAAGATTGAAATGATTCCATGCCTCTCAGTATTATTATTGAATTATTTGTTTGTTTTGTGGGTTTGTGGTATTTCTTGCCTTGTAGCTTTGGTAGCTGCAGTAATGAGTGCATAGGATACAAGCTATATGTTTATTAAGATTCTTCTAGCTTAGTATAGATTAGTTATTGGCAAGCATTTATGATGGTGATGGTGGTGGGAAACAAAAGATTGCTTGTGAAGGTTTTGGGTAAAAAGAGAAAAGTAGGGTTATGGGTAGCCTATGTGCTCTTTGTGAGGGAAAACTTGATCAAGATGAATAAAAAAATGAGCCTTGGGTGCATTAAAATAAATTAAGTATAGGCACTTGAAAAGTCTCAAACTAAGGGAACATGAATTAAGATTTGCATGGGTTGAGTTTCTTCTTCCTTTGACTTGATTGGCTTGGTTCAAAGCAAGTTTTAAGGCTTGGTTCAGCTAGCATAGCTCAAGGAGGAGCTCTTAATGGTTCATGAAAGAATTTTATTTTCTTGTTGGGTTCTTGATATCTTTCTTTTTAGAGTTTTGTTTTTTAAATTTTGTATTATGGTTAGATTTTATATTATTCTCCAAAATTATAGGTTTTGAACTCTAAATTTGAATGAAAAAACCAATTAATTATTTACGATTTATTTCTAAATATTGGTGTCTTAGGACTCAGTGAAAGGTTGGTGACCAACCCTTTTATAAAAACTTTGGTGTGTCCATCTACCCTTGCAAGTTCTAATTCTCTCCGTCTTCCAGCTCATGATCATAGCTTTTTCAAACTCAGAACCTTAATACTTTTTTTTTTCTCTCTAAGACCTTGAAGCTCTTGGCCTCCTAAACGCTACAGCTCTCGAAACTCCTTCCACGTTCTAAACTCCACATCCTGCTCACCTTCATCGATTCTTCTAAACCTTAAATTCAACCACAATCCCTAGACCTCTAAGCTAATACCTAAGCCTAACCCTAATTCATGCCACTCTTTAAAAGGCGAACACTAGACCTGTTGACCAATACCCAAAAGCTATGCTAATCCATGACCAAGCCCTCTTCCTTTCTATAATAGAGACCCTCACCACTTTCCCTCAAGAAACTATAATTTTTTCTCACTAGGACTTAATGGCTTTCCCCTAATCCTTGCTTTTCTATTAAATCCTTCACAATCCATCTTTTGTTTCTCACCACAATTTTTATCCTCTTCGAGATCAGAGCAAAGAGAATATTCTCTATATGTTTGTCGGACAAACAAGCAGGAAGCTGACCCCTGCAAATTTTGATTTGGATTACCCTAGTTTGAAACCCTGTTAACTAGCCCATGCACCAAGCGATCATCCCGTGAATCCACTTGTCCTGCATCAATGCATGTGAGCACAAGTTCTTGCAATGCATGTGCAACTTTTGCTTGATCCTTATAGTTCTTAAACTTGTGTTTAAGGTTATGTTGTCTACTTGTGTTACTCTACTGTTGTGCAAGTAAATACTTGTGTATGATTCCATTGAACTGTTTTTGCTGTTGACAGGGCTCTTCTTCATTTCCTAGATCCTGGGAAATTTGATAGCAAAGATGATTTTGTTGAGAAGTACAGAAATCTTAGTTCATTTGATGAAATTGAGGTACTAGTTTTTTCTGATTCACATTGCATTTGTATTACTCTTTTTGGAAACCATCTCAATTTCACATTACCGTCTTAATTTAATTTTGTCCTCATTTAACTCATCACAATTGGCTTTTTCTTTTCCTCTGATCGAATGTTACATCTGTTGATGAATTGGCATTGAAATTCTTACCTTCTATTTTTTTTAAAACTGAAGTTTGATTTGACTTGGCTTTTAGCTTGCTAACCTACACAAGGAGTTGAGGCCACACATTCTTAGAAGAGTTATAAAGGACGTGGAGAAATCTTTGCCTCCAAAAATTGAGCGCATTCTTCGTGTGGAAATGTCTCCTCTTCAAAAACAGTGAGATTTCCATCGGATTGCAGCCAGCTGTTGGATTTCTCCTTCAGTTTTGACTTTTTTTTTTTGCATTTAAATAGGTATTACAAATGGATTCTGGAACGGAATTTCCACAATCTTAATAAAGGTGTCAGGGGAAATCAGGTAAATTAACTTGAATACCTTGTAATCTACTGCTGATTTTGATATGATATCATGTGATGGAAATATTTTATCTATGGTAGTATGCAAATTTTTAGTATAGGCTCCTCATGTAGTTTTGTTTCTTTGCTAGTCATAACGATAATGATCAAGCAGCTGGTTCTTGTTCTTTGCCTTTTGAATAGTTTGGACATAAGTGCATGCTTTGGTTTCAGTGTTATTATTAAGCATTGTTTTTCGGTTCGATGTTGCATTTAGAAGTTGAGAATCTTTTCCAAGAGAAGATAATTGAGGAGACCTCTTTGCATTTGAGATAGCATCTGATGTAGATTCTATCGTTGCTTCAAATCTTATGTTTCTATTAGATTTTGTGATCTCATAGTCTTAAGACAGATAAAAATGATAGGTATAAGACATAACCTTGGTCTACATGTCAACTTGTCATGATTGATCATTTTAGATGTTGTTCTTGTAGTGTGCTTTTGAGCAACTTCAACATCTTTCTTGACAAATTCACCTCCAATATGACAGAATATTGCGGCCACTTTGCGGAAAATTTTCTACAACTAAGATGCATCTTGTATGGCAATTTCAAAGCTGATCATCCTCAACTGCTTGAGTTGTATTCATCATGCATCCACTATTTATTGTGCTTTTTTACTTGTACCATATTTCATACTTAATTTACTCACTTTATACTTTTGTTCTACATCCCTAAACCACTCAAGCTTATTTATTACATCTCAATTTATCTTTCCTAGTTTTATATAACATGCATGTGAACGATCTCATTTATGTGCTTCTCATCTTGGTTTCGATTATTGAGAACTGGAAATTGATATCAAATTTTATCATTTGCAGGTGTCACTCTTAAATGTTGTTGTTGAGCTGAAGAAATGCTGCAACCATCCTTTCTTATTTGAGAGTGCAGATCACGGTTATGGTGGTGATAATGGAAGTGATAGCAGTAAAGTTGAGCGCATAGTTGTTAGTAGTGGGAAGCTAGTTATCCTTGATAAATTGCTAAAACGGCTCCGAGATACAAATCATCGTGTTCTAATTTTCTCCCAGGTGGTTTATCTGCATCTTATTGACTTTCATGTGTACTTTATTATGTTTGTGTTTTTAGTGTGCATAGCTGTATGTTGTCAGTAGTTGCTCATTTGTATCTCTACTATCTCAAAGTGCACTTTTGGACACATCATCTTTTTTACCTCTTTTGCTTTATACTGCCTCATTTATTTCTCTGGAGAATTGCACTTGGATTGATCTAATTCTACTCTTGACATCTCCATCAACGTGGTACTTAAAAAGTTGAACTTTTTCACGTTCTCCTTTTCTTTGCTTCTTTGATAATGTTTTTTCTCTTCTGTTCTTTCAAGCATTTTGTTAGTATGTAGCATTCAAGATGCAGAATCTAAAAAAATTAATGATCCCTTGATCTTTTAAGTTATATTCAAATGCTTGCCGAAGTAGTTGTTAAGATGCTTGGCTTTCATATGTTTTGGGTACTTTATTTTCGCTCCTGCCAAGTTTATATGTTTGTTTTAGATAAATGATATTTATTTTAAATAAAACTGCTTGTAAAACTCTGTGCTTGTGAAAAGCTTTTCCAATTAGGTCATTAATGTAAAAATAAGATAATGTACCTTCGGAGGTATTGTAAATGGATTTTACATAATTACTGTAGGATGTGAAGTTTCTTAGGCATTGGTATTGATCGAAGTTATGGGTTGATCTAGCAATACATTATTTGCCACATAATTATATATCATAGCTACAAGATGCATGTGTGAAGCATTTCCATTTAGACCAGATTGTCACTAGTGAGCAAAGCAATAACTTGAAGAGATCAAAATTTATTTGGTAAACAATTTATGTGGTTTGTCCTAAGACCTACATCTATTTGAGTAGAGAGGATAAATTTACTAAAAGATTATGTTTTTTGAATATTGTTTGATTATCTATTGGAACAATGTTTCTTCTTATAATGTATCATTTAATTGTTTAGGAAGTGGAAATGGGAAACAATGAATGTTCGGAGAACAAAGACTAACTACCACATCTAATTATTGGTCGATAGTTGACAGGTAGGGAGGAAGAGGATGTAGATGAAAACAAGGGAAACCATTTACCGATTTCCTTGGATGCATTTGATTTGGAATAGTAGTATGGATGAGGATTTGAAGTACTCTAGGGAAGCTTTGCAAATGATTACCTTAGGGAGGACTCAAATAAAGTTTGGATGATAAAACAAAGCGTGTTTGTGGTCGTTAGAAGAGATATCAAAAAGTGCATTTTTTTTATGAGACTAACAAGTAATCTATGTTTTAGAATTTTACAAAAATAATAAGGTACATATTCAGCATAGATCAATTTTTTATGTTAACATAATATGTCAAAATTTTTGCTTGCTTCTTGTGGAATGCTTATGGGTTAAGATGAATATTAAACGTAAATGACTTGGGTGAGTAATAACTCACAACTTAGGGACCTATGTGTAGTTTGCTCTTAAATATGTGTGGATTCTAAATTTATTATTAAAAATCAGATGTCGAGACAAATCTCTAAAATTTTCCTAGTTAACTTGTACTACGATATGTCAAAAAAATATTTTCTTGGACCTCTCAAATTTGCACTAAAAAGATCTCAAAGGGTTAAGCCCCTTGCATTCTCACCAACTCATATCAATTGTGGGATTTGCACCAGCAAAAGATAACAAAAGTGCCTTCGCTACAAATTGTCGAAGATCAATCACGTTGGCCTATTGAGGTCATCTTAACAAGTGCTACAATAATGTCCATCAACTCCAACTGTAATTTGTAAATTACTTTCATGTTCTCTTAAATATGTGGTCACACAATATTTCTCCAAAGTTGATGAAAGTATAACACCTTTCCTTTCAATTGCATCTTGCAACACCTAGAGTCCTCAATACTTTTCACCATTATGACAACTAATATTTCTTTGCAAGCTCTACGGACCTTATCATCTCTAAAGAACTTGTGTCAATCTCAACTAAGAGCACATAAAGGTATTATATTATTTTTAAGGTTTGGTGCATTCTTAATGCTAGCTAATATTCTAATTCTATTATCTTGATTCTTCAATAATACCAAGTCAAATTATGTTGTGCTTCATTATTTTCCATATAAATGCTACCCTCATCACATTGCTCATTAATGGAAAATAAATCCATATGATAAGTCATATGATACTAGTTGAGTCTATGATCCAATAGTCTCTACATATATGTCTAACGATCATTTAAAGAACATTACTCATATCTAAATTTGAATGATCTTCAAAAACGTTTGCATTGACTCCTTTAAAGCATTACCGATTTTCTTTGTGTACTGTCTTTTTACAATATTAGTCTAAAAATTGTTTAATCTTTCGATGTGACTTGCTTCTATAGAAGTGAGTATTGGAAGCCCTTTTTGTTGGTCTTTCCTTCACAATTAATTCTCGTCTCCTATTGGCATCGTTCTCAAGCTTAAAACAAAGTTTAAATTTGTTTTAATTTCAATCCAACTATTCAAATTGAAGTTTCTTTAGTTTCAACAATTTTGATGTTAATTATTTTTGTTTTTATTTAGATTAATTATTTTAATATCATTTAAAAATTTAGAAACAACATTTCAGATTATAAAATTAAAATTATTAATCAATTAGTCATTATTTGAATTAAGTAAACTATTCTATTTCATAAATGAAACATCAAATTAAAAAACTTAATTAATTTTTTTTAGTAAGCTTATGTTGATATTCAAATTGAACACCTTGTTTATAAAGAACCTAATACTATGCTACTTGAGCTATACAAGCTTGCTATTAATTTTATTTAGAAATAACTTAAAAATTTAATAAAAGCATTGGTGTCTAAAACAAATAAAATGAAGGCACAATGGATGAACAAAGCATCTATTATGTAGAGGAAGAAGTGATGGGTAAGTTTTTCATTAATTTTATTTAGAAATATTTTAAATGTAGAAAAAACATTTTTTATTGTAAAAATTGAATTTGGCTTTTTGTTTTTGACAAATTTTGATCAAAATAACCCAAAACTGATCATCAACACTAATTTGAACTAGTTCTAAGCATGTCTCTTATAATTAAATTAAGCTCATATAGATTTAACATAGTAGGCTTTGGCTTACCTTTTGGAATACATAGTAAACACAAATACATTGCATAATGTTTGTTAGAGATTTTTCCATCATATGCAAATTCTCTAACTTGTTTCATAAAGCTAGTATTTTCATCAATAATTTCTATTAGAATATTATCCATCGAGCAAAGTTGGTTCATTGGAAGTATTTTTTTCATCTAACGTTTTGAGCCATCAATCTTATATTTTTTGAAAAATTTGGTTTGCACATAATTACCTTTGCAAGTCTTTGTCGAATTAGCAATCCTTGCTTTTTGGCCATATGGAAAGCCAAAAACTCTTTGGGCGATTAAAGTTTTCGATCTTAAACTGTCATTGTTGTCATTTTACTCAAGCTCTACTATCAATTTGTTGCAATAAAGGCTTTTGTGAGGAAGCACCAACACAATTGAATATGATAAATGAGAAAAGGAGTGACTTGAAGAGATTGAGTATACAAAAGGGCATTAAAATTTTCATAGTTTGGCCTATAATCTACTTCTATTGGAGTGAGGAGAGAGGATAAATCCAATTATAAAAATCCACAATAATGGTGTGCAAATTAATAAAAAACAAGAAAAATAATTTATCATTATTCTCAAAATATACCTAAATCTTTGTCACACAAAAGTATTTTATTTTTCTCTCTTGTTAGTATAATTTACCAAAAAGAGAAAAACATCTATACATATGAAGTACCAAATATTTTGATTTCTAAATCAACAAATAAGATGGGCAACGCATAATGATGATGATGCCACAAAGAAGAATATTAACAGAAAAAGAAAGATTATTTAACTGTTGACCAATAGAAAATCACCACAATGCCCATAGAAGTTCCCACTGTTTTTATCTAGATCCTATTGATGATGTCATTACAAAACAATCATAACAGATGATTTTTAACATGGATTTTCTAGAATTACTTCATTTTTTAAAGTTGGTTATTAAATGATGCGTCCTCATCAATTATTAGACAAAAATCACCTAATTTTTTAGATTCATTATGAACAATTAATTGCTAATTTATTGATTGATTAACTTAAGAAATCAATTTTTTGTTAGAAACATCTCCAACCAGAAAGCTGTAACCAATGAAACTTCATGATACATTTATCTGAAATTTTATTATTGTGTGTATGTGTGTGTGTGTTAACTTAGATAAATTTCAATATTCTTAATTCGTTGAATATCCCATCTTCATTTAATATGCTATTTTATGAAATTCAGGATTGTGTTTTATATTATTGTTCTCTATGGGATTTTCAGATGGTTAGGATGTTGGACATACTTGCGGAGTATTTAAAACTTAGAGGATTTCAGTTCCAAAGGCTTGATGGCAGTACTAGAGCTGATTTAAGACATCAGGCAATGGAGCACTTCAATGCACCTGGTAGTGAAGATTTCTGCTTCCTTCTATCAACACGTGCTGGTGGATTGGGAATCAATCTTGCTACTGCAGATACTGTAATTATATTTGATTCGGATTGGAACCCTCAGAATGACTTACAGGTAGGAAATTATGTACAATTTTCATTGTATAGTTAAAATCATGCTTTAACTTTCTTCTTATTTTCACATGAAAATGTTTGTCTGACCCCTGTTTATTTTTTCAATTGCCAACTCCATTCATTGAACCTTGACATTTAGTTCACCTCCTTTCTAAGAGTTATTAAAATTATGCTATTAGGCAATGAGCAGGGCTCATAGGATAGGGCAACAAGAGGTTGTGAATATCTATCGATTTGTCACAAGTAGGAGTGTGGAGGAGGATATTTTGGAGCGTGCTAAGAAAAAAATGGTATGTCCCAATTCTTGGTATTTTTGTCTTTCTCAATTTTGTTATTTCCCTCCCTTGGTGACATAAGAGTGTACCTATTCAAATTTCTTGGGACTTAGCCTCTCATATGCTGCATTTGTGCAGGTCCTCGATCATTTGGTAATTCAAAAGTTGAATGCTGAGGGCAGGCTAGAAAAGAAAGAGTCAAAGAAGGGAAGTTCTATGTTTGACAAGGTAAATGTGTAAAGTTTGAGTTTCAAGTTAATGTTTAGGTGAAATAGTTGCAAGTGATTTTGGTGATTGACCATATATATGACTATTATCTTCTTAACTCATCTTAACAAATTGCAGAATGAGCTTTCTGCAATACTAAAGTTTGGTGCAGAAGAGCTGTTTAAAGAGGATAGGAATGATGAAGAGAACAAAAAGAGGCTTCTAAATATGGACATCGATGAAATTCTTGAAAGGGCTGAAAAAGTAGAATCCAAGGCAGCTGATGGAGAGCCAGGAAGCGAGTTGCTCAGTGCCTTTAAGGTCAAACTTTTTTTTGGGTGCAAAAAATACTGGATTTTCTTTTCCTCATTTAACTTGTACTAACTGCTTGGCTGGCTGTGCTTTATAGGTAGCAAACTTCTGCAGTGCTGAGGATGACAGTACGTTTTGGAGCCGTTTGATACAACCAGATGCTATTGATCAAGTAAATGTATGAAATTCTTGGTTAACCATTCTTCAAGAAAATGCTATTCATAGTTTTTTGCTATTTTTTTATTTTATCTTGCTATGTCATGCCTGCAGGATGTTCTTGTAGTACAGGAATTTAGCATTTTTTCTTTTCTACTTCTGTTTGTCATCAAGGTAATAATGGAATTTTTAATTATATAATTTCTCAATATGCAGGATGAATTGGCTCCACGTGCAGCTAGAAATACGAAAAGCTATGCTGAACCTCCTCAAACCGATATGAAAATCAAGAATAAGAAGAGGGTTCCCCTGTCTCGAGAAAGAAATCATAAGCGTTCGGCAAAAGTTACAGACACTTCAGTGTATTCCTTGCCAGTAATTGAAGGGGCAGCTGCTCAAGTTAGAGGATGGTCCTATGGGAACTTGACAAAGAAAGATGCTTCTCAATTTGTTCGAGCGGTAACTTATTTGTGCATTTTATGAACCTATCAATGTAACTTCACCAGGCTATTATCAATTTTCTGCTCCATGCATTAGAAGGGTAATCAATGTGGATAGATGTGGCCTATAAGTATTTTCTTATAGTTTATGCAGTTGGTCCATCATTTCCAATGTAGTTCTTTTAAACAAGAGTAATATAAAAGTTGGAAATTGAGAGAAAGCAATAGCAATTTAAGAATGTTATCATATTAATTTCATGCTTTTATAAATTTTGAAAGCAGCAGTTTGATGTTCCGTTTTTATATTGGAGCCATTAAACTTTGGATCATTGGTTCTGTTGCTTTCAATATTTGGTTGGAAAAATATTTTTTTCAGCTAAAGAAAAATTTTGGCTTAAACAAAAACATAATAAGTTTTTTGGATATAGAAATATCAATTGTTCCAGCTTCATTTTTCTTCTGTGATTATGCTGATTGTCATTTGCCCAGGACCAGCTACTAATTTAGTTGCTTTCCCAACCTTGATTTCTTGGTGTTTATAGTGAATTGTGCATAAATATTTGTTTGATATACATTCTAGAATTCATTGATTTGACTGCTCTTCACATCATAGTGTACTCTTTTATTCAGGTTAAGAAATTTGGAACTCAGAGCCAGATTGGTTTGGTAGTGGCTGATGTTGGAGGTATAGTTGAGGCAGCTCCTGTTGAGGCCCAGATTGAGCTTTTTGATTTGTTAATAGGTGGTTGCCGTGAAGCTGTCAAAGAAGGAAACATGGATGTCAAGGTTTATGAGTAGCTTTTATTTGAATTTTTTCCTTTAGTTTTGATTGCTGCAAACTGATACATATTTTGCTTCATTATTTTCTCTTTTTATTGTTGCCTTTCAGGGAACTATATTAGATTTTTTTGGTGTAACTGTGAAGGCATCAGAAGTACTAAATCGAGTAGAAGAACTGCAGCTCCTGGCAAAGCGCATTAAACCATACAAAGATCCAGTGGCTCAATTTCGGCTGGTTTCACAACATAAAAGTCCGCAATGGTCTAAAAGCTGTGGATGGAATTCAGGTTCACGTTGATACTTGTTTATTTTGCTATTTTGTTCTCACTGGTTTTCCAACAAGAGGTCTTTTCTTGGACTGTAGTTGATGATGCACGGTTGCTTCTTGGAGTACACTATTATGGATTTGGAAACTGGGAGAAGATCAGGTTAGATCCTAAGCTTGGCCTTGCAAGAAAAATTGCCCCAGCAAACCTTGGGGAAAGAGAGACATTTTTGCCACGTGCTCCTAACTTAGATAACCGGGCTAGTGCTCTTCTGCAAAAGGTATAAAATCGTGGCATTGCTACTAATTGAAGGTTCATTTCAAAGACATGAATTTATTCTTTCAAAAAGCATTGTTACTTGCTTTTTCTTTGAACAATATGACTACTGTTTTGTTCTGGTGTTCATCAACTAACTGATCTAACATGTACATTTTGCATTGCATTTTGGTTGGTGCCCCCGTCTTTGACTTCAATTTCAGTTCATGGTTAATATTCTCTTCAAATTGTTATGACGTTTAGTATTTGTGGTATTGTGTTGGAGTACTATTCTTTTTTCTGTTTGTTTGGTTTAAGCAATATGATCGTTGATCTCAGTGACTACAAATTCCTGATCTGCTCAATGCTTTCGGTCCATCTAGGTTTTAGCTATGATATTCGAGCATGACAATGTCTGTACGATTACTATAACATAAGCAAGCTATAATCATAAGAATGTCATAATGAACTGCATGGTTGACACTTCACAGTATCTGCCAACACAAGCTCACACAGATTCACAAGCGTAGATAAACATTTTAAGAGGTGTCCAAAACATAATATTCAAGCCATAACCCATCCTATGTGTTATTAGAAGATTCTAGGTGTTCCCCTTTTTTCCAACTATTAAATTTGGTAATCTATGGTTTTGGAAGAAAGGAGATAGGTGCAGAAGCTTTGGCGTGGGATACCAAACAAAAAAGCAGGTATGTATATAGCTGATTTTGGTGTCTTTTATTTGGTTTCTATTGGTTCTCCTTAGATTGCTGTGTAGGTTTCTCCTTGATTTGTTATTTGGTTTCCTTTGTCATTAGCCCAAGTCAATTGCTGAAGGGAGTAAACCCTTTGGTTGGTGGGAAATAGTGACTTGCTGGATGCTCTATTGGTGCCCCGGCAGTTACTATTTTAGCGAGTGGATGTAAATGACTTGTAGGAAATCTTGAGGTTGCCATATTTTTGTTGGACCATCTCTCAGGTTTATCTTAACCAGAATTTGAACCTATGAGCATTGTAAAGATGGATGAGTGAATACTCTCAGGAGGACATTATTAGAAGCGAGTGTATATAAGAAAGGATTATTAATAGTGAAGATAAACTTTGGAAAGGCTTGCCCAAATTATTTGGATATGTTAATTGTAGATTACTCATTGCGCTTGATACTAAAGTTGAATCTTGGAAACTTTTCCTGCAGAATTGTGAACGATGAAGTAAAAACAAATTCAGCAAGGGACTATTAACGAGATTTTATTTATCTTATGAAAGAGTTGTGAATGGTTAAACTGCAATTGCTTCCAAGAATTCATGTAACCAATTCCAGTGACAATGGGCAAAGAGGACACTTTGGTGGAGGTAGTGAGGGAAAAGAGAATTTGGGGAGTGGTGGTTCTTAGATGCTCCGTAAGGGCTCTCTCAGGTACTGCTTTGGGTGAAACAGGTCAGCAAATGGCATTTTCTATTGTACCGGTGACCTAGGACAAAGAAGAAGCTTGGATGGTGGAAGAGACAGCAACGGAAGGAGAGAGTAGCTTTGTTGATGAATTTCTTGGGTTGCTTTTTATTTGAAGGAATTCTGCCAATGAGCTTTCTAAAAATACGAAGTTATAATGATAACAGTCCATTTTCCTAGTGGAAGTTATGTGACCACATTGGTCCATATCCTCCAGCATCTAGTTTTCTATCTAAAAGTTGCAGCCGTCCTCAAATCCCCCAATTAGTTTGGTCATCTAATATTATGCAACTGTGTTCGGAACCTTGATCTTGAACATCTGGTTCCAACTTGCAATGTGTTCAGCTCACTAGGACTCACACTTAGAGGCAACTAGGGTGCTCCAAAAAGTTGGAGAGGAACTTAAACTTTGTTCTCTAGGCTGCCAAAGAAAGGTTAGTGTTAATACATGTGTCTTTTTTTGGGCTAAACTCCCATGAACTCTCAATATGCCCCAGAATAAGTAATGCCTAGAACTGGAGTTTGTTGTGCCATATCATCCATGTTAGGGAAGATGAAACAATGCCAGCATTACGTTGACAATTTGATCAATTCTCTATGCAAATTCAACAGAATGAGTCTAGATGGGATACTTAAGTTATGGTGTCACAGAAAACCTTGTAAATCATTGAGAGCCCATAAATGTGATTTGGGATTATAGATATTGAGATGACCTAGCCTATGATCCATAGAGACAAACAAAATCTTAACGAATACCTAATCAACATCTCAAAGTTTTTCATGAGATTGATATTTTTTTGTGAGAAGTGTTGATTCATTCAAAATTCAGGATGGCCAGGACATTCAAAGTTAGAATGGACTCCTTTTTAGGCTTACATGCTTGGTACCCCCTATTGAATTAAGCCTACTTAAGATTGCATTCCATGCTTAGGGTTTCTTATGCTTTGTTGAGATAACATGAATGTTACTTTTGTATGTTTAGGTCCGGTTGATTTACTTTGTTTAGCCGATTAGCAGTTCCACTCGACTTCTTGTTCTTATATTCTTCTGAAATGATTATAATTTTAGCTGACAATCCATACTTCATTAGGAGTTTGCCAACGTTAATGGAAAGATTTCTAAAGCTAAAGGATCCCGCAAGCTTCTTAAGAACCAAGAAGACAATGTGACGACAACAACACATTCGAAGAATGTGAACAGGAAAGACAGCTCACCAAGTGGGAGTTTCAGAGCAAACAGAGTATCAATCAAGAAGCAGAAAAACATCGAGCCTAAGGTTAAGGAAGAAGGTGAATTGTCGGAGTCAGAACAAGAACGTTATCAGCAGTTCAAAGAAGAAAAGTGGATGGAATGGTGTGCGGATGTCATGGAAGATGAGGAGCAAACACTAAGGCGCCTGGAAAGATTGCAAACAACCAGTTTAAACCTTCCAAAGGAAAAGGTTGCTTCTAGCATCTGCAAGTCATTATAGTTTAATTGCTCTAATGTAATTTTTATGCGAGCTTTTTAAGAATTTTCAGGTACTTGCTAGGATTACGAGATATCTGCAACTTCTTGGTAGGAAGATTGACAAGATCGTTCAACAGTATGAAGTAACTTATAGGCAGAGCAGTAAGTTATTTCTTGCATTTGTCTTTTAATTAACTTCCATAAAATGAAAGTTATATAAGAACTATGGGATATTTAGGCTGGAAATCTTCCTTGGTATGATATAGTGATATGTAACATTGGTGGATCTACTATCATACATATCAACTGTTTACTTTCCCTTTTTGTGCGTCCATTTTTATGATAAACCTAATGTTTCCTTTTAATTTGTGTTTACAGAAACAACAATGAGATTGTGGAATTACGTGTCTACATTTTCAAATTTATCAGGAGAAAGGCTGCATGAGATATATTCAAAGCTTAAAAACGAGCAAGGCACAAGTGGGTTGGGACATTCCTATACCATGGATAGGGACTTTGGTTCTAATCAATCCAATTCCTTTAACAGCGGGTACCGAGGAAGAACTCGATCTCATCAGTTTCCATCCCAAGCTTCGGAAAGCTTGCATAAGAATCAAAGCACACCAAATTCAGAGGCATGGAAACGTCGACGAAGAACCCATATCGACGTCCAAAACCCAATCCAGCAACCTCATCAACAACTAGCAATGCCAAACGGGGGGCGGTTGCTCGAGACAAATAGTTCTGCAGGTATCCTTGGTTGGGGGCCACCGGAATTAAGACGATTCGGTCATGAAAGGCCACCCAGACCACATCCGGGTCAGTATCCTTCAGTACAAAGACCACCCATCTGAGCTTTCAAGCAACAAAGCAAGGCCTCTTTCACCACACAAGAGTTCTTTCCCTCATGTGGATACTGACTAATATCCTGAAGCTGCTTCACGGCGAGAGCCTGCTTTTGTGGTCTCATGAGATGGATCCCTCCATGTACAACAGATTCCACAAAAGTGCATAGCGGTGAATGGGGAATTCCTGAGCTCGAAGCTTTTGTTGGCCTTTGCTGGTTACCTTCCAGGTAACGACGATTTGCCCGATTTGGGAGGGACTTGTTCGATAACCAGACGCCAACGGTAACTTTTTGACTGCAGTGAAGCGGTAAAGAAAACTGCTTTACTTCCGCAGAGATCAAATCCATACATGTTTTCAACTGTCTGAACATTTTAATAGATTGAATAGTCTTTCATAAATTATTTTTTTTTTTTTTTTTGCTGGGTTTTTCTTCTACTTAACCAACGACTAGCGTTAGGTATTCGTTTATAAGTTTGTATAGCTGATCAATTTTGGCTCCATAGAGATCCCCATATTTGCATTTTATTTGAATCTTTTGGTCCTAATGACTCGTAACGTGTAGTTTTGTTGGGGACTGTTCGATCCTACCGTACATGTTAATGCTATCTTCACTGTAGGATGCATGGGAATCATGCTCTACTCCATTGTTCTACTGCTGAGAAGATTGAATCCTGATCCAGCTTTATTATATGAGACTTCAAAGGCCGTGTGCAAAAGGTTGGTTTCATGTACTAAAACGCTTTCACTTTCTTCCTTTTTATCATGTATGATTTCCCCTACACTTGTTTACTCTTATGTTTTAGATTGTTTGTCTTCAATAAAGGAAGGGTTTTCTAATTGAACTTTGTGTACCTTCTTAAATTTGTTTATCTGGCACTTGTGTATGACTCATTTAGGTTCAGATAACTCTTATGGTATTCAGAAAGTATTGATGCTTATTTAAATTTTAATGGCATCTACAATTTGTTGATTTTTTTTTTTTTTTTTTGTATTTATTTTATATGAAAATGATTGTAATTCTAAATGATATTGATTAAAATATTCGAATAAGTTTATATGCAGTATTAATGTCATAAAACTGAATGTCTTATTAGTATTAAAGGTCAAAAATAAAAAAATAAAATAAAAAAAGAAAAAGAGGAAAAGGGTAATTCTGTTTTTTTAAATGAACACAAAATCTTTTTTTATTATCACAAAAAATATTAAAATATATTGTTATCAAATATGCAAGCTTTAAACAATTTTCAATTAATCATTTTAATAATCAGTTGTAATTCCATTCGTGAAGAGACAAAATCGACCAAAAAGAATCGAATTTCGCTTGTCCCTTAGGTTTTCCTTTAGAACTTTGGGGAAGAATATGATTCCTTACTCGTTAATGGTTTACTAAAAGTAAAGGACGGTGGAAAAAAAAGATAGGGCTGATGTGAATCTTCTAAAATAGCTTAAGAAATTAAAAGAAAAAAACAGAATAAAGGCCTCCCCATTCATGTGGTATAAAATTTAAATTAGGATTTTTTATATTTTAGACTAAATGAAATCTTTTTAGAAGACAAGACAAATAAAAAAAAAAAAATAGACAACAATAAAAATTTACTCAACCCTCAAAATAAATATCATTATAACACTTAGCCAAAACAATAAGAATAGATATAAGAGAGATCATCTCAATAGTAATAGTTGGATTGATGTTAGAGACCAAACCATCAAAGAAGATCTTATTAGGAAAAAGATCAGTTGTAAAAAAAATAAGAAAAAACTACTATATCATTTTTAATTATTTATTATATATTATGTGATTGAAATTATTAAAAAAAATAAAATAAAATAAAAACTAAAAGCAACTACAAAAGTCTAGACTAGTTTAAATTCTTTTTTACCTTTCACACTTAAACTGTGGAAGATGTCTTCTACAATAAGAATATAAATAGGACATGAACACCAAGGATACCTTGCAAGACAAACATGGAGAAGCCGGTCCCCAGAGGAACCAAACCAAACCAACCACCTCCTGGTTCTCTTTCTCTGTCTCTCTTTCTCTATCGTTCATAGCTATTCTCGAACTTGTTCTCTCAATTTAACCTAATGATCATGTGTTTGATAGGTTACCCAACACGGACTTCAACGCCAAACAAGAAGAAATGCTGTCAAAGAACTAAGAAAAGGGGAGACAGAGGTTTCATTGAAGGATGGTACGTGTTTTTTTTTCTAGAGCTTCGTTTGTCCATTGGGTTTTTAAAATAGATTTCTTCTCTTCAAATGAGTTGATGTTGATCTGCAGTATTGCTGCACTCTGCTGCTGTTGGCTGTGTGAAGAGTGCTGTGTTTGAGAAGGAGAAGGATCACGGCCATGAAGGCTTAACTTAACTTATATTAACTGTGGAAGATCTCTTCTTATTTTCTAGTTTGAGATCGTATTATGTATCTTGAACCCTTTTTTTTATAAATCGATCGATGCCTAGTTATTAAAAACCTTTATGTGATGACTTCAAGGAATCATAGAAGGAATCATAGCTGTAAATTTTAACAAAACAACTCATTCCATGGAAGAGAAATAGGAAGAACCAACTATGAAACTTATTCTTTTAGAAGGGTTAAAAAAATTCTTATGGGTTGTTTATTTAATTGGATGACATGTTGTGTTTCTACTAGAACAAAGTGAAATGGATTGTTTGGTTTCTTGATTTTCTATCTTTTATGCCTTATACAATTTGGTTGGATTGACTCGCTTCAAGATGTATGAGTTGTTTTAATCTTAATTTGTCAAACATAAATGTATTCTTATAGATATTTTCTATATTGTCAATTTAATTGCATCCCGATTGTAATAGGATTGACAAAAGAAACCTACTTTAATTACATGCTATTGTGTTATTGGGTCTTGTGAAACGAGAGATTATGGTAATGAATTTTGATGGGAATTGTAGTCGAGGAATTACTCATTGAAAATTATTTGAGCAATTTTTACGAATTTTGCTTCTTGTGCTCTATGTTAGATTATGTTAACCTAAAAAATGTTGTAAATCAATGATTTTCTTGACTTCTATCAACGCAAGTGAGAGTTATTATAAGAAATGAAAAAAAAAGTAAAAAAAATAAAATAAAAGAAATTGAGAATAATAAACTTTACATAAAAAACCTCATTATGTGGAAAAAAACATAAAAGCAAGGATACAATTAAGAAAAAAAATCATTGTTTGGCTTATGCCATTTTGACTTCATTTTAGCAAACTTAATCTAAGTATTTAAATCAAAAATGTCACACTTTGGTTAATCAATGTAAATGATAGATAAACAAGATATATGCATATAGAGATTTTGCTTAAACCAAGTAATCATATATTTCAAAGGTTTTAATTGACTTCAAATTATCTTAAAATTTAAACAAAAACATGATAACGATGCATCTAATATGTTTTATATGAAATTTAAACGTTCACAATATAAGTGGATATATTAGTCAAGTGAAATACATTAATGAATTCTTAAGCTTATCTTAACTATCCTGAGAGCCAAATGACTAAATCCAACTTTAAATTTGAGTTATATATAGATATTGATATTTGAAATAAGTGTCTAGCCTAATTCTCAAGTTTTCTTAATGAACATCTTTAAATTTATTTAATTGACCATTTGTTTTCTTAAATTAAGTCATCAATCTCTTTGAGACAAATTTGTACAAATTAATATATTTAATGCTTAACTTATTGATTCCAAATATGAAAGACATTAATCTAACTATGAAACAAGAGTTTTGCTATTTTGCTATTAGAGTCAAGACATGCATACCTTGGAGTGTTTCATCATTTTTTCACATCCTTGATGTCAAGTCCTATTTAAATCTAAAGATATATTGTCCAAATTAAGATAATAAGCATACATTACCAAGACAAAATCCTAATTGATTTTGATTACAAAGCTAAAAGACAAGCTACCAATAAAGAAAAAAATTTTTAACCAAAGAAACACTAGATCAAATATTAGTAATTTAGTGATAATTAGAGATGAAGATGACATCATTAGTCTCACCCCTTCAATGCTTAGAAATTGATAACGTTCATTCAAGATAGATATTAAGTTTGATCAACTTATTTATGATAATCAATAAATGCAAAGGCATTAGATGACTGATTATGGTAAATAAAGATATTTTTTCTCTATATGACTATTCAAAAGCAAAAAATAGTATATGCTCAATTAAAGATAATGTCATGTGCTAGCCTGATGGAATGTTTACTTAAAAACTAGTACAAAAATTATGTAGAGGAATAGTGAAAAAAGTTGCATAATTTTTAACATTGACGTGGACAAATAGTATAAGAATATACCACTAAATTCTAGCAATAAGATGTGCTTTTGGAGATATCTATTAAAGAGATATAGATATTATCTTAATACATTTAAGATTTGTACTATCTTATTGCTACAAAAATAACTTTATATTCTATGCAAACTTTTACACAAGTCAATATATTTGCAATGGTTATTAGAAAGATAAATTAAAGACATTATGTTTGTATAAAACAATACCAAGTTTACTGTTATATCATATTTAAATAAATCATATTTATACGATACAAGATTGTACCTATATAATGTCTCAAATTTTTTCTTATTTTATCTTAATATTCTATAAAAGAATTGAATAGTACTAGTACAATAAAATTTTTTTAGTACAATGCATATATTTTCATAGAACATAGAATAATGAGTAGTATTGCATGAGATGATAATAGATATTATCGATGCACAATCATGTTATAACTTATTTATTTAGTTAAATATAGTGATTATACAAGTATGATAAGAACATCATACATATATAAGATATAAATTAATATATATTAAACTTGAGGCATAGAGTCAAAACGTTATTATTGTACATCCCCAATCCTTGTTTATCATTTTTGCATGTGAATTGATACAACTTCTTCGCTCCACATGAACATATTGTTGTGTATCACACCTCACACAAAAATTTAGTTTATAATTACTTAGTTTTTATATCCTCAAACCTCACAAGGTATGATGTCAATAACTAATAAAATTTTCATCCTTAGCATATTAAGTCTTCACTAATTTTTCAATGGCATCCGTGTCTTGAATTAATTCCTTGAACAAGTTCAATCATATTCAAATGAAAATGTTCTAACTCAATTGAAACTCAACTATTTAGACCAAACTAGTTAATTAATTATTTTTTGGTTATTTGATTTTAAAATGAATCCACAAAATTAAAATTAAACTAACTAGTCCAATTAAATTTCAATATAAGTAAAAAAAAATTAAGATTTTTCATATAATTATTTAAATAGAATGACCCATGCTTGTTTTATAACTTCTCATGAATTCTTAATAAGAGTAACAATTTGATTAATCGAGTTGAAGCAATGTCTTCTTATGCCTTCACTTTTAGAACTAATTTTTAATAGAACACCTCTCAAAATGTGTTTTATATGTTCGTTTCTCATTCTATATTATCTGATTGATTAGAAGATAAAAAAAATAAAAGAATAAAAAATTTGACTTTGAGAGGATGATCATAATCACGTGTGTGACAGTTTTCAAAGCAACAATTGGCGACCATTGGTGGGCGACGTTGACAACTTTTGATGATGTTGATCAATAATAATTTATGATTAAAACAAATAACTAAACATCCTTTATATGATAATTTGAAATAACTTATTTAATTTCTCAAATTATAATGAAATAAATAATTAGAAATATAGTCACATGCCAAAACATCTTTATGTGACAATTTGTTTATCTTATGATTACATTTTTAAATAATTGCCATCCAAATTAGATTAATTGGATTTGTTAGTGACATGAATATAAACAACAACAAGCATGATCTACTAACAAGCCAAGTCAAACAAGGCTTCAAAGCTCCACTTGTTTGACTTGTTAAATGTTGCATTAGATTATTCTTATTTTTCTTCAATTTTAAAAAAAAATATCGATAAATCTTATTTTTAATTCTTTAATTTTTTTTAAAAATAAGGTAAAATTAGATAAAATTATGTAATAAAATAATAATAATTTCAGATGAAGTATAATTTGTTTTAACATATTAGAGAAAATCATATGAAATAATAACTTTTGAAAAATAGCAGATAAATAAATAAATAAATAAATAAATCTTTTTCGGTAGTTGAAGAAATCCGCTCCCGCCTTGTTTCTATCTTCTAGCAGCCAGCTGCCCGTTTATAAGCCATTCGGCCGCTCCGCCGCTGATCGGAAGATAACGGAAGAGAAAAGTTTCCGTCTTTTTGCAGTCTTCTTGCCATGGAGAAGGTGGTTTCATTCGCCGGAGGAGGCACCGGGGCTCCCGGGAGCTTCCCCGATGTTCTATCCGAACTGCTCGATACTGTAGAAGAAATCGCTGCCGGAGTCCTGTATCCGGCGATTCCCCTCCTCGGTTGCCTCAAAACCATTCTACTCGAACTTCGAAATCGGGAATCCGCCGTCTCCGAACCGATCCGCGAGGTGCTCGATTCCCTCCGCGCCGTCCTCCAGCGATCCTTGGCCCTCGTGAAGAAGGCCACCGGCTCCTCCGTTTCGACGATTGATTTGATCGAGGAGTCGGTCCACGACATCGGCAGGTGTCTCGGCCTGTTGGTCCTCGCTTGGGCCGATGCGCCGATGGAGGTGAAGGAGGCGATGATCGCGTTGCAGAGGGAAATGATGGCGGCGGAGCTCCATCCCGTGAGGAGGGTGGAAAATACGGCGACAAGACCCGGGGGTGGCGGCGGTGGGGACATTGTTCTGGATATTGATGATATGGTGATTAGGATTAAGAAAGGGGCGGAGGACGAGCTTGAGACCGCCCTTTCGGAGGTTGGGATGTTGATTGATAAAGGATTAGTTGGGGAGGAAGACGTTGGGGATGTGATTCACGCCATTGTGAGACGGTTGGGCTCTGCTAAGAATGGTTGTCGGCTGAGAATAATCTTCTTAATGAGGAAGCTTGCTGAACTCAGTGACGACACAAAGGTAATCCTTTTCCTTCTGAATTACGAAATTCCCTCTTATTGAGAAACACATGATGCATAAATCAGATAAAAGAAACAATTCTCTTATAGAATGGACTGATGTTTCACATTTGTAGTTGTGATTAATTGGTAGAAGTTGTTTCTAGTTTCTGCTTCATCTCTGAAACCTAGCTTGGTTTGTGGACCAGATTAAACTACCCTAAATTTTTCTTGGCCTGTTTATGGGGATAACCCTAAGTTACCCCCAAAGGCTGTTCTCACACTTGACTGCATGATCAATAGTTGAGGTAGTAGAAAAAATTATCATGAACCTGGTATGATTCCCACCAAGGGCTCATCACTTCTTTTACTTTTTTTATTTAAACAAAAATAATTTTAATCTTACAAACGTTAAAAAAAATTCAAAATTTCAAACCTTTTTGTTATTAGTTCCTTTTCAAGCATTAAATCCAAAATTATTGTATCTCCACCTGTCTTTTAATCCCTTATTTCTCAATTAAACTTGCCTAACTCATTTTTTTCTATTATGACTCTATGTTATGCCTCTCTTACCTCTCTAGTTAACTCAATATTCTATCCTTATCCCTTTAGCCAACCTTACCCAATTCCATTTTTTCTATTACAAACCAACTTGGGCTAGCCCTCTTGTTTCTCTCATCAACCTCTCTCGCCTCTCTTAGATCACTATTAGTCCTGACTTTGCCCTTCTATGATTTTCTTCTCCACTGTTGACCACTACCATTTGTCATCATCGTCTTTTGTCCATCCTTCAGTTAACTTATTAAACAACAAAACAAGAATTTTGAGATAACAATCAAACATAATTCAAGTTTGAATCTATCATTTCAGGTAACTTAGTAATGCAAAAGGTGTTAGGTAATCTTACTCCCAAATAAGACCTTTAAAAACATACTGTTGCAAGTTCTATCCATGGGAGACTCGGGTAAACCTTATCCCAACTTAGGCTCTTTAACTACAAACCAGACGACATGTGAAGTAAATCGAAGAACCAATGGAACGAAGTTGCTATGATCATTGTTGTGAAGGAGTTGTATTCAGGCCTTTTATTCTGCTTGGTGACTTGCAGGAGATGATGTCTACTACAGAAGCTCTATCTGGCATTGTGAAGTCTATGTCAAGGGATGTGGATGAGAGCAGGGAGGCAGTTGCCTTGCTTTTGCGCTTAGCAAACATGCCTAAAGTTAGGCAAAAGATTGGAAGAGTTCAGGGTTGTATTATGATTTTGGTCACCTTGCTTAATGGAGCTGATGCTTCTGCTTCTCTCAATGCCTCGAAGTTGTTGGCTGCTTTGTCAAGCAAAACGCAGAACGTGCTTCTCATGGCAGAATCTGGTTACTATACACCTCTGGTGCATTACCTCAAAGAAGGTATTCTTGAAGAATCCCTTATAGTAATTGAAGCTTTTATGATGATGATTCCCACACTTAAAGGCCATCCTTGGTTAATCGGCTCGGTTAGAAGTTTTGGTCGATTTCATATTGAACCGAGTTGCACCCCTAGCTCCTTCAGATTCTTCAATCTAATTTTTGTTGCTGCATTTCACCTCATTCTATCTCTGTGAATTCGCAAATTTCTTTCTCAGTGGTCTTTTTTACCTTGAACAATGCTGCAAAACTTAACACCAAGCAGATCAGTTCAATTCCTTTCATCTCATGGATTTTCAAATAAGTTCAACTCCAACTGCAGTTCATCTCTTTATCTTTTGCTTCTCCAGGTTCAGATATGAAGAAAGTTCTCATGGCAACAGCAATCTCTAGGATTGAGCTTACAGACCAAATGAAGGCCACCCTTGTCAAAGAAGGTTCCATAGAACCCCTAGTGAAAATGTTCATTTCTTCTAAGATAGAAGCAAAGTTCTCCTCCTTGAACGCCCTCAAAAACCTCTCCAGTTCGAAAGAGAACATAGAATGCCTCATCAATTCAGGAATTCTATCACCTCTACTCCAGATCCTACTCTCCATCACATCGGGCCTAACGGCTCTACGAGAGCCGGCTTCTGCTCTCCTTGCAACCTTGGCAAGATCCCAAAGCATCCTTAGCGAGAGAAATGCAGCTCAGCAAATGCTATCTGTGCTTCACCTATCCAGTCCAGAGATACAACTAAACCTGCTACATGCTCTGAATAGCATAGCTGACCATTCCAGAGCTAAAAGTATAAGAACCAAGATGAAAGAAAGCGGAGTAATGCAGCTTGTCATGCCTTTTCTAGTTGTGAGTGATGATGAAATCAGGATTGCTGCCTTGAGCTTACAATTCACTTTCTCCACATATTTCATGGAAGACTTGATGAGCCAGTTTGGGTACAGCAATCTCATTGTCTTAGTCAACATAATCTACACATCAACATCCGAGAAAGAGATGGCTTCTGCCATTGGCATAATTAGCAACATCCCCTCGAGCGATAAAGAAGCAACCCAAATCCTCGAGAGCACAAACCTGCTTCCTTTCCTTGTTCCTTTAGCTGAACAATTGGTTACAGCTTCAATAACTCCAGAAAAGAAATGGCTGCTTGAAGGCATTGCTGGGATCATGGTTCGTTTCACGGTTCCCTCTGTCAAGAAACTTCAGAAAATTTCAGCATCTCATGGGTTGGTTCCTTGTCTTGTGAAGCTACTTTCATGCAATTCTATTGTTGCCAAGTCAAGAGCAGCAACCTCGTTGGCTCAGCTATCTCAGAGCACCATTTCCTTGGTCAAGACCAACTCCTCACGTTGGTTCTGTGTCTCCCCTACAGCAGAGAAGCTGTGTGTGGTTCACAATGGGCATTGCCTTGTAAAAAGCACATTTTGCCTGGTAATGGCTGGTGCTTTAACTCCTTTGGTGCAGATTCTGGATGACAAAGAGAGGGAAGCAGATGAAGCTGTTCTCGAAGCACTTTCAACTCTATTGGAGGATGCAATCTGGGCTGGTGGTTGTAATGCTATAGAGCAGGCTTCAGGTGTCCAAGCTATCCTTAGAATCCTCCAGGTGGGAAGCTTGAAGGCTCAGGAGAAAGCTGTTTGGATGCTGGAGAGGATCTTTCGGCTCGAAACTAACCGAAGCAAACATGGCAAAGAGGCCAGGCATTTGCTCGTTGATCTCGCCTGCAGAGATTCAATCCTTAAACCAATGATTGCTAAGATATTGGCACACCTTCAGCTGCCGGAGATGCAACCAAGCTTCTTCTGAGAAGTTTTGCTACAAAAGCTATGTGAATGTAAAGGTCAGTTCGTTAGTATTTGCTTGTAAATGAGGCTATTGTACAGTTATGCATACAAAATTCATTCTTTTTGGTGTTGTGTAAAGGGATCTAGCTTACATATGTATAGCAGTGGTGGAGATAAGGTGTTAGATTCCCCTTGCTGTGTAAACTATTCATGTTGCATCAAATTATTTCTAAAAGCTTAAAAATGGAGCTTTCTTCTACCTTCTATTTCAACAAGCTGATGCTTTAGTGCTCTTGATAGGTGTTACATTTCTTACTCCCATAGTTAAAGAATCATCACAATAATAGCAATGTTAACGAAGCTTGATATTGTTACATTAGATCAACAAGGGGTGTGGAAATTGAATGTGAAGCTCAGACAAGAGTGAGCAAATCTAACAGATTGTAGTAACAGTAGAAACAACTAAGTCATATTTAGCTTCAGTAGATGAGTGAATTGTGGTTTTGTTTTTTTCTTCCTTAAAGCTTTCGACAATGGGATTGCAACCAAATAGATAACAAGAGCACTTTTGGAAGAAAAGTCGAATTTGTTTGCTACTTAATCAATCTTAAAAGGAAAAACAAACATATAAGAGAACCACGTTGTAAAAAAATATCATGATTTGAGATACTAATAGTGCCTAATAGGCATTTTTTGGAAGTTCGATAGTCAATGGTACAACAATGTATTGAGATGGTTCTAACAACATGTACAATGCCGAAGCAAGTACACGAGAGATACTACAACCCACCTAGTAGTTTTGATCTTGGTGGGTTTAGTGAGTGACATGCTAAAGCAAAAGGTAAGAGGTGGATCCATAGGAGGAGAGGTTTTGGACTTGTTTTCATTCAAACATATTTGCTTGAGCTAAAAACCCATGGTATTCTACCATTGGGAAAGGATCATGCCCCATGCTCATGAAGAATGACTTCAACGCCAAGAAAATACGATAGCAATTGTGTTTTTGTCGATGAGAATAATGTTATCAACATAAGCACATAGATAAAAGACATGTATTGTTGGTTGTAGAGACAAAAAAAAGACTATATATGCATGAAAGCTAATGATGCCATTTGTTATGAGAGGCTAATGAAGCTCATTGTAACAAGTAGATGGAGCTTGCTTGACACTAGATAATACCTTTGGAAGTTTGCAAAATTGAGTTGGATGATCGAGCACTATGAATTCTTGAGATCAAATCATATAAACATCTTAAAAAATATGACTATTAGAAGACATTGCTAAAAGTGAGTTGACAGATGTATTATTTGTTTAATTATAAAACTAATTGTGGGTTTAATTATAAGACTAAATTTATCATTATACTCAATCCTAAGAAGTTGATAGAACAAACTAAGCAAATTTTGTGCCTACTTATAAAACTATCAAAGAGTCGTTTAATAAAAACTCATTTGCAACTGATAACACTTTTGTAGGGAGAAAAAGAATCAACTCTCACGATCAATTACAAAATAAGTATATAACATAATCCTCATACAATTTAGTTGTTTTGATGATAATAAGAGGTTTAATAATAGAAGGGGTTGAGGTTTTTTTTATGAGATATTTTTTTATCTTAATTGCAATCTTATATTGTGATTGAATTAAAAGAATTGAACTTAATAATTTTTATGAAAAAAATACTTATTAATATTTAGTTAAAACAAATTTTTATTTGTTGTTTTATCAATATTTTTTAATGTATGATGATTACAACAGATAAATTATAATTTATATCTATTACCCATAATTTAATATTTTAGATTTTTTATAAAATTTATTTTTTTTCATTTTATTATGACAATCGTGATTTTAATCTTAATCTTAATTTTTTTAGAATTTGCTATTATTTATTTTTTTCTAGAAAAAGTGTTTTTATAAATTTTTTAAAAAATTATTGATAAATAGTTTATAAAGAAATTGTTTTGTTTTAATTTAGTTTTTAAAATGTTAAATAAGATTATAATCAAGAAGAAAAAATAGTTTATTTTATTTTATTTATTTTTTAAATTTATTCTTAAAATTTATATTTACTCAAAGTGGTTCGAGCCTAAAAGCATGCTAATATTAAAATAATATAATTAAAGTTGTGAACAATTCCATTAAATATGCAATAATTAAAAAAATTCGGTAGAAAATATGAGAAAAAGTGCCAATTCCTTTGGTCCGGCTTAGGGTTAACCGGATTGTTGTGTGCTCTTAATCCGGCCTTTGTTTTGGGGACGGGTTCTCTTCAACCGGACCGGACGTGAGAGAGTTCAATCCCAAGCTTGCAATCAACTAGGCTTCGTCTCCTTTCTCTCGGATTTTTCTTTCATAAAAGAGGCTGCTTTGCTTCGCTACCACCAAATCACCACAGCTCGGAGTGCTTCTGCCACTTTCTAGGTTTTCCCCTCGTCGCAAAGGCCTCTTCTTTCGTCAGGACCTACATCTGCTATGGCCGCCGATCAAAACCCTAGCGGCTCCACCGCCCCGGAGGAGGCCTCAAAACAGCCGTCTAAGGAGTTGAAGAAAAAGAAGGAAGAGAAGAAGGAAGAGGATCTGGTGACCACTTATCATATCCCTTGCGTATCCATGAAATTTACCTCTTTCGGTTTCGAGTGCAAGTTAACTGTGCTTTTTTTCCTCCCTTGCTATATCGACTCTAACGGAGGGTTTGACTGTGAGCTTTTCAGTCGGACGAGGATCTTGCCTTGAAGCAGCAACTGGAGCTGTACGTTGAACGCGTGCAGGATGCCGATCCTGGTATTCAGAAGTTCGCGTTGGAAAGCATGAGGTTGTTATTTTATTCGTGCACTTCTTTTCCTCTCCTGTTTCTTAGATATGTGATCGTAATGCCATTTTGATGCCTTCCTCAGATTTCCAATTACATTTAAACATTGGATGCCCTGTTTGATCTTTAATTCCCTTTTACTAATTGGCCTTGGTCTTTCCCTTTCTGTCGCTTAGGCAGGAGATTCGAACAGCAACAAGCTCAATGACATCTGTCCCGAAACCTTTGAAGTTTCTCCGGCCACATTATGGAGATTTGAAGGCATACTTTGAGACAATGCCTGAATCTGACCTTAAGGTGTTGCAGATTTTTGATGTAACAATCTGCCCATGAAATTTTCAATGCAGAAATGTCTCATTTGTTTTTTGCGTTACAGAAATACCTTGCAGATATACTTTCGGTGTTGGCATTAACCATGTCTGCTGAGGGAGAAAGGGTGAGACCTTTAATTTGTCATCTACATCATTTAGTATTTACTTTTTGTGCTGATCATATGGCTGCTTGCATCATAATTGCGGTATAAAAAAACCGAGGAAATTAAACTCGGTTGGTCATAATCCATGAATCAATTTTAGGTGATCCAGTCACATTTGTGGCTAAATTACTCTGTCAATTGCCATCAAATGGCATCAAAGTATATAAATCCTAGTCTTATGTTATTTTTGATGTCACAGATCATTGCATGATCATTCTGTGATTGCTTGCAATGAGTTTGCCTGATTGTTTTACCTTTCCTTGTATAGGAGAGTTTGAAGTACAGACTGTTGGGTTCTGAGACAGACATTGGTTCTTGGGGCCATGAATATGTGAGGTAAGACAATGAGATTTGATATTTTATTTTTTTAGATTTTTTTAAATGCAGACTATACACACGCTTATTAGCTTGTTTGCCAACTTTTGGATTGCTAAATAATCAAGGTAATCTTGCATACTCACAATTAGAAACTTCCAAACTCCCTTGTTGACTATCTTTTGTCAATCTTTATGTTTCAAAATTCAAAAAGCAATGATCTTCAATTATAGATGTTAGATGTGTATTCTATGCATTTGTTTTCACTGAGGATTATATTGTTCACACTTAAAATAGAAATAGTCAGATGAACTTTTGTTTTTCTTTCTTTGGAAGTTTAAATCTAAACAATAACTTCAACTCTAATTTCTCCTTTCTTCAATCTTGTTTTGCAATGGTCTGGCCTGTGCACCTCATAGCTCATAGCTTGTGTATGGTGAAGGGCTTGACCTCAACCGATATGACACAAACTAGGCATCAAGACTTAAGTTATGTAACTTTAATATAAAAATAGGAAAATATATGTGACTAAGTTATGTATCATATAAAATGAATTTTCCAGACAAAGAATACTGTTTTTATTTAATCCAAAATGTAATCAACATTGTATTGAAATATTGGGAATTAATTTAATTTGAAAATGACAAGGTATGGTTCCCTAAAGCACAATTCTCGAGGCAACACTGTAAACAATTGGAATAACTTAGTAGAAGTGTTTAATAATTTGTCCCCAATGGAAATTCCACTGTCTATGTGCTAACAATGAACATATTGGATTTGACTTCTAATTAATTCAGACTTTGCAGAGCAAAATATTGGGAGAAATTTCTGCCAAAACATGGGACAGAATGGACTAAAGTATGAATTTGCACTAATAAATAACTTGATACATTAAATTAGCACTTTTTACTGTTTTTAATATGCTGTGAAAGAAAATCAATAAATACAAAAATTTTATTTCCCTAATGCTCATAAATCTTGTAAAAACAAAATGAGAATAAACAATAATTTGTTTCACATGCAATTGTGCATTCATCTCTGATTAATCATTATTCAATATCAATTCATAGTATCAATCGTGTTGGCATATTATGATCCCCCAAAATTGGAAGGAAATTCTTGTCATCTTGAATCCAAATAGTCACCGCTTTGTAGGTTTGTTGGCTTGAGACAAACACCGATTTGAAAGTTAACATTGACCATGATATTATTTCATCATGTAGTCACACATATGCATAAATATACAATAGAGTTGTTGTATGCATTAGGTTTTATATAAACTTGAATAATCAACATTAATAGTCATAAATGTAAACATAGACAATTCCTAAATATAAAGGATGCATGATAAATCAGTAATTGTTGTATTTATCAATATTAACTTATTGTATATTCTCGAAACCATGTAACAATGACATAAAAATTATCTAACTTGATATAACTAACTACTTCCATCACAAGTTCATTTTTAATAAAATCTAAAAGATCAAGGCATGCAAAGTTACTTTTATAATTTACTACTATGTATGAATAATTGGATAACTTTAACCCATAAAAAGTGTTATAGGAAATCCATTGGCAATGATGAGTAAATGACTTGGATCAAGCTCCTTTGAGTTCCCAACAAAATAAGGATGTCTCGAGTCACTCAATTCTCCTAAGTATGATATTTAAGATAACCTGAATATTTAATGTGTATTTAGTCAACTATTAAGCAGTCCACTGATTCACATTTACACTTTACAAATCATTAAATAAGAAACTAAACCCAAACACATGAATGCATTTTTTATATCATGTTCTAAAGTAGTTTTCAGTTGAATCTGCTGGTGAAAATGAGGATTCCATGGTAATCCTAAGATGTTTCGCTAGTTTAGCTACAAGACCTTTAATTTTACTTCCAAGGCAAGCATACGCCAATGTGCATGAAAAATGGTTAAGGTGGTCATTCGTCTTTAACAAATGACTTGAAGAAGGTTCTTTTTAACTAGAGGAATATATTTTGTGTTAAGTAGATAAGATCAGTTCTCTATGTAATGGATAAGTCTCACAACTTTAAGATCATATGATGGAAGAAAGGGGAGTAAAAAAAAACGTATGAAAAGATGAGGAAAGAGGAAACAATGGAGTTTAGAATCTGCATTCACATTGGGGTTGACATTTATAATTGAGCCTCTTATTAGAGAAGAGGATGTTGGTGCCAATAGGTGAAGAGAGGATGGTGGCAATAATGACAATTCTTCTTGGAAGTCATTGTAGGAGAAGGAAACAGAAGGAAAAATGTAACAATGAAAATTGTGGTGCCTTCTAGGGTTTCAACAATTCGAAAAGGATGATTTCAAGGAGAATGTGGCCTTATAAAGGTGGATGCGGCATCCTTGGCAATTACAACAGCAATGTTTGGGGTTTTTTGAGTGACAAAAGAGAGAGAGAAGGGGAGAGATTACTAATAGGACTTGGGAATTTCCCCTTTTGTGCACGTGGGAGGAGTTGACCGAACCACCTAACACACGCTCCCTACTCTTCCTTTTTTTTTAATGGTTTTGGTATTACAGGACGAGTGCGTTGAAGGGTTTTAATTGATGCACAAGGCATTTGGTTTAATCCACTTTGAATATTATACTGAAGGCAATTCGTAAAGGATTTTCTTGCACAAGGCATCTGGGGTTTCAACAATTCGTAAAGGATTTGCTGATAGCTGCTTTTCCATTATTTTAAGTTGTTTGATGCTGTGTTATGAGGATACCTTTTAGTCCCATTGTCAAAACTGTCTTATGTTTTATTGAAAAAAATTAATTGTTTTATTTCTTAATTTGGTGTATTCAATTTTCTTAGCTAACTGTGTTAAAACAATAATCCTGGTTTTACTGTCAGATTGTGGTTTACGGGCATAAAAGAACTTAGCTAAGTATCATTTAACCTACTAAATAGAAATGTGGAGTTATTTTTAATTGTTAAGCAATGTGGTTTTATCTGTTAAGATCATGTATTGAATTCTATTTGTAAGCCATGTTCAAATAATGATCCTGCATGGTTTGCTAAGGAATTGTTGATGACTTTTATAAGTTTTTTGATCCAGTGTTATTAGGATACCTTTTAATTCTAACGGTGAAATTTTCGTAAGGGAAATATTGGTTTTATTTGTAACTTTTGCGTATTCAATTTCTTTGCGAGCCATTTTAAAACAATAATTCTGGTTTTACTGGCCAATTATGGTTTATGGGCATGAAAAGCCTAGCTAAGCACCATATTACCTGGACATTTTTTTTTATGGAAAAAACTCCAATAGCCTACTACATCGACAAGGTTGTAAATTTCCATTCATGCTAGAATTAAACTTTTATTTTAAGGGATAGGAATTCAAAGCCTTGAATGCCATTATAACTATCCTTTTAATGGATTCTGCTTTGATATCACCATCACTCAATACCAATAAAAAACAATAGCATAGATTTATAATCTCATTGTTATTGATGATAAGACACTGTTCTTTGAAATATATTTTTTTTACCAGATGCTTCTGTTCTCATTGTGTTATGTTTGAAAGACTTTATTTTCTCTCTAAAATCCTTTTTTTCATGTGCGGTAAACCAGGAACCTTTCTGGAGAAATTTCCCAGGAGTTTGCAAATCGCCAGGTTGGTTTAAATTTTTCAGAAAGTTTTGTGCTCGGAGCCTTTTCATATTTTTTTTTGAGATTTTCATATCATTTCTTTTACGATGGTTAAATTTTGTGTTTATTAAATAAACTCTAAAGCTTTAAATTTCTTTGAACTAGTAGGTGAAAAATTATTACAATCAATTTGTAGACTAGACTGCTAAATGCTGGACAACTTTTCAATGGTCATTTTTTATTCAGCAATCTTGAACCATATGATATCATCATTATGTGGGAATGTTACCATTAAACTTTGCTATGTATAATTGAAAATTAACATTGTTCTTCTTCGTTCCTTCTTGATATTGAGAAGTGATACATTATTGTCTGAATGACGACCTATGAAGCCATTGAGAAGCAAATGTAGCCTCCCTTGTTATCGCTACTGAATATCATTAACCATAATTTGAGCCAAGCTTCTCACTTCTACTCATTCCTCAACAATCCTAATGTTTTCCTTGATGCAGTATGAGGATCTGCCAATAGATGCACTCATGGAGCTTGTTCAACAAATTGTTGATTTCCACATGAAAGTATGCTTCATTTTATACTTCATTAAAGTTTTCTTATCTTTTTCATTAATATATGGAATGTTTGTGTATCTGCATAGTACATACTGCTACTTGAGTATTAATTTAGGGATTTTTTCTTTAATAATTTTGCAGCACAATGCTGAGCCAGAGGCCGTGGATTTACTGATGGAGGTACCTAAGAACTTCAATTTCACAGAATACTTCGACTTTGTTATTTGTTTGAGTTCTGACAATTTACACTTGTGGGGGTCCAGGTGGAAGATCTTGATTTGTTGGTTGAGCATGTTGACTCTACTAATTATAAGAGAGCTTGCTCATATCTTACAAGTTCGTCAAGGTGAGTGCACTTGAAACTGCTTTACTTTTGCACTGCATTCTTATGTGACTTGTTTGGATTAATAACTTGCAGAGCGTTCTTTTGGAAGCAGTTTTATATTTGTGGGTATTCCATTTCTTGTTTATCATTTATGTTTTTATACATGGTTTGTCTTGCTACCTCCAACATCACATTTCTAGGAACATGTCGAGTTAAATTTAATGGTTTGTGCTATAATTTGAAGTATATGCTATATATGATCCAACTATAAAAACTATTTGAACTTCTCTTTAATGTTATTGAAGGTCGTTCTACTCATTGCTGAAGTTTTTATTTCTTGAAATTTTAGCAATCTAGTCTGTATATGTGCGGATTAATATTTGTAGATAAAATCATTATGATTATTTCTTACTCAATATTTTAGATCATTGTTTACACCTATATCCCCTAAAAATATAAGTGGTGTTAAAACTAAAAGAGAATAGTTTGCTTCTTTTTATTGGTAGAATATGTTTTATTTACTGCTTTAATTTTTTTTTTGTGACTATGAGATTGACTTTTGGCTTGGTTGATTGTGTAGTTATCTCCCGAGCCCTGATGATATTTTGGCACTTGATATAGCATATACAATTTATATAAAGTTTGATGATCTTGCAAGTGCTCTTCGCATTGCTCTTCTTCTGGATAACATCCAGGTTTAATTCTAAATTTACCTTCTTTCTTTCTCCTATGTGTGTATAACTATAGTTTTTTGTAGCCTGGTTAATTTTGCTTCATATCTACTGCAGTATGTCAAACAAATATATACATCTACAAACGACCTCTTATTGAAGAAGCAATTTTCATACATTTGTGCTCAACATGTAAGTATGGAGAAAGTAGCTCTCTTTCTGTAATCACATTATTTAGTTCTACCAAATCATCTCTTTCAAAGCAGTTTTTGACAGAAATTGAATCTGTTTATGCTTGCTGAAAATGAAATGATCTATGGTGCAATGTTGATAATATGATTTCTGCTCTTTCGGGCATCTTATGGCTAGTATTTTTTGTTTCTTGCATTTGCTTCTCGTTTTGAAACCTTTATAACTATTATTGTGTTCTACAAAATTAGGGTTTAGCTTTGGAATTGGATAAAGAATGGATTGCTGATGAAGGTGAAAGAGAGATCTTGCAAGAAATTGCGAACAATGCTAAACTAAGTGAAGGTTATCTCACCCTTGCTCGTGATATTGAGGTCATGGAACCCAAATCTCCAGAAGATATCTATAAGGTATACTTAGCATTTTTTTTTCCATCTTCTCCTTGTATTTCAATAGCTGCATCATACGTTGGATGGTTAGGTTTTCTTTTGAGGGTTGAGTTAAGAATGGAAAAACAAATAGTACCCTGACTTTTATTTTCTTCACAAAAAGGAAACATAATGCAGACATGCAAAAGTTTATCTAGCATAGGGCTGTTAGGCGGTTGCTTTATGGAGTTAATGGCAATTATTCTTTTAATGTGCATGTCATGTGATATTATTCTAGGGAGTGCTTTTAGTAGAAATGATATTTATTGACCACTAGAATTTGATTTGTGATGCTTGGTTTAGCAATCATCTAGGAAATTAAACAGAACACAAATTCCCTAACAGATCCTATTCAAAACTCAAGTGTAAGGCATTGCTTGACTATGTTAATTACTAGCAATTGCAACTATTCAAATAAACAAAGTAAAAATTAGTTACAGCAAACTTTGATTTTCATTTTACTTTCCCCATCTTTTCATTTAACACAAGAATAAACTTGGTTCTATTATAGAGGATTTTTTATCTTAGCAAATGAAAGATTTCTACGTAGCAAATTCTTATGTGGTTATATATATATATATATATATATATATATATATATATATATATATATATATATATATATATATATTTCACTCATGGATCCTATAAAGTTCATCCATTTGCTTATACTGTGTTACTAGGCACACTTGATTGATGGTCGAGGAAGTGCAAGTTCCAGTCTTGATTCAGCGCGACAAAATCTGGCTGCCACATTTGTGAATGCTTTTGTTAATGCAGGATTTGGGCAGGTAAGCATAAATGGATTGTGTTACATGGGCTTTTTGTTGCTTAAAGTTTCAGCTATCTGATGTTATTATCATTTGTTTTCTCCAGGATAAATTGATGACCGTCGCATCCGAGTCATCAAATGCAAGTTCTTCTCTCGGTTGGCTATTTAAAAACAAGGAGCATGGAAAAGCCAGTGCTGCTGCAAGTCTGGTATTATTATCCCTTCCCTTTAAGATCTGATGAAGAATTGTATTGTTTGAAATTTATCCATCTCCTTCTTGTCTAGGGGATGATTTTATTGTGGGATGTTGACTCTGGCCTTTCACAAGTTGATAAGTATCTTCACAGCAACGATAACCATGTCGTTGCCGGAGCTTTGCTTGGTGTCGGGATCGTCAACTGTGGTATCAGGAATGATTGTGATCCTGTAAGTGTTCCTTTTCTTTATTAATCAAAATTGCTCACATCTCATTTTCTTTTGTGGGTTTTATGTTCTAGTATCACTATTCCTCGTGCAACCTCATTTAGCACAAGTGTTTACCTTATTGATGAATAATTATGTACAGGCATTGGCTGTTCTTTGTGATTTTATCGAAAAAGATGACACAATTATCAAAATAGGAGCAATTTTGGGCCTTGGCATTGCGTATGCCGGTACAAATAAAGATGAGGTACACCTCTTTTTTCCTTACTAAAAGAAAACAATCAAAGAACATAAATGTGTTTTGATGACATTATCCTCTGAAATATGTCAGCTGCGAGTTCGCCTGACTAGCATTTTGGGAGATTCAAAGTCCCCACTCGAGGTTCTTGTTTTTTCGGCTGTGACATTGGGTCTAGTACATGTTGGATCCTGCAACGAAGACATTGCTCAGACAATTATTTTGGCTATAATGGAGCGAAGTGAAACCGAGTTGGCTGATCCCCTCACTCGGCTCTTACCTGTTGCTCTTGGTCTTCTCTACCTTGGGAAGCAGGTAATCCAGTGCAATGACATCTTTTGTTGTTGCTATCTTGATTATGCATTTATTGGTTATCTGGATTCGGAGGGGAAGGGAATGAATAACATATTGAAAATTCTTTTAGTAAGCAACTTGGAAATTGTAATTATTCTTGAGTTTTTGTTGAGATGGATTTTCTCGATGGTTTTTTTAATTGCTATAAATTTTGGAAGTTTGCTTGTTCATAAAAGGCATATTCTACCTTCTCTTTTCTCCTTCCTTTTGCTTTAGCGCTTGCCTGATCCCCACATTGACATGAGACTCATGCATCTTGTCCACTGCTTGCTTCCTTTCTGCATCATTGTGCTTACACGTTACATGTCTGTGGCGTTTCCTCTTATCATTTTTTTGGGTTTCCTTTTTGCAGGATAGCGTCGAAGCCACCGCAGAGGTCTCCAAAACATTTAACGAAAAGATTAGGAAATATTGTGATGTCACGCTTTTATCACTAGCTTATGCTGGCACAGGGAATGTGTTGAAGGTCTTCCTCCTTAGTCTGAACACCCAAATTTTGATAGTTGATACAGAAATGAAATACTAACCGGCCTTTCTTTCAGGTCCAAAAGCTGTTAGCCTATTGTGCACAACATCTAGACAAAGGTGAAGTCCATCAAGGCCCCGCTGTTCTTGGTATTGCTTTGGTTGCAATGGCCGAGGAATTGGGCCTCGACATGTCTATAAGATCACTAGAACATCTTCTACAATATGGGGAGCAGAATATTAGACGAGCTGTACCTTTAGCTCTTGGTATTCTGTGCATATCAAATCCTAAGGTACTCTCCTCTACAGTACTCTTCACAGCTACAACACACTCTTCATTGTTTTGCATGATGAATGCTTTGTTCTCAGGTTAATGTCATGGATACTTTAAGCAGGCTGAGCCATGACACAGATAGTGATGTTTCTATGGTTTGTATTAGCAGATTACCTTCTTTCAAAACTAAACAATTTGTTCTTATTAGTTGAACTAATGTTTGTTTCTTCAGGCAGCAATACTATCCTTGGGTTTGATAGGTGCAGGCACAAACAATGCTAGAATAGCAGGCATGCTCCGAAATCTCTCAAGTTATTACTATAAAGAAGCTGGCCACCTCTTCTGCGTGAGTTCCTCTTCATTGCATAGTTGTGCTCAATGTGAAGAACATGTATTCAAGAAACACTGTTGTTTGTGTGCGATTTTTGTGCAGGTGAGGATTGCTCAAGGTCTTGTGCACCTTGGAAAGGGATTGCTGACCTTATCCCCGTATCACTCGGATCGATTTCTGCTCTCTCCGTAAGTATCACAACACCCACATCGCTCTCCTGGCACGATGAAACAAGCATCTAACGACTAAAGCTCGAACTCCAGGACGGCACTTGCTGGAATCGTGACCGTGCTACATGCTTGCCTCGACATGAAATCGATCATCCTGGGGAAATATCATTATTTGCTCTACATCCTTTCCCTTGCTATGCATGTATGTATCATGTAACTCTCAATGTGTCTTTGTCATATAAACATTTGGTTGTATGATGTCGTCGTTTCGTTGTTTGCAGCCAAGGATGCTAATGACCGTCGACGAAAGCCTGAAGCCACTATCGGTCACCGTACGAGTCGGGCAAGCGGTCGACGTTGTTGGCCAGGCAGGTCGACCCAAGACCATCACCGGGTTCCAAACGCATTCGACTCCTGTCTTGCTTGCAGCTGGTGAACGGGCAGAGCTAGCAACTGAGAAGTAAAAACCCATTAAGCCAACATCAACATTTCAGCCATTGATCCGGATTTCTGTGATGAAGAAGACTTTGTTGTTGTTTTTTTGCAGGTATATACCACTTACCCCAGTTTTGGAAGGTTTTGTGATCTTGAGGGAAAACCCAGAGTACCAAGAGGACCATTGAAGGAAATCGATGCATTCTACGTGCAAATCGTCGCCTCGATGTCGGCTCGTCGAGGAGGTTTATCCTCGAATTCGACATTTGGCTCTATTTATGAGTTAAGAGCTGCTTTATCTTACAACAAAAGTTAGGAAAACTTGCTGAAAGCTGGTATGATGTTGAAGCATTGTTGTTGTTTGAATGCCAGTTTTGTTCCCTTGTGTAACCATGCTGAGGAGATTAAAGGACTGTTGTTTGATTTTTCTTTTAATTTATTGCTAAGTTTGATTGCAAATGTAGCATATTCGATGTGGTTTTTAATAAGAATGATATTAATTTTTTCTTATGTAGACAAAATTGTAAAAAAAATTGAAAATAATTAATAATAATTTTTAATAGAATTGATAATGATTACTCAAAAGTAGAATGTTTTGATTTGACCTTAAATTTGACTTGAAATTCTGAACTATGTTGGTTTATGGATCAAAGCTAGGCTGGCTTTGTCTTGGTTCACCTTTGATTAGATCCAAATGTTATGAGTTTGAAGGCAATGGTGGTGTGTTTGAGTCTAAATCAAAAGGTTGTGTGCTTGATTTATGATGGGTTTGAAAAAATGAGTTAATCCTTTTACTTGTTGGATATGTTGTTTGTATATATCTTTTTTTTAGCTTTATTAATTATAGATAATTAGAAAAGATTAAATATTTGTTGATTTCATCATATGTAATGAAATTTTAAGAATTTTTATTTGAATATCTAGCTTTTTTAAACAAAAAAAGATTCTTTGAAAAAATATAAGTTTTTAACCAAATAGATACATTTTTATTAGAATATTAATTTTATTATTATTGTAAATGTCATATCAAATCCCATCAATATAATCATTTTTTTGGAGAAAATACGAGACATCTTAGTTTTATAATTAAAAGGATCTATTCATTAATTAAAAAAATAAAAAAGTATAAAAGTTATATTATTGATGGGAAAATAGAATCCTAGGTTGCGGAGAGTGATTGCATTGATAATCATAAAAGAGAATAATTGTTTAACTTTTTCAATTTAATAATAGAAAAAATAATTTCATTAAGCTGACACAATGATCATTTATTCAATAATATTTTTGGTTATCAAATAATTAAACAATCGAGATTTATTTTCTTATGATGCATAATTCATCAAAATGATTTAATGAATTATGGGTTCAATAAATTCTGTTTAGTCAAAAGACGAACATTCTTTACTCATTATCAAACATTTACTAATTCATTAACCTCAAGAATATTAATGAAATTATCATAATTATAAGATTGTCATATGTTACTTGTATGATTAAAATTTCACTTTGATAACCTATTAATATCGCATTTTAACTGTTTCTCTCATTTGATTATATCATATAATATACGATCCTTATAATTGATTAAATTTTCAAGTATATAATTAATAAAATAAAAAATAATATAATTTAACTAGCTAAAAGAGAGATGTAATAATAATTTAACTTAATTCTATTCATTTCCATCTTCTCATGGAATTATGTTTTCATATGCCCAAGGTTTTAAGGTTTATTGATTTTTTAAGGAATTTTCTCTAACTAATTGTTTTGATTCACATATTGTCTATTATTTATATATATATTTTAACAGTAAAAGTAGAAAATAGATGCATTAAAAATGTTACCAATAACTCTTTCTTATATAATGAATAAAACTAAAGAAAATACTTAATTTAATCATATGTAAAATATATGATAAAAAGCATCTAAGGCATAGTTTTTATTATATGTTGTCTATTGATATAAACAAAACATTATTTAAATGAATAAAAATAACAATAAACAATGTATGATCAAACGCACTAATGTTGAATGAGGTAGGATCAATTCTTATAAAAAAAATTTGAAATGGAAAACATAACATCAATAAAGCTACAAAATAAATCTTAATTATAACTTGGATATCTTAGGACCATAACACAAATGCATGATTAAAGAAATCATAATTTTAATAAATATTTAATTTCACATAAATAATATTTCATATTTCTTTCATTTCATAAAACATATTTATATAAGTAAAAAAAATAAAACTTAAATTCTAAAAAATATAATTCTTAATAAAAATATAATAAAAATATAATAAAAATAATAAATAAATAAATCACAATGATATTATATACATCATCTATTATAATTTATAATAAAATAAAAATATAATAAGCTAAAAAAACTAAATATGATATATTAAATCAACTTGATTATCATTTTAATACAACTTATTTTATATCAATGTATCTCATCAAATATTTGTTTAAACAAAATCAACACAACTAATTATTTTTTAATATAATTTAAAAAAAAATCAATTCAACCTTTATGATTATATTAAAAAAAATTCATTCAAAAAATCATTTTCTATCAAACAATAATTGAAATACTCACACAAATTATTTTTTTTTTCCACAAAAAATATTTAAAAATATTCTTTTAGATCCCAACAACCACAGTTGAACCTTATTTCAATAAAAAGTACATACCAAACCCTAGCTTTAAGGGCCATATCAACCTTGCTGTCTTCTTGATCGGCCGCATTTCCATGGGGAATTGTGCAGTTGCTTTTTATCACTGAATTATTTAAATATAAATTAAAAAAAGCTTAATTGTAAATATAATCCTATTTTATTAATTACTTTAAAAAAAATTACATTATTTTTTTTAAATTAGTAAATGATGTTAATTTTTTTAATGGATAATGTCCAAAAGGACGTCGATGACGTCAGCGGATCTTAGACTCGTATCTGCACGGTCCACTGGTGGGCCCGGGGACCACCTGCGGTTCGGACAGATCGGAACGCAACGGAAAAACGCATATCATCTTTTTTCAGATATGCCCTCAAAATATTAAATATTATATTAAAGGAACAGAATTTGCACATGTACCATTAAATTAATTTGATTGGTAAAAAATAGTTTTTTGAAAAATTTGATGAAAAGATATTTTGATATTTTTATTAAAAAAAATTTATGTTTGATGCTTATAAATTATTGTGAAAATTAGTTTTATCTTAGGTAAAATTAGGTTTGCCTATTTTTTTAAATAAGATAAATTTTGAACTTTTCTAATTTACTATAATTATATATTTTTTATTATCTATTTTAAAACATAAAGGATAACTTATAATTAAATAAAGTTTAAAAAAGGTGTGTGTTTAAAATATATAGTTTATATAAGAGACAAATAATAAAAATTATTTTTTTAATGAAAAGATTTTGTTTTCTAAATTTCATTCATATTATTCAATTTTAATCATTTACACAAATATATTGTAATGCATTGAAATTACTTAATAAAAATATTTTTAATAAAGAACATTTTTACTCGACAAGGTCAATATGTTGCTACATTAAAATTAAAGCTAATATTTTGTACAATTTTTATATTCTATTTATGGAAAAATTTATTATTATTTGAAATAATGTTATTTCTTATTATTAAAAATTCCTAAACCGAAGATGTACAACAGAAGTTTTAAGTTGTACCATCTATCTATGTCGATGGTCCGGTTTTACCTTTTGCAGTCCAACCGAACCGGTTTAGCTGACACCGCGGGTGTCCAGACCGCCTCCGTCCTTGGGATAAAATCAAAAGCTTGGTCCACTGAAAACGGGGGAAGCATGCTCAGTTGTCTGCTTATTCTCTAATAAATCAAAGCCATGGTAACTGTTGCGAAAAAGGCTTCGTTTTGGAGTCTTCTGTGGATGAATTCTCGAGGAAGAAGCCAGTAGAGTTTCATCAATTCAGGTTTGCTTTCCTGGGCTGGTGCTTTTTGTGGGTTTTGTGCTTGCTTTCATCACCTTCGTCGAGATTCCACACAGGAAATGGAAAAGGCAATCTAATAATCATCGCGTTTCTCCTCCTCCTCCCTTCTCTTAAATCGATTCCTACTTGGGACTAGGCCTCGGAATGGCGGTTTCAACAGAGGCGGGGTTCCATGTTCTCGCTGTGGATGACAGCCTAATCGATAGAAAGCTCATTGAGAGGTTACTGAAGACCTCTTCTTTCCAAGGTACTCTCTCGTTGGATTTGTGGGTCTTTGCTTCGACCGATACTTCATCTGAAATGAGTTTTCTTGTTGTGCTTTTCTCATTTCAGTGACGACAGTAGAATCTGGGAGCAAGGCTCTGGAGTTCTTGGGTCTTAGAAAGGATCATAGAAGTATCTCCCCTTGCTCCCCTGACCACCATGTGAGCATCCATTTCTCTCCATCTCTTGTAGTTCATCTTTGCAGGATTCCCTGGGTTTTAGATGATTGTGTTAGGCTTGATAGATCTTAGATTTGTAGGAGATTGAAGTGAATATGGTCATCACAGACTATTGCATGCCTGGAATGTCTGGTTATGACCTGCTTAAGAAAATTAAAGTGAGCTTCTCGTCTTTGCACAGCTCTTGTTCCTTGTTTAAACTGCTGTTCTCGAGGCTTACTGAGGTATTTTTGTGATTGTATCAGGAGTCGGCAACTTTGAAGGACATCCCTGTTGTCATCATGTCATCTGAGAATGTGCCTTCAAGGATTAACAGGCAAGAAATTTCTTTGCTGAAGATTTGTGTGATTGGTTGCTAAATGTTTCATGATATCAGATGATTTCATGTTAATGTGTGAGAAATTTGAACTCAATGCGTTCTAACTTCTTCCTTTTCTCTTGCTTTTAAAACATCTTTCTAAAAGCCCCCAAGTGGAAGTACCAATAAATAGGCTTTGGTGGATGGCAAATCACCCAAAAAAAAAAAAAAAATACCCCTTTTTGTCTCTTCTGTCAAATTAGCTTACTGAAATCTTCTTCCTGATCTTGTTAGATTTTGTTCTGATCTGATGGGTTGAGAGAAGAATTGTGTTGTCTTTCCTGTTCTCAATGATATAAGATTCTGGCTTTCTGTTGTCATGATGGGTGGGATATGATCACAGATGCTTGGAAGAAGGAGCTGAGGAGTTCTTATTGAAGCCAGTAAAGCTATCAGATGTGAACAGACTCAGGCCTCATATACTAAAAGGGAAATGTAAAGAGCAAAAGCAGGGAAACAGCGACATTGATGATGTTCTCAGCACAGGCAGCAGCAAGAAAAGGAAAGTAATGGATGAGGGCTTTCCAGTGGAGAGGAAAAGACCAAAGAATCTTAAACAACCGTGGCATTAGCTTTGCTCTTCACCTTACATGTTGCATTTCTTACTCCATTTTGTATTGTGTTGGGTGGTGTCTTCTCTGATGTGAGGTTGCTTACAAATTACATACAGTTGTTACATTATCTGCTGTGTTTGAAAGGAAAAGGAAGATGCAAGTTTGATTCTTGCTTCTGACGTAGAGGTGAAGAATAGAGATATATTACTGACCGTTTCTTGCTCTTTGTTGTTTCAAAGGATGTTTCTTGGACTCAACTTAAAGATTTATTTGGATATACAGTAAGTTGGGTGTATTTGGTGCAGAGTTGCAGTTAAGATCTGTGATGAAAGCAGTTCTCGATTTGATAGAGAACCACATTCCCAACAACTTTAATGGAGTTGTGTTTAATTATGCAAGTCTTGTCTATCAAGGTTCTATATTTCTATGATTTGTGGGTTAAAAAATGTGTTTTTAGAAAAAATTAGAAAGTTGTATGTAATTCACATCACTTGATTCGAGATCATACCAAGGTTTTATAATAAAGTAAATTTTTGTATGTTACAAAGATTACATGGGTATTACGAGAAAAACTTATGTATAACATTTCGATAGAATTGAAGGTAATGTGACGATACACTTGCCCTCAAAATCACATTTTTTGCCAATTCTCGAAGTTTTATGGTTAGACAAAGAGATATTAGAAGAGAGCAATGATTTTATTTCTTTTCTTCTTTAAAATATTGCCATCAATCTCTATCTTAAGGCTTGAAGCACCCCTTCATGAAACAAGAATTATTAGGGAATACTATGAGATATATACCTATAAAAGTATCATAAAACTAACAAATTTGAGACCAATGATGCATGTTTAAGTTGTGAATATATCTAAGAATGCATGATCCAAACAAAAACAGCTATTCACATGCATGTAAGACTATCCAATATACTGAAAGCATAAGAGAATGTAGAAAATGATTAAACAATGTTTTATAAAAAAATAATTGACCTTCAAGGCACTGGGACAAAGCTATTGTGATCAATCTAAATACTATAGTGCTCAACTCAACACCTATATAAATCATGCAACACTAAATACACATATACAAGCATAATTATAACAACTCTTAAAACTCGAAGATAAGATGTCATTCATTGATGTCTAGGCAATCGAAAAGGAAGGTGTAGGTTGTTTCCTTAGGAAAAGCCTAATGAAAAATGATAAGATGCTTGGCAATAATGATTGTAGGAACAAAGATTTTATGTGATCATGTTGTAGAGTGGTAGATATCTCAATTTTTATGTGATTTTATTATTAGGAATGTAATTTTAATTGCTTACTTTGGACATCTAAATCTTTTAACAAATCAAAAGATTTGAGATAATTAAATTTGAATGCTAAAGATTTAGGACAATAAATATTGAATTGAAATTGAATGCCATGTTCAGATGTTGAATATTTATTATCCCGTTTTAATTAGAGAAGCTAGTTTCACCTACTTGGATGACAAAGTTAACATACCTCAATGAGGGTGCCCACAACCAAAAAAGATGGCAAAGCATTAAAGTAATATATATACTTTTTATTTGGAAGACCAAGGCCTCTTTGTATGGTTAATATGACAAGGACCATGGAAGACATATTTGAACTAAAAAGAGAATATTTTCTATGACACAATGCTCATTTAATGATAAAAAACCTAACGAGTAACTCAGATAAATATATGAAGACAATTGTTTGAAACAAACAAACATTTAAACATTTTTTATATTATTATAAAATGGTTAACTTATTAAGACTCAATGGAATTGTGTTTAAGTATGCAAGTTAAAAAATGTTTTAAAGAAAATTATGAATAAAAATAAATTATTTTGAGTTTTTCATGTTTTTAAATTTTAAAAAAATTAGAAACTTATATGTAATTCAAATCATATACATAAATATTATTGATTCTATACTTAAATTGACATCACAACAAGCTTTCGTAATAAAATTTTTGCAGACTAAGAAGATTACATGTGTATTATAAGAAAAACTAGTCAACTTGCAATATCTTGATAGAGTTGAAGATAATATATGTCACACATTTACCAACTTCTCAGATCAAATATTATGATATTATAAAAATATTTAACTCATATGATCTCTTAATTGAGAAGGAGAATGTGATAAAAACTATTTTTTTAAATAAAATTAATTTTTTTAAATTACAATAGTCACATTTCTTGCATTTTTTTAATGTTTGGGAAAAATTAAAAATGGTGGGGTAAGCTAAAGATCCCAAATCATATATGTTTCCAAGCTCCTTAGGTACAATTATTAAAGTGTGTGGGCAATTTTAATTGATATGGTTAGTATTGATTCAGTTAAGATATGCAAATCCATGTGGGCCCCTCAAGCCTTTCCCATCGCAAAAGAAGTGACCTTTTAAGGTTCTTCTTCTTGAAGTAAATAATATACCTATTGGACAATTAAAAATTTGATAATGGAAAATAAAATATATTATTAAAAAAAGTATATATGTTTTTTTATTAGTTGCTAGTTCATTATTTATTAATGGAAAATAAAAATAAATCATAAATAATTTTTAAATAATCGTTTAATAATATAGACCAAATTAATGAATATTTGTGATGACATATTTATTATATAATTAACTTTTTAATAATTTTATTAGAAATTGTGATTAAAGAAATTATATTTTAAAAACCAGTTTTTAAATATAGTATTTAATATTATTTGAAAAAATAAAATTTTGAAAAATGTTAGATAAATTTTTAATTTGTTTGAAGTAAGATGTTAAAAAAAAAAGCTTTCCTAAAACACCAACTATAATAATTTTTTATTAAAAACCATTCATATAAAAAAAAGTAATTTCAAAGCTATTTTTTCTAGAAAATACTAAATTAAAAGCTTCTTTTTCTACTCATATTCATCATATTTTTAAAGAATTTATTTTAAAAAAAATTAATTTTTTTTAAACAGCTAGGAAAAAAATCTGATAAATAAAGCTGGAGATTTTATCTCAGACACTTTTTTATTCTCCTAATATATAATATAATTGTTTTAATATTAAAAATAACTTGAAATATTAAATAATTTATACTTAATAAGGATAGTACAACATTTTATTAATTTTCGGATAAGATTGAAAGAAGATAATTAAAAATATCAAAATGATAATTTTGAGCATGATATATCACAGTTGTACAATTGAAAATCATGATATAATATATCAATATATATATTATTTATATATATGTCACAACTTTATGATTGTATTTATATACACATCAGCTTATTGAAGATTGAAAAATAATTATAATTATTAAAAATTTTATATTAAAAGCTTTATTTGTAAAATCTCATTGAAAATTTTTATTTTAAAATAAATTATTATAAAAAATTATTTTTATATATAAAATATTTTGTTTTTTTTATTTTGTAGTAAAAATTTTTCTTCAAATTTAATAGATAAATTAAAATACTTCAACTATTTTTCTTATAAATTAAAATACTTATTATATTATGTTATCTCTCAAGTAGTTGTCATGCAAGGTAGAGTCTAATGCTTTTGGAGTCGAAATGGTGAAGATCATCTTTCAACAATGTAACATAGGTTTCACTTAACTAATTTTCTCGCATTAGGAAAAGAGTAATGACATATTGATTTTGGACAATCTTTAGGTTGAACAATTAAATATTATTAAATTTGATATATTAGACTTCTAATTTTTTTAACATTTAAATTAATTTTAATAGGTTAATTGAGGCTTGAATATTAAAAAATTTCTAAATTAATTTTTTATCATATTTCATACTCTAGTAGATTGTAATTCATAAATCTTATTTTTATGTTTAAATTTTTTTTTTTGAAAATAAAATATATTCAATTTGCGGGTGGTTTATCATCTAATTGCTTGATATAAATTAGATCATTGATGATTGTATTGTTCTTATGTAATCATCTCATGCAAGCAAATAATTGCATGGTTTGATACTAGTGAACTATGAAGCAATTTAAATCAATTTGGTTTGTACAAAACCAACCAATGAAACTGTTAATCATGTTATAAAGTAATATAGAGGTACAAAATTTACGATCTATATACAAATATATGATAAATAATAAAAATATAACAAATTGATGGACTTCAAGACAAACATGAGACACTCAAATTGATGCTTTAAGATAGTTTGGATACACTGCTTTTCTTCTCTACCCTTCAACACTAGCAACGACACTTTTACTTCATTTTGGTGAAGTGTAACTCTCGTTCTTTAGATAAATCATTTGATAAATAGTGCTACATTTTGGATGTGTTAAAGCCTACATTAATGCCATAGACCCAGGAATGATTGTGATGGCTCAAATATTATGGCAAACGATGCAACATTACATGAGCCATGTTATCGACAAGCTTAAATTTTGTAAATAAAGTTATGCTTAGAATAATAATACACGAGCAACATTTGTTTAATACAACAACCCACAAACTTTATAGAATGCTCTTGGAGTGTCTCAAAGAGCGTGCAAGGATGCTCTTTTATTGCTAATTGTATAATTAAGATGCGAGTACTTTGTTTTATTTTAGTTGTTGGTTATATATTTAAAACTCCAACCCATTATGTCTGTCTAAAGTTTATTTTCTCCAAAAAGTAAGATCCTTACTTTTTTTTACAATATTAAAAGGTTTTCAAATTTGTGATGAGATTTAAATTAGTTTCCAAAGTCAAGGGGGCATTAGTGTTTAAAAACGATCTTTTAAAAATGAGTTTTGTATGGTTTAAAAAAATATATAATATTTTGTTATCTAAGTCAAAGATGAAAGCAAACAAATTTGACGACGTGACATCAAAACAAGAAAAGGTTAGATTTTAAGATATTGTTATATATGTGTAATGCTATAAATAAAACATATGGTGAGAAAAAAGTAAGAAATGAAATGCAAAGAAAGAGAAAAAAAATGTTGTTATTATTTATTAATCTAATAGATCAAAAGAAATAAAAAAAAGATCATATAAAAAATTTTTATATGATCTTATCATGTGGTTGCCTTATATAAGATAAATATCACCTTTGTTATTATAGACACTTAAGGATAAGGCCATTGCACAACATGAGACCTATCTTGTTATTGTGGTTGTCACATGCTGGTCTTACAATGTTGAGGCTTTATCTTCTTAGGTTTCCCTATATAACCTATGAATTTGCTCTCAAAAGGTATATCGACATCTTAAGATTATAATATATTATATAAATATCATAATCACTTTCTTAATAGTTAACAAGACAATTCATCATTATATAACTTCACCTAGAAGCTTCCCGAGAACTGTTTCTTGTTTAATACTTCTTCTGTTGAGACAGAACCTGATGCTCACTCCCACCCTCTTCAATCTTAGTATCATAAGCTTATCAGTTTTTGTTTGATTTACCTTCGAACTATATTGAACTAGTAGATAATCGACTCTTATATATAATCCTAAATGGATGTTTCTATTTCTTTTTAAGACGTTTAGGCATGGTGACAGAAGCTTTAATTTGTCCATTGGTCACTTACCAAGACCACTCAAGCCAATTAGACATACCAAACAATACAAACAATCAATCGCCCAAGACAATTAGTATAGACAACAACCCAAAAATCAACTTTTGGCATTTATTATAATTTATATATTTATTCCTTGCAAAATATTTCATGTTAATGTAACAACAAATCAAGCCTTGGAATCCTTTGTTTTAGTACAAATTTTGTCATGAAATATTCTAAAGTTTTATTCAAGTTGTGCCTTTTTATTTTCACTCATTAATCTTGATTTTTTTTTTACTTTTATTCATTATTATTTTTATTGATTTTATTTTCTTGCTAATTATATGAAATTAAATACTAAAAAATCATTATTTTTTTTATCGGATATATTTGCCTTTGGCTAGTCCGTCTTGTTCCTGCGTCCAAGCCGTCTCCTCTGACCATGTGATCCCTTGCTTTAACAGAGAGAAGAGTTTTCGAACCTCTGGATTTCGACCCAAGTCAAATTGCTCAACATGCATGCATCATTCTTCTCAAGGTTTTCCATCGATTTAAATACACCACACGACCCCACCAATCTCTCCACCGACTTCCACCCTTTCTCCGGCAATCTATGGGCAATTCCTTGGTGATCACCCCCTGCTTCCGACCACCCTCACACCACGCCTCCTCTGCTATTCTAGTCTTCCACGGCGGCTCAATACGGCAACTTGCCGGCCATCACGTCGCCGGTGAGATCATGTTCGACTTCCCTGATAGCATCATCTGCCGCTCCGACGGATTCTACATCGGCCACCCTCTCCCTGCCCTCTCCTTAGCCGACGAGCTCCACGGTGGCGAGACGTACTTCGTCCTTCCGGCAGGGCACTTCCCCGGGAAGGTTGTAACCGCCGCCTCCCTTGCCGCCTTGTCGTCCACCCGGCCGGCGCTGTTGCTGGCTGGCGGCGGCGCCGGGTGTCCATTCGAGTACCTGAAGGGGGGAGACGGGAGGGCTCAGATCAGGGTGTTGCCGGAATTCATCATGAGGGTGATGGGTAATGGCGGGGAGGGGGAGAAGGAGGGAGGCGGCGTGGCGGTGCGGGAGGAGATATGCAGCACACCGGAGCTGAAGAGGCAGTACGAGCAGTTGGTGGGTCCTAGGGGGAATAAGAATTGGTCGCCGAGGTTGGAGACGATAAGCGAGTGTAGCAAGCGGAGGATGTCCGCCGGGCGGTTCTGCTCGGTGGCGCCTATGGGGAGCATTCACCTCTCCTGCTGTAGGTCGTAAAGTACTGTGTTTGGCGAAGCTTTTGCGTTTGTAAAGCGAGTTTTTTTTTGGAAGGTCGCCTTTGAAAAGAAATGCTGATATATAAAAATATACTTTTATAATTGGTACAAGAAATTAACTTTTATTGTTCTTAATCAAGAGAATAAAAACAGATAAAATTTTAATTTTAAATTTTCTATAATAAATTTTCTCATTTGAAAAACTTAGTAATCATTTATGTTTATCTTATTAATTTGTAAAAAATGCTTATTATTTCACATTTTTTTTTATTTGAAATGTGTGGTCAATATATGCAGAAACTTGAATTTAGCTATTTTTAATCGATTAATCATCATATATGTATAATTTGATTGTGGACTTGCTATTCTCCATTAGAAAAGCCCTCATTTGATCAGAGCATCATATCATTAAGAAGAAGATCAACAAACTCATCTCCTTAATGACGATAATTGACATTTTCTCATCTTAACAAGGCCCATTGACCAACTTGACATCTATATATTTGTCATTTGACTAGTTTCTATATTCAATTTTTTATAATTTTGTTGAATTTTTCATTGATATGTCATTTTCTTTTTATTTACAATTCATCGTTTTATGTTTTTCTATATTTTATGACTTATTCTTAGTCATTGTTTCACATATTTTATATATTGTTTCTAATAAGAAGAGTAGATGATTATTAAATAATCATAATTATTAAAAACTTATTAAATTATTATCTTTTTAATGATGATTATTAATAAATTTTATTTTTTATAATTATAAAAAAATTAAACCATTTATATATAAAAGATTAATTAAAAATTATAGATGAATTTTAAGTTGACTAAATTTTAAACTCAAAATTTTGAACTATCTCCATAAATGAATCAAGTTTGGGTTAATTTGACCAGATCAGAGTTTTGATCTAACCCAAATATTAGCAAGATTAGATTCAAGTCATGAGTGAATCAATTTGAACCCAAACCTATTGAAACTTATGCAATTGAGGGTCCTAACTTTTGAAGGCACATCAACAACATATTTTTTTCAATTGTTATATTAATTAAATAATATGGTCAAACTTTGCATAAAATATTTAAAATCTCCATGAATTATTATTGTATTATAAGACTTTCGTGTCATTCACATTTTCTCATCTCATAATGTTCCTCACATTTAAAAAAATTGACTCATTCATGTTTTAAAAATATATTATTATTAAGCATTAGTGAAAGCTATGAGTATGATATCTCTAATATTATTTTTTAAAAAATAAAATAATTTACTTTTAAAATTACAATTAGTATATTTATTTTAGCTTGTTAGTGAACAATGTTGTTTAATTTTAAGGCAAAAAAAAAAAAAACTTTTTTATGCATTTATGAATTTTAGTCAAATTTAATACTTAAAGCAAATAAACTTCTTCCTTTTCTTTAAGGAGAAAACATTTTTTAAAACTCTTTCTTGGTAAATTACCAAAGTGATCTATCTTTGACTGTTAAACTAACATTCTAGAGAAGCAATTGAGTTGTGAAAGCATTTCTATATATAGTGAGCCACATAGGAAACCCTAGTGCTCAATCGATTCATTTGTAGTTGACGATGAAGATGATGGTTGTGCCGCAATGGTTGGTTTGTTCATCGATTCATACTAAGAATCCCTGTTGTTAACTACCAAGGTGGTTAGGCTGAGGTGACCAAGAGTGGCTATATACAATTTATGAGTATTAATGCTCTACGATTTTATGTAATAAAAGTAGAAAATTGAAGAGTGATCAAAGAAAAATTCTTACAAAAAATGTGTTTTTCTCTTTTAATTATAGTTATAATTGAATTATTTAAAAATTTAAATACTTTAAAATTACTTATAGAATTTTATGTTATCATAATCTGGATGTTATAAATCCTATCTTTTTAAGATTCTCTATTCAATCTTTGAATCATGATTTTATTTTAATTTTAACATTTAATAAATCAAAATCATTAAAAAAATTATTTAAATTATTATCTCAATTAGTGAGATGTTAAAATAGTTAAACTAAATTCTTATCATTGAGTTTTTTAAGTTTTATTTTCTCATTTTATCCATCACGATATCTACTTAAAACATTGTATCCATGAAACGTCTTCATCCAATATAAGTGAAATGAATGGATTATATGTTGGCTATGCGACCTTCTCCCGAAGGTTGAGTATGTCTCATGTTCTTTTCTCATACGTGGCTTAAGTTAACCATCTTCTAGTAAGAGTGATGTGAGGTTATTATTGCTTGAAAAACAATGGCTTAGATCATCAAGTTCGGGGGATCTTGAAGAGCTTTTATGTATGTTTTGTGAAAGTTAACAATGTTAAAATAAACCTTAGTTTTGGGGTTTTCTATTTATCATAACATGCTAAAATTTAAAACTTTTTTGCCTCCATTTTAAATCAATTATCTCAAATTTTTTTAGATATGTTCTAATTTAAAATCATTTCAACATAGTTTTTCATCTCACAAACTTACTATGTAAAACCTTATTTTTCTTTATCATTTAATATAAATCAAAACCTTAGAAAATTGTAAATCTTAAATCCTTAATTTTAAAATTAACCAAATAATTTCTCAAGCATCTTTAAGTATCTTATTAAACTACATATGTTAGGTTTTAGATTTCAACGTTTCATTATTCAAAGTTTTTCTTGTATTTTTTTATCATTTACTTTCTTTGTTTAATTATTAGCTTTAAGCATGACCTTCTCAACTTAAACAAAAGTAAAACCTAAATAATATCTTTATTGAATCTTTTCATATTGTTGTGCATGGTAACTCCATTTATGTATCTTATGGTATTTCGAATGTTATGAACATTTTCTCATTTGAGATCATCCCCCTATTGGTAGTTTAACTTCTTATAATTGGTTGTTAATCATAACATATATTTTTAATCAAATTTATAATAATCAAATTCTATTATTTGTCTTATACTCTGTTTTCATATCATTATTATTTATAAAGTTCAACATTATTCTTTTCATATCTTGATTTTACTATTTTATGATATTTGTTTTTCTTAAGTTCATATATCTTAAACAAAATTTTCCTAAAAAAAATACTTTGATATATTAAAATTATAATTTTTTACATAAGTTCTAAAAACTTTTTTCTCAATAGTTGATGTAAGATTACTCATTCTTATATTCCTCTATTTAGAAGTAAAATGTCACCAAATGTTTACTTTTAACCTTCTTTGGTGCAAGATGTTATAACTATTTTCTCAATAGTTTTGTATCTTTAATATACATTTATTTTATATTATAAGTCCTAGTTGAAGAAATTATTATTGCAATTGCTTAAATAGCTTTATTATTGAGGAATTATTATAGTATTTTTTGTATTGTTTAAATTTGATAGCTTAAAGTGAATGATATTGATATATTATTGATAGTTTTGTTAGTTATTGTTTTTGAAAAAGTTTTGATCAATCTTTATATTTATTTGTTGGATAAAATATTATTAATGATTAAAATATAATATCTTTAATATAATAAATTTAATGAATATGACATCTAAATATTATAAAATGAATAATGAATAAAACTTAACATATGATATCTTTGTATTGTATTTTTTTCATCTTGAAATCATCAACCTTTGACATACATATAAAAACAATTTTTTCATTATTGATTAATATTAACACCCATTTAATATAAAAAAAATATAAATTATTCATTGATGCCAATTTATTAAACATTCATGGTTATTGTGTACAATGGATATAAGGCCCAATATAAGATAGGGCCCATGAAGAATAAAGGCCCATGTCTTCTCAATAAAGCTCCAACCATCAATTCCGAGGAGGAATCCGAAGAGGGATCACGAATATATTCGGTTTTCAGCACAAATCATCTTCATTTCCCTCATCTCTTCTCCCCATCGACGGCGCAGAGCGTTCGAGGAGACCAATCCTCCGCCCTTCTTCTTGATCGCTTTTCCTTCCCCCTGTCGGTCGACCATCCATCCTATCTTCCCATCCTGCCCCCTTCTAAGCGCCGCTGATGGAGGCGAAGACGGGGAGCGATCTTGGTACCGTTTCTTGCGATCAGGTAAGATCTGTGGTTCGAGGGCGTGTTCATTTTGATTGATGGAGCGCTGTGGGATTTAAAGCTTGTGATGGAGATATGATGAGTTTTCTTTGAGTTTTCGTTAGGCAGGAGCGGAGTGGAAGGACCCTGGGTGGATGGCATCAGACGAGTTGGCTGAGGGCCATATGGTATGCGCGATTTGTTTGGAGAAGATACTGATCAGGGAGATGGCTCTTGTAAAAGGTTGCGAGCATGCCTACTGGTTTGTCTTTGGCTTGTCGTTTTGAGATTTTACTTTCTTTTTTTTTTTTTTAACTTGTTTTATGAATTGGTTTGCTTTCTGTTGTTTACTGCAGCTTTTGATCAGAACAAGAGTTTTAAACAAACTGCTTTTAATTTTTCTTTTGGTCGATTTGCCTTCGTAGCTTAGGAAGCAGAAATTGAGGAACCTATGAAAACGTTGTACATAAATAGCGTCACCTGGTACCATCAATTGTTTCACCATGATAATCGATCTTGATAGGTCACTGGAAAATTATTTCCTGGAGGACATTATTTGATTGCACAACTTTTCTGAGAAAGTTTTTGGACAGTTCTATTCTTTATAACTGCCATGTGATCCTTTCTGCCCTATGTTTCTGTTTATTTGTACAAAATCTTAAGAAACATTCAACTACACATACAAGAGATGTAAAATCCCCAGTGGCAAGGGACAAATGTGATTGAACTTGCATTAGTGCTACTCGGATTGAAGAAGGTAAGGGTGTCGAACACACTAAGATGGTTAAGTAGCTTTGAAGGATAAGAGTTGCAAAAGAAAACGTGGAAGTGGTGATGGTTGTGATGTGAAGTGAGGGGCTTGTCGAGTGTAGGCAAAGATAAGTGAATTTAAGAAGGGGAAGTGAGTGTGTGGAGCTTTAAGAACAGAAAATCATTTGATTTAAGGCTTACCAAGATTAGTAAAATAGCTAAGGGGATGTCCCAAGAATTAGAAAAAATTCTCTATGTTCATCCATTGAAATCTAGGTGAAATATTAGTTCAAATTGCTTGTGGAATTGGTTAATTTTCAAATTAACAAGTTTTAGAACAAGCATTTCATGTTATGATAATTGAAAATATGCCAAGAAATTAGGTAAACATATTCCATAAACTTATTCAGTGTGCTCGTATGCCTAAACTTCAAAAGTGAGTACAAAAAGGTGGAAATAAGTAGTGTTGTATGAAGAAGCTATCAAGTGAATTCTCGCAATCCTTTTCTAGGAAAAGTCACTAGAACATTGAATTCATCTAGCATTACAAGCCTTTATCAACTTTGGAGCAAACATACAATATTTCTCACACGAATGGATGCATAGAGAGATTTTTTTTTTAAGAATCTCTTAACATCATGAGTATAATCTAAAACAATATCTCTAACCAAGGTGATTGGTTGGATAGAGTTTGTTAAGGATTTCACAAAAACACAATCATAATAGCAATAAATTGTCATTAGAACACAAAGTGGTGCATAAGAATAAGTCATCTATAAACCTTATAAGTGCAAAATGGAAAATAGTTTCATAAAATTGCAACGAAACAATGAAAGATGTGTTATATGTATAAGACAAGCATGTTATTTAAGAACAAAGACTATGTTCTACAATCATAAGGGGCATATGATTGGAGTACATATGATTCGTCTTGTGAGCCAACTAATTATGAGGCATTACTACCTCAAATACATTCTTAAAATGGTCACCATGGAATTCTTAGTTCATTTCTCATCATAGTAAATAACACAAAACAATAGAAGAGGATAAAAGAGGGCATGCAGCTTGATTTCATCATATGACCATATTATTATTCATGTCTTTGCTATCTTGTGCAATATTAGGGTTAAATGTAATTAGGGTTAACCATGTTCCCCATATTTTTGTTGCCACACATATTGGAAAGAATTTTTTTGATTGGATTGAAACACTTTTGAATAGTAAAATAGATGATTGATTTAGAGTTTCACCTGTCTTGATAATAGAAATCAATTTCCTTGCAAAGAATTGAATATAATTGGAATAAATAGTTGTTTTTTCCTTGTGCAGTGTGACCTGTATCTTGAGATGGGCAACATACAAGGAGAATCCATTATGCCCCCAATGCAAGCATCCATTTGAATCGTTGAATGTTCATCGTTCCCTCGATGGCCGGTAACTTTCTTGCTACTCCAATTGCCAAACTCGATCCATTCTCCTTCACTCTTCTTCGCCGACCTTACTTCGATGCAGCATCCATGATTGCATGTTCGAGGAAAGCGTCTGCCTTCTCCTCCGGGCCACTTGGTTCGTACCCCTCGACGTAGAGCCCCAGAGAGATGCACACGAAGAGGAGGAAGATTTTTTGTATTACCACTATGCCGAACAGTTGGATGCCGAGGAGGAGGACGACGATGAATCATACTTCGCCAGAGGCTTCTCAAGCGTCCGAATAGGCAACAGGAGATGGGGAGACAGCGGCTACGTGCGGGCGGGCCGGAGGGAAGCAAGGCCGGTGAATCCGAGATTCTCAGACGACTCCGAACCCGGGCCGTCCCGCCGCCAGCAGAAGAAAGAAGCTTCGACCAACGACCCGCCGCCCGGCCGGCGGGCAAAGCGAGCCCTCAAGCGAGAAGCAGCAAACAAAGCGGCTGCTGCAAAACAACTGCTGCAGAAGAACGGCGGCAAGTAGTTTGTTCTCCTTGGGGAGGAATAAAGCACCATTGTACAGGGTTTCAACTTAGCCGAACCCCTTGGTTTAATCCATGCTTATCTGTAGTAGTTCCAAGTGAAGTTGTGCTGCTTCCTTAACTGTATGCTTCTGCTTTAATCGAGATCAATTTATTTTGTAGTTTCGGTGTAATGTGAATCAGGATTAAAAATTAAAAAAAAAAAATAAAAATATTTATTAAAAGTAAAAAATTAAAACCTAATAAAAAAAGACATTTTTTTTTCTATTTTATTCGCATGTAGACGATTATTATATTCCAACTTGGCTTGCGCGTGTTTTGGCCTCACGCATGACCAAATGGGACGGCTTTTCCGAGCTGGGATCTGCTTTTCTGTATCGAATATCGCACGTCATTTCTACAGAAAACCGTTTTAAAAATATTATTTTTTTCATTTTTTTAAATATAACATATTTTTTTAAATAATTTTTAATATTAATATATTTTGTTTTGAAATTAATATTTAAAATAGGTTACAAAATATTTAATAATTATTCAGTAAAATTAAAAAATGTTAAAATTAAATTTTAAAACGAATTTTTAAACTCTTATACATAAACAAAACCTTTAAAAAAAATTTTAAAAACAACATTTTTACAAAGGTTTTAGAGAAAAATTATATAAGAAAAGTATTCTTTTTCTTTTTCTATATAGTTTATGAGTTTATTTTTAAATATATATTTTTTTAAAAATATAGAAAATTATAAAAAGAAATCTTTAAAGAATGATTTAAAGTTCTTTTATAAATAAATTTAAAATAAAAATTTAACATTTTGAAATTTTAAAAAGTTAATTTGGAACTCATTTCACAAATCTACGTGTTTGTCAAACCTAAACTAACATCGCCATCAAAGAAGAAATTCTATACTTTAGATTCTCTCTCTCTCTCTCTCTCTCTCTCTTGCTTGTGCTTGAAGACGTGTGTGGTGGCGTGTGGATTCTCAGTAAGCATTGTGAATCTCTGTCTGGGCGCTCGAGCTTCATCGGTCTCTCTCTCTCTTGGCGCCCTCTACTGCGTTATCTCGATCCCGCGTCTCTCCTCCACACGAAAATTGTCGCGGCTCTTCCGAGATAACGCAGCCCTTTGGTATTTCTGATCGGGAAGGGGGTAAGTGAGACTCACACGGCATGGCGGCGCTCCACCATCCCGCACCGGCACCGAGGATTTTCGTCCGCCGATCCCCCTCGAATCGTGGCTGCACATCCTTCTCTCACCGAGGCATCTTGTTTGGCGGTGTTACCAGCCCCTCGCTGTGGCGGCTGAGGCGGCATGGGGGACCGAGTGGGAGGCGGTGGTGTTCACCGGCGATTAGGGCGGTGCTTGAGCTGGAAGGAACCAATCCGGCAATGAGGGTGGCGGATTTGACCAATCGGCGACAGGCACACGGGAGGTCCAAGGTGACCGATCGCGTTGTTTTGATTTCCACTAGGCGGATGATGCAAATTTTATGACGGAATTATATGGGGATTGGTTGAAAGTAAATTATCGAGGTCTATTCATCAATAAATAATCAGAAAAAATATAGTGACTGCAGTTTAACCACCAGTCTGCTAAGCATATGCTTTCTCAACGCGCATCGATTATCCCTGATTGTTTGTCAGTAGTGAAGGTTTCTTTATTCAAGTCTTCGAATTTTTGTTTTCCCTCTGTCAGAACTGTGGGTGCACTCAATATACGATTTGGATTTCACTACACGCATCAGACGATATAATCTAACTCAAACTCTTTGCAAGCTCATTTGTTTGGTTAGCATTTTCTAACAGTGGAAGAGGTGGCGTTGGTGGCTTTTATTTTCTCCTGTTGCAAATTGCACGTCTTGACTGCAATGCTGTCTGAATAGTTTGCAATTTAGTGAGGAATGTTTAGCTAATTTATTTTGATATTCTATGGATATTGCTGTGATTTGTAAAGCTAAATGAAATTGTCTCTTGCCTTTCGTTGAGAAGATTGTAGTGTTAGGGTCACTAATATGATTGTAATTTGGCTATTGGCAGATCAATGGGATGAAAAGTAAATCAATTTACTTTATAATGCTTATGAATGTCTGAAAACTAAATTTTGGTAGAAGTGAACCTAAATTTATTGAAAATTTACTATCTGATGGCTGATCAGGTCGTAGACTTGGATGACATCATATCAGAAAGAGGAGCATGTGGTGTTGGGTTTATTGCAAACTTGCAAAATAAGGCATCCCATAATGTAATTTTGGATGCCCTAGCAGCACTTGGCTGCATGGAGCATCGTGGTGGTTGTGGAGCAGATAATACTTCAGGTGATGGTGCTGGTCTAATGACTACAGTTCCTTGGGATCTCTTTAATGATTGGGCTATCAAGCAAGGGATTGGTTCCTTAGACCGAAGTAAGACTGGTGTTGGAATGGTATTTCTTCCCAATGATGAAAAATACATGGAAGAGGCAAAAGCAGGTAAGTTTGTTATCTTGGCTGTTGAGATTTACTTCTTAATTTCTCCTAGATAAAAAATACAGCCAGATGTAACAAATTCAATGATATAAATGCCCCTTGTACTCATTTGTACCTTCATTTTAGTTAGTTCTCTTCTTTCACATTGGATGTGTATAGAATGTAGCTGCTTCTTTATGTTTCCACTTCAAAATCATTCTTTTGTTTTCCTGACATTTTGCTCTTCATGTTGCATCTTTTGCTGTCTAGATTTTCTCTTTGTAAAGGAAAACTAGTGCCCTATTTCTATTTCATAAGTGAACACTGTTCTCTAGTACAATACTTGCAATATCAATAGTCAAGGATTCCTCTATGCAGCTATTGTGAAGACTTTCGTGGAAGAGGGTTTGGAGGTTATTGGATGGAGACTTGTTCCTATAAACAAGTCAGTTGTTGGTTTTTATGCTAGAGAAACAATGCCAAACATTCAACAAATATTTGTCAAAGTTCTGAACGAGGATAATGTTAATGATTTAGAAAGAGAGTTGTATATCTGCAGAAAATTAATTGAGGGAGCAGTACAGTCAGAAGTGTGGAAAGATGAGATTTACTTTTGCTCTTTGTCAAATCAGACAATTGTATACAAGGGAATGCTTCGTTCAGCAGTCTTAGGGCAATTTTATCTAGATCTGGAAGATGACCTCTACAAATCTGCTTTTGCCATCTACCATCGTAGATACAGCACAAATACAAGTCCAAGATGGCCTCTGGCACAGCCTATGAGGTTGTTGGGTCATAATGGAGAGATCAATACAATTCAGGTTGCTGAATTGTTCTATAAAAACAAAGCATGTTGTTTCCAACTTATATCACAGTTCTTAATTACTGCTCATGTCTACTACTATTAACATCTCCAGATCTTTTGCAGGGAAACTTGAATTGGATGCAGTCGCGAGAGACAACTATACAATCTCCTGTTTGGCGTGGCCGCGAAAATGAAATACGCCCTTATGGCAACCCAAAAGCATCTGATTCGGCTAATCTTGATAGTGCGGCAGAAGTATGTTTTTATTACTTTGATTCACAATTTCTTACAGTCTTCTGTGTAATGATTTATTCAGAGGTATTCATGCTTGTGTAATCGGATCTTGGTCTTCATATCGACATTACTTTATTTCTGTGAGTTTCGCATAAGTAAAATGTTGTTTGAAATCCATCCAAAATACTGCCTAACTAGGTTGCTAGTGCATTTTCTGATGAATTTAGTTCATTTATTTTAGTTATTTCCCTAAGAATTTCTTAATCTTTTGTTTTTTGTGCTTAAAAATGTGTTCAGCAAAAGAAATATTGAAGGCAAATACATTTAGTAAAGGGGTTCTGATACTATTAGCTAACAACCTCATGTAAAGTTCAACGTAATGCTGAACATAGCAAAGTTTGTACTAAATTTGTAACTAAATTTGCTAATATGGAAATAGAAAAATAATGGTGAAAATTTATGGGAATTTTGCTATTTTAGAGAGATAGAAAGAGAAGATGATAAAGAGGGAGGTGGTTGAAGGCTTTTACCATTTGAGAATGATTGTCCATATCCCTTTTGAGTTCTTACCATAGGCTTTTTGAAGTAGAAAGTCGAAAGTATTTTTCGTTATTCTTTAATAATTGATGTTCTAAAGAAATAATAAAAGAAAATTTACAAACTTTTGCTTGAAATAAAATGTTTATCTAATCATGTGATTCAAATTCACATGAATTTGAAAAAATAAAAAAAAAGTCATATGTGTGAATTTTTATATTCACAGATAATTATTACGATACAAATATAGTAGAATCTCTTGCATCAATGATTCTCTAAGAGTATGAAGCCCATTTAGGATTGATGACACCTTATCTCCTAAAATGATATCAAATGACTTGGTTGTTGTACCAATAATGAAGGCATGAAAGATGACACCTTATGCACTTTACCATTTAGGATTTGTAGCCTTATGTTGCTTGAATCTACGAGCAATACTATTGTTTTTGAATCCTAACTAACCATGTCACTGGTGCCTTTTGCTTTGTTTATCCCTGATTTTGCAATTACTTTTTTTAATTCAACGTTTCATTGCTTTCTTTTGACAGTTATTACTTCGAAGTGGCCGTAGCCCTGCGGAGGCTCTTATGATTTTGGTACCCGAGGCATATAAGAACCATCCTACTTTGCTGATTAAATATCCAGAGGTGACTTCTTTTGTAACATTATTTGCTTGAAGGAAACTTAAATGTTTTCTAGAAAAAGATTATTGTATTTTGTCCTACCTCCATTTTAGCAATGATGTTGATGGTTTAGATCAACTGTCATTCTCCTCATGTTAGCAGATGTTTTATTTTTATTTCATTATAAACAATTAATCCTAGTTTCTTAGATTGAAATTGGACTTTTTATGTGCTAACCCTTTATTTCTCTCTTATTATTTCACTTTTTCCCTAGGTTGTTGATTTTTATGAATATTATAAAGGGCAAATGGAGGCATGGGATGGACCTGCTTTGATTTTATTTAGGTATATTTTTAGATGTTATAGTTATTTTAATGGGGATGATGTTCTCTCTCTTTTTTTTTTTGAAAATCATCTTGTGCTCGAGTCTCATAATACATAAAATTTTATAAAATAATATTATCGTTTGAGAGGATAACACAAAAATCAAGTGGGAGGGTCATTCTCCCATCCAACATAACATCTCATTAGCAAGCAAACTTCATGACACAATTGCCTTCTCTATATACATGAGAAATAATGAAGGCACGAAAGATGGTAAAGTGCATAAAACTTTTAGAATTAGTGGATCCTCCAAGATAGTCTTATCTTTTACAAAATCTTTGCAATAAGGGAGGTGTTATTGCCCCCCAACTAAATACTTGCAGTAGTAGAAGTACAAGACTTGACAAGTCTAGCTTTATCTCACATGCCTCTGAGCTCTACAGCATCAATTTGCTCTAGCTTAAATTAGTCTCCAACGATTTCTATCAAGATAATTAGTAGCACCCTCACTTTCCCACCATTCTTGACAAACTCATCAAAGTTCAGCTTTGCCTTATTCAAAGGAGGGAAAACCCAATGAGTACATAACAATTATAAGCACTAGGGGATAGAGGACTCCTAGTTCTCTAAGCATGAGAAGACCAACAAGGTTTAGAGTGGACCTTTTTATTTTGAGTTAGCCAAATAAAATAGACTAAAATAAAAATGTGTAACATTTAATCATTTTTAGCATCCTAACTAGCACTTCTGGCCACAACATGAAGCAACATAGAGACAAAATAGAATGATGGGACATTGCTGTCATGGAGTGCATCTCCTTGAAGATCATACTTGCAAACCAATAAGGGAAAAGTATGTAGTTGTGAGTCTCATAGTCATTGCAGCCTTAAGACAACTGTATGCAGGGTATTGCTTGCTTATGATGAGCAAATAAGTGGCAAAGGTGAAGTTGTTGACAATATGATGAAGAAAGGAGATTAATCTTGGCTGAATTTTGATCTTTAAAACCCAACCACTGAAGCCATTGACAACTGTAAATAGGTCTGTGGATGAATGATGTTGTCACTCTCGATGAGTCTAAGGGATGTCAGACAAGCATATTAACTTGCTACAATGAACCTTAATGGATATTTTTGTTTTAATTAGCAAGTGTAGTGCCAAAATAAAGGTTTGAGGACATGCACATTCCATTGCTTATTTTTATTTAGTGGTCATAAGGGTTATGACCAAGAGGCAACCCTATGGTGACATGGGTTAGTCATCGGTAAAGAAGGTGGTGCATCCACCCAACAATTAACAAGAACTAAGATACTTTGGCCATTTCTTGCTTCCATCGCATATAATCTGTAAATGATAAAGTTGTTAGAAGATGTCTCATTTGTCAATCCTGGATGCAACCACGTGACAATCATCAATGATAAGCCATTATTCAGTTGAAATAATTCTCATGTGCATGCTTATCCCAAGAAGATTTGTTGTTATGGAATGATGCCAACCTTTGATTTTACATGGACTTGTGGAAGTCTGATCGAAGGAAATTAATTACTCGATAGAGAGACCTAAAGAATCCTGTCTTATAGTTGAAGCTTCTTCAACTTGTGAGGATTCCATTATTCTCTCTTTCTTCTTAGTTTGTAACTTTATCCTCTAAGATCTCAAATTAAGTTTTTGTTTAATTTTCTCAAATTCAATTTTCACATCACTATTATCTTTGAACAAAGTCTTCCAAATAGCCTACTCTCCTTGCCTAATTGAAAAAGGATTATGTTAAGAATCATACCTCGCTTTAAAGCACTGCACACATACATTTCTAAACGCTTAATATTTGGCTACAACTTTGCCACTAGAAAATTCTTACATAGTCATAGATTGTGAATCTCAAAGCCTCTAGTGTTTTAAGGTTTGTATGCTTTGCCCCAGGATATATATTGCAATAACTTTTTATTTACACTCTCACATAGAATGATCTAATTAGTTTCTCAATAACAACCATGACATTAAATGACATTAGGGTGTAGAATAGAAAGTAAATTGGCATGAAGATGAGGTAATATTAAGGAGAGCGGTGTGACAAGGGAGAGAGAGTACAACCCACAATGGGAATTTTGCATTTGAATAGCAATATCGAAGCAAAATAGCCATGGTGGGCTAGTGACAAATTAGAGGAATACCTAGATATTTTTATTCCTGATGAAAGCCAAAGTTTTTAGCAGCCATTTTCTTCATCTTCTTATCTTTGTGCTAAAGAAGACAAAAGTCTTAACTTGGTACATTATTAGTTAGTGGTATTAAGAGGCAAGCATAAAAGATTTAACATTAAGAGCTTGGGGGCATGGTTGAGATAATGATTAAAACATCATTAGCAAAAAAAAAAAAAACAAGTAATATGGATATGGTTGGGAAAGAAACCTGAATACTAGAAGAGCTTTATTTTTAATCTGTTGATGAATGGGCTAAAAAAGTAGAATAGAGCAAATGATGAAAAGATACGAGGGCAAGCAATCCTACCTCAAGTCACATTAGGCCCAAATCCATTTCAATCATCTACCATTGTCTAGAATATTGAAATGGGCCTTTAACATGCAAGCAATAACCCACTTATACAATTTCTTTGGGAACTTGAATTGACATAACATCATGCGAAGGAAATTTCATCTCATTCTATTTTAGGCTTACTATGTAAACATTTTACTTCCATAAGACACATAGAAGAGGAAATCTTTCCATTTTATTGAAGATTTCCTTAGCCAAATCATAATTATTAATGATGCTCTTACTTGAGACAAAATGTTGATTGCACCAAGCAGCCTTATTGACTCTTCATGTTATTGATTAGAATTTTGGTTATAACTTATAGGCGGAAATGTAAAGGCTTATTAGCATTGACTAAAAGGGTTTGTTTGTATCTTGGGGTTAGAATAATAAGTGTCTTTTTACTTCTTGAGTTTCTCTCACATTTAAAACAAATTCTGACTATACATGTGAAATTCTCACCCATAGTTTTGCAACAATCTTTAAGGAAAGATAAGATGAATTTATCAACACTTAGAGCTTGATTGTTTGCCAAAGAAAAACTACATCTTGGGAGAGAGTGAAGGTTTGGGGAGGAGCAATGTCTGACTTAGGAGAGATATCAAGCTTGGCACCCCAAGTGGCGGGAGGCCACCATTTTGATTAAAAATAATCATTAAGGATCCTATATATGACAACATCATCCTTAACATTGTCTTTATCCACCATGATAGTGATGCATTTGTCTTGGAGTCTTATCGTATTTTTATGGTGGAAAAAGGATGTGTTGTGGTCTTCAAGTCATCCACTTGACCTCAGCCCTCCATTATAATTAGTTGTCAATACTAAACAATATGTTGCTAAGGTTGGCGATAAGCTACGGGAAAACATGATGCTCATAAGAAGACATGCCTTATTTGGTAGTCAACAATTCTTTGTTCTAGTTGTCTTGCTATAGTGAATTGGTTCTTGACCATTTTCGTGCTCGAGAACTCAAGAGCTTGAGGAATATGGGTGAATTTATGGTTCAAAATAGAGCAATGTCTCCTTAGAAGTATAGCAAGTTGATGGCTTGCAAGCACTACTCTTTTTCTCTTCAAAGGTAAGACATATGTTACCTAAGGTGGCTATCCTGGGAAAGAGCCTAGTAGCTACAAGAGAGGACAATAATTGGATGTAACTGTAAGAAGGTGTATGATTATTAGCTAGGATTTGTCAAAATTATTGTAGAGTTCATGAGTATATGATCTAGTTTGACCTTCATCATTGCCCTGCAATCTTTGTTATTGTTTCATGTAAACTTGCAGCCCTTAAAAGGAAAGGTCGTGAAGGTAATTGTGCATTAGAAAGTCAACAAATTCATACTCAGTTGAGCTCGAGGTTCCACCTCTCTTCTCCTTTTAACTGTGGATATGATTGAACTCTGAATCAATGATGATTGGGGTGCTGTCATTGATATGGTCAGGTAGCATTCTCCACAAGGACTTGAAAGGATAATCTGTACCAGCATAGTTAGTGCAAATAATCCAAACAAGTATGTCTAGATATTTTCTTAGGAATCACACCTTGTCTCTGGGCTTAATGGAACACAAATCTTGGTAGAGTGGGGTCTCCACAGTGTAGATATTCCATCTGAGTACATAAAAGATGGAACAATTGCAAAGTTTAATTGTCTACTAATGAGCATGTTCAAATTGTGTTGAGTGCTTGAGAAAATGCTAGTATTCAACAAAAAAACATAAAGGACCTAATATTCTTCACTAACTCCTGATGGTAATTGTGTGTGGTTTACTTGCTAGCCACATCACAATTGTAGAAGAGGATTTTAGTTATGAGATTTGTGTAAAGGGAGATGACTATCTCATCACAATTATGGTAAACATATATCTTCATGAAGATATTTTGGCAAGGTGGAGTTTTTTTTACCAAAAGTTTCAATTGCTGCCTATCTACCAAAAGTTTCATTTGCTGCCTATCCCAATGTGCCTTTGAGACACGTTCCTTAAAATTTTGAGCTAAAACCTTGCATTGCCAACCTTTGACACATGCTCCATCGATTATGGCCCTAGGTCATCCTAGACTTAACATTGAGAACCACACTAGACTTGCCCCATTGATGGCCATGGAATTGTTGGCAGTAGGGAATCATTGTTGATTCTGGGATGCAAAGGCTTTGGAGCAAGAACAAAAAAGGTCTAGAGAATTCAAAATCCTAAGATTGCAAAGACCTTTGTAAAAGGCCCCTTGTTAATGTGGACTAATATGGATTAAGGGCTTAATCCATCTATTGAACTAATTGCCTCTTTGATACTAAACATAGGTTGTGCTCTAGCTCGATTTGTAGTTTATTTCACCTTGATTATCCACAGGATTTTCTTGCTTAATGGGTTGCTTGTGTTGCTTTGTCCATGAGCTTACGAAACTAGGCTCAAGGGAGTGTGCCCTTGATGTTCAAACACATGTGAGAGGAGCTAGCTGGGTGGCTTACTATTCTGGGGTTATTTCTAGAGGATTTAGGGGCATCCATGACCCAAGCATCCAAAAAGCAGCATTATTGGAGGTAGATGGAGTTGCTTTAGCTCCTTACAACAAAGCAGGAGATGAGGAACCATCATTGATTTGATGCTCCTTGGGCATGCAAGAAGGAGAATATGGTCAATAGATGTCATAATGCCCTATCAAACAATTTCTAAAGAGAAAGAAAAATAGCCCTTCATATTCGTCATGCTTGAAGAAATGGTAATGGATGGTTTTTACCTAAGTCTTTACTTTTGCAGGCTTACTCAAGTTGAATTGATCAAAATGGCAAACCAATTGATGACATAGTCCTTGTCAGATCCTTGAGGCTCCAGTAGTAGATGGGGAGTCTAAACATACAGATGCAGATTAGAATTATGGTACACGCTATGGAAGAGGTTGTGAATCATGGGGGTTAGCATTAAAACCAACATGTGCCTTGCAACAATCAATAACCCACTACAAAGAATCTTGTACTTGTCATTCACTCGACTGAAGTGATACATAAAGAGTTTGTTGCCAGCATTGATTAGCTTAAATTTTTGAAAGTGGCTCTAACTCTTGTGGAGTTTGGACAACAAATGGTGATAAAAAATTTGCCTACCAAATAGCCTTTCTAATAGGCTTGATCAAATTTTGATTAAGGCATTGTGTACCTCATCAAGTATCAAATCCTTATTTACCCAAAAGTTATGAATCGAGGTATTTTCAAAGGACCATTTTCAAGATAAATTGAACAAAAGGTTAGGTTTATTTTTGTTGTCATTATTTATATTATCTCATATGAGAACCTTTTGACTTATGAACTACCCCTCAATACCAAAAGCATGGCATGAGTTTGACACTTGCATGCTAGTCACACCTTTCTTGAGGGCTCAATCCTTTTTGAGTTGGCCATCAATCACCAAGCATAGGATAATTCACGAATCTCCTTGAACTTAGTTCTTCTATAGCAACATGACACTCCATTGCAGCATTTGCACGACACCTGATGGGCATTATAGTACAAGCCCCTCTATAGCATTTGAGCAACACCTGGTAGGCACAAAGCAAAACTTGATAGAATGGAGTTATCTTGGGTTATCTATCTCTGATGTGTTATATTGGAGTAGAGATGCTTCCAATCTTGATCACCAATGGCATATTAAGAGCAAGAAAGTGAGTACTGGAAAAAGTTGAGCCATTTGCAGAACAGAACTCCTTCCCTATGCACACCTTTAATAGTTGCAACAACACTCAAGTGCTCCACAACAAGTTTGTCATTCTTCTTAGGAGGAGATGACAAAATGACCAGACACTCCCACGCCCACTGTACAACCATTGATCAACACCTACATTTCTCCAATCTGCACATACATCTGCATATTTTGTCCTAACTGCAGCTGAAGATGTCACAAAGTTCACTAGCTTTAAAGTCACGGGAACATCTCTTCACCCCTGGAAATGCGGGTGATGTCCCCTTTTGTTGTTTGCTACCAAGAAGCACACTAACGGTAGAACCTGACATGACTGCTTTAAGGCATCGTCAGTTTTGCATGAATATATATGGTTTCTTATATGACGGATTCTTGTATAGCATATTTCGTAAAGGTCACACCTTTTAATATATGTTATTTCCAACGTGAACAACATTTTTTGGTTCAAATACTGTAAATGCTAGTTGTTTATGGTCAATGACTGCTAATTTGCAGTCTTTGCTTCTTTCATGTTACATATTGGCAAGTTGAATTGTTCTATGTATGGTTCTACCATTTGACTACTGTAGTATCTAGACAATTATTTTCTTCTATGCACCTTTCTCTTTGATGAAAGCGTTATTGTAAAAGTAGACTTCATAAGTTTGTTAGCTTGAACTCTAAACTTGGGATATCCTTCCAGAATTAAACTTTTAACTCTCGCTTACAGTATCAATAATAGGTTTTCTTAAATTCATTGACATTTTTTGTACAGTGATGGACAAACTGTTGGTGCATGTCTTGATCGAAATGGTTTGCGGCCTGCTAGATATTGGAGAACAGCAGATGACATTGTTTATGTTGCATCTGAGGCATGTAGTTCTTTTTGATCATCTGAGTTTTTTCAGATCAATGCCATGATTAATTATTTTTACTGGTTCCTTAAATTAGCTGCTTTGATTAGAAAATTTCCGATGGTAATATTTATTTTTTTATATTTGTTTACTTAAATCGATCGTTTTAGAGTGTGCAACTCTTAAAGCATTGTTGTTTTCCATATCCAGAAGACGGAAAATCATTAGACATACAACATATCTTTTGGATGCATAATTTTCATGCAGAGCACCAAGTCTATTAAAGTTAAATTTGGAAGTCTGCATGATACCATCTTTTCATCTCACATAAGATGACTTCGGAAAACCAATCTGATAATATTCAATAGTTACAGTTTGTTAGGGACATCAAATGATTTACCATTGCTAAATGTTAGTGGAAACCAGCAAGTTCGGTATTTTTTGTCCAAATAGTTGGGCGATTCAGAAGATTATGTGGACACTGATATAGCAGCTGTATTGCGGTACGGGTAGTAATTGCATGATACAGAACCACAAAGGAGGAACTCTAAGCATGCAAATATGAAGAGATACCAAGACTGAGATTAGCATATTCACGTATATAGTAAACTGCCACCTACGTACCCCATCCAAGTGATCAAACTGCATGTAGTTTTCATAGTTACAAATCTTCCACAAAATTTGGGTCCAATATAAAGGACTATTTTCACTAGTCCTGCAGTGCCAGCCAACTAGAGTAGGCAAGACGATCACAGCATCGCAAAAACAGATCCCAGCACGGTGTATACACCGTCAGATCCATGCCAATAAAGGTAACAGTTAAGGGTAGAGACTATTATTTTGAGATAGAAGTTGCTAGACTCCAATCATAATAACTGACACTATAACCAAAACAGCAAATCATTAGATAAAAATTGCTTCCCACTAGTCATTTTAGAGGACAGAAAACAGTACCTCATCCATTTTCATGATAGCCAAAGTACCCTTAAACTCCAAAGCATCAAACTTAAACATTTGTAACAGCTAAATAGGAGACTGAGGTCATGTAGGCATAAAGCAATCACATACTGCGACTCTACAGCAATGAGACTAGTCACAAAACTTCAAATCATGGGAAGAAAATGTATCAAAAAATTCAACAGAGTGATAGTTAGACACTTCAGGTTACCAACATATAAAATCCTTCAGGTCTCTTTGCTGCCATCAAACAATAAGAATTAAAGAAATGCGAGAATTGTTGGATCACATTGATAATTTTTGTTTTATGTAGGATAATTTTGTCACTGCATTCATATTTGCATGTATCTTGGCAACTTTTAATTATCCTCTTTCCTCTCCTAACTCAAAACCTTTAATTTTTTGTAGCTTTATTAGTACTTTTGATTCATGTTTTATTATTTTTATAAGTTTTTTAAGCTAGTTGATTACCACCTAAAATCCTCTATTTTATTTTAATTGAGCTTGGGAATGGCTATGCTAATATCCAATGATGGTCATTTAATACCCTTAGTTTGAGATGTGAGTTGTAGGAATTTTTCCCAATTACTGAATAGAGAGAGAGAGATAGGTTCAAAATGACATTACAAGCGACTACTAAAAGGGATTTAATGTGTTTGGATATAAATGGTTGTGAATGAATGAAGCTCAATGATCCTAGAGGATTCATGAAACTGATCCCATATATTGGATTAAGATCTGTTTTTTGTTAGCTAATTTTGCACTTTTGATAGTATCTAACCATTTCCATCTTGTTCGTTCTTTTTCCTTTTCTATGTTATATAGAGTTGATAGTAGTGGCCTTAAAACAGCTTCACTTAATATCTAGTGAATGGAAAGATATGATTAATAATTTGATGTGTATAATCGATGTCAAAAAGATAGATAATAACCTCAAATATCCATTCTTCATATAGGTGAATTTTAGAAATGAGAAGCTTGTTATGTTTTTGTAAAATTCAAAAATATATGGTATTTACCTACAAGAACTCTTTGAGAGTAAAAATGCTGTTTATGGAGTCATTGTATTGTTAAACAATTCTTCAACTAGGTCGATATAAGAGCTATTAACAGTAGAATTTCTGCTATAGGCCTGGAGTCTGGGATTGGCCATGCTGTGAGTTGTTTTCCAACCTTTCATCTTCTCGAGTAACACAAAGCTGCAATACAATTATTTTAATGCTACAGATAGTTTGTGAGATGGTCATTTTTTTAAAATATTCTGCATATAGTTTGTCTGTTATCCAGACAGTAGTTATGAATTTGTGTGCTTTTACTTTCCTGAAGTGCCTTGCTAATTGATGTATATTTATAATGAACCTTCATAGAATTTTACTGTGTTTTAAGTTAACTTTTACTTGTGAATTTGCATGCTTTTTACTTTTCCTGAAGTGCCTTGCTATTTGATGTATTTTTATAGTGAACCTTCATAGAATTTTACTTTGTTTTTTAAGCTAACTTAAAATTTGAGGAGATTTGCATAATGTTAAAATGGTAGTTAATGAAAATGGCCATTGTAGTCATAGGTATTAAAGATCTTATGCTTTAGGTGATTCATAGGAGTGAAGTCTCCAAGATATTATTCGTTGTTTATGCAATTAGTTTCTTATCGTCTAGTGCTTCAATTGGGTTATAAAGATGACGATGCATTAGATATACTCTTATTATGTGAAGCAGAACTTTTATTGGCTATCTGGTAAAAGCATGTGTCCAAACTCACTTCTCGTAATCCTTTAATGTTATTTTGCTGTTTACAAATGAATCTTGAGTTTTAGCTGTGAAAGAATGCACTGTAGCATCTGCCAACTTTTTTATTGTAATCATTGGTCTATCTTATTCCAGTTTTGAACTTAAATTACCTGATCTACCTCTATTAAAAATTGTTGATAGGATGAAACTCTTTGTAACTTGTTTGCTTTTTCTTTTTTCTGCCAAATTGTATTGCTGAATGGTATATTTCTTAGGTCTTCACACAGAAGGTTAGTTTATGTTAACTTCAGAGTTTAGTATGCTGCTTGATAATACAAAGGAAGATGGCCATAATAATAGTAGCTATTGATGGTTTTTGCTATTAGTGATTTATTAAGTATTAGTGAAATGTCTAAGATACAAGTTCCTGTATGCAAGCCAGAAGTGGAAATATTGCCATTAATTTTTAATATTGTGGTGCTTGTAATGTAGCATTAGAGATGGTTTTTTGAGGTACAGTTTTGTGTCTGATATTTTTGTGAAGGTGTTTTTTTGATTGATAATCTGGTAAAAATGTGGGAACAAACTTACTTTTGGCTTTTTTTTTCTGAAGTTTTTTTTGCCTTTTACATTGAAAATTCCGAGTTCTAGGTGCTGTGGAACCTAAAGCAGCACAAGCAGCATCTCCCCTTGTTAAAGAATGCTTTCTAGAGTTTGCCAGCTTTTTTATGCTAATCGTTGGCCTATGTTTTTCTTTGTTTATGATTAAAAAATATCTTATCTACCAGCTGTTTGAATAATAGTTAATGGGATAAAGCTACTTGTGATCATATCCAGGTAGGTGTTCTTCCAATGGAGGAGTCAAAGGTCATCATGAAAGGTAGATTGGGTCCAGGAATGATGATAACCGTTGATCTGCAGAGTGGGCAGGTTCCAATGTTTGTTTTTTAATATTCATTTACTCTTGCTCCTGCTATCCATTGCTGCGAATTTATGCATTCTGGTTTGTAAGTATGTTGTTTCTTATCAATGTAGTTGTTGAGCTAATCTTTCAAGTTTTATATTACAATAGGCCTTGGAGAATGGATGGAAATGGCTGGAAAACAAGATCATTATCTGAATTTTTCATATCCAAGTCCAATTTTTATTAGAGAAACATGAACCATTACAATCATGATATGATTCAGTTCCACTTAGGCTAGTTAAAAAAAAATGGATACAGAGAGCTGTTACTTCTGAAATAAGGCATCTGTTATTTGCCTAGTACCTGGGTTCATACTCGATCTTGTCATCTATAGCGGTGACTGATCTCTAAAAACTGATAGAAATGATCCGAAATCCACACTATCTGGAATTTTGTTCATTTTAATCACAAAATTCCATTACATTGATTTGCTGTAATAGGCTGGCTTTTGTTGACTTGTTGAATTGTATGACGTTTGTGATATAATATTGTCAAGTAATCTTGTTTTGCTTTTATACACCTGAAAGATGGAGTTGCTTGCTAAATTCTACATACATATTGGTATAATATTTTTTTTTGCAGGTCTATGAAAATACTGATGTCAAGAGGAAAATAGCGTCATTACATCCCTACAGGAAGTGGGTGTCTGAAAATATGCGGACATTGAAACCCGTCAACTTCATTTCCTCAGTAGTCATGGATAATGATACCATACTGAGGCACCAACAGTAAGGGCCCCTCGCTGGCTAACCTGATTACCTGTTATCTGCCATTTTGATTGGTGCATTTTACTTATTATATGGCTTTTGAATATGGTCAAGGCAAACATTTGTTATATAATGTTGTTGTTCAGGGCATTTGGTTATTCTAGTGAAGATGTTCAAATGGTAATTGAAACAATGGCTTCTCAAGGGAAAGAGCCAACATTTTGCATGGGTGATGATGCCCCGTTAGCAGTATTATCTCAAAAGCCTCATATGATCTATGACTATTTCAAGCAGCGGTTTGCACAGGTTAGTTGTACATTTTATGCAAAATAGTTGCCACGGTCGCATACCACCATACCGAGTTTGTGATATTTGTTTGACCGCAATAAATGAGGCATGTCCATTATAACTCTTTGCTTTGACTGCATACATAGCATAATACCAGTTTTCTAGTTTTCTGAACTGCTTCCTCCATCATCCTGTATTTAACATGTATCTCCAACAATATAGAAAATAAAGATTTGGTAACTATTTCCAGGAAATCTGACTGCATAAGATCTTATTGTTTCTGAAGTTTTCTTTAGAGTCTTTAGCTAATGCTTTTCTTGGTATATTTAACACTTTGTTCATTGTCATGGTTCTCATTATTAGCATTAACACAGCCTTCCAGGAAGGTTAGATTTGTATGTTGACCACTTTCCATGTGATGGCATGTGTTGCTTTTAATAACTCAGACCTGATTCCCAACTCTCCTCACTCCAACGATCACTTCTTCTTTACCAGTGGTTTCTCGTCAATTGGAGTAACCACTTATTTGTTCTTTAGCTGTGTTGTTATGAGTAGGGTTTTAGAATGATAATTTATTTAAAATTAAATTAAAACTTTAGGACTTATGATATTCTTTTCATTTTTTTTATTCAATAGACCTCCAAAAACTCGTTAGTCTATTTTATACGAATTTACTCAATGAGTTTTACCTGTAGTTCAAATTTTATATTTTTAACATTATTTAGTATTTTTTAATAATTTTTTATTTAAAAATATTTAAAATAAATATTTTATTATTTCTTCTTTTTGTGTCTTATCTTAGAATTTGTGATCATGATACTTGGTTTTCATGATGAGATAATTTTATATTAAGTTTCTCTATAATCTTTGTCTTGAAGTTCAGTTTTATAATTTTTTGTTTATATTTTATATTTAATTTTATTATTTAGGTATTGTTTATTTCAAAAAAGTCATTGATCTTTTAGGTTATAGCCTAGAAACTTCCTATTTTCACCAATTTGGTATTATTGAATTTTAATCAGTTGTATTTTTTATTTTTTCAACTTACCTCTCATCTTTTTGGTGTTGTATACATTTTTTGGCAATATACAATTCTTTCTAAATTTTCATAAATTTTCTTATGACCAAAATTTTCTCTAAACTATGTAATGCTTCAAGCTATTCAAGCTTAGTTGCTGCGATTTTTAATATCTCAAAGGCTCTCGCCCATGTTCTCTAAGTTATTGAGTTCTATCCTTCTTGAGCCTTGAACATACTATTATGATTGCTACTTTTAGAGGGAATCATGTTAATCATGATCATAGTGGCTGAGTTGGAGGATGAATTTGTGGTCATAGCTCTTTTCCACCTTATTAGCATTGCTAAAGAACCAATTAATCATTGGATCATTGTTAAGAAAAGTTTGGCTATCTTACAGTTACTTAACTTGTTATAATTGCTAGTCTTGATCCTATTATGGATAGATATGGTGATATTGTACAATAACGTCAACTATTTATTGCCCACATTATTTTGTCTCATGTTGCAATTATTCATTTTGAAATGTGTTGGGTTTTAGATTTGAATGTATCGTCTTACATGATGGGTAAATTTACTGTTATTATCATCCTATACATGCAAACTCTCTCACTTGCCGTTGTTGTCGATGGATCTCTTTTTTCTATTACTGGAAAGTGCTCCATTCATCCCATCCTAAATGACTTTAGACAATGTCCGTTATGTCAACAAACTTGTCTATTAATGTTTTATTTATTTTCTTACTAAATCTCATAATTGTTTTATCATTTTTTTCTCTTCTATTTTGTCTTTCAAGACCTCAACACAAAGAAGACTATTAGTAATGATGTAGAACTAGGAGGCATTTACTATGTCTCTAATTGTACATTCCCTATTCTCAACTACCTACATCCTTACTATTTGGCACTCTTATCTTAGTCATCCACCCCATCATCATTTATAAAACCTTCTTCTTCTTCCCCCTAAGATGACTAAGTTCTAATGTGATGCTTATGAGCATAACAAATATCATTACCCTTCTTTTTCTTTTTCTACATCTTTTCATAATCAGGCTCCTTTTGATTTAGTACTTTCACATATTTGAGGTTCTAGTTATCCCAACCCATGTGGGATCATTATTTTATTTTTATTATAGATGACTACATTAAGAGTCACCAGACTATATTTGTTAAAATATTGGTTGTCCTATTTGATGAATTCAAATAATTTTATTAAGAAATCAAAGCTTAATTCACCATTTTTATTAAACCTTTTCATTTTGATAATTCATTAGAATATATGCAATTAGTATTTTAATCTTTCTATATTGAGTATAACATTATTCATCAATCCTAATATTCTTATATCTTATTACAAAATGGCATGGCTAAATGTTAAAATATTGACATCTTTTTTATTTTGCTCACATCTTGATGTTTCACATGAATGTTTTGTGCAAATTTTGGGGAATTGATGTCCTCATAACATGCTATTTAATCAATTAAGTTTCATTTATTAGTTTTAATAGCACTTCCCTCTTGCCTCTTTTTTACCTTAACCAACCACTTCATCTCTCCCCAAAGGTCCTTGGCTATGTATACTTTAGCCACTTCATTCATCTGGGATGCAATAAGCTTTTTCCTCATGCTATTAAATACATTTTGTTGAGCCATTCCAACTTAAAAAGGTTATCATTATGATATTTTAACAAAGCACTTGTATACCTCTACAGATGTTACATTTCATGAAAAGCTCTCTTACTATTCAACTATATCCTTGTCAACCAAAATTACTACCCATGTTCTACTTCTACTTCTTACTTACTTTCTACCACTACCTTTACTATAAGTTATACTCAAAGGTCATGATTGTCTTCTTTTCATATAATGTCGACCATAACATTGTTTACAATTGATAAATCATCAAAACATTAGAATACAATGGTCCCCCTGATAGAGTATCTACATTGTTCATATCATTGTCTTGTCACTCTTCAATGCTTCTATTTCAAGGACATATCATTAATCTTTCCTTGATTCTAAATGGAGAATTCAATAGATATCCAAATGTGCACTCTCATGGATCGTCACACTTGTGATTTGGTTTCATTACCTAGTAATATTACTCCTACTCTTTGTTGATGGGTTTTCACAAACAAGTTTCATCCTGATGGAACCATCGATCATTACAAAGTTTGTTTAGTTGGCACAGGGTACACATAGGTTCATGGCATCGATTACTTTGAAACATGTTCCCCTTTGGCTTGGCTAAATTTTATGTCTTATTCTTTTTGTTGTCATTAACCAAGGATGGTAATTTTTTTAAATGGATATAATCTATATCTTTCTCTACAATAATATCTTTGATGTAGTTTATATGAAACAACCTCTAGTGCATGTTACTCAAGGGAGACAAAGCTTTGCAAATTTTGAAAAACTATACTTGGGTTAAAACAAGGCTCTCGTACATGGTTGAGGCTAGTTTGCGAAGCATTACAACTAATTACTCAATTTTCATTTGTCACTACTTTGGAATAGTGATTATTTTGTTTATATGAATGATATTTTTCTAAATAAGAGTAACATACCTTGTATTAAAGAACTTAAACATTATCTTCAAAATATGTTTTGTATTAAAAATTAAGAGGCCATCCAAAGTATTTTCTCAATATTAAATTTTCATATAGCAAAGGAGATATTTCTCTCTCCCAAAGAAAATATGTAATAGATCTCCTCGAGGAATCTAGTCTTCTTAGATGCAAGTCAATAGATTCACTTATGGAAATTCTTCAATAATCTGGAGGACAAAGATCTATATGTTGTTATTGTCGGTTGGTTAGTAAGCAACTCATCTATCGCACTGGTACTTGACTTGATATTTCTTTGATTGTTAGTGTGTTAAGTATATGAAAAATCTTGAGAATAAGCATAGAAATGTTTTTAAAATTTTGAGATATATTGGATCTCTAAGAAAAGGACTTATGTATCAAAGGTATAACCACTTATAAATTGAAGCTTGTTTTAGTACTTTTTATGTTAAGAGTCTATTGAAGATTGGAAATCTATCTTTGGATATTGTGTTTTTGAGGGTGGAAAACTTACATTTTGGAGAAGTAAAAAAACAAATGATTGTTACTACATCACAGGTATAACCACTTACAAATTGAATCTTATTCTAATACTTATTGTGTTAAGAGTTTATTGAAGATTGGAAATCTATCTTTGGATATTGTCTTTGAGGGTGGAAAACTTATATTTTGGAGAAGTTAAAAACAAATGATTGTTACTGTATCTAATATAGAGGTTGAATAAAGAGCAATGGCTCAATCTTCCTGTGAATTTGGACAACTCATTGAGGAAGGTTTCTAGTCACTCATCTAGTGGTTCTTAAATGCAATAATCAGGTAGTCATCTATATTGCAAACAGTCCCATCTTTTATGAAAGAACCAAGTGCACTGAGATAGATTGCTACTTTATTGAGATGTTATGTTATTCAAAGAAATCATTGGTCATGTCTCGAGGGAAGAATAGATATTAGATTTTTTACAAAGACTTTTGGACCTTCTAGATTCTCCAATTTTTGCAATAAGTTGGATTTTCATGATATATGCTTTAGCTTGAAGAGTATTTTCAAGAACATTATGAATAATATTAATGATATTAGGAAAATTAGCTATGAAAATATTCTTATGAATATCTTAAGGATCTTTTCTCATAACTTTATAATATTGTTTTAATTCCTTATGCGTTGTACTTATTTTTCATATTTATTGGATCTCCTTTGAGACAATACATAATCTTTCCTTTTTTTTTCAATAGAACCCATGATATATTCAAACTTCACTTATATTATGATAGGTTAGTTATATATTCTTAAGATTTCTCTTTTCATGAACAATATAGCTAGTGTGTTTTTTCTCTTCATTGATGAGTTTCACTTTCTGATGCCGGAATGACGACTAAACCACTATAATGAGCAGTAAGATGGAATTGCATATGTTAAGAAATAAGAGACACAAAAAATAGATTCATGAAATCCGAAATAACAATATGCAAGAGATACCCGTCCAAGGCAATCCCAGCCCAGAGGGGGTGTGAGCAACGTAGGGGTCGCTTTGATGGCTAGGTCACAACCTTTCAACAACACAAAAACTGGGTACTCAAAAAATTTTTAATATTACTGATCTTAAATAAAATAAAGCAATATAAAGGTTACACAAACGCAGATTTAAATGTATAAGATAATCTAACTAGATCAACACTGAAGGTAAATTGCATGCGAAAGAGGCATTCCAAAATACTAAAGAAACCAAATCAATGAAAAAAGAAACAACAATAGAAATTTGAGATTCGCAAATGAGGGTTGCTGGGCAAGGATGTAGGTGACAAAGGATTACGAGCACAAACGTTATTGGCAGTATGAAAATGACTTACGTTGAGCTATGCTTGTAGTGGTATGAAGATGTTGGTGGTTGAATAAGCGATAAGTTCGTATGATGTTTTACCGCTTAGGCCTTAGTATCAACCCTTGATAAGTTAGCATGTCGAAGTTCTCATTACAATCAAACTTAATATCTAAACAAAATGCATAGAAAAATAGTGGATTTCATTTATTAAAATAATCTTAAATAAGAGTTGGCCTCTTAATTTATAAAGAGTTTAGAAAGGTACATGGGTGAAAGTGCATGAAGATGTCAAAAGACATGTAATAAAAAAACATTTATGTTAGCTAAAGATATCCACAATATAAGTAATAAATTTGCAACAAGATTTAATCTTCTAGAGCCACAAAATGAATCCTTGAAACCATAAATTATCCTTAGAAAGCTTCAAAATCAATTGTCATAAGTTATTCCTAAACTTCTTTTATTGAAAATGGTCTCTGTCCTGGGGACTGGGTCGACGGGTACACATGTCTGTGGTTGGCGCAAGTTGAGAGGCACGTTGTGGTCGAGATCGGGTGGCCGTTGGCTCGAGTCAGAATTAGGTTTGCACTAGCTCATGCGGAAGTGGGTTGATGCTAAATCAAGTTAGAAGGGGGTCAGTGTTGGCTTGAGTTGGAAGCAGGTTGCGCAAACCCGCTAGTAGACGTGCATTGGGAGACGTAGGTCGAGTGGCAAGCTAGAATGGTCAGTGGGAAATGGACCCAATGGGTCGTGGACAGACGCTTAGAGCAATAAAGACAGTGCAGAAGAAAATTTTGAGCTCAAAATGCAGTTTTAAACTCAAAATTAAACTTGCACATGAAAAATCTGGCCTTCGACCGTCTGGAAGTGTTGGAGCGTACTTGATTGGATATTCTGTCCACACCACTTTTTCTAGGATATTCTGCTGCATTTGCAAATCTTAGACTTGTGCATTCCTTAACATTTTGTTCTGGATTTGTACTCCAGATTATTCATATTCAGTTGAATCTAGTGTATTCCATTGTATGTGATAAGGGAAATGGGTACATCAAGCCCAATAATGAAAGTAGCATGCAGCTCGCACAGCTGAGATCAAAACTTCAGTGGCTCACTAAAACCAATGTTTTTATATGACTACAATTTTGAAATGATATTTATATCTGCAAACTGGATATTTGAAGTTTCTACAATTACTGTTGTACAGTTACAAGTACTATTTCTGTTAATATTGCTCAGAATATACCCTATGAATTTAGCGCTTTCTCCATCTCAGCATGCACGATCTGTCATGCATTGGGCGTCTCTTTATTGCTTGGAACGTGAACTTTAAACATATATTTTATTTGGAAGGGCGTGGTTTCTAAATTCCAAATAAAAGGCTTATCCTGTTTTGGACTACCCTTGCTAATCAAAGGATCTATCCTGTTAACTATCTCTTGAAAGTGAAGTTTTTTTTTCGTGTATCTATATGATTATTTTTTTGCAGGAACATAATGTTGCTTATTTTGGCTATGAGATAGGTCACAAATCCTGCTATTGACCCCTTAAGAGAAGGTTTAGTCATGTCACTTGAGGTGAATATTGGTAAACGTGAAAATATTTTAGATGTTGGACCTCAAAATGCTTCTCAGGTTTGAAAACCGTAAATTGTTTTCTAGATGGTTAATGCAGTATATCTTTGTTTATATCTAACATGTGTTTTGGCATTTCATGCAGGTGATTTTGTCAGGTCCAGTTCTGAATGAAGGGGAGCTTGAAGCATTGATGAAGGATCTATCTTTAAAGCCTCAAATACTGCAGACCTTTTTTGACATTGGGAAAGGTTTGGAGGGGTCATTGGAGAACAGTTTGAAGGACCTATGTGTAGCAGCTGATGAAGCCGTCCGCAGTGGTTCCCAATTGCTTGTCCTATCTGACCGTTCTGAGGAGCTAGTAAGTATTCACATTTTTTTAAGAAATTCTTTATCCTCTCCACCTGACTGTTCAGTTGATTCTTTTCATTTTTGTTCATCTTTCCATGGGCCATACTTTTTTGCTGTATTTCATTTTCTCACTTTAGGTTTCTGAATATTATCTATTTCTTTTGTTTAACCTTAAGGGGTGTGCAAACATCATTTGATTTTCTCCTATAGGTATTTTATAATCTCCTTCTCTATCTCTCTCAATTTTGATTGTTATTTTGTTAGTGTTGACGTTGGATACATGTTCCTATGGCATAAATTGACTGCCTATTTAACTATCTATTCTGTTAACAATGTGAATTGTGGTTATATATTTATGCTTCTCAGTGGTAACTTTTTGTTTAGACATTATGACTAATAATGCATATTTTATGTTACAGGAACTTTCATTGCTACAAGTATGTGATGAGGTTTGACTATTGTTTTTTGGGGTCTTGATTGTTTGGAAAAAAAAGTTGTTACTTGTTGATGTCTTCTGTATTGGTAGGGTTACTCATTGATAAACTTTGTCCCAATTTGTAGTTTTGAAGCTGCAAAATGACTATTGTTTGTTGATGATCGGTATAAATTGGTTCTTAGTAATGTCTTTCATATTGGCATGGTGAATCATTGATGAGCTTTATCCCAATTTTGGCTGTGTAGGTGTAAACAAACCTATTGAATGTAGGTATGATGAAAGAATTTTTATTTCCCATAACGAATGTGGCTATTTCTATTGATGCAATTGCTCTTTCTTTAAAGCTTTTAAATGTCTGCACGTGTTTTTCATGAAGTATTCAGCTTGGTTCTTGGTAGTTTGCATCAATTTGGAAATTGTTGTCCTTTGAGTTTGCTTTTCTCGTAATCCTTGATGCTCAAAGTCTTCATCAGGCTGTCTTGGGCTTTTAAGTATATAGCTGCAAAGACAGCATAGATATACAGTGTATGCCAGTTGGGAGATAATAATTTTGTGTGTAGATATTTCCCAGGGATAGTTATAGCGCAAATCGATTGGGTAATTTTTGAATATTTTGTTAGCATGAGAGGTATCCATTCCGGTATTTCCAAAAGCAATCTCGGCATCTTATGTAATTTTTTCTTTTAGTATCACATTGAACCTACAGCCTAATTTACTGGGCCATTTTTTATGGACTTGTGATGTGTTTTTCTCAGCAACCAACTCGGCCTGCCATCCCAGTGCTTTTGGCTGTTGGTGCTGTCCATCAGCATCTGATTCAGAATGGCTTACGGATGTCAGCTTCCATTGTTGCTGATACAGCCCAGTGTTTCAGTACTCACCAGTTTGCATGTTTGATTGGTTATGGGGCCAGGTATTTTTTTTTTTTTGGTCTAATCTTTAATTAATTCTCGTTCCATTTTTGTTCACTAAATAATAAATTGTTTGTTCAGGATATGTGTAACAGTTATGGTGCTTTTATGTGAACATTAAGTTTGATTCAAGTAATTTTCATTCCAGTGTGCTTACTGATAATAAATTGTTAAGTACAAGGATGAAAATTATGATCAATAGGTGTCATGTGTGATCATTTTTCAGCAATCTGTATCTTGTAGATTTGAATTCTGACTTTTGAGAGCTTCGTGATCTTCTGGGTGGACTTCCTTTTGTTCATTTTTGCTAAGATTTCCATTCATTAATTATTCTCTTGAAATTGTGGTAAATTCAAGAACGTTGGTGTTTTTGCATATCTTTGAACTATATTCCATGATCAGTATGATCAAATGAAAAGATTTTTTTCTCAAGCTATGTTACTGTTTAGTTTCATATAGAACTTATGCTGTGTTGAACTCGATGATAGTGTATTCCAATGCAGGTTCTGTTTCATCTGCTTACTATGAAGCAACTTTTATCTCTTTGGAAGCAAGCCATCTTAAACCTTGTTATATTTTTTATCCCTTCATGTCAGATTGTCTACCCAATAGTAGAGGATGGACGTGTGCCCCAAATTACTGAACTAAACCAGTTTGCTTGTAATTACTGCCCAGTTGATATAGCTTTTCCTGAACATGCGTCGTTCATCTAATCCCTCACCATACCATTCCCGGTTCTCTACTTCCCAAATGATATCATAAAAAACAAAAAAAGAGCATCGTATTATACCTTTTTATATCTTTTTTTCTTATGCTCTATTTGGGAAAATGTAGGCAAAAAAAAAAAAAAGAATCATAATGCATGCAAATTTTCTTAGAGGAAACACAATCGTCTAGAGGAAAAATGCCATAGAAAGAACAGGATTTTGTTTGGATTGGTCTCTCTAATCTCCAACTTTTAAGGAATAACTTATATTCTTTCAACAAAAGAACCAAGACTCTATCTCTATCCTCTTTCCTCAACTAGGGTTTCCTGCAAGAGACAATATGACACAGCGGTCTCAGTGATGTTGTTGGACTTCATGAAGAGTAGAGGTGTTTGAAGTACTAGGGAGGTAGTTGTGGAAGAATCATGAAAAAGAACACATTTGGTGCAAGAGAACTTAAATTAACTTATTTGAATTTAGGGAAGTGTTCAACATAATAATCTGAGCTCCATGTAAGTGCAAATTATCCTAAAAATTTCAGCTCAATCAAATAAGTATTGATGTGAATTCTAACCTAAAAAGTAATCTTATATAAATAAAACACTTCATTCATGCAGCAACAGATTCATGTGACTAAATGTCCCATGAAATGTGTGTTGAATATCAAAATTGTTGGGGAAGTCATTACCTAATGTGAACTAAAATTTTATGAAGTTCTATAGCCGTTTGGTAAGACAAAAGTTTAAGACACAACTAGAAAAATTTATTGATTTTTCTTTATCCAATTTTGGAAAGAGGGTTTTATGCTTAAATCTTCATCAAAATTATTGTTTCTTTCTTTTTTAATTGGATGAAATTTAGAGAACTAAAAGACTATGTAATGATATCTATATGTTACATTCTATTGGTTTTTTCTAAAACTGGCTAAATAGTGAAACTATGATTTTTAACAAGTAAAAAATAGAGTTAGAGGTTTGAATTGATCAAAAGGAGACAATACCTCAATATGGTATGGTTGGATCATGAAATTATGGTATTAGAGTGATATCTCTTGTAGTATAATATGGTTCTAAGGTAAATTAGGTATTATTCTATGATACCTAGAGCAGAACAGAGTAAAGAGTGATTATTGAATGATATTTCTATGAAGAGAAATCGTCAAATAAAGTGTGATACTTAGCATGTTTTTAAATGGATAGATATAGGAGTGAATAGTCTCAAATTAGAAAGAGGAGAATATTTTGTATTGTATATTTATGATTATAACTTTAAGTTATTGGGACATATTTTGAAACAAAATGTGTTTTTAATATGGGCCAATTAAAGGTGGATAATAACTTGAAATAATAAAACTAGGTCATAACATTATGGTATCAAAAAAGTATATCCTATAGTATGACAGTTCAATAATGAACAAAATGAAGGTTGGTGAACCTTTGACTCTTAGGACCAAAAAGAGTAGGAAATAATTGCTAGTTGATGACTTATGAAGAGGAATTGTTGGATGAATAGTTCTTGAAATACTTTTAAATGGAGAGATATAATGAAGAATAAGGCCGATTAGAATGATTTTGGGCTATGTATGTAAGATTATGTCAGAACATTTTTTAAGAAAAAGCCGTTCTTGTTCAATATGAGATGACTAAAGAGAGATGATACTTTGACATGATAAGCTTGGTTCATTATAATAAATGGGCAATGAAAATTATAACAAAACCAATAAAGGGCTTTGAGCTTTTGCACAACAAATTATTGCAAGTACAACCTTTTCACACCCGTGTATATATTTATCAAAAATGGAGGCGTGACTAGTCTAGTTTATTAAGTCACTGTGTTTTTTTAATGTTTCTCCCACTTATGAAGTTTTAAGACAAACTATTCCATAAATAATGTTTAAAATATTTTCTAGTTTTATATCCAAATATATTTCCATAATCATCTAGTCTTGTCACAATGTCATCATTTTGTAAAACCAACTAAAGCCTGTTTGTTTATTTGGTATTGTTCTTAGAACAAAAGTCGAGCTTCCTTATGTATTCTAATTTGGTAAAAATGCTCAAGAATATAGCCTTTTTTTTCTTTCTCTGCTAAATATTAGGATTTTGTTTTATCAAATCTTTGATATTCCAAGAAATTTTCAAAATTTAGAAGCGTCATGCATTTGCATACATGATGAAGTTAATGTATAGTTTACAACATTTTGTGATTGTGGCTGTTGCTTGCCATGCAGGGTAATAGTTGCTTCCTGATAACTTTTTATATAACACATTACTAGCTTGAAGGCTTGAAGATAAAATAAAAGATAGCTTTTTGAAGTTTCTTCTTCTGCAAAATATCCCAGGCTGTTTTGTGATTTATCAGCCCTTGCTTGCCATGCAAAGGATTTGACCGAATAATATCCTATGAAGAAATAAATCCAAATTTTCGTAAGTTCGTCTATGCTTGTGCAACATTTTAAATAAGCCCAATCTTCACAAAATAACATGAAACACCATTTAAAACCAGTAGGAACAAATTCTATGAGAATAAATGTTGAATACATGCTTAATCATCTTAAGTAATTATTTAAAATCCAACAAGTCAAATATTGCTTTGCTTCCTGCATGGTTGTATGCTTTATTGTTTTTAAAAGGCCTCTTGCAAAATTCCTTGGGCTTTCTCAATGAAATGATTTGTTCTGGTAAGATTGCCACGGTTACTGTGTCTTGTAGCATTTATTTGTCTTTGACTTCTTGATGCCTCTCAGTCAATATGTTCTTGTAGCATCCATGAAACTTTATTTGATTGCTGGTTGTAGTTCTCATTATGTTTTATTTGTCAAAAAATATGCATCCCCCTCGTCCTCCTCTCACTGCTAACACCCTGCACCACCACCAAACAGTTTTTAGGATCCATTGGCTCTTTTGACTTGGTCATTGTTGTAAATTTTGCTTAGCATTTGTTCGTTGTTGCATTCTATTTCTTCAATGATACGCTTCTATAGATGAATTTTGCTAATAGTGTGCTTTGTTAGCATGCAGTGCAGTATGCCCATATTTGGCATTAGAAACATGCCGCCAATGGAGGTTGAGCACAAAAACAGTCAACATGATGAGAAATGGAAAGATGCCTACTGTGACAATTGAGCAGGCTCAAAGAAACTTTTGCAAGGTTTTCACTTTGCTTTATCAAGTATCATATGTAGTAAATGTTTCGTCTTCCCTTGATTGAATTCCCCACTGATATTTTGTAAAGTTATTCACATTGTAGCCATGCATGTTGGAATGGAAATATTAAGTGATCAGTTATTGCTGCTGATGCTTTTCTTGGACTATTCATTGAACTTGCTTTTTATTTTGGGTCAAAATCTTAGAAGTGGCTTTGTGTGTTATAATAGTTATTTGAACCAACATTAAAGTGTTATTTTATGCACATGATTTCAACTAAGTAATTAATCCTTATATTTGACTTATTGATTGCTAAATTTTGAGTCACATTGCCCTTTGTTTTGTTGTATTGCTGAAAACTTTCTTGTTTAATTATATACATAAAGAAAAATGGTTCTTTTTCGTTACTCTAATTATTTTTTAGTTTATTCTTATTAAATGAGTACACTTATGATAGTGGAATATTATCAATATAGTAAACTTGTCTATCAAATTTGACTGACTAAACTACAAGAAAAAAACGAAGGGAAATAAGATAGTTGAGTTGAATTTTGTTTTGGAGTATGCTCTTAATAATTGATAACGTGAATTAAACATTTTTTGTCTCAAAGATGTTCTTGTTCAACTAAGGTATATCACTTCTCCACCAAGTTGGTGTTCAAGCAGAAAGGCTTACTCTGTTATCTTGTTAGTTCTTGTAGCTTGTATTCTACAACCCCTGTATATGCATTTTCTCCACTGTACTTTGACTACGAAATCATCTTCAATCTATATATATAAATTGACATGAATCTTGAATACAACAAAAAATCTTAGTGCATTTTCACGTTCAATAGCTGCTTCATATCTTTCGTTGCTACCTTCATTCTGTTTACGTGCTTTATTTTTCTTTCTCATTTTGCCACAACTTTGATTTATCCCTAGGTTACATGTTCACTGTCTTTTTAATCGTTTTACTTTTGTTTAGTGAGATTATATAATCAAATCTTCGTTCTCTTCAGGCTGTGAAATCTGGCCTTTTGAAGATTCTTTCAAAGATGGGGATTTCCTTACTTTCCAGGTTTCTTTAACATATTTAATAGATGTTGTCAGGGTTTAGTTAAAGTTTAGATTATCATAAAGTAATGTTTTTGTTACAGTTTTGCCCTTTTCCTTTAAATTGTGATTTCTGTTGCTAATTATACATCCCTCTTCTAAAATTCAGTTACTGTGGGGCACAAATATTTGAGATATATGGCTTGGGACAGGACATTGTTGATATTGCTTTCTGTGGTAGCGTGTCAAAGATAGGTGGTCTGACCCTTGATGAGGTAAAGTAGCTACTTTGAACTAATTCCATTTACATCCTTTTGAATTGAATTTTAATATTTGTTTATATTCTATGGTTTTTAAGCTTATTTTTATAACCTAGAGAAATGATTTATTTGTTGAGTACAGAGATATCTGGTGTAGAAAATTCAGGAATGCAGTGTAGATGTCTGTCTCTATGACAAATATTAACTGGCATAGAGTATAAATTATGTGATATAGTTTATTGAGGCCCACCATTGATTCTTGCGTTGGATTACTTTTGTTGTCAATTTTGGCATCCCATTTTTTTAGACTAGTGGTAAGATTCATCTGCGACCAGCTTTATGGATTTGTTGCTACTGATTATTTATGAGAGCAGCATACAATGATAAGTCTAGTTTATAAGAAAATTTTGCAACTATCCGTATTTTAGCCATTTAATATTACTGCCATCTGATCCTTTTCCTTCTCAATCCTTTGGACTTTTATTTTTAAGTTCACATTGTAACTGACTAATAGGATTTTCCGGTGCTTATGGCATGCTAATTAAAGAAAATAAAAGATATATCTCAAGGTTAAACATAAGATTGATAGAGTTAGACCTGTGCTTAATGGTATAAAATGTCAGGGTTTTGGATAATGCATTTAGAATTTGAAGAATGTTGACTTGAACTTGTGGTAAGCTTAATGTATGGGATGCAATTTTAGGAAATATAGTAGTAATATTGTAGATATGACAATTGATGATTAATCAGGATTTTTAGCTTGAATGCTAAGCTCACTAAAATTTTAGTCGATTTTTGGTTTTTCAAACAATCCAAGCCACAACCCCTTGTATTCAGTTTATGCTGCCTGAAACTTTGTTTTGTAGAACGCATTTTATTTATTATAAATTAATTATAATTTATATGAATGTTTGTTCTCTATAATTATGATGTATACACGTAGGCATGCCTGTACACAATAGTACAAGGTATTTAAATTAGAAATAGTGAAGCTTTGGGCATGATTGAAATTGATTCAATATGGGCCTGATTGGCTCAAAACTAAACCCATTCGACCCAAGGCCCATTTCAAACAGAGGTTGTGTTGGTTCGAAATTTGATAACAATATCATTGATTAGGAAGAGTGTTGGCTTCAGATAGTTTTAGTCTATTCAAGAAACTGAAGTTTTTTCCATCAAAAATATAAATTTAGGTCTTGCATATTTCATAATTCCAACTCTTCCAGTCATTGGACTTTATATATCTTTGGATGATTAAGCTGTTAAGGGATGTCCACTAGTGTTAATTGCTATCTCTTCCTCATATTATGTCATGATTCGTGTCGAGTAACTTATTCTATTTATGTTGACTAGTATATAGAGAAACGTTGGTCATAAATTAATTGTTTTTCCCTGCTTAGCTTTATAGAAGTCAGCTTGCAGTGTAGAATATTAGTAAAAGGCATCCAGCTGCTCATTTAAGCATTTTTTTTTTTATTTGTGAAGCTTGCAAGGGAAACCTTGTCATTCTGGGTGAAGGCTTTTTCAGAGGACACTGCAAAGAGGTTGGAAAACTTTGGATTCATTCAGTTTAGACCAGGAGGTAAACACGAACTGATCTTGTATCTATGTGATGTTTCTATGGGTTTTCAGTGATAATGGTTGTCAGTAGAGTAGCACGTTTTCTTCCCAGCAAATAGCAGGTTCATAACACTATATTGAGCGGACTTGTTTATTTGTAAAGCACACTTAGTTGATGAACCTCTTGCGCTTCAGTTTTAAATTTGTATGTCATCATTTGTCTGCTAATGGCTGTGAAGGACTTTTGTTTCTAGCGCTTAATTATTATTTGCTGATCTGTTCAGGTGAATATCATGGAAACAACCCAGAGATGTCAAAACTACTACATAAAGCAGTTCGACAGAAAAATGAGAGTGCTTATGTCATTTATCAGCAACATATTTCTAACCGACCTGTAAATGTGAGTTTTTAAATCCATAAATTTCAGTCTTGCTTGCTTGGAAAACTTGACCTATTACATTTTGGTTGGGCATTCTTCTTGTTGCATTTAAATTTCTCATTGAATTTTTTGTTTCCTATTGCTTTTAGGTTCTACGAGACCTTCTTGACTTTAAAAGTGATCGTCCACCAATTCCGGTTGGCAAAGTTGAACCTGCATCTTCCATTGTTCAACGCTTTTGTACTGGAGGAATGTCTCTTGGAGCAATTTCCAGGGAAACACATGAAGCCATTGCAATTGCGATGAATAGGTTAGGTGGAAAGTCGAATTCTGGGGAAGGTGGTGAGGTATTTTCCTGTTATTTTTATCATTTGTTAATCTGTAATAGCTTGTTAGCCACTTATTTTGTTTCCAAGTTTATGCAAAATTTGGCACAGTGAAATTATTCTTGTTAGAAGTTTAATACCATTAAATAACATTGGTAATTCAGTCATTTAAAAAATATTAGATTTATAGGGTTCTTGGATACGACTTCTAGGGAGGAAAATATAGATAGTGATGTTTCCAATAGTTTGCCAGCTGGTTGTATTTAAGAGACTATGATCTGAGTGCATCTATCTTGGTTTGCAATAAATTATTTTACTCTTTGAAAGGCATGTTGTAAGACTAATAGGTACATTCCTTATTGCACATAATGGTGCTGCATTATGTTAAGACTCATGCAGGTAAGAGAGCTTCAAGGTTCAAGTTTGGCCTAAAATGTGCTTAAATAGATACCCAATAATCTAAAAACTTAAGCTTGTTAGTAGTTATCACGTTAGTATGTATTAAGGTTTGAATTTATGCTCATTTAACACTGTGGAGGTAAATATAGTCTTATTTATACTTAAAAATTTTTTTTTAAGAATCTTATCCATTTTGTCCATCATCTACTCCAACTCTAAAATCTTTTGACTAACTAGGTCAAGTGCTGCATCGAACATCAACAATGCCAATGTACTCCATTACTCCTTTTGTACTACATGCATATTACATCAATTTTTTCACCGATATGAATAAAATCTATGCAACTCCATCAATATTTATAAATACTTTCATGTATGTCTACACATTTTAAGTGATTCATTTACATGGACACCATGGGGTTATTTAGAAGTTCTACTCAATCATGAAGAAGAATAATAAAGACACATGAGAGCTGCAAATTACATAAATCTCTTAACCCCAATTGAATTATCAACTATGATGCTACTTGTTAAGGGAGTTTTATCAAATGAGTATCTAAATTTGGTCCCATAAATAGAAGCTTGACTCTTGTTAGCTTGGGTGATTTGAAATTATTTACTTGGACTAGATTGTGCCATTCCTTAGATGAAAAGTGATGAAATCTACCGCAAGAACAGGGAGAGAAAAAAAATCATAAATAGTTGGCAAGAGATCATAATGAAGGGTCCGGCAAACTTGCTTCTCTTAAAGGACTTTATATTTGATAAAGGCTAGTGGGATTGGAGGATCTGGGCACTTTAGTCCAATCAAGGGACAAAGGATTACTCGTGCTGTTGTTTTTTCTTATTGACATTTTATCTTAATTCCTGTACATTACTATTTGTAGGATCCTGTACGTTGGAGCCCGCTAACAGACGTTACTGATGGATATTCTCCCACCCTCCCTCACCTCAAAGGTCTCCAGAATGGCGACACAGCCACAAGTGCAATCAAGCAGGTGAACTACTTTATATATTTATTATTGTTCTCCTTATAGCATAATAGTTATTGGCATTAACTCTTTTGAATATTATTTATTTTCTGATTTAGCATGTAAACTTAACCATAATTAGGTGTAATGGACAATTAATATGGAAGACTTACTTTCTTAGAACTTAGGAACATGCAAACATAAGATTCAAGAAAACATGTATTAATACTTGTCTATAGGTACATTACCTCTAAGGTGATGCCACTCTCCAATGCCATTACTGAAATTTTTTGGCAACACAATAGCTAGAAAAGATTATTTTTTTCCTAAAATACATATTTTGTTTAACAATATAATACATTAACATTTTACTTAAATAATAAGAGCACTAAACTGATGATACATATAAGCCTCAACTAATAAGCTCAAATTAAAACAAATCATATCTGTTATGAACCTGAAAACAAAAGACAATGTATTAAGTACAATTATAAGCCATGTTATGATCACTTGACCTTTTGAAGCCATTCACAATGCTTAGCTTTAACAAGCAAAGTTTGGAGGAGAGTTTTTTAACTCAATAAGAACTAAAATCAACTTACACTTGTTAAATATATATCTCAAAGTTTATATCGAACATGAAATGTTATGAAATTCTTTTAGAATACATCATTTCAAAACATAAGAGGATTTATGCATTTGACATATAACACAACATTTCTTTTTTACTTTTTCTTGTTATTTTGCCAAAAAATTTAGCATATCTTTGTGTCTATAAGGGAATTAGACTTTGTTATTATGCCAAGAAACTTGTTCTTCTTAAAACTCTTTTTGTATACAAATGTTTTTCTCTTTGTTACCTTTATAGAGACTTTTGCTTTCCTTGAAACTCTACAAGAAAGTTTTAATTTTTCGGATATCTCGTTTGACGTGCCATATATTTGTTTTCATCTTAAATATTTTTCTTTACATAAAATTGCGATCATAAGAATAATATCATGATGAAACGATGCACATTTAAATATTCCTCATTTTAAAAACATGTACAAAAGCATAATATCATTTTAACCAGGATTTATAAGATACATGAACCTATAATTATTTTTTTTTTTTTACATATCAATAGATATGTTTTTACCTTAAAATAAATGATGGTGAAATCATGTAAGTAATGATCATTGTTGATGCTCTTCACCTTAACCTTTCCAATAATGTATGCAATGCAGATCTAGCAACACTTGGTCTGATGATGATTATTTTTGTTGGTTTTTCTAAGGAATTACTTTGTATCAATAGTGGTTACTCTAGCATTTTAAACCTAGCCTCTTATGATATGATCTTTAAGTAAGAGAATCCCTTAAACTAGCTTTATCCAAAATTAGGGATCTCAACCTTAAGTGTTTGTGAGCAAAGGGTTTCTAGCCAAATTTCGCTTGCAACACCATAGTTGAGAACAAATTTGAGCTTCTTGAACAAGATGTTATTCTTGAATGTAGACAACCATGGCATGCACCATCGTCAACCGTAGCTAATGGATAGGAAAGAATGTAGCAGGCATTTAAAGTGGAATGTGTGATGGAGTAGAAGTAGAGGCTGAGCTCGCACACAAACAAGAGGCGTAGGGGAGGGGGATTGAAGACATTGGATAGAAAGGGTGTACTGTTGCCAAGACCCTTTATGATGATGCCATCACTTAAGATTGCCTACCAATGTGCTTCTTTTCAGCAAATCTCTCTCTAAATCTAATTCTCCCTCTTCCTCTCCCTTTTTCAATTGGCTTGTAAAAGGGTTTTATTCCCTTGTGCCCTTCCCCCTTTCCAAATGACAGGAAGGGGAAGGAGTAAGCACTGGTTCAGCTCTTGCTGAAGCGGTTTTGGGTTTTTAAATTTTTTTTTCTATAATGGATATTACAGGAGAGGCCTAATTGATTTCCATGTGTCCAAAATAATTGCACAACTGATGTTGGATAATAACTATTGGTGAAGTTCGGATTTATAAGCATGACAAGTTTATTAGTTTTAGGTTTAATTTTCTTTGATTACATTTGCTAGTAGAATATTAATGCTAATGGCTAAAGCTACTAATGAAGTAAGGAAAGTTGTATAAGAAAGAGGGATATGAATAGTACTTGGTCATGATTCTTCTGGAGTTTTGGCTTAGAAGTTTCAACAAGCCCACATTTAAGGTTGTACAGTTAGCACATGGATTTCAGGAATCCAATCTTAATGGTTCAATGTGAAAAAGGTAATTTCCATCAAGTAATTGTTCAATAGTGTTATACTTTTAAACTAATTATAAATATGTATTCAATTGTTTGAAAGTTGAGTTTCCAACACTAATTCATGTTTTCATATTTATCATAAATTAGGTGATACTTTTGAAGGCAAAATGCTGGCACTACCAAGTATAAAAGAATGGATAAAATTGAAACAAAAATTGAAGTTTAAGCCTTTTTTACAGGAATGTTAATTGAGCCTCTAAAAAGATGCCTCTCTTATTGTATGTTATATAAAATGTATGGTATATTAGAGTTAAACCCAATGATGCACGACCCTTCTTCAAGCTACCAATGCGACTTGGCTTAAACACCCTACAATACCATAGGAACTCGGTATCGAATATGTAGAAATCTTTGTCGTTATCACAGTGGATCTTCAAAAAAACAGGTTTTGTATCTTATAAAGTATATACTTCAACTTTCGTGCGCTAGAACTTTGGCTCGTAAACATAAAAGTACAGTGCGCACTTTTATGCGAAGATTAGGTTCCGAATTCTTAGAAGAATTTTTTAGGAAAGAAGAAAAAGTTCTTTCTTTAAATTTTACTCCAAGAAATCTGTTTTACCTTATACAGTCCACATAGAGAACGTATTGGTTTTTGTACACTTCAAACTCTTGTTATTAGTGTTTTGATCCATAGTCATAAATATGAAAATTAATTGATATTCTCTTCATGCTAATTATTTTTTTGGTGCAGACATTTAATTTCAACAATTTTTTTAATGAAACCATGTTTGTGTGTGGGAATGAGAAGTATATTATTGAAACAGGAATTTGCTTCTAGTTTAAATGAATGACAGAATAGAATAAAATTTAGTAGGGGATTATTTTAGAAATCAACAATAAAACCATCGATTCCTTAAAAATCTGGTTATTACTAACAAAGAAGTGACTCATACCTGACAATAAGTTAAGTTGGTTAAATACTAACCATGAATCATGGATTCTTCTTTAAGTAGTCATGCTCATTTCTAGTAATATTAGGTCCTATCTTGTTGGATTCTTAACCTGTTTCTTGGGTGCATATCATCCCTGTGAAAATCCTTAGTGGGATATCCAATATCATAAAAACAAGTTAACAAAAAGTTTGGCAAACTTGTGTTTACAAGAGAAAATTTTGTTTTTGATTTTAAACTTCTATATGCCTGATTCTAAATAATTGGAGCAATCCAATCCCGTTATTAATTGTGTTCTAAATCAGTAGCAATCAACTATTAACACTCATATTGATGTGGTTATTTCATATAACTCATTTAGGTTCATTGATTTCAATTTTTAAAAAGTGTTTATTGGCTCTTTTGTATTTCAACAGCAAAAGTCAAGTCTTATCCATTTACATCAGCATCTTTTTTATAAGTAGACCTTGAAAAGCAACTTATCATTTTTTTTATAATTATAGATTCTTCTTCATCTTTTTCTTCTTCTTCTTCTTTTTTCTCTGACTATATAGAAGAGTTTGAAGATGAACCTTGAAGGTGTTTAACTCTGATGAATTTAATGCAAGAGGAATTGCAGGGCAAAAGGGTAAAGGTAATATATGTCGTATTTGCGCATAAAAAATTGTGCAGGGTTGGGTTAATACATAAGATATAATGCAGAAGGGATTCATAGAACCAACTCACACCATATTGTCTTTTAGTAACATGTTGCAGAGATCTTGCATTCAGCAACCTCTAATTTAGATTAATTTATCCAATTCAAATGTTCACATCATTCCCCTGCAATCTTCTGCACCACAGATGTAAACTTACTTATTGACGTGAACTTTTGGTCTTTTATTTCAAGTATTTAGGTGAGCTGGTTAAATGGAATATCTTTCATAGAAATTTCATGCTTATCTGAAAAGTCTAAATTCTTTCTTGAATTGATCGTTTTGGAATCAATGGCATTCCAGGTTGCTTCTGGACGTTTTGGTGTTACTCCAACATTTTTAGCCAATGCTGTCCAACTGGAGATCAAAATAGCTCAAGGTGCAAAACCTGGAGAAGGTGGCCAACTACCTGGGAAGAAAGTTAGTGCTTACATTGCCAGGTTAAGGAACTCTAAACCCGGAGTTCCACTTATATCACCTCCTCCACATCATGATATTTATTCTATAGAGGATCTCGCTCAGTTGATTTTTGACCTCCATCAGGTGCGGTTTTGTTTGGTGCAGATTGTTTTAATTTCTTGTTGATTGTACTTTTGTTTGACAGGAATTTGAATTTGTTATTTATTGTTGATGAGATTGTTTAGTTGGTTGTAATTTTGAGAAGCCAACTCCTTTTTTCTTTGACTAGGTTAATCCTAAGGCTAAAGTATCAGTGAAACTCGTTGCAGAAGCTGGAATTGGCACTGTTGCTTCTGGAGTAGCCAAGGCAAATGCCGACATTATACAGGTGCCATGCTTATTTTTGCATTTGGAATCTCTATAATGAGTATTAGTCTCATGATTTGCTGCAAATAGCATGTCTTCTTTTGACAAATAATGAGTTTTCAAGTCACTGGAGTACAACAAGAAACATTGATAAGTCATGATGTCATTAAATGAAATTTCACTGCTCTTTATCAGCCTCTCTTTGAGCTCTAACCATGTCAAAGTCTCATTACAACACCACCAAATCTTATTTTGGTTACAGGTCTGATATCATATGTTGACTCAGCGTTTCAGCTCCTGTCTTTTTGTCATGTTGTTGGGTATCATTATTCTCATCTAGTTCATGTTAGCTATCTAAACCCTTCATTCTCTCAAATCTTAAAACCCAAGTCTCCTTGAAATCAGAAAGAAAATTTTTCCAGTCATCTTTTATAGTTATTCACCAAGGACTTGTGAACTTATAATTGTCATCACGCACAGTTGTGGACAGGAAGAACACTACTATTGAACACTTATGTTGCTTTGTATGTTAAAATAAATGTCTAACATGAGTGCAACTGATCTACTTCTTCATACAGATATCTGGCCATGATGGTGGAACTGGAGCTAGCCCTGTAAGCTCTATTAAACATGCTGGGGGTCCATGGGAACTTGGATTAACGGAGACACATCAAGTGGGTTTCTAACATTTTTCACTCTATACATGGAGTAGTTAACTTGAGTCAAATCTCATCTTTTATTATGTAACTACATCCTTTGTAGACACTTATTGAAAACGGACTACGTGAAAGAGTTATCCTAAGAGTTGATGGTGGATTCAAAAGTGGTTTTGATGTACTTATGGCTGCAGCATTGGGAGCTGATGAGTATGGTTTTGGGTCAGTAGCTATGATTGCAACAGGTTGTGTTATGGCTCGCATCTGTCACACAAACAACTGCCCAGTTGGAGTTGCAAGTCAGGTGCCTTAGTTAAATATATACTTATGATTATTACATGCTATTTGTTGTATTACAATGACAGACATAGTTCTTTTCATAGAGAGAAGAGCTTCGTGCCCGTTTTCCTGGTATTCCTGGTGATCTGGTTAACTATTTTCTTTTTGTTGCGGAGGAGGTAAATGTTCATCCCAAAGGCCAATGGCTAGTTTATAGTGATGTCTGCTCTTTACCCTACGAGATAAATTTATGAAGAAGATTTATATGTAATTTCAATTGTTTGACTAGGTGAGGGGCACTTTGGCTCGGCTGGGTTATCAGAAGATGGATGACATTATAGGAAGAACTGAATTGTTGAGACCTAGAAACATTTCTTTGATGAAGACTGTACACATTGATCTCAGTTATATTATATCGGTAAACAAAGTGATAATACTGAAAGAATCATATGATGATGATGGTTATTATTATAATTTACATATGTTTTTGTTCAGAGTGTTGGATTACCAAAGTGGAGCAGCACTGCAATTAGGAAACAGGACGTACACACTAATGGTCCAGTTCTTGATGACATTCTACTTTCTGATCCTGAGGTAAGAAACATTTTCATACCTTGGAAATTTACTTAATATCAAAAAAAACTTTGGTACAATTCTGTATAAATCACTTCCTAACATAGCCTAATGCAAGATCAAATATAAAAAGCTTTATCTTACTTGGTGATTATATTGTCTTCTATTTATGATCAACTCTTTGAGTTATAACCAAACATGTTGGGCCATTTATTGAAGTTTTTTGTTATGTCTTTTGGATTCACTTCTTCTCTTGCTCTTAGGAAAATAATTACAACAATTAATATGTGCTCAAACCATTACTTGCCTCTTCTTAAAGTATTCATCTATCAAAAAATCTTCATCTATGAAATATCTATGTTATTTATATGTTTAGATTCATGAAAACAATCTATATGATATCTTATATCATTCACTATAGTTAGATTGATGTCTTGTATTTGAACTCCTTGGGTTAGATTTCTGAGGCCATTAAATGTGAAAAAGTGATTACAAAGGCTGTCGAGATCCACAATGTTGATCGAGCTGTATGTGGACGTATAGCTGGTGTGATTGCTAAGAAGTATGGAGATACTGGATTTGCTGGTCAGCTAAATCTAATGTAAGTTCTTTCTTTGTTGTCATCATCTTTAAACAATGAAATGAGAAGGAAGAAACCATGGTTTCTAAGTTCATTGCAATGGAAACTTAAACACTTGTTGTAGTTTTACCGGAAGTGCTGGGCAATCGTTTGCCTGTTTCCTCACGCCTGGAATGAATGTTAGACTGATTGGAGAAGCAAACGACTATGTTGGGAAGGTACCACATGTGCATCTTTCAACCTTCCTTTCTTCTAACAAATGACCAAACTTGCCGAGTCCTTTTCTTCCAGGGCATGGCTGGAGGAGAGCTTGTTGTTACTCCTCTTGAGAACACGGGTTTCTCCCCGGAGGATGCTACCATTGTGGGAAACACCTGCCTCTATGGTGCAACAGGTGGTCAAATCTTCGTTAGGGGAAAGGCCGGTGAACGGTTCGCCGTGAGGAACTCTCTTGCCGAAGCCATCGTTGAGGGCACTGGGGATCATTGCTGCGAGTACATGACCGGCGGCTGTGTTGTCGTTCTGGGGAAGTATGTTCTTCTTCTCACTCTTCTCATGTCTCTGTTATTTACTTCGAACACTATAAAATATGCAGAGTGGGAAGGAATGTAGCTGCAGGGATGACCGGCGGTTTGGCATACATCCTAGATGAGGATGACACACTCATCCCCAAGGTTCTTGTTTAACTTTCAATCAAATAAACTTCAGAGGAACATGTAAAGAAAAAGCTGTGTATTCTGTTGAATAATGTACAGGTAAACAAGGAGATTGTAAAGATCCAGAGAGTGAATGCTCCGGCCGGCCAGATGCAGCTTAAAAGCCTTATAGAAGCCCATGTTGTAAGAGAACTAACCTGTTCCAATCCTCGTTTAATTCTTCATAATTCAACCCTAATCCCCTCCTTCCCCTAAAGGAAAAAACCGGAAGCAAGAAAGGTGCTGCAATCCTGAGCGAATGGGAAGCCTACCTCCCCTTGTTCTGGCAACTTGTGCCGCCCAGCGAAGAAGACACTCCCGAGGCTTGTACCGAGTTCGAGAGGGTAATCGCCGCCGGTCGTGTGCCCGTCCAGTCTACTTAAAGGTGCCCTCGTCTTCAACATGGCAAGAACAAGCTTGCCGACATCCAAGCCATGCAGTAGAACACAAGGATGGGCCAAATCAACCCGGCAATCACCAAGGGACGAAGTCGGTTCATCGCCTACCAGTTGATGAAATGACTGTACAAAGCATTGATTCAAGACTTTGCTTTTGAGCAAAGCTGGCCTTTCTTTGTAACTTTTCTTCGATTGAAAAAACAAAACTTTGATCTGTTATGCTCTAAGCTCTTATCATCTTGCAGCTCTGCTCCTGTAGCAAGACAAAGCATGTTGTGATGTATACGTCAAGGATGAATAATTGCATTATGGTAACTATGATGTTTATTTTATTTTATTTTATTTTATTTTTTAAACATGTCGTTTTGACTTTTTAATCATTTTAAAAGTGAAGCTTGAAGTATGATAAAACTTTTCTGGATCAGATGATCTAACGTGTAAGCAAGTCGTCAAAATTGACCGCCTTTTGTCTTCGTTGACAAGTCTTGTGAAAGTAAATTTTTGCAATATTTTTTTTTTTAAAGTGGAGAATTTTTTTTTTTTTAATTTTAAAGAAAATTCAAATGGGAGAGGGATAAGTCAAACTTCACATGGGGAGCGGGCCCCACTTGTTACGCTTTATTCCTGGGTGGAGAGGCCTCGTGTTGAGAGATGTTTTCTGAGTTCCGCCGATTTGAGTCGCAAATGGAGGTAAAGCGTCGGACGGCGGGAAACCTGGTTAAGCGTCTTAACTCCGCCGGCAACGAGGCGGAGCTCGCGTCTGCCATCGCTGAGATCCGGCTCGCGACAAAGCAGGATGACGAGATCCGCGTGCCGCTTGCTGATGCGGGCGCCGTTCCGCTTCTCTCGCGCCACCTACTCTCCGCCCCGCCCATCTCTTCGGCATCCTCCCACGAGAACGCCTCGGCTGCTTTGCTAAATATGTCCATCTCCGCCCGCGAGCACCTCATGTCCACCCCCGGCATCCTCGACGCCCTTGCCCACTCCGTACGTCCATCATCCCCCGCTGCCGTTGCGCAGAACTCCGCCGCCACCGTCTTCAGTCTCCTCTCCGTCGAGTTTTATCGCCCCATCATCGGATCCAAGAGGACCCTCCTCTCCGCGCTGATCTCCCTTCTCCGCGCCCCGGATTCCGAGGTGCGCACAATGAAGGACGCGCTCAAGGCGCTATTCGGCGTTGCGCTGTACCCATTGAATCGGGCGGCGCTGGTGGATCTCGGAGCCGTGCCGGTGCTTTTCTCGGTGGTGGTGAAGAGGGGTAGGGCCGGGGTGGTAGAGGACGCGACGGCAGTCATAGCGCAGGTGGCCGGATGCTACGAGAGCCTCGATGAGTTTCGAAGGGAGGCAGGGTTCAGGATTCTGGTGGATCTGGTGGAGAAGCGGATGGGAGCGAGCAGGAGGACAAGGGAGAACGCGGCCGCAGCGCTGCTCAATCTTGCTATGAGCGGCGGGGAGGCCGCGGTTGGGGAAATCAGGGAGGTGGAGGACGCGGAGTCCGCGGTGAGGGAACTCGCCGAGTCCGGAATCAGCGTTAGGGCTAAAAGCAAGGCCGAGGCATTGCTGAAAATCCTGAGAAGCGGTCGCCATAGTTTCGGTAGAGCTTGTTACTTGGATGATTTTTCGCCGGTGCCTTCGTCGTCGTGGTCATCATCGTCGTCGTGGAGGTCGGAATCCTCCGAGGATTTTACTGCCTAGCTACTAGGGCACAAATCTCCCCGCATCTTTGTTTTGTTTTTTTTTTTTTTTTAATTATGGTAAGTAAATATTTTTTAGTAATGTTAACATTGTAATTAAAAATAATTAATCATGCTTATTATCCCTTAAATACGTAATTTGTGTCGTACAATCTCCGATTCAAGTCTCCATTACGAATATTAAAACGTGATGGGCCATAAGATTGACAATGTTAGACCTAACTTTATCTACACGTCATTTCTCATTATGGGGAATTGGGGAATTGGGCCCATTTTCAAGGTAAATATACACTTATTTTTAAATCGATTTTTTTAAATATAAAAAAGTTAATAAAAATATAAAATTTTATTTATTAAATTCAATTATTTATTAAGATCATAGTCACTCAATTGACATTAGTGAATTGATGTCAAATTTTAATGTCAAAACATTCCTTTGTGATTGTTTATCTTGAAACTTGTTTGTTTGTTGAACATTCTAATCATACAAATTCTTTATTTCAAATTATAGGAATTTTTTTTGGATGTTTTAAAAATATTTAAAAACAAATCTAAGATAAATTTTAATAATTATTATTTTTAATAATATGATATATATACAAATAAAATATTACTATTAAAAACTTAATTTTTTAAATATAAGTAAAAACCAATAAAAATATAAAATTTTATTTTGATTAATCTCAATTATTAATCTAAATTAAAGTGAAATCTTCAAAACTCAAAAACATACATTTGAGGTTATTCTCATAGCTTATTTGTTAAGATTAACCTTTTAATAATATAGGTTCATCATTTCAAATCATTACGTGTTAATGTTTGTGAAGTTCTAATATTTGCGCTTAGAATTTATCAAATTATAGTTTGATCTTTTTAAAAAAATTAAAGCAAATCTAAGCTAATATTCAATATATATGATTGCTATACTTAAACTTACTTACACCCTCAAAGCATCTAGAAAGTAATTTTATAGGTATATATTCACTTTATTTAATATAATATTTTGATAATGTTTTTTTTATCTTATTAACATAATTATATTCTTTATCATTGTGTTTCAATTATTATATTAAAAAAATCTTAGCCTTTGAATGCATAAAAAATAAAAAAATATTATGATACCTTTTTTCCAATACAATTTTATTAAAATAATTTATTTTTAATGACATGTATAAAAATGCATTTTTAAAATATTTTTTAAATCATGATAACAAAACTAGATGACCCTTTAGTTTGAATCTTAAAATGTTCTTTACTACATAATTAATGTAGTCAAATTATGTCTATTCTTGGATAAATGATTTTGTCATTTGTTTAATAACGTTATTTTTTTTCATTGCTTGAAAATATTATTATTTTTTTACAATTTTGCATTTTGAAACCGTACGTTTCAATAATAAAATAAAAAAATTGGCATCAAAAAAGAAGTTTTATTAATATTTAAAAATTAAAAAATTAAAAATAATTTCTAATTTTTTAATTTAAATTAAACAATTTCTACATCAAAAGAGTCATAAATATTAGTGGTTGTGACTATTAATTATTGAATGACACTAAAAATTATTATATTTATCAAGATAGAAGAGTTCAAACTACATGGCAATTGAATTGAGATAAGGCATTAACATAGGTGTATCTATGAAAACATAAGTTATATTTATACGTGTTTTAAATTTACTAATGATATTCAATTAGAATCAAATTAAAATTTAATACCACTTTAAATGCAATTTGTATTTGTATGATGAAACTCTTTTAGAAAATATTTTTTTAAAAGTATAATATTTATAAAAAAAAAGTAAAAGAGATATATGCAATTTTTTTTTTGTTAAAAATGTGATATTTTGATTGTAAAAAGGTTAAATCAAAAGAAAGAAAAAGAAAATATTCATTTTATTTTTCAAAAATTTGTTTTTGTTGCTATTGGAATTGACAATTTACCAAATGTGACAGAATTAAATATTAAGGAATGAAAATTTAACTTAGTAAATAAATTCAATTTTTAAGTTGAATCTATTTTACTTGGTTTATTATAAAAAATGATGTAATTAATTAAATTTTATTTTAATAAACAAGAAAATTTTTGTATGATTTACTAGATGAATGTTGATGTAAAGAAATAAAACAATAATACAAGAAATGATCTCATCCAACACATGTACTTAATCTTTCACCTAAGATGTTTCATCTTGAGCTACATCAAAGATATGAATTCTAAAGTTGGCTCGAGTTTTTTTAAAGTATCTTTTCAAGAATGATTTTATCAAGTTTATATTTTGTTAAAAGCATTAACAGTCTCAACTTATAAAAACAAATAAAGAGAAAACAATTAAACAATTTACTAATATTGGATTCACATATTATTAATAAAATTGGATATATCATTCAAAATTCTTTCAAAATAAAGAAAAACAAAATCTTCTCAAGTATATTATATAATGATTATTAAAATTACATTTTCTATAAATCTCTTATGAATTCAAACCTAGTAGCATTACTAGAAGATAAATTTTTAAGACATTAATTATGATATTCAATTTATTTATATTCTTTAGATATTTGATATTTTATAATCTTGTCTAAAATAATTATCTTTTATTTATTGTTTACATAACTATGTCACAACTCATTTTTAACATATTTTTCATCTTATTATTATGAAGATATTATAATATTTTTATAATAATAATTAAAGATTTTAAATATTTTATCTAATTGTATAACTCTTTTAAGGCTATAGAAATACCTTTTCTTTCTCAAATTGTTTTTAATTATGATAAAGAAATATTTATATGAAGGCAATGAAGTGACAAACAGGTCTAACTTACTGTTGGGCCTCACATTTAAAAAAAAGTTTTTTTTTTAGTTTTTTATTTATATAGCTATTGGATTTTTATCTAAAAAAATTTGAATAAAATATATTATATTTTAAGTATGATTTATCTTCATTATTTTCTTATTGAATATCCTAATTTCATCAATTATACTATATTATCACCAATTTTTGCAATCATAACCAACACTTACTCATTATTAATCCCAAAAATTATGATTCATCTTAGTCGATCAAATATAAATAAAATAAGTAATATACATAAAAAAAACTAAGTTATAGAGTTAACTATTAAGAACTTAATTCTATAAATTTTATAATAATAAATTCTACATTTTTTTGCTTATATTAGTATTATGGTTAATGATAATAAAAATAGACAAAATAAAAATACAATAAAATGATATAAGAGTTCTAAAAAATCATACTTATAAACTTTAGATACCTAAATAAGTGTTACAAATGAGTGATTATCTGTATCTTGAGACCAGTGTTTACGATACTTGCAAACGATATGAGATCAGGTAGAGCAAACGAACACTTTCTTTATTTCAAAAAAAATTAAAATAAAATTTTAAAAATTATTCTATTATAAATATGATTTAAAAATATAATTCATCACAAACATAAAGTGTTACGTACACTCTTGAATAACCATAGAAAAATCTCTTTGATACGACTAAAAAAGAGACAATTAGGAAAGAATTTATTGTAATCTAGAAAGAATATTTATCATTTTCTTTCTTATATTAATATTATATTTAACAACCATAACCATATGATAATAAAATAATTATGGTTGCACCAATAACATAGTATGCATTCATTCAAAGGTTTCCAAGACATATCTTATGCCCCATACAATTTAATCTAATGATTTTTTGTGCCTAATAGATATCAACAAATGCATCTTTTCTTATAAGAAAAATATCTTTTCATAAAAGAGAAAAAACTCAATAAATATTTTAAAATTTAAAAAGAGCATTTTATCCAAAATGATAACTTTATAATAATAACAATTATTATTATTATTTTATTATTATTGTTGTTTTTCATTTAGTATATTAAAAGGTTTTTTTTTTTAGTTTCAACACACATAACGTAACGATGGCACGTGCCGTACGATGGCTAACAGAGTTGATATTATGGCGAAGGGAATGCAGCTATGGCTTTGTGGTGTCGAAGAAGGCAAGAGAAAGAAACAGAGATGCACCATTACTTCGGGCGATGGTCGGTACTGCTGTTGGCGTTGCTCGCGGCGGCGCTGTTGCTGTTGCCTCCCGTGCTTCCGCCTCTCTCGCCGCCGCCGCACCTCTTCCTCGCCATCCCCTTGGCTCTCTTGGTTCTCCTCCTTCTCCTCGGCTTCCTCACCCGTAAAGTCTCCACCACAAAAAAGCGATCTTTCGGATTGAGCTCCCCTCAATCCACTGCTCGCACTCCCTCTTTATTTCCACATTCCATCTTATTTGCAGGAGATGCAGGAGATGATTGAACGAAGACGACGAAGACGACGACGACGAAGAAGAAGAAGAAGAAGAAGAAATCGAAGCATAGGAGTTCAATCAGTTAACATTACAAGCTTCTTCGACCCTTCAGTCGCTGGAAAGCGGGGACTTTGTCGAGGCCGGCGTCCAAGAATAAAACACAAGTCCGGCGACCAGCACGGACGCACCCAAAACGAACCCGGCCGGAAGCGGCGACGGTGCACCGACGAAGGGTAGAGGGAGCGTGAAGGCGTAGATGGAAAGAGGCACTGCGCATCAAAAAGACAGCATCGTTACGATTCACGAAGACGGCGGCGATTGTTTGCCATGAATTGAACTTAAAAGAAAAAATGTCACTTGATAGATATGCTTTCACCTGTTTGGTTTGACCACAATTAATTGCAGCTCATCTTTTAATTAAATGCTCTAACTTGAACAATAACACAAACCCATAGCATTCAATATGAGTAATTTAGGGTTTTTTTTCAAACCCAACAAACCTATGTTGAATCATTCAATCAAAAAATAATACATACATTATTCATCTTAAGTACATACAAGTTTACATAGTAATCATAGCCTAATATTCTTTCATTTATAAATAAGAAAATGTGTTTCAAAGAAAAAAGAGAGATATTTCTAAAGTTTTGCATGTATGTTTTACTATTGTCATGGTTAAAACATTTCACCAAGCACATAGAAAAAGGGATGAAACATGCAAGAGTACCAAGAAACATAACCCACCAATCAAAAGAAGACAACTTAAAGAAGCAAAAAAGAAAAAATAATACCAATGAAGGGCAACTTGAAGACAACTCACAAATGAGATGACAAACCTGTCTTTATCCATCAGACTAACAAAGAATTCAATGTTTCCTGATGCATGTATCTGAGCTAGCTTACGTTGAGGAGGTGGAACCCAGACAAGGGAAAAGAAGAATTATCTAAAGGGAGAATACATCGTTGTCTTGAGTGACTTTTCAGCAATGAGGAATGGTGAAACAATTGGTTATAATATAAAGAAGAGCTGGAGGAGAAAACCCTCCCCTCGACAAGTCTCTTCAGGAAAGGATAAACTTAAAGGGAAATTCCAACATCTTTATTAATAAATGGTGGGATGTTGGAGTGGGCTTTGTTTCATTGAACCTGGATTGCCAAGTCTTTGTGCTGCTGCCGTAAACCGGGAAAGTCATATGAAACAAGGGGTTTGTTGCACCATGACAACAGCAAGGTTGCAAAAGTATGACAACTTGCTGCTTTGGACCATTTTGGTTAGGTCAAATTTCATAACCCATTTTAGAGAAATGAAAAAATAAATCATTTTTGGGTGTGGTTTATTCACTTTATATTAAAAAATCATGCAAAAATCGAACTTTGTTGATGTGACTTTTTAGATTTTTTTGGTGGGATAATGATACATTAAAGGTTTGTGTTTTGAGTTTTCTTTCTCAAGATTTTTCAGTTGAGAGATGAAGAATAGAGGGACTCCTAGTATTTCATCTTAGTAAAGTTTATTTTTAAAAATTTATGTATTTTATAAATTTTGAAAGATTATATCATTTATTAGATGGATTTATATAAACTATTTATTTAATCAAACATAAAATCATCATTATAAAGAAACTATTAACGATCTCATAGTTAGTAAAAGCAATAGTTTTATGTACTTTATGCAACCAAACTTATATCCATTTAATTTTTTTTAAGATGAATTTTAATTAAATAAGCTCATGGGAATAATTGTAGATCCAAGTCGTACAACACTCCTAATCCAAATGGCTTTTCTGTGGGCTTTATATCAACAAGGTTGCAACTATTGATGTGGTCAAGAAAATTTTTCTAACACTGAATAGTCCTCAAGGGCTTGAATGGTCTATTAGTCTTAATTCAGAGCTCCATTAGAGGTAAATTTTCCTTTGCAATGTGACTTTCAAGATGATCACAAAGATCATCACTTAACGATTTTGCACAATTTTGGCAGGAAAAAGCAATCTCAATTCCTTAGCAAAGGAGATGAAAGAAGCCTTTAGGCATTTACATCAAAGGTAATGAGAGGAGAAAGAAAAGGCTGATAAGATGGCTAAGAAGAGCTCTTACACACACACTATGATTGTAACATGGTTCTCAGATGGTGGAAGATCAAGTTTCTAGTGTCTACATAGTGAATTTTTCATGGGGTTTTTCGATCGAAGACCGCACGCTCCTATGCAAAGAAAAAACAGTCGAAGAACAGTGGAAGTTAACATACCTTTGGATATTTAGTTCAACAAGCTGCAACAAAAGAGAAACCAAGCTGAATTTATGATGTTAGTACAATTTAACAGTAATAACCAAGCTACAAAATGGTGAGCTAGTCATAACATAAAAACAAAATCAAATAATTTGTGTGCATGGAAGAGGAAGCACTCTATAATAACCTATCACAAGTAAAAAAAAAAAGTGTATAACTGAAGAAAATGGATGAAAAAACATGCACAGCAGCCTGCAATATATTGTATCAGTTATCATCCTTTTTTAGCATTTTAGATGTAAGCAAAAGAATTGGATTGAACAGTTCTTAATGGTACTAAAGATGTAGACTTACCAGAGAAAGTTGAGGCCAGACAAGATACCACAGCTGAAGAAATCTTGAGGAGATGGAGCATTGATATATTGAAAGCCATGTTAACCATTATAAATAACAGTGGTAACATGGGTGCTCCTTCACATCCTGCAACCAAGCAATATTCAAGTTCTGTTCTTTGACCAAATTTCATAAAAACATAACCAAATTTTGGTATATTAGAATGTTTAAAACATTTTCAACAATAAGACAACCACTTGATTGATTAAAATGAACAAGGGATACAAGCTAAGTGTTCAAATCCATCACCTTCAAACACCAGTAAACAAAAGATGACTGCACTTCAATCAGGCCAAAGAAAATAAAAGCTTTAGAAGTTATATGACCTGTAAATTTTGTTTGTGTGCAACAGCAAAAGCCTCTCATCGTAAGAGCTGGGGCTGCCACACAAGACTTTGGGTTATTTGTTGTTTTATAGAACTTGTTGTTAATATGCACATTTTGATACTAGAGTAAGAGGTTTACACTGAATAAACCTAGTCTAGTCTATATGTCACATTGTGTTTATATTATGCAAATGGATATTACACAAGACAAAGTATACTTGTATCAAACAAGGGTATGTGAGTAGCACTATATAAGTATAAAGGTGTGGCCATAAGGCATATGACTACAAATGTGGGATTAAATTGAATACTCAAATCACAAGTAGCATAATTGGGAGTCAGACGATTGATAGAGCTTCTAGAAAAGTGCAAGATAAACAACTATCATGCATATTGTGTGGTATGCAATGGTTGCAGCTTATCAATGGAGTATGCTTTGACATGGACACATCATAATATGAAGATTTTATATGAGCACTCAACCACACCATCTAAGTAGACTTCAAGTGTACACTATGAAATCCTAGAAGAGTTTTCTTCCCCCTCCCTTGAAGCAATTGTGAGATATCCCCAAAAGTGTTGCCATTTCCTATTTGCAAAAAATAAGCTACAAAAGATGCTAATATTTTTGAAGTTCAAGAGAAAATTGAACAAGAGTATAACAATTATTTTCTCCTAGATTTAGGGTATCTATATAACATCTTGTGTCTCTTGATCTTTCTTGTATTTTTCTCTTTTCTTTGTAATTGTTCAATCTTGCTCCAATGTTACAACTTGACATTGTGTTTTTCACTACATTTGGGTAATGAATGAAACATTTGGAGCTATTGAGAGTGAGAAGTTTATCTCTATTGTTGTGCCGAGTAGTTCATCTATAACCCAAATAAAATTTGTGGTGGCTTAATAGTTGCTATAAGAGATAAGTTTAATACTTTGTTGTTGGTGGTGTAGTTTACGTAAATATTAGTTGTTTTGCTATATGTTTTTTTAGCAAGTTAGTATTAGCTTGTTGGAATAATTGGAAAAAGAAATAGAATATGACAAAGTCAAGATTCACAAGTTTGAGAGAGGATTTTGACTTTTGGAAGATATGATTTAAGAATTTTCTTAATCAAGAGAATTGCACCTATAGCTATTTAAATAAAAGCCCAACTCTACAAAGTAAGAGTAATGGATGATACTCGATCATTAGACATTAAGAGTTGTATGACTAACATTGGCAAAAAATGCAGCCTTCAATGTTGTTAAGGAGACAATAACAAAGTTATTAATAGATGTATTGACAATATGTGCAATGAGCCTTCAACATCAAATAAGATCCATTTGATGTGAACTTATTAAATTTGAAGATGGCAAAGAAAACTTTTATCATAGATAATATGGATGAGTTAAATATAATAATACTTAGTTGAACTTTGTGTAGAAGGATTTTGAAGACAAGAAGGACATGTAGATCCCAGTGTCATCCTTACTAAATAGTTGGAACCCAATTTTTATTATGATCAGCCTCCAAGAGAAAAACTATTTAAAGTATAGAGTCTGATATAAGAATTGAAATTTCACATGTAACAAACTTACATTGACTTGTATTAGACTTTGTATTGGACGAATTTGCTCGTCCTACATGGGGCTTTATCAGGCTTTGAAGTGTTCAAAGCAAGCTCAGGTCAAGTACGCCCATAGAGCTCAAGTTTTGAACCAAGCTAATTTTGCTCATGCGTTTCTGTGGTTGGGCTTGCATGTTATCAGGCCCAGAGATATTGCATGAATTTTTTTGCTTTCCAATTATTTTCTAGTGGATATTGGCTTTTATAGCATTGGAAGCTAAATACTAACAAACTTCACAATTTAAATATGAAATCATTTATTTTAATGCAAATTTGCATAACAAAATGAGATGAAATAAAAGAAAATAATGAATTAGAACTAGATCTAAAAGGGATGTTTAAGATAATGTAAGCTAAACTTTTTATTATGTTTGTCGAGCTCGAGATCGAACTTGACCTAGTGGCGACTTGATCAATCAAAATATTCGGTAAAAAAGAGCTCGATAATTTGGTTGAAGGATGAGCCAAATCCAGCCCAAAATGCAGATGGTCTTGGCAAGCCTATTGGGCCATCCACCCAATGCCAAGGTTTAGTTCATAAATTTGATTATGTTTGTGGACCATACTACACAAATGCATGTTATGAGAGCATTATGTATACTCATAGTATGAGCAAGTTTGCGTTAGTATTACGAGAATAAAAACGAGGTTGTGAGACAAAAGACCATGGGAACGAGATTCACGAGATTGGAAGCATTTTTTCTTCAAGAATTTTTAAATAATATTTTATGACTCTTGTTCTTTCTATATTCCTTCATTTTTTTTATGTGTGTGCATTTTTTTTATGTGTGTGCATTTTTTTGCTCCAAAATTTCAACTTCATGATATGTTTTATACTATGTTTGACTAAAAAAACAATATATTCATATAGATAATAGAATATTAAAGGTTTATCTATATGAGAATCTTGAAGAATTTATCTATAAAACATGTGAGATTCATGGTGCCTTGTTTACATTATCTTAATATTGGTTTCAAGTGTCCATAATACAATAACGTTATTAAAATACTTTTCTATCTTAACCACATAATATCAATTATATACTATAATGCCTAATTCATAAACTAAATGAGGCAAAAATAAATAATTAAATTCATGACATAAGTGCAAAATACTATTATAATTTCGTATAAAGAAGTTTTTAAGGACATATTTGGTTAAATGAAGAATATTTGAATAAATAAAAAGTAAGCAAAATAAATGAAAAATTATCTTTCTCATGCAAATAACATAGTGACAAGTGAATTAAAGTATAGCATATTTGCCATCCTTTGACATTACTTAGACTTCCAGTGTATTAGAAATGTTATATTGTCCAATTTGCATTACATACAAAGTGGACACTTATTGGCATCAAATCATTGCTTAGAGTAGGTTATTATTATGCATTGATCTAAAAAACTATTTGGAAAGTAGAAACACTACCATTATGCATGCATATCAAAATGCAAGGAATCCTTAGTCAAGATCTAGTCATCAAGAAAAAGCAGAGGTTATTTATATCATCTGAAATTGCACATAGCATTCTGTGTGAGAGAGAGAATAAATGATTGATTTTACTTTGAATATTTCATTTAAGCAAAGAGAAAATATATTCCCATTTGTCCAAATTCATACTTACCATTTGCTAATTTTCCTATGTTAAGAAAGCAAGCTGCCCCATCTGTAATGTACGTTGGCAACTTAGAAAATGGAATTCCCCATAACTTTGACAGGAAGGGAAGCAGAAGACATATGAACATAGCCTGTATAATGACAAACAAAGCAAGTTATGCCCTTAGTGACCTATTCATAATGTTTTCAATGAGCTTGCTCAAATTTTTGCAACACAAACTAATCTCCAAGGAGTGTTTCTTACTTGAAAAGCAGAACCAAAAGAGTTTACAACAAAAAGGTCAACAGATCCTCCCTGCATTGTGAGTAACATTAGCCAAAAAAAATAGGCTGGAAAGGCTATATTGTCGACAAATTTGCATAGTTATCAAAAACAAAGAATATGGCTTCAAATTTCCATTGTTGTCAATATCCATACCTTCAACCTTTTAGCAGCATCCAAGAAAATTATTTCCTACCATAGAAACATATTTAGATATATCAGGAGTTAGCAGATAGTAGCAAGTAAACAAAGAGACTTAAATAACTGAAACACCATACCTTTAACACAGTGTCAGCAGCTTGGAGAAAAAATGAACCAATCATTAAAAGAATCCAAAAGATTCCGACATTTTGCAATGACAAGCCAGAATCAGATCCACTGCAAAAGTAAAACCAAAATTGACCAATGATTTATAAATTGGTAAACTTCTTATTTGTGATCGTGATAAAAAAAAAAAAAGTTTAAGCAAATTGCCATGATAGAACTTTTTGTCAACGGTGGACGTGCATTAAACAAATACCCAAGGAGAGATCTTAAAGTGCATTGCACTAGGTTGTCAATGGGTTGGTTAAGCTTCAAGGTACAAGCCATTCAATGTAAGGTGTGCTAGCACTCATATTCAATGCACAAGAATGAAGAAGAACCACCTTTTATCAATCAAAATCTTTAAAATGAAAAGATCACTCTCTGAAATGGAATGTTAATCAATGATAGTAAGTCAAGTAAATTGCAATGCATATACAAACCATAACCCTTTGACAAAGAACTTGAGTGAAACTTAGATGTTGGGGTCATTTTAACTTCTATTTTCAAGAAATGAGTGTTGTTAATAAATGAAGGATTTATAACACCAAAGACCTCGATAGAATGCCTGGTTCTAGCAATTATAAATTGTCTTAATGTCAAATATTATAGCTTCATCAAACACCATAAATAATAGAATTAAAGAAGGAAAGACATCTGAAGGCCTCATGATGCCAGCCTACAGCAAACCAGTTCCCATTGCTTGATATCTAAATTCAAAAACAAAAACCCTCATATGTGACCAACAGTTTTTGTGCAAAGAAGTAGCATCTTTTGTTGGTTCGCCTAATGAGCACTGTAGACATTATCAACTACGTATTGCATAATGTAAGGTCCCACATAAATACATCAACTTCTCTTGGATGAAGAGTTGATGTCCAAATCTCTACAGAAGGAAAATAGACAAACAACCATTTGTGAATTTAGCAGGGATCCAAGGTGTATGGAAAGCTTTATATAATAAATATTCACCATTGGCATCTTTTCAGATAAAAATATTATTGGAGAATTTAAATGAACTACTCATAAAAAAGAAAAATGTGTTAAACCAAAACACACCATCAGAGGTTCAAACTATCAGGTAAGGCTCAAGTGACCTGATATGACATGTTTACTGCACGAATTGAGAAGAAATGACACAAATGAAGATCTGCAACCAGCTGCAGACCAAAAGAGTATCAATTTCCCTTATTTCACCCTCTCCATATTCCAGGTAATCCACAACAGCAATTAATGATTGTGTAATAAGCACACCAACAATTAGCGAAATCCAAATCATCAATCTGAAATCCAGAGAAATCATCGACAGTTGAATGGTGATCCCATCCATCAGGTTGTCTGTCCCTAGTACAACCAGTAAGTGCAAGAGAAGATACCATGAACCATGACATTTGCACTAGCGATAACCTCAGCTCTAACCATGGCATCCATTACAGCCACTCTTGGATATGTCATGCTGGCATTGGATTGTTGAAGGCTTAGAAAAGATGAATGAACGGATCAATCCAAAGTCATGTAAGCATCAACACTACCCTTCTTTCTACCTCCAAAATTTACTAATGTTTCTTTCAACTATCAACAGAACCAAAACTATAGGAAAAACTTATAATAGTCTCTTCTATACAAGTAATACTATCCTCAACTTGTTAAGGGCACTTTCTTTGCTTGACGGAATCCTATGTGCTCTGTCCGTGGTTTTTCCTTGTCTATGGGGTCTTCACACATCTCATATCTCACTCTCTCTCATCCTCCCTCTTTCTCTGTTTCTCCATTTCACTTTCTTGCACTTGGACAAATAGTTCATGATATCTCATTGTACCTCATTCTATAGATCCCCAAGTAAATCTAAACCTAAGATTCCATAAAAAAATATGAAAATGAACTAAAGATTTAAAACCATCATTGTATTAAGAAAAGGCAAACAAACTTCGAACATAAATCATTAATTTTAGGTAATGATGATTAGCTGTAGTGCCTATCCATAAGAGGATCAATTTGAAGAACACTTTAATGGCTAGACTGTTTGGGAACAAGAATCAACTCTTGGACTCATTGAACTAATCAATTAAGCATATGCACAAAACATGTAAATGGGACCAAAATTAAATTGTGACTTCTATTGGAGCCACATGTGACAAATTTTTGTATATGGCAAATAAGCAAGAACATCCCTTAAATCAAGAGCATTTGTTGGCTTTTCATGGAAAGACATTCCCATAACACTAAAATGAATAGCTCATATAAAAGAAGAAAATAAACAAAAGAAATTAAAAGCACCAATGTTGGGTAGAAACATAAAAACATCACCATAAAAAAATTTATATAACAAACTTAGCAACTAGACTGGTTGACAAGTTTATAAAAAAAAAAGGGACGTATGTATAGAAAATTAAATGGCACAAACAAGGGCTAGCCCATGAGACATTGCTTATGAAAAAATTCCTTAGCAGTAAACCAATTCTTTTCATAGATCCTTTGACATAAAGTTTCTTAGCAATAAGCCAATGACATGGATCCTTACCATTATTCCTAGGATAGAATTAGCAAAGGATCATGCAAGGACACTTTAAAATTCAATTTGAAAAAGAAATGGTCAAAGTATAATGAGTAGAGAAATAAATCAAAAAAATAAGAATATACAAGAGAATGTGAAGTGGAAAATATACTATGTCCAACTTTAAAAAAAAAAAAAAAACAAATTTAAGCAACAACTTTTAGATGCCATACCTAGTTACAGTTATTATTACACCAATGGATACAAGAACGCATCCAAATACTTGGTTTGCACGATATCGTCTCCCCAGAAATATGAATGATAATATGAGTTGCCACACCAGAAATGTCTAAAGGTAAGAATCATTATAAGAACAAATCTGTCTCTTTATTGATTAGAATTGTAAACATGACTAAACAAACAATCATCACCTGTGATAATATTGGGATCCATGCTCCGGATAGAACAGCTGCCCAACAAAAGTCACATTATTTAAATGGAAGGATGCTAGTATTTATAGTAAAACTAACTATGTTTAAGACACAAGAATACAACACGTTATCCCACAATGGTAAGTTAATTCCAAATGTACGAATAAGCTGTAAACCATAAAAGTGAACTAATTCTTTAAAGAGATGCTGGATTGGATGCACAACACCGATGTGTAATATATATTGTCAAATATTATGCAAACAAATGCACACACAAAATAAATGGCTTGTCAAAACGGTTCGAAATTTCCATTAATAGGCTATTAGACACGAAATATATAATAGAGTTCATATAAGATTATGAGTCAAGTGAATGTGGATATACAACCTCGTTAAAAATAAAGAAAAAAATTGGTCATTGTAATTCGATTTTGGGTTAGTGAAGTACTACAAATTAATAAAAGACATTCATAATTTATGACAACATGAAAAGCTAATGAAAACAAGGTCTAAAATTCGCCATTAGGACAATTGTATAAAACATTAACTGGAAATACAAAGTCAGTCCTTGCAAAAGACATAATACACAATAAACATATAGGAAAATTTGTAAATTAGAGATGAAACTACATAACAATTTTCTCAAATATCATGTATAATAACATCAAAACTTTATTTTTGAATACATGATCCACCTCTTTAATAGATTATGTTAGGGATTAGGTCACGCAAAGCATGAATTTAGTTGCTATCTTATAGTAAGCACATGTTGTACATGTTGGAAAACTAAATACACACCTATTCATTTATTTTAACTATTTAGCAATATGTAGAAAAGCATAAATCAACAAGTCTTTAAAATATTAGAATCAAATTATTTAAAACACAATTATAGATAAATTTAATCTTGAAACCAAAAGTTAATATGATCATCCAAACTTATTAAGTGTAATGATAAAAATAGATAAGCCAATTATAGAAAGTATAAATCAGTTTTACTTGAACATAAAAAGTAGCAAAATGAAAGAGTCATGTTTTAACAGAAAAAAAAGATTTATGATTAATAAAAATAACAAACAATGTTAATTACAGTGATATTTTTACGTGGTTGATCCAAAACCTTGCATATGTGAAAGGTCACAAGTATCAAAAGAAATATAATATATCTCATAGGATTCAGCCATAGAACTCTCAAATGCAATCTTAGTGCATGACATACAAAGCTCGATTTCTATTTTGGTTCTCCATGACAGTTGAACAGTAGTGAATTAATTGCAAAGCCATGATAAGCATACCGCCAGCTGCCATCCCTGATGCTGCACCAAGAGCTTCTAAGAATCCTACAGCCATCAATGGAGCCTTTGGCATAGAAAGCATCTCATCGGTGACAATCCCCGCATGATAGCGGCAGCAGAGGATAGAGAAGTACACCACAACATACCTGCAAAGATGACTTTCTGTCAAGAAAAACAGTTTGACTCCATTCCTTATATAGCTACAACAAAATTGGAACACTTAATCGCACGGTAATCGTCATTACTCAAAAGATGCCCCAATCCAACATTGCTTCATAATGAGAAAGGTTTTTTTTACTAATTTTGATTCAAAATTCAATGAAACAGCCGAATGTCTTCAACAAATATTGCGGTTTAAATTAGTTAAATCTAGTCGAATAACGGTCGAAGGAAAAGAATAGAGCTTTCCGATGTAAAAAACATTAAATAACAAACAGAAGTCGAATGTTCAAATCAACCATACCGTACTCGGACGACTTGACCAATCTAGATATCGATGGGGCCCACAAAGGAGACATCAGTAAATCTCTAATCATATATCTTCCATTTTTATTCATCTTTTAACCATTCGTATGTTTTTTTTTCCAACGTTACTGTTTAAAGTCTTTTACATCTTTTGAACTTTTGATGGATCAGTCATCACAAATGGAGGGAAAATTGGAGAAACGTAAGAAATGGATATTTGGTACTGACCCGAACGTGGCGAGCTGGGCCAGAAAGAAGGGATATTGCTTCAGCGGCACGAGGGCGAGCTTATACAGCACTCGATTCCCGGTCCCCAGAACCGCCGTCATCGCCGCCGCGGCCACCACAGCCGCCCTCCTCCTCTCCTCCTCCTCCTCCTCCCCTTCTTCCAAATTCCCAGTCCTCTCCCCAACCGCCTTCGATCGCACCGCCGCGATCTCCCGACCGCGCTCCTGGCCCTTCCTCCGCTCCCATTTCCTCCCGGAACAGCGCAGCACAGCCGCCTCGAACAACACCAATCCGCCCGCCGATGCCGGTGGCAGCAGTTGCGATCGCACCGCTGCCGAAAAATTGACGGTGATCTGCCGCCGCCGCCGTCCCCAGAGCTGACGATTGCAGCCGAAGGCTGCCTCTGGGGACGAGTGCCAGCAGGCGGACATCGAGATCGGAGCCGGCGAGAACAGAACAAATGTAAATGTATATAAAATTATAAAACAAATGGATGGTAAATCATGGAGAAGCGTTCGCCTCTCGCTGAGTGCGGCTTAAAAGGAGAAGAAAAAAAAAAAAGAATATGACAACTGGGAAGGACGTCCGCTGCTGCGCCGCGGCCGACTTCTTCAGAGCACGTCAGTGCGACCCCACGTTAGATACGACCAGACAAACAGCGTGCAGACTTTCTCACAAAAGATAAAGCGCCACAAAATCAAAAACCTTTAAAAACGATTGGCATCCATTCTCGCTTTTGCTTGGAAAATACGATTTGTTCTTCGCTTTGCTCCCATTGCCGCCAAATGGGGGTCATTTTATAATTAGCTAAATTCAAGATAAATTAAATATAAATCGTTAAGACATCTACGAACTCCAGCTCCATTGCCAACTCTGTTGTTTCATGGCTAACTACCTGCATGTCGTAATGCTCCTACGAACACAATCAGATAGCAAAATATTAATATACAACTTAATAGCAATTTATTGTAATGGAAATATTTATAAAGAAAATGAATAAATCTCTTACGGCACACAGACAAACACACAGCATTACTCTCAAGCGACCCAAGAGCAACAAATCAGACAGCTTCGTCTTCAAGTCTTAATAACACACACAAGAGAATGCAATGTGTATATGCTCAAAACAGCGTCGAATGAAGAAAATATAGACATAATGCATACCCCTCGAATACATCGGGTAGGCCAAAAACAGAGCACCATAAAATAGTGCTCGGTGTAGGAAACAAAGAAGAATGCACGGCGTGCAAAAAAAAATCAACCCCCAACAAACTAAGCACAAGTAATGGGCAAGCAGCAGGTTATGCGATCGCGACAGTGACCAAGAGAGCACATTAACTATGAAGAGGCAGAACCACCCGCCTCTCATCATCTCCCCAAAAAGAACCGGATTGAGGTGATGCAGGAAACGAAGACGAGCTGGAAGAAAAATTAATGTTTAAATTGTTGAGCTTAGAAGAGATCAACCTTCCTTTTCTGCATGTCCTGCTTCCACTTTGGCTGCTGATAAAAGGCTTGTTTTGTCATCCCAAACACAGATCGGAACTCCTCGTCGGAGAGATATGCCTGTCAATGATTTGCTGCTTAAGTGGCATGTGAAATGTAAGTATTGGTCTTGCTAAAATGCATGTACCTCTCTTCTTTTGTAGTCGATTCCTGTTACTGGTTTGCGGGATTTGGCTTTCAGTCTTTCGTAGCTATAGGTGCTCTCGTCCCCATGCTCTTCAATATTTGAGTCTGGATTCGATTCCTCATCCCTACCGTTGTTCTCGGACTCGGATTCACCAGTATCCCCTGCTTCAGATGTTGCTGTTTCTATCTTGAGCGAATCTAAAACAAAAGTTGTCTAAATCACATATATATTAAGCAAGGAAGAGAACTGCAATTGCTCTAGTTTTATGAAACCATGAGGAACTTTACAATTCAGGCATGTTGCAGAAGATGCAAAGTATTCGAACAAAGTAAATGCGAAAAAAATAAAATTGATAAAGCATAGTCCATAACTAAATAAAAAAAAGTGAACAACTTACCAACGGCACTTGAATCAGGCAATGAGCTTTGGCTAAATGGGCTAAAAGAACCTTCAGATTCTGACTTCTTTTGTTCGGCTGTTAGAACAGAAGACAGAGCAGCAACAGCAGCTGCTCTTTGAGAACCACCTTTAGTTGTCCGGATTGGCTTTGTGTTCGTAATGTTGGACTTCGCAGAAGGATTAAATGCAGAAGAAAGGGCTGCTAAAGCTGATGCTCTCTGAGTAGGTCCACCTTGATTTGTACTATTTGATTTATCGGTAGACTGAATCGAGAATGAAGGGTAATGTAACAATGTTTCATAAGACAAGTTGTCAAAACAAAAGAGTAATGTAATGTTTCGTGACAAAAGTAACAAAACACCTTTGCTAGTTTACACAATTTATCATGGATTAAGAAGATATGAACACAACAAATTCCATTTAATCTAATACAACCAAATTGGAGAGTTCTTTAAACTGATGTTATGACAACCTAAATTTTTTAATGATATATAATAAAATAAATACATTTATTTGAATACAAGACATTGATAGTTTGATGTAGACAAAGATATGTAAATAATCCTTAAAAACATAATCAAAATATTTAATTTTGATCATACATTAAAAAATATACCACTTTGTAAGTATTTTAGAATTTGGGTTTAGGCATACCATTGAGCATCAATTAAAATTATCGTGAGTTTTCTAAGAATAATAATAATTATTAGATTTGAGGTATTAAACATAAAGAATAATGGCACATGGGTCAATTACCGATATCTTTATCTCAAACCTATTGGATAAAGATATTAGTGCAGGAAAATCCAAGGGAAAGGTCCTTTGGCTTTTAGTGCTTGCTTGGAAAAGAGACCCGGCTGTATAAGAAGAGGAGAAGAAGAGAAAAATCAGCTAATTGGGAGCTGGATGAGGTAAGAGCAAGCTGAGTGCAGCTGTTCCTTTAATATCACGAAAACAAGCTTTGGGTGCTTGTAAACCATTAAGGTACTGCCGTTTGGTGTTCCCAGGAAAGCAAAAACTGCAGCAGTGAAGAGTTAAAGCCATGGAAGTAAGATTTCAGCAAGGAAATCATGAACAATCATTAGGAAAACCTTTGGATCAGCTGCAGCATGAAGAGACTCAATAAGGTATGGTATTGAGCTAGTTTTGCATGAATTTCCTTTGGTTTTCCCCACTGGTTTTTGGCTCCATTATAGTAGGAATGGATTTTGTTAGGAAACTTGATTTCAAAAACATCAATTGAGAATATCATCTTTGATTTAAAAGAGTTATTTGCCTTAAAATGGGTTTTCAAGATGTTGGAGTTGAATAGTCACCAACTTGTGATTAGTTTGAAGTTGGTTTTAGGATTTGAATCAAAACAAGTGAAAGAAAACGGTTGCACTGCCGCGCCACACAATGTTTAGAAAGATACACCATACACAAGGAGAGGAGGAAGTGTGGGAGAGAGAGAGGGAGAGGGAGAGAGGGTAGCTACAAACCTCTTGAATCTAAGCTTGAATGCAACACATTGGGTAAAAGACACCATATTTTTGGTCTATATATGAAAAATAATGTCAGATCTAATGCATATAGTACGTATGACATATATATACATGTCAAAAGTAAAATTGAGAAAAAAGAGAAGAAAAATAAGAGAATCATTAAGAAATTGACATCTTGAGCAAAATAAACAATTGTGAATATATTATGTATAAAAAGTGATCATTTTATGATAAATGGTGTATTATTTGCTTGTGTAGGAAATAAAAGACAAAAAAACAATAGAGAAATTATCTCAAAAAAATCAAGTAAACAATCTAAAACAAATTCTTGTTATGTATATTTGAAATACATTGATATGAGCATAACAATATTGTATCAAATGATTGTGCGTATACTCAATCTTATATCACATGCCATTATCACCATATGATTATGTTCAAATGACATGAAGTTTATGTATTTATATATCACATTTTAATTACCATAATTATGAGAAAAAAAAATGAGATGCAAATGAATAAAAAAAATCATTAAAATCAAGCTAGAAAACCAAATAATTTATCAAATTATATGATATAAGATGATAAATAAATATTATGATTTTCTTATAAAATTATCACATGAATACCTCATATAATGAGATTATAATCATTGGCACTTAATGCAGGGCCTTAATGAGCAAATTGATATTAGACCTCTATCTTAACAATCGCTAATACTTTTTGAAGGACTTAATGAGCTTAGCTTTATTATTGCTAGTATTTTGTGCATGACAATAATAAATGAAAATGATATGATTGAGATTTCTAGTTAGTTATACACATGATGAAATAAAGATATGTGATGATGCCAATAGATGTGTACTGATATGAGATTCTTTAGATCGAAAATAATAATCATTTGAAAAAATTAGGACCCTATGCTTTGAAAAATTTAAAAAAAAAACAATATGAGAAATGATGAAACATATAAGTATTATAAAATAAAAGACATAAGTATATATAATGAGCATAACCTTTATGTATACATTAATGAAATATTTCTATGAGTGCTTCCCAATGTCGTGCATATTTATTTAATACTCGTTTGCTAATTATGAATTATTCTTTATTGCATTTCATCTAATTTTACTACATGTAGTTATCAATTTATCTATTAATCTTATCATGGCTCATTACCTATTTGCATAATAGGCCAGAACGCAAATACACACTGAGCTGGGGTATTCTGACATATGAAATAGGTCCTTGAGCATGGTTTATGATGAGCTCTATGACGAATTTTGAATGAAATGTTTCTGTGATTTGTATTCTACATATATCTGAAGTTGTAAGTGGATATTTGCAAAAATGTGATGCTTGTGGATAATATCTAAGGTATACAAATGCATTGCTGTTATTTTTGTTTTTTTATTATTTTGTTGAAAAATATATTTAAATATATTTTCATTGGTACCCTCACTCGATTATTGGTCTTCGTCTTTGAGATTTTTGTGTAGTCTAACATATATCAACATTTTCTACTACTAGTATGTAATTAGAATTAATAAGCAGAATAACTAGACATGGTGTGATAGATGTGAACAAAAATGACCTGATTTCAAATCATTGAAGGCAGCATGCTAAGTGGCATTTCATTATTACAAGAAGCATACAACACTTGGCTGATATCTTAATATAAGCAAAGCAGTTACCTCTGAAATGTGAAAAATGTTCCCGAATAGCAAAGCAAGCTTCTTCTCAAAAGAATTTCCGTGAACCTATTGCACATTTAAAAGAATTAGTAATTTTCTGCTGAACAGCTACGTAAACTATGGCAACCACATGAAACAGCACAGAAGAATAACTGAACTTTCAACTGCTGATCAAAGTTAATAGTTAAAAAGGAAGACTTCTGAGATTTGATCAAGCATTTCACTTTCTGTGCCTTAATGAAAAGCAATTGTAAATAATTATTGAACATAATAACTTTAGGGACCAGAAGTACAACTTACAGCTGATTCAAGATCCCAAGGAAAAAAAGTATCGGATTCATGATGTAAGCACTTAAAACATGAGCATTGTGGTAACCTCTTAAACACGAGTTTTAAAGAGCCCAACACTACAATTACAGCTTTACTGAAAGATCATATGATGTTAATAAAAAAATAAGAAATAGTCATTCATGAAATCCATCAAAACATGGCCAATAATGAATAATATCCCCTTTTCCCATCAGAAATCCTTCCTCAAATGTACTGAGGCACTTTCCTGGTCACGAAATTACATCTTCATAAACTGAAAATATTTAATTTTTCAAGATAATAGAATGAGAATGAAAAGCTGCAAATTATTCACATTACACAAATCACACAGCAATGGATTTTATCAGGCAGATAATAACTCAAGAGCAAAGCTTGCAGAACTTACAGCCGCTTTTGTGGCATCCCAGGAGAAATATGCTGTGAAGAAGCATGGCTCATTGCCCTCCGTGACTTTGTAAAGTGGAACATCTGATGCTAGACCCTCTAAACACACCGCAAGCTCCACATATTTCTGCAAGTAATATTCCTTAGATGCCATTTTGAACACAATAAACAAGATGATTACATAAGATATGTAAATTGGCGTGGTACCTGGCCAATTTCAAATGCCTTTTGCTTTTCCTTGGATTCTACAGAATGACCAATCCAAACAAAGACTTCAGCATGGGTGTCAAGTATCAACATATCCTCGGTCAGAAGATCATCTTGAGAGAAGTTGAACACCTCAGTAACCTGCAAACGTGAAAGTAATGTGAACCAAATACCATAGAAAGTATGAAAGACAGTTTAAAAGAAACCAAAGAAATACTTGAATGAAGCAAACCTCAATTTTTTCTGAAGATCCATCACACCAGCAGAAGCGATGAAGGCATTAGAACAAGAAAAGTTAACGTGACAGTTGATTTAATTGCCAAGTGTGCTAGCTTACATAAGACAGGAAAGCAATCTTACCCTTATTTAATGAAAAAGCATATAAATGAGGATCTCTAGCAATATCTGGTGCAACTCTTTTGCTGGAGAAACCTTGTTTCCCTCCAAGAGCAGACCAAAAAGCAGAGCTCTCAGTTCCCTCCTTGGCATGCTTCAATACAACACCTGGCTGCATGCAAGTGAACAAGTACAGCTAAAAAATTAAGAGAAATGCGAGTTTCACAATTAGCAGCTACGCTAAATTCACAGCCAAGCATCAAGAATGCAGAAAATAACGACCAAAAGCAGAAAGAATATGCATCAAAGTTGGCTGGTTGAGTGTCTTGTGACTTTATTCATCAAAAAAAAAAAAAAATCAATGCTCTATATGGTAATTACATGGGCCAACCACTCAAATCTCCTCACTGGCGGCTTCTTTAGCAAGTAAAGGGCGTAATCCAACCACAAAAACAGCTGAAGAAAGCTCCACAAGGAAAAACCAACTCAACAAGGACCTCATGCTCAATCTCGAACAGGTGAGTTAAAGTATCTGATCCACAGCAAGGTTAATGACAAATGGTCATCTCAATTCCTGTCAATACCATCTCAAGCTTATAGGAAAAAAAAAAAGGATTCGTTGGATAATTTCATCACATTGTTGGCACACTCCACTTATCAAAGTCTAGAATAAATAAAAACAATAACAAACAAGGTAATGTTTACAGGCAAAAAAGAGGGAAAGAAACCATCTGACATAATAAGCTTTCATGAAGGGAACATCTGAATCAGTTGCTATTGTTGCCACTCGTGTTCTTAAACTACAAAATAGAGATCCTCGGTCTTTGACATCAAAATTGCAATCTTCATTCAAAAAATAGAATTGAAGGCGCAAAATTATGTCCTGTTAAAGGTACTTGGGTTGCCAGTATAATTTGAAGTTCTGAACTTGAGAACATGGAGTACGAGAAGCAGCTAAGGCAGGCAACATGTAGGGGTGTTTACAAAATTGACGCACTCATATTTTATCCTTTAGTTCCATGTAGAGCCATTAACAACCTTGATCAATTTCAATGATTAGGACTAATCAGTATTGATAAAATTGCAGCTCTAAAAGGTTTATCAAATAAAATAACAAAAAAACCTTAAATAAAACCCAACAAATTTTTGCGGGAGCCAAATTTCTTTAAAATTGTCTCACTTGTTTGCCTTCAAAAGTTCAATCAATTATTGTGATATAAAGTAGAAATCAGTAATAATCAGCAAAATTCTCACTGGCTTGTACTCCCAATACCAATACCCTTTTGTCATAGTAACTTAAGGAACAAATCAACTAAAAATAAGATCTGCAGTTTGAAAAGCTTAAAGTTACTAAAGAAAGCTTGTTTTCACAGCACAAAAGAAGGAAGCATTTGTTTCAACAAGTAAACAAAACAAAATAGAAAATACTGCATGCTATGAGATCTCAACCATGGCTTTCAACAAATAAGAATCATACGAAGGAAAGTCCTCAGGCAGAAAACAAAGCAGATGTAGCACAAGAAAATAGGACCTCAATCACGATTCCACAATTTGCAATCAGCACTAGGCCAGTAAAAGTTACTATTATTTTGTGCAAATGTTTTACGAAAGAATTAGCAAATGCTTGAATTACCATTACCTAGACATGCTAATGCTCTTAACTTTACAGATGGCTTCATTGAGAACACAATTGGACGAAAAGTTACATAACTAACGCATCACATGATGCTTGTCGTCCAAAAAGGGTAACACAGTAGAGTTTACCTTAAGAAATTCTGCAATCTTAGTGGCCCAATGATGTTGCTCAAAGGTGCTTGAATTCCCTTGCCAAAGAAAGAGCGAAGTTCCAGATTGCAAAAGAAAGCAATCATAGGAATTTAAAGAGGCTGCAACCTGATTATAGAACGAAAGAAAATAGACACCTTTCAGTATCATCAAATGCACACAATGCCACAAGCCCCAACACTCTAAGATCCAGACAATGCTACAATAAGTTATTTCATCTAACATAAGCCAGCTAGAGAAACTTTAAGTTCAAACAACCATTGATATGTAAATCACAGAGTGAGTTTTTATGTTAACGCCAACCAAACTGCTTAAGATGGATCCTATATTATCTGCAAAAATTTATTCTAAACATTGATTGTGCAGCAAAAAGATTAAACGATGCTTGATACAAGTCACTTCATTTCTCCTGGTCTAAAAGAAGCATTTTAGGCCTATATACAAACAGTTTTGAACCAAAATAATGGCAATAAAGATGGAAGGAATGATAAAAAAAAATGGCATGTATGACATGGTGAATTATCATTTCTTGATTTCTTTAGTAAAAAATTATTGTTTCCCTGAAAGACAAAGTGAAGTTATCAAGAAAAAGTAATTGGCAGCAAATACTGGCAACTTGTGCCCAGAAGATTCATGCTCTGCACTAGATATTTATTTTTTGTTGATGCCCACTTGCTCAGTTAGTAAATTTCAGGAATTGATACCACACACATTCGACTCAATCTCTTCATTCTACTTATTTCAAAAAAAAAAATCCAGTTAAATCACTTCAACAAAAGTAAACTAAATGCACAGGGACAACAAAGGTCAATCCAGCAAAGCCATTCTTCCATTTAGATTTTATAAAGCACAAAATATAGTATACTTTGTTTAGAATATAAGATATGCTACAGAAAGATATTACATACGCAATCCTCTCTGTAGTTCCTAGACGTTAACCTTTTCTAAACGCAAGATATGCTACAGAAAGTGAGATATTACGTATGCACTCCTTCTGTAGGTCCTAGATGTCAACCTTTTCAAAACGCTTCTCAGTTCTTTGTTAGGTCAGACTTAAAACTATCTCCAACTGAAATTACCATGCCATAAAGATTAATTCTCCAACAAGTGTTCATCTCATCAATCATTCACGACAACATTACGAATAAGTTGGCAATACAATGATCTTGAGGAGCTTGCCGAAGTTGACACTATGCTACCTATCAAGTTGGGGCCATGATTATTTTGTGGTGGCATTTTGCGGTTACCTATTCAATAGTCTTGGTTTCAACTTGCTTGAGACAATCATCAAACTTTTTGTTACCTCACATCTGCTTCATACTTCTAGTGCTTCTTCAATAAAGACCGATTACTATTTGTACTTTTGGAATTTTGGAGGCCAGGTTTGATTGAGGAAGTGCCAAATTTAATATTTTTAAGAAGCAAATCACAGCAAGAGAAAACATGATATTTCTTCAAAGCTTGAACATGTTAATGATCCTCCAAAAATGCAAGAGTAAAACAGAATGACATACCGCATCAACTTGAACTGCTTTATTATTATGCACTGAAGTACCAGACACACGAATTAGTGCAATACTATCAGAGGGATCAGTTTCATCCCCGGTCTTCTCTGCCACTGACTTCTTGTAACCCGTACTCATACCTCCCTGGAATAATTCATAAAGGGATAAATCAGGAATCGACAGGTCTCAAGTATTCCATCTCACAACTAAATAGTACCTTCAACACGACCATTGGCTGAAACAGTGCAATAAACTGTGGTGGCTCCTTCCCTTGAAAAATGCGACCCTGCAATCCACATGTCATAAATTTAAATTTAAGCATATCAATAAATATTTATCTCATTTCGAACTTATTAATTAATGGAAATTAAAGATAGAATAGAGAGGTTGTTTTGTTTTTAACTTTTTATATGTAAATACCTACCACCATAACAATTTCTTGGAGTTGCAGGAGTACCATTTCATAAAAGTAAAAATACCATCTTTCCATTCAAGATAAGATGGAGGCAATACCTGAACTGGTCTGGCTTTCATGGACGTCCACATGGTATTAGCCAGTCGAGCAGCCATTAGTTGATCGTCCTGAGGAAGAAAATAAAACTAGCTATCATATCAATGTCAAGCATTGCACAAATTTCACAAATAAAAGCTTTAAAAGCAACAGGAGCATAATATAATATTGCTTCAACTGCCAAGGAAGCCTAAGGTATCTGAATAACAAAATGTATGACAACCTAGTAAGAGGAAAACTGAATCATTGAAATGGAAAAAGACGTTTTGGTAATTAGAAAGGTGCCAATACTTGAATGAACATGAAAAATTTTATAAAAGAGGAAAATTCCCACACATTCATCCAGCCTCTTATAGTCAACAAATGTTGAAATACCAACATCTAACTTTCTGGTGAAGACACCGATCTAGATTTTCAACACTCAAAAGCCCATCAAACATGTTTTGACACTTCTAGACAATTAAGGTTATCTATTCTTCATGGTAAGGTCAAGATAGTGCATAAAATTGCATTTTAGGTTCAAAATTAATGCTAGAAACAGATAAATGACCCAAAAAATGGCCCAATGGACCCATTTCCAACAGCACCACTGTCCATTGCTCACCGCAGCCTGGCCCAACCGAACGGCTAACCCAGACCACGTTCACCCAAAATAGATAAACAAACGGGTCATCCAGGTCTTATTCAGATCGCAAGTTCGCGCAATCCCTGATCCTGAGAAAGGCCTATTAAAAACAAAGGTAGCATGGACAATACTTCTATAACCTAACTTTGTTAGACTAACCCTAACAATGGTGCCTGCTTATCTATCTCCTTAATAGTTGTGGCAAAGCTACGAGTAACTTGGAAGGGAGCGATACTCATCATACATTGGTACAACTCAGTCAATGATATTTGACTTGAATGAGACTTCTTTACCATCATTTTCATTATTTTATGAAAATTGCATGCCAATATCTAAACAAACACAATATTGTTGGACACAATGGAGGCAACTCGGTCCACTGCTTGCTATTGAATTTCACACGTAAAAGAAATAAAAGTAGTCAATTGAATTTCTTGTGAAAATTTCTTTGATTATTCTTTTGAGAAGAGGGCATATCCTTGCAAATAACTAGCACATGTCCTCCATGCGAGCAAGATTTTTTTTCACTTGTCTCTTGCTAAGTAGGATTATGCTGGCCCTATATAAAAAAAGTAGAGGGAATAATAGCACAATTATTGGTTGTTTTCCAAAATTTTCCTTTAACTACAAATTTTTAAGTGGAGAGAAGAAAAGTAATTTGTATGTCATCAAATCCTACACCTTAATAGCAAGCCTAGTAGTTTTTACAATGCTAGCTTTCACCAACTTCATTTAAATATAGTTGGAAATTAATTTTTCCACAATAATTCCTTGGAGAAAACCATTTACCAGCTTAAAGCATGAATACTAATTCATTTCGTAATAAATACAATGGAAAATAGCATGGAAGTAATTGACTTCCTCAGAATATCACAAATAAATGAAAATTACTTGATTTTTAAGACTTGAAAGTCATATTAATACCTGAATACTTTCCTTTCCTATCCAACAAGCAAGGAAATATTCCTCTTTTTTATCACCAGAATGATAAGTGTACAGAACAATATAACAATCCCCACCATAGAATTTACCAATTTCTTCTTTTGGAAGAGGTGTCTTGGCACTTCCATTGATGCGCCATACCTGCAATCATATGATCATCAAAACTCTTGTACAAGGATTTGAAAAACTCTTAATCAAGACCTTCAAAGCTTCAAGTGCACATGGATTGGGGTGGAGTGAATACCTCAACTTTCCCACCACCTTCAAGCAAGGGAGGAATATCTTCACTAACAGGAGCATTTTTTGTCCCTCCCTTAACATCAACACCCTGCTGTTTCAACATGGCTGCCCAAAAGAAAGTCAGAAGCACATGGTCCAAACAAGTCTATAATTGAAAAGTATCCAGTACCTGCAACTTTTCCTCTTCCTTCCTCAGCACCAGAATTTCCTGTAGAAGCACCCAAAGGCCAAGATTCGAACTTGGACTTGAATGAATGTGTTTCATAACCCTGAATGATTTGGATTATTTGAGTTGCTTTTGATCGGTTCTCATTAATAATAAGTTCCTGCAAACATAGAAATAAGTGACTAACAGAAGTGTATTAGATTGCTCCAGTCGGCAAAAGGACATCATGGCACACTACCTCAGCAGCTCTGCAAGCAGCTTTCCTCTCCTCTATTTGTGTTACCCGACCAACCCAAACATAAACCTCAGCTCCACAGTCCAGTATATAACATTTATTGTTTTCAAGCATGGACTTTGAAAGACTGCCTTCTTCTAATTTCAACTGTCCATCATTGATACTAAAGAAATCGCAGGAATCAGACGTTGAAATAACATATTCAAAATTCTTTGAATAGACTGAAACAATACTACAGCAATGAAAAAGCTTCTATATGATATTAATACTTCTTCAACCAAAAGCATGTTTAGTGTAATTTACAAAATACAGTAGACTGTCAATTTATGAAGACATTAAAAATTATCCAACTACAACATCTAAGGTGTATTAAATGGTGAAAATTAAATATAAAATTCTACAGTTGATGCTGCCACCAGCAGTTAAAAATTACTTGAAAAACGAATAGTCCACCACTACAATTTCTTCTTTAGAGATAGTCATAAAATTTTTCTGTTTTTTTTACAAAGGAAAATACCAGGTAAGCACAAAAGCGTAATAGAAAAGACAACCTCAAGCTGCTGCTAAAAGCATAAAGCTAAAAAGTCTATCCACAGGCATGTGAATTTATGAACAATAAACCTAAGTTAAAAAGAATACACCAAGTATGCCAATCCATAAAAAGTAGAACTTGTTTGACTGATATCATGGCAATTCATCTATGCTAAACGGAAAGTACAAGATCCTACTCCAATTTCAGATATTGTAAAATTTTTCTATTTCTTTTACAAGGGAAAATACCAGGTAAGCAGAAAAGTGTAATAGAAAAGACAAACTTTAAGCTGCTGCTAAAAGCTTAAAGCTAAAAAGTCTGTCAACTGGCATTTGAATTTATGAGCAATAAAACCAACTTCCAAAGAATACACCAAGTATACCTGGAATCCACAAAAAGTAGGACTTGTTTGACTGATATCATAGCAATTCATCTACACTAAATGGAAGTACAAAACTCTACTCCAATTTCAGATGTGAAATGCTAATCGAGTATCATAAAAGAATTTGATTGCTTAGCATAAACTAGTAATAGGAGGAAAGAAGAGTTTGAACTTGGCAAGCGAATGCTTGAATTTGCTCTTTTCAGTTTCTATTTAAGTTTTCTGTTTCTAGAAAATAAAAAACAACTATCAGAAGGCTTGTTGGCTTAGAAGACCTGTTTAATTCTTTTAAAAACCAAGCTCCAGTTTGCCATATTATCAGAAGGATCCTAAGTTCTGTTACATTTTGAAATAATGTTTTGGTAAACAAACTTAATTAGCCTAAATGAAAGATCATTATGCATATCAGTCTATAGTATAGCATAGAAACTCCAGCTTAGGTGCATCTTTTTTTTAAAAAAAAAAGGCATTTTGTTCAATGCATAAGATTATAATTACAGTATGATGGTTTAATCCATTTTAAAGTAACTAGCTAGCGAGCACAGACATCCCGTGTGATCTCATGCAATTGTCCAGTCTAGAAGGTTGCATTGGAGCAACAGTATGATCCAAATAATATCGTGTTCTCTAATTGTGCTTGTCCGAAACAGAAAAGAGTGGTATTGTTATAGTACGAAAGAAACTACATATGAACAATTTCTATTTTATACACAGTAAGGTTTCTATTTTATACACCTGTATCGTAAATATTTCTATGATTTTTTAAAAACAAATAAAAAGAAAAAAATTCAAAACAATTTATTCAGTACCATTTTAAGATGGTACAAAATTCAAACAACCTATACATGGGATTGTTGAATTTGTATTTAGCAAATTTGACCATCAATTTTTCCTCCAAATTTAAAGATCCTATATAGGAAACAACCACTACAAGGAAACTGAAACCCTACCTGCTTATTAACTCTACTCATCTTGTCTTCCAAGCATAACTTTCATATGAAATGCAAATTATAGAAATTAAAGTTTAGGCAGAGCCTTTTTTGAAATAAAAAGTTCAGGTAGACTTAGGTTTGAACACTTAAAAGGACAATAAAAAACAACTGAAAAATTGCAAATTAATTAACAAGCCATCACAAAATGATCACTAAGTCCCAGAATTCAAGATGTATTCCAACTCCTAAAATAGAGAAATATAACTAGTGCACATCATTTTATCCCGAACTCAAGATCCAACATGACAATTCTTTCTAATCCATTTTTTAGAATTTTGCTGGGATTCAAACCCTTCTAACTCATTAGGGATTCATCAATGTTGTCAAATCTAGCCACACTGAAACAGCTTTTACATCCGATTCTTTTAAGAAAAAGGCAAATACCTGTATAGGTTTGGTGGAGATTTTTCCAAGGCAACATCATCTTCACCAGCAGGCTTCTTACCAATTGGTGCAAAGCCACCAAAGAGGACCCAGAATTCACCTGAATCTGACTCAGCGACAAGTTTCCCATCATCTGACAAGGCATTCAGAAAAGGGAACTAATATATTTGTGAAGGGTTGATGGCCAAAAAAAGAAGATAATAACAAAATGCAACGTTAAACTCACCAATAATTGCCACATCACACTTTCCTTCATGGTACTTCTCTTTTAGATGTTGTATCACTTCCAAAGACTTGGCTCTTTCTTGGACATTAGAGTTCGCACCATTAAATTGGTATATTTTATTTTCAGTGTCCAAAATAAAAACATCATCATGATTAAGTGAAGAGCGCACAAAAGGAACCTATTGAATAAAGCATAGCCGGTCAACAATCCTCAAAAAACAAATTTTTAATCAACAAACTAAAAAAACTATCAAAGCTTCTCACTTGCTTCACTCTAACAACTCTTTTGCCCCTACAAACATAGAGACGATTTTGAAACTTCTCCTCTTCTGGCTTATGAAATCCAGAGGCAATACCCCCCTCAAGAGGAATAATACACGGCTTAAAATAAGACAAAAACTTGTCAGACTCATAACCCTGAACCTCCCTATGTTGAACTGCACGGCCTCCAAGGGCTGCATCAAGTTCCACTGTCTTCACTGCTGCAGTTCCAGCTTCATCCTAAAAATTAACATATCATTCACATAAATTCTTACCCCCAAATATTATCTTAAATTAATATCAAAATGGAAAAGCACTTACTTGGCTGGTATCTTTCCCAATCCAGTAGTGAATGTCGTATAGATAAGAACCACCTTTTCCAGAACTAGTCTGAAAGAAAGAAAGGTATTAATAACAAATTTAAAAGATAATGCAGCATCCCTACCATAGAGGACAAACATTGCACTGGTAAAAAAAAAAAAGGCAATAAATGGTAACGCAAGGAAAACATGTGATAATAGATTTTGACAAAAATCCGTTACTCAATGATCAATGAAAATAGATCTTAAAAGAAAAAGCATACAATTAGCAATATAATATGGATACTTGTAAAGAGATGCATTGATTGAATAAAAAAAATTGCACAAAGGTGGAATTCTTTGTTATAATTTCTTGAAAAAAAAAAGATTCCCATCAAGTGCCACAAGGTACAAACCTAACAACCATCTGGTATGTATAATAAGTATCACAAGATTCTTATAGTAGTAAGACACAAGATTTAAGGACTAAATCTAAATTAAAATGATTTTTATTACATAAGATAATAGTCAAATTTTCATCTAATAATGTGACTCTATGGGCTTCTTATGATTCTTCTGAAGGCCATGATTCATTTTAACCCTATCAATCAGATAAGTTTGTGTTTTGTTGAGGGTTAAAGCATTTCTAAAGTTCACAAGACCTTTACCAAATCTTTAAGGATTAAAAAAACTTGATAAGTAAAAAACAAAAGGAAGTTAGGCTGCACTAGCCACGGTCATGAGCTCAGTAAAAATCTTTCCCTGAAACAAAAAGCATGGTTTTTCTTTGTCTCTAAGCTTAAAGTTAGCGTTTTAAGAGATTGGAGTCATTAATTCCTAACTGCAACTCAAATCAGCTGGCATCAAAGTGTTGGAGTAGCTAGGAAGGCAAAACAGGAGGCATTATGGTGATCAAATTAGTAAATTTAAAATCGATTAAATAATAAGTGTTAGAAAAACATTAGCACAACAAATGTTAATGGGTTAGCTTTTGCAAATGGGAGCAAAGAGGAGCTATAAAATTCAAAAACACGATCACCTTAACTTAAGTCAATCAACTCAAGTTGACTTAGCAGACGAACAAGACAAACCAAATTGGTCCAAGTTTCACTCCGTCAAAGTAATTGGCCATTTAAAAGCATTTAAGCAAAATAGACAAGAGTTTTAAGTAGAAATAACGCTTTTGGGAGGATTGAGAGAGTACTGATCTCAAGAGATAAATAGAGTAACCATGGTAAAGATATAAATTGTTAATATAAGTGCATAAAAGCGGAAATTTGAGAGAAAAATACAAGAAATTAAAGCACGCCAAAATTTGTGGTGGTTCCTCCAATAATCTGGCCTACTCCACCCCCCTTTGCTCAGCTTGTTAATTTGGTTTTGCACAAGAGAATAAAACTAGGTGGTTTTGTGAGCTACAAACCTAGAAATACCCCCACAACTCCACCAGAGCAGCAGATGAGATTGGCCAAAGGTCTATACTAGTGAGACATATTTAAATAAAATTTTACAACAACAGCAATAAAGCATGCACCACATACCAAAACAAGGTGTTTATCTTTCCAGTCATAAGCATGAAAATTTTTTTATTCTGATGGGGATCAAATTGACAGTTATGATGACATTGCAACGAGATCAATCAACCACTTCTAATCATTCTACAACAACACCCATGGTGGTAGCCATACTTGCACCTCAGCTGAAAGAAGCTATTAACTGCACAAGCAGTTTATCATACCCAGCTCATTCATTTAGACGAAATACACTGCACGATCTTCTCCTTGCCCAACAACAAAGCACTTGGGCATAAGGGATGCAAGACAAAATTTTTCATAAATAACTAAGACATCATTAGAAAATACTTGAACTTAACTCTTAAAGTAAAACATTTCTCAACAAAATACGAAGAAAGTTTGAGTTTGGACAAGAAAAGCTAAGGGTTAAAGGCTTTGAAGCTTTTTTCTTGCCATCATCATGACATACCAAGTAGACTTTAGAACAAAATTATTCAATAAATCCACAAGTAAATACCTTGAGTGAAAACTTTTGCAGAAAAAAAAAAGTCATCAAGGTGTGAACAAAACTTTGAGAACAATAAGAGAAGGCCATTGTACAAGACCTCTCTCTCTCTCTCGAGTAAGTTTGGATGTTCAAAAGCTTAAGAAAAACAAATTTTTGGTCAACTATTGGATAGGGGTAGCAAGTATTCAAAAATGTTAAAGCTCTCAGGTGTTCATTGTGTTAAAGAATGAGATTCATGATTTGAGTAGCATTATTTGTAAGAAAAGTAGACAAAGTGAGACAAAATGCATTTGGAATCCATCAACAACCTTTAAAACAACCTCCTATGTGTTTTACCAACCAATAACATTCCTGGAAAAACTCTAGCATTCTGTTAAGTTTGATAGCAGTACGATAAAACAATGGAACACTCTAGAAACTTGCTTTGTCAATTATGCTCGATCAAGTTCAATAAACTTGAATTAGTGGATTCTTCCAAGAAAGAAGGGGTCTGCTGCAAGTATTAACAGCACCTGGTGCTGGCTGAGTAGTACTAACTTGGCCAATTTTTGGGGAACTTACCAAGGTGAACACATCCAAACAGAGATTAAATCCTAATAAATTTTAATTTTACAAAATATATTCGAAAGGCTTTTTTACTCCAAAGTATAAATGTATGACACTACGTTTGGAACTAAGGGAATGCATACAATACTTGAAAACCTAGAGAGTAACATAAACTAAGTTGATCTTCAATTCTCTAATCTTGAAACTTCATGACCCTTATCTTGATCTCCTTGGTGCCTTAAGAAGGAATTAAACTTGTACTTTGATATCCATCTTAGTTCAAGTAATAATATTAGCAAAGTTTAATTACCATTAAGTGGATGCAATCACAAAAAATTGTGTTCAACAAGAGTAAACCAAGTCAGCACACAAGGTAACAGCCACACACAATTGCAGCAATAGATTTAAGAACCTATTTAACTTTTACAAACCTGTACTCCTACTAATTTTAATTCCTATTGAACTCAAAACATTCTAAATTTTTGTGAGGTACAGGACAACTACAGTTTGACAATTGAACAAAACTAGAAAAACTGGCAGTAACTTTAATCTAACTTTTAGGAACTACGACCAATAAGACCCCATTCTGATAAAATCATGTTACGATTGTGTTGATTACAAAAGTTATAACAATGCCCAAATAGATAACTAAATATGTGTGTTTCAAATGGTAACAAACCTATAAGATGCATATTCCAACAAAAAAAAGCCTCAGTTAACTATTCCAAAAAAATCAAGATTGGAAGGGTTTGAAAAGTAAAAGCAGGTGAAAAACTTTCCAAACAGAGCATGAAGCAAAAGGATAATTGTGAGGTGATAGTTTTTAAGACACTTAACCATCTATTTGTCACCAAATCTGCTACACACCCATGAGATGGTGTGGTTATTAGTTTTTTGAAATATGATTATATGGAGTCAACTATTTGCAGCATTGGGATAGCAATTTACTAAAAAAATATTGAATTCTTCACCAGGAAAAATAACAATGATTAGCTGACTTTGACAACAAATAAGATAAAATATTCCATTTAATGATCTTAAAAAATCAATCAAGTTGCTCTTTAACCTACCTTAGATCAGGCATCTAATTTTCGAAGTAAATAGTTCTTCAAGCCAATTTGAACAATTGAAGATATAAATGAAGCTAAAATCATGTTGGGACTAGAGATATCTAACAAACATCTTCATAAACTACACTTTGGCCTCCTACAAAAATGTAAAAATCTAAACTGCCAGTTAGGTTAACAATGGATAGAGAAAAGGACCAATAATCATAAATCCCACCTAGGATCAAAGCAAATATGTTGGTGGAAATGGCATCTTTTACTCTAAGAAGCAACTTTAGTGGATGGAGAGGTGAAATGGATGTGGCAAATTTTGGACACTTCTATGGCTAAAGGTAACTTCCATCCTTCTTGATCAACAAAATACCATGATAAAGTAAACATTTCACATTTCACTTTCCATTTCTACTTATATTCAAACAAGCACACTACATAAATCCTTTGCCAACTATTATGCTCTATAAAAAAGCAAGTTGTTATTAAGCTCGAAGCATTCAACGTCTTTCCTTTTACTGTTTTCTCATGTCTTTTCCAATCTTCCTCTCCACCCATTACATGGGAGAAATCCAATAATTATGGTCACAAAAAGAAAATAGAAACATTAGCAATGAAGACGATTCCTACAACTTTCCCAACCCAATCTTAAGAAATACACTCCTATTTGCTTGGAAGTGATTCATGGAAGCCACAATTGATTTGTGTTTTACATGTACAACTCATTTAGTTTACTGCCTGCAATCATCTCTTTAAAGGAGTTCCACTAAACCTCCTAGTGGATGCATTCTTTCTAATCCTTTGCTTTTCCATATTCATCCACTGTTGTTTCAACATCTCAGCAATGTTGATTTTAGTTGCATCCTTATGCCTCACAAACTTATATAGATACAATAAAACATAGTGATTAACATAAATTTGAGAAATGAAAATAAACAACAAATCAATTGGACACTATCAAATTCTATCTAAGAGGGAAGTAGAAATAGACAGCCACTGCTTGGATTATAACAAAAGGGGACAAAGCTCTCTTAAAGATAACCAAGATAAACATTCTTATTTGTATAATCATTATAGTAAATGTTTTCTGTAGCATGCTTTATATAAATTTAATCCAAAATGGAAAAGACAGAAGCTCACTTAAAAAAAAACATCGTTCCTCTAGTATATCCATCACAGCCATTCCATTTAAGCTGCCATTTTGTATAAAGAATAGTTGATGTGCTACCATTTAAAAATTAATCTTTTCAAACATTTAAATCACTTTATGTTTGCAAACTAATCATCCCTTAGAGTAGGCTTCTCTACGGCACAGCAGTAATGGAATTTTAATCCCACGTAAAGCAATACAACAATTTTCACTAAAATTGACAAATTCAAAGACAATTTATACAGCCAGGCGTACATGCAGCTTTTAACCGCCTATACTTTCCATCACTAAGAATAAGCTTCACCAGGATTGAAATGTACTGTGAGTAATGTTCAGTACATCAGGCATTCAGTTGGAAGGCACAAAAAATGATGAAATCCCAATATCTAACCAATCAAAACATCCATACAAGCACATAAATCTAGTAAAATGCAAGGCAAGGTAAACTGGCTTGATCATTGACAATAACTAGAACAAACCATCATGAACCCTATGAACGAAAATTAAAACAAAAACCTTGGGCACGATTGGGAGGATGTACCATTAAGAAAGGTTGCGACAAATTTACCTGTAAAATTATGTAGGAGTCCCCCGAGTAGAATTTACCATGGTCGGACTTTGACAAAAGAACAGGCTGAAAGTTCTCAATGCGCCAAATCTCAGTACCACTAAACGGTGTCATGTCAACAAAAGTAAAAAGTTTGGGGAGTGGTAAATATACTAAAGTGTAAAATCTGCTTAGGAAGTAAGCCAAGCCTTTGCTTTTTTTTTATTTTTTTTTTCTGGAAATGGAATTATCTAAGTAATTCAAAGTCACGCCAATGGAGGTTACGAAGGTTACCTTCTTTGACCAGCTCCTTGAAATGCAGGATCCAGGATCTTTGTAGAGCTAGACATTATGCATACAGGCCTTCTCAGCTATATCGAAATCTGAAAACTAAAACAAGCTTTAGGCCTGGAGATTAGACTAGGAAGCATCGATTTAAGATAGAAAAAGTATTAGAAAGTGCCTTTAACATCGATTGCCACTCCTTTACAAAAAATTCAAAAACAATCATGTAATGCATCCTCTTAACTCTTTGAAGCCTTCTATGATATTTTAATTCTCTTAGCACTTAATCTTTCATTTAATTAAAAATAAATAAATCTCAACTATCCACAATTTGAATAAAAAATTTTGATCTCTACCTCACCTCCATCCCCACCATTTCATATTGAGCCATTCACTGACACCTAAGCACATAATTGAATTTATTCTAAGAAAATTCCTACCAATCACCTTAACTCAATCTTGCAACAACGACCTTGTAGGTGATGAATAAAAATTAAGGATCATACCACATTAGATATCAGACAATAGGTTGTCTTCTTTATATTCAATTGCTAGCTTAAGCTAGTAGTATATATGGCACAAAATAGATCCTTGAGTATTACTATCCTAACAAGTAATATTAGAGCCAAAAATTCAATTTAGATCAAGAGTTCGTGAGGTTTACTCCAATGGTTTCATGAACCATTACACAATTAAATAAACTCCAAAAGCAAGTTAATTAGCAACAATGCTAAACATAATTAAGATGTTAGATAGTTGGAGTTACCCACAATGCTACAAAATTAAGAAGAATAAACATTTAGATACATGTAGTGACATTTTAGTCTCATGTGAGATAGAATAATTGTCGAACAATTTCCCAAAAAGTTAAATAATATATGTGAATTGCAATATTAAGATGTTGAAATTCTTTTTGAGAGAAAAACAATACATTTAATTTAGATCAAAGAAAACAATACCTAAAAAATTTGGTAAAATCAATGCACTTTATTTAAGGATTTTAAATAAAAGAGTTGTTATGACTTCATGTGAATGGAATCACATATAAGGGAAAATTTGTTGAACATGCATCTCCCCCCTTGATTGTCGATCTTTGTATACTTCTAGTAGCCTTTGAAAGCTAGCTCAAGTTGTTGGGTTGATGGACATCGTTAACTTATATAGGGTCCAAAGAAACTTGAGTAATATTCTTCTAGCAACAGGTTGGCGAACAATGATGCACGAGGAAGGAAAAACAGAAAAAAAAAAACGCAAAAACAAAAATTAGACAGAGATCATATTAATGAAATAGTACAAATTGATAAATACGATATGCTTTGATACCTAGTTGTCCAGAGAACTAATAAGAATGCTACTTTGTACCATTCCAAAGCTACTTTTTTCCCGACTCGTTGCATTAGCAAGTCCGGTTAATCTCACGAGTATCAAACAACCTCAAACCGACTCCCACACGGAAATAACATAGACACCTACCGATGTTCGCTGATCAAAATGGATTCGTACACTACCATAGATCTATCCAACAACAAGTGTATATATTTGAGTTGGCCGAAAAAGAAACGCAGGAAACTGACGTTAGCAATAGCAACCGGCAATCGCGAAGCATTAAAACCTCTTCCCCCAAACACTGCACACTGATCCGTGATTCAAACAACGAGATCAGCATCCAAAGACGCGAGATCAAAACCCCCAGACCTCGAAATCGCTCTGCCCGAATAATCCACTAATTCGACTCCCAGAAATCAAAAGCAGACAGAGCAAAAGGCGGAGGCGATGACGGGGATTGGGATCGAGAAAGCGATACCTGCTAAGATTCGCCAGACGAGACGGAAAGGAAGGAAGTGAGATCGGAGGCGGGGAGGTGAACAGCGTGAACAGGCGTGGCAGAATATGCGATAATTATTAAAGCGAAGCCAATGATCAACCCCACCACTTCCACCTCCATCCTCTCCCCCTTTTCCCTTCTCGTACAGATCCAATTTATTTACCTTTTAACCGCAAACCCGTAACAGAACTGTCAAAACCTGTATGAACAAAATAATGAACAGCTACACCGGAGAGAAACGGAAAACGTCGCACCGACCAACCGCCCATCTAGGAATGCCACGCACGACACGGCTCTCTTAGCTTTCAGATCCACCGTACTTTGATTCACGTACATCTCGACCGTCCATCGACGCGGGTTCACGACCATTAAAGCATGTGGACTTTCGTACAAACAGCTGGCGCGGCAGCACATGATAGGCTACTTTTCGTGTTTGTAGGTCCTCCCCCGTTCATGGAAGTCGACCATTCTATTTGGAAAGAACATGGGATTAGGGACCCCCACTCTCTCCTCCCTCTTATTTGCTGATAATAAAGAATATTCCTAATAAAACAATTTAGATGAAATATTTTATTTGTAATAATAAATTTAAAATATTTTTTAAGATAATAATTTTTTAATATTTTAAAGTTATCTCATTTATTGCAAACAAATAAGAAAAACATTCACTTCCAAGTTTCCAAATTAAGATAAATAATAGATATGGAAAGTAACTTTCATGCATGCATTCATGCATTTCACAATAATAAGTCCAATCAAGTACTAGAAAGAGTAGCCTTTCTGTTTTTATTTTATTTAAATTTATAAATATGCCTCATAGAATTCATCTTTTGCATGTAATAATTTTCAAAGCAAATTGTTTAAACATCACTTTTAAATTTAAAATAATACCAACATAAAATAAAATTTATTTTATTTCTTCAAACATAGCATTAAAATAATTCACTTTAATTTTATAGTTTTAATATCAAAATTTATTAAAATATTTACTAATAATATATTTATTAAATATGTATGATATTAAATAAGTAACATTAAGAGATTGATTATTTATTCATAATAATTTTTTTTTAATTTATTAGTATTTTAATTAATGGTGTGGCTTCATACCATGTGGTATTCATTTAAGATAATTTATTTTAATTCATTGCATTAAACACATTAGATAATATTTATTCTAAGGGTCACTCATATGCAATATCATGGTAGAAACAAGAATAATAAATATCGATATTATAATTCTTAAAAAAGACAAATAGACTTGTCATGTCGTGTGTATAAACGATTATTTTTATCAATTATAATATTTTTAAATCTATTATGTATGGATCAAATGCAATTATATTATTAAAAAAGTGCTATTTTGACAAACTAATAATAGCAAGAGTAATGCATTGATATTACTCGTACTTAGATGTTTACATTGTATGTCGATCACATTACAAAACAAAAAATAGACTACATATGATACAGATCAAACTCTTAAAATAAAAGCATCAATTGACTAATACTAGTCATGCAGTACGTTCAATCTATTTTATTATAATTGCCACTTGGTATCTTTATTTTTTATGTTTTGATCATATATTTATATTTATATATTTTATATATTAAATTATTAGGTGACATATCCAATAAGATTATGAACATCTACAAATAAAATATAAAGGATTTTTGATACACTAAAATCACACAATGTATTCACCTAACGATATTATAATCAATGGTCATCTATATATTGGTTTAATAAATACTAGAACAATCAGCCCATCCAAATTGTTAAGTGTACCGTCTTCTACAAACGAAACATTTCATGAGATGGTTAGCTAAAACTAATATAAGAAATCAAGCGGTTAATTAAAACTGTCTTAAGTGGCTCATTGATTGGCCACGAGGGGTTCTTATACATGTTTAGCAAATTGAGAACTATTATTTTGCTATTCTTATCCCTTTCCATCTATGCTCGATATAAACATGTTAATCGACTTTTTGTCTTAATAAATATACTTACTATTAAAGTCAAGTTTCACTCCTCTCACGTGTCATTTCTTCACAAACATCTATAATGCAATACAAGGAGTTTTATCTATGGCTTGAATTCAATATTGGCTCAAACATCATTATTGTTGTTTGTTTCTAGTATTGAATTGGCATTTTTTAAAATTTATGTTTAATCAATCTACCATTATTTTGGATATCAAAACTAAATTGTTTTATCTCATTGTTTCATCTCGAGCTTAGTATCTTTAGAATGATTTTTTGTAATTAATTTGTGCTTTATAATTTTCAATATCTTATTTTATACTAACTAAAAGATCAACTATCTTAATTTGTAGATAAAGTTGAAACATTAAATGTAGATTAGCGATTTGAAAGTTATAATAACTTTAAAAAAGTTGTATAAAATTGTTTAACTAGTTACAATGAAAGAATTTTATCTAAAAAATGTTTAGTTTTTTTTTATAAAAGTGTAGCTTATAATTTAATGATCATTAATGCTATGAAAAATCAATATATATTGAAGAATTATATATGATATCTTTTAATTTTGTGATATATAATATATTATATTTATTAAAATCTTAATTTATGAGCCAATCTTAGAATTTTGATCGAGCAGGTTAAAATATCAGTTTTTAATATCAGGATAATATTGAAAAGAGCTTTTTTTTATAAGAAATCTAAGGATATTTATTTTATAATTTCTTAAAATCAAATGAATTTATTATAAAATATAAAACTTTAAAAAAGGAATCATATTTTTATTAATTAAAGGATTTTCTTTTATCCCTATCCATTTCCATGATGGGTTTGAGACTATGGAATCCCAAGCTTTCTGAAGTAAGGACATGGTCAACCACTTGACCGTTTAGATAGAGGGAATATTTATTTTTTATTTTATTAAGGGTTGGAGGATAAAGACATGAGGTTACTATGAGGTATGTTTGTTCAATTAGGAGAAAAAAAATATAACATTTCACAAAATTAAGGTAATAATTTAAATAATTATTTAAAATATTTTAAGTCATTAAGTGTTTCTATTAAAGAAAAAAAATCATGAATGTAGAATTAACCATATAATTTTAAGAAGCAATGTTTTATAGCAACCCAACTATGATAAAATAAAATAAGTAATTTTAAAAAATTTTAAAATTAAGAATTTTTTTAAAATTTTAAAATTATTTTATATTTTCTCAAAAATTATATATCTTTGAAAAAGAAGATGTAAATCATAAAAAAGGAAATAAATATCATGTATATAGTTTTAAATTACGAGGATATTATTTTTATCTAACTTTCATAAAATCTAGATTTGAATCAGTAGTTGTAGAATAATTATTATTATAAATATTTTAAAGCGAAACCAAGACGATAGAGAAACTTTTAGCTCGATAAAACACGTGGAAGGCCTTATTCGTAATAAATACAACTCTACATGTCGTTATAATTTTTTTGATAAAGACTTAAAACTACATCATTCATTTATGTGTGATATATGAGAGAATAACAAGTACAACATATTATATCGATAGATAATGTTTTCATCATAATTTTTTTTTTCATTTTAAAAATAATTTGTTATTAAAAAAATATATTTTATCACATAAAAACTATCAATGACAAAAATGACTTTTTATGATAAAATCAATTATTCTAAAATACCTTCTTTTTTAATTCTATCAAAATCTTTGAAAATAGATCAAACATCTTATCATTATTCTTTTCCACTAGGTTAAAGAACTCACCTAACATAGTTGAAAGAACTCTTCTAACATAGTTGTCTCTACAGGACTAAGTTCATTATTGAGATAATCTCCACCTACCAAATAATGATAATATGATTAAATATTTGTTATTATCATTTTCTCTATTTAAATAATATTTCTTACAAATCTATGATCCTCGATGAGATGACTTTCTTTTTTTTATGACAAATAATTGAGAACTTATTAACTTTGAGTATATACATTAATACCCAAGTTGGAATTGTCACACATCATCACCAACAAGTGGTTTTCTCCTAAAAAATAACTTAAAAAATAAAATAATAAGCTTTTTATTGGCACATGTCTTTTGGAAGACATGAAATGTTATGAACACCAACTCTTTGATTGAGAAAACCTTATCAAAAGAACAATTAATCATGAAGGATGCAATGTTACTTGAAGAACATTTTAGATTACCCAATTGAAGTAAGGAGATATTAATTTTTATTCAAAGCCATAAACTCCCGATTTTATTACTGAAAACAGTAGAGCACACAGCGGTTATTCGGCGACATGGGGCGGCTGCACGGCGGCGGCCGTGGTTCTAGTCCGTAAAACACAGAAAGAAAAGGGCTAAAGCTGATCACGGAGCAAACCGAGGAGGCTGAGATGGTGGTGTGTGTCCTCGTGGATGTCTTCGTGGAGATGTTCGTGTTCGCTCTTTTCTTTCTCGGGTAGGGTCCAACGGCCGTCGTCGGCCTTCACCAGTCCCTTGTTTTCGTCCTGGCGCCAGTACGGCGGCACTAAGTGCTGATCCTCCAGGAAATCGCATGACTTGTTCACAAGCGCTGGGTCGCGCCCCGTCGCCGGCGCAAACCTCCTCCCAATCCCATGGAACCTGCCCATCCGTCATCAACAAAAAGGGAATTTTGAATGCTACAAATGAAAAAGTAGGCGACTTTCGGCAAAAAAAGATGTGCATACCCATCGAGCAGGTGGAGATGAGCCTCTAAATTGTGATAACAGGAGATATCCGGTGTATCCTTCAAGAAAGGGGAGTCCTGGTGATTCAGAGTCAACTCGACACCTACATGAGAATAAGTCCACGGCAACTGCTCCGACAACTTTTGCAGCAAGTTCGGCCAGCGAAAACGTTCGTTAAACAGTAACCCAGGCACTTTCGGCACCTTATCGTGGACGTTCACCACCCGCAGGACCTTCACACTGGGGAAGGACTCGAGTCTTTGTTTCCACTTGCCGTTGCCCACTCGCGGCCCGGAGAAGGAGAAGACGCACACGGGAGTGCCCCCGACCACCCCCGTTTCCGCCAAGTCATACGCGTTCAGCGTCGCGAGCGCGCTCCCCAGACTGTGCCCCGTGATGGATATGCTGACCTCCTCCCCCTTCTTGGTGTAGGCCTCCAACTGCTTCTTCACCTCGGCGAGCACCTGTTCCCGAGCGGAGAACTTGCAGAACCTGCAAGATGACTCCTTTCCGTTGTAAAGCTCGAGGAAGCCAGCCTCGGCCTTGACCCCTGCGTCAGAGCAGGGGATTCCCTCCTCGGCCACCGGGCGCAGGTAATTCATCAGATCCGCGATCCATTCCAACTTGGTGATCGTGCCTCGCCACGCGACAAGAATGTCCCGTCGGCCAAGGCGAGCGCTGCCCTCGTCTGTGGAGACCGCGATGTATCCGATCCAGTTCGCGCGGTCGCTCCATTTATTTTCCTGCAGCGAGCGGGTGAAGGAGTTGGGGAGGTTCAGCGTCTCGGTGGCGTAGATGTAGCGGGTGACCTCGTAGCCAGCGTTCTGCATGCCGAGACTGGTGAAGAAGTGGCGCCGACTGTATTTGCAGGCGCCGCAGTTGCTGGAATATGGGTCGAAATCGAAGGCGTCGTAGCACGCTTGCGAAAATTCTCCATACCGGATCAGCTCGGAGCGGAGGAGAGGGTCGACTGGGTCGAGCAGGCCGTTCCAGTTGCCGGAGCCATGGATCTCGCGCCACCTTTTGGGGAGGTCGCCTGTGGTGGCTTTATCCGACGCAATTCTCCCCTGCTCGGAGGTGAGGACCGACACAGAGGAATTTTCCTTGGTAGATGAAGCCGCGGCTCGCAGGCGAGCAGATCGTTCATGGTGTAGCGGAGCTGGAGTTCTTTGTTGGGCGTAGAGATAAGGGGTTTGAGGTGGCTGCAGCAGTCGGAGATGGGGAGCGGTGACGAGAGGAGAGTAGTGCGACAACGCCATGGCAACCGATCGATAGCCACCTTCTTCAAGCAGCAACAGGGGAGCCTTACGCTTCTAATGGTACGAACCATTGATTTAAACCAACGATGCTACAAAATCCAACACGGCATTAACATTGACAAAATTGAAAATTACTTAAAATTAAATAATAATTTTTCAAATTTTTAATTATGGATTAATTGGTATTCTATTTTTTTTCTGCATCCGAAGCTAAATTTTTAAAAATATATATTTTTAAAATAAATATTTTAAAAAATATCTGTAAACACGTAGCAGACTTGGTGATTTAGACATGGGTTAACCCATGTGTAACTCGTGCGCTGTTTTAAATTACACATACCATACACAACACATTAAAACTAGACCACAATTATTTGGTTGGTTCAAGTCGGTCCAGACAAACCAATGTGATAGAGATCAAAGCTTGAGCTGCAAATTGAAGTAAAAAACCACAGGTAAGCTCTTTATTTTGAATAATATTAATTAGAATATTAATTTTGGTGGAGTATTGGATCACATGACACCTCTAATGTAAATGCTTTTTGTTATAAGTATTTTTATTTCATTTGTATTAAATATTTTTATTGCAAAATGTAAGTATAAGTCAACTTTAAGTATTGTGGATGAAGCATTCTTGAACATATAGTTAAACAATGAGATAAAATACATTTGAAGATATGATGTAGTGCTTGCTTGGCAACAAATGTTTGATTGGTAATTAAATGTATGTTTTTAATTTGAATGAAACTATAGAAGTTTACAAATTGAATCTTAGTCTCAATAAAAAAAGTAGTCATGAGATAAGCATTGGCTACAAACTACTTGAAGCAAGACCTAAACCCAATGCTTGAGATTGCATCATCAAAACTAGTTACTTAAGGTCTAACCCTCGAAACCTGACCCTTGAAGACCCAAGTGCCCAAAACTAGAGCCTTGACACCCAATTACTTGAGGCTAAACCCTTTACACCTTATTGCTAAATGCAAAACTCTCAAGGCATAACCATTGGAATCAGGAGGCAAGTCAACTCTATGAGGATTTATCTTCAAGCTCCATGTTTTAACACCAATTTCATCATGTGCTTTAAGTTGACCCTATCATGCACACTTCATCCTAGAAAGATAAACCATTATTAATGTGACATTTGGAATTTTCGGTATCAACATTAATTCTCACATGTGCAGACATGTTACAAATAGTTTAGCCATAATCAATAAAATAATGATAACTCTTTCATGAATATAAATATCTTAGACAATTAAGCCAATATCATTGTAAAAGTTATAATTGTCATATGTTTAAAGTGAAACTAAGATACATTTTTTTACTCTGTTAGCTATAAGTAAGCTCCAAAGAATCCAGTTGATGGAGATTGATCACAAGAGAGAAGCTTTCCCTTCTTTGCTTCCTTTGACATTCTTGGCCTATAGAGATCCCAATGCATTCTCGCCTTGATTTATAAATGCATTCTTTAAGTTCTCGATTATGTAAGATTTTGCCAACACCTATGCTAGCTCTTTAAATTTAAAAGGGGTGATGACAAACCAAGTTACATATCAAATAAATTGTTACTTTTTTACGAATTTAAAAATTGTATGTTATCATTTGTTGATTAATTTTTTTGTAAACATTTTTATAAAACTCTTCATTATAATATCAATAACTATATAAAAAGTTTAAGCACTCAATATAGATGCAAAAATTTATAAATCTAAATCTTAATCATTGATATATATGCAAAAATTACGAGATCATGCTTAGAAAAAAGTTAGAATGATGTCTTTATCATAACTACATTACATTAGATTTTAAGAAGCATTTAGAATAATAGAATAATATAAATGATTTATATGCTTATCTTATACCTTGAAATGAACTCATTATAAATATTTTGCAAATGCAACATGTTTCTTTGCACATCCTATACACATTATGCATGATGTCAGGCATAAGCCTATGTTGCTCTATCACGTTTGCTTACCTGTCATGTGAAATGAATATTTATATACTCTCAATCTCTAAGATTATACATATTATGTCAATTTTTGCATACGTTATGTATTATATATGAAAAATATAACAACTAGTTCGATCAAAATTGAGAATTTTGATATATAATCATTAGAAAAATATTTACAAGTGTTTTGGGAGATTTTTAGGATCCTTTGCTTATGATGAGAATATTATGATAATTATGTAAAAACATTTTGAGATTATTTGCAAGTCTTTTTGCTTTACTTTTGTCATAGAAAATTATTAAGTGGAGAAGATCTATAAGTCGAAATCATTTTGGAGCTAGTCAGGTGCATGTAAGAAGGAGTTTACATAATATTTTTATATTTGCATTCCCTCATCACAATATCATGAGATCTTGGTAATAAATCATAACATTTTTATTTATTTTTCTTTTAGTGAGTATTATTATGAACCTTTTGAAGTGCATGTGCATTTTGTTGCATTTCTTATAAGATTGCGTATTTTTGTTAAGACTTACTTCGAGTTGTAAATAATGTGGGTGGAAGATGCTTACTTATAATCAATAAGAGTGTGAAGAGAGTAGGACAACTTTGACCATTAAAAATGTATGGAGAGGTTTGGATTTGAACTTTAGAAAAAACTAAAAAATTTGGTAGTTGAGCAATGTAAAACCTCAAGAATTTGATTATAATTAAGGCATGTACAAACATTAGGATTGACTTTATTGATCCATAGAAAAAACCTCACATGTAAATGGTTTTCTCACCAATTAAGAAAAAAGAGGAAAATAAAGAATTATACTCAAGCTAATTGGCTAAGGGTGAATGTAGACTCAGCCTATGTTGCTCTATCATGTGTGCATGTCAATCATGTGAGGTGAATGTTTATATGCTCTAAATCCTTAAGATTATGCACTATATGTCAATATTTACATATGGTATGTATTATACATAAAAATATGACAATTAGTTCGACCACATTGAGTATTTTGATATAACCATTAGATAAGTCATTGAAAGTGTTTTGAGAGATTTTTTTTAGAATACTTTGCTTATAATGAGGATATGATGATAATTATGTAAAAACATTTTGAGATCATTTGTGAGTCTCTTTGTTTTTATCATAGAAAACTATTGAGTTGAGAAGATCTATAAGTTGAAATCATTTTGGAGCTAGTCATGTGCATATAAGAAAGCTCTTACATAATATTTTTACACTTACATTCCCTAATCGCAATATCACAATATCTTGGTTATAAATTGAAACATTTTTACTTATTCTTTTGTTAGTCAATGTTATTATGTATCTATTGAAGTGTATGTGTATTGTGCTTTATATTCCTTATATGATTGTGTAATGTTTTGTAAGGCTTACTCCGAGTTGTTAATATTGTGAAAAGAAGAGACTCATTTTTTATCGATAATTGTGGAGAGAATGGCCCATCTTTGAGCATAAAAAATATGGAAAGAGGTTTGGATTTGAACCTTAGAAAAGACTCAAGAATTTGGTGGTTGAGTCTTGTAAAACCACAACAATTTGATTGTAGTTAACACATGTAGAAACATTGCGATGGATTGTATTGATCTAAAGAAAAACTTCACATGTAAAAAGTTTCCCCACCGACTATGGAAAAGAAAGAATTATGCTTAAGCTAACTAGCATAGGGGTGATTATAGACTCATTAGATAGGAGTTGAACTATTTTAAATTTGATATGTGTCATTTTTTTCTTACATTTCCTGTGTTTCATACTTTTGATTTACTTATTAAAAGCTATAATCCACAACATGATTATAAATTTGGATTTTGAATATTCAAGTTTACTTTTTTACTTTATAGCATGCTAATTACATTTTTATTTCATAACTTAAATATTCAAGTTAAAATGTATTTGAGAATTTAGTTATTTTATTCAATTTGAAAATCGTTGTAAAATTTATGAGTTAATCTTTACAAAAAATTAGAATTATATAATTACATTTATAAATATATCTTTATCATAAATACATTACATTAGATTTTTAGAGACATTTCAAAATATATAAATCATGAATATGTTAATCTTATTTTCGAAAATGAACTAATCACTACATATTTTGCAAATACATCATGTTTCTTTGCACATCTTGCATGCACGATGCACTACGCTAGGTGTCAACCTATGTTGCTCTATCATGTGTGCTTGTTAGTCATTTGAGAAGAATGTTTATGTACTCTAAATCCCTAAGATTACATATCATATGCCAATATTTGCATATGGTATGTATTATATATTGAAAATGTAACAATTAGTTTGATCGAAATAAGAAATTTTGATATAACCATTACAAAAGTCATTGAAAGTATATTGGGAGATTTGCTTATAATGAGAATAATAATGTAAAAATATTTTGAGATCATTTGCGAGCCTCTTTGCTTTACTTTTGTCATAGAAAACCATCGAGTAGAGACGGTTTATAAATTAAATTGCTTTGGAGCTAGTCATGTGCTTGTAAGGAGTTTACATAATATTTTTACACTTACATTCCCTCGTCACAATATCAAAAGATCTTGATTATAATTGGTAATAGTTTTACTTAATCTTTTAGTGAGTTTTATTGTATACCCATCGAAGTGTATGTGAATCGTGCTTTATATTTCCTATAAGATTGTGTAATTTTTTTTGTAAAGCTTACTCCGAGTTGTTACTTTTGGAAGGAAGAGGCTTACTTTGGATCGATAATAATGTGGAAAGAATGACTCATTTTTTAGCATTGAATGTGGAGAGAGAGATTTGAATTTGAACCTTAGAAAAGACTCAAGAATTTGGTTATGATCGAGCCATGAAAAACCTTAAGTATTTGCCATAATTCCTAATCCCTCTTTCGCTTTAGTATACGTTATAGATCCAACACAAATCTTGAATTGGATCAAATCGAATCTTTTAAGCATAATCATGTATTTATCTCTCCCTTGGGCATTTGAAATATTTTCCTAAATACTATAAAAGCACTATGAGAAATAAATGTGATTAATTATTAAATAGCTTGAGATATTTGTAAGCTGTATAGTGGTCCATTCGTGCAAATTATTGTACTTAAAAAGATGACATCATCATAAATTCCTTATTTGTGAGAAAAATATTTACTTAACAATAGTTATATTTTGCAAATATTCTAAATAATTATCAAAAATATATTATTTAGACAAATTTTATTTATCTTTTTTTGTCAATCTTTATGATCTATTAGTTTATCAAATATCTTTTATGAACCATTCTCAGATATCTACATTTCTCACGATAATTATATTCACAAATTTCAAGTCAAAATTATAGTTTCCATGTTATTTATAATTAAAACTTAAAATACTTAATTATTTTTAAAAATATATTTTTTTAAAAAATATTAAACACATCTTTTTTATAACTTTTAACAACTAACATATTTGAAATTTATTTTTCATCGAGGAAAATAAAATTTAATAACCATTGCAAATCAACTTTAAGTAAAAAAATTTATGTTTTACCAATTTTAATTAATGTGAAGACACTGCAAAAAAATGTTAAGGAATATAATGAATATGCATTATAATATAGGTTGAACTAAGAAATGTTTTGAATTATTGTTGAACTCTAGCTTGTCTAAGTAACATTAGACTTGGAAAATATTTGATTAGCATAAATTAAAAAAAAAAAAATCAAATATTCATTTATTTATAAATTATAAAAAATCTATAAATCCAAATCCTTTTGGAACTAGTCATGTGCATGTAAGAAAAGGTTTACTTAATATTTTAACACTTACATTCTCTTGTTACAATATCACAAGATCTTGATTATCACTAGTAACATTGTTAACAAAATTTTTATTGAATTCTATTGTGTATCAATTGAAGTGTACGCGGATTGTGCTTTATTTTTTTGTGAGGCTTATCTTTGTGCATTGAATGTGAGGAGACAGTTTTGGATTTCAATCTTAGAAAATACTTAAGAATTTGGTTGTCTTTGAGCTATGTAAAACCTCAAGAATTTATCCTAATCCCTTATGTCTCTTTCTCCTTTCTATGCGTGATAGGTTAAACACAAATCTCGAATTGGATCAAATCAAACCTTATATAATAACCATGTATTTGACTCTCTCGTAGGCATTTGAAATATTTTCTTGAATCCTCGAAAATACTATAATAAATAAATATGTGATTAACTATTAAATAGCTCTCACATATTTGTGGTCCATATAGTGGTCCATTCTTGTGAATTATTTTATTCATTTGAGAATAGAGTTAAAGAAGATGACATCATAAATTCCTCATTTGTGAGATAATATTTACTTAACAATTATTTTTTTTTTTAAATATCTCAAATAATCATTAAAAATATATTATTTGAACAAATTTTTATGTATCTCATTTTGTCTATTTGTATGATCAATTAATTTATCAAATAATTGTAGTGAATCATTCAATTCTCTTGACTCAACCATCCATACCTCTCACAATAGTTATATTAACAAATTTCAAATTAAAATTATACTTTGCATATTGTTTTTAATCAAAAAATTAAAAGACAACTTAATTATTTTTTAAATAATTATTTAAAAAAATTATTAAATATGCCGTTTTTAATAACTTTTAATAACTAACATATTCCAAATTTATTTTTCATTAAGGAAATTAAAATTTACTAATTATTGCAAAAAAGTTTAAGAAGTAAAAAATGTTTATATTTTAGCCATTTTAATTAATATGAAGGCATTGCAAAATTTTGTTTAGGAAGCAAAAGAACCATGAATAGATGGATCATGCGAAAGAATGTTAGGCTTGGAAAATTATTCGATTACTAAAAATTAAGATTATGTATCTCATATAAATGTTATGATCAAACTCTAGTAACTAATACCAGACAATTTATCCTTATAATTACTTTTTATTTAATTTTTTATCAAGATATCACTTATAATCACTCATTATCTTTTTTGGTCCCAAATGTCATATGTTATATGTGATAATATTTATATTTTAGATGATAAATTTATAAATATATTTAAACTAATATAAACAAATAAGTAATAATGGCAAAACTATAAATGAATAATACTATTCTAATTTGATCATTTTATTAACAATTTGTATATCGAGATGTTATAAAGGAAAAATCAGTGGAAAGAATCTTGTGGTGCGAGATAAAAAAGAAGAGAAGAATGGATAATTGTTGAGTTGAACCCAAACACGAGATGGTTGAAAACGATACGGTTCATTTAACTAATAATTAAGAGGTTGCTTGGCTGTTGTGGACAGTTTGCTTGCATTAACAAAATTAACGGATAAGTTTTGAATAAAACCGGCTCAAATATATATTGCGAAGACCAGTACGAATCGATTGCGGAATGTGAACAACATGGGCTCGATTCAGACTCAGACCAACTCGAAACAACCGAGTCATTAAAAACATGCGAAGTGTCTTTAATCAAACGAAAGAACTGAACGGCTTAACTTGATCAACGGTTCAAAAGCCCGGTGGTACGATGTGCAGTGATTGCTTCTATAAACAGCTTTTGAAAAATCTACAGCGGCTTGCATTTGTAAAGAAATATTATGCTAATCTTAATGTTGACGTGAATTTTAAAATGATCGTGAGACAAACATCGTTTTGAACGTGAGATTCCTGCCTATGTTCATAGGGATTAATTATTGGACGACGAGTTAGCTGCCACGTAAGCCCTATAAATAATGGAGTGTTATTTAACCGCGAAGCGAAGGCTCAACGGAAGACGAGACAGATGAAGCAGAAAAGAAAGATCCTGGCAGAGGCAGAGGCAGAGGACGACGCGGGGGATTCCCTCGGCGTCAAGGTCGGCCGGAGTTGCCACGCTAGTGATGCCTCCTTCACAATTTTCGAACCCCAGCCCGACCGCGGGGAACCGACTCCAACGAGCAGCGGCACGCCGAGACGCACCCATGGTTCCGCCTCCGGCGGTAGACCAGAGAGGAAGATCATCCTCTTCGCGCTCCACCTGGCCATTCTTGAAAAGGCTGCAAGCGGCATCGGACAGCTCGCGTTCGTGTGGGCCACCGTCGTGCTCCTCGGAGGCTTCGCCGACATCCTTCACGGGACCGACTTCTGCTTCATCACTGCCATCCTTGTCGTCGAAGGGGCACGAATCTTCAGCCGAAGCCACGAGCTTGAATGGCAGCACCGCTCAACCCGCAGCCTTCTCCCCTCAAAGACGACCCGCTTCCTCAGCACTACGTTTTCCATTTCCCATAGTCGTAAAATCATCGATGACAAACTCTGCGGCTCAATCTGGGACTTGGAGAACGCGTCACAAAATCTCCCAATTGCACCCAAACGGCCGCCCCTCCTTGCGGCCGCCGTCTCCACACTCGTCTCCGAAAACATCAGCTGTGTGCTACATTGGCTACAACTCCTAGCTGCCGCCTCCTGCGGCGCCTTCTCCATGCTTCGACTCTATCAACAGAGCTACGGAGATACCTCCCATCCCATCCAACACAACCAAGTATTGGCGCTAAACATGTTCTACGCCTTGGCCCTCGTCGAAACCCTCATGTTCCTCCTCGAAAGAGCTTATTGGACCTATCGGATCAGCTTCGGGAAGCTCTTCGAACGCGTGTGCGAAGAGTGCGACTTCCACCCCAGAGGAATAGTGGCCATCCGCCGCTTCTTCTACGACGCCTACTCGAAATGCGTCGACGGAAGCATCATCGATGGCTTGAAGATGAACCTCTTCTCCTTTTCCGAGGAGCTCCTCGACTCCGACTCTCCCGACGAGCAGCTCAATGGTGTCATGATCCTCCGACGTTTCGTCTACAATGATGTCCATGCCCCGAACACCCTCCGCAAGATCGGAACATCCGCCTCGGTGATCGAGCGGCTGCTCGAGATGGTGAACTGGAAAGACAAGGAAGAGAAGGAGATTCGCCAAGCGGCGGCTGAGATAATCGCGAAGCTCGCAGCTAAGAAACAAAGTGCCCTGCGCTTGGCGGCGATTCCTGGAGCCATGGAGTCGATATCGTCGCTGCTTTACACTGGAGAGGGGAAAGCAATGGGGGGGCCCTACGAAGCTGCGATGGCGGATCGGGGGAACCGCGATTTCTCGGCCTGCAATTTGTTAGGGCTCCGGATTCTGAAGAATCTCTCGCGGGACAATGTTACTTGCTGGAATATTGGGAGCACAAAAAGTTTGCTTCCCCAGGTGATCGATCTGACTAGCGCCGGCCCGACGGTGTTCCGCGACGTCCGCCCGCCGGAATGGAAGATCAAGACGGTGCGTCTTGCGATGCAGGTGGTGTGGATGTTGGTGAGCTCGACGGGGTCGACGGGGAAGAGGATGAGGCGAGAGGTAGGGGAGAACGTCTACGCAGTGAGCCATTTGAGGGATGTACTTCGCTATGGGGAGAATCACATGAAGCTGCGGAAGATCGCGGTGGAGATCCTGACGAGCTTGGCGATGGACGAGGAGGCGAGGGAGAGGATTGGGGTGACGGGCGGGATGGTTGGGTTACTGCTTGGGTTGTTCTTCGGTCTGAGGTCGACGGAGGAAGAGAAGATGTTGTGTCGAGAGGCAGGGGAGGCGTTGGTGATGCTTCTGTTAGGGAGTGAGGGGAACTGCAAAAGGTTACTGAGGGCGGGTGAGATGGTGGTGGATCGTCTCGTGTCGGCGCTTAGTGATGTCCTGTTGAGGGAGAACGCGGGGAGGATTTTGCTGTGCCTCTTAACGTTCGGTGGGCCCGATGGTTCAGCCCACCTTCGTGTAGTCGCCGGCGACGCCATGCCCAAGGTTATACTTGCGAACAAATTATTTTAAAATTGTTCTCTCTCTATATATATATATATTTATTTATTTATTTATTTGCGTTGCGATTGGTTGTTGCAGCTACTGCACGTTATAATGGAGGAGGACCGAAAGAAGGTACTGCAGGTCTCGATTGGCTTGGTCGCGCAGATACTGAGGACGGTCAAGGCCGAGGAGCACAGAAGCGGATTCGAAAAAGCCGGCGTGAAACCCGAAGATTTGGCTGCGAAGTTGGTGCGGATCCTTAGAAGATCCGACTACCCGGAAAGCGAAGTCCCGAGGTTGAGGAGGTTTGTGATCGAGCTGCTGCTGACATTGATGAGATCCGACCCGAAGTACGTCGCGCTGTTCAATGACTTGGGAACGCGGGAGGCCCTCCGGAGAGTGGCGGAGACGACGTCGGAGTTGGAATGCTACACCTTCTTCTCCGGAAGCACCGGCCTTGGCCGGATCAACACCGCCATCTCCTCCTTGGTGGACGAGGCACTGCAGCTGCTCACCGGAGGAAGCGCTTGAGAACTACGTCAGCGTGACAGCATTTCTTTTTCTTTTTTTTGAAAAGACGTGGAATTGTAATTGTTTGGTGTGCTTTTTTAAAAAAATTGTTGTTAATAATTATCATAATTTCAATTTAGCAGAATTAATAAAATCTTTCTTAATTAAGATTTAAAAGAAATAAGATAGATATCCTAAAAAGTTAGTGACCAAATGAAAGAAGTGTTTAGTTTGACTTGAAATATGAAAGAGTTACAATTATTATATTAATAGTGGCTTAACTATTTTAAACATGTGCATAAATGGGGGAGACTTGTGTGTATGTGTGTAGGTGAGAGTTATTGACGTTATTATAAGACACCAAAGATCACCTCGATGATGATTTAACTAAAGTAAAGTGTGTGACAAGGCTTTCTTAAATCATAGGATACAGTTGGTGTTAGAAAATAAAATTTGAAAATGAATCTTGATAGAGTTGATCTTGAATGACTTGTATTTGAATATCTTAACTCCAATGATTAGGCTTGAAAAGTCCTGATTTTTTATTGATAGTTTGATCTCAAACAATTATGTGATATTCCTAAATTTTGTTTTTTGTTGTAGATTTTAACTATTGAAGTTAAGATAATAAAAATATAAATATAGATAATTTGAAAACTAGAATTTTTTAGAATTTTAATTGAAAAAAAATAAAAATGCTAATATTTGATTGTATCTTAAAAGATATACCAATTTACATGAAACTTTTTTATTTTTCAAAGCTTGTGCTAAATGGCATGCTCCGATAGGTTCCTTCATGGCTTAAGATCAACTAACCCACATAGAAGTGTCTCAACTCTACTCTCTTTCGAATTTAAATTAGATTAGTCATAGATGTTGATATTAAAACTTGGTTTTGATACTATCTTTTTAGACTTCACTTGAATCCAATCTATAATTAACAGGATAATCATTCTAGAATAAACAATAAATAAAATTTTTAGTAAAAATGTATGCTTTCTAGATAAGAATGATAATAAAAAAATGCAAAAAATTATCAATTTTTGAAATCAATATCCCAAATATAACAACAATTTTAAAAACCAAGATATTGACAAATTATTTATTAATTATCATAATAAGTATCCAAAGTTATAATAAATCAAAATATAACATAGAAAAAAGTTTACATGTATAGACATGTATTAAAGATACACTAATATCTCATTAGAATTGATACAGTAATTCCAACTCCAATAGCATATATTTAACTTGTAATTAAGAACTCGTAGTTAGACCTTGGCTTGAGTCGGTTGGTCAGCATTTTGGTGTGCACTGCCCATCCTAATCCTTTTTTCAGTGATGTCGTCTGGCTTTAGCTAGTTGGGTGGTGCCCTTGACTTCGTTACTTTGAGGGATTATAGTGCTCAAAGCAAGCCTACGCTATGGAGCTGGCCAACATAAAAAATAATCTCACAATCCTATGTCATCTACTAAATATAACTATTATTCATCTCATCATAATTGCTATCTATATAATGAAAACAATATATGTTGTGATGTTACTATCAAATGAGACTCTATAAAACTTAACATATAAATTAATAGGTAAAGTATAGAATATTAACAAAAGTAATATAAAAAATGTTAGAATAAATAAATACATGAAAAATAATGTAACAAAATAACTTAATAGTAACAATGCATAAAAACTATATTAAACAATAATATAATATTTATTTTAATATTTTATTTTTTCATCTCTTATTAAAACAATATTTTCATAAAATACTTTATTCTTTTGAGCTCTATCTCCTCTATGATTATTATTTCCACTCTCATCTAAATAACGTCTCATATTTGTATATCATAGCCTTTAGAAATCAATATAGCTAGTATTAATCATGTAAAGGTATAACTCTCATAACCGCACCTATCTCCTTATACAAAATATTTGAAGTGCGTCCATAACCAATAAAGGTATCATTTGAGACTAATATTATCATTCTTTACTTAACTAAACAATATAATAAGCTTATTAAAATATATAAAAAAATTAAAATATAAAGTACTAGAAGAGTAGATAATAAAATCTCAAGAATACAACCCAAAAAGTAGATGGATATTAAAAACTTTACAAATCCTCAATTAATAGTAAATGAAATAAATATTCAGATATAAATATAAAAGCTATCAAAATAATAAAAAAAATTAAAAATTGCGACCTCATACAACAATTTCTTATAGGGATACAAATACATATTATCACCTCTTCCAACATAATCAATATAATCTAATGACATATCTATAATGCAAGTTTGTCGAGTTAAATGAGAGCTCACAGTATAAAAAAGAGAATCCATGTTACTAAAATGAGCAATTGTGATATAAAAATTGATAATACTCTTGAAACATTCAAACACAAAAATAATAATACACAAAAAATAGTTATCATAATATATTTAGATATGAAACAAGTACTATTATAAAAATCTAAAATTAAACATAAATATATACACATAATATCTCTCATACTTATCAAATATACCAGTATCTCAACTTCTGGGTCCTCAATTATCCTTTAAAGAATCTTAACTTAATAAAAATTAACAACATATCTTACAATGTAAATGAGAAATGAGCATGATATACTAAATATGTAAATCTCTAGCTATATATAATAAATTATTATAAAGAGTAATTAAAATAATTGAATAATATGATAAAATAATAAATAAAAATGTGCATAATAATTTAGATAAAGAATGCTATAATATATATAGCCCATCATAAGCATATAATAAATTTTATTTTATTTTTATTTTAGTTTTATATTTATTTCTTTTTATTTTTAATTTAATTATTTTGCATATTTATCCTTTTATTAGGCTTAAATTTTTTCATGACTCTTATCCTAACTCATAAGGATCCTATATCATATCTCATCATTATAAGTCTTAGTGATATCAAATGTTGTGACCTCATTATTGAGTATCGTGATACCATGGAGTGAAGTATCTTATCCTTATTAAGTCTCATCCTTTAATACTAATATCTTATATTGATGGGGAATGAGATACTTATAATATTAGAGCCCCATCTCTAAGAACTTGTAATACTTAGGAGTGAAGTATCTCATTATCATTAACTCTTATCTTTTAATATCAATATTCTATACTAATAAAAAATGAAGTACCCAAAATATCCAAGTGTCATCTTTAAGTACCCACAATAATAAGAAGTGAAGTATCTTATTCTCATTAAGTTTAGACCTCTATATGTTATGATGATGATGATGATATATATATATATATATATATATCAATTTGTTATTAAAAAAGTTAATATTTTTCTTAATCTATATGAGCATCTTTTCTTGCTTTCTTCCTTTTCATTTTTTTCATTTATTTTATCATATGTTCTAATTTATAGTATCGTATAACCCACATAATTAAACATGTGTAGTTATATAAATACATAAATATATAAATATATGTATATAAATACACACACACGCACACACACACACACACATATATATATATATATATATGAATATGAAATAATATAATATTATAATGAAATCAAAACATATGTAAAGAAATGTTATGTCATGTAATACTTACATTATCATATATTCAATAATAATAATATCAAAGAATATTTGTAATATATTTATATCATAGTTAATTAATTTGCCTATCTGATGACTATGAGACACTTCTTTTTATTACTTTTCTTTTGTTAATTATTCTCATCTTTTGCAAAAATTCACATTAGTGCTTATAAATAAAAATTTAATTATTATTAAGAAAGTAATTTATAAAAGCTATCTTAACAAATTACCCTCTTTTCATTATTGTCATCGTATTGTATCATGTAATTAGGGTTTTAACAAGGTCAAATCCTTACATTATTATGATCAAGCAAATTTGATATTACAATCATACTGGTATAACTTAAGGTAGTCAATGTATCTTATTAGAGATTAAACAAACAATTTATAATAAATTTGTTAATCAAATAATCATATTAATTTGATTCTTATTTCATATTATATAACTATACCTTAATTATATTATTGATTTCACATTATATGTATGATATTACATATCGTATTGTATGACTCATGTCTGATACTAGCTAAACAACAAATCATATAACTAATGTTTGTTAAGTTATCAAAAAATATATCATGCAACAATCTATATTTCATACTTGTTTGATCCATCATTTAACACACAATATCATACTTTGATCATACTAGTTCATTATGTCTTTCATAATTATATAATAAGTAATATATCTATAAGTATGATTTAGGATCTATGCAACAATGTGTCAGTCCGATATATATATATATATGTCGTACTAATGTGATATATGTACGAATGGTCTTAAGTAATATTTTTTCTCTTATTGAATTGTTTGATATAGACATCACATTAGTATGTAGTTTATTATTTTAATTAACGATTGAACTCATTATTATGGGAAATAGTATATGCCTATTGTTCTATTCAACATATGAGTCATATTAACATGATCATTATCTAACCATACCTAACAAAAAGCCTCTCATCAACTCTCATTGTAAGCTTGTACAAAATGATCTGAATAATCATCTTATACAATTCGTACAGTTGGAATGACAATAATCTTCATCGCCAATGACAAAGTCTCGAATCTTGCAAAATCTATTTTCTTACCCATCCATACCATAAATAACTAAGGAGAAAACTTTGATGAGATCTTACTTGAAATGTAGTTTTCATAAATTAGGATTAAAAACTTGTTCTTTCCTTGGAGCTTCTCATCTTCCTATTTTATTTTATCGAAACAACTCAAGAACTTGAGATATAAAAATTGAAGTATTTCCTTTCACCCTCTAAGCTTCTCCTCTTTATGTTTTTTATTTTCTTACTTGTTTTCTAAACACTATAGTAGGCTTTTGAGGAATGGAAAGGAGCTTATCCTCTTATTTAATATGTGAAGATAAATTAATTAGTACTTAATTTAAAAAATAAAATCTTTATCTTTAATATTTTCCTAAAAATCTAAATGGTCTTTAAAAAATATAAACTATATATCTATAAATTCATTGTAATAAAATCTTTATAATGATATATTCAAATTTAAGATTAGGTTGTCACTATCTTAACATATTTTTAAGGTTTTAATTAGAATATATTTTTTGTTTTGAAATTAGAATACACATATTTAATGTATAAAATAAAATTTTTTAAAGAAATAATTAAAGTTGTTATAATCTCCTCATCTTACAAAAATTTTGTTTTGAAGGTTGGAATAATAATTCTAGATACTGTCACAACATATCTTCTTTTACTTCATAGATTGTTTCTTTCTTTGTTTGATTTTTTAAATCAATTTTATCATAAAAATTATTTTATTTCTTAATCTTCTTTATTTCTCTATTAGTATTTTTAACTGATTGCTCATAGTAAGACATGTCTTACGAAATTTCAATCTCTTCTAGATCATATTTAATACAAAGAGATGAATCTAAAACATAACTTCTCAAAAGGGATATGTGAAAAATATTATGTGCACCTAATATTTGAGAAGGTAAGGCTGCTCAGTATGTAATTGGTCTAATTCTTTCCAAATATTTAGAAAAGACCTAATATATTTGGGTTTTAACATCCTTATATTTTTCATTAAAGTAATCTTTTCTTGGTCTCAAACAGTTTGAATCCTATTCTTGATCATTCTGATTTTTTTAGTGGCCTCATCAACAAATTTAAATTCTAATTAATTATCTTTCCTTGCCCTCGATCCAACATAAAGGAGATAAATACTTCTTTACATATAAGGCTTTATAAGAAGCTAGAATAATACTAGCGTGAAAGCTATTATTATATATAAATTTAATTAAAAATAGGTGATATTTCTAGTCATCTATAAAATATAGTACATAAAGTTGCATTAAATTTTCAAGCATTTTGATTATTACTTTAATCTGACCATGGGTTTAAGGGTAAAAAGCTATATTGAATCCTAAATGTGTATCAAAACCTGCCTACGCTTTGCTCTAAAATTAAGAGGTAAATTTTTGGAATATTTATTAGACATTATCATTTTTGGAATATTATGTAATCTCATAATTTATTGCACATAAAATTAAGATAATTTTTCTATAAAATAGGTCATCTTAATAGGTAAGAAGTATACAAATTTAATTATTATGTTTACAATCATCAATCCAAAATTATGTCTATTAGGAGTCATGAGTAGTTTAAAAATAATATTCATAGCTACATATGCTAATTTTTACTCAAAAATAAATAAGAATTGTAACAAACTATTGGAGTTTTGTTATTCACTCTTGACTTACTGGCAAACAAGATATTTTCACACATATTATGTCATATCTCTTTGCATTCAAAGCTACTAATAATTCTTTTTTAGCTACTAATACATTTTATTACTACCTATGATTGATTTTGTATATATATACATACACATACACACTTGTATATATATAAGTTATATGATATTATAAATTAAAATATATTATGAAACAAAAAAAAACAAAAAGAATAAGATAAAAAATATTATTTTAACTTAAGAAAAAGAATGGCTTTATATAATAACGAAAAAGAAATGAAAAATAAGACAAAAACAACATATGATGATTATGAGCTAGACATATACGTAAATGGCTATATATGCATTGTTATAGTAATTATTTTCATAAATTATCATGAATTATTTTATTTAATTCTCTATTTTATTGCTTAGCTATTTTACTTTCTTTTTATATGTCTTTCCTTCATGCAGCGAGATGTTTATCTATTGAGTATGTCATGCTCATTTTCACATACATTATAAAGTGGGATGCTAACACTCATAAAGTTAAGATTCTTAGATGATAATACAAGACTATAGGTGAAAGCTTATTATATTTTATCAGTGTGAGCCATATAATATGTATGTGAGGTCATTTATATCTTGTTATCAAAGTTTGTATTAAGCATTAATTCTTAAATTTCTTTTAATATGATAGTTATTTATTATGTATTACTATTTGTATTATGATGTTTTAAGATTATCATGATTTTTACATCATCCTTGCCCATTTTTATTATCTTGTGTTCTTATTTACATATTATAAGTCTAATTAATCTCATAAACTTATATTATAGATGTAATTTATTATGTTGTATTAATTTATTATGGATAGGATGTGACATGTAAAATGTTGTGATAACAAAGAGGGTATTAATTTCTAAGGACATTACACATGTGTGATATTCATCATTATATAATATGATCATTATAAAATCTGAGAGATATAAATAGAATATAAATAGAATCTATAGATAGAGAAGGTTCATGTGTTTCATGCATGCATGATGATATTGCCTTACAAAGACGATATATGTTAACTAAAACAACATAATCAAACAAGTCTAAAGGGCTAGATAATTATCTTGTTTGTAAATATTGTACAATGCAATTCTTGATTGGATAAGTACAATCAATGCAAAAAAAATTGAACTAGCTTAACAAAATTTAAAGAAATTTTATTATAGTTCTCGTGAGTTGTTTAAAACTATTAAAGAGCATATAAATATACATATAAGGAGGTCCAAACATTGTGTAAAAGTTTACTAATCATCTTTAAATCATCAAAGAGAAATCTTATTCAAAGACCAACTTTGTAAAGGAGATGGAAGAGGAAAGCTCAAGAATTATTAATATATCTTATTATTTACAAGCATTTCTTTACTCAATGACTATTGAATTATGTAAAAAACATTCTATCATATTTTAGTATTCCTCTTTATTGAATTATATTGGGTTATACGATTTTATAATTGAAATTTTAACTTTGGTTCTTTGTCTTATTGTTAGAATATTAAATTTGATCTTGTATATCTTTTGACCATTGCTATAGAGACTTTTGTGATTTATAAGGTCTTTTATCCTAGTGTGAGATTTTGTCTACTTGCTTCTATAAAAGATAATTACTTTGCTTTTTAACCAAGTGATGTAAGATGACATACTAAAACTTATTTTAGTTCACAGAAAATTGAGGATTTATATTCAAGTATTATATCCATACAAAGACCTATCCAAAAGTGTTATAGGTTTATAACAAAAATCTCATGATCATCACACAAGTAAGAACTTTCTCAAAAGCTAAGGACTTACACTTATTTTAATAAAAAAAATCTTAACTCAAAAGAAATGTGATTTTAATAACACACACTCAAGTACTCATGATGGTGAAGTGACAAGAAACACACATAAGTGGAGTCATAGAAGGCTAATTAAGAAATCACATGATCATAATGCACTAAGAAAAAAGTTGGACACGATGATTAAGTTTTTCAAAAATTGAAATAAAATGGTGAAGAACTTTCTTGGTAATTTAATGCTTTTGTGAATATTCGATAATAGGTCGAGAACTCCCCTTTTGAGCATCATGCTCAACTTCTTAGGGCACTTTCAGAATCACATTGTCAGATTATTCACAAATAACATGCTAATAACAAACAGACTTAGTGGTAGCATTTTGTTATTTTATTTAAAAAATATTCATCATTTTCATATAATGTAATAAGCAAATCTATTTATATAGACATTATAGATAATAATTTATTAACCTAAAAATGTGAAAGAATATTTAAGAATATCAAAAGATATATTTTGGAATTTTAAAAGACATTTTAAACTTCTAAAAATCACCATAAATTATAAAAAATATTCTAAAAAAACTAAAAAAATAATTACTATAAGTAGTTCCTAAACAAGCATGTGCATTTCAATAAATGGTAACATTGAGTGGTGAAACAACAGGCCTATGATTGGTGAAGTTTGGGTTTTAAATCAGGTGTGTTCGTAAATCAAGTTTGCAAGTGTTGATGGGTCAAAATAATAGATGGATTGACACAGATTAAGCTGATAAGTGGGTTTGAAGGGTCAGCACAAGTTAAGCATGTTGGTATAGGTGGTGGCTATAGCTATTAATGATAATAGTAATGGTGACGAATGATGGACAGAGGTGGAAATAACCCAAACCTTAATTTTAAGTATTGAAATAATTTTTACCAAATGTGTACTTTTAGAATTGTGAAATGACTGAAGGGATGACCTATACTAAATATGAAACTAAAAATATATAAAAAGATACTAATTTTTCTTCAAATGACTTAAACTAAAGTATTGATGTGAATAACTTGATAAATTGAAGAAAAATAAATTAAAATATGTAACAAATAAGGGTCAATTGTAATTAACTTCTATAATTATAATGATAATAAAGACTTATAAAAATAGATGAGTTAATTTTGATATGATTTCAAGCCTGAATAAGACTAGTATATCTCTAAGTAAAATTTTTACATGATGTAATATATGTTACTATATCATTCTCCTAAGTAGGAAAGAGCTCAATTTTGTGGAGTTAAGGTAAAATCATTGATACTACTTTTTTTTTAAAGTTCATTGATACTACTTTAGTATCTTTGGATTTAGGTAGAGAAATTCCTCCTTAGCAATCCAAGTGTCATTAGAGATAAGACGATCATACCAATATATCAAAAATCTTTGTTATGCTTGATACTGTATGAAAACTAATTGATAATATAAGATTTGCTCTACTTGATCTCTCAACTCACTAGATAGGACTAAATATATTGATGAGATGGGTTCACTCAGTAATGTTGGTAAATAAAAGGCTCATTAGGTATTGAATGTATTTTTTTACAAGGTAAAAGATATTGAATATGAAAGATAATATTTATTTCATAATCTTTGGATAAATCTAAAATATATACATTAATACCTAATTTTTTTTCATAATTTTAAATAGTTCAGCACCATAGGCATGTAATTTCATGAGGGTTCTTAATGAGAGCCTCTCGAACCTAACATAGATTATCAAATAATCTCGTAAATTCTCTAGGTTGTCTATAAGCATCTATTAGCCATTTATATTTTATTATTTAAATTAATTTATTTGATAATATATTTATGTAATGATGAAATATGATGAGCAAAAGACTCAATAGGCTCAAACTCATGAAGTAAGGAAATCAAATCAACAAAATTTTGAGATTTTTAAAATAAATTTCAAAAGAACTCAAACTCATTTTTTTGAAATTTAATGCATGATAATAAAATATATCAAGTTGAAACAGGCTCCTTAATTAGGTTATAAAGAAGATGGTTTAATTTTTTTACTATTTTTTATTCATTCATTTAGGAATGATAAGTTGACAGAAATTTCGTTTTACTTGGGCTGATGGATTTACTTGGTGATGTGATAAATGTAAAGTGAAGTATTAAGAATTAGAATTATAACACTTAAAAGTAAAGTGTGACTGACACATCATCAAGAAATACATTTGTAATTTTTTTTAATAAGGGTTGGATGGATTACAGGTGATGTTGTGGGTATATTATTAAGGGCTTCACTTATTGTAACAAACTAAATAACTTTATCATTAACTATATAATTCTCAATCTTGGTTAGTATAATGGTATTAAGTAATTTTTATTTTTTCTTATATTTTTTTGGAGTATTTGGATTAGAAATTTTGTTCAAAAGAGGTGAATAGTATAAAATGATCTTTTTTCCTTCATATATAGAAGTACATATATTGACTTTTTCATTTAAGGTAGTATCTCAATCGTATAACCAATGCCTTCTTAAGATAAGACTATTTACTTACATTGAGATAACATTACATCATAATTTTTTAGAATATTGACCAAACTTTAAAGGAACACAACACTTCTACTAAATGAGAATTGAAGTTTGATTGATCCTATAATGTATGGGTAAGGGACATTTGTGAGTGCTAAATCTATCTTTTTGATAGTATTGATACAACTTTATTATCTATAATAAACTTACAAGGTTGGTCTTTAATTATAACAAAAATATTAAATATTTTAATTATTTATGAATCTTTAGATGGTCTTATATAGTCAAAATATATCTCACAATAGCCATGGATATTCTAATACAATAAAGACTTTCATCTAATACTTGTAATTTTTTTCAACATCTTCATCTAATTGTATAACCTCTTCTTTCTCAATTTTAATATTTTTTTTCTATTTATTCTTCTATGTCTATGTGTAGGATTCTCTTAAGACACTAGGCTATGACATGTCCTCTCCTGTGAGAATGATAATATTAAATTCTGAAACTAGTAAATGGTTGGTTAATGATTGGATTTGATAAGTTGGTGGTATGAGTAGAGGGTGTAGAAGTAGTAAGAATAGTAGAAGTAGTAGAGTGAGTTTGAGGGCAAAAAATGGATAAAAGAATCTCTCTCATGGATAATTTATCCTTTAAATCTTTCTATATCATGTGCTACTTTATATGTTTTTTTTAAATTAGTAATATTTCTTAAATATAACTTAGTTTGAATAGATTTTCTAAGCCTAGTTTGAAATTAAGATAATATTATTCAATTTGGCTCTTATACACCACATCCAAGCATAAAAACCTCAAATTTAGCAATATATTCATCAATAGTTTTTGAACCTTAAGATAGATATTATCATTTATCCAAAAGTTCACTTGAATAAGAGATGGGTACATATTTAGCTCATAAAAAAATATTAAGCTCTTCTCTTGATCAAGTTAATGCTCTATCTTCATCAAAGTATCACTTTTGTATTGTGTAAAAAATGATCTAGTACATGATATGAGCTTAGTTTTTATAAATTTTTACTTTTTATAATTCACTAAGATCATATTAATCAAAATAATGTTTCATTCTTATTTCTTAACCTTGATATCTTATAAGGTCTAAACTATCATCAAATATAAGAGTTTCAATTTTAACAAAGTTACACAATAATTGTCATCCTTACTGTATATTCTATCATGGATATGTGGAGTATCTCGAAACCTAAGTCAATGTTCCAATTGGTTAGATTCATTTTAGAGGACATTTCTCTAACTTTAAAGTTGCTTGTAATAGTCCTATTTGATCTATGTGTTCCACTCAATCTATTGTCTATACATTATTTCAATTGGCCTATACGTGTTTCTAAGGTTGCTCTTAGTTATTGTATCGAACGAGTTTTAAAATTATATTTTTTATTACTAAGTCTATGGTTAGTTGTGATAGTTAAGAATCAAATATTTTATATTATTTTTTGTATATATTAGTCATAAACTATTAGGTTGAAAACAAAATTCTTAATTTGGGATCATAAAAAAAAGAAAAATAAAAAAATCTTGTCATGTAATAATAAGAGATCATATAAATAACGAAATATTTTAACATCAAACTTGTAAACAAGATTTTTTTTAAAACTTCTAACAGTTAAAACAAAAACACAAAATTAAGAGATACCTATTTAGTGATAAATTAAAAATTATGCAAGTTCTTAAAGCTAACCAAGCTTTGATACTAAAGTTGGTATAAGGTGATATACTAAAACATACTTTAGCTCATAAATAATTGATAAAGTCTTAGGTTTAAGTATTATATATGTATAATAGCCTATTTAAAAGTGTTATAAATTTAGAATAAAAAATCTTAAGATCATCACATAAGTAAGAACTTTCAAAAAAGTCAATAACTTGTATTTATTTTAATATAAGAGATCTCAACTTAAAGAGTAAGTGGTTTTAATAATATGCACATAAGTACTCATATTGGTGGTAAAGTGGCAAGTTATAGACACAATTGGAGTTTATAAGAGATCAAACAAAAAATCACATGACCACATACACTAACCAGAAAGTTGGATGCGTTAATTAAGTTTCCCAAAATTTGAAATAAAATAGTGAATAACTTTTCTAATGATTGAACGACTTTTGTGAATGTTAGATAATAGGACGAGATCCCTCCTTCTAAACATCTTACTCACCTTCCTAAGGCATCTCCGAAATCATACCATCAGATTGTTCACAACAATACGCTCATAACAAATAGGCTTAATGACAATACTTAGTTACTTCATACAACATAGTGAGCATCCTTATTTATAAAGATCTCAATGTATAACAATAATTTACTAATATATAAATATTCAATGATATTTAAAAATATCAAATGACATATTTTGAAATTATAAAACATAATTTTAAATTTAAAAACTATTATAAATTACAAAAAAAAATATTTTAAAAAAATGGCTTTAAAATTAAAAAATTAATTGATATAAATAGTTTGCAAACATGCATGTGTTTTAATTGGCAAAAACAATGAGCAGCAAAATTATGGGTGATGTAATCAGTGCAAGAGCAGACAAAGGGTTGGTTTTCATGTTGATGTTGGTCATAATGAATTAAAACAAGTTAACAGGTCGACATGTGTTGTTGGGTTAGATGTGTTCATGGATTGGGTCTTCAGTAGTCATTCAACTATAAGACTATAATCCAATTCAAAGTCATATTTAGACTTGACAAAGTCATTTTCATGAAGAATATTAGGTTCAATTTCATTTTATGTCTTGGATCATAAACATGTATTATTAGTCCTTGATATTAAGTTAATATAATTAATTGAAAAAATTTATTTGCAAACATTAATTAACAAATATTTATCACAATTATAAGCAATAAACATAATATTTGTATGAACTCTACAAACATAAATAGCAATATTGTTTTCATTATAAAGGCATGACTACATAAATAGAAAAACAAATTTGAATTTATTAAAATGTAAATATATTATTTAATATATGACGTCGACAGTTATTTGAGAGGTAGTTGGAAAACGAGGGAAAGTAAAATTAAATATTACAAATTTCGTCAAGTCTTTATATAGTCGTCTTTTGAGATTTTATTTACAATTTGGTCCATAATTAGTAACGAAATTACATTTTCCATCTTCTATCATTACATCGCCTTTTTTTTTTTTTTTTTTTACAACATGCATATTTAAAAATTAGATGCCCTTCCTACGTTCATTAAAAAATTAACCAACGAACATGATCTAACGGTTAGGAAAAGAACGAAGGAAAAGTCGTCCGATGGAAACTGGAATGGATCAACAGAAGGTGATGCCGTAGACGTTTAAAAGAGCTCGACGTTGAAGATGGTCCCTAGTTTTCCGCTGTTCGCTCCTTTCGTCTCTGCTGCTCTAATGGAGAGCTTGAAGAGCACCAAAGGCAAGCAGCAAAAGCCAAGAAGTGCTCTAGTTTTTCTGTTAATCTCCACAGCATCGATCACTGTCATTTGGATGCTTTTTTCGTCTTCGATATCAGTCTCCGGTCTCTTGCTTGCTCCCTGGAGCGCCGAAGGGAAGGAAGGACCGAGGGAAGTGGAGAGGAAGTACTTGTACTGGGGGGAAATGTTTGACTGCCCCGGGAAGCATTGCGGTTCTTGCGAGGGTCTCGGGCACCAGGAGGCTGGCCTCAGATGCGCGCTCGAGGAAGCCCTGTTTCTCAAAAGGTGCTGCCAATATTATTGCTACAATCCTTGTTTACTTTGCTGTAATTTCTCTTTAGTTTTTCTACTTTTTGGTCAATACCGGATGGCTGCTTTCTTGTTTACCTTTTATATGATTCGTGCACCAACATTTTTTAAACCTGATTTCGGTCATGCGGAAAAGACAAACTTGTTTGTACTGTTCCATGTTTCTTTACTCCGAAGTTTTTCATCCTAGTTACAAGAGCTAAATCTTTTTCTGTTAAATGGTGAGCTAGAATTGCTTCAAAATCCACGCATATGACACTGTACATTGTTTCTTATGGAAGTCTCTTTCTTCTTTTTTGTAGAGTCTTCGTGATGCCATCGAGAATGTGCCTTCATCCTAAGCATAATGTGAAAGGGATACTCCATTCGATTGATGCCTCGTCAGAAGAAACGTATGGCTTGTTCATTTTTTACAAGCGCAAAGTGAAAGGAGAACTATGCTTGAAGTTCCCAAATAATAACATGAATAGTTAGCTAATTATCCAGCTGGCAAACAAAGAAAATTTTTTTTAAAAAAAAGAACACATGCATACAATGCATATCATCTTGTAAAAAAAAAGATAATATTATACTGGTGGGTTCTGATGGAATCTACTTGTTTTTCTTCTTGGTTGTAGCTCAAATTATTTACAAAAGATATATTGGCATCTCTTTCTCTCCCTCTCGCTCCCTAATTTTAGCATATATGCAGCTTTGATTGATGTGGTAGAATATTAATCTCAACATGTCTTTCCACTTCATTTGATTGTACTTATCTTTAATAAATTCTCATATGCTTTTTTGTAATTTGCTTGTTGGTAATTGTTTCCATTTTATCTTTAAAAATTGATTTGTTTTTTTTATTATTGCCTTTATTCTTGATTTTAAATGTAATGAAGTTTTTTTTAATTCATTTCAATTTTCTATTAGATGGGGCACAAGTTCTTGTGCAATCGACTTATTATATGATCCAAATCTCATCTCCAAAACCATACCTGTGATACTTGACAATTCAATAGTGTGGAATCGTGTACTATCAACAAGCACAAAGCTGGAAAATAGAGGTGTGGCTCATATAGAAGGAGCTAGTAGGGATGATCTAATTAACCATGTGCAATACTCAAATGCTTTATTAATGATTCGTACTATAAGTGGTTCATGGTATGTCTTTTCCCTTTATTTTTTTTTTCTAGTGCATTTCATATTGTAACTTTTCTTTGATAACTACTCATGGTTATGAAATAAAAAGAAAAATTAGAGGAAATTTTTGCAACAATTCTAGTTTTGATCATTCTAAACGTCTAGGTATACAGGGTGCTGGGGTCGAGTCAATGATAGTTCAATCACATTGCCAGATTCATTTCTTCCTCTGAGTGCAGCACCAAAGTTAAGAGATGCAGCAAAAAAGGTATTGATAAATCTTTTGAAATTTTAGATGATTGAATCATTCTTTATTTTGGGCATACCTTGTAGCCCGCAAATAGTGACAATCATAATAATCTAAAGTGTATTTTTTGCTTCTCCATAATTTTAATATATGAAATTAGATTACACGTTTTACCATTGATTGTAATATAGCAAGCATACCGTTATAGGTAACTTTCACATTCAAGTAGAAATGGTGCTTGTGCATCTTTTTTTTTTTTGATTCACCATGTAACATTTTATTTGCATTTATTTTATTAGATTGCATTTTTAGATCCTCTTCATCCAATTGCTTTTCTGATAATTAGCAGCAAATATGTGCACTTGTATTGAGAACACACACACATTCAAGTTTAACTTGAAATTGCTTGCACATGCTCTATTATTCTCTATGTCATATGCTATTGGTCATTTTTAAATTTTAAGCACAAGTTTTCCTTTAGATTAAGGAGTTGCTGGGTGATTATGATGCAATTCATGTTCGTCGAGGTGATAAATTGAACACTAAAAAAGATCAATCTGGAGTTACTCTATGCTTGCATCCACATCTTGACAGAGATACTCATCCTGAATTTATTCGACTCAAAATCGCAAAATGGATTCCACCTGGTCGCACACTATTCATTGCTACAAATGAGAGGAAACCTGGTTTCTTTTCAGCTTTATCAGCATGGTGAGTTGTGCATAGCTTTGTTATTTGTGATTACATGTTACTCGATACTTTGGACCTTGCATACTTCCTTTTAGGATGCTGAAGTTTTATCACCAATCTATTTTAGCATGATGTTCTATTAGTAATCTTTTCTTCTTCAAATAAAAGGAAGATCATAATTTTTAATATTTTGAATTGTTTCTTCATAAATAATGTCTAATAAAGCCCAATATTGATGAAAATCTTCCCTATGTTTACATGGCTATAAGTAATACTCTTGTTTAAGTGTTGTTTCATTTATTGTGGTGACTATCTTTTATTTCAAGTGACAAAATCAAAAAGTTACCATTGAATTACCACCATAAGCTTATAAGTATCTACTCATTTGACTTGTCTCTAATGTGAAGGGAATTTGGTTTTGTTAGTTATTAATGATATAAAATACAATTCTTACTATGCACTCGAATAGTATTAGTTTCATGGTTAAAAAATTACATTGTATAATTTTTTACCATTAGAAGTGACCAGTTCTAAATTGACGTCAAAATAAAAAATCTTTCTCTTTTAATTCTTTTGCAATGTTTAAATAGAATATAATAAGTTTACACTTGATACATAAAGATTAAAATGTCTTCAACTTAACACTATTGATAATAAAAAAATAATGAAATTGAAAATATACAAGAAAATACACAAACAAAACAAAAGATGTCTGTGATTGAGACCTTTTTCATAAACAACTCTTCACAACCCAATAACATCCAATAATGCTAATAAACCTAATAAAATTCACATTTGAGACCTTTTTCAAAATATGACGAAATTGGACATCTTACAACCTAGGATTTGTTGACTCTCCTTGATATGTTACACCACTAATACCTCAAACCAAGAGTTGTTTTTATCTTAGATCAAAAAGAAGAAAAACTAATAACATAAAATTTCCACACTAAGCCTATAAGCTTTGTCCATTTGGGTTAAATCTCTAGTATTGATCCTCATTATATTATCGTCGTACCATTTAATGAGAGATTTGGAAGGCATTTGTTTTGTTTTGTGATTGATAATTGGCATGGAAAGGCCATGTGATGGAGGATAGGATAGGAAAAAAACTCTTGTAATGAGATGTTGATGACAATGATAGATGAGAGGAATATGCTTTACTTTTTTAGGCAATGTTGTACTCTTCTTTGCATGCTTTTCTAGGCATAAAAACTCTTCAAGGCTTCAGTTTTTTTCTTTAAATTCTCTATTTTCATTTCATTAAAAGTTATTTATAAAAGTACAAAACAAAACCTATAGTAAAAGAAAAATAATAAAAATGCTATTCCTAACAAAAAAATAATAAACAATAAAATATTCAAAAATAAAAAATAAAAATATTATAAGAGTTTTATATATGTAACTTATTATAATCCATAGTGAACTAAAGGTTCTATAACAATTAAAGAAAAATTAAATGAAAATCATTGAAACAACTCAATCATATACTTAATATAGGTTGTAATGCATGACCATTCTTACTAGAGATTTGGATAATTTAGGCAAGTTTCTTGGGCAAAGGATCTATTGTGGCATTTTTTACTTTTGGAGAAAGAGTTATAATTAATTATGTTGATGCATAGAATTTGTTATTTTCTTGTAAACTGACAATTATAGATATGAAATTGTTTCATAGTTTGTTGATAAAAAGGAATTACTTTAGGGCTTTCTTTCCATCAACTGTATACTTCTTAGGAGTTTTTTTCTCCAAACCCCTTGTGGGTGATCGATTAGAGAGAAACAACATAAGTATCAATCTCAACCCAAAACTCCTTAGGCATATACCTGCTCTTTAGTATTGTCTTCGCCATATTAAGGTTCGTCATATTCTTCCTCTTGAGGACCCCATTTTGTTGTGACAATCTTGAGACCGTCATAAGATGTCAAATGACATGTCTCATTTTAGGTGAATCCTCCACCTTTATCAGCTATAAAGTTTTGATCTAGTAGCCACTCTCCTTTAGATAGGATTTGAATTTCTTGAAAGCCTTAAATATCTTACTCTTATTCTTCAAAAAAAAAAAAAAAAAAAAAAAAAAAAAAAGCACACCCACATCTTTTGTGGGTAGTCATGAATGAAGATGATAAAATATGAGCTTTTATCAAGAGATTGAGGCATGATGTTATGCATACAATAAGAACATGTTGTAGTGGCTCAAAGGCTCTTGAGATAGACACCTTTGAAAAACTCCTTGGATGCATCACAAGAATCATGCTTCACACAATTGATTAGGTGATTAATTATTGGAATCTCTTTTGTCATATTCTTCTTTTTAAGGTCTTAAATTCTTCAAAATTTAGATGCTCAAATCTCATGTGACAAATCCAAGGATCCTTAATATAAGACTTCAAGCACACCACATCAGTAGTCTTCACATTACGTAGGAACATGTGGTTCTTCGTCATTACAATTTTAGCAACAAGCATATCTTCTTGATCTCACAGAGCCATAGGTAGTGATGGGTAATCTTCGCCTTGCAACCACTCTCCAAGAGTTTCCCAATACTCATGATGTTACTCTACATCTAAAGCATTAGTAGACATTGTGAAGAATCTCATGACCTCTAAGATTCTTCTTCAGGTCAATATTAAGCCTATTGGAGAAACAAAAAACTCTACTAATGAATTCCTTTGGTATGAAAACCATGAAACATGAATCCTTTATGAACTTTCACATGGTATCTATGTTTTCATGTACACTTCATATCTTTTAACAGGACTGGAGTACATTTGATAACATAAAGAAATAATCATTGGAAGCTGACTCTTTATTGCAATTAACCTTTGATGCCATGGCCAATTTCTTTCCTCCTCTTGTGCTGCATTACTTATCTGAATTTTGCTTAAAAACTTCAGGTACAAGTTAGCATACTCCTCAAACTATACCAGCATTTTGGATCCAGTTATTGAGAACAATTACCAGCTATTCATGGTAGAAAGGTTAATTTTTGCTGGTGCAAAGACCTTTTTCAAGACATTCAAAGATCACAAAGATGATCTCAGCCTTACAGATGACTCCAAACATAACACACAGAATTGGCAGATTCCTGTGTATACCATGGAAGAGAAGTGAAACAAGCAGCAAAAGGTATCTGCCAGTTTATGCTTATAAGCTTGAGAACAAAAGTTTAGACTTTTTTTTTTTTTTTATGTGATGTATACTTGATTTTATATTTCCTGGACACTGAAATAAATGATTCAATGAAATTATAGGATGCATTGTTTGCTTCTAATCCCATGTCAACTTGGTGCTCATCTCTGATTTGATACATGATTGTTGTTTTCCAGCTCAATTTCCAGCCTTTATCTCTTATTTCTTCTGTTCTTTCAGTCTAAAACATGAGTTAATTGTTGCTTCTTTAAATAATTTTAGCTATTAAATTTCATGGCCATTCAATCATTATAAGAAACAGTATTATGAGAAGCTTAGATTGTCCCCAAAAGCTTCAGCGAAACCCAATCATAATCTATCAATATAGATCAACAAATCTACCCATCTCTCAAAGTTCACCAAAACAAGAAAGATTAGCAATACATTAACAATAAGTTCATACAAAATGAGGAATAAACAACATTTGATACAACCAAGTTACACAGTAATTTTTCTTCCAGAATAACCAAAACATAGAAATCACATTTAGTTTGACAGTGAACTTCATATATATCTCTTCATGGACTTCTACTTAGTACAAAATCTAAAGCTTGGAGGCATTGGCAGTAACTCTACTAAGAGCAATGGCAGCTTTTGATCCAGATTGTCGTCCCAAATGCTTGCAGATGAACTCTCCTGCAGCCAAGAGCTTACCGAGATCGACATTGGTCTCTATTCCAAGCCCATGGAGCATGTAGACGACATCCTCCGTGGCGACATTGCCCGATGCACCCTTTGCATAAGGACATCCCCCAAGACCAGAAACAGATGAATCCACTGTACTGATGCCCATCTGAAAAATCACACAATTCAGATGAAGGAATGGTTTGGTTGATACCGCAGTTGATCTCGAGGTTGCTTCTTCTTACTTGGAGGGAAGCGAGAATGTTCGAAAGAGCTTGACCATAGGTATCATGGAAATGAACCGCGAGCTTCTCTACTGGAACAACAGACATCACAGCTTCAAGCATGGGTATAACATTGCCTGAATCAACATTGCAGATTAGAAGACTCTTTCTTCTCCTATAAGCTTATAACAAAGATTATGACATGCATTTAGACTTGTTGTGGCACAGAAAAGCATTTATTCTGTGATCGAAATCGAGCAGACCAACAAAGTTATATGTGATTTGAGGACATGAAAACAAGCTTTACCTGGAGTACCAACTCCAATGGTATCACCAAGGGAGATTTCACAGCAGCCCATTTCATACAGTTCTTTTGCGACATAGGCGACCTTTGAGGGAGAAACAGCTCCTTCAACCGGGCATCCCACAACGCATGAAACATACCTAACAGTTTTAACATAAAAGAACAAGTTTAACACTGATGCTCAAAGTGGGTTAATGTATGCAAGGAAAGAACAATTGCCACATATTATTCCACACAATACTATACATGACATGAATTCTATTTTCTTTTTAAATAAACTTAAGAATTATTTACTTGGACTTAGTCTTTAACATTCAAAACTAGTGTTATAGGAGCTATATAATTCATTGACACATTACATGGTAGAATTATAAATTTAATTATTATTATTAATTATAATAATAGTTATAGTTTTTTTATCAAATTAGAAAATATTTATGATTGTAAAGATAATTTGAAATAAAATATCATCAAAATTATCCTCCCTTATTTTATATCTGTATTTAGAGGAATGTTTTCTCAAATTAGGGTTAGAGAATTAACTCATTATTATATTTATGAATTTTTTTGTATTCTCAATGATGAAGACTAGAGAAAAAATGGGATTCTCTCTCTTTCAAATTCAACATGGTATCAGAGTCATACAATGTTGAAGTCTTCTCTTATCACTACGATAATGTTTTTTTCCTATTGGACAGCTATGGTGACACCAAACAAAAATTCTCTCGTTTTGAAAGGAAATTTTCCTGTTCCATGCACTGATCCATCCGGTCTTGTGACTGTTTGAATTGTTTCTTTGCAATAAAGGTTAGTTTGCCCTTCACAATAGGGTTTCATTGGTGCCTATAATAGATTTCTCGTCTATCATATCTCAGCCTTAAGTCGCTCTCCATGACCGCTTCAAATTCTCAATAGCTACTTCCTAACTCGACGACGCTCATCCCGTCTCATCTCAACAGAGTTTTTTCTAACTCATCTCAATTGAGGGAAGCCTTGGACCCTACTGCTATAATCTCGTCTTCATCGATTGAGGTATTGAAGTCCTTGGGTTAGCGAAAAAAAAAAAAAAAAAGGAACCAACTCCAAGGTTTTTAGAAATTATTTCATGTATAAGTTTGTTCTCATGGCTAAAAACAAGATTTTTATTAGAAAGTTTGAACCTAGAAGATAAAAACAACATACTAACATCATGGTTAATTCCATAAACAATGACGTTGCAGAAAATTTTCCCTTGTATAAAACAGGCCAAGAAATCTAAGAGGTAGCCATATAGACATTCAGATATTGAAAATACAATTGAGACCATTGGGATTGAAGGGATATGTGATGATCTCTACCAAAGAGAGACACAATCACTCGATATTTCAATCCGTTGATGAAAAACTTGCTGCAACTTGATATTGATATGTTTGAACAAATTGATTGAGGTTGTCTAATAAATGCAACAAATATAGGAAGACTGTTGAGAAGAAAACAATATACACATTTCTTCTCAGCCTAACTAAAAGCCTTGAGGAGATTAGAGGGTGAATTTTGGAAACTAAACCACTACTGAACATTCAAGAAGTTTTTTTGAAAGTGCATCGAGAAGAAAGTCAGCAAAAAAACATGTAATCCATATCCAACAGAGTGCTATTACCAAAACTTAGCCATTACAATACAAAGATCATAGAAGCAACTAATTGACAATCAACCACGGAAGGGAGAAAGAACTTGGTATGACTATTGCAAAAAAATTAACTCACATTAGAAAAACTTGTTAGATTATTCATGGAAACCGGACAAATTTCAAGTTTTCTTCACTTAATTCTAATAGCATTGAAATCGTGTCTCAATCGATGAGCATTAAATCTCTTAACACCATAAGCTTCTTCAAAGTACCCACAATTTATCAAGAAACCAATATAATAAATCTATAGATACTATACTCAGGAGCATATGAATATATGATTAGTTATGCTACAATTCTAAAAAATTATAATCTATGCTACGAAAACTTTACCATAATATTACCAACAAATTTTTATTCGAAGTGTCTGGAATTGGCTTTATTTTTATTTCAAAGAACCTAATTCTTAATTTTGTATTATTGATTTTTTACTTGTATTGTAATTTGCTATATATTAACAAACGTGAAAGAAAAATTGTATTACTGAATTTTCAAAAACTTATTATAAATTTTCAGATTTAAACTCAAGGGTAAGGATTAGCAATGTGAAGATGTATCTAGATAATTTTCTTAAGATTGATTTTACTCCATATGGGACAACCTCTAAAAGAAATGTTTGGAATAAACTCTCTTTCTATTAGTTTTAATAATGATAACATAATTATGTTATAGTTTATCATTTTGATCATTCTAAATTTTTTTTTATCTTCAAAAGCTTTTCTCTTCATTATTCAAAAATAAAAACTCCAAATTTTTTTAATGTGCAATTTATCAATTTTCATAATCAACAATACAAATAACCTCATCTATTTTTTTAACGATTCATAATGAGGTGTGGGACTTTTTAAGATCAATAACATCACAAAAGAAATTAGATAGTTTATTTCCTTTGTTGATGATCACACTCGAATGACTAAGATATTTTTTATGATGATGATGAATGTTTTAAATCAATTCTTGAAAATTATATGTTAAATGAAGAAATAATTCATCAAAGTTCATGTGTTGATTGTGACATTTAGGTCCATCCCAAAGCTATTTTAATCCCAATATGCTCAACCATGGAATTCTCATGGAATCCTATGTTGGTTTGCCCCTAAAATGTGCTTCAACATTTTTAAAACCATGATTTTAAACATATATAGACCAAAATCCTCCCCTATAGTCGATACAAAATAATTTATTCTCACTCCTATAGGCCTTATAAAGATATGGCTCCTCGCTCAATAATTCCTCTCTTAAAATCACCCGACATCCACTCCCTACCATGTTCAAGCATTACAAACCCACTAACTTTCGTATGGTTCATTCAATAATCATATTAGACTAGTAGAGGGGTAGGCCTTAATACTAAATTGTGACATTTTGGCCTCACCATACCAGGATATTGTTTCCTCAAGTCACTAAACAAGAGCTGGTTTGCCCTTCATATAGATGCTCTTCTAGCATTGTCACCCATCTCAAAACAATCATAATCCTAACATGCTTAACCATGGAGTTCTCATAAAATCTTATACAAGTTTGTCCCCTAAAAGATGCCTAAATATTTTTAAGACAATAGTATTACATGTCCAAATCAAAATTGTCTCCTTAATAGTTAATATAGAATAATTCATTCATAGACCTCTAAAGTCTTATAAAAGTCATTCCTTGTTCAGTGATTCCTCTCTCACAAGAAATCACCTGATGTATACTTCCTATCTTTTTCAAGCATTACATTGATACACCCTAACAAAATAGTATTACAAAAAATAGACATTGTTTAGAAGTCATATTTTTTTTGTTCTTCAATCATGCAACTAAAACCTTTTAGAAAATTGTCTTTATTGTTACATATCTAATTGATAGGATGTTTTCACATCTTAAAATTTTGAACACTTATTAAATATTTCTTAAATCTTATCCCAACACATCTTGTCTCTACTATTTCTCTAAGAGTATTTGGTTGCATAGTATTTGTTTACATCCATCTATAATACTAAAACAAACTTGACCCCAAGTCAATAAAATATATCCTTATATGACATTCTATATATCAAAAGAGTTATAAATGTTATTCTCCAGTCCCCAAGAAAGTCTATAACTTCATGCATGTAACTTGCCTCAAAGTTCAACTTTATTATTTCCAAAATACTGTTTAAGGAGAGAATGATATGCAGTGATATTATTTTTTAGAAGCTAATGAAAACACCTCAACTCCAAGTCCTTCCTTAACTAAACTCTATTTTCTTATTCCTCAAAAAGAAGTAATAATCACCTCCATTTGAGTTAGAAAATAATCCAAATACTACAAAACTTGCTAAAGAAAAAGTTCATTGTCTACTCCAAAAAAATAAAAACAAATAATAAGAGATTGAGCTATAAACAAATAATAAGACAGCTGAATAAAATTCACAATCTCCACAATCTTTACAAGTTTCAGGTAACACTAATCTTGAATCTTAAAAGTTATTCGACAAAAATCTTAACATTCTTATTACCTTGAGAAAAATAACTAGATTATGCACAAATCAACCCATTTACAATTTTATTTCATAAAAAAAAAACTCACTAAGTTTTCATGTTTTCACTACAAATCTCAATAATGATTAGATTCCTACCAACATTAATGAACCCTTAAAAATTCCAAAATGTCAAGTAGTTAAATAGGAAAAAATTGTGACTTAAAGAAAAATAAGATGTGAGAACTTGTAGAGTTACTAAAAAAAACATGTTATTAGCTGTACATGAATATTCACTATGAAATAAAAGACAAACAAAAGTGTAGAAAGACTCAAAAATTAGTTACAAAAGACTTCATTCGATCTTATGGAAAAAAATTAATTATCAAAAGACCTTTGCTCCTGTTGCCAAACTCAACATAGTCAAAGTTTTATTATCATTAGCAACTAACTTAAACTAGCCTCTTCTTTAGCCAGATGTGAGAAATGCATTTCAAAACAGAACACTAGAAGATGAAGTTCATATGGAGAATTCTCAAGGACTGGATTCTCAAGCCAATGCTAGCAAAATTTGTAAACTAAGTCCTTACATGGCCTCAAGTAATCTCCTCAAGCATAGTCTGACATTCACAAAAGAAGAATGGATTTTCATAGAGTCAGATTAATCATGTAATGTTTTTCAAACATTCTTTTAATAGCAAGTACACTATTATAATCGATTATATTGATGATATTATCATAATAAGATATTATGTTGAAGATTTACATACCCTTAAAGAGTTCTTAGCCAAGGAATTTGAGATCAAAGATCTCAAAAACTTCAAGTATGCACTTGAAATGGAAATCACATTTTCAAGAAAAAGGATTGTTGTTGCACAACATAAATGGCTTAGATCTCTTACAAGAAACAGGGATGCTAAGATGTAAACCTATTAACACTCCTATAGATTGTCCAAAAAAATTAAGAAAACCAATTTATGAAGTAAAGTGAGCGTGCAAATCCAACAAAAGTGGGATAAATTATGCGTTTTAAAACATTTTTACTAAATTTTTAATTATATTTATTTTTCGAAAATTATTTATAAAAATAATTTTATATTTATAGAAAATCTTGATATTCAAATTTATAAATAACTATTAATTTTTATGATTAAAAAAAATAAAAATAAGAATTAAAATGATACACCAAAATTTTTAAGTGGTTCGATTCAAATTAGAACTTACGTCCTCTCCCAATCGAGGTTAGAAAAAACTCTACTATTAAAAGAGTTACAAGTAGAGGTTCTTTTTTATGAGATCAAACTGAACTAGGGCTTTCACAAATGTTGGACCGCCCAAACCAAAGGAAAAATAAAAAAATATAGCAAAAAATAAATTTTCGATAAAAATGTAAAAATTTTCTATGCTTGTTGATGAATAAAGAAAGATAATAAGCTTAAAATTTATAAAAAAAAGTGAGAAAATAAAAACTTAAAAGATTTAAGCTTAGCCAAAAGAATTTGAAATTTTGAGTAGTACTAAGCCGTAGGTGTTGTCAAGAGATTGTTATAGTAGTAGAATATAATGCAGCTTTTCTTAAAGGTCTCAAAATCTTGTTCACGTTCGTTAGCTATTTCATGAATAATAGTTAGGTTTATATAGAAAAGTTTTGATTATAGCCATTGAAAAGCGAATGAAAAGATGTTTCAAGAAATGTTGCCAAATAACTTAAAAAAGCTCTTAAAAATTTATGCCTGCAACAGCACATATAACAGCTATGTAATTAGCCATTAGGTGGGGTTGACCAACGCCGTCCGATGACGGAGAGGTTCTGCATTGCTAAATTACAAACTATAAAAGCGGAAGAGTTCTAGACAGTTGGATCAAGGAGGATTAGAACTGGGTCATCCGATCATGTCAGATCAGATCTGGACCGTTCGATTCATCAATATTAAAGAGGGATTAGATCCAAGCCATCCAATCAAGTCAGATGAGATCTAGATTGTTCGATTCATCAACAATAAAAGAGGGAATCATCTCAACCGTAGAATCCAAACTGAAAAGACCTGGACCATCAAATCAATGATAAATCACATGAAATAAAGTGGATAATGTGAAAGGGATACTCCATTTGATTGATGCCTCATCACAAGAAACATATGACGTTCATTTTTTAGAAGCGTAAAGTGAAAGGAGAACTATGCTTGAAGTTCCCAAATAATAATATGAATAGTTAGCTAATTATTCAGCTTGCAAACAAAGAAAAAAATTAAAAAAAAAAAACACAAACATACAACACATCATCTTGTAAAGAAAAGATAGTATTAAACTAGTGAATTCTAATGAAATCTATTTGTTTTTCTTCTTAGTTGTAGCTCAAATTGTTCACAAAAGATTTATTGGCATCACTTTCTCTCCCTCTCTCTCTCCTTACTTTGAGCATGTAATGCAACTTTTATTGATGTAATAGAATATTAATCTCAGCATGGTTTTCCTCTTCATTTGATTGTACTTATCTTTAATAAATTCTCATATACTTTTTTGTAATTTGCTTGTTGGTAATTGTTTCCATTTTATCTTTAAAAATTGGTTTGCTTTTTTTTTATTATTGCCTTTATTCTTGATTTAAATGTAATGAAGTTTTTTTTTAATTCATTTCAATTTTCTATTAGATGGGGCACAAGTTCTTGTGCAATGGATTCATTATATGATCCAAGTCTCATCTCCAAAACCATACCTATAATACTTGAAAATTCAACAGTGTAAAATCGTGTATTATCAACAAGCACAAAGCTGGGAAATAGAGGTGCGGCCCACATAGAAGGATCTAGTAGGGATGATCTAAATAACAATGTGCAATACTCAAATGCTCTGTTAATGATTCGTACTATAAGTGGTTCATGGTATGCTTGTTTTCTTTATTTTTTTTCCAATGTATTTCGCATTACAACTTCTCTTTGATAACTACTCAAAGTTATGAAATAATATAAAAAATTAGATGACATTTTTGCTACAATTCTAGTCTTGATCATTCTAAACATCTAGGTATACGGGGTGTTGGGGTCTAATGATAGTTCAATCACATTGCAAGATTCACTTCTTCCTGTGAATGCAGCACCATTCTAGCACTTTTGACATATAATTACACGTACACTTTAGTATGCACATTTCTTCTTCTATTTAAAAGGTTGAACGTTACAAGCAAACGTTCTTACCATTGAGGTTGAGTTATCGATCACACGACATGCTTATGCACTTATCCCCTCCATCAATTCAGCCAGTTATAATCAGTGACACCAAAAAATCATTTCCCACTACTTCTATAGAATATATCAAAAATAACAACACATTCCCTCCTCCCAACTATTTTGTTGGCAACATTCTTAACATAATACAAGCACTAATATTCCATATAAACACATAAGTGGAACCTAACATCGCAGACACTATAGATGTCTATCACTCTGGTCATAGAAAAAAATGATGAGTTAACTGCAGGGAGCAGCACTGCAAGGAGATTCTTAGTCATCCAAAATGTGGATTATGAATGGGAAAAAACTCATAACAATCAACAGATAAAGCACTCTCGTAGAAAAAATGATACTGCAAGGAAATTCTTAGCTGTCCAAAGTGCGGATTATAAATGCGTAAAAATTAGCAAAAAATCAACACATAAAGCACTTACCAAAGAAATGACAACCAAATAAACTCAATAAGAGAAATCCAATTATAAAGCAGTTCACACACAAAAATATATTAAATATATATATATATATACATACAAATATATATATGTATATATCTATAAAAACATGTGTTTATAAATACATACATGCACACATAATAAAGATAAAAACAATTCAACACTAATCACCTGGGACTGCACTTATGAAAAATAATTAACATACCCACGAACAGGTATTGCATGTTTCTCAGCAGCCAGAACAACTTCACGGTAGCGGGCAAGACTATCAGTAATGCTACAATTTATGTTCGACTTTGAAAAGGATTCAGAGGCTGCTGCAAATACGGCAATTTCCTTAGCACCACTGGCAATGGCAGACTCAAATCCCTGAGAATGATTATTTAGAAGATTTTAAGTACTAGAAAAAGGTTCAAACTATAACCAAGTTCAACGAGGTTTTGAGTAGTTCATGTCACCTTAAGATTTGGAGTTAGAACAGGAAGCCTTACAGCCTTTACTTCTCGAATAGCTTCCATGACATCTTTCGCATCTGCTAACTGCCATAAAAAGCCACAAGTTGCATCTTAGACGATTAATTTGAGTTACAGCATCAAGACCAAAAACTACTTGAACTCAACCTTGCCATCAGCATATCATTCAACAGAACTTCTGTTATCAGAATGTGCATCACAACAATGGTTGTCAACCATGCTTAAAGAATTTATTGAACTAATGATAACCTAACCAACTTTCCATTAGGTATATAAAATGCTGACAAAATCTCTCTTGCATGCTAGGAAAATAAATAAATCTGCCAAAAGATCAGTTGGAAGATAGATGGAGCAAACTAAAGGGAGTATTGTTCATACCTCCCTAACAATGAAGTTGAACAAAAAAAAAAGCTTCTTTTAGAAGCCAAATTATCCTTACTTGGAGCCAAGGTTTATGGGTGCACAAAAATACCTGAGCGAACCCAGAACAACCAGAACAGATGAACTCTACACAATCTGATCGAGCAGCGTATGGGTTCTAAAGATAAAGAGGAACCAAGTATATCATGTCATTCTCAATACTAGTAATTGAGTAAACTGAAGCTCAGCCAATCAGTCTTAATCACAAAAAAAGCTATGTAGCAATCATTACTGATAAGGTAAATTGGCAAGCAAATGCTTATAAGTTTGATTTCATAATTCTTTTTTATAGACATATCGACATTCACATAAAATGAAGCTTTCTCCTAGTCCTGTAAGATGGAGATTAATACAGCGAAGAAAAAAATTAGGTTTTTTTACATTCATTACCATCATTCTCTCAATATATGCATATCAATAAAATCAAACCAATTCTTTTGCAAAGATATTGACCATCCATCTAAAAGTATATAAACACAAATTACCTGTGGCACCCATTTTGGGGAGACAAAGCTAGTGGCCTCCACAACTGTTAGCCCAACAGATATCAACTTGTATATTAACTCAATTTTGACAGATGTTGGTACAATGTTCTTTTCATTTTGCAAACCATCCCTTGGTCCAACTTCCACTATCGTTACAAATTTTGGCATGGCATTTAGCAACTGAAAGAATGCAAAGAAACAAATTAGAGGTGAAATTCTTGTGTTTACCTGCCAAAATTATAAAGAAACAAACATTCAAGACAGTGAATCTTGAAAAATAGCTTAACAACCTCATCAAGAATTGTCAGTTGAACCCAAACGTGATGAAGAGAAGACATATTCAATATACATGACTAAAATGCACACATGCAGGTTTTTTTTATTGCAAGATAGCTTTTACAAATTGTTCTTTGAAACCCCTCCACAAAATTCGTTTATTCGAAAAATTGCTAAATTAACGTTCAAAATGACATTTTTTAACATTATATTTTCCATGATCAATGTGGACCCTTTACAAGCTGGCCAATTTCTAAATTATATTTACAACAACAAATTGAAAACTACTTAGTATCCATAAGTTTCCTGTTTTCAAGGACAAGCTGAAATCAGGACTACGTTAAATGAGGTAACAGGTACATTTTATTTTCCCCGTGACTAAAAAGTTGATCCTAATACCTTCTTTTAGCTTAACCTCTTCTGGATTTAAAAAAACAAAACCAATCCTGCATGACTCTTGTCCCAAGGTCCCATCTACAAATAAATTCTAGGAGTCTGATGAAGAAGGCTTGGGCTTGGCTTCAAAGGAACCCTCAATTCTGAAGTCAGCACAAACTTGGGATTTAAAAGAAGAATGCAGTGAAAAAATAATCTTGAGTTTGCTAAGCTCAATGACCAAGGGAAAATCCTTTTAAGGGTCACCTTGTTTGGCTAGCATATCTACTTCTTGATTTTGTTTGGAATATATTTGAGGATGAGTCGATCGAACTTCTATGATAGGGATTGAGCCATTATTCTATAAGCCCTAAGAATTGGATCCTAGCCTCGAATGAGCTATTGCCTTGGCTTACATCTAGCTGGAAATTGTTGAAAGCCGATAGGCGTCTAACATGCAACCCCAAAACAAACTTTAGCTTAGCTATCAAAACATCATATTTAGTTTGATTGTTAGTGACTGAAAAATTGATTCTAATGCTTCCTTTTAGCATCTCTTTTGGATTTCAAAGAACAAAACTGATCTCATGTGACTCTTGTCTCAGGGCATCTACAATAACTTCTAGGTATCTGATGATGAAAGCCCAAGCTCAATTTCAAAGGAACCCTTGACTAAGAAATCAACAACACAATCTTGAATTCACTAAGCTCGATGACCCACTTCAACACCTTCCATAAGACCTTTGTTGATTGGAGGGTACATTACAAAGGCTTGTCTATGACAAATTGATAGTATAAGATTTGAAGTATAATCGTAATCGCCAAGTGGGCATGAAAAAAACATTATCAACTTTTCAAGAAGGGAATTTCTCATCTTTATGTCTTTAAGAGTGAGAGATACAACAAATGAGACATTGAGTACTTTTGTCTTCTCGAATCAATACAAAACTGTTGATGGAACTCGATGTTGCTAAGTAAATCAAAAAGAGTTCCTTGAGTACTACAATGCACAAAGTAGGAGGGTGAGGTAGATAGTCTTTAAGCTCTAAGAAGGCTCTCTCATAATCCTCAATCTACCAAACTTATTATGAAGAAGTTTGAAGAATGACTGAGCTTCTTCTGTTGACTTAAAAATAAAACGGTTGAGTCTAGCGATACATCCAATGAGGCATTGGACATCTCACAGTATCTCTAAAGAAGACATTTATATCTCTAAATAAGACATATTTAGAAGAACATTTAGCCTGTCAATATTGGCTTGGATCCCTTCTTTCAATGTCACGTAACCAATAAATTTTTCTGATTGTGCACCAAAAGCGCATTACAAGAGTTTAAACATAAGGCTAAATTTTTTGTAGGTTTCAAAAGTCTCTCTTAATTCTTGTAGATGTTCACTAAATGAAGTGTTTTTTAATAGAAGGATTATTTACATAAACCTAGTGTTCCTGTTTTTTGACTTTGGATAGTGGTGTCAATATTCCTTTCATAAGTTGCTTCAACATTTTTGAACCCAAAGGACATAACTCTGTAACAAAAAGGTCTCAAACTCAACAATGAATAAAATTTTCTTCTCATCCTCCTTTGCCATCTTAATTTGATAGCATCCTGAGAAGGTGTCCAAAGAACTAAAACAAATGACCAACAGCCAAATCTTTGAAGTCATTGATTCAATGTAAGAGATATGAGCCATTTGAGCTTATACAATTAAGATTGGTATAGTCAATGCACATGCACATTTACCATTAATTTTTTTTCACGAGTACAACATTTGCAAGCAGCTCGAGATAGAATATTGGTCAAATAAAATTTGCCTCAAGTAGCTTAAATACCTCTGAATTGCCCTTTACTTCTTGATATTGAAACTCGTTTCTTTTGGCAGAAGATCGAAACCCCAAGATCTACATGGAAAGTGCATTAGGCTGTTGAGAAATCTATCCCAGGCATATTTGAGGGTACTCATGTGAAAACGTTGAGATACTCGACCAATAGTTTGAGGATAACCACTCTTCTTTTTTGATCTCGACCAACAGAGATAGTTACAAGATTTGTTGGTTCCAAAGGTTCAAGAAAAAAAGAGACAAAAAAAGACAAGGTTAACAATGTCCCTGTCTAGAAGCACATCTACAATGTTTATAATGCTAAGGTAACATCTATTTAACTACCAAAGGCCCCCTTGTACTCAAAGCAGACTTGTCGAGATATTGAATTTTATGTAAATGTGTGACCTAGGTTCTCCTAAAGGGCTTCAAAGTAAAGCTCAAGTGGGACTATCTCCATCCTATAATGATAAACAATTCTAACAACTTACCTTTGTCTTTAAATGCATTATGAGAAAAGGAACTCGGGCAACATGGGAAAAGAAATGAGATTCTAAGGTCTTTGATAATAGGGTAGAGAGGAGAGCCTTTGGGAGGAAAGAAAGAATGACTCTTATGCAGGTGAATGCTTTGTGTAGCTTAAGTGAAGCATGGGCAGAGGAGGCTTTGGGTAGCTTAAGTAGGGTACAAATATAGGCTTCGGGTAGAATAGGCATCTTAATGAATTAGGGTTCTCTAGTGGCTATTTTGAAAAAGAAAAACAAAAAACTCAAATGTCATATCCAACATTAAGTCTCCTTTGATAAAGCTCATGGTATCCTCTTATGGCTGTTCCAAGCTAAATGCACCAAAATCTAACTAGATTACTCCATTGCTTTATCCCAGTGTGATCAAGGTTCTCAATGATGGATAAAGTGTTCCTAATCCCTTCATTCCTGCATTGTAGAAGTTGATGAAACCTAGTGCATGGCGATGGGTGTTGTGACTCTCTTTTTTTATTTTTGATATAATTTTTGCCTCTTCGCCCTTGTTTCCTTCAATAGTTTGATGTCTATGTGCAATTGTATGATAACTCCCCTATTCACAAAAAGTCAACAAATGGAGATGAACCATCTATCATACAAGCAATATATTTTAAATGCACATAATGCAACGGGGCAAACACTAAGGAGATGGGGCACAGTCTCTTAATGACCTATAAACAATAGCCAATGTTCCATCAAAATGCATAAGGGATTTTCCTTTCTTTAAAATTCAAAGAAACATCATACAAGGCAACATTACAATTATGAAGTATGATATTATTCTGAGTGCATAATCTCAGAAGCTTACAGCTTCTTCAATTGGACAAACTACAAGCTGCAACACACGTATTACTTTGAATAACATATACAAGAAAACCCATCTATATTTTAAGAATATATTACAGAATACAAGGAAATGATAGCTTGAACCCTTTTATAGAACAAAACAAATATCAGAACTAAAAAAAATTGCTATGATAGATTCAAGTATAACTCTGCAGAAATTTGATCCAAGAAGAAAAATTATAACCACATGTGAGACTCTGATAGTGTGGTGGAAACTATACGAAAAGTTGCATTTATAATTTCATAAAAATATACTCTTTCTTTCATGAAAGAGAACAAATCTTAGGGCACAAAGTAAACAAGTATACTTTACCAATACTTGCACAAGGAAAAATTCCAATATGATGATACAAGTAACAATTAGCTGGCAATTGATATTCCATGAAGTTTTGCTTAAAATCTAGATACCTTATTTGATCGATCTCTTGTTTTGTTGTCAGTGATGTCAGAAGTGTAGCAACGAGTGTGTAAATACCATGGATTGCAAATGCTATTATCATCCCTCAGGCTCTTCCTGTACAGTGCCTGCTTCTGAATGAAATGCTGAGGTTGAGACAAGTCCAACAACTTTCTTCTCCATGCACATTTAACCCTACTATTTTGTTGAGATGGGCTGGAGGAAGAAAAAAACAGACTTTCCTAGTAAGACAAAAAATGACAACATTAACATAAACTTTACGTCAATATATCAATATTACATATCAATAAATAAAAATTTAAAATAGCTATTAGTGTTAATCATGTTTCAGAATTTTAATTATTATTGTACATTGGAACATGACCAAACTCTAGTTTGAAAGTGCCATCCTAGACATTCATTCCTAAGCATTGTTGTTGCAACCCATCAAACCAGTAGAAAGTTTCCAGCCTAAACATTTTATACAACTGTCCTTGCAGCAGAAGATCCTTAACATAAGATATAAGTGAATAACTGGAAGTGTGGGACATGGATTTGTTCCTAATCTTAAGATGCAGCTGGAGTCATGAAAATGTTCACACTTCAAACAGAGCAAAATTCAAAGCCTTTCGATAGAAATATAGGAATACAACTTCGCAAACTTAGCAAACAATAGCAACTAAAGCTATAATCCTTCAAAGTGAAAAAAAAAAAACTAATTTTAGAAAAGAAATAATTTGGATTAATTACAATATTGTCACACATCAAAATTCTATGTCAGATCCTACATAAACATTTTGGCGCTCAGAAAATTCTTCAAAAACAGGTAAGAGTAAAAATTGCATTTAGGTCATTAAATTTAGGTAAGGATAAGGCTAATAATAATGATGATGAGTGTTTTCCAAATCTACAGCAAGGTAAGCCATTATTCAAGGTCATGTTTGCATGCACATCCTACAACTCTTAACCAAGGTTTGAAATTTCAATTTTGATTTTGATTTTTGCCACCTAGTCAAAGGATTTTTTTTTAGTTGTTATAATATCAGTTAGTTTTAGTGACCATTTCAATTTCTATTTTAGAAAATCCTTAACATATTCAATAAATCATTAGAAAAAATAAAAAATTAACAAAAAATTTTAAAATCTAAATAAATTTACTTTTAGAATTCAAGAAATGCAACATTATATGAAAATCATATGCTGACAAAGCACATAGATATTCAAGAGACAATCTGATTAGCCTAGGAATTGATTCTAGGTCTTGATAATTCCTGAATGCAATTGAAGAAGGTAAAAACCAGCACATCAGCTCAAAGTTTTAGTCTATATTAAATGAAAAATTATATTAAAATAGAAAAATATCCAATTTTGCTTGAAACCGACTTTTTGGGCTAGTTTCAGACCAAAGTGAACCAAAGGTAGTCAAAAATAGGCCTAAACCAGAGTTTCAATCTGAAACCAGAAACCATGTTCTTAAGCTACTTTACATTTAGAATCAATTTGAAGACATTCAAATTTCAAATACTATACTACCAAATGAACACCAAAATCGCAGGTGAAGGAAGATAAAGAGCAATGAAAAGATATGTAAGCTCCCCCACTCCCGTGTTACATATATGTGAAGAATTTTAAAATTGTTTTTACAAACATGAACTATATGTGATACTTTCACTAAGGTTTCAATTATCAACACACCAATTGGATAAGGTAAGATAAAAGATTTGGTGGCATGCACATATGAGACCAAACACAATCAAATTTGTCAAGCTAGTAACTCCTAATTGTCATATGCATGGATATACACCCTCCCCTCCCCCCTCAACCACCACCACCAACTAGTTGAAGCATTACTTATTGGTTTCTTTTATTCATAAGCATAGGCCTTCTTGTTGATTACCAAATTTGAAATCAATTTTGAAATCAAGTCGATGGATTTTGTTTGCCAACAATTAGGTTTCGTTAGGTATTGTTGCAATTCATAAAATAGAGTAGCTAATATTTTTACAAAGATGGATAAAATATTTAACATGCATACTGCACATAAACGAAAAGTTTGGACAGCACGGTAAAAAGCATTTTGTTGAGACTAAATTCTTGACATGATTTAATTAACAAGCCCAAAGAAAAGCATGACCAAACAAGTCCTTAGTCTCCATTTGGGAATGTTTTGTACATATTTTTTTTTTGATGTTCAAGGAATGTTTTGTACATATTGTATTTTATTTTCTAAAGAAAAAAAATCCCTTGCCACTGTAAATAGAAAGTTCAATGGTAGCAATTGATATTATCAAGCCATACCGATGGAGATATGCAGCTTTAAATCAAACTCTACATGCATACCAAAATCATAAATATTAAATTTTCAAAAAGCAAGCTAATATAGTTTTGAAATATGAAGCTGAGATATTTGATGGGTCATTAATTCTAAACGAAACATGCTAAAGAAGACCCTTTATCCTGTTGAAATTAAACTACAAAAAAATTAAATTTCCATCTATGGAATTCATGTTTCTATATAAGCCAATCCATCAAGCATGGAATAAAGCTGAATTAGTAAGTAATGTTTCCTTTTATAACTCTTGTTGTCAACTATCAATTTTCTCCAAATCATTGGTCGTGCATCAATTATTTGATAGGTACAAAATAATTGTATTATTGCTTATAATATTTTTCTTTGAATATATTTCAAATCATGCTTCTCAAAATCAAATAAAAATTAATCAATTAAAAAACTTAATCAAATGCTTTACTAAGCAATCCATATGTAACAATATATCAAAAGGTGTTGGCAGTTTTGCTCAAGCTTGACTCAACTTTCAGATTTTAGAGCCAAACAGGTTTCTCCTTATGAGATGACAGAACCACTTAGAGATATTCATCTACACGATACCAACTGTTAGATTCTCAAACTCTTTATTTAAAAGCTTAAGTAGCTCGATTAAAATTGCATTATATATCTAGTTTCATGAATCAATTAGCTGAATATTATTTTATGTTGTTATAATCTCTAGAATTACATTAAAATTTTATTAAACACCATTTAATCTTCTTCTCAATTTATCTAAAATCTTAGTTTGGATAAACCTAACTTAAAACATGTTAATTCAAGCCATACAATTAACTGTCCATTAGTCGTATAGTACCATGCTCAATATCGTACTTGAGCGATCTTTTATTCTAGCTTATATTTACATTTGAATGTAGATCTACATCGGTATCTTATAGGTATGATATATCCATTGTACAGGTGTGACTGCCTCATGGATTACGAGATTAGCCTTCTATGAGTATTGTTCAATCTTTAAGAATTGAGTTTCCACTTGCATTATATACATACGAAACATTCTTCATACAAATATGCAGTTATTTCCTCTTAGGATTTGAGCTTTAATATTGGTTGGACAGACACAATTTCTATATCGTATTATCATAACCATATTTTATTATGAGTGAATCGATAATCACTATATATCATACAGTATAAAACATTTATGTCATAATTGTATGTTCATTAATAAACGCGTTTATTATATCGTACAAATACGATATTTGTATCGTATGAATATGTGAAACAAAATTCATAAATTTTCCTTGTATTATGACAATTAATACATCAAACTTTTAAAATCAATAACAAATCATAAAGCATAAACTCGAGATCGTAATATTACGATAGTAATATCATAACAGTAAGATTTTATTATAAATTTTTTCAAAATCATATAGAAATGATCTAAGTATCGAATAATTACGATGATCCTATTCACAATATTTGTTGTCATACAATTACGATAATATGTATCAAATGAATATAATCAATATTTCAGTCAGGTTAAACAAAGTAAACTATGATCATACAATAATTCGTACAATCAAAATGTATATTTGTCGAAAGCTCAACTTTTGCAAAACTATATATCGTATAATGACAATCTACTTTTAAACTAGTACAATCTATACAAATCATAAATATGAACCACTTTGTGCTAATACGATCATACAAACGTTTGATATGATCAATATCAAAACTTAAAGTGTTGTTTACTGAATTAGAGTTACACAATACGAGAACTGTCTCGGATTTGTATGACATATTATTTTAAACCTGTCAACACTAATTGGATCTTTTGATTATCAGGAATATCACTGTACGGATTTTATCACCATAATACAATATCATTAACATATTAATATGAACGAAAATCTATGAATGGAACGACTAGTTATAGCTTCTCAAGAAAGCAATTTTAAGCGTTGCAACTTATTTGTCTACATCTACTTTACTCTCATATAAATAGAAATAGAATATAAGGTGAAAATGATTATGCTTCAACTTGCAATACTTTAACCGATCAATTTGCTTAATAATATTCACAACTTCTGACTAGAGCATTGGAATTCATGTGCAACATCACCATAAACTTAGTTTGCATTCATTTCTTCTCAATTTATGTTGGTAATATCTTATCTCACTCATTTAGTAATCGTGCCACATTTTGTCTTGAAGGATTAAGGCATAATTTGCTATACAAATAATTTAAAGTGTTGTATACCATGATATTTTAGTTGTTAAGATTATTTCAAGTAGTTGGATTGAGTGTGGCCTATGTTGTAGAGTCAGTGTAACTATTGTTGTGTGTGTGTGTGTGGCCAAGCTCGACTATTGTTGTAAGCTCAGTTGAGCTTGTGCTGGTCAGTTGATGAAATTGTTGTGAGGGTTGTGACCTAATTGCTAGTTGGGCAAAAGATAGTTGGATTAATGGAGGCCTAATTAGGTCTATCGGAGTGGATATAACAAAGGTTTTGTTGAACCACTTAAAATATTGTCTCTTGTATTACATGCTTGAGTGCCTTATTTCTTGTTATTATAGATTTCTACTTACTTTTACATGTTTTAATTTAATTCATAATCAATAATAAAATATTTCGAACGGTTAAGAAAGATTTTCAAAAATCAAGTCTATTTGGTTAAATAGTTTCTAATCCTTACATTAAAATAGTAAGAAATTTGGTGAATGTTCTAAATATTTAAGCTTAACTCAAATTTGGTTTAGCTAACTTAACCTTAAGTTCAAAGGAATTAAGCATTGTACTAAAAGAAAATTCCTTTATAATTAATTTGGTTAATAAAAAAGATAATACCATTATTTGACATAACTTTTGTAATTAATAAGTTTTTCAAAATTCACAATTCAACTCGTTCTTGTGAACTATCAAATTGCTAACAAAAGAGACTTCAAAAAGCCACAGATAAGTTTATTGATTTCTAAAAGCTATTTAAATTATTGGGTAGCCTAGTTTAAGGTTATATTCAACAATTAACAAACAAAATTTCAAACAAAGATATCCACATATTACAAGCAAAGGTAAGAATTGTATGAATCATTTCATAAAGTATCATCATCTACAAAAGTTTCTAATAGTCTATCTACAAAAAATGAAATTAATAACTCATTTTCATGGATTCCAATTTTCAACCCCGTAACACAAAAGGTTCTTCTCCATCCTTTGGATTCCAATGATCCGATCTATGAATCAAGGGCATCTCTTCCTTCATAATTGTTTTAATCCTCTAAACATTTGATACCCAAATCACATTGGTTTTTGCTCCCATCAAGATGATTAATCTTATACATTGATAGTGCCTCTTCTATGAGTTCATTTCCCAAGTCAAAATAATTAAAGAACATAAAAGAAAGTAACTTTTAGAACGAAAAAGGTTATTTGACAGTTAGCTTTAGCATTACTTCCAATTGTTTTAATAAAGATAAGAAATAACACGACAATATTTTATATAAAAAGCATTAAAAACACTCTTTTGATGGTAAAGATAAACACTTACTTGGGACTATTGAAGGATGCATAATACTCCCCCTCATTCAAGGAATTGGCCATGTTGCTCATGTTTTGCCTAGGACTATAAAAACTTGAAGTGAAACTTTGAACCATATCCACAGAGGTCATACTCTGTGAGTTCCTGCCTACAAATTCCTCAACCATCGACATCATAGAGCTAGATGCCACAAGTGACTCACTTACAAATGAGTGTGACACCAACTTAATAAAAAATGTACACTTATTAATAACCTTAGGATCAAACATCATAATAGTATTGCAGAATCATCTATGCCAATCAAAAAAAAAAGGTAGAGCATTAGGCATTTGACAATCAATTATCTATATGTAAGCATGGGAAATCATAATTGACATACCTATACGTTATTAGTACTGCTTCTGTCCACAAATGACCATTTCAAAATCCAAACACTGCACTTGACAAATAGGCTTGCTGTTTAAAGAAAAGAGTCATTCCAAAAGGAACCTTGACTTAAAAAGAAAAAAGGTTCTTCATTTCATATTTGAGGACATTTTGTTCAATATTATTCAAAATATAAGAGAATTTTAAAATCATGGATCGAAAAACAACGAAATTTTAATTATACGTTACATCGATTGGTTAAATATATATGTATTGTGATAAATTGAAACATATTATTTGATTTGTAGCATTTGAAATTTAGTTCTATAAAATATTTTGCAATGGCTCAACAAGGAAAGGCCAATAGACAACAGGAGGTAGTTCAGCTACTCAAAAGGACCAGATGCAGCAGATATTGAAGAATAAAAAAATGTCAGCAGCAGGCAACAAATGATGGTAGTGGTTCAACGGCAACGGCCAACAGCTGTCCAATGGGGGCATCCAACAGTAACTGGTGAACTACAAAAGTGACACAAAATTGTGTTGATGGATGGATATGTCAGTTGAAGGAGAAACAGTGGTGGTCCAAAAAATATAGACTTCCTTCTACCTCATCTTTCCAAAGAAAACGACATTGCATCAATTTGAATTCCATAATGATTCACAAATCCAATCGACCAAATAACGAAATTTTAACCATTCCATCGTTTGGAAATCATGAATTTGAAAAACATAAAAACAAATAGCCACTATGTACGATTCAAAACTGATGGATTCACAGAAACTGAGCTTAACGATGTTTATAAATAACCTTGATCGACTATTTTATTTTGGAAGAACAACCATCAATTTATATTTGCACAGCGATTTCAGTATGCCGTCCAATAACACCTTAGCGTTTGATAACCATTTATCTTTACTAAAAGGTATTTAAAATATACAAGGAAATGAAACTCATCAGTCATAACTACCCTAGGAAATCTTAACAGAGTTCAGCATCTGCTAAAACGAACATTGAGTACAAGTGCCCGCAATAAATTTCATTAAAAAAAAATAGCAGACTAGAAAAACTGATGAAACATGATCCAACCAAAAGTGGAGACTTGTGATTTCCACAAGGTGCAGATGAGAGGTTTTATTGAAAGCAATGAGACGTTAGCAGATCGCAAAGAGGAACATGCCGTCTGAAAACTTCTCGCCGTACCCGAAGCCCCGACTGTACCGATAGTGACGAAGGAGGTTCTATAGTATATATATATATATATATATTATATATATATATATATATATATAGTATTTCGTATTTATTTTAATATTTATAATGATTCTTTTATGAGGTTTTAACAATTTTCGTCCTAATTTATGATTAGTTTTGTATATGATTTAATCTATTTAAATAATCATGAATAAATTAACAAAATCTACACATTTCTCAATAAGTATAGGAAGGTGAATATTATTAAACAATATGACTTATATGTGGTTTTTGTCGTATCCAACATTCTCATGTGCTCAAATGTTGAGAGCAGTAGTGTGCTTGCTCCTTCGAGCCTTAATGAATACATTGTAAGGCTTAAGTATGCACCAATCTTCACAATGTTTTTCAGAATATTAACAAAGTTTGAAGTCTTACAAACATTAATCATTTATAATGAACATTTTTTTTTACTGAGTTAACAAAGATAATTAGTTTAGATACCTGTGAATTAGAAGTTGATTGTATATTTATTATAATGATTAAAAGAATACTATCAATCTTTGTTTGTTCAGACCATACTGCATTTGTTTTCCATTGTATCGCACAAAGTAAACATGAAGATGGCTAACATGGCACAAACTTGTGTGTACTCACCTTTTACCCTATTTAATATGGTTGAGTTTCATTGCAGATACTTAAGCTAGCAATTGATAAAACATAGTATGACTAAGGATGTGTGGCAATCAAACTCGTTTGTTTCTTTATCATAATTAACATTTTGCTTATTTGATCAATTATGATTCAACATATCATTTTGTGATAAAATACATTCCTATGTTATAACTTAAACTTTGACTTAATATTTGAAAGTTAAAAGAAAAAGTATAATTGAATACTTTTTAATGCATTCAATAACTTAAATTTTTTTTGAATATTATTGTTAACCAAATAATTCATAAAATCATTTTATATAGTAAGAATATTCACATTATACTAAAAACTAAGGACTTTATTAATTTGTAGTTGATACAATTGAATATTTCTTAGTATATTTAATAACTTATAAAATTTCTTGCATATTGTTGCTAACCGGATATTTCATAAAATTATTTTATATATTAAGAATATTCGTATTATACTAAAACTTAATGCATATTGTTGCTAATCGGATAATTCATAAAATTAATTTATATATTAAGAATATTAGTATTATACAAATACGTGAGACTTTAATATTAAAATAGAAAAATAAAAGAGATGGAGATGCGGGGTATCGATCCCGGTACCTCTCGCATGCGTTAATTAACACAATTGGGAATTGCAACCGTCTTATTTCCAGTTCTCTTATTTGAGCTGCTGCGCTAATGGCGATCTGGAAGAGCACCAAAAGTAAGCAACAAAAACCAAGATCTCCTTTAGTCTTTCTGTTCATAGCTGCGGTGTCTATCGCTTTCATTTGGCTGGTGTTTTCGTCTTCGATATCACTCTCCGGCTTCTCGCTTTCTCCCTCGATTGTCGGAGAGAAGGATGGATCGAGTGGCCTGGAGTGGAAGTACTTGTACTGGGGGAGCAGGATTGACTGCCCTGGGAAGCATTGCGATTCTTGCGAGGGTCTCGGCCACCAGGAGTCTAGCCTCAGATGCGCATTGGAGGAAGCCCTATTTCTCAAAAGGTGCTGCAAATATTGTTGGTTCTTTTACGTTTCTGTTAATATGCATTGTTTCTACTTTCGCTGCAAGTTTTGATTTCTCAATTTGCTGTGATTTATCCGTAATTTCTTTATTTCTTTGTCAATACTGGATGCCTGTTTTCTCATTCACGTTTTATAAAATTCATAGAACCTTTACCAACATTTTTTAACTTTATTTCTATCATGCGGAAAAGATCAGATTGTTGGTACTGTTCCATGTTTATTTACCCGGAAGGTTTGCATCCTAATTAGGAGAAGCCAGTCTTTTTCTGCTCAATGGTGAGCCATAATTGCTTCAAAATCCCTGCATATGGCACTGTACATTGGTTTCTTATGGACGTCCCTTTCTTCTTTCTTGCAGAGTCTTCGTGATGCCATCAAGAATGTGCATTAATCCTATACACAATAAGAAAGGGATACTCCATCATTTGATCAATGCATCATCACAGGAAAGGTATGACTATTTCCTTTTTCACTAGCGTGAAGTGAAAGGGGATAATAGCGTGAATAGCTAGCAAATGATTCAACATGCATACAAAAAGAAAAAAAAAAGAAAAAACACATGCATCTGATGCATATCATCTTGCAAAGGAACGATTGTATTATGATGGTGGATTTGATAAAATCTACTTGTTTTTCTTCTTGGTTGTATCTCAAATTGATCACAGAAGATTTATTAGTATCTCTTTCTCTCGCTCTACTCACTTTGAGCATTTAAACAACTTTTATTGATGTGGCAAATCTCAGCATGGTTGTTCACTTATTTTGATTGTATTTATATGTAAGAACTTCTCACATGCATTTTCTTTAATTTTCTTACTACTAATTGTTTCCATTGTACTGTTTTCACATGGATAGATTTTTTTATCGATGTCTTTATTCTTGGTTTTGAATGCAATGAATTGTGTAAATTCATTTCAATTTTCTATTAGATGGGCCGCAAGTTCTTGTGCAATGGACTCGTTATATGATCTGAATCTCATTTCTAAAACCATACCCGTAATACTTGACAATTCAAAGCTTTGGTATCGTGTATTATCAACAAGCATGAAGTTGGGAAATAGAGGTTTGGCCCATATAGAAGGAACCAGTAGGATTGATGTCAATTACAATGTGAAATACTCAAATGTCCTGCTAATAAATCGCACTGCAAGTCCTCTTTCATGGTACGTTTGCTTCCTTTATTTTTTTTTTCTAACATATTTCACATTTCAACTTCTCTTTGAAAGCTACCCATGATTATGAAATGATAAGAGAAAAACTGGATGACATGGACAACAATTAAGTAAGTGCTAGTCTTGATCATTATCTGCATCCAGGTTTATGGAGTGCAAGGATCGAACCAACCGTAGTTCAGTCATGTTACCATATTCATTTCTTCCTATGAGTGCTGCACCAAAGTTAAGATATGTAGCAGGAAAGGTATTGGTTGTTCTATGTAAATTTATCGAAATTTCGGATGATGGAATCATTCTTTATTTTGGACATATTTGTAATGCTCAAATAGTAACACTGCCTAACCTATTATAATTTGTTCATAATAATCTGGAGTGTTTTTCTTGCTTCATCATATTTTAATGCATAACAGTAGACCACATGTTTTATCTTTTGTTGTAATATAGCAAATATGGTCTTATAGTTATTTTTCACATTATGGTTGAAATGGTGATTTTGAATCTTTTTTTTTTTGAATCTAAAAACTGTGTTTAAAATGAGGACATTGTATGTTGCTTTGACATGGATGTAGAATTGATGATGCTGCATGCAAGACTATAATTTTTGGTTCATTATGTTACTTTTTATTTGTATTGATTTCATTGGTTTGCATTTTTAGATATTTTTCATATAATTTTTGTTACGGTAGTTAGGAGCATATATATGTACACGCAGTAGAAAAACACACACATACATTGATATGTTTGCACATGTTCTATTATTCTCAATGTTGTATGTTGTTAAATTTTAAGCACAACTTTTCCTTTAGATTAAGGAGTTGCTTGGTGATTATGATGCGATTCACGTTCGTCGAGGTGACAAGATAAAGATTAGAAAAGATCGATTTGGACTTTCTCGAAGCTTGCATCCACATCTTGATAGAGATACTCGTCCTGAATTTATTCGACTCAGAATTGCGAAATGGATACCTCTTGGTCGTACCTTATTCATTGCTTCAAATGAGAGGCAACCAGACTTCTTTTCAGCTCTCTCAACATGGTAAGTTGTTAATAACTTTGTTATTTGTTATAATAGGTTACCTAATAAAGCATTTAGTTATTTAGATAAACTAGTCAATTGGTAACACTTCGCAACTTAATTATATCTTTCCTTGATAATGAAGGTTTATTGCCAATCCATTTTAGCTTTCTTGGTAAAACTTTTCTTCAAAAATATTGATGGATCTTAGTTTTTTATTTTTTAAATTATTTCTTTATAAATCGTGTTGTATAAATCCCAATATTATTGCACATCATCCATATGGCTACAATCTATAGGCAATGCCCTTGGTTAAGTTTTTTTACATCTTGACAATTGTTGTGATTATTTTTTTATTTTAGTCAACAAATTGAAAATATTACTATAGAATTCCACCTTAAGCCTCTAAGTTTGCTCATTTGAGTTATGTCTAGTGTGAAAGGAATTTCATTTTGTTAGTTATAAAAATGGCCTTCTTGCTATGCATTTGAATTATCTAAGTTTCATGGGTAAAATGATTCTATTACAAAATTTTTTTACCCCTAGAAGTGGTGAGTGATGAGAATGAGATGGTTGGATATCCACACTAAAGGGGGATGAATTATAACCTTCAACAAATTTCATAACTCAAGAGTAACAATATAAATTTAATAGCATTCTTAAATAAAACTTTGATAAAAAGTTTTCTTGAAATATATTTTTAAAATTTTTGTTAAGATTTGAAATCTTATTATGAGTGTAATAAAGTAAGGATGTTAAAATATTTGGATGATTTGATCTCAAACAGTGAAACTATGTTCACACTTTGTTATGAAAGACTATGCTTATAACCTCAATACTTTTTGTAGGTATTGGTAGGCAAAACCTTCACATCAGTTGAAAAGAGCCTACAACATTAGCAAAAAAAATCTTACAACGTTGGACCTAAAGACTTTACAAATTTGGCCTAAAAGAACCAACAAACTAATTCCAAAGGATTAAATACAAGAATTCAAAAGGAAATTGAGAAATCAAATAAGTCCTGAAGAACAATATCTTATAAATAATGAGATAATCCAAGAGACACACTAAATTGATGTGAATTGTATCAATAGAGATTTTATAATTTTAGCACAACGAAGAACCTTGTTTGAAGGTTGAGAGATGATGAATAGACACTACTATAAGCGTTAGCTCAACTATAGTGTTGATCTTTAGTAATTGAAATTGTAATGATATTCAAGTGTAAAAAGCTTAAAATTCATGTTTATTAAGTTTTATTTATGGCCAACTTTAGGAATATACTTAATTAAGGGTTACATGACCGTTTGGGGCAAAACTTTGGAAACTACTTAAGACTTTGGAGAAACATGTGATCATTACTAAAATCTTGGAAAGCTGTAGGATGGTTCAATAAGTTTAAATTGAAAATATATGCCTATTTGATTCACTATAGGATGGTACGATTAGTTCAAAAACTAGATACATAAGACAATTCAATTCATATATTGGACAGACTATTTAGTATTAGATTGTCGAAAGGTCCAATGTTCATTTGATAAAAGACTATTTCGATGCTCATTTTGTTTGGCAAGCTGACACAGTTCGATCCATCTATAAGACGACCTAATACTGATGAGATGTTGATTGAACGTTCCTATGGACATCCAATAATGAATCAATTTATGACACTTATCTATATACTTACATACATATATATATATATACATATGTATATATGTATACATAGATACATATATATATACATATGTATATATGTATACATAGATACATATATATATACATATGTATATATATATATACATATATATATACATATGCATGTATGTATATATGCACACACACACACACACACACACACACATATATATATATATATAAGATATTAGATTTTTCGTTGGATTATTTGATAACCATAATACAAATTATTAGATGCTTCAACAACCGTCCCATAGAGTCCCATTTGAAGATTCAAATTCTCTATTTTATGAGACCAAGGACCTCATGGTCTAATGCTAGTCTAATAGAACAAGTGAACACGAAAATCTTAATTTTGAACTTGTAGAAAATTATTTTATTATGTGATAATATTTAAGGTAGAATTGTGTTGTTATTAAATATATTCATAATCTCATTGATACATTTTTAATGCCTCGTGATTATTGTCATAGTTTTACCATCCTATATTAAATAAAAAATGACTTCACAAGTGTGTGCTTGACTGAATGTTACATTCTCTCAAACTCCTTGACATCCAAGCTCATTTCTTCTTGGTTTGGCAATCGTTTCTTAAACTCTGAACTTCTTGTTAATGAGCTTTTCAAGCAAATTATTGTTCCAAATGTTTTGTTCAATCAACTATTATTCCACTACTAAACATTTTAATAAGATAATTTTAAAGACATGATTTGAATGAACGCTTAAAAAAATGTTAGATCACAAATAAAATTATTTTATTATCATCAAGCTAACCATATGAAAATTAATGCTTAATAATCTCGTTCTTTTTATGATGACAAACCCACATCTAAATTTAAAATGAAAATTCAAAAGATAAAAAACAAATATGCATTTGTTTTCTCTTAATTTATATTTCTTTGAATGTATGCAGTTCAAGTAATTTAATATGAACATTTTTATTTCAATATTTGTTTTTCTCCTTTTTTTATCATTTATTAAAAAAGTATGTTTTTTTGCTGTTTATCTAAATCACTTGTTGATCATTTATGAGATAGAATTTTATTTAAGCCAAGAGGTCAAAATGTTCTCTACCTTAATTATTTTTTTTTCTCTCCCCCTTTTATTACATTTAGTATTTCTTATTGAGTTAATGGGGTTAAAATTAAAACAAGCTTAGCTCTCTGTAAGATTTCAATATTACATTTAGTTGTGAGAGCAAATAACATGCTTCTTATGATTGATTAAGGAAGCACGCTTTCAAACATCCATTTATTTTTTAAATTTTGGAACTCAAACATATTTGGTTTTAGCAAGATAAATCATTTGCTTTATCATGCTAGGTACATTATTTTTTCGAACCCAAATAAATGAAGATTAACAAAAACAACATTTGCTTTAATTTTATAATTTTTTGAAATATACCATTCTTTATGCAATAATGGCAAGATAATGATGTATTTTAAGAAATTTCAGCATTCATAAACTTGTGGCTTTGATATGCAACATTTTTGCTAGTGTGATGTTGGGTGTGATTTGCAATAATACAATGTGAGTGCAATTTTTAGAAATGATAAAACACAGTTTTATTTCTTACATTTTCAATGATAACTTGGACAAGTTCATCTTTAGTTGTTTTTCGTTATATAAATATCTTTATTGTTGTACACATAGTTCGAAGTACTATAAATGCTCCTTTAAATTTTTTTATTTGTTTGAAAGCATTCTAAATTCATCAGTTAAGTTAATCAAATTATCTTAATTCATTGCAACACATCAAACTTACCTCATTTTTTTCTTCTTCGGTTCTTCACGTTTTGCCATTAAGCAAATTGGATCTTCATTGCAGCTTTCTTCCTCAATTGATGATAACTCATTCGAGCCACTTCATGTGTCTATCACAATATTTTTCTTCTTTTTTAACTCGTTTGTTTCTCTTTTCTTGTTTTTCATCTTCTTCTCTTTGTGATTGTTTTTTTTTTCTTTCTTTTCTTTGATTTTCGTACAACACATATCTTTAGTAATCTATTTAAACTTTTGTTTAACATTTCTACTTATTGTTGCAAGATGAATCACCATTTTTTTATGAGGATGTTTCAGCTTTTAATGCAATGCTATCGTCTTTCTTTTTTTTTTTTATGCTTCCTTTTCTCTTCTTTTTACCATCTTAAACTTGTTAGTTATGAGATTACCAAGTAACTAATTTAATACGAGATGGTCGAGATTTTTGGTTGCTTTGATGATGTATATTAATGAATCAAATTTCTTAAAAAACACTTGTACAATCGTCCTCAATGATCAACATTAGAGGAAGCTCTTATAAGATTTAATAATGATATTAATTCTAGTAATTATTCCTATAATAAACCTACCAATATTCATATAAAACATTTCAAAATTATGCATAAGTAAATTGATTTTATTTTCTTTTAAGTAGTTCCTTCATATGCTATTTCAAAATTCCCCCAAGCCTCATAGGCTGTTCTGCGGTTTATAGCTCTTTTAAATTTAGCCTTTAATAGACCACATTGAAGGATGCTCAATGCTATAGAGTTGAGTTGAACATTGTGCTTTCGTTTAGATTATTGTTTACTTATAATATTATTAACAAATGCATTATCAATCTTCTAAGTTGGAAACATAAATGAATTTTCAACAACATTACATAAATCAAGATCAATTGACTCTAGAAAAATTCATATTTGATCTTTATATAAAAATAAAAATCATTCTTAAATGAAAGAGGATGAGGGATAAAACACCTTCTCCCATCATAGCACATTAATCTACAATTGTGTGAGATATTATAAAGATTTTTTCTAGAAGTTTTAATATCTAAAAACACGTGATATTAATTAATGAGAATGAGATGGTTGGATGTCCACATAAGAGAGAGATGAACAAAAGCTCACTAGCTCAAAAGAGTTTACAACACTGAGTCAAAAGACTCTATAATACGAAACCAAAAGATCATACAAATTTATCCTAAAAAGGTCATAAAATTGATTCCAAAAGATCAAATACAATAACACAAAAAAGAAATAAGAAATCAAATAGGGCTCAATGTATAATAGTTTGCAACTAGTAAAATAATCCAATAAGGATCGATGTGAATTGAATTAGAAAAGATGTTCTCACTTTAGCATAATGAAAAAGCTTGCTTAAAAAGCTGATAGATGATGAATAGGCATTGCTTTTAGCTTTAGTGAATACTTAGTAATTGAAATTATAATGATATTTAAGTGAAACAAGCTTAAAATTTACATTTATTTGGTTTTATCTATAGCTCACTTTTAGGAGAGTGCATTTGGTCAAATTTTGTCCTGCTTTATACTTTTTTTTATAGCACTTTTTGCTAAATTAGGTTTGAAAAGTCGCTATGTCTTGACATAATTCATGCTAAAATGCTGGCGGTAGAGAATTCTATATGCCACATAGATTTATTTCATGCCAAACTGCTAACATTGAAGGATTCCGTATGCCACATGTATGTATTTCATGTTAAATTCCATTTGATTCTGTTAGTCAACTGGAAAGATGGGATAATGTGAACCATGGAGGGTTTTTTGTATATCTTTTGCACATTAGTAATGTATTGGCTAACAAGGGAAAAAATGTAGTTGTAGAAGTATGGTTATGGGTGAGAGAAGCAATTAAGATGGGAGATGTGATACTTGAATAAATAGCAAAAATGTATGGTTTGGCAACTTTAGATGTTTTGATTGCATGTCTATGGTTTCTTTTATAAGAAGATGCCCTAATTTTTTTTTGGATGTTTAACTAATTTGGTGCAAGTATAAATAGCACTTACCTTTTGACCATGTACTCTTTTAATCAAGTTGTATCTATTGTGCATTTTTTTTCATAGTAAGTCCATCATGCATTGCAAGTTCCATTGAAAACAACTCGAGAAACTAGGTGATAGTAAGCCAAAAAGCAACCATTCTAAATTATGTATAAACTAAAAAAATGTACAAACTAGTGTGATTGGATGCCTTTACATTTCGAATTCTTCTTCAAAATTCCTTAGGATATAAAAAAGTATGGATAACTTGGTTTTTTTGATATAGTCAATTTAGGTGGGATTAGTGTGATTTTAAAATTTTGAATCTTATTTTAAGATCTCGGTTTCCTAAATTGTTCTATCATGAAAACTTAAAAAAGGTTTTCAATTGTAAATTAAATTACTACAATAGAAGTATTTGACTTAAACTTGCCTCGTACAAATATTCAGTTAATGAATGATTAAAAAGAAAGTATTAACAGCCTTCAACTACTTGTGATTAATTGCACTACCACAATTTTTTGACTTAGTAGGGGGCTATCATGTTGGTTATTACATGGAACTGATGTCCAATTCGTAGACCTTCAAGTCAATTTTAACCACTTTTTTTCATTGGTTTGTGCAAGTGCAAGCTCACCCTAACATTCTCAATTATTGAATAAGCGTACAATCTCATTTTCATTTGAAAAATGTTTAAGGACATCAATTTGATTTGAAGAACTATTTAGCACTAATGCATTATTGTGTCTATTATAAAGATTTTCTTACTCCATTGCTTTTTAAGGGGAATTTGCACATATGATCTTTGTGTGCAACGGTATTATCCAGCTAAACAATCCAAACTACTTGGTTGCTTGTTTATCGCAAATAAAGTTGATATAACGTTCTTGATTTGTTTAATACTGTGCATACTATGTTTGCTTGTATTTGCCATATTACATTAAGCTTATATAAGACCTTACTGATTATAGATCCTTTATATGTAGAGTATTAATCTACTCGAAATGATGTTGTGGTTAAATAGTTTTATACACTATTTGTTGTTTATATGATCAAGCACTGCTTGACATGTTTTTTCAGTTTGATATCAAGAAACTAAAGACGTGCTACTTCAATAGATGAGCTTTTGTTTGCAAGTAACAGAATTTGTTAGGGTAGTATTTTAAAATTGGAGAAACAAAAAGCTTTAGTGATGAATTCCTTTGGGTATGAAAACCATGAAACATGAATCTACTTAATGGGCAAGTGCAATTCAGTTCTTTCTGGTTTAAACTGGTAGGTTTCTATCAAGCAATTTGTAATTGATAATTATTTGAAGTCAGCTTTTGCTGAATCTTGTGTAAAGTACAACCTTCGGCATGGTTATAAGTTTCAGTTCTGTAACTGGATATCTAAATAAAATGCAAACCAAGGCTTTCTTTGTAAATTGTATAGCTCATCCAATGAATTCTAACATTTTAGTGTCTTGCAAATTGTATAGCTTGTCATTCAAAGCTGACCATTTTTTACCTTTAACCTTTGATGCCATGGCCAAGTTCTTTCCTTCTTTTGTGTTGAAGTATACCCATCTGAATTTTGCATGATCCATCTCTTTACTCTGTAATCACTCTTTAAAAACATTAGGTACAAGTTAGCATACTCCTCAAACTATTCCAGCATTTTGGATCCAGTAATTGAGAACAATTACCAGTTATTCATGGTAGAAAGGTTGATTTTGGCTGGTGCAAAGACCTTTATCAAAACATTCAAAGAGTATGAAGACGACCTAAGCCTTACAGATGATCCCAAAAAGAACACAAAGAATTGGCAGATTCCTGTGTATACTATGGAAGAAGAAGGAAGATGAGCCAAGCAGCCAACTTGCGTTTTTGGTTTCACAAGTTGTAAAATAGCAGTTGAGATGAAGTTGCATCATGTAGGAATTTGCCAGTTGTGTTGTTGGTAAGTTTTTTTTGTTGGAGAAAAGAAAGAGAAATGTTATTAAAATTTTCAGTTCTATAATGGTAGTAAAGGTTTCATTTTTTATTTATTTATTTTATTTTTTGTGGGTTTGGATGAGGTAATGAAGTGTGTTATAATGTAAATTTTTTAAATGATTCTATTTTTGAAGAGTTGATGTTAGCTTGTTAAGCAATTTTCTTTTATCAATGATTCAATTTCCCAGCAATCATATTAATCTAATTTAGATAGTTTTAAATTTTCAATATTTTATGCATTTTTATATTAGAATTTTTTGGCATAAATTAATTTATTGTTTTGCTATTTTTGGTATATCCAAAATGACAATGCAATTTTATAATAAATTGTTTTAAAAATACAATGCAATTTTATAATGTAATTATAGTAAATTGCATGAAAATGTTTGTATATGATAGATCTGCTACTAAATATAATGTTATAATTATTCTAAATTGCATGTAGCTAAACATAATGCTATTTTCACAAAAACATGTATGTTTCTGAAATCACATACACTAATAGTCAATGCTTGAAACAAAAAATATGCAAAAAAAAAATGATTAATTTGAAAAAACATAACACGTGAAACAAATCTGACATAAGTCAATGTTTTATTCACTATTATCATGTTAAAAAAATAAAAATAATAAGAAAATATTATTTTTCTCTATAATCATTTGCACCTAAGTTGAACTTATGAGAATTCAATTATATTCTTCCTTCCTCTCCATCTTTCGTCAAACAAACAAGGAAAACTGCAAAACAGGTAATATGGCAAATCACAAACAGGCTTTGCTGCTTTCTGGCGTACAACATAGTTAAAACAGACAAACACAGAACTTTAAAGATAGAGAGATGAACAAAAGGAAACGCAAAAGCTGAAGCCCACAACAGATACATTACATGGGAACTTCTGTGCGATGCACAAAAATGTCAGATTCCTGCGCCAGCAAAGTACATGTCCCTAAGATGAAGATACCCAAAACAATAATCAACTTATTCTTCCTTGGTGTATAACTAAACTAGAACTTGGGCAGCCCGTGCCATTCACCTTTTGTTCATAACACGGGGCGAAGAAACGCGGCCACCGGAGCTGATTCACACTGAAAAGTGAGAGTTGTGGAAGTTGGTGGCCAGAGGGCGGAGCTGGAGACTGCCGGGGGTGGAGGTGGATGCTGGCTGAGGCAACTGGGCCGATGGGTCAGCTAAGTTGGGGGCAGTAGAGAATCCTGATGATGCTGCACAAGAGAAGGAGAAGGAGAACCGAGACAAGGGTCGAAAGGCAGTGGGTTTACTGGCCCAGTTGGGAAGGGTAAGCTTGCCTGCATCGTTCTTCTTGATCACCGGTTTCTCCTGTGTATGTCAATAACAATGAGAAGATGACAAACACTCACAGGATTAATACTGTGTTAATCTGATGCTTAGGAAAAATTAGTGAAGCATAAAATCCAGGTACATATATCTTGGATTGTCCAGGCAAAGTTGCAGATAATCTTTTAAGCTTTAGACAAGCTTATCTGTTTGCTTGATTAATCTTTCTTGTGTTTTGCGTTAACATCCATGGTCATTCAATGAATTACTTATGATGTTACAACGATGAACCAGAACAAATAAGCAAGAACACAAGGAGAAGATAATAAGAAACATCACACCAAACTCATAATAAGGTAAGTAAAGTGAACGATATATTACCTCGCAGATGGGAAAGGTCCCACTATAAATATTATTCCAGGCCTGAGAAGAATGCTCAGATGTCACCCCTAGGTGATGTACTTGAGAAATTGGCACGAAAGAACCATGTTCCATCTGCACACAGGGAAGGAAAACGGTATTATGATCTTTAAGTTCTGTAATTCTCGCAAGCTTACAAAGGAAGAAGGAAAACTACACTTACCTTCAATTTCTTGGCATCATAAGCCTCAACGGAACCATAAAGTGAACTATCATTTCTTTTCAGACTAGAAACAGAAGGCTGAGAAATGCTCAAGTTCAAGTCAATGTCATGAGCATAAACTGTTCGATAGAATGAGATAAAAAAAACTGTTCAGCGAACAAGGAATTCATGTGGGAAGGAAATAGAAAATTTAGATCCTTGGCTAGAAAAAATAACAATTGTCAACACCTTCAACATCGTCCTTCAGCAGTTCTCCTTCATAGGTACAAGGCTCGAAATTAGTGACAGCTTCCCTTCCATTACACTTAATAGCAGCCTTATCATAGGCCCTGCTGTCCAAAAACAACAGAAAGAAGATGGTTTATGCCTGAACGGATTGACAGATATCAATAATCAGAGAAATAACATCAACAGCCAATCAAATTCTATACTATTGTAGACCTTGCAGCTTCCACTTCACTATCGAATAATCCAAGATATATGTACCTGCAAACAAACAGAGGTTCTTATCTATAAAAGCTGTTTTTTTGGAGCGTTTACCACTATCTCAACAACTAGGAGCCCCGTGTAGAAAATCTACTACGATGTCAGATAGATGAGGATGGAAAACTTGAAAAGCAGACAAGGAAGAGTTTTATTTAGGAAACCCAAGAATCAACAACTAAAACAAATGTTATTGACAAATCACAGGTAAAAGAATCCCATACTTCTTGCCAAGTAATTGCCCCATACGAGCTTCCCACCGGCCGCACTTGTGAAGAGTCACCCCTCTGTACTTTGAGCTCCCTCTTGAGAATCCAGTACTTCTGCGACGAAGTATATGCACAAATTCCTCCTTGCTCAGGCTTTTCATCTGAGAAAGGAAGCCATAGAACTCGTGAGACCAAAATCTACAAACAAGCCAACCCAAAAAGTAAAAGCATCTAACTCTTGCCTGCTTCAAATCGTCTTCATAGTCACTAAGATTGAAATTAATATCAGCATCAACTCCACGAAATTTGATGGCAGCCCGATCGTATGCCCTGCCACAAGATACATCAATCACCATTTCCCCTACCTGAATAACAAGCTAAACATATAGTTTACCTCGCTGCAGCATGAGCTGTGTCAAAACCCCCTGCAATATCCAATTAAACAAAACGACCCAAGAAGATATTAGATTTCTTTCTGTATCAATCAAAAAAAAATCAGGAAGAATGAAATCTAACCCAAGTAAACTTGTTTGCCACAATCCCTGAAACAAAAATGAAAAAGCCATTAAAAAAAGTGAGGAAAAGAAGTTAAAAAGCCTGAATTGGAAAAAGGACTAGTGCTGTATACCAGATGTGAGATTCCCATCTCCCGGTTCGGCGGTAGAAGGTGACTCCCCGGTATTGAGAGCTTCGGGACCTTGGCCCCCGCCTGCTCTTCTTAGCCTGATGATGCTGCTGTAGCTGGTGGAGGGGAAGCTTAACCTCCTCTGAGGCCTTAACGCCAGTCTGGGAGAAGCTGAGATCCACGCAACACTGCCTTGATAACGACGAAGCAGTTGCAGTACCCATCGCCGGGACCTGCAAAATAGTCTGCTGTGGCGGAGGAAAGAGCTGGCTCGCAATTAGCCCAGCGCTGCAATTCGCTCCAATCTCGTCTCCGTTGTCCTCTATCTCTTCAACGTAATCTCCACTTTCCTCCTTCAGGATACCGAACCGGAAAGCAAGCCGAAAGGAAGAGGAGTCGTCTTCGGCGACGTTTCCAGAATCCTCCGCATTGAGCACAGAGGAGATCGATGTCCCGGAATCGTCCATCTGCCCCCGCCCAGATCCCTTGGTTAGGAGCTCCTCCGTCGCGGACGATGACTCGCAAACAGACGAAACGTTAAGATCCGGTATCATCTCGAAAGAACCAGTTCCCCCAAAGAACCTCTGCAATAAGCCAAGAGTCCACAACTGTGCTCGTTCACCCCTGACCACGGTTTCGTCCTTCGCTATTTTGGGAATATTAACCAGAAGAACAGAAGAAAGCAGTATGACAGAGCCGAATCGTTCTTGCGAAACATTGGCTTTTACATCCCTATGTAGTCCTCGGGGAAAAAATAGAGGGCAGATACTGAAACCTCAGCAAAAGATCCGATCGGTGACAACCATCCAAGAAAACAGAAATAACAAAGGACCCGTAACACAGCGCAACAAGCTCGGTCATAAAAAAAAATCTTGCTCGGTTAGAGCTCTCTCTCACAGGCGGAGTACAAAATTTCCGGCGACAGCAGAGCTCGCCGTCGGCGGTGGCGCGATGAAGCAGGGACGGTCGAGAAGCCGAGGAGAAGCGCAAGAAGCGGATGGGACGTGTAAGAGCACAGGGGTACTTAAATAAGTAGAATTTTAACTAATTATTACTTATTGCTAATATCCTTTATTTAAATCCACACAAATACCAACTGTTGATTATCGCCAGGGTGACAGATCGACCGTTCGATCAATGAAACATCAATTCTTGTCAATTGGCTCATTTTTCATTTAAATATCTTTATGGGTATAAATGGAATAAAAAAATTGTTGCTCGCTTTCACGTGCCAAGTTGCACGCTTTTATACGGATAAGATAAAAAGAAGCTGCTAATTTTCTTACCGTATAAAAAAAAAAGGTAATTTATAAAAATTTATATGATCTTTATGAAAAATTTGATTTCCTGAATACGACAAACATGACACAGCAAGACCCGTCGGATGATTACAATCAATGTATCATTCAACTTTTCTTACTTAAATTGGGCAAAGTAAGAAGCAAGTTTGCACAAAATAGTCAACCGTTTGAATTACCAATTATAGAAATATCATCTTAATGTGAAATTTGGAAAAGGTAATACCAAATACCAAACTTCATATGACTTATGAGAAAACAAAAATCACTAATAAAATAATTTGAGATATAAAATAATTCTTATTAACATAAATATTTTTTTTTAAAAAAATATGATACTTTTGATATTCTTAAAGTTCTATTATCCTAACATATAATCTTACTGCTAAACAAATATTAATAGATGATATGATTATTGGCTTTTCTGAAGATTTTAGTAGTTAGAAGTTTAGCATTCATCTAGTGATATGATGTCAAATTTCTTCGAGCCTTGACGAGCTGAGAAGCGACCATAAGAAACAACATCAGAAGTTGTACTGGAAATGTTTGTTAGGAGGAAGTCGGAGTTGGTTAAATAGAAGCAAAAAGTGTTGATTAAAGAACAATTTAAAGGTTTGGTTGGAGTATAGACCTTATTTGTTAAAAGACGATTATTGTGCTCAATAACAACTATTTTGAGATGAGATGTGTTGCTTATTGGAATATTGAAGTGGATGTACATATGAGATCTTGGAAATCAAAACAATATATTTATTGATCATTTCAGTTATTGTTATGACATCTATGTAGTATATATGTGGAGTTATTACATATTATCCTACAATGTAGCATATTGATATTAGTTCTTTGATTCTAAATATTAACATTTTGCACTCGAGAATTATGTTTTGGAGAGAAAGATCGACTTACAATTTCTTAATGGCTCATAGGGTAGACATAAAAGACTTCTTGGTGAACAATTCTACTAAGGTGTTGGAGAAAAGAAATATGAGAAATAAATGTCCAACTTCTTACAATCTCATTTCATTAATTACTTGCTCTTCTTTCCTTTAGCTAAAGACTCCCTCAACCTCTTCTCCTAAAAATATTTTATTTGCTAAAAATATGACATCATCTTGGAGATTTTATAATTCTTAACAAGTCATGGCCATTTTTAATTCTATTAAGGTTTCTAAAAGAGAGATCTCATTCTTAATGACTTATAAATTTTATAATGATGTCACTTTTTTCATTATGATTTCAATGACGAGATTTGTGACTATGAGTAATATTTTGATCACTATTATTTAATAGCGAGATATTCCACCTACTCATGTCAATGTTGAGATAGAAAAAGAACAAGAGATAACTTTAAGTGCTACTCCAAATTAGTAGGTTGGTGTCGTGGTATAACCAATGCATTCATTAATTTGCATATTTTATTTTTTTAAAATAATATTAAAAATCTAAATTTATTTGAATTTAAATTCTTTTGGATAATTTCTTTCATTTAAATTTTTTATTAAATTTATTTTTATTTTGCATAAATTAGTTATTCAATTTTTTATTTTAGAATTTTTTGCATTAATAAAACTAAATTTTAATTTTGAATTTAAATTCATTAGGATAATTTTCTTAATTTAAATTTTTATTTAAAACTATTGTATTTAGTCATCCTTTTAGGTTAAATTTTAAGATTATTTGAATCAAGATTGGTTTATATTATTAATACCAAGTTGTTAGCTTTTATATTTGAATATCATAATTTTTATATGAATAAGTTTTTTGATCAATAAAATAGTAAGGGATGTTGATTTTGATGAATTATTAAATCATCTGTATATGTAAGCAGTGTTTTGAGAAGACACATGTAGCTAACACTTCTTCTCATATTACCAAAGCATAGATAACTTTTCTCATTCATCTCCTCTTTCTCCAATGCATTTGTGCCTTTAGTTTAGTATAAAAACTTCTCTACCAGCTTTGTGTTGAAGCTTCATCACATTTTGATCATGACAATGATCAACATCACTTCTTCACCATTGATTATTATGCAATGTTCTCTTTTTAACTTTGAAAAACATGTACTTCTCTTTTCTTTTACTAAAAACATGTAGTAGAAGCAATTTGAAAAAAATACTCCTTTTAATAAAAACTTGTAAAAAATTATGAAAGTAAATTGAAGATCTTACTTATGAATAAATCACTTTTAAGACAAATTTTATATTGAATAAGAAATTATTTTAACAAAAATAAAAATAAAAACATTTAAAATATAATGTGTTAGGCCCCTCCCAAAATAATACAAAAACCTAATAAAATACGATAATAATACCAATATATAAGATAAAACAAAGTTAGTAGTATAAAAAGTGAAGACACTCAATGCAAACAAACGAATGTGACAAAACTATAATACTCTATTACTCAATATCAATATAGTTAAAAGAAATAGCACTACACAAAATATAATTACTACAAGTATGAAAATTTTAAATAAAATATTGATATAATATTCTAAAATAAATAAAATACAATTATCCTCATATATAATGTTCATAACTCCTACATCCATAAATAGTTAGTTTTTATCTTATGGTCATAAATTATCATCTAAGAATCACCAACTTTGTGAGTGTCAACATTTTGACTTATAATATTAGCAAAAAATGAGCATGACATGCTCAATAGATAAAATATTAGCTACATAAATTAGTATAAAAAAAGTAGCAATATAAATGATAAACAAAATAAAACAAAAAATAAAACTATATATGATAAATCTATGAATAATAATAAGTATCAACATATCTATATCATATACATCAAACTCAACTACATATATTATCATATAATAATTGTATAACATATTTTTTATTTTTTCTCATTTGATTTCATTTAGTATATTTTTATTATTTTTTCATTTTTATCCTCTTTTGGGTTCATATTCCATTACATGACTTTTATCCTAGCTCTCAGAAATCTCATATCATATATTATCATTATTTACTCTTAGTCTATAACACATCGATGCCTCAATTCTGAGTATTACAACACTAGGGGGAAGTACCTGATCACATAGTCATCACTTCTACAAACACGTAGTGTTGACAAGACACAAGGCCTCTCACATGTCGATGCCCAAACTCTTAATGCTAATGACATTAGGAGCAGAATAAATCATCACATAACTGTCACACCTACTACATCATTTACTGATAAGGAATAATACCACAAAAACTAAAGCCCCATCTTTAAGTACTTATGAAACCAAATAGTGAAGTATCTCATCGTCACTTAAAGACCTTTGACATATTAGGCTCCACTTTTGAGAACCAAGGCACAAAAGGGAATAATGTATTATCATATATATAATCTATTATGACATTATAGGATAAGATCATAAAATCCACTTTCTTGTGATCTATTATATCACTTGGCTAGACACTATATTTTTTTCTTTTCTATTCATTTCTTTTTCTTTCTTTTTATCATTTATTCTAATTTATAATATTTAGTAATACATATATATAAAGACATCAAAGATAGTAAAGCATTATAATAAGATTAAAACATATGCAACTCATATCATGCAATGTGAACTCTCACATGCCCATGCATATCAAGTAGCCACAAAAATTTAGTAACCTATTTATATTACAATTATTTAGTTTGTGAATCTAAATATTTAAATAAAATTTTTCAATAGCCTTTCTTTTTTCTTTATCAACTATTCTTATTTTTTTTACATAATTCACATTATCTATATTATTAACAAGTTAATTTCTAATTACAACCTATAAGAAAGTATTTTCAAACAAATATCCTAAGCCAACCTTAGCAATTCTCTTATTTTTTTACTTTTTTGTCAATATAAAGTACAATTGTCTATATTGTACCATACAATATTTTTCTTACCTTTATAAGACACAAGATTATATAGATGATTTTATAACATTTTAAAAGTGAATGTAACAAATTTTAATAAACTTAAATAATGAGATATTAAAAATAAGAATATTAGAAAGTAAATTATTAACAACTCTAAAAAGAGAATAGTAAAAAGTGATAAAATAATTTTGATTTTAATTGAGAAAATAATTAATAAAATTGTATAAGTTTTCTAAAAAAAGATATCATATAATATGATAAAAAAAATCATACAACACAATATATATAACAGTGCGACATATGGCTTAGCAAATATCATTATTTAGTACGATATAAAAAATTGCACAATATGATAGAATAATAAGCTCAAGATTAGTGAAATTGTATGATACTATAAAGACCTTCATATCTATATGATATTATGATAAGTAGTTGCATCATTTATATGGTTTGGTTTAGTCTAACAAACTAAGAAAGAAAGAATTGAAATATATAGTATGATAAATGTGTAGCATACAATATGATCAAGTAATAAAAAATAATTAGGTTTCTAATATGAATAAACTCATAAGATGAGTAATGCTAATAGAATTATATTTGTATAATAGAGTGTAGACTATGCCTTAATGCTAAGGGTTGGATTAGTCTAATAGGTAAGGGAGGATTGTGTTATATAATATGATCATATGATATTGCAAGATACAATTCAATAAAAGAGAATAAACTTGAGAGAAGTATGAACAAGCATAAAAACAAGCTAAGGACCGTACATAATAACTAAGACATTATACTAAGACATTAATTCATAATAACAAATGATCGATAAAGGTAATACAAGTATCATACAATATGAAAGTAAGAAACATAAAAATATGATATATTAAGAATGAAAAATTAACTAAGTCTAAAAGATTAAGTAACAAATAGATAATCATATAAATTTTTGTTAAGTTGTGCATGCATGAGCACATTGTTACCAATATAGTAGAAAATGCTAATACTAGAGTAAGTAATCTCCATTATCTTTTTTTCCTTTCTTTCATTGTCATTTAGTATTAGAGAATATTAACATCCAATTATATGATTCTTATTGTTTATTTCTTCATTAGTTATTATCTTCAAACTTTCATAAAATTATCATATTAAAATATTGTCTCATCCCTTAATTATACACACACACACATACTTAATGCATTCATGATGAGAGCATGGGAATTAGAGAGTATATTCTATATTCTCAAATTGTACATTTTTATAATTTTGCTTATATTATGATGATAAATTTAACATGAATTAGTGAAGCATAAAATTATTTATGAAAAAAGTGGTATTTTCTTGTGACTCCACGTGTGCTTTGGGTTAACTACAACATGTGGATTCATCATAATCTAACATAGTCTATTAATTTTAAGTTAACTATGTTTAGGCAAGCTATTGGTGATACAAAAATCATTAACTATCTAGTAACTTATTACATGTTGAAAAAATATGATACGTGGTTGATATTCACTTGAAGAAAATGCATCACTTTCTTTTTCCTTGTTTGGACATATTCTATCTCTCATTCAAGCATCACTTATCATTCAATTTTATTAAAAAGAATGGTGTCGACCAAGTTTCCCCTTTTCACCATTATTAGACATATTGGGAGTATTACCTGTTCTATAGTCTTCCTCTTCTAAACAAGGTTGCACCAATCATATTCTTGTAGAGTTGGATTGTCTTGCAAAAATTCATAACCCTTGGTAAAAAATGCAATATGATAGGGTAATAAAGAATTTTGGTTTGTTGTAAGCAACAAATTGTGCCTATCATATTGCCAATGAATTTTGTGTTCCAATTCCCAATGTACATATAATAAGATGCATAATGTATAATTTGCCAAATATAGTATAATAATAAACCATCAAATTCTTCATCTATTGGCTAATTCACCTTAAACATTTTCATTCTCATGGGCATAGTTGTTCACCATCTTAGAAGTATTAGAAGCTTTCATAGAAAGTTTATGCACATGGATATTATTGGCAAGCAGTAACTCTTCGTGGTATTGATCACCTCTTTCTTGTTGACCTCTTAAGCTATTGTGGTGTTCTTCACACATTTTTAATAAATTTGGTGTCATGTCATCTAATTCTTTTATTTTTTTTATTTTAAAAATATATTTTTACCAAATCTTGTAAATTTTCTATTTTTTATATTTATTTTTTTTTTTTTTTACTTTTGCCTTTTAGTTTATTTTAGGACGAGGACTTTTAGAGATTCAATTTTTTATTCACATTTGCAATATGTTATTCTATATGATGACTTAATTATAAAACATGTCATTCTTTAATAATGATTTCAATTCTTTAAAGTAAAATATAAAAACACACCATTTTAAATAATTGTCTTATTTTTAGAACATGTAATTTCAAAAGTAAGTTTCAAATATTTTTAAGATAATGCCCTAGCCTTTTTAGTTAACATTTGTCCTTATTTATTTTCCTTTTTCTTTCCTTTTTAATTCAACATATGGAATATTTTATTTTAAAAACATTTTCTTTTATCTTTATTAAGTATTTACATGATATTGTAACATTAATATACTCATATATATGAGAAATTATAAATCACAATTAATACAGTATCATGCTTTAATAAAAAATGAACAGATCATTAGTTGTACAAGCAAACATCACAATTATGATCTAAATATTTTCAAATTAAGTTGGATATCCTAAAGTCACTAAACAACAATTAGAATTGCAACAATCAAATACATATAGGATACAAAACTTGGCTGCATTAGAATTTACGAGTAATAGTAAAACGAATAATGAAATGCATAAATCTCCTTTTTCCCTCCTGGTTGCTATGGTTTAACATTATTTTTCTCCCAATTTGCATCTCTCTCTCTCTTTCTCTATTTTCTTTGTTTGATTACTCCAAATACTTTGATAGCATCTCCTCTCACTCTCCTCCTCCCTTTAATCCCTTGACCAAAAGAAATCACTCTCAATTTTTTTTGAAAAAAATTCTTAAGGTTATGCACTCTCCCTCCCTTACACTTAATTGATGTCCTCTCCAATTCCCTCAAAATGTTTGTGCTTCTTTCTCATGGGGAGACCTCCTTGACTTCCCACCTCTTATAAATAGTTTTCTATTTATTCTATCGCTTTAGTTGTTTTGTGCTAGGGTTTAGGTTTAGAAAATCAGAAATTTAGGAATTAATTAAATTCCTATTAAAAAAACTTAGAAAAATATGATATTTTTTGCATTTTCTAATCAACTTGATCTCAAAATATTGGTCGACTAATTTTGTTTAAATTTATTTAATGCATCTATCTATCTAACAAGTTTCATATTTTTAGCGATAAGATATCCCTTCCTTAGTCTTCATCTACTATGACTCTTTAGCCATTTTGAGCATCACCTTTTGACCAGCTTAACAAATATATTATACCACCCAACATTAGCTTCTTGAGTTAATATCCATTTATAAGCAAAACTTCTATACTCTCCTCAAACACAACAACCTAGTAATGTTCAATCATATGATGTAGATCCAATTATTAGGCCTAGTTTTCCCTTGCCCAGATCAACTTCCAAACTAGCCTAGTCTCTTAATATCATTGCCTCAACTATACCTATCACTATGCTAATCTCTTCAGTTTCAATCATTCCGAAAAACCAAAGCACCACTTCGACAAGAACACATGATCACAATGATCGAGCTGATCATTACCTCTCACTCTTGAGCAAGCTTCTAAAAGAGAGCTTTCAGAAGTATTTGTCAATTGCAAGATATGCTATGACAAAATTAATACCATGAAGCCGTACTTATCTTCAAAAAATGTGTAGAAGACCCGAGTTAGGTGCATATCATGAACTTGGGATTCTAATAAGCTTAAAAAACCGCGATTCAATAATCCGTTCCCAAACAGGCACTCCATCTTGGATGCTTGGCACCAACTGTCAAATCAGCAGTATTTTAGTATTAGCTAATCCTATCCAACATTGAATACGGATCGTAAACCGCTGCGTATTGTTGAAAGCGTGGGCATTAAAGCTCTCCGGCCGACCGCCACACCATAGTAAGGAACATCGTACCGCTTTACATAACTTTTTTTTTTCACGTGTTAAAAAAAGATTATAAAGAAAATATTTATTTCTAAGAATACCAAATAAATTATTAAATTATTATAAAATGTGGTTAGACATTGTAAAAATTTTGATGTTGAAAATAAATTGAATATATAAAAAAAATAGTATTTTTAGATAAAATCAATATGCAAACATTATAGATGTTGAATGAGAATCAAAGATTAGGTTGATGTTGGAAATGTTTAAGAAGTTCAACTAAGACTAAAATTAATTATACATAGTGATAAAAACTCTAAAACAAATAATATCTAAATAAAGTCAAACAAATAAGAATCAAATAGTAAAATAAAAAAATTTTACAAATGATTAAGGCTTACATTATATGCCAATCAAACACAAGTAACCAATCCAAATGATTTTCCAAACAAGTTCTTCCCCTTAGTGTTACAAAATTTTTTATCATTTATTGTTTGTTTGCTTTGTGTTTCTTCTAAACTAAATCAGAGTTTCATTGATACGTCCAATTAAAAAGGGTTTTGGACATTGATTTATACAAGTTTAATTTTCTTCATATCTTTTGAGATGTTAATTTTAACTTTATTTAATATAATTAATTATTATTAATTAAAGAAATCATAATAATCGATATTCTTAATTAGTATGGTTATATATAATTAATAGTGAATGAAATTAATAACAGTAAATTTCATATGATATAAAGATCTTGTCAAGAGAAAAGGGTAATGAAATGTTAAAAGGGAAATAATCATTAGATCTACCATCACAATGTGACTAATAGAAATATGATGATGATAGGCATAAGAAATTGGGTTATAAAATAAAGAGAGGAGTAATGCTCAACGAGGGAGGATAGTGGATGTCTGGTGAACTCCTATAAGAGATAAATCACTAAGGAGTAGCTCATGTGTAAAACCTCTAAGAATGTAGAAATAAATTATGTCACATTGTCTAACAAAGGAGAGATCTTGATCTATTTATGAGATATCATGGTTTTAAAATATTAATGTACCTTTCTTGAATACACCCACATGAGATCTCTTGAAAACTCCATGATTAAAAGGCTATAATTAAAATAATTTTTTATGATTAATTATGCCAAAACTATCTTATATAAAGGGAAAAACTCACTCGAGTTAAGATTAAGTAATCCGAAGGAAAAATATCTCAATTAATGAGATTGACATGTCATAATTTGGTATTAGAGATGACCATTCTATTAGTTTATTATAGTTCAATAACAGATCAATAAAAAATTTGTTAACTTGTAATGCCTAAAGGGAATGATGATTGGATGCCAAGTGATGTTCCTAGAGAAAAGAGTTATTGAGCAAGAAGTAACTAATGTGTAAAGGTTTTAAGGTTGTGAGAATAAATTATTCAACATTAGTTATAAAGAAAAAGATGTTAATTTACATATATCATAGTCTTAAAAACTCATGCTTTTTCGAAACAAACTCTTATAAGATCTTATGAGAACTCTATAATTAAGTACTTCAAAATTATTTTGGGATGGATAATTATACAATAAGGGCTATTATATAAATGACAAAATCTATTTGAATAAGGATATGACAATCTCATGAGATTTACATCTTACTATAGTAAATTCATAATATCATAATATAAGTAATAGAGAAATATTTGATGAAACTCTAAAAGATGAAAAGATTGAGAAGAGTGAGAAAAACATAGATATATTGAAGAGAACAACAAAATCCTCAATTTGCTTTTAGAAGCCTCCCCAATTGCTTTCGTTTTTGTGAAAGATGAATGCTTAATTAGTTTTGACAATTGTGATATAAACTCGTTAAGATGAATAAAATTAAAATATAATGATTTTTATAAATTGTGATTAAAATATAATATTTGAAATAAAATACATATATATAAATAAAAATATTCTTTGACTTTTAAGAATAATGATAATAAATAGTTAATATTTATGTGTTAAATGAAGTTTATGGCTCTAAATTATTCTTAAAAGCAATTAATGATAAGTCCATGAGTGGTCTTCTACTTATGGATATAATACATATTTAAAAGACTATGTTTAAACAAACTTTAGTAAATTTTTAAATACATTTAATAAAAATTCTAAAATAATAAAAAGATGATACATCATTCCCAAAATATAAGTAATGCATGCATAATTTAATCACAACAATCTTTCAGGTCAAAGATACTTATTATTACTAGATAAGACACTCTAGATTTTAAGATATTATAATATAAAATTTAATGTGATGATATGCCAATATAAAGATAGTAAAGACAAATAATATTTATATAGAAATATGGGCAAATGAAATTTAATCTTATCATGTTTTGTTCATAAAATATAATCAATAAATAAACTATTCTCATCACAAAAAAATGATAATTTTTTTGTATTTTATTGCTACAATATTATGTAAATACAATAAAGTTTGTGTTTGATAAATAATTATAAAAAAGTAAAAATATATAAGTGAAATTTGACTAAGGTAGAGACGTAGATTTGTAAATATGAAATAGATTGGAACTTAGTTTGTAATTTCCGAACGCGTGATGAATTATGCGAAAAGTGAGCCGTTGATTAGTCGTCGGACGACGAGGACAACCGTTACCCATCCTTTCCTCTTTTGGTAAACTCCTTTTCTCGTAAGAACCCCAGACCTTCCACATCTGGCAAAATCTGTTGTCACCGGATGAAGCCGGTGAACCTCGGCTTTCTACCGCTTTGACATACAACATCCACGACGGGCTCGAATCTTTTAATGTTTCCGTTGGCATCGCGCCATCCTCCTAAAGTTGTGGACGCAAATAAAAATGCCAAGTGGTGTTATTATTTGCAGGGGAGTGTTTCACGTGAGTGTCTCACCGGATTAGCATCCTAAACGATCCGGTACAGCTCGCAAACACGGTACAGTATCCATGTGGGGTCCACGGCACTTAAAGGTCCAAAGTGGTGGGGCCCATCACAAATAATGGTGGGCCGGTTTGCCTCCGGCTTGTGTCCATATGTTGCCCGATTTAGGGTTGACGTAATGGGTTCAATGCTTCCAAAACTTAGGAGCGGCACTTTCCCATGTAAAACTTATTTAATGACTTGGGTTTTTTTTTTTTTTGTGTGAATGAAAAACATTTAAATGACAACTTTTTAGTGCTATTTAAAAATACCAATAAATAGATCTCAATATTATTTTAATATTAAAATTATTTAAAGTTACCGATAAGTTTTTTTATTCAATTAAATTATTTTTTGTTTTTAACTTCTTAGTATTAAATTAATTGACATTATACTAATTAAATCAAATGTGTTTGATATATAGATGTCATTTATAATGTAATTTTTACTATTATTATCTAGAACTATCATCAAATTAAATATTTAGAATTTATAAATTATATTATATAATATAATAATATCATTTAAGATAAATACTTTTTTTAACTATTTAATGATATTATATTATATATTGTATTAAAAAAATATATTTTTTAAATATCAAGACTATTTCATAAATTCATTCTCCATAAATTTGGAATGATGATTTGTTTTGCACAACAAATTATAATAAAAAATTATGCCAAACTATATTTTTTTATTCATAAATTTAATATTGAACGGCTACCTATAAAAAGTTAAAATCATATTTATGATTTAAAAAATAATAAAACAAAACAAAATAGTTAAATAAAAAATAATACTGACCTTTAAAAAATGGAAAGATAAAAAATTTAAAAGCATGCGGAACACGTGGTCGGCAACGATAGGTACCAGGATTCGGTCATCGGATGCAGGGGAAGACTTTGGTACGGTCCTCCGCATACAGTCCTCAGCGACGTAAATTATTTAGCCGCATAATATTTCTTTTCTAATGATTCTTTTTTTGATAATACTAAATTATGGAAGTGGAAAAGTCGTATGGCCATTTCTGGTGATGATGTTGACGTTGGACAGCACATCTTTATTTCCTCATAAAGAATAGTTGAAAAGTATTCTATAAAATGACTTTTCATAAATAAAACAAATTAAGCCGGGAGAGTGGGGCATAGTATTTTATTTTTTAGGTTTATTTTGTGGGTTAAAATTTCAAATTATGTTTTGTAAAATGATAAATATTATACTGTCTTGGAGAAATCTATAAATTTATTTAAAGTTTAAAATTTAAAATTTTCTTATTAATAATTATGTTAAAAATTAAAAATTGATTTAAATTGTGCTATTCCTTTTTTTATATTTTGTCTTAACTATTTTAATTCAAAAAGTAGGTTATAATATCAATAAATTTTATTTTTATAAAACAATTATAAAATATAAAGGAATTATAGATGATGTATAAACAAAAAATGACAAAAACTTTTATCATAAAAAATCTTTGAGGTAAAAAAATAATTATTTTCATAATATATCTATAAAGATTTTTTTATGTCTTCCAATTATTGCAAGTACATGAAAGTAAACTTTAATATTTGATGAGATAGGTAAAATAATTAATAAGAAATTTAGAAGGAAAAAAATAGTTGGTTAGTAAAAAAATCAATTGTTAGGTTGGATTTAATGTCTTATTACGAGTGTTAAGAATATCTATTTATGGAAGAAAGAGATTTAATAATAACAAAAATTAAAATCACAATGTCAAATATATAAAGTGATGATCATTAGGTAATTACTAACCTTGCACGCATTGTACCAAATATTCTTCCTTGGTTAGATCTCATACTATTTGACATAACTAAAACTCACTGTAACTATATATGTTAATTTAGGTTGTCACTTCTTGGACTTATATGATTATCTACTTATTAAATCTAATTGATATTCACTATACTTGAAGTATAAAAAATAATAATATTTTTGCACTAATTTACAATTGCAATGGTTAGTCAAACTATAATCGACTTTATAGATGCAACAAATATCATAAAAGCTTATCACCTTGTGTAATGAACAAAATATATAAATGAGTCTTAATTATTGAAAGATAAGTATGAGTAAAAAATCAACATGTTAGGAAAGACACGACAATAATTTTGAATGTCAAATTGAAACGAGGAAAAAGTATAACATTTTTTTCAACATACATGATTTAAATATTATAACCATTAATTTGAATAATACATATGTTGCATAGATGACACCTATGATTTTTGAACTAATAACACAAAAATAAGTTAAATTCAAAAACTTTAAGAATTCAAATTTCACATAAAAAAGCTAGAGTAGCCTTCATTTATAACAATGTGATTTCTTTTATGTAACTTGTCTTGATGTTATTTTTTCTTTGATTTATGTTTAAGCTAAAAAGATAATGAAAACATCTCTTGTACGTATGATATATGAAATATTTTTTTCTAACTTATAATTAATAACAAATAATTCTCTATATAAAGTAAGAGCTTTTAATAAATATATAAAATTATGCTTATCATCATGTGATTAGTGTTTATGATTTATGTTGGTTATTTGGTGATTATATTCATGTCCAACATATAAATGAAGATGTTAGCTACTATGTGTTCTTTGAGATCATTTGTGACTTATGCAATAGAAAAAACAATGGTCCCTTGCATTGAGACTTGTTGAAATATTTTGTACCTTACCTTAGAAATTCTATTATGATTCATTTTGCATTATAAGATTCAATCAGTAACTTTATAATATTATCTCTTACAATATTTTTTTACAAATTGAGTCACCAAGTCAAATTATACTTTTCTACTCATTTCTTTGAGTTCAAGCATTTTTAATGTTAACAATCTCATTTTTACAATTAATTTCAAGATTTTTCTTGATAAATTAGAATCTCTTGCCCATCAACCAATTAATCAATGCATAATTATCCACAATCAATAATAATTGACATAATTTATTAAAGCATGATATTTTATAATGCTTGAAGAGGAAGGAGAGTAGATGTCAAGTGATTCATATAAGAGAGAAATTACTAAACAAGAAATAACTTTTATGTAAGACTGATAAGGGTATAAAAATGATTCATCTTATATCAAATAACAAGGAATAGATCTTGGTATGTATAGGTAATACTATAGTCTTAAAAAGTTAAGACATATTTTTTTAACAAATTTGCATTAAATCTATTGAGAATATTATGGTTAAGCATGTTGGGATCATAGTAATGTTGGGATGAGTGATCATGTAAAATGAGTACTTATATGAATGATAAAACTCACTTGGATCAAAATAAGGTAACCTAAGAGGATAATATTTTAATATAGTGATACTAAGAGATCATAATTTTTCTCAAAAATGATTGATACATAAAAGAGATAAATTTGATAAGAACCTACTCACCAAAAATTAAAACTCACTGGAAGAGTTGCAATAGCAAAGGTAAGAAATGATAAACATTAGTAAACAAGAGAAATATGAAAACTTATAACAAAACTTGAGAGAAGTAAGGGAGAAAAAGAAATTTTATAAAACTCTCCACAAGATGTATATATTCATTTTGATCTCAACAATTCATTTGATTTTGAGATCATTTAGTAAGACAAATTGATCAAATGACAAACTTAGATAAAAAAAATCCTAAATTTTTGAACAATGAGTTATACTTTTCAAAAGGCTAATATGCATTGCTTGTGAAAAAGAATTTAAAAATATTCAAGACTATCATTATTCAAAGTTTTATGAGATTAATTTGTTGGGATTGAACTTTAAAATTAAAAAAAATTTAGAGAAAATACTAATTTAAGTTGGTTTTTGGAAAGAGAATGATCTTTAATCAATAAAACACAAAATAGACATAAGATTTTGTTAGAAAATGTTAAAAATTTAATGCAAGAAATATTAAGCATAAAAGTGCAAGTTATTTTTTGTTTAAATTTCTAAAATGTTGATTTAGATGATGTTATGACAAAATTCTTGTAAATTAAGAAGAAACACATAAGCTAAAAGGAAAAATGAGATGATTAATCAAAATCATACAAACAAAAATGTGATATAAAAATGGGATTTGAGCAAGATTAGGTGCCAATTTAAATATTTGTGACAAGGAAATCACAACACTCCCATAGTCCCTACTTTTATTAGTATTTTTCAAACACTTAAGTCTTATAAAAAATGAATATAACATATAAGATTATAAAGACAATTTTAATATCCTTTTTATATAGTCATGCTAATATAGCATATAAGATTGTAAGGATAACCTTAATACCCCTTTATATATCCATGCCAATGACTATGGTAGCGAGCTAAAACTAAAGAAAAAAAAAAAAACAACTCTTCTAACAATTATCCTAAGTGTTTTAGAAACTATAGTTGCAATCCAAGCATAAGATGAATCACCAAAAGTTGTTTATCATTTTGTTATATTTTAGGATAATTTAATAGTTTTTCAGACAATTTGCATTAATGTTTAACAAAAAAAGTTCAAAATAAATAGAAAAGTGAGTTCAACTTAGTAAATAGCTAAATAATTAAAAAAAACCATACCAAATGTAATATTCTTAATGCTAGATACCCCATGTTTCATCTTGTAATACCAACATAAAATATAATAAAATAATAATTATCATTATCAAATAAAGATAAACCATTAAAATGACTAAAAACTATAACTAATATATGTTAACTCTTTAATAACATAATGTTGTTGATATAATCCCAAATGGATAGCAACATAGTTTTGAATGCAATGATATTACTTCTAATATTGGCAGACATTTAATGAAACAATAACTTCTTTCTTATCAGGAGACCAAGGAACGATCCCCATCATTTGATGTAAGAAATAAGCATGATAAATGGTAAGAAAAAGTGAGGGATAAAAGTCTTAGATCTATTCTATGCTAAGTTGTTCAAATAAATTCTTTTCTTTTAGAATAAAAAATAAAAAAAACCCAAATTTATAATTAAATAAATTCAATATGTTCTTTATCTATTAGAACATTATCTAAAATAGTTATAACCATCAAGTTAGTATAAAAAATAATTAAATATTATCTAAATTGATTATATTTATTATAAATTTTAATAAATTAAATAGGACAATAAAATACTTTTCAACCTGTTTCACATGCTCATTCTATTCCTCAGTACGAGAAATACGGACCACACATTATACTGCTAATTCTCGTGGCCGCGCGTCGCACTGAAAACCACGGATTTGCTGAGAATGGGCAGCGGTCCAGCGCCGGGGACATCAAAACAGCGACGCATGAGCGCCCGCGCGGCCGCGCGACAGCTCAGCGATAGCGACGCGCGCATTTTAATATCAGAAGCTTATCCTCGTATTCTACCAATCCTCTCATCGTTAAAGAATAAATATGATTTAGTACTAATCATGTGCTAAAGCTATGGAAGTACATGTGTTTCTTGTGGTCCAAATTGCCCTTGAAAAGAGGCTATTTTAATTTTTTTTTAAAAGAGAAAAATGTTGGCTTATTCAAGGACTTTGATATCACATATTAGATGTAATTCCAAGTTGGTGTATATTTTAAAGATGTAATATTGAAAATAATTCTTCTATAATTTTATATTATGTGGTTTGGTTGGTTGGATTTATTATAGTAAACTAAAATTTACTATTTGGGTTCTAAAATATTAAAGTAGAGGTTTGACAATTCAAGAAGTTAGGTATTCGATTGTCAATACCAATACCATGATACTCTCATGATTGTCAACATATAATGTTGTGGTAGGTCACACATTTATTGTTAAAGATGACAGTTTTTATTTATAATAAGTTTTAATTGAAACTATAATGATTCTATGCTAACATTATTTTGTTCTATTTTTTTTATTCATAGCAATTTTTGTTTTTACTTGAATTTGTATACAATGTAGCAAAAATATTTAGTTGATATTATTGTTTTTTGAAAACATGATTTCAAAATTAATAAAAACAAATAATCATTGATAAGAAAATCAAACAAAAAGAAGTGTCATTTTGTGCATCTGATATAAAACTAGAAATTTGTGATTGTTTGAATACATAAATCAGCGTCACAATTAATTGAAACATACAAATAATAAAACATTGAAATTTGGCATGATGTGTAGCAAAATCAATTGTATTTTTTGACTTTAAGTTGTACAATTTCTCTAGGTTTTACATCAATAGTGATAGGTAGTAAAAAAACATCTATGTAAATCATAATTTGGATGAAATAATTTCGTAAGGGGTTACATCAATCGTGATAATAGCAATGTCATTGGTGGCACATGTTTGACATCCACAACAAAGCTTACATCTTTAAGATAATCATAAACCAAAATATCAAAAAAAAAAGACAATAATGAACTCAATTATGAAAGATTTAAGTTAACCTAACATTGATAAATAACATTAAAGCTCCATTGGATTGTTATCACATTAAGAAAGCTAGAGCATAATACATTTGCTTTCAAACATCTATAAGTTATATAATCAAAAGATATGAACATCCACTATAGAACAAACTTATTAATAAATGATAGCGAGGGATGGTGCAACAACCAAATATAACAACTAATCATAGCCCATTAAAGATGTAAGTAACAAGAAGTTATGAGATTGATAAACATTCAAGAACAAAAGAGCAAATCTAGAGCACAAGGAGAGTGTCCAAAGGCCATCCAATTGGTCTAGGTTATAGAGGCGTGCTTCTATAAAATATGATATAATTGGATTTTCATTATATGTTCTTTCTTTCAATTCGCATAGGTCTCCTAAGTATGTTGTTTGTTGTGAATGTTTGCTTTTATGACTCTTAGTTCTTATTGTGCCAAACCAACCCACTTTAAGATCTTCTTCTTTACCTAATGGGTTCTTGTTGGTCACATAATTACTAACTTAGGTGTTTGATGAGCCATTCATTTAGTATGCTACTCAATTACTTATAGTCATATTGTCGAAAATGACAAATCTTAAAAATCTTTTAACAAAGCCACTAGGTAATAAGAAAAGGGAATTGATATTATGCTTAATATAGTTTTATTAGGGATGCTAACAAACTTATGTGAATAAAGACATCATGAATTAGGTTTATAAAAGAAATAACAATGTTATATTTAATTTATTGATATGTTATTATGATGAACTTTCTTGACATATCACAATTATAGCCTAATTATTAAATCTAAACCCATTGAAACTCTTATTTTTTCTAAATATTATTTGTCAAATGAATAAAATCTCCTATCTATTTTGTCCATATTTTCATATACATAAACAATTATTCAATATATATATATATATATATATATATATATATATATACAAATATCAACTATAACAATCCCATATAACTATATATTATAACTTAATATAACTATATATGTCAACAAAATTTCATATTCATATTTACATAGTTCTATAACTATTCATTGCACTTTTATATTTGATTATATGTACATCATTCAAATAGTATATAAGGCATATAGTTACTATTTCAATTTGATTACAAAACTTTTAGTAAAACAAATTTCTTTAGCATGCTATTTCTATGTCCATCATTACATTATGATTAAGATGTACTAAAAAAATTAGTACTAAGAAATAGGCTAAACCATCCATCATAAGTACAACATGCTACATCTAATACTAAATATATACAAAATAATTTAAAATATATTTTTGAACAACTAAATAAATAAAAAGTTTTAATACCATAACATGAAATAACAAATGTGATAAAGACATGCCATAATGATAAAATAAGTAAGCATACAAGCGAAAAAATTTGATACTTTATTTGTTTTCTTAATGTAGACTCTTTTATCGATGTCTATTTTTAGTAAATCTTAAGATAGTCATGTTGTTGCTCCCACTCTCTCTCTCTCTCTCTCTCTCGAGAAAAGTTAATGTTTTATTTTTTGTTTATTTAGTTACAATGAAAATCTTATTTGATTATTATTTGTACCATATTTTATATATAAAATATTTAATCTTTCAATATTTATAATAACCATTTATTTGTGATAAGTCTTAATCATGTGATCCATTAATAATTAGTCATAATATTATGATAAATCATACTGATATGATTCATGGGCTACTAGCCTCCATCATAATAATAAATCTCAATCATATGACATATTGGTCACTAGTTACCATCATAGTAACAAAACTTAATAATATGATACATTAGTTATTGGCAACTATTATAAAAAAATCTTAATTATATAACACATTGATTACTAGCCCAAAAGAATAACACATTACAATTAAATAACTCATTTGTGACTTTATATATTTCGTTTAATTTGATTGGCAATCTCACTTTATTCATATCTATGTAGGTTTCAAAATTACACATTACATAACTAGCAATATGCAATTGAAAAAAAACATGATGTATCATATTTTTTACATTTCACAATATGTTAGTTAGATTCACACAAGTAGTGAATCAATCAATACAAAACATATATACATAGTTCTACAATATGCATGTTTAAGATATGAAATCCATTACTTCTAGCATAGTTCAACAAAATTAACCACAACATTAATACATCAAACATCAAAAGGATAATGTAAGACTTTTACACCAAGTTATTTTTGCATTTCAGTATTGTAATAATCATAAGTAAATGAAATATTGTTAGAATGTCTTTCTCAAGGTTTCCTTAATTTTTATATTTGATCCTATTATTAGCTAATTTTTAGATAATAAGTTTAGCTCAATACTGAAAATTTTATAATCGTAATTGCTATGCAATACTGTATAACTCATATTAATATTTTTTTGTTTATATTCCCCATTCCTTTTTTCCTCTTCCTCTCCGCTTTAAGACATTCTTCCTCATTTAGTATTTTCTCTCTCCTTGAGTTCCAACCTTCATAATCCAAAATTTTTGAGATTTGTAGATGTTCTCACTCAAGATAGCATATTAACAAGATAAAAAAAAAGTTAATTAGAACTTAATACTAATGATTTCCACCATGGATCAAACCTTATGTCAAGCAAACCGAGCCATAATCGAGCAAAAGAAAGACAAATTGTAATATTAATAGCTTGAGCAATAGAGGAAGCACAAAATTGAGTATTGCTAATCTAAAATAGGCTTCCATCTCTATTCTTTATTGTTTTACACATACAAAGAAACTTTTGGCTTGTGACGTTGGGCATGAGAAAGAGGAAAATGGGGGCTTTTCTCAATATTTGAAATAAGATAATTTTTTTAATAAAAAATAATAACTTATTTATGATTATTTAAATCTTTGATAATTCATAACAATTCTAAATGGACTTTAATTAAGATATAATGAGTGTTTTTAGGCTCATCTCGATGAGATCTATACAATTATATATACATTTATATTTTTAAATATTTTATTTTCACTAATTTGGCATATTTTACTAAATAACTTGACTTTTTTTTATTTAAAATGACTTATCTTGAAAAATCATATTATGCATGGGATAGATAACTCGTTAATCATCCTCTATTTATATATTGTAAGATGTCCCATCTTATGAAAAAGAATAATATAGAATTGAAATAATAAGATTGAGAAAAATAAGTTTAATGATCTCCAAATCCATTCGTACGAGAGATGTGCATAGTCGCAATGCATACTTGATGAAATGACTTATGAAAGCATGAAATTGTGATCATTTCTTAAAATAACTTCATGTCTTCTTATACCACTCACTTTCAATTATTATACATAAATTCTAGCTTACATTATGTCATACATGTTACATTCATATACCTACATCTCAAGGATGATGTACAACACATCAATATCTACATATAGTATATTGCATTATATTTTTCATTATATGCTTCACAATAGATAATACATAGAGGAAGATGACATGAACTTAGGACCTGAATATGATACATTAACATTTGCTTATAATATATCCAATAAAGATAACTTATAATAATTATTTTGACCAAAGTTTAGCAAATTGAATATAGACATTAAAGGTTCTTTAATAGATTATTTGGGATCATATGTATATAAATAGGCTCCCAAATAATGATAAATTAATTGATGAACTTAGATGCAACATATGTGAGCTTAGAGAAAACTTTCCTAATATTTTTTGAGCTTTTATTAGCTATACTTGCCAAATCATTTCTTTGAGGAGGTATGGATGTGCTAAGTGTTTTAACATTATTGTTGAAGAAAGTTAGTGCGTGCATCAAGGGTTCACAATGTCACCCAAATTTTCACACCTTTATCTCATAATATATCTTGAATATCTTTTGGAATAAGGGCTTTATTTGAAAGATACATGAAGTCCCTACATGCAATGTGTTTTATTGTTGATGATAAATTTAAAAATTTAGCACAATAAAATTCTATGGGCCTAAACATGTTATTTTATTCTTTAAGACATTTGTGTGAAAAATACGAGATAAAAGATTTGTTTTTTGTTTCCATTTTTTTTTATATCTTATTGTTCAAATCTAATTTGAAAAATATAGTTAAATGTGAATATAACATTTATTTTTAGACAAAAGTAGTTTTGCATGAATTTTTTAATATAATGCAAGACATTACTATGTTATTTTTTTAACTTAATATTCAAAGTATTTTAAAGAATGGTCTACCATTTTTTTGTAACCCCTACTAAGTCTCTTTACAAACATAGTATTTTTTTATCATTTAATTAAATTATCACATTTGATCTAATAAATTAGTATAATTAACTAATATAGTTTGATCTCAAGTTAGGAATTATGTGACAACTATTTTAGGTTAAACTTTTATTTAGATTGATAATTTCATTTATTATTTAAATTAATATTTTTTATTTTGATTAACTAGTGATGTTAAATAAATAAATATTCAAAATTAAAAAAAAAAAACAGTTGGTAAAAAATATATCGACTTTTCAAATATTTAAATTTTACCATTGTTTAGCACCCAACAAAATATTATTATTTCACCAAAATAATATATGAAGTAAGTTATTGTAAATTAAATGAACTAAAAAAAGATCTAAATTTTTTTTAAAAAATAAAGCATTGAAATGGCTCAAAATCTAATTTCTCTTTTACGACAAAACATATCTTTATCGCAAGGATTATGTAATATTTAGTTAATTTTGCTAAGAAATTAATATCCACATTTTTTTCTATTTTTCTTAAAAATAAATCAATAAATATAAATCCAAAAGTCTTAAAAAATAAAATATTCAAAATTTTAAATCAAAACGTTGGATTTAATTTTCATTTATTAGCAAAATTATTTAAAAAATAAAGTGGATGCCTTATAAGTATTGCTCTCTACTTTGACCAGCAAACAAATAAATCATTTCTTTACATATGTTAGTAAAATTTATTAAAATACAAAAAAATAAAGAAATATATATATGTTTTTTAAAAATAAAACTTGTCTTTTCTAGAATTTTTTTGACTCCTTCAAACCTTAGATGGGGTATTTCCAAAAAAAGAATTGACAACATTGTTAAACAAGAGAAAAGGCTGGTTGTACGAAGAAAGCAACTAACAAATAAATAAAATTAACTTTAAATTAAATTTAATTTAAAGGCATTTGGCTGTTTGGATGGCTCTTAATCAAATTAAGGACAAAATAAAAATAATCAGTTCAATTTGTCTTGAGTCTTGGCCTGGTCGTAAACCGTACATCGTGGATTAATTAAACTAATCTTACAGTTAAGCGGCTAATGCACAGTTAAATATTATTGCAACTTGCCATTAAGAACATGGAAAGAGAGGCGTTGGCTTTAGAATTCATCAGCCCCGTCTTATGTGAAAACCGGCCCTCCATTACAGAGGACTAAGGGCCGGTTCACGAGGAGTTCGGATTAGGAATCCGGTTTATATATCATGTTTACATTTGAATCATACCTCTTTAGTAAAGATATTATATTTATTTTTTATTTTAAAATATTTTTTTGCTATTTTTTTCAATGGCAACAAGAAAAATATAATGCTAAGTCATGTCATTTATTTAATAATTTTTTATTATTTTTTAAAAACTTTAAAATCACTCTTATATTTTTAAACGGCAAAAAGTTAAAAAATTAGTCTATTGAGTTCATTTAAAAAAACATTTCTCGATATTACGTGATAGAAAAAAGGCTATTTATTTGTTTTAATAAACAATTTAATAATGTTTTATATCAAATCATGTCTAACAATTTTTTAAAATTTATTTTAGAAGATTGTTTTATATATTTTATTAGTTTTATTGTATGAAAGGATAAGTATTATTTTATTTATATCTACCAGCTGTTTTCGAATAATATATTTAAACAATAAAATAATAACAATAATAATTGATAAATTATAATAGAAAATATAATATTTAAAATAAAATAATTACATAAAAAATTGTTTGTTCAATCTTTGATAAGCCATTGTTTACTGCTTTTGTTGTGAAAAAGTATTTATATACAGAAAATTTGATAAAAATAACAGAACTTTTTAACATGAAAAATAAAATGGAAAATTATATTTTTCATTGATTAAATTGTGTTGATTTCCCCCAATTAAAAACAGTAATGAATCTTAAGAAATAAATATATTTTATTAATTAAAAAATATCAAATACCCCTATTCTTGTGTTAAACGTGGTAAAAAATATATATATACATATTTATTTTCACATTTTTTTTTAATATTCGACTACGTTGGAAGATTTCTTCCTAAGGGTGTAAATTATTTTTTATGATTTTTATATTTTAATATTCCACTATGGTTGAATATGTCAATATTTTTTTGCACATCTTTCATTGTACAAATTAAAAAATATATTTTAAATTTATATCAATGGAAAATTCGAGGCCTATCTTACATATGTTGACATTGGACTATTGTTTCTCTTGGGATAATATATTAATTTCTTTTTGTATATATTTTATAACAAACAAAGTTTTATTTAACAATTCACTTTAAAAAGTATATAATTTCTATTTTTTTCATTTTAAAAATAAAAAATAAAACATAGATCATATATTGGGGTCTTCAAACGTCGTGATAAAATTAAATGCACAAAAGATTAAGTGGAGGCCCATTGTTCGAACCTATTTGAACCACCGACGTGAAATGGCTCGCCGGTGTTGGAGTTCCCGTCGATTTTCGAAACAGCCAGGGATCGTGGAATAAGTCCTCCTTGAGCAGCTGCCTGCTTCGTTTTGGCCTCCTGCATCCATTCTAGACTGTCATCTATCGTTTTTGTTTTGCTACAGTGGCCCAATAGAGGTAAATCTATTGGTATTTTTACAGATTACGTTTTGGTTCAATGTGTTTATTTTATAGTTCCAATTCGGTCTTCGTGGTGGTTGCAACTTATGTGAAGCTGTTTGTGAACGACCAATAATGGCCAAGTTGCAAAGTCATCGTAGGTTGAGTGATACAAGAATAGTCAAACGAAAACCCTAATAATACCTAAGTGATGGGTTTTGTGTGTTAGAGTTCCCATTTTTGTTGGGCCAGAGCCAAAGCTGGTTGATGGTCTGGACAGAGTAGTTCTGAAGGGCAACAGTGTTATTCCTTCAATTGAGCATAGAAAACGGGATGAAAAAAACTTATTTATTATCTCGAGCTAATGTGAATTCTTGAAGTTCAAGATAAATGGAAAAATATGTTATCATAGCAATGACTAGTTTGTAACTATTATTTCTTCAAGCTGTGCGTGATTATGGTGATCATCTGAAATGATGGTTTCAACTCCTTGTCCTATTGGAAGTTCTTGTAATCTAATGACTTTTAATTTCTAGGCATTTGCAAAATTACCAACCAGTGTTCTCTCCTCAGAGATGCATCAAATTTATGCAATGTCATCTGCTGGTACACAAGACTTTTCATTGATATGATATAGCATGGACATTATTCATTCTTGCCTAATATTGAAGGTTTTGAGTGTTAGTTATACTTAAGGTGACTAGAGAAGAAAGGTTTAGATCTGAAAAGCGTCTAAAATATTTAAGCTAAGAATTAATGTGTGAGTAAATGTTCATAAGAAGAGACCATTTTACTGTTGGACATCTTGGCATATGGGAGAATAAGTTGCACAATACAAGATAATCAGGGTTGGTCGAGTCAATCCAAAATATTTGCCTTTGCTCAAGATTTAATATTACATATGCCAAATGAATGCTTGCATAATTTTGTGCACATATATAAATTAAATAATGTGTGGATGATTTTATGTTTATATAACCATCAAATATGCATAGACTTAAAATTATGCATGTGTAAATTAAATTTTTCATGTGTATACACGTGTTTATATGTATGTGCGTGTGTATACATATATATAATATATCTTTAAAGATATGTGTATATACATATACATATGTATATATATATATATATATATATGCATGCATACGTGCGTGCGTGTGAGAATGAGAAATATAGAAACTAACATATTGTAAGATCAACCAACCTAGAGAATCACGAGCTGTTACGATTTTGTGTTTCTTTCTCTTGACTGAATTTATTACCTATATGAGCTGATTTATTTATGTGATTTCTTGGCTCATAACCATCCAAGTAGTTACCATTGGTCAGCTACTTCATCCATGCTTTTATATATTGTCAAAATTACCCATCTCTATTCGAATTTATGGAGAAGCTACAAATGTTATTGAAAAGAGTACATCTATACATACATACATACATGCAAACATATATATATATATATATATATATATATATATATCTGTGTGTGTGTGTGTGTGTGTGTGTCTGTGTGTGCCTGTGTGTGTGTGTGTGTGCGTGTGTGTGCGCGTGTGTTTATTATATATTTATATATATGTATAGATGCATATATACACAGGATTCATAAAGAATAGAACAATTAGAAAGTGTTTATAATCATCCTTATGTATATATATTTATACATGTTTTTGTTCCATCTCTTAATGAGTATTTTTTAGAGCAACTATTATTGTCATCTAGCCTTATCCATTCAAGAGAGTTGATGTGAAAATTATAGTTTTGAGTTGCTTCACCACAAAGTCACTTAAGAAAGAGGGAAATACATTCCATAGGTTTCACTTATCAAAAAGAGGTACAAAACTTGAGAGTCAAAAAACAAAAGCTCTTTCGATTTTGCTTTCTAGTAGATACTATGCCAAGTTGCACATGATACAATCTAGATCTTGGCTCATGCCAAAACTCAATCTATAACCCATATTTCAGGTTAACTTAATTCTCATAAAAGGTGAGGATTGGAGTATGTTTGAATGGTGCTTTTTCAATGGCTTTTGCTTTTAGAAGTTCTCTTTCATGTCTTATAATCTAATTCCCTAAAAAGGAGAGATATGGGGGTTGGGAGGGAGGGAACCATGGATTAAAGATGGCTCATACTACTTTGATAGATCAATCTACTTTTGTACAAGTGGGGATCAATAAGGTTAAAGCTCATCAACCCTTTCTTTCATTAATCTATAAGGCCTTAGTCGGTGAACTTTTTTAGTAGGGATTGAGAAGTGGAAAAAAAAAGAAATGTAACTCTTTGTACTTCATATCACGTGAAAAAGGGGAACTGAGGTCCCTGATTAAGAAGTCTGCTTATTAGGGCCACCCATTTGGGTAAGTTTGAAAGCTTGTTTATGTTCCAAAAAAATTGATTTATTTTTCATGAACTTTTCTTTCTATTATCATTACTAAGGACTTCAAGGTTTGCTTGTGTGATGATGGATAGAGAAAGAACACAATAAGTGAAAAAAGGTTTTCAGAACTAAAAGAAACGAATAAGTGACAAAAGCCATATTGTTATATTCAAAGTTAATGACCGAATTAGCTTGGCTTCTCCTATTTTTGATTTGAGTAAGCGAGCTAGTTAGTGAAGATGCTATAATTAATAGATTAGAGAGTGTTGGTGCATAGCCTTCATTATACTACACTATGCAAAATCACTTGGCTCATTTGTACAGAGTTAAGGGGAGGTATTGTTCATAGAAGAGCTGTTTTGTTAAGTCATTAAGTTACAACATTTTTGTTCTTTAAGGCAAAGGTGTTCCACATTATTAATGGACTATTAAAGAAAAAATGAAAAGATATGCAAAAGAAGACCCTTCTCATTTTCAATCAACCAAGCAAAGTGAATAGTTCTTGCAAATCCATATATTTAAGCAACATGCCATGAAAAAAGGATAGTTTCTTATGCATTTCTTTTCTAAATGAATCAACTTTAGGTACTTGAACCTTTAATCATGGTGAAGCTTTCCTTGTGATTGGAAAGAGGTAGATACCTTCCAACTTCGGGATAGTTCAAATTAGAGTTTCTCTAGGTAGCCATCAATCTACAATTATCCTTAAACTTCCATGCTTCGTGGTGAAGAAGCAAAAAAGGTATGCTCTCTTGTGGTCTTGGTCTTTGTTGCAGACTACAATCACTTACTAGCAAGGCCTTGTAGAAAAAAGTCGTAGCAACATTTTATGATAACATATTACCCACCTTCGACTATTGGTCGGGCAAACTCTCTATCTACTTACCACAAACCAGCACTAATGTTGTCTTGGAGTTCCTTATTGTTTTGTTCTCTCTTACACCTAAGATGTTTTCAATGCTAAGAGACATTTTGAGTTGTTTTTATTTGTTTTTTTCTTTGATGTTGATATTGATAATTCCTAGCCAATCTCAGGCATTGATTTGGAAAGCAACTATTTGGCAAGCATATGTTACAAGCCATTCGAGGCTAGAACCTTGAGTTCTAGATGTTTGATACTAGACTCTTGAGGCTCGACTGCTTGATGTAATACCCTGAAGGCCCAGTTGCTTGAAGCTATGTACTCGATATCTAGTTGCTCGTAGCTAAGGACATCAGATCCAACATACTCTAGACCAAGCCTATAAGATTTAGTCACTTGAGACCAAACCCCTAAGACTCGACTGCTCAAGGGTAGAATCTTGACAACTCTATAATCGAGATTGAACCTTAAAGATCCCGTCACTCGAGGCCAGATTCTTAAGGACCAATAGTTGGATTCAGTATGCTTGAGTCCAAGCCATTTGAGATCAACTCTGTGATAATTCATTTTCAAGATCTTTGTTTTGACATCGACATCATTTTGCTGTATAAGATTGTCATGTCACACACTTTGTCCTAAACAACTAAATTGTTATCGGGGTGTCCCTAAATCCCTTACAAGTGCATATGTCTCAAAAAATAAAGTCACTATCAATATAATTATAATAACTATTAAGTCACACTTGTGCTTAATGAGTTAGGTCATAAATATTTAATATTTTATTATAATTGGTTATTTTAGTATGGATCAGGTTTAGTTTTAAAAAATAAATTATGTATCTTTAAAGATGGTGAATTAGTGATTTTTAAAACACTTTAGAGTGTTTAAGAAGCTTCAAAGATTGAAGACATACGTATTAGTTTTGAAAAAGTTTTTTCTTTTACTATAAAATATGTTAGTTTGTTGATTGTAAGACACATCTTCATTCATTTCACTTTCGAACCCTAACTTAAGCATCCGATTTGTTCATCCTTCTTAATTTAGAAAACTTATAGGTTTCTAATTTTTACTTAATATTTTTCTGATAAAATTTATCTAATGCATCTTTGTTAAATTTAATGTCAATTGTTAAATTTTTTATAAACTAAAAAAAATTATGTTAAATTTTCTTAATTTAAAAAAATTTATGTCACACCCCAAACATAACCCAAATACAAAGTACTCAGGTTGGCCAAGCCCAAGCAAGCCTAATAGCTTTGGGTCAAGAGACTAGTTGAAACCAAATCGGGTTAAGCTTAAGTTTGATTAGGGTGCATTCTTCAATCTAGCTGGGGTAAAGCAAAGGATCAAACTTGGTTAAACTTGAATGAAGTATGTGAATAGGTCGAGTCGAACCCATAAGCATGCTTTAACTTGTATGCATGCGAGTGCGCTTAGGTGATGAAATCCCAAGCGCACAAAGGGGGAGCCAGCCCCAAATCGACTTAGGTTATTCACCCCACAACTTATTATAAATTGCAAAACATTTTCACCTCCTGTAGTGTGGGATTAAACATTTTTCTTAGTCCAGCATCTACAAGTTTTGTGTGAATTTCCTTCCATCCGATCGTTGATCGAACGTCTAAGGTTTTACCTGCCTTTAAGCTTTGCTTCAGTGCTCTGATCGGATAAGCAAGATCACGTCTGACTTAAGCGGGTGACCTTGATTGTTTCTTCTCTTTGAAATAATTTATCCTTTAATCGGATGGCCCAGATCTCTTAAGTTTTAATCCTATAGTTGAGATCATTTCCGCTTTTACTATTGATTGATCGAACTATCAACAACTCATCCAATTTAATCGGATGGCCTAGATGTAATCCACATTGATCCAATCGTCTGTTTTGATCCGATTTTATGGCTTTTGATCTGACGGTTTAGAACTTTTCCAATTTGATCCAACAGCTTCAGTTGTTCCCACATAACGGCTAAATTCCTAGCCGTTATTTGAGCTGTTGCTTAGCCATTTTAGAAGAAATATTTTAACCCATTTGGAAAAGTTTTTTAAATTGTTTTGTTGCAACTTTTCAAACAGCTTTTTCTTAAATTTTTAATGGCTATGATTAAAAGTTTTTTTATATAAACCTAACTCTTATTCATAAAAGTACTAATGAGCATAAATCAATCTTTAAGATCTCAACAAAGCACTATGCAGTATTTTTATGGCATGAAATTTTATGATAATAACTACAGCTTAATTCTTTTCAAAAAGTTTGAAATTCTTTTACCTAAGTCTAGCACTTCTAAGCTTTCAGTTTCTTCCTTTCATAATTTTGAGTTCGTTGTGTAACACTTGTCACGATAATCGCATAAAGGTACGAGTTTTCTATATTTTGTAAAATAATTTCCAGCGGTTAGAATTGGAATATAAATATAAAATTGAATAGGACGAATTTAACGACGAATTTATACTCTTATCACATAACTTTTAGAGCCCAGGATAATTTGTAATTAATTTTTGAAGTTATTAGTAAATAATATGAAATTAATTAAATAAATTAATTAATTGAAAATAAAATCGGGACTTAAGTATCTCGAAATGCCTCTTGCCTAGTATATTTTCCTGTACCTTCCTGATGCTGTTAGGGTTTTCGCGTGAGCAGCGATTTCGGGGGCGAGTCGACAGAAATATCTGGGCGAATCGGCAAGATCCAGTCACTGTAATTCACTTGATCGGAAACATAATTCATTGAGCCACGCTGTCTTCCATCTTCGGAAATTAAGAAAGTGGGGTGTTGTGGCCTCAATTTAAAGCACAAAAGAGGGAAAAGCATAAAAGCTAAATTTCTTGTTGGTTTTTCAAATTTTTCTCATCAACATGTGTTATTTCAAAATATGTGTTACCATCGACAAGCATGTGGTGGCGCCATAGATCGTTGAACTGAAAAAGGAAAAAAATTTTCGAGAGAAATATTACAAGGGAATAAAAAATTAAGTATATGACGTGATATGTGTTGTGTGATAAAGATAATAGGGTTAAATATCTTGATAGATAGTTAAATAAAAATAAAATGTGAAATTTTCTTGGACTTGTCCTCATAATTTCTTGAGATGTGACGAGCATCAATACAGGATATTGGGCATTATAGGCACTGGTTTGATATAATGTTATGATATTATACGAGATGTAATGAGCACTAGCATAGGATGTTGGGTAGCATAGGCACTGGTTTGATACCGGGCTATGAGATGAGATGAGATTTCATCAAAAACCTCCTTCGATACCGATTACATTTAGTGCAGGGACAAGGGATGAAGATGATATGTGATAGATATGGTTGGTCAGCTATGCCCACAGGCACACCTACAGACAGAGGTGTAGAGATAATGAGATGTCACAAATGAGATGACACATGATTGAGATATATGTGTATAATCTTATGGGAATTATCTGGGGCCTAATTATAAAGAAAATTAAATAAATAAAAATAATAGAAAACAAATAAAAGAAAGAAAAAAAAAACAACATGAAATAAAAAAATAAAGATATATTTGCATTTATGTATATACAACATGTTATTCATGTTTTTATATATTAAGTATTCATGATATACCATGTGAGATAATGTTATTACATTATGTTTATCATACATTTACTATTTATTCATATCGATTCACTTTCTGGGTATTTTATGCTCACCCACGTTTACATTACAGGACATGCCACAGATCCATACTGAGATGGTGCATAAAGTGGTATGTGAGGTGTGTGAACAATGTTGATTTAATTTGTTATCATGTTTTTGAGGATGCTATAGAACATAATATGTATTTATGTACTTTATTTATTGTGATGAAAAATTAGAATTGTTAAAATTACTATATCATTATTTCGTCACCCTTGTCTACAATGGTTTATGTTCTCACAATTAGCTGCGTAGACTCTTATCTGTCGTTGGTTAGGAGATAATAGTAAGGTTATGATGGGCGAGACGTGACACGTATCTTGTTCCATTAATCAACAAGCATAGGAAATTATATAAATTTATCGGAATTTTTTCTTCTTGTTGTATTTTTCTTTTTCTTTTGGATTGGGTTGCAAAAACTTAAACTTGATTTGATCTCATAAAAAATTGAGTTTTGGTTAAACTTGTAAAAGCCTGGGTTATAGTTGAGCCTAAAAAAGTTACTAAGTTAGAAGTGAATTGTAAGAAAAATGCTAATGATTTACCTAAAGATTATTACAAAAATAAAATAAAATCGTTTAGTGCGCTTTATAGTGATCAAAGGAGAATAAAATAATTAAATGGTAGAGCACTCAACTATTATTTTAATTGTGGCATATTTCATAGTGAATTTAATCAATTTATGAATTTATTTTCCGCACATGAAGTTTGGAAAAAGCTAGAACTTAAAAAGTGCTTATGCATGATTATAAGCTATTTAGAATAGATTTTAGAGAAACTATAAAAAAATGATTATGTGATTTATTGATATTATTAATGGATTAGTAAATTTTGAAAAAAATATTTTTTAATGAAGATCTTGTAAGAAAAATGCTAATGATTCTACCCAAAGAGTATGCTACTGCAATAAAGGTGACCAAAGACGAGCAATTTCACATTAGATGAGTTACTCGAAGAGTTATTGATGGTCAAGATTAAGATGAATAGAAAAGTTGAAGAGGGTTCTACAAATAAGCCAAAGCATGGAACATGGAAAGAAGAACCTTTGACTTTCAAAGCAAGCAAAGATGATTCGGATCCGACATCCATCTCTTCTATGGATTTGGAGGAAAAGGTAAATTTTTATGTTAAAAGTTTAATTAAAAATTTGGCAAAAAATTTTAGAAATAAAAATTGGTAAAAGAAGAAAAGAAAGGAGAATACGAAGACACAAAGATATTATGATTGTGATCAAATTGGCCAATTAGATCAGATTGTTCATAACTCAAAGATATCAAAAGAAAGGAAAAGAAAAAGAATAGAATGAAAAAGAAGCAAGCTTTTCAAGTTACTCGAACTGTTTTAGAAGATTCAAACTTCACAATTTTAAATGGTGAGGAAGAGATGATATGTTTCATGACAAATGATGATAAATCAAGCACCTCTAATAAAAAAAAGAGAATGAAGTAAATTCTTGGTCTCATCAAGTTTGTAAAAATAATTATATAAAATTTATTAGTGTTTTAACTTCTTTATTATTTGTACATAAAAAGTTGAAAAAGTTTTACAAAGAGAAAATTGATATTCTAGATTTGTTTTATGAAAGATGATGTGAAAAAAAATAAAAATATTTTAAATTTGCAATGAAAAAGTTTTTCTGATTATTGAAAATATTTTTTTAAAAAAACATTACTAGATTTAAAATTATAATTTATTCTCTTGAACAAACAAAAATTTTTAATGCTCACATAGTGTTTATTTTTCTAAGCATAAATGTCTTATTTTAAATGGTCAAATCTTGTATCTTCATTTATCGAGCTATAGCTTGCTACACCCTTTCTCGTCTCTGGGTGCTTTTGACACAGGAGTGTTTAGTATTAGCTCACAAACACATATCCGTTAGTATCAGCCTAGTTCTATAAATCCATCGGTGCAAAATTTTTTTGAAAATTGTTTCAAAAAAATGCTTAAAATTGAATTTTTTTTATCGCTGCCTTCCACCGTTTTCCACCGTTTGTCACCGTCAACAGCCACTGTAGCCGCCCGAGCTGATCCACATGCTCACGGACTCAAACTGACCAGGAACACTGTTTAATATGTGCGACCCATGTCGACCCGTTACCTGTGACTACCCACTCGATTTGCTAAGACCGACATTGATTCGTGCCAACCCACTCGCCCTTGTCGACTCATGCAATTTTCACTCGACCAACGCTTACCTGAAATCGGATCGACACTCCCGCATTGCTCGCCCTGCCATTTCACCTCTCGTCGTTTTGCCACTAGCCATTACCGTTGCCTGTAATGCACGACAAGTTTGGGAATTGTTTAATTCTATTAATTTTATAATTTTTTTATGTTTATTTTTTAAATTTATCGATGAACTTTTGAGGTTCTTATAAATAAAGATGTTCATCATATTAGAGATAAAAAATTATGGAATAATTTTTTGTTTGTTTGTGTGTTTTTACTTTTGTAATAATGTGTGTCTATTGGAGAGATTCCAACTTCCCTTTTGAGAAACAAGGATCGAATGTGAGAAACATTTCACTTGGAGAGCTAGTAACCAAATCCTTTGTGACAGATGAGGATTGAAGATAAGAGACTTCTCACCAGGAGAGCTGGTAACCAAACAAATTCTTGCTTCCGCCAATACATCGTAAAAAATGTGCACTATTTTAGTAACTTTTATTTTTTAAGTAATGATTTAAAATTAGAGTTATTCTTTTTTATTAAGATACTCTACATAGAGTTTGTCTTAAATTTTTTATTTTGTGTGTGAAATTAGATATGATAAAAATTGTTTTGCAAGATTTTATGCTTAATGTTTAAGGTGTTGTCATCTACTCAATTTAATAATCTACATTATTATTTTAGAATGCCACTTTGTTAATAATTCTAAAATACTATACTTGCTACCAAACTCTAGTTAGTGCATATTATATTTTCATATTTTCTAATAATCTATTGAACATATCTAATATTGTAAGCTTTAAATTACATCTCTATAGAAGTCTAATTTTATCCTGCATCATATTTGGTATTCATCATATGCTTTTCCATGTTTGAACCTCACCATTCATGTCAAGGCTATGCCATCTTAAGGTTTGTTAAATAAAAGAATTTTCATCCTTTATGATCAACCCTTCCCTTCAAGTTTCCACAAATGTGGACTGCACATGCTTATTTTAGATCCATGGTGGACAAGAATTGGGACATCCCTCGATATGCTAGCCTTATGTATAAATTGGTGGGTAAGCTCAATTGGAATTGGAACACAACCCTAAGTATGGTCTCAAAAATTCCAATTCAATTAGCAGTAAATCTTGCACAGCTCTATCTTTCAAAGAGGATTACGAGGACCGTGAGATCAGTGTCTCATTGAATGAAGTGCAATCATTTAAGATTGTTGTTGGGTGTTCATTCAATTCATTCCCCTTTCCCATTGTCAAGAGAAAATCTGAAACTGCCCCAAAGGAGATTTTAAGCATAAAAAAAAGGAGGGGTTTACTCGACTCAATAGCCAAAACTATGCCAAGGAGATTCATGTCAATTGCTTAATACAATAGAATTCCAGTTATCCTGTTGTCTGCATTTTAGGGCTTTTGTTTGATAGTCCCGGGTATTATTCACCTCCCTTTTTTTTTTTCTTCTACATGGAGATGGTAGCCTTTTGTCTTTTAGAAATTGCCCACCTCTTCAAGTACTTCTAAAGAGTTCTTCATCTATAATATTCTTTAAGCTTGATTTCCCCAAAAGCATCGTTACTTTGGAAGAGCTCAAGTAATGTTGTGATATAATATCATCCTTGATTATGTACAAGACTTTATATTCAAGGACTTATTATTATAGAGCTGCTTTCCATAGGCTTGTCAAGCGGATGGATTGCTCACCTTCTCTGCGATCTTTGTCAAGTTTGGAGCAGCCAGTCACCTGTTGATTTCTTCCAGCCCAGCTTTGATTTAAGACTTAGATGCTCAAGGCCATTGAGACTTAGATGCTCGAGTCAAGATCTTCAAGGCTCGATTAGTTGATGCTAGACCTTTAAGACTTAGCTGCTCAAGGCCAAACCCTTAAGATTAGTTGCTCGAGTCTAAGTTCTCAAGATTAGTTTCTTAAGGTTGAACCCGCGAAACCTACTCATTCAAGGTTAAGCTCTTGAGACCCAATCGCTCAGACAAGACCCCTAAGATTTAATTACTTGAGGTCAGACCTTTGAGACCCAGGTTGTTAAACCATTATCAATATAATGCTGTAACTCCTATACACAAGCACTCACCTCATGTAGTTAAGCCACTATTAAGGTAATGGCTACAACTCTCTTACATTTCTATTGAACTCTAGACAAATCTTCCTCTCTATTAGAGGATCCAAACCTGAGATAAGCTTTCATTGTCCTCTTTGTTTTCTTCCTTGGTCATCGTCAACCTATGAGAATCCCAAGTCTATTTTGTTGTTTTGTAAACACATTTTAGATTTTCAATTAAGCTTCTACCATTTTTTTCACAATCCAAAATCTACATGAACAAATACCAAAGGGCATTGGTGAAAAAAAACAAGAGCCAAGGCTCCCTCCAAGGAATAAGGGCACCTTCCAGGAAACTTATTTTTGGGAACTTCAATTTTTTGCTCTTAATGGGAATTGTTTGTCTATTTGTCTTCCTCTCATAGATTTCTCCCAATGCAATTCAAAAGCTTTAATTCTACAGGCCTTTGAAGTTCATTAGTCTTACAATTTAGTACATTACATATTCGAGCTTCTCGTCTAATAGATCTAATCGGTCTGTAATTAGAAAACAATAGATACCAAAATGTTTGAAGAGGGTTTTCCTAAGATCATTTGATATATAACTAACAATTATATATAACTTATTCCAATTAGTATTTGTTACAACCTTGTGTTCTTATTACTTTGTAGATCAACAATGCTTCATATGCAATAAAACCTGCAAACATTAGATCATGCAATGTTGTCTCCAGGTTTGTTCTCTCATTCATGAAACAATTGCATGCAATCTCTTATCTAAATGAACGAGTTATATCGAGTTTCTCAAGTAATACTGTTCTTCTTCTTCTTCATCTCAGGATGCCTCCACACTTCGCAAGAGCAGTTCCTGTAGGAGGACGAACCTCAATGGGCTTGGTGCCGAAGGCAGGCACCGTGGCTACACCGTGCTGTCCTGTGGCCGGGCAGATGTAGCGCAACGGATACGGCGGGTACAGCTGCATCACAGAACCTGGAATCATCATTCCAGGTAGGTAACTACCCGCTACAGCAGCTTCGCTAAATTTCTGTTTTTTTTTTTTTTTAATAAAAGTATTATAAGTAATATAAATAAATAAACCAATCGAATTTTTAAATAGCTAAAATGGAAATGGTTAACAAGAGTAATGAAAATTGGAAAGACTTGCCGTATTGTAGCCCAAATTTGTTGCTGCTATATAAGAGGACGTATACCTGAAAAATAAAAATAAAAATAAAAATAAAAATAAAAATAATATAACGGTTTTGTGAAATTATTTTGCTGGAGTGGTGTGAGCATATATACCCATAGGGAGAGGTCGCATACAGAGGAAGGACTCCGCGGTGGAATGGAGAAGAGGATCGCACCGGCGGGGTCGACCCTGCCGGAAAGTACCATGGCTGAGGATGGCCTACTGACCGCAGAGAACCACAGAAAATTTAATTATTTGTTGATGTCTCCAAATTCGTTAAAAAATATTTATTTAATGAAAAGTAATCGAAGATAAATGAAAAAAAAAAAATTACGTAGCAACCTTGGTGGTTAAGTGGTGGCGGGGAAGGGGTGACCGGCGGAGAGAACTTCCCCGCCGTCTGCCTCGACCCGAGCGACGCGAGGTTGCAGTTAGTCCGACGGCCGTTGATCACTGGCGTGGCATCCTCGCACGCCTTCTTCGCCGCCTCGGGGTTCCTAAACGTCACCTGTCGGATTCTGGCTAAGCCAAGACAGAGAGAAAGAAGAGACGTGAGAGAGAGAGAGAGGAGGGTGGTGGCCGTACGAAGCCGTAGCCCTTGGAGCGGCCGGTGAGCTTGTCGGAGATGACGACCGCTTCGAGAATGTCGCCAAATTTACCGAAGTGGTCGAGGAGGGCGGCCTTTTGCGTCTCCCATGCGAGTCCCCCCACGAAGACCTTCGTCAAGGCTGTGGCACCCGCCGGCGCCGGCGAGGGGCTGTTCTCCAGGACGCCCATTGCGGTCTCTCCCTGTCTAGATCTCCGCCATTGATATCGCGGGATGGGAGATGAGGGTTATCTGTGCAGGCCCATAAATAAGGAGGAAAGTTGCAAGAGAGAGTGGGCTTTTGCTGTAAAGAAGAGGGAAGAACGTGTTCCCATGTCGAAGTTCCAACCAAAATATTTTTTTATCAAAGCTGGAGAGGGACAGGTATGTTTCAAATTAATTAAAATGATTTTTATATTAATTTGTTAAAGAAAGCTAAATCTCAAATATTTTGGATAAATTATTTATTAAGTTCAATTATTTATATTTTTTTTTTGGAAAATAATTCTTAAGATATAAGATGTTTAGGACCCTCTGCTTGAGGCAGTTAAAACTTTATTTGAAGGGATCTCAGGTTTGCATTTATATTTGAATTTTGGATCTAAGATAATTAAAAAAATCTAATTAAGAATTTAAAATTAGGATTATAGATTATAGAGTGAGAAAAAAAATAGATTTAGTTTTTTTTATGGGATAAGATTAAATAAGAAAGAAAAAAAAAGAGAAAAAAAATTAGAAAATCATTCTATTGTTAGTAATTATTTATAAATTAAATCATTATAAGGTTTACTTATAATTGATTGAGTGGATGAAGTGTATAAACATAAACATCTCGCATTATAAGGGTTGAAGTGTTTAGCTTGAGTATGAACATCTTTGTTGATGCGACTTGGTCACTACAAATTGTTGAATGGATTTTGTATTAAGAGATTGAGGTTGAAGATTTGGTCTTGCACTTAAACTTGAGGGTTTTAATTCGAACGATTGGGACTTGAGAGCTTTGCCTTATGCGACTTAGTTTTGAGGGTTTGACTCGAATGGTTAGATCTCCAACGTCTGGTTTCAAATTGTTGAGTTTCAAAGGTTTAATCTTGAGCAACTTGGCCTTTAAAGCTTAGCCTTGAGTAGTACGGTTTTAAGAGTCTAATCTTGAGCAACTAGAGTTCGTGGGTTTGGTATTACTTGACTAGGTCTCGAGAGTCTAAGCATTGAGTATTGAGGATCTAGTATTGATTGGTTATGTCTGAAGGGTTTGGCATTAAGCAACTATCAATATCTCGTCTTGGGAAACTTGCGATACTAATTGCATCGTTACATTTTTTATAGACGACTAAGATTTAGCTTGTGAAGTTTTCCATTTTTAAATTCCAAATATTATAATTTATTTACAATATAGAGAACTTATTGAGGAAATGATTAGCACGTGCACTTGTATGATGATCACGTGCTCCATACCGAACACGTTGGGTACCTGAGCGAGACCGAACGAGCGACAGCTTTTCCCATTTGACTGGTCAACTCAGGGCCGCAAGCGAAGCCACGTGCTCGTTTCAGATTCGTCACTGCTGTGGTATAGCTGTAACTCACGAGCCTATGTTTAAAAAATAGAGAACTATGCGTAGTTCTGATGCTGATAAATTGAATTTTTGTAAAATTTATTTAACAAGATCAAGCATTTTGTTATTAAAAAATAAATATAATGCCTATTTTTAAATACACAATGCCATAATTGGCCAATCTTGAACATGTTCTGCTATCTACTCAAGATTAATTTTAAGAAAAAATCAAACATATAACATAATTATAATAATTTTAAATAAAATAAAATTATATCAAGATTTTTACACAAGAAATGTGTCAAACGCGAGAATGTTCTAAAAGATTTCTTAAGCAAAATCAAGGTTTTATTCTTTTCATTGATGTTGAAACATATAAAGTTAGTCTAATTAATTTGATTGATTTAGAAGTAGTTGTTGTACAGAAGATACTTGATAAACTTTAGTTACGTAGAATGTATTATTAAAAATAAAATTAATATGTAAAAAATCATCCAGTTAATGTCTAATGAAAGATTTTTTTTAAAAAAAATCCAATTTCTAGAAGAGATAAAATAAAAAGTAATTTTTTTACAAAAAACCTTGAATTTATATTTTTTTAAATAAAAGAAAACAAGATGTCGAATTGCACATAGGATTAGCTATTTATAGTTTAAATATAGTTTTCTAATGAGATTGCATTGTAGCAATTGGATTGGGATTGGATCACAATGAGCTAAAACCCAATCCAATCAAAGCTAAAATTAAGGCTTTTGCTATGATGTATTTTTGGGAGATTCAATTGTTAAGGACCCTTGAAGTCTTGCATGTATCCTTGTTTTGAGTATGTGTTGCTTTTATACATTAAAGACACTGTCTTGGTGTATAAGTTGTGGTCTAAATCGATCAAAGGCTCTTTTGTAGTTCTCTTTCATCATAAGTGTTTGTTAAGGCCCTCTGGCCCTTGCAAGTTTGGGGTAAGTCAAGGGTGAAGGTTTCATAGGTATTGTAGAGTTTGAGTACTTTCAACTCAAGGAAGTATTGAGCTTCGTTTTCACTAATGAGAGTCATTGCTCCATCCTGATGGCCACAAGGACTATAATTTTGCTTTGTCCAACATGAAATTTGATTTTAGGAACATAAAAAAATCTATTGGTTTATCTTAGAGGATTGTAATTATTATGAACATTATAATGCAATCGCATTTACATCATCTTGTCATGTGTGAGGAAAGGCATTTATCTCAAAGAGGGGCATTTGTGATAATTGTGTCATGGCATATGAGCTTTTCCATAAGATGTGCTATCTTTTGAAAGATCTATAATGATGTTATGCTTACTACTTATTAGTTTATCACCAAGGTATTACATTACTACCTCTTTGGCCTTAAGGTTATTTCTGTGATAAGATGTTGGATCATATTTTTTCAGTGTCTCTATGCTCGATCCATCTTTTCTAGTATTTCTTTTGCTAGTTCAACCAATGGAATTCTTAATTGAATTTCTATTTTGCCAACCATTTTACAAGAAAAGATTGAGAAATGTAGGACAAATTGTTTGCTTATAGTTGCCTCCACTATATTCTATTGGATCTAGTGGTTTCGTGCCAAAGAAGTAGAAGCCATACTAAGTGAAGGCATGCCAATAACAAAAAATATCAAATGCTCTAACTATTATAAGCTGTTTTCCAATCATCAATGGGGAAAGTAAGCATGGGATTCTTTATGGAAGTCAAGATTGAGGTATAATTGTTCAGTATGGATTCACATATGAAATAGAAAGAAATAGTCTATGTAACGTCTCATATCTCACTATGTCAAGATATTGTCTTCTCAGGTTGGCTCATCCCAACTCGAACATGTTTTGTCATTTACATAGAAGCCTTTCCTACATGATCACTTATCTTAAAATTATTCTAACCATGGTATGCTTAACCATATAGTTCTTATAGAATCCTATGTAGGTTTGCCCTCAAAGATACTTCGACATTTTAAAACTGTGGTATCTTTTCTAAAACCACGATCACTTTTTAACAACTAATGTGAAACAATTCGACCCTACACCCTTTGAAGCCTTCTTGAGTCATTTCTTATCTAGTAATTCTTCTTTTTAGACATCAATCGACAATCAATCCTTGTCACCTTTGAATTCTTCTTTTTAGACATTAAGCTATCACGTCCTACCTAGCTTAACGTTGATTAAACCCAATAAAATACTCAAAAATATAAAATTATTTGGTAAAAAACAAAATAAGAAACATATTGAGGATGAATCCATGTTATGTGTATACTCACATCATATTTTATAATTATATCTTGAAGTAATTAACAATTTGATCTATTTAGATTACAATTATTTAATCTGTTTGTTTGGTGGTTTTGGAGTATCTCTTCAACTATCTTTTTTTTCTTTATCTCTCCTTTTTATATTTTACATAATATCAATTATAATTATCAATAACTACTTATATTTCAATTACAAGGTTCTTAGAATTCTCAATTTTCATTTTAACTTTTCTTTTCTTGCATCTTGCATGTTTTCTTTCTTACAAATATAGTTTCTAAGAGTCCCAAAAGTTATTTTGTAGTTTTGTTAAAGATTATTGATTGCCTTCTTAACATATCATTTGTTTCATTATCATATTGAACTGAACATATGGTATGTATGCTTTAATAAATAGTATGTTATTCTCATTTTTGTTATATATTGGCATAATCAAACAAACTATTTTTCAATTACATGCACCCTTCTGATAAGGTTAATGTATGGTACAACATTGACCACATTGTATGGTACATGAAGCTTAATGCACCATATGCCAATGTCCAAATGCATTTTTTATAGCCCTCTGAAGTGCATTCCATATGCCTGTTGTATTTACATTAAAAAAATACCATATCATATAGTTTTCTTAAGAAATTGGGTGTCAACAGTTTCTCACAACCAAAGTTTGAACATACGATACATGTGGAAAATAGTGTAGCATACATTTTTTAGGAAAAAGATAGGTCTTAAGTCTTAAGTTAGTGTACCATTCTTGGCTCTTATTGTACATTACATTTGGGGCAAATTGTATATCATGACCTTCTTGTTTGGAATGCAAAAGGCATAAAACAAGTACTTTTCACATCTTGACAAATTCCTCCCCAAAAAACCTGAATTAGAACATAGCTCATATGTATGCAAAAGAATGAAATCTCTAAGCAAATCATACCTATAACAATCGTTTATACACAAATCAAGATTTGTGCTCTTCTTTTGAATGGTTTCTTTCCCAAGCTTAAGAAATACTTGTTATTGTGCCCTTAGCCTTCTCTTTTGCACATCAAGATCCTACTCTTTTGACTCCTTTCTTCCCTCTTTTGATCTCTCTCTCTCTCTCTCTCTCTCTCTCTCTCTCTCTCTCTCTCTCTCTCTGTTCCTCTCATCTTCATATATCTTATTGTAGGTTATTTCCATGTTCATGCATACATTACTAGTAGTTTACATAACTACATGACAGGTAAGATGACCCCTTCGTTTATATATGATAATCGTTTAGATTAAGAATATCAATTGTGAAATTAGTCGCATAGGATATTGACCTTGTACAATGCATGTTTGTATTTTGAGAGTTGAGTCATTACCAATATCGTACATAAATGAAAATATTTCATATGACTATGACGTTTATATCCTCTTCGAACTTGTCATATATATATATATATATGTATAAGCTTTAATGTGGTTAGTTATGTACGATGTATTCATTGCACCATACGACCAATTATTTAACTAAAAATGATTATCTGTAGCTTAATTGTATTATTCTTCGTCCAAATATGATGATCAAGCTCTGCTCTATATGATTCATAAATATTACATAAAATTGAAGTAATTTATTGCATTTTTACGTTTCACTCACTACATAGATAATTCAAGAAACTTAATATAAAATCGATATAATCTTGTTGTACAAATACAATTTCATGTATTGTATAAGTGATTATTAATTGATACGATTCTATGTTGTATGCTCTCAATAAATTCAATTATATTTTTATAATTGCATTGTATAGAAAACTTTCAAGAGCTTAGTAATTGGTGAAAATAATTATTATATGATAACGATTCATATGTCACATTTATACAATCTATTTTTAACATGAGAAATAAATTGAACGTACTTTTACGATCCTAGTGATTGCTTAGTTCATTGGTTGAAAAACTTAAGGGAAACATTCATAATTTTAATTATGCAGTACGATGAAAATTTTCATACTTATATGATATCCTTACAATAATTAAATATATTAGTCTACGGAGGCATCATTGGGATGAACTTGTTTAATGCTTATCACTTGTGTACGATATCAACGTCGCATTAGTATGACACATCATCGAAAGGCATAACAATTAGTTTAAGCATTTTGTGAAAGTAAATAAAGCTATTGAACATATACTAAATAGCATAAGATTGATCTAGAGTATAAATAAAAATAATTTAAGTTTAGAATTGATTGGTGATTCTATTGTTACAACTTTAGGGAGAAGTTTCACTTGACTTAAAAACATGTTCTTAGAAGCATTATTATTCATTTTGTTGTGCTACATTGTTATCATTTACTTTCTTTTGTTAGTTCCCAAATTAGTAACATCTTTACTTATATTTTAGATATTGTGTCATCTATAGATTTGCTTGGTTGTCGGCCTATTAATATGGTTACTTATTATTATTGTATTATGTAAATCTTGTCATTTGCTATTGGGCTAGTTGTTATTGTGTAGGCATGGTTGGCTCGTTATTATAATATTTGTAGAGTTGTTATTTCATAAGAGTATGATTAAAGGGTTATGAGCATTTATGGCCTACCTGTTAGTTAACAAAAAGCTTTGGTCAGTAAAGCTTGATTTGGTCAACTATGAGTGAATATAGACAAAGTGTTAACGATCACACTACGTGAAATTATTGTATGCTTTCTTTTCTTACTCTTTCTTGTCTTAGTTCTAATCCAACAATAAGTTTTATAGAAGATAAAAAGACGTTTTTCAAAATTATAATTTGTTAGATTATTTTATTTTACTTTGGTCAGTTTATTGCAAAGTTTTTAAAATAATCACAATCCACCTCTTTTTTGTATTTGGTAAGTTGATTTCACTTTCACTCACTCTCTCTCTCTCTCCTCTTTTCTTCATAGCTAAATTAGCACAAAGAAGGAATTCTTATCATTTATAGTATTAATAATAATAATAGTAAAGAGTAAGAATAAAATATGTTTATCTTTTAGTTTTCACTTTTAAAAAATTCATAAAAATTCAAATGATATTTAAAAATTATAAATGATATATAGACAAATTCTTCGAACATTTGAATTATCACAATCTATCTTCTATCTTCTTAAATAATTGATCAATTATACTAAATGAAAGTTGAAAATGAAAAGGGAGATCCCTCTATGGATTGTTTAAACTATCCAAAGAGGTTCACTTAGCTTTTTGCTTGTTCTATTATGTCTATGATGGTTGTCTTCCCATCATGAGCTATTGTCATATTCATTGGAGTTGATCATATTAATTACATTTCCCTCTTCTATTAAGAGGGTTGAGATCCCATTAGTCAATCAAGTTATCCTAACCCATGTAAGTAGTAATGAGATCCCATGGATGAAAGTAAATTTTAATGACTCTTATTCTCTTGTTTTATGTTAGCCAATGCTATTATCATTTTTTAGATTATTGTATGTATTTACTATTTCTATTATAAAGTTTGATTGAACTAAAATGATTGTTTCTATCTTCCATCATATCATTAGATATTTTATTAGTATTTATTTTAATGGCAATTTTTCTTCTATTGTATTTACAATTACAATTTCCCTTTATTAATATTTTTTCCATATATAAATGTTTAGATGAAAATACACGATATAATTAGAATATTTATTTATATACAATTATTAGTTTATATTCTATTAAGTCTAAAAGAGGATGCCAATAGTCGGCAAACATAATAAAAAAAATCACTTATATAAAATATAAATATTATTTTAAATATTCTATCGATATTCCTATTTTTTCTTATAAATACGAGGTATATATATATATACTATTGTGGATTCATGGTGTAGGTGAGAGGAGGCAGGCAAACAGAACGAGAAGGGAGTCTTAGAGAGAGAACTGGAGAATCCCTTCTCTACAATTCCTAGAAGAGTTCCTGCGCTCAAAGGGCTCGGGGCAAGAACAATGTCTTCGCCGTCGTCGGAACCATTGTTTCCGGCCTCTTCTTGTCAGTCAGATCACCCCATGGAGACGAAGTGTGTCCTCTTCTTTCTCTGTCACCTTCTTTCATGTTTTCACAATCTTTGTTTCTCCAAAGCATGGCATATGAATCGACAATGGCACGATTCGGTGGACTGCTTGGTTGAGTGGTCATTTTGCAGGTGCAAAAATAGGATCAGGAACAGGAAGAGAAGAAGCCATGACGTTTCTTTATGTTTCTGGTGATGGAGTTGAGGTTCAGCAGTAGTTCAACTCCTTGTGTTCTCCTGCATCACCTTGTGGTAAAAGTTACATGTAAAGATGAAGCTCCAGTTTAACAATGTGAGATGGGAGACTTTCTAAAACAGCACAAAGAAGCTATCATCAACTGAGCTGTTTGTTTAATCTTTCCTTCTTTGTACACAATAGACATAACTTACTGTCCAAAAGGTAGCAGCTGCTATGGGAATCTATACCAAACTCTCATAAAACTAAAATTTAGCCAAATCTGTATGCACATTTGTTGGATGGATGGAAGAAAACCAGAGAGAAAAATACCAGCGTGGGAGAAGAAGCTTGATTCATCGAACAAACTGGCATGCTCCTCTGCTATTAGCTGCAGCCAGTTTTACAGTCCTCTGTCCGATCCATGGCATTCCTCGCGAGCTCGTACCCAGCAAAGTTCAGGGCGCCGAGTGGAGCTATCCAGAAGAACCTTGGGACAACGCCCTTGAAGAGGCCGAGAGGCCCCTCTTGGCGCAGGATGGTGAAGGTAACTGCTTGCATTGACACGGGCAACCCCTGCGGTGAGGTCATCATCCTCGTCTTCATCACATCGAAGGGGGTGGTAACAACGGCGGCAATGCCTCCGGAGAGTGCACCTACTAAGATGGTCTCCCATGGCTCCAACTCTCGTCTCAGAAGATTCTGTGCAGCCTGGAAGAGGGCAAACAGGTGGAAGATCTATGGTCTCAAATTTGTTTTACTTTTCAAAGAGATGTGCTGTTAGAGAGAACATCTACTTTTAGATACATGGTGTCACTATATAATAACAGACGAACGAGAAGCTATAAGTTGTCTCAATAAAATGGTGGTTATCAATGAAAAATAAGTTTTCATGGGATCTTAAGATTGCTTGTAAAGAAGAGATTATACTTATCTCGGCTTCCAGGGATGCATTCCACTAAGAAAGTGTTTATCAAACTAACAAGAAGTGAGGTAATCATAAAACATTTTTAAATGGAGATTATTTAGAAAGAATAAAATAAAACACAAGAAAAAACAAAAATACAAAGATTCACATGAAAACCCTTAAAAATCAACTCAAGAAAACCACAAACACGCATTCAAAGATCTTTATTACATCATTGAAAGTCGATACAAAACTACTCAATTAACTTCACATTTACAATAATTATAGCAAATGCTTAAACATTCATCCAATTTGTCATCTAACATTCATGGTAAACATCCATCTAACATTCATCTAATTTGTCATAAACAAAATCACTAATATTAGTTATGTTCGAGGTAAAAAAATAAAAAAAACCTTTAATCTTCGATCCATCGGTGGTCTATCTTAGCAAAGGAAACTCTGCATTTATCTTTTGAAGGATGGTATGATAAAAGTAAAATATGTGCTCAGGTTCCGAATTGCTTGCTTTAGCTGGAGTGTTCGGGACCCTTCATTACCACCCAAGAGATTGGCACAAGTTGTCTGTGAGAAGTGTGAACCTTCATCCTCCACGCTAGAGTTCTATGATGTTGAATGTGACAGCAATTGCCTAATCTACGTTTTGATGAAAACATTAGGAAACAAGAAGGGACGTTCTATAGACTGATCGGGAGAGTGCAATCAATTAAAAGTGAGCAAAACAAAAAGATACAATATTAGCACAGAGGTGCTGATACTGTCAAGAAATGGCTCAAATCCCTGATGAAAGATTCCATCGCATATAAAGAATGGGATTTTGGCAGTAAGACGGTGAAAAACTAGCAGCTGTTGAAGCATCTGGAAAACTCGATAATGCTAATGTGGCACAGATTTTTCGAGGTATTGATCTGGAAGTAGCTGAAATGAAGTAAAAAAAGGCAACATGAGGTTGGACTACATGAATGGTGATAACAGTATGCACTACGATGTCCTTAACCTGAGCTATGGGCTTTTATATGTTGATAGGCCTACATGCTATCCATGGATTTTTTAATGTCAATAAATTCCCTCAAGTAGGCCAAAAGAGCAGCTTGAAACGGTGAGAAACCGATTTGGCTCACAGATCAGCAAGTTGACGAGAAGTCGGTACAGAAATGATCTTAGAAACTTTCTTTTCTACCAAGTCTCTAATGAAATGATAGCCAATCTTGACATTCTTCATTCTTGTTAGAGAATTGTATATGTTGTAGTGTTTATGATGCAGTAAATCAAAAGGATTAAGAAGAATCCAAGATACACATGACATAAGTTTGTCACAAGTCATAAACCAAATCTTAAATAAGTGTCCAAAATGGGTCAGTGATAAGGTTTTTGTTAAGTTTATCTAGGCCATAATAAATTACTTAATGAGTCTTAAAGAAATTTCTGGTTTTGTTTCTATGCATCTTTTCATAGAATTTTTATTCTCATGATTTGTGATGTTTTTTTTGTTAGTTTTTTTATTGAAATATATTTTGGTCATTAAATTCCAATTAATCCAATGTAACTATTTGAAGTTTTTTATGTGAATGAATAAGACTTTTAGTTTGTCATCAATTTGAGAACAGTTTGTGTGTGGTGTATGAGTGCATAGGACAAATCCTCTAAGAAGGGATAGACTGCCCATTTCCTTTTGAATTGCAATTCAATTATCACACTTCCATTATCGTCATTTGCTTCATGTTGCAGCAGCCTCCATCGTCTGACACCCTATTGTGCCCGAATGTTGTCGCGAACTTGTGTCATCTGCCCCTTTTTGCCCTAGCAATTTCATTATGGATCTCTGCAATTGCTGTCCAGCCTGATGCCGTTGTCACCGCCTCAACCCTTCCCCATTAGTTTGCAGGCATCCCACCATAACTGGCATTAGTACAAGCTCTAGCCGCACTGTAACTCTCTCTGATTCCTTACCAAAGATACCACTTGCACCCAAAACCCAATTGCCATTGACCTTCAACTTTTCCATCCTAGGACCTAGCATTATTTGATTTCACACCTTCTAATGTTCACTCTGTCATCACTATTTCAATTGGCCCAATGCCTGCTAATTCAGTGAGGGCTACAATCCCGAATGGTTGATTGAATGCCCATCTCCTCTCCTATAAGCCAATCGTTATCAGCCAAGGTCCCGCTTGTATTTTCAATCCTTCACACATAATCCACCTCCTTAACTTAGATTGCTCGATCAACATTGCCTTGGCCGCATTTGGGACCAATCCACAACAGCGATTGTCCAGAGCTCCAACCTAAGCTACTACAACTATCCCAACTAAGCCCAACCTTTCTATTGTCGACTTCAACTCAATCCAATGGCCATCAACTCCCAATGCTACAATTAAGCTTTGGGTATTAAAACATCCCTACTCCATCAAACTTTTGTATTACAACAAAGGCTAGTTTAAATTCATAATGTTACAACCACTATGCTAGTTTAAATTCAAATTTGGATTCAAGTACTTAAAATTATCACATAGGGTCATCATCACAATACACAAAGTCATAACTAAAGGAATTGCTAAAATAAGGTAACCACGAATAATCAAAGTGTTTTTTATTCCTTAGTATAATTTTTATTTCTATATAAAGATTTGCTAACAAACATGTGTTTAAATTAATCTACTTTAATTACTAAGCCTTAATTTGATTGAGCCAATCATTAATCCTTTAGTGACAAACTAAGAATGATTTGTATATTCATTTTAACCCACAAAGTACAAAGTGCATGTTTAGGATACCAATTATTTTGTTTGACAAAAATAGCTTAAACTATTCAGATAAACTAGGTTATTTAGTTTTAATAAACAACCACACTTTTTTATAAACAAATCTAATTTTTTGATATTATTTAATTAATTTATTTTAATCAAAAAAATAATCTTCTCATCGATTTTTCACTTAGCATATTAAACGTTTATAATGCCATCAAATTCAAAACCAATTAGAAAACTTCAAATTTTTTAAAATTGAGATAGACACACTACATTATATAATGAAGCATACACCTAACAAATTAAATATAACTAAATGCATCTTAAATGGTCTATGATAACTAATTTGACTAGAAACCAAATATCATCTCTTCCAAATAAATCTCTAAAAGATTTAACCCACAATAAAATTATTATTGAAGCACCAATATTTGATAATGTTTATGACTTTAATAAATTCTTAAACCAATTAACCCAAATAGAGGATTTTTTTGTGTGATTTTAATGATCATCAAAGAACTAATTTTGTTAAAAATAATTTCATGCCAAAAATTTTTGGATAAATATTTATACCAAAAAACAAATGTTAAGTAGAAAAGCATTGATCAGGAAGAGATGAAAGAAATATTGAGACTAAAGTACTTTCCTAAGTTCCATCACAAAAAATTGTATGAATGGCTCTATAACATAAGATAAAACAACTTTACCATTGCAAAATACTTAAAACACTTTTGAGGATATGGTGGCCAGAATAAACTACCCTGATACAAATTAACATTTAACCAATAGTTTATTTTGGGGCTTAGATTAAAAATTATGAATGAGATAATGTTACATGATTCTCAATCACTAGAGTAGAGAAATAACTTTGGCCCAATTGATGGAGAGACCTAAGAAGGCAATACGCATAAACACTAGATTTAAAACACCAAATTTAACTAATGTGGCACCCAAGGCCATCATTAGGCCTGGTCTATCTTCATTATCTAGTACTCAAACTGTTGAAGGCACATTTGAAAATAATCTCAAAAACTAGATTGAGTAATGTTATATATGCAAACCGTTTAGCCATAAAAAATATCGATTTAGGATTATCTTGAACATTAAGAAAAGTTAATTGGAATCTAAATATGAGAAAATAGAAGAAGAAGAAGAAGAAGAAGAAGAAGAAGAAGAATTGTACTCACTAATAAGAAAGGTTGATGTGAGAAAGAAGGTGAACATCTAAATGTCATCAGATGCCTATCTATGTTTAAAGAAGAATCGGACTAAAAGAGAAAGAATATCTTTAAGGTTTTTGAGACTTATAAAAATAAGAAGTTGAGATTGATGATAGATGATGTCAATAGTATGAATATGATTTCCATGAGTGCATTCAAAGGATCTAATCTCAAAATGAAATCTCATCCCTAACCATTCTATGTGAGTTGCATTAACCAGGCTTCTTCACTAGACATATCTAAATCTATGTTTTACTTAAAGATAGGAATATATGATTATAAGATTTGGTGTGATGTCCTACTTATGGTCATAACACATATTTTACTAAGGAGTATGATCAAAGTATAATAAATTATACTAGAAAGATATTTATGTATTGAAATTCAATGATTAGTATATAAGATTGTACCCTTTAAGACTAATATAGAAGGTTCAACCTTTTAAATCGTCCTCTTAATTGAATCTTATTACTTCATAGAAAAAGAAGTTACAATTGAATATATTTCTAACTTTTAGAAGTCCTTTGAATAGTCAATCTAATTAAGGGTGTGAATTGAAAGATGCACAATATTTGAGACTAAAAAAGATTAGATTTAATCATCATAAGAAATAATTTATTAATAATAAATATCCTCCTCAAAATCAAGGAGGTTCTAGCTAATCAAACTTAGGAGCATATTTCCTCAAATGACTACCAAATTACTAAAGAAATTTGTCCATATTACTTAAGAAGAGCTTCCAAATGAGTTACCTCTTGTTAAGGATATCCAACTTTGACTTTAACCCAGGTTTGCAACTCCCAAATTCACCACATTATAGGATGAAATATACAGAGCGTTCATGAGGAAAGTTGATGTACTCTTTAATTACAGATATCTTTAAAAGAGTTTGCGTTGATGCGCTAGACCTACATTATTAACACTGATGAAGGATGGATGTTGAAGTATTTGTATTGATAATAGAGAAAACAATGAGATTACCATCAGATATAGGTTTCTCACATCTCAACTTAATGATATATTGGATCTAATTTACAGTGCCAATTTGGTCTTAAGAATAGATCTTAAAAGTAGTTATTATCATATTAAAATTAGATATGGCAATGAATAAAAGTCTACTTTTAAAACTCTCAGCATATTGTATGAATGATTAGTTGCGCTTGTTAGATTGTCAAATATTTTAGTATCTTTATGTGGTTGATAAATAAGATTTGGAACGCTTTATTTGAAAAATTATTTATAGATAACTTTGGTGACATTTTAATACATTATCTTGATGAATATACTCACTTAGAGTATCTTAAGAAAGTCTTTAAAAACTAAAAGGCAAAAAAATATCTAAGAAATGTCCAATTATAAAAATCCAAGAGAATTTCTTAGGGTGTATTATGACCATCAAAGAACTTAGACATGATCTTAAAAAGATAAAGGCAATTGTAAATTGATCTATGCCTAGAAATTTTACAAGATTCATAGTTTTCATGAGTTAGCTACTTTATAAAAGAGATTTATTAAAAACATTTTTAATAGCAGCATAACTCATAACTGATTTGTTGATAAATGACAATTTGTTGTAGACTCATAAAGTAGAACTAGTCTTTATTTAAATTAAGTTCTTAATGACTTTATCTATGACATTATCAGATTTCTCTAAACCATTTGAAGCTAATTGTGATATATCAAAAAACAAAATTAATAGAATTCTTGAGATGAGCATCTAGTAGCTTATTTGAGTGAAAATTTAAATGATATTAAACAATGACAACATATGACAAAAAATTATATATCGTCATGCAAACTCTAAGGCATTAGAGATATTATTTGCTTAATAAGGAATTTATTTCGACCATAGATTATTACTTTAAAATGCATTAATATTTAGAAAAAATTAAATCATAGGCATACAAAATGGGTCAAATTTTTCCAAGATTACTCCTTTGACATGAAACACAATCCTAAGGATCAAAAGAAGCTAACTGATGTCATCTCTTGAGTGACATTAATGGTGTTATCATTCAAATTTAATATTTTTAGTTTTAGTATATTGAAAAATGATTGCTTTATCTTAACTTTTATGTTATTTATGATGAATTAAGAAACAAGTCAATGTACAAACTTTTCCACTTAACCAATAGACATCTATTTAGGAGAAAACTTTAGGCATTCCTATGATTATATTATGGAACTTCTTAATAACTGAATTACGTTATGAAGGAACAAACAAACATATGAGCCAAAAAAATTTTAAGCTTAGAAAATCTAAGTTTTATTTGCCATCATTAAGGAAAGATGTGGACCAAATCGTCTCCTAATTAGAGCACCACTAAGAAAAAAATATGGTAAATACATTTCCTTGTCAGCTCCAAATAGACATTGCGATGGTCTATACATGGATTTTGTTTTAAAATTACCATGTCTTGCTCAACACATTACTATTATCTTTGTGATAATGTATAGATTCTCCAAAATTTTAGACTTTATCTCATGCCAAAAAATAATTGATGGATCTTGTATTGCCAAACTACTTCTGAAAAAAAATTATTCAACCATATGGCTTATCAAAAAACATAATATTTAATAAAATTGTATGCTTTATTTTATATTTTTGGAAGACTTAATCAAAATTATTTGGTATGAAATAGAAATTATTGTCTACAATTTCACTACAAAATGAATGGTCAAGCTAAGATAACAAGTCTGAAATTTTTTTGAAAAGTTTGATTGAAATGTTATTGAGAATTGAGATTTGAATTTGACAATCGCTAAACTTGCCTGACATCGAACAGTCTTTAAGACCACAAAATTGTCACATTTTGAAATAGTTTATGATCAAAATTCTAAAAAAACTTATTGATTTGATAAATTTTCTCTTATTTTTTATTCTGATTTTATATGTGTGTTAAAGTTTGTCAAAATTTGTACGAAGATAAGACATTGAAATTAGAACCTCACAATATGTTAAAACTATTAAAAGTAATATTTTGAGATAATTTAACAAAGAAGACTTGTATTAGTGTGTATTTGCCCTGAGAAATTTGTCATTACCATATATAAAAAATTAAATCTCAATGCTTACAATTATCACCTAACATGTATATTAGCAATGTTTTAATGTTATGGATTTAAAGTAATACAAGAGTAATTTAAATAATTGAAATCTGTAGACTAACTTTTCTATAGTTGACTCGAATATAATATCTTCTATAGTAATCTTCTCTATCTTCTAATATTAGGTTATTTATTTGTTAATAGTATCTTGATCTGTAAATCTTATATTCTTGATATTTCTCATATGTTTTTCATTCATTGGTCAAATCAATCATTATAAAACAACAATTGGCTAATTATGAAAGACATTAAGAGATTAACACCAGATCTATTAAATGAAAGACTTTAACTCTACAAAACAGAATTCTTCATATTGAGTAAGAATTGATGTAGCATATTTAGAGAATTTGAAAGAGATAGATGCCAAAGGATTAAGGTCGTCATAAGTCATGGATCATATCTCAAATAATAGCTAAAAAGTGCAAACAAAACAAGGCTTCGTTAAGTTTATTTGGGTTATTAGATTACATTGAATTATTTATGACACTTGAAGATGTTTCCTATTTTGTTAATGTGCATCTTCTCACATAATTTTTGTTCTCATTATGTTCATTACTATTGTATTAGGTTTTTAAGATGAAAAGTATTGCATTTTTTATCCATTATAACTATTTAAACTCTTTTATATAAACAAGAAAAAGAATTTTTGTATTGCCATCAATTTGAGAATCATCAAGGTTTCTATATCATATATGTGTATAGGAGTATTCCTATGAAAAGGTATAAGATGTCATTCTTTCTACCTAAATAATGATCAAATTATCCCACTTCTACTACCATCGTCCATGTTAGGCCACCCCAACCTCCACCGTCTGATAACCTATTGACCTCAATTGCCATCATGAATTCATCTCTACTCATTATTGCAATTCTGTTAATTGCCACTGTCCACGCCATTTTTGTCCAACCTCTCAACATCTTGCCCGCATCTCGTCGCCATAACCCATAGTAGCCCTAGCCTTAGCAATGTCATTGCCTTCTTCTATTTCCCTACCAAGATCCCATTGCAAGTGAACCCTAGCCAAATCACCACCCTCTAGCTTCCCTATCTGAGGTTCCAACATTTGCCATTCTCCACCTAACAATCGCGTGGCCATGACAATCCCATTCAACCCACAATCCACCAATAAGATCAAAAAAGGTATTGCAACCCCAAATGGCCAATCAACTATCCATCTCCTATCCAGTAGGCTAATCACTGCTAGCCAAGATCCTCAATTGCAACGTCGCCATTTTGTGCCCCATTCATCTCCATGAGCTAACCTATCAACATTTGAGCCCAATTCACACCAAGGTGACTATCGGGAGCTTGGACATTACCCACCATGACCATCCCAAATGAGTTTGACCTCCCTACCTCAATCTAATGGCCATCGACTTACGGCACCTGCATCAAGACTTGGGCATCTAAGCATCTCTTCTCGCTCAACGGTGTGAAAACTATCTCATGGAGGATGGTACCCAACAATGAAGGGTCACTTGTTGTCTTGGCTACAATTTTGTATTTGGATTTGGTATTCAATCATGCCATGATGAGTTCCCTTTTAGAAAAGTAGATAATCTTTGGTCCAAGAAAAAAGTAGAAACAGCTGGTAGATTTTTTGTCATCTACATAACCAGCCTGATTAGCATCACAGCAAGAATGAAATGAAGATTATGTGCTGGTAGAAGTAGCATACCATAATGGTTGTATGTTTTAGGCAACGAAGAATATGTTTCAGCTGCCAAATAAGTTGTGATAAGTGAGTGCATGAATTGATGGGCACAACGATGCTGCGATTAGCTGTACCATCAGGAAGAAGGATACCCAAGATAGATGATAGTTTTGTTGAACTAACTTGGGCTGGAGCACGATTTGCAGTCTTGCATGCTGGCTTGAAGAATAATGCCCTTAATTTAGTGTGATTGAGAGGGATTTAAGTCGTAGCAATGCAAGTTACATTATACCCAAGAAAAGATGAAGAAATCTCATGTACATGATAGCAAATGTGTGGTCCCTGATGAGAATAAACTCTGAAATCAAGACCAAGTTAATAACCTTCACAATAATGTTATCAACACATAAGAAGAAAAAGAAGCTTCATGCCATAGTTGTAAATGAAAAATGAGGTGTCAACATGGGTGAGGTGAGGAAAGCGGACCTGCAACAAGTAAGATGGTAGCTTGGAAAACCATGCACGTGAGAACTGTTTGAAGCCATAAATAGCTTTATTGAGGATACAAAAATAAGTCTGGTGCATCAGGATCGATAAAACTTTGTGGCAAGACCATAAAGATGATTCTGGCCAGATCCGAATTCAAAAAGGCATTATCACAATCCAATTGTTCGATAGCCCATCCATATGTGATTACCAATTTATATATGAGATGAATGGTGGTTAGTTTGATGACTGGCTGAACGTCCCACTGTAATTGATTTCAACTTTTTGAGTGAAGCCACATACCACTTCTAACATTTTTGCCCAGTAATAGAACCAATCCAGTTTGAGTTTTAATTCGAAAAGTCATTTGCAAGTAACAGCGTTCATGCCTTGTAGTTAAGTATAAAGGACCAAGTATCATGTTCTAACAATGCCTTGAATTCACCAGCAATGGGGTTACCCCGTTCTAGAATTATCATAGTTTGGACGTTGGAATGGAGTAGGTCCAATAGCAGTGAAATAAGAGCACAAAGGATGTTTCGTAATTAGAAAAACCTTTGAGTTTAAAGAACCGGTTTGAGATTAATTAATCATGTGATGTTTACTTGCAGTAGCTGGAACAGTGATGTTGGCATCATGGGAATGGTTAATTTTGGATCGTGCAGCTTCAACATCAGCAGAATGAGGTTGCTGTTCAGCATGTTGGAAAGGGGCAGCAGTGGGAATTATAGAATTGGGAGGAAAGAATGATGATGTACAGGCATGTGGCAACGCTAAATGCGAAGATATTGGTTGACAGACAAAAAATTGTTTGTTGTGCTTCAAAAGATTGCAGACTGCTTTTGTCTTTGTTTGCAGAAGTAAGACTCTTCAAAAGCAATATGTTCTTGCCAAGATGAAAAAGTGCAACCAATATTTGGGTGGTACTGATAAACTTTGCAAGAGAGTTTGGCCTTTGTGTTTTCTTTAAGCGGTACTATTTTGTGATAGTCTATGTAGCAGATAAGCTCTAGTGAATGCCAACACCAATTAAAGTTGGGGTAAGTTTTTGGCATTCACCCCTTCCATCAGATTGAAAACATAAAATTTTGTGTAAAAGAGAATTTTCTGCTATTGTTTTGAAGGATGAAAAGATAGGCAATGCTTCTTATTTTAGAAACAAAGGGTAGAATCATGTAAAAATAGCACATGCATCTACGAACACTAATGTGATATCGACATCCTAAAATAGATGGGAGTTAAGAGCTGGTCTCCAAATTTCAGAGTAGATGAGCTCCAAGGGGCCAGTTGTAGAGTTGTAGATCAAGAGGAAGACGATGACCACATCCAAGTTGACATATGCTGCACAGTTGCATGGAGAAAGATCATGAATGCGACAGTTTGTGAAGGCGTAGCATGTTCTCCAAGGTATGTGAAGAAGGGTGACCTAGGCAATCATGCCATATTAAACTAGGAGTGCAGCGATTGATGTAGGCTTGCGAGAAGAACAGTGAGAACAGGGAAAACAGAACAATCCTCGAGCAATTGTGCCGCTCAATAGTTCTCTCTTGGAGTGGACGTCCGCCACAATAAAACAGTTTGGATAAAACTCAATGAAGACATTGTCATCAGTTATAAACTCATCGACAAAAAGGAGACCTTTTATTATATTTGGAACATGAAGTATATTATTTAAGGAAAATGATCCATTTGAGAAGTGCAGGGAATACAGATATTAGAGACTTTAAGTGCTGAGACTATTCTAACATGAACATTGTCAGGGCTAGAATATGGACAGCTGAGTTGAAGAGTATTAGGATCAACAGTAATGTGAGGTATAGCTCCAATAACAGAATAACATCAACCATGATTAGAGGTAGTTGAAAAGTATGATATTGGTGTCCCAGTAGGAGGGTAAGCTTCAAAATTTTGCATGGCCAGTTTTATTGCAGAGCTGGCAAATTATCATGTTATGGCCACGTAAAGGTGTTCAGCCACATCCTTGTCTTCAGCCACGTCCATGATTAGACGGTGCAACAGCAAGTTCATTCAGATGAGGTTAAGCAAAAAGTGTGATAGGTTTGTAGTCTGGGAAATGGACAAGATTTAGAGGCAGTGATAATCCGAGTCTCATGATATAGAATCCCATAATTTAATAAGACGGAAGTGAAATTATCTAAAGAAAAAGGTTCTAACCTCACAATGATGGCCGACACAAGTGTAGAAAATTCTTGATCTAATTCTGCACCACTTGTTGATTTGAAATAGGGGCACTGAAAGTGACAAGATTATGTGCAATTGACTTAGCTTTATGGATGAAGTCAACCATGGACACAGTTCCTTTCTTGATCGCGTGAAGCTGATAAATCAAGCTGTTGAATGCATGCCAGGAAGCTGGAACCGTAAACTGCTGTCAATGCTTTACATGATGTCGTAGGCTCATTTCCAAGCACCTGAGCGAAGAACGGTTGGGTTAAGGAAGAAATAATCCAACACAAAATCATTTGATACAGTCGTGACCGTTGCAGAAATATTGGGTTAGCATCTGTGGAAATTGGCAGTGTCATCAATGGAGGAGGACTAGAGCAATTGATGAAACCCATTAGTAAGCAAGCTCAGAAGAACGGGAGAAACTGACAAAGCCACGATGCATGGTTCGATTTGCCAAGCTTCACATTCAGTGGGTGGTCGACAATACCAAGCAGGGTGGTGATTTTCGGCAAAGTTTCTATAGCCGTAGCAGCGGGAGAGTGAGTGAGGGTAAAGTAGTGTGTGTCATTTCACGCTCGGCAGCTCTGATACCATGAAAAGATCTAAAAGCAACCAGTTTTATTTCTAGGATTAATCCCCCCTTCCTCTCACAGCCAAAAGCACATTCGTTTATACTAGGCATAGTACAAGCTGGAAAGTTAGGATTTCTTTAACAGTTTTACATGAATGATGATAACAATATATGAAACAACATTCCTGGGCTATAATCTTGGAGATGGGCATTTTTATGATGATGGACTGCGTGCTGTCCATAGGTTTTTGTATGTCAATAGTGACCTTAGGAATTGGCTTCAAAAGTGTCTTGGAAGTAAGGGCTAGTTGGAGAAGTGCCCAGAGGCTTGTAGTGAACCATTGATGGTGCTCAACAATACGTTGTCCTCAAGAATGTTGACTTTGTCATGAGATATGTCATAGATCAATCTGCCAAAGGAAATGTACAATTGAGTTTGCGATGATCAGAAATCACAACTTCATTATGACATTTCTAGATGTCAAACATTCAACTTAATTTCTTAACAGATCGATCTTCTTTAACAAAGATTTTGTTGAAATTCTTTCACGCTTTTCCTCAACATGTTCTTGTAGTGATTGCTTGTTTATAATCTCTTTCAATAAGCAACATAACCTCATCAGTGTAGTCACTAAACTATAAAAAATTAATATATAAAAAGGACAAAGGAAAAAGGATGGACGAATTCTTGATTGATCCCTGATGTTTAGCATAATCATTAATTTGGTCCCTTCAGTTTCAAAACTATGTAGACATGTCCTTAAGTTTTTCCCTTATAAAATAACCTTCTTAACCTTCCTTACCCACGGAGCAATGAATGCAACGCAAAGTGGTGAATGTAATAAGATGGAGGCAGAGAAAGGTGCAATATTGGCGGCTCTACTCAATTCACATTAGATGCAAGAACCCACCTGAGTTAGCTCAAGTTAAATTCAGAAACCATCCAGCCCTGAAACCAAATAGGATCTAGTTCTCACTCGTGTAAAAACTTTCTGTCGTCATCCATCCACTGCTATCCGCCTCAGTTTATTACTTTCATGCTCTTTCTAATGGAAGAGAGAGAGAGAGAGAGAGATGGCAAGGAGAGCAAAGAAGATCAATTAAGGATGTGAAATAGGAGAATGGGAAGAAGATCGAGAGGGCGTAGGAATTAATTAAAAATAATTCAAGAGGAAGCATTACTTACAAAGTTGCCTCTTGAAATTTAATGGTAAATATCACAAAAGATGACAAGTGCCTATTGCTCGTCTGGAACTAAGCTTTAAAAAAAAAACCATTTCTTGTTTTCAATTCTTTGTATGTTTCTCGTACAGATGCCCAACACTTGGCAAATTGAATTTGTAAATTAGGGAACTAAGAGCTGGGCCAATAAGAAATCAATCCATTTCTAGGATTCATAAATTGGTCCGTCTGGTCAATTCTCAGTTCCACTTGACCTTGACTCTATTTGGACTGCTACAGAGATGCGATGACAGCGATGATGACAGATGATTTTAAGGACAGAGATGGACAAAAACAAAAGCAGGGTTTAAGCAAAGGAAGTGACAAAAGAGTAGCAACTATGCCGACGAACAACAACAAAGGCAGACTAGGCAAAGGGGGCATTGCAGTGGTGGCAACAAACGACAATAAATGCACTAATAAGATTTCTGGAATACACATATCTAGTTGCAACTTAAAAGAAACTTAAGTGCCTAATTGTAATTTTCAAATCAGTACATTTTTGACGTTATGCTCATGCTTTTACAGTATAATTTACCAATTTTTAAAAAAACAGAAACTTATCTAAGAACTACACCAAACTTTAGAGGTCATCTAGATATATGGTATATTAATCTTCAGTTTTGTTCAAAGAATTTGATTGGATTAAAAAAACAACTCTGCATTCATTTTATTAGACAACAAAAAGCCTATGCATTTCTGAGAAAGGATGAAAAATAAGGAAAAAATTGGGTGGCTCAAAAATTTTTTGGAAAAACTTAATAAAAATAAACATTAGATAACTTAGAAGATATATTTTATAAAAGCAAGTTCCATTGAAAAGTAAAGCTCACTAACAATGGTGATATGCTTCCCTATCTCTAAACAAATAGAACTCAAATTAATCATTTGATTCCAATTTACAAGGAAAGAATTGCCCAGCATAATGTATAATAACAACCATTTGACATGTCCATCAAACCTTAATTTCGCATGAACAATTTTAGTTGGAGATGCACAACTAACGTGGCATGCCAAGTTATTGTCTAATTATAATTTAAGCATTGTAGACATTGTGACAAATACCTTCTTGGTCTCTGCATATAGACACATGCCTGCTACATAGAAAGGAACTTCACGACAAAGGGTTGCACCTGTCCCACGAAAGAAGCCTTTGATGCCATCTTGGTGAAGTGTACCCACAATTGCCTCTCCAACATTATCAAAGATGCCTGCTTGTAATCGTTGTTTCAAAACCTCACATGGAATTCGAACAGCAGTTCCAAGCAAAGTGCTACAAAAAGAGGCCATAGATTGCACCTGCCAAAGAGTTTATCCAGACCATCCATAAAGCTGCTAATATTTCTTTCTTTCACACAAAAATGTGATTTATATTCAAATTTCAAATTGTATAACCAAATTGCAAAAAAAAGAAGACATTGCAAGAAATATTGTGCCACATAAGTAATCATAAATAATAGCAATTGAAATATCACACAATCGTAAAACATTCCCATTTGCATGTGTACATTTATTAATATCTTGGTAAAAATGTAATTACTGCAATGCAATAAAAACTTGGACAAGCAAAGCTAACCTAAAATTGAATAAATATGCTTTAAACTTCTCCTAATATTCACAATGATAACTAAACTGGAGGTAGGCAAAGCTAACCAAAAACTGCATGAATTTGCTTCAGACTTCTCCTAATGTTCACAATGATAGCCAAACTGGAGGTAGGATTCAGTTGGCATTTGTTTCTAACTGTACCAACTCGATCTGAATGGAAATGAATAACGAATTCAAAAATTCTGGAATCTTAAAAACTGCAATTACTTTCATTCAAAACAAAAGCAAACCAGATTTACATCATGCTTCAGGCTATATGTAAGTGGTTAAAGAAAATAGAGCTGCTGATTTTTAAAAAGCACTTATATGCCAATAAAAAAAAGGGAAATTATAGAAGTTTGGTGAACTTTTAATGATTGTGAGTTTGAAATGGAAAACAATTTTCATAAGAAATAAAACACAAAAACCTCAGCATGCTCGCATGCCAAGCACTTTCATAAGCAATAAAGTAACAAAGCCTTGGTACACATGCCAACAGCATATAAAAGTAAAATTGCACTAAACCATACACAAAAAGATTATTTGAAACCAAACAAGGAACTGAGAAAATGCACATGAACAAATAATGGCATCCAGTAAACAACTAGCACAATATATGCTCGTAGTACAAAAATATAGAACAATTAAAAAGGAAAGATTCTACCTGAATCTCTGGAATTGTAGGAGCCACGTTAGTCAAAAGAACCTTGATTGCTTCAAAGATACCAGTTCTTAATCCATGACTGAATTGTAAAGACCTAGTTAATGCCCAACCAAATCAAAGAAATTTGAAAGTGCACAGAAATTCCAACCTTGAAAATTGACCAACAATTGCTGGAATGGAACCCCTGTATAACCCTTGTAGCCCAATTTGTGGAAGTCGCATAGTAAGTTCATGAAACGACAACGTTGATGCTTGTACACGAGTCTGGTGTCATGTAAGTTAGTTAAATGTGTCAAACTAGAAAACAATGGTCAATTGTGCAGTAATCAATAAAATTTAATAGATACCTAAATCAAAAACATTGCAATGGCCCAAGCCTAAAGTCCACACAAACTTATGGTACCCTATGTTGGCTTTGCAAAAATCAAATGAATGCAATGAATGGAAAATTCATATGTCCTTGTAATACAAAATCATCAATCGTTTTAGTTGTCAATAATATGAAATATAGATATTCTATTACATACAAAGCAAAAGTAAATGGGCTGATGTCCATCATCCAAGACAAAAAATCCTCCATGAGCTCTCCAATTAACAAACATGTCATCAAGGCCTACAATATTATTTCATGACAAGCAAAAAAGTAGATGTTATTATTTTTATTCTGCTTTTAATTTTTTCTATGCAATTAGGGATCATAATAAACAAACCGAAAAAATGCATTGATCTGACGTCGAACCGTCGGTTCCACTAAACTAACCTACCAATTGAACTAGACCAAGGCTGTAGAATCGCACGAGCCCAACACATGCACAAACAAGACCATACAAAATCAAACAAGACCAAACCTATACTAAACAAATCCAAAATTTAGCTTATTTAGAATCTATTTGGAAACTTCTTCTCAAAGTGCTTTCCAAAGGATTTCATGCAAGAATTTATATAAATTGACAAAGGCATTCACCACAACATTTTTACAAGCACAGATAAGAGATCGTTTTCAAATCCTAGATGAGAAATATTAAAGATTTAATAATCATTAAGTCTACAAAAGAAATAATCTTAAATTTTTTAAAATATATATTTTTTATCCAATAGAATTATCTCATAAAGATTAGTATATTATGTTATAAATTCATAAAATATAATTATAATACTCATTAGATTTGACTCTATTTAAAAGCTAGTCATGACCTTAGCTTAAAACTCATAAGTAATAAACATGAAAATGTTTGATTTTAATTTCTTTAGCTCACCTCAAATACTATTAGTTTTGATATTGAAGTTAAATATCTAAGAAAAATTATTTTGTAATTACGTTAGAATCCTTTTGTTATTAATCTTAATTTATTAATTATTAAAAAATCATATAATTTATTTCTCACTATTTAAAATTAATTAATAATTTAATTATTTTTAGATAAATTCATCTGCATTATTATTTTAGCTAAATAATATACAAAAAAATATTTCAACGTTTTAATCATATTTTTTATTTGATGTGACTCTTATACATAATCAAATTAAAAATTTAAAATATATTAAAAAAATTAATATACTTAATATTACTATAAATATAAAACTAGATAGGTTAAAAACTATAATAAGTATATAAAAATTGATATATAACATATTATCATACACACTATCAATTTTTATATATCATGATAAAAGACTACATGAATAATTAAATACAATAAAAAAAATAATTTTACTATAATAAAATATTTAAATGTATTTAAATATTTAATAGTTAGACTGATAAAATTAATAACGATTGATAATTAACTAAAGGATTTATTTTGGCACGTAAACACAAGATCAAAAGGAAATTTGAATTATCTTATCCTTGAACGTTTAAATATGCTAATTATATAGCTCAACTAATAGAGAGATTCTAAACTTCAATACCTATGAATTTCAAATATAAATCACTAAGCTAATATATGAAAACACAAAAAAAATTATTAAACCTAATTTGTATTTTTTATATGAAACTGAGATAGTTAAGAGTATAATTAGAATGATCTTCAGAATGAGATTAAAATTTGATATAAATATAAAAAAATTAAAAATAAAAATTATAAGTGCAAGTATATCTTGAACTTTAAGGAAAACAATATGAAGAATTAGAGTATAAAAAAGTAAAAATTATTTTCCGTATTGATAAGAGAAAAATAGAGGATAAGAAAGTTAATTTAAAAAAAAACATATTACTGATAATGATGAAGATGTAAAGAAAAAGAAAATTAACTTTAAAAAAATAGAACTAATCTATGACCTAAGCTTTAAAAATCCTAAAAATGTTTTAAATACATCTATAATGATGAAGATGTAAAGAAAAAGAAAATTAACTTTAAAAAAATAGAACTAATCTATGACCTAAGCTTTAAAAATCCTAAAAATGTTTTAAATACATCTATACATATTGTTATTTTTTCTCTATATGTATCTCAAAATAATGTTTGTTATATAATCAATTTAATTAAGCAACAAATTAGGTCTAAGAATTTTAAGAGTGCTAGATCGATAAAATAAATTGAGTTTCTAAAGAAATTAAATAAGAGTTACCAATTATTGATACGTTTTACCTAAAGAATTATATTCTTCTATAATTTAAAATTTTCAAAGTAAAGACATCTAAATTATATTGGAATATAAGTATTGTTACATATGTTTTAAACTTGTCATCATATATACTTTATTAAATGTCTTCAATACTAAATTTTCTCTACTTTATGAAATACCAATATATGAAAAGAATTACAACTAAACTCTACTAGTAACAAATTTAATAAACAATTTTTGAATATTTTTTTATCTAAGTATCTTGATTACTATCTTTTATCTAGTATTATTCTTACAAGTTGTTTTGTTCCTCTTGATTTTTAGATATATTGAAAAGACTATACTCTACCTAATGTTACGATTCCTAAGACCCATATAAACTGATGCTAAGCTTGATAAAGATTCACTTAAAGAATTATGAGACAGGATTTCTCTTTGCAAGATGTATTAATATAGGGAAAACTACATTAAGAGATTATAATAAATTAATCTATTAGATCATATAAGATTTTTCCTATTTATTTGTATTTTTAAATAATTATAGATTATAATAAATCATTTATAAAGCCCTTCAAAGTTTTTAGTTATTTTCATACATCTTTATTTTTATTATTTTATTAGATAGAGTTATTTTTGTAATTTTTGTTTTTAATCCAAAAATATATTTGTGTCTATAAATATTCTTTATGGAATAGAAACAAAGAAAAAATTAGTTTGCTTGACTTTGCTTGGAACTATTATTTCTTTTTATTATATATCAGTACATATCCTAAGGTTACAATCTAGGTTTTTCAGGATATGATTCGAACATCTAGATTATGATTTGAATCTTTCATCATTTTGGTATCAAAGCTTGGTTGAGATATAACTACAGAACTTTTTCTTATCTATTCTCCATTAACTAGTTTTGCATATCAATTAATAAAGGAATGGTTCAGGGGCTATCAAACGCTCAGCCATCTCTCCCACCTTTTGGATCTTATTAACCAAAGAGATATGCATAAGCATTAGCTCTCCCTGAAAAAGGAGGTGATCCAGCCGCACCTTCCAGTACGGCTAGGCTAGGACTGCAAACTTCTCAACTGAACAAATTTTCTGTTTTATAAATCCCCTTATGACAGAACAAATGCTGACATGTTCCACTCAAATATTTACAATTTGGACAGGCTATGAAGATAAATGCTAATAAAGTGCATATACCTATATCAAGTGGACAGAGCTAAGTCATCCCTCACCATTTTCATTAAAAAACAAATGGATTAAATACAACAGCAAAGACATAGAAATACGGCTGTTAATATTTACCTTCAGTGTATCAAGTGGATGCATCGTTGCAGTAGAAATGGCACATGCGAGGCCGCCTGCCAAAGCAGATTTCAGCAAACTTTCCGTAGCTATTTCTACAGGAGGGGAAACAGGAACAACTGTAGCTGCTTCAAACCAGATATTCCTGTAAAAGATCATGAAATAAAGAGTAATTAGCATACATTAAAGCTATACTTTCCTTAATCAACATTTCATAAGCTATAGTCAAATATAAGTCGAAGGTTAACTAATTCCAAGAGTTACAGTCGTACAATATTTGTGTAGGGCCAGTAAAAGAAGAAAACTTGGTCAAAGTTTTTTAATTGGAATAAACTTTGAAATCATTGCATTGGTACCAATCTTGTTGATACAGATGAAAACCTAAGCATTGAGGAAGTGTTTGAGAAACAAAAAGGAAACTAGTTTAAAAGTCAGCACAAAGACTACATTCATGAAGGCCTATAATATCAAACCACTCAAAACATGCAGTGTTGTGTTTAATCCCCTTTGTTTTTGGCCATTGGACTAACCCAACCCATCTCAATTGAAAGCGCGCTTGCCCAAGTATGGTGTGGACCCACCCATTCCAATGCAATTGGGAAATGATTACATAAAATGCACAAGGCTATAGCTGAATACTAGATCATAAAAGTCAAAATGTGCAAAAATGAATAAAGCATTAGCTTTTCACATTAAAATGTCAATAGCCATTCTACTCATTCTATAGATGTCCTTTGCACATCTATTTTTTTCAGAAAGACAAAAAGTTCCAGCAGCAATAATATCAACAGTGGTCACTACAGAGTTGTGTTATATCACGGACGTAACAAAGAGCAAAACATTCGAGCAAAATATCAGAACATGAAAATCTGGGACCTAGATAAAATAAAAAAGCAAAGTTGTTAAAATTGAACGTTTAAAGATTTAATTAGATGCTGTAAATGACTGATAAAGATCTTACGTGTATGGGAAAATTTTGTGAAATGATATGGCGATCCACACAGTTCATTCAGCTTCAAATGAAATCAATAAAATCAACTACAGGAGAAATCTACATAAATGATCATTTAAACTAGAATAAGTTGCTTTGCAAATAATGCCAACATTATTTCCACGCATATTGGTTATTTTAAAAAGATAAACTTCTGAACCCCTCTTTCATACCATTTTCCTCAAACTCTTTGGAGCTAACGAGTACCAAAACTGTAGGAAAAAAGCTATTTAGAAATGAAAAAAAAGTATGTCATACACCATATGCTGTGCCTTCTTTTCCAGTACTATCACTGTTAAATGGGAATTTTTATGTAGCTTTAGTTTCGCAGAATGTCATGTTCTAGAATAAAACAGGAACCAACAATTGTTGCTTTAGAGAATGAAACAATTAATGCATACCGAGGATCATCCTGAAGACGCTCTGATGGAAGCAGCAGCATGAAATTTCGAAAATGACTGTAAGATATGGATCCTCCTTTATCTGCATTCAGATAACGCATCATAGCAATAGCATTATCTTCATTTGCAGGAAGCCCAGCACTTTTAAGAGATTTTAATATTTGATTTAGTTGGAGTGTTCCAAATTTGCTCAAACACAAGGACATGTACAAACGGAGAATCGTAGGCTCCCTCCGCTCCATCAGTGATAGAAATTGTTTCCATCCTATTGATTTTGAAAAAAAGTGCCTTCGGGTGCGGCGGAAGAATTCCCGAGCATACATTTTTGGAAGTTTTCTTTTCTTCATTGCTATCTCTAGATCTTCCAAGGTTATCTGACCATCTCTATCTCTATCCAACTCTTCAAATAACCTCCTCCCTGCAAATCATTGGTTTTTGTTTAACTGTAATTGTTACCGTCTGTCCGTATTTTTAGATTATGATCCAAAAAAATCTACATCACAGACACATGGCATCATTGAATTAAATAATATAAACATCTTCCAGATGCAAAGGAGCCTGGAGTATTAAGGTAAATCTTATCAGCATAGAAATCGTGGCATTAACTAACTAAATCATATAAAAAATTATCAGAAGCAAAGGAGCACAATTGTTGTAGTGCTAGAAAATTAGTAGCATAGTATAATATCAGCTGAATTTCACAAAATAATAGATCCATAAAGCAAATATTTAATCTAAAACATGATACTGTGTGAAGCCTAAAATTCATGATATGGATTCAGCAACTAAAAGATGAACATCTATATTGCAACATGGTGTAAGTTCAAAATTGTCCACTAGCTGAGAAGGAAAAAAATTAATAATCAAATTCTCAGTTCAGTTCCTCCCCCTTTTCCTCTCTAGCCACATCTAAATAATCATAATAATCAAGAAAGAATCCATGAAAACCATCAGAATTATAGCAATAGCACAAAACAACCAGAAACGAATGGAGGATCCTAAAGTGGGGAAACCCAGCGCTACAAAATTCTTGTACAGAAATGTGTTGATCTAGAAAAGCATCAAACCCAACGGATCTATTATTGTATAAATCTTACATATTGTGAGAAATTGCTTCCAAGTTGCAGGAAAACGAGCCAAGGCTCCCCTACAAAATAAGAACGCAGGATCCCAGTATAACAAAAAATACTTCAAGGAGGTTTTTAATCTTATAATCAATTACTTGAGGGGATAAAAACTCCAAAAAACTCCAATTGGAAAGGTAAAACTTAACTTGGAAATATAAGTACAAGAAAAGTTGATATTTAATTAAACGAAAGCATAAAATTATTTCAGAAAAAGAAATAAGGAAAATACATAAATCTATGCAAGCCAAAACTTAATATACAATTCTTTATAGGAAGTTAGCCAAACAGAAGAAGCACAAATATCTACACTTATTCTTCCTAAATTCAGCATACAGAAATAAGAAAAGTAGAAAAATAAATGCAAGCAAAAACATAAGAAAACAATATTTAGAATTTTGACTAACAGAAGAAGCAAAGGGGTAAACAACTATTCTTCCAGAATTCAGCATATTTTGAGTATGGAGTTCATCAAAACTCTTAATAACCTCATATACACTCATGCACACCATTAGCCTGGTGGTTTACTAATATTGAGGCTATAGCAAAACTGATGAGGTTTAATAATGTGATAAAATTTGTTGCCAATATTGTTGATAACCTTGTGATATAGTGTGGTGTTCTTACCTTTAGAGACAGTTGACTATGCCACATAGCAGATTTGTCATATTTTGACATATGTTTTATAATTTTTTTGCACTTCATATTGGTGGTGTATTTTATACCCCTGAGTCTCCCTACAACATATTTAACGAGATTACAAGTCCATTTAGATTATTTCAGATTAGTTTCTACAAGTTTAGGTTTCACCTAGATAGTAATTTAAGATCAGGCAATCGTACCACATGATCAATGTCAAATATCAGTGGTTATGTCCATCCTCTTTGAGCATTTGGCTAACACCAATCACACTGGCCATTTATACAAAGTGCCCCGAGCAATGGGGTTAACCACACCAAAAAATCTAGCTTAATTCTTCAACCAAATTTTTTCTTTAATTTGTATGCCATGCCACCTATCTTCTCATTTCTTATATGTATTGCTTGTATCTGACCTTTAGCAAGCTATTGAAGATCTAGAATGCTCTGTTGAAGCCACCCTCCCCTCCTTAAGCAACCAAATTTCTAAGTGATCTCTTTGCTTCAAGAGCCCTTCCAACAGATTTTCTAACAGATGCCATGGACAAGCAAGGTCAGTGACCTCATGCTAAAATATTCAAGAGGTAACGTTCTCTGTAATACATTATTTGGAGATCAATTTCGATCTTTTTTTCAGCTTTTAAAAGTTCCTTTCCTTGAGATAGTTTGTAGTTTTCTTGCCTCCTTTCTTTGCTTCTGCTATTGTATGTTTTTAGAGTACCAAATAGACAATGCATGTTATTAAAATTTACAGAACAATTTCATGTTCTTAATTTCAACTTTCCCATTCAAAGTTTCTGCTGATTTTGAGCCTAAATACATGTTTAAATAAGTTGAAGAAAAGCTGTTCGAACAAAAACAGATTTTTAAGCTCTCTATTTTTCCAACAAGAACCCAAGCAAACAATTCCCAAATGAAGTGGAACTTTGTAGCATGAAACTTTGATAAGCTCCCGAGAACTTTGATGTTCAGTGCTTATACTAAAACTAAGTTACAAGTGTGCAGAAATTGATTCAAATCAGACTACCCAGCTGAATAAAAAAATCTAGACAGATTTCTGTGTACTTTTGGAATTGATTGGTCACAGAAATATCACATATCAACTCGAAACTTTGCAATCTCCTTTTTCATTAAATAATCTAAAAATTCCATTCAAATCAAAGTTATTGTTTTCTTATTTCCCTTTCCATATTATTTATTTTATATTAGTTTTGCTTTTACTAACCTAAACCCCAAGAAAAAATACCAAAAATAACCTTCATCCTGTTGCCTTCATAATCTGCGGCCATCACTCACATTGGAGCCCGTTGGTATTGTCAAGCTTTGCCTTCCAATACCAAGGAAATTCAAGCCCAGAAGGCACATGCTATTTTTGTTTATTTTTGAGTTTTTCTAGAGTTTGAATTTTGAACCAAACCACACCATGCAGTCATACAAATGTAAGGGATGTTCAGGTCAATGTTCAATGGTCACCTCTACACCTTAGGGTGGTTAGTTGATTCCAATTGCCTCGGGTGGTTTAGCCCAACTTCCCTAGTGTTTGTTCTCAACAATAATTTTCCCTTGTTTTGTGTGTAAACCCTGTCTCTTTCCAGTCCTTTAAAAGGCTTGTATCCGGTTTTTTTGAAGGTAATGAATACCTGTGAAACTTAGTTCCAATTCTTCAGCTTGGATTTCTACTCTCATTGTCTTCAGGTTCCAAGTGATGCTTGGTACAACTAAATCATCATGGAGATGTTCTTAGGGATGCTCCAAGGTTTTTAAGATCTGCTTTATCATGCTCAAACATCCCATGAGTGCTGTTTTGTATGATGCACTTCAAGAGATCTAATATGAATCCTTTTCTTAAGTTGTCTAGAATAATTTTGCAAGCAATTTAGTATTTCTAGTTTCCCTGATGTGCTGATGGTTTGGATGGTGATTTTTTAGTAGAAGGTTTTCAAATTATGTGAAAATTTTCAAAATAGATCTTCAATTTATTAAATAAAAATTTCATATTCATCACAACTTCATATTCATCACAGTTTCATATTCATAATAGATTGACACGTGGACCAATCCATTTAACTGAAATGGATAAGGTTGGGTTGTGCAGTTGGCATGCGAAGTACAAAAAGTTCATATTAGCTACATTTTTATAAGAAATATTAAAATGAGTCAGATCAAAACCCTAAACATCTATAAACCTATACAGGTGATTGCCCAAAAATTATTCAACGAAAAAGGAAGAGCCCCGAATAAGCTTTCAAGTGAAGAAGTATAAAGAAAAAATAGTCTTAGAACAATGATCTCAAGTTGTTAAGCCATCATTTAAGAACAAAATAATGAGACATGCTTAAGCCAATGCAAATAATACTTCGGTTGGTAATGATCTCAACTGAGAAGATCATTAGCCTCCTAGCAGAAGTCTACTCAACATGAGTACAGGTTGATGTGTGCATACAATATATGACGTTCAAGGCATATTTCTTATATATCAAAATTGAGAAAGAACGGTTGTTTGAAAGATAAATAACAAAGCTGGATTTGCAAACGGGAGCCCAAAAGCAAACCTTAACACAAATTCTGTCATCAACCACGCTACTGAAAGATTTTACCTTCTAATTCTGAATATCGGAAGAAGTCTTGAACGGAGAAGAGCTTCTTCTTGTCTGGATGGTCTTTTGAGGTCCATCCAAGGTTAGGAACAAGCTCTATCAACTCTCCCATTGATACAGTTGCAAGTGTGGATTTCAGTTTCTCAACGCTAGAAAGTGGTATGCTAATTAAAGCGTTCCGAATACTTTGTTGTACCAGGTCGTTCTTGGGCCCTTCCTTACAATCCCCAGAACTGCCGCAGGCTTCACCTACTTCCCTTTTCGAAGAATGCACTCCCGCTAAGCCTGACAGCAATCCCACCCTAGCAAACCTTAAATCAGACAAAAAAACATCGAAATCCGCCTTCCTGCCCTTGATTATTCCCTTAATTACTTCCAAAAGGTCATATTGAGAAGGTAAAGGCTCGGGCGCGGCCAATGGACCGTATTTCTTCCGACCTTTCCTCTTGATTCCATCATTCAGATTCCTAATAGCTTGAACTAATCCTTGCAGCGCTAGGCATAGATCGTTCTCCAACAAAAAAACTTCGCCCTTCTTCGGAAGGGAGGCCTTCATCAGCTCCTGAGACATCAAACCGTCCTCACATTTTGATTCTCTTGGTCGAAGCTTCGAGGGTAAGGATTCAGGTTTCATGAAGCATCTTTTGATCGACTTGAATTGGAGCGTATCGGTAAGGAACGACCAAGCAAGCGCCAAGTCCATGCAATTAGCACAAGAACCTTCCCCTTCGTCTGCTCCATTCCTTTTCTCCACATAAAAACAACCGCACTCCATCTTCGAGCTTCTCTTCCTAGCACTAGCGGCGGTCGTTGGCGCCACAAGACTGCCGGACGGCTTCTTCCTAAAGTCAAGCCTCTCCAATGTCTTTCCTGAATCCATCAACCTCGATTGCAGATCCATCACGACGCGTCGGAGGCCAGACTCGATCTCGGCGAACGCAGCTCCAACGGAATGGAAATGGTCCTTCGAAAAGGATTCAATGGAATCCGATTTGGAAGCCATTTATTTGATCTCCAAAGCATATGCTAAACCGTCAAATTCTTCGAAACCTAAACAGCGGCGCAGGAGAACGCTCGCCAAGCTCTGAGCGCCGGAAGCAGTGAGGAAGAGGAAGAGGAAGACGAGAACGAACCACTGAGAAAAAGCGAAGCGGTTTATTTTTGAGAATATTTTCTTCTTTCTGGATAAGGCTGGCCGACGAGTGACGAAGCGCAGGCGTGGTTTTTGGGCGCGTTCTGCTGGTCTGCTAATATAGAAGGTCGGGTGCGCGCGCGGTCAGAGAAGCCGTGTGCTATCCTGTGAATAAGATATTATTATTGTGCACATTGCCACGTATTGATATCTTATTCTTGACGTCAGATCGTTCGAGATTGGCTTGTTTAAAAATATATTATACAATAAAAAAAGTACTCTCTCAATTAATAGTTTAATAAAATATATTTACCTAACCGTGGAATTCATCATTGTTTTATATTCCATTATTTTAGATTTTTTAACTAAAAAAATAGTATTTAGTCAAAATCTTCAAATAGAATTGTAATTTATAAAATAGAGCTGATCAATTTTATTTAATATTAAAAAAAAGAATTTCAAAATAATTTAATCATTTTTTAATATTTTCTCAAGTTAAATTTGATTTTCTTAGATAAATTATTAGTTATATTATATGATGATAAAGAGACTAAATTGACCAATATAACAAACAATATAGTTAGTCTAAAGAAGGATCCAAAAGGTTAAGAGAGTCATCGAGCAATTTTCTCAATAGGTATTAATTAGTATTAAGAATAATTTTGATAATTTTAAAATATATGAAAACCTCAAAAGGAAAAATTGAGCATGTTCATAATGTTAAAGTGGTAGTATCATGTGGTGGATAGTCTTGAGCTGATGACTTATGGTTGAAATTGTCTCAAAAGTAGATATCGAAATATCGAGGCCTCAAAAAAAATACTTGAGAAAAGCGATAATAATCTCTTGAAGAAAGACATAAAATTTGAGATTATTTAACCCTCATGAAGTGATCTTAAGAGGTTATGTACATAACAACCCAATTTATTATGTATTCAATATTTATGTGATTAAGATTGAAATGTTAATATTTTGAAATTTTATTTTAATAAAATAAAAAATTATTATTTTATATATTTTTTCAAAAATATGTTTAAGTAGTTCATAATTTAACATTGAATATGTTTTTTAATAAAACTTATGATAAATTTATTAGTTTTGTATTTTGTAATTTTTGAATGAGAAATAAATTAATATTTAAATTATTGAAATAATAGATTATCTTTGTTTATTGATTTTCTCTTTGTGATCACCATGGTGTTCATGTTTTGCTTGCATGAGGAGTTTGGTGGGTTAAGGGAGGTGTTTTGGTTGGCTGAGCTTAGATTTATAAAGCTCTTGCTTGGAAAAATAGCTTTTTAAGCAACTTTAACATGAAGAGGTTAAGTGAAATGTGTTTTTCTTTTGAGGTTTTGTAGAATATTTCACCAAGGCCTTGAATATAGCTTGCATGCAAATAAGAAATGTTGTAATAAGAAGATTTTGAAGTTTAGGTGTTGATGTGATTTTGAATAGGGTGTTGTTTTTGAATTTGATCCATTCCAACTCATGGTTTGCTTTCCTTCAAACTTATTTTGGGTTTGGATTCCAATTTGAATAGCTAAAAGAGAAGCTAGAAGTTAACTTTGAGGTAGAGTAATGATTTTTTTATGTGTTTCATGAATTGCTTTGGTGAATGAGGGATAGACAATACATTGCTCTCAATTAGAGCATCTAATGGATGGTCTAATAAATTGTTTTGGGAGAGTTGAGAAACTTGTTATTTGTGTTAGTATAGTTTTTTGGTACATTGAGCAAATATAAGATTTGATACTATGTAATGTTTGAAATGTGAGTTTTTTGTGATGATTTGTGTATAATTGAATTGTGTAATAAACAAAAGTAATGAGAAACTAGAAAGAGAATCTCCTCAAGAAAGCCATAAAGGTAAGCTAAAAAATTATGGTTTAAGAAGGGTTGTTATTTACTCGAAGCAATGCATTCATAAGAGTATGATAACTTAACATTGCACATTATACACACACATATGTTTCTGAAAATAATATGTATGTTTACTAGTATCATACACTATATGAAATGAAAATAAGTGTCTTAGCATCAATATAATACATATGATTATTATAAGTGCTAGGGAATGGTTAGAAACAATGTTAGAGAACTAAAAAATAAAACTAGTGATAAATAAGACATAGTTATATTAGATTCGGATATCTTATGTTATAAATGATAAGATTTTATACTTTACCATTGGCATATTCCACAGATGTCGCTTGTTTGTATAATTTTGATAGCTTTGATATAGTACTACTAGAATCAAACTTTACTTAGATATCACTTATCATGTGATAATTATTATTTTTTGTGTGATCAAATAATAAAGTTAAAGCCTATTATCACTAGTATTTCGTGCTAGGATGGCCAAACAAGTTTGATATGATAAAACGTGCTTGTGTGATTTAGTTGGCCACAAATCCTAAAGTTGCAATAAGATGAGATGTTAAATGAGATATTGAGAGATGAGATAATAAATATTTGGAAAAAACATGACTTTTAATTTGAAAAATATAAAAAAATATTAAAAAATAATTAGTATGAGAAATATTACAATATAAAAAATATAAAATAATTATTCATACATATGCATAAGAAAAGTATGATATTTATTTTTTATTAATAATATGTTTGTATTTGGATACTTTATAAATATCATGGATTTTTTACTATTCCTTTGTTATCATAGATCTTTTTTATTGTATTGTTTACTAAATTGTTATATTATCAGTTTAACTATTGGGTCTACAAAACTCATCATTTACTTACATTATAGATTAGTACACAAAGTTAAGAAACATAGTGGCAATTAAAATTGGATCTTATAAGAGCTACTCATTGAGTTATTTAGGTTTTTTAAAAGCCTACTTTGCATAAATCTAAAGATTGTATCATGTTTGTGGACTATGTAGTTACATTTTGTGGTTTTATTTTGATTTAAGAATTGACTTTAAAGCTGTTTAATTGTCACTCGCATCTAAGAGGTTTTAGTAGTGTTCTGTTTTAGTTTTTATTTTGTTGTTGCTTGATATTTTCTATGTTTTGTATTTTATTAGGTTGAAAAGATAAATAAAGCTTGATGGTATAATTGCAATAAGTAATTTATAATATATGTTTATAGTTGCTGAGAAAGGACACACAAGCAAAGGGAGATTTAAACGTAGATGATACAAAATTTGTGTAAAAATTTAATCCATTATTACTGAAGTTATGTGGGAGTTATCCAAATTGGAATGAAAATTAAAATTCTAGTAAGTGTAATTTGTAAGATTCATTACAAATTCAGTTAAAAAAAATTGTGGGATTCAATTTTAGTTTTTTAGAATTAGAGTCTCTTGCAATTTTTATTATGTTTTAGATTGTTGATCCACAAAATATGTTTATAAAATAAGAAAAGATAAAAAGGATATTATCTAAAAAAAAAGAGAGATGTAGTTGTAGATTCTAATCCACCAAAACATCTTAATGAAAGAAAAAGGTTGTGAGTCTTTGAGAGATTATAATATGCCTTTAGAAAAGCATGCTATAAGCTATTAGAAGCTTGACAGCATCACATGAAACAAGATGAATAGCTTTTGCATGTTTTTCTTTGATTGCAATAATTTAAGTTTTTTTACATATTTTTTTGGTATTTTTAAAAAGAAATATTTATCATTGTTGTATTACTCATGAAGACCTATCTTTTGATGAATCATATTTCGTATTTAGTTGTTCAAGAAGGACAACTATCCAAATTGTTTGAAAAGCAATGGCTTTTTTAGTTAACAAATAAGCACAATTTTTCATAAAATTTATAAAGCAAAAAATAGATTATTATTGGTATAATAATTTGATAAATTTAACTTATTTTTTTTTTTTTTCCAAATTTATGTTTTATATATTGAATACATATATTTTAATTTTAAAACTCAAAAATATAGTTTAATTTGTGCATTAAAAAATGTGCCAAAATGATAATAATTAGATCTCAAATTTGAAATGTTATTGTGAACATCTCAAAGCAAATAATCTACACATATATATATTTTACATTTTTTATACATTAATTTGATTTTTAATTAAATTTTAAAGATAAATATTTAATTTCAATAGTAACAATTAACTTATCCTCTTATATTGAATGAGAGAATAAGCTCCCTCCCATCCCTTGAAAGCACGCTATAATGTTTGGGAAAACAAGTGAGGAAGCAAGAATGTAGGGAGACGAGGAGCTCAGATGGTGAAGGAAAACAATTCAACTTTTAGATCTCAAGTTCTTGCATCACTTTGATGGGATCATAAAAAAAGATAAGAAGCTCTGAGTAAAGAATAAGTTTTTAATCCTAATTTGTGAAAACTATATTTCAAAGTAAGATCTTATCAAGGTTTTTCTCTCTAAAACAATTATTATAGTAATTTTTATACAAATTATCATATATTTTTTTATTTATTATTCTATCTAATTACTTAATTATTTTATTTATTCTTTATACCATTTTATTACATATAGTTAAAGGTCTGTTTGTTGAACACATCATGCTCATTTTCTACTTACAAGATATGTTGGCATTAATTGAGCTTAGAGTCCTTAGAGGATAGTTTAAAATAATGTCTAAGAGATTAATGTATTTAAGATATGTGAGAGATATTGTGTATGTATTAATACATTTGTATTTTATTTCAAATTTCTATATTAGTATTAATTTTAGACTTACATGTAGTATGAAGCTATTTTTTTTGTTTTACTATTTTTGTGTTTGAATGTTTCACAATCATTATAGATTTTAATGTTACTCTCATTTGTTTTAGTAACATGAGTCATCTTTTTAAAATTGTAGGTTCTAATTTAACCTATTAAACTTGTATTATGGATGTATATCATCATGTTGTATTGATTATGTTGAACGAAACATGACAGTTGTGGTAAGTCTACTTTAAATAGTAGAGATAAAATCTATATGGTTATAATATGATGAAATCTTTCAAGATGGAGGTCAAGGTTAGCATCTCAAACTATGTAAAACAATTGCAAAGATGCTAAACATATAAATGAATTAGTTACATATGCATTTATTTATCTATAAATATAAAAGTTTCAAGAGGGTATACTTCACTATATTGAAAGTCGCCCATAATGCATTTCCATAATAGAATTGTTTTTACATTCATGTATGACATATAAATATAAACAAGTAAATTCATACAAATTTTTAAAGACGTTTTATTATGAGCAATGAAGAATTCTCTCATCTATTATGTCATAGAAAATTGGAACATTTACAATGAATTATTTCTTCCTTCACAAATAGTCATAACGAGAAGATTCCTAACATAACTATTTGTGATAAAAAATGCTACATTCTCAAGTTTGATAACTTTTTTTATGATAAATAAATTTTTTTTATAATGATTATTTCCTTTTGGAAAGAAATGAGTTCTTCCTTAACAATTTTCTTCAAGAAAATGGAAAGGTAAGAAATCAACTTGTAGTATCACAAGAGTTCCATGATATCTCATTTGTAATACAAGAGAGTTCACATTACATATCCTTCATCACAAGTGTATTTTATCATGTGAACTCGATATCTAACAGAGAAGGCAAAAAGGAAAACAATATTCCATGAGATATCTTCTTCCAACCTTTCTTGCAGTAAATATTCATCTCTCTTTTAAGAGCATTACTGCTAATTAATACTAATAAGGCAAGAACAATTGCAAGATTGATGGCCAAAGAGGTAATTAACAGATCCACAGTAGAGGAGATCATTTCTTCCAAGCCATTAATGAATCTCTGTAGTTATTGAAAGGCCTGAATGACTTCCCTTTCGGGTACTAGAAAGAAAGGGCAGAGATGAAATCTGTTCCTCAGCGAAACCACCTTTCTCACCAAAGGCCCGATCTTTGAGCGCCATCGCACCACCCATCTTCCATTCACCTAAGTTCGTTCAACGGGAATCGAAAAGGAATCAACTAAGGAAGGAGGAGGAGGAGGATGGGAAGAAGAAGGGAAAGGTATTAGAGAAATTCACATGGTTGAAGAGGGCTCTGTTGTGAGTGATGACGCGGAGTTCCAGGATCCCCTGCTTGATGGCCTCCTCGAGCCCCAAGATGAGGGCTTTCGCGTCGAGGACTTCGCGCGGACCGCGGCGGATTGCTTTTTCGATAGCCCATTGAACACTTCTTCTGTGCGGGCCCAGAATTCTGGCAGAGATGATGGCCGGAGCTCGGCGGACACCCGGGACGGAGCTCCGAAATACGAGAGACACTTCGAACTCAACTTCTTCCTCGTCTCCTTTTTCTGAATCGCCCTCGTAGCCTTGTTCGCCGGAGCTGCTCCAGGCCGGCGAGTCTTCTTGGCTCGACTCGCTCCATCCGCCATTTTCTTGCATTCTTTCAGTCACCATTTCATCGCTCTCTTCTTCCTTTTCGTCATATTAGAAGTTTAACGGCCACCTGATTTGTAGGCTTAAGCGAACTTGCTACGTGGACTGTTAATTGCGGGACACGTGGAATTCTAAAATTTTTTCATTAATAAGCAAATTTGCAAATGAATAACCAAAGTTTATTCCCAAATGTTATATTTTTTTATTAAGTAACAAATTCCATAATTTTTTTAGCATAATTAAAGGTAGGTAAAATGATCACAAACACAATGCACTAAGTTTGTTAGATTAATACATTTAGCATATGTTTGCACACATTAAATTGTTTAAAAAATAACAAAAATTTAATATTATTAAAATAGTTATTAAGGAATATTTTTATAGGCTTTTAAAACTAGTTATGATTTCACCCTTAAAGTTAATTTTTCAGCAAAAAATATATGTTAAGCTTTTTTTCCTTGTGGAGGCCTTTTTAATTATGTTTTTTAGAATTTCATTTAAAAAATTATTGTTTTTAAATTGATCAATATTGTGATTTAGAAATAAAAATGAAAAAAAAATTATTATAATAAAAATATGAAACAAAATAATAATAAAAGTAAAAAAAATAAACTATAGTAATTGAATATATTTACATTTGATTATTTCATTTGAGATGAAAATCATAATAGTTTTATTTTCTCATTAATTACATATTTTTAAAAGGAGATCTTATAAGATTATTTCAATACATAGAATTATAAAGCTTAAAAATATATAGTTTTTTCATTCACTTTTTTAGAATGTAGTAAAAACAATTAAAACAAAATTAATAAAAAAAACCAAAAGTCTATGTAATCTAAAATATTCACAAATTATTTAAAAAACAAGCAAATATATATGAAATCAAAATCAAAAGTAATTTTCAATTGTTTTATCTTTGATCAAATCACGCATGGCTAATAGTTTCATGTCTTATTTTGTTACATGCAAAAAAAAATTAATCTTATGGTATTTGCTTAAAAATGTTATAATGTGTTATAACATTATTTAAAATTTTTTATAATTTAATTTAAATATATTTTTAGATAATATTATTAGAAATTATGATTTATATATCACTTAAATTTTAAAAATATATAAATATCAATAATTTTAAAATAAAAACAGTTATATAATGTTAAATTAAATAATAAAAATTATTAATGATTATTAAATAATATAATATTTAAAATTTAATATTATTTAAATTTTAGTGACAATTAATAACGTTGAAGGTGCTTCTTGCAATTTGACAAAAGTAAAGTGTCCCTTCATCTCCAAGGATCATTTTTTTATGCATTCCACGAAAGCTTTTGCCTTCCCTACTATGTCGGCTGCCCCATGGCAGAAAAAATGGAGGAAAGGTAGAAGCTTTTCCTCGTTTCACAGCTTTTCGTTAATGGAGGGTTCCCGAACAAACGAATTGGGTGCCTCTTCTTTTTTTTCTAGCTTTAGCTTCAAGAAAGGATAAGAGCTGGCTGATGGCTTCCAAGTTTTATTCACAACATACCCAACCGTTGCTTCCCGCGCTTTTTGAATCCATCTTCTTCCCTCCTCGTAATTCATCGCTTGGCTTCTTCTCATAGAGAAGAGTAGATTGGAATGGGGAACACCTATGATCGCCCGATTAAGAAGTCCCACCCATGGAAGAAAGCCCTCCTTCACTTCTCGCTCTGCTTTGCAGCAGGCTGCTTCACCGGGTTCTTCTCCCCTCGGCCTTCGCTAATTTCCCATGTAGAGCGCGGGATCCTCGACGGAAGCCTCCTCGTTGGACACCCCTCTGAAACCCAAGCGGATATGCCGTCTCCCAAAAAACAACTAATTGTCATCACCACCACCGGCCCAGCCGGAGAATTCCAGAAGGCGTTCCTGTGGAGATTGGCGCGCGCCCTCAGATTAGTCTCGCCTCCTCTGTTATGGATAATCGTCGAGGCCTCCGGGAACGCGCCGGCCACCGCCAAGTTGTTGAGAAGTACCGGAGTGATGTATCGGCACCTAACCTACGAGGCGAACGACATGGACCCCGGCGCCACAGCTCGCCACCAGAGAAACCTAGCCCTGAAGCACGTCGAACGCCACCGGCTCGACGGAATAGTGCACTTTGCCGGAATCTCCGACGTCTACCAGCTTCAGTTCTTCGAGGAGATTCGCGAAGTAGAGTAAAGACTTCTCCTTCACACAGATTCCTTATGATTACTTCCTCGATTTTCTCGACAGTAATCGAAAATTGTAGGGTTTTCGGGACTTGGCCGGTGGCGACGGTGTCGGCTAACCGGAAGAGGGTTGTGTTGGAAGGGCCAATCTGCATTGGCTCGAAGGTGATCGGGTGGCAATCAAAGGATTTGAGCAGTGGAATCATCTTCTCAAAGCAGCCAACCTTTGGCCAAGAAACAAGCAATGCAACTATAGAGACCCAAAACCCTGCAAGCATCAACATCTCAGGCCTTGCATTCAATAGCTCAATACTATGGGATCCTGAGCGTTGGGGCCGGGCTTCCTCCATTGCTGATGCTTCTCAGGTTTTTCTTCAAACCTTGCCTCGTCTTCCACAGAACAGTCAAAGAAATGTATACAAAAGGGTGTGTTTTCTATTGTGCACTGTGATGTTTATCTCAGGATTCCATCAGGTTTGTTCTGCAAATGGTGATGGAGGATGAGAAGAAGGTGATGGCCATACCTGCAGATTGCTCCAAGTTGTTGATTTGGAAACTCTTCTCTTGTGATAATTATGGATTAGAGGTGGAGCACAACAAAGGAAATTTGAGAGAAAATGGTAGGTTTTAGAGTGTTTATAAGCTCATGCTTTTTTTTTTCTCTCTCTACAATAAAGCAAATTTTGTAAGATCTCCATCTTGGAAGTCAACAAATCAAACAAGAAGTTAGTTCAATATCAAGTGTTATAAACCTTATCTTGTCGAAGATCAGTTGATAACCATCAACTATACATTATTAGAGATGGCTTGTCTATCAATTGTTCACATCAATAGGTCAAGCTCAATAGTCGATTATATAATGCTTGTGTAGCTTTGAGAATTAGGCATTTATAATTTTCAAATGTTGTAGAAGATGACAATTATGTTTGATAGAATTAACATGGCCATTCTATGGTATATAAAATAGAAGTTTGATGTTCAATTTCGTATTAGTTGACCTTATTTGTAGCTATAGCTTATTTATTCTTCTCATCTTAGTCATGCTAATTAAAGTTGCAAATGGTCACAGAGGGGCAAGTGAGAACATTTCTTACATATAAGAGATATGTAACGTTAATTCATTTTATTTCTTATTTAAATCTTTTATTAAGTACCACCATTTTGAGGCATAATTGTTTTATGCATAAGTTGAGTAATTTGAAAGAAACAAAGCCATAGCTTTTTATTGCAAGTAAATCAAATTAAATTTATTAATTGTTTGCAATGAAATATAAAAAAATAATATAAGTCTAAATTTTGTTGATGCAATATTGTTAATACAAGACCAAAACTTCAAATGTTATTACATTATTATGTAAAATTAAACCAAACTATGAGATATAATAATGTTATCTTTAATTTACATAAAATATTTAAACATGAAGTTCCATGATATACAACTAATTTACCTGAAATATTTAACCCAAACATAAGCTTAGCTAATATTTACAGACTCAGCATACAAAATTACAAAACTACAATGAATATCAATACATTTTTGGGTCATATTACATGTTAAGTTTATAAGACATCTATATGAAATAAGTAAGTAATGAACATTGTCATGATAAAAGTATATGAATAATATATGTCAAATATATGATAAGTTTTATCATTGAATTTTTTATTTCTTTATTTCTATATCTTGTTTCAAATTAATCCCCTGATCTTTTTTAATCAAAGAAATTAATTTTTTAATGTCATATGCTTCTATTATCCGTTTATGGTCTACTTGTCTATTATTATTTTCATATTCAAGTATACTTTTAAGAATCATGTGTTTCTGTATATATCATCTCTCTAGTCATTGTTTAAATATCACATTAATATCTTTCAATATTTTTTCTTTATTTTATGGGAATTTTTATAACCACAATTTATTCTTCCTAAATGATTGCACCAATATCATCCAAGAAAATATTTTCTTAACAAACCTTATTTGCATTTTGATTATTATCCTGATCCTTTTTATATCACATTTATCATAGAAAATGAATGTAACCATATGCAATATTAAAGAGCAAGATAATGATAACGAGTGATAGATATAAGAGGGTAAAATAAACAAATACATATCAAAAGATTTAGCCATAATAATAGAATAAGGCATAAACTTGTCATGTATCCACATTAAATAAATGCACCCTAAATTGAATGGTATGCTTATGATAAGAATTTAAAATGAGCCTACTCATTCCAAAGTTCAAGCATAATATAATTTAGAACAGTTGTTTGCACTACATCATACAATAAATTGGATGTATTATAAATTATATAAATTGCCTATGACAAGAATTTTAAATTAACCAACTCATCAATATGTTCACTTATAATATATAAAATAGCACTCATTTGTAGTACATAAAGGATCAAACAAAATACACCACAAATTACATACAATGTTTAAGACAGAAAGTTTAAATTAACCTACTCTATCAAGAGTTTGCTCAAAATATATATAAGGACACTACGATGTAATACATTAAATATTAAGCAAGTACATCATGAATTACATAGCATGTTTATCTTTTAATTTTTGATATAATGGACATGCTTTAAGGTTTCTTGTTTACATGTTTTTTCACAAAATCCTTCTCCAAATTACTTTTCTTTTCTTTCTTCAAAGCTTCTTAACCTTTTTTGTTCCTATCAAAATATTGCTCCACTTCTTTAATTTCTTTCCCATATTATCTCACTATGCCTAAAAGAATAAGGGTTTATTTAAATAGTAATAAAGTTTTATTCCTTAGTTGGGGATTAACATTAAAGGTTTTATTTGCCCCCTTATGTTTATGCAATAATTTAAGTTTAAGACTTAAAAATTATAAGGTTTTAATTAAAATCTTATAATTAATTACATTCTTTGTATTTATCATTTTAGATAATTTTTAAAAATTTGATAGCTAAAAAAATTTTTAAAATGAGTTATTGCATAAGCCTTATATTTCATAACAATTTCATCATTTTTAATAATTTTTTATTTTATTTTAATATCATAATTTTTTTTTAAGTTTTGATCTCATATTTTAACACTATGATACCTCCTATTATCTCAAAATTAATATGGTTAAGTTTCTAATTATTTATTCTTCCACATTAGAAGTTTCTCCCTCTTTTTAAGAGTCGTATCATATTTTTGTCAATACAACAATTTTGGGATAGGACAAATATATCAATGATTAGAAAATAAAAGCAAAGTTGTCGTGTCCTTCAAGAAATATTCCAACAAAAAATGGTGATAGTGGTGATGAAAGTGGATGAAAATAAGACGCTAACAACGTAAAAAAGAAAGAGGTTTTATGAAGAGGAAAGGAAGACGTGCTAATCATAAAGGAACTATTGTGTGGAACAATATGGCAATTTTGGATGAGTAACATATATATGAGCCTTTGGTTATCAAATCAATGCCAAAGTTCAAGGTGAATAAGGGAGAGACCTCACGAAGAAAGAGTCATAATAAAACATGTAGTTTGGATAATTATAAGACTTAAGTGAAACTAAAGGCTATTAGACAACCATTCTAGAATTTCATAAGAGACTTAAGAAAAACATTGGCACTAGGAACTCTCCTTTCTAAAAAAAATTAGAATTTTCCTCCATTTTTACCAAATTTAATTGATTGACAAGTCTACATTAGATAATCCTAGTTGATTGGGGAGAACATTATGAACAACTTCATTTTGCCAAGAAAATCAAACTTAAAAAGTAATGTCTATCCACTAAATAAGGCCAATAGAAATATTATCAATTCAAAGACCTTCCCAGGGCCTAGACATTAAGGTTTGATAGTGGTCATTAAAAAGTAAAAACATTTAAAGGGCTTCGATGCTTACAAAATATTGTTTGAAGACAAATGGAAGCAAATGTGCCAATGGGGTGTAATCTCATTGCAAAGTTACCTAAATGGAGAGCCAAATGTTAGCTTGAATGGTTAAATGGTTTGATATAAAACATGTTCATATTATATCTGCTCAATGGATGATAAAAACTTCTTTTTTGGTCATCCAAAAGGCATGCATTTGAGCCGATCACACATAAACAAACTTTAAAATACTAATAGATTTATGAAAATTTTTTATTTTTGAAGGACAAGGTTCACATAAGGAAATTAGTGACAAGAAAGATGATTATCATAATAACACTCCACTCTTCGTGAAATAGTGGATTGTAACGAGTAACTTATATATTGATTATGAAAACTTTCAATAATTTTTTTTTTGCACCATAGACTACAACAAAATTTTTATTTGATCCTTTATAAAATTTAGACAATACATATCAGAACAATTTTCTTCTTAAAGCTAATAACTTTTATGGAATTTTCAATGCCACTTAAAAAATATAAATAAATAATAAAAATTATATCAAATCAAATCTATATCTCATCAAATGGGTAGCAGATTAGCTTGCAAGAGTTTTCATGCTTTTCATTTTCAAAGCAAATAAAGATAGCCATAACTATCATAATTGAAATTATAGATATGCATTTTGCTTTTTTGTGAAAGATAAAGACATTTTCATTATGATTCCCATCAAACCCTTCCTTATTGCTTTCTTAATTAATTCAAAAAAAGATAAGCTTTGAAGGTTGTCCTCGTCAACTTTTGCTTTCCCTTACTTTTCCTCTTGCAAGTTGCAAAAGCATATTATTAAAATAATCATTCTTATTTAGGTTTATTACAATATGAGTATCTTTCTATATATATGAGAAGTGATCACTATGACAACATAGTTATAAGTAAACACTCTAACATTATCCTAAATTTTATAAATGTATAATATAAACTAAGTGATTCAAATATGTATCATAAAAAGTAAGTCAACAAATGTATCACATTTGATAAAGCATTAGAGTCAAAAACTTTGTCTTCATTTATTCAAGAAAATAAAAAAGATCTTAACAATGAAATTGAAAATAGCTTATTTTGTAAAATATATGTTCTACTAATTAAAACAAGTCCTTATGATAATAAAGTGAGAAACAAAAAGTAGCAAATATACAATGCATTATGGTAGACCCTAACTAAATGTTATTGAAAAGTAAACTTATATGTGAAACTTGCTTCTAACAAATAAACAATAAGGTGTTAAGAGATGCATAATAAAATGATTCATTAAGTATTAAATGATAGCTTGTTGCTACAAGTCTCTCAAATGTGGGATGTTTAAAGAATGATCAAACTTAAAAAGGTCTAATATGTGCACTTTTACCTTATATTTTAATAAAAAAAAACTTATTTTACAACTTAAAACATAATATTATAGTCATAGAAAAACAACTTTACTATTTTGACAAGCTCCTTCACAATATATAATTAAACAAATTTATATGTTCACATAATCATAATCAATGACAAGTAATTAAATAAGATAAAAATAAAATCATCTCATATAATTAGCATGCAATAATAAGTGTTTAAGAGCAAAAGCTATAGACATGATATTGCATGCACAATATTTATGACTAATTAAAGCAATTTGAGCATGAAACATAAGATGCATGCATCATCCTAAAAATAGAAGTGATTATTTAAATAATTATTTTTTAATATTTTGAAGCATTAAGTACTTAAATTATTGAAAAATTATGATATCTATGTTAATATAAGATTTAAAGAGAGAAGAATCATAACATCTAAAATATAATTAAAAAAATTAAGTTTTACTATTTAAAATTTTTTTAATATATTTTTATATTTTTTAAATAATTTTTTAGTATTCTTTTATAATTTTTTTTGAAAAATTGTGCACTTTAAAAGGAGGTAAAACATTTCAAATGAAAGAGACGAGCTGATCGATTTAGTATATTGATTATTTAGAAGATAATAACATAAAATTGGTAAAAAAAAATTAATTTTTTTAAGAATTAAAATAAAATATTTAGAATTTATAAGAATTTAGTTTTAGAGTTAAAAAACACCAACAATTTGTAAAAATATTAAATTGAACTTGAAAAATTATGAAATTTTATTATGACCTAAAAGTTTTGAGAAAAGCTTAAGAACTTTGTGGCACAAAAAAGAGGTAAGACAAACTTAAAATTTCTAAGCCAAAAAGAGATTTAAAATAAATATTAAATGAATATTTTTAAGATTTTAAGTTAAGAAATTTATTGAAATTTTGCTAGTATATCTTATTAAGGAGATTTAAATAAAATTAGTCAATGACTTTTTAGAATTTAAATTTCTTGAAAAATGTAAAAAAAATTTGAGGTTTCTTATGTTTAATAAAAATAATGGTTTAATTAATTATTAAAATTCTAAATATATTAATTTCTCTAATCTTAACATATGCAAATAATGAAGAATCAGAATCAACCTGATGGTGACTTGTGACCCAAATCAATAAAAACTATTGGAATCTAAGCAACAAGAAAATCAAAAATTGTTCTAATGAAGAGTCACAACCTTTTGGAGGAGATGAAAGGCCAAGAGGTGATAACTACATGTGTGATGTTATAAAGGAAAAAGGAATTGATAGCTAACAATTTTTTAACCAAAGTGGGAGAAATTGCTTTGGTCAAGAGTGAAAAAGGGAGCAATAGAGAAATATGTGTTGCTAAGGTGTCGACAAAGATATAAGAGTAACTATGCAATAAATCCTATGATTTGGAAAAAAATTGTTGATAGAACTATAACAATTGAGAAAGAGAAGAAAATTATATACTTCTTTTTTATAATAAATGATCATAGCCTACAAAACTATCTCTTTTTAGATGTTTATGCATAAAATCAACAAGCAAAAGGTTTTGTAGATATTAGGACAAGGGCACAACCTATCCTTACAAAAAATCAAGGCCAATGACATGATGCGCAACCTAGTCCATAAATAAGTTACCTTCCATGCAAATGTGAGAGCACCTGTAAGTTGCAACTAATGGATGAAAGCAACGACGTTGCTAAATTCCAAGGAGGTTGGAGTAGACATGATATCTTGTTTCAGTGATGAGATCGTCAATGAAAAAAACGTATTCAGTCCACACATAGAAGTGTTTCAATTTCAGACCTTTAATAGTTGAATAGCTTCCAAAACGACCAATTTCTCCAATGCTAATGGTGAAGTAGGGTAAAATGCCTTTTCATCAACAAGTATGGGCTTCTTTATGCATCATGAACAATGATTCTGATCCTAGCCTTATCGTTCTTACATATAGTAGTATCACAACTGATTTTGAGCCAGCTAATGTGGGGGAAGATACTACATTGTAGAAGTGGCAACATTTAGCCTAATTGGACTACAGTGGTTCTTGCGTTCCATCGCTAGTGAATTGAAGCAATCTGATGCTAAATAATGAATACCTCAAGTAAGTGATGAAGCAATATCATGCTTACCTGAGTGCAATTTATCATTCCTATTTTTTTTAGATATAATAAAGTGTATAAATAGAGCATGTAACAGCTTTTATTACATTAGGTTCTCATAGTTACCTATCATCCATAGTAATAGATAATAAAATGAGACAAACCATGCCTAAGTTTTTTCATTTAGCTTAAACAAGGGTGCCTGTAAAATGATCAACCAAACCACTTTAGCCATAAAAAGCACACCCAAAGTATATGTTGAAGATTTTCAAGATGATTGCATTCCTAAAAATATTCAATTTTAGAAGTAATAGATCTACAATAGAACCAAGAATGAGTAGAAATGATGCTAACACAAACTCTCTAGAGAAACACCTAAATGCATGATTAAGTCTTGACTTTCCACACCAATGTAATACCCACACCTATACCAGAATGATGGGACTCCAATTATAATAGCATGTTATTAATTTCCTTTGAATTTGGGGCCATGTCTTCATTTATTTTATAACGAAGCCGATCTATATTAGTGTCATAACCTAAGGGTTATAGGTAATTCTTTCCACCAAATTAGTTGCAAAACACCATCACAACTTGTTTATATCCCAACTTACATATTCCTGCACAAAGTCATTGATGTTTGATGGGAGGTTCCTACTTACATTAATGAATGTTGGTCATTTGGATATAGATTGTAGACTAATCCAATTATTAAATAAAATCAAACATTTATCATCACTATCAATATGCCAAACCGTGTTATTGGCAATCCATAGTGCTTCACAACTAAGGAGTTATATGTTTACAAGTTCCCCTAGAGCATTAAATATTGCCAAATGTTTGGCACTGAAAGCGTTAACCTAAAGGTTGTCTTCCTTAGCAAACAATCAAGATATGTTTCACAACATGACCACTATTAAAAGATTTTTAGACAGACATGTGTCTAAATGCATATGCTTAATGTGATAATTGTTTGAAGCATAATGACCTTCTTAGGAAAAGAATCAATATAACTAACTTGAGATTGAATACTTAAATGTTTATAATGACATATTACAAATGCTTGATTTGATATGAGATATGATTATATATGAAGCATATCATTATTATAGTTTTCTTATATTAATTCACAACACAATATATAATAATGCAAATTGTGGTAACAATCATAAAAGAAAAATAAGATGAAGATATGGAGAAAGAAAAAAATAATAAGAAGATAATAAAAGGGTTGGTAAAGGAAAAATAAGATTTGAAATGTTAAAAGATGAATAGTTAGTCAATAGAGTAACTAACATTTTGAAATGACACATTCTAGAAATAAGATAATGAAATAATTCGTTAGAGTTGTTTATTCAAAATGATATATTCTAAGAAACAAGTCTAATATGTTATCAAAAAAGCTATGACCTAAGCTAATTCCATAATGGGATGAAAAGATAAAAGAATTAAAAGATCTTATATAAAATTTGGTTTTTTTACATCATTCATTTACATGCTATGTTATATTATATGTTTATAATTGATGCAACATATGATATGTTCTAATGTTTGTATGACTATGTGCAAATACACATGTTTTTGTCACTCAGCCAATAATGATTAGATCAGATGAGCTATAACACAAGATTATTAGGGAGTAGTAAATTTTAATATCATGAATATTTGATTTAGATGTTATGTTTTTTTAATATTATTAGTTTTGTAATTAATGCATTATTTATTTTATATTTGTTTTAATATAGACTTATTTAACTTATTTTGTGTATTCCAATAACATGGACTTATTTGTAATTTAATATAATTGTAATAATATGGTACTTAAAATAATGTTAATAGGCTTTAAATTTTATTTTTATTTTTTAAACAAAATGGTTTATTACTTGCTTTCTGTATATGTTTGAAATTATTTATAAAATATGATGATATTTTAATGATTTTCAAGTTGAGTATATAAATAGTTTAAAATGATAATGTTATGATTTAATCTTTTAAAAAATATTTTCCAAAACTAAAGGATCAAGATAAAAATTAAAGAAATAAATGATATGGCACATATCTTGAGAAAGATCAAGTTTGGCCATCATAATCTTATATACAAAATTTTATATACAACTTATATCAAATTCCTTCCTTTTTATGTTCCTTTTTATGTATTCACATATCATTATCAACCAAAGTCAAAAAGAAAGGCTATCATCATTCTAAGTCAAAAGATATGTCACTTAGAGAAATATATTATCTCAATTAGTTTTAATCACTCTTATCATATATTTAAAGGGAATCACTATCCATCATATTGATTTATGTTCAAGCTATACAAATATGTAGATGCATAAATAAAACTATCATAGAATAATTAATACTAACATATTGTCCAAATCTTGTTGGGATTATATATTATATAATGTGAATAATCAACATACTACAATATGCCTAACATAGATATTTGAGAACAAACTATAATAATAATAATAATAATAATAATAATAATAATATATTAATAATAATAATATACATGAATATGATATAGTACAAAAGTATTAATTTTTTTATAGCAATTACATACTAACCATGATGTGAAGCAAAAATATGTACACTAAATGTTAGTGTTTTAAGTATGATGTTCTCTTATCCATCATGAAATTAAGACTTAAATTAATAATCTTATGCCTTTTAAAACATATTTTTCTTAAATTTTAAAATTTAAATGAGCATATCTTTCTTGTATTTTGTTCATTTTATATATATATATATATATAATACATTACTTTTACATCTTATGTAGATGTCAACAATAATATCGTACAAATATCTATTATGCATCCACATAACTATTTTCTGAACATCTATGCAATTATAATGAGTATAATTTATAAAATAATGAGTATAGTTCTTAAGTTATTATATATTAATATTTGCAATGTATAGTAAGATTAACATTTTATTCTTATGTTTTTTCTTTATTGTGAACCTACTACCAATTAAATATTAATATCAACAAATAGATCGATCAATTATTATAAGTCCAACAGGCTAATTCTAAAGTAATTATTATATGTGAAATATAAACCATTTTGGTTATATCACATGCAAAATCTTTATCATGTAGATTAACTAAGAAATAAATAATTATATAAGGGTCACAATTCTAATAATTAAACAATAATATATATATATATATATATATATATATATATATATATATATATATATATATATATATATATATATATATATATATATGTTGTAATCACCAAAGAAATAAATATACACATACAATCTTATAACTACTATTTCTTTTCTAAGTAAATCACACAATAGTCATATTTTTGTTGTTCCTTTTTTTATAGATATTCATTTAATATCATATTTTTAACTTAGTTATAATGAAAACCTTCTTTATTACTTTTCAGCTTTTTATGCACATAACACTTATCAATTTTGTTCAATATTATTTTTAGTAATATATTAATTATGACATTTTTATTAGTATTTTTAGTACCTTTTAGTTCACTTTACTAGAAAGTCATTATATATATTTTATTATTTTTTCAATAGTAAAATTGTATATTATTTACATCAAGCATATAATAATTCCTACTCATGTACAAATCATAGCTCATAACCAATTTTCATGCAAGTTATAAAATATAGATGCTATTCATGCTTATTATAATAGTATCATGTTTATGCATATAGTAAACAAATTAAAGTTAATTCATGTATCATGTAATTTAGTGTCTCATTCATTTTTTCAGTATAACATACTATTCTACAGATGCTTCATAACAACCAACATAATATGTTCAAAACCCTTAAACAATCAACTACAATTCAACCAATCTTACATGCATAATAATAATCATATAGTCAGGTTTTTCTTAACATAAAAGTAATATATTACACATATGCACATAACAATTATGCAAAAATGCATACTCAAAGTAACTGTATAATTTATTTTTCTTTTTTTGATTTGTGTGTCTTATTTTTAATATTTGTCACCCACTTCCTCATTGGATTCAACCTATTAATAAGCAACAAACTTTTCTTTGTGTAGAATTCATAAATCTCATAATTAATCCTGGAGTCAAGTACACAAGAAGCATAATTGTTATTTAGGGCTTGAAAGAACTTACTAGTTTTCACTATTTAAATAGCTTCTTAATTCTTCCTTTTCATTTTCTCTCATTTTTTTCTTTTTCTCTTCCCTTAGTCATGTTCATAAATCTTAATTTTTCATTTTCAATTTCCTCTCCTAAAACATTCCCTTTATTTTCTCTATGTTGGACCTTCTTCTTCTCTCATTCCCATTTTATTGATTTCTTCCTCTTACTTTTTCTCTTTCTTAGTTCTTCAATCTCTCCTCACCAACGTTTCCTTCTTATTAGCTTGCTTACAACACTATAAGGTTCAAATCTTTCTCAAGCTAAGTGCCTCCACCTCATGACACTTCCATAATAAGTGAAATGGCATGTTAGAGTGTTAAAGAAGAGATTAAGGTTAGGAATTCACTGTAAGGAGCATCTGATCTGAGTGAGAGGAAAGCAGAATTCGATATGCAGGAGAGGCATCAAGGTGAGTTCAATTAGAAATTAAAATTATGATATATATAATATTATTTTTTAAATATTTATTTAATTAGTTATATGTAACTTCAATAATTTGTAATTAGTTTAAACGAATTTCAATTGAGATAAAAATAATATTAGTATACTAATCTTAATATGTTTGGCCCCTAATCTTATTATCCTTAATTATTAAGATAATTAGAACTTAAACCCAATTAAAATAATGGTGAGAATATAAAAACTTAGGTAAAAACATGATGGTGAGATAATGTTTTTCCAAATTCTAACAAACAAGAGCTATAAAAACAAAAGTAAAAAAGTTAAACGTTGACAACTATTTGGTAATAAATGTCCATAATGTTAAACATTGACAACTTGTTGGTGTTTATAATCAATAATGAATTGAGTGACCTACTTATTATCATCTTCTTCTTTATAAGTTAAAAGGTTTTGTTTTATAATTTTATAAGAAGAAGACTTCAAAGATGATATTTCTTATTTGTTAATTTTTCCTTCTTGTCTCAAATTATTTTAGTAATGAAATACAAACTATTTGCTACTATTTTGCTAACTTCAACATACGATTTTTTGAGGTAGTATTTGATTATAAAATCTTTTAGGAAGAAAAAAAATCCATCTTTTGACTACCATTGAGAAGTCTAACATCAATATCATAATATAACCAAAACCATTGTTGATTATAGTTGATGTAGCAACATCAATGATGGACCACATCACATCCAATTGTCTCATCTAATAGCTCAATTAATTAAACATAACAAATTCATGTCAAATGAATTAATCATTATATAATTTTTTTTGTGATCAAAGCTTTGTTCTTGAATAATTTATGATTTTATAATTTTTAAATAGATTTCAAAACAAATTTATCAAAAAAAAAAAGAGAACTAAAAATATTTAAAAATGATTTGACAAACATAGACTAAAAAGGACATCATACCAATTCATTATTGCAATATTTCACTGTTCACAATTCTTCTATGTTTCAATTAAAATTGCATAATATAAAAAGAAAAGATTTGACAAAATATACATATTTTGTCAAATTTATGTGTATCATCTTTAAAGGAGAATAAAACGGTTTAAAATATGTATACAAGTATTTATAATTTTTTTTATTATTTTCATTTTTAAGAACACAATTTTGTTTTTATTTTGATGGATCAATATATCTTGGACATTGAAAGCTGCCATACACTATATATAAATGTAATCAATATGCTTAATTTGGCAATTTATATGCATCTAACATAAAACAATTGGATAATAGAAAAAATATAATAGTAAAAATGGAATATCAATATTTATAATTTGCATCTATTCAAAAACAATGTATAGTTTGTATGTATATTTTGAATAATAATTTTTCATTAAAAAAGTATGTGTATTGTCAAAGTAAGTACATTATTTATTTCTATCATATCTTGACCTTTTCCATTGCTATATTCATCATTTATCCACCCAAATGCATATATCGTTGCATATATTCTACGTAAGAAGGGATATGTCGTAAGCGTGTTCTATCATCTACATAAAAATTAAAATAATGTTTGATAATATTATTATTAAATATTATATTAGTTAATAACATATATGTAACTAATGTTACTTTTTAGTATTATTAAAATGTAAGCATTTAAGAAATATGTTATTAATATGCTTTTAGTGAAATAATTAATCTTTTGGGTAAAACAGTAATGAATTAAAAAGCATTTTAAAAATATAGCAAGACACATGTTTGATTGCATCTTTTGAAATGTGGATGTATTTTATAAAGTTTATATATGTATATTTTATCTATTTTAACCAAATATATATTATTTTTTATAAAATTTATTTAATGAAGTTTATATATATATATATTTCTCTAATATCTCGTTTCATAAAATGTATATTATTTGTTAAATTTTTAAAATTTTTTTACACAAAGAATGATATGCTGTTATAAACTTTGTAGCTTGTCATATATTTGTTTATTTTAATCATGCTTATATGCATTCCTTGCTTGAGATGAATTTTGTAATTTAGAAATGAACTTTTACAAAACAATGACACTAACAAATTAATCTTAAAGATTTATTACTCAACTATTTTATTGTTAGATTTTTTAAAATAATATATAATAAATAAAATATGTTTAAATTAAGTGTGACAAATAAATTAATGTTTTAATTATTTTTGTATTATTATTGATTTTTTAAATAGATATACGAAATATAAGAAGATTTTTAAAGAGTTTAATAAAAAAAACTCCTTTTAAAATAATGATTAATTTGATTAAAGAGATAAAATTTTTTATTATTTTCATATAAACACAACATAAACTCTACAATAGATAACATTGGTTAGAAAGAGTAATTAACAAAGTTAAATATTAATTTAGTCAAAAAAAATCATTCCATTAACCTAATTTAGATAAGTGAACTAAAAATTAAAAAACTAAGTTTAATATTATTAACATTAATCTTTAATATTACAAATCATCATCAATCATCATTATCAATTGTCACATAAATAATCATCTTCTTAATCACTAACATTAATCACATACCTCCTATTAACTACCATTAATCACCACCTTCATCCATCATCAAGGACCACTCTAGCTCACCAAAGATCATCATTGATCCTTATCTTCAACTATGCTGTCATTGGAGCCTATTATTTTCTCCTTGGGCACCATTGTTTGGTGGCCTAACTTTCAACAATAGGTATTGATATGCTCACTCTTGATCATCTTCTTTAATTATGATCTTTGCTAGCCATGTAAAAAGATGAGTTTTATCACAAAGTAATAGTGAATTAATGCAATCCTTAAGACAATGTTGCTCATCTGTAGACAGGTGTTTCTAACCACCAGCGGATAGCAGACCAATAGAATCAAGGGACTGCAAATTGGGGGTTTTTTTATGATTTATTAGTTTTACCAAGAGAAGTTCCATGTCTTGAAGCTCCCTCCTTTTCCGAAGAAGCGAACAAAACAAGCCCTGGCCTTTGGGCGATGGGGTCTGGGCACTGAGCTGTGCGCAGCGGTAAACCAGCTGGGCGTCCCTCTGCGCTCAAGTGCCGCCTTTATTAGGATCCCGCGCACTGACACAGGTAAAAAGAGAGGCAGCGTAGCTCGCGTGTTGGATGGGCGAGAAAAGTTTTCATTTTGGTTCTCTCTGATACATCCGGAACGTTTTTTTTTTCTACTTCTTGGTTGTTTATCTTTGAGGAAGAAACGGGAGGGGTCGCTTCAGATCTGGTGATCCCAACAGGGAAAACATTGCCAGGTATCCATCGATCTAAGCACTTTGTGATTGGGCTTGCTAATCTACTTGATTTTCCCCTTCTTCCGTGTTTAATTTATACTGTTTCCCTCTGTTTTTTGGTCCCCGGAATGCCCCCGCGAAAGCTCTATTTGTAGATGGAATTTATCGAGTTTCCTTTAAATTCGCGATTTTGCGTCGCTTCGTGTTTTTCAGCTCCGGATCTGAATGTAAATCGAAGGGTTAGGAGTATTGGGTTTTTTTAGAGGCTCCACCCCCTTAGATTCTATTTGATACGGATCTGTTGATTGCATGAATAGTACCAATTTTATTGGGTTTTTGCTTATCTTTTTCAAGCAAGAGTTGTAGTCTGATGAGACACTAGAGGAAGAGGAGAAATGGGAAAGAGAGCGAAGGGGTGGTTCTGCCCCTTAAGGAAAGTCTTCACTTGCCGTTCCAAGGACAAGAAGGTAGAGGTGACTCTCCTTCCTTAGAGCTTTTCTCATCGTCTTATTCCTGTTTGTCTTACTGCTTCTTGTCCACCAGAAGTCGAAGAAATGTGACCCTGAAAACAAGGTCTCTGATCCAAGCTTTTACGAGATACCGGAGAGTGTCGTTTCAGATGCAGCTCCTCTTCCTTCTCCTCCTCCTCCTGTTCAATCCATGCCTCCTTTGCCAGTGGATGAGCTGGAACAAAACAAGCATGTTGATTCTGTTGCAATTGACAGTGATGCAGCAGTTTCTGCTGCTTCAGTTGATGCTAATGCTTCTAGGCTTGCTACAGCAACAAGATTTCCCAGCAAATCAAATGAAGAACTTGCAGCAATTAAGATCCAGACGGCCTTCCGTGGATACCTGGTACTAAAAACTTGTATTCTTAGTGTCGGTTGCCACATTTCATAACAGTGCTTTTACTCGTCAAAACGCAAGCATTTTGTAATGCTTTATTCTGCTGACCATTTCAAGCTGTGAATGGAACTTGTCTCGACTCATATGGTGTTTTCTTGATTCAAGACCTGGTCTCATCCTTAGCTGTGATCCTATTGGCATTTTTAAATCATTAGAAATTCCATTATTGACATGCACTCGTTTGTTGATGGTGAGGTCAAATTCTTATTTCAGCTTTAATTGCTATTCTGTTTTTTCTCTTTGTTTAATTATGGCTGTCATGATTTCTAATTTGTGAGCAATTATCTCCCAAAGATGTGATTTACCATGTGATAAGGCTTCTGTTGTGTTTCATTAAGTTATGCATGGCTTAAGTGGAATAAATGGAATAAAATTTGGTCTTTTTGTCGCAATTTTTACTTTTGTTGTTTAGTTTCAATGATATGATGAATTTTAATTATCTAGGAAATCAACTTGCTTGTATGCTAGACATTTTCTAAATGATAAAATTGTAAAATAAGTATTATGTAGCCAAATTTCTTGTCTTCAGATCAATTGAATGAGTGAAAGAAGCATAATTGCACCCGTTTTTAGTTTCTTTTTTAACTTCTCCATTTGGGTTTTCTCCTTTCATTTCATTCAAATCAAACACAGCTCTCAAGCATCTTTTGAGTATCATGCAATGTGGATCGTATGAACACATTTTTGTATTTGATAAGGTCTCTTGCAATGTTATCTTAAGCATTTTACTGGAATTTTCTGAATGTAAGAACTACATGGTAAGAATTTTTAAGCTTCTATTTTCCTTAATGGTAGGAGTTGAAGAATTGCAGGTTTTGTTGTTATTTGATGAAGCCAAATCAACCATTAGCCTTTTTTATGACTACTAACATGACGATATGATGATCATTTACTTATTTTTCTTTTGTATAACTTTTAGGCAAGACGAGCTTTGCGCGCGTTGAGAGGACTGGTTAGATTGAAGTCACTCATTCATGGAAATTCGGTTAAGCGTCAAGCCGCAACCACATTACGTTGCATGCAAACATTAGCTAGAGTTCAATCACAGATCCGTTCAAGAAGACTTCGAATGCTGGAGGAGAACCAAGCTCTGCAGCGGCAGCTTCTTCTTAAACGTGAAAGAGACATTGAAAATCTCAGAGTTAGCATCTTTCCTTTAAAGCCTCAGTCTAACAAATGCCTTTTTGTGCTTCATGTTTGAAATCATGGCTATTCTGGTAATTTGGCACCTCCCATGGTTGCTAATAGTCTGTTCTTGGCTGCAGATGAGTGAGGAATGGGATGACAGCATTCAATCTAAGGAACAAATTGAAGCAGGTCTTTTAAGCAAGCAAGAGGCCACTGTGAGAAGAGAAAGAGCACTGGCATATGCATTCTCTCATCAGGTATTTTCCCTCTGTTTGAACCATTGGGCGCTTGGTTTCAACCAAAAGCCATTAAGATTAGCCCATGCCTTGACCTCTTGAAGCTTGCTTCTTAACAGTGGAGGAACTCTTCCAAATTGGTGAATCCCACTTTCATGGACACGAAGAATCCGCAGTGGGGATGGAGCTGGCTCGAACGCTGGATGGCTGCAAGGCCATGGGAGAGCAGGAGTGCAGCGACCGACAAGGAACCCAATGGCGACCAATCCTCCATCAAGAGCTCCAACGGTGGAGAGATCCTTAAGTCCTATGCTCGTCGGGAGACAGTTGTGGATGGAGCAGCAACAACCATGCCCGAGAAATCCGCCCGCCCACCCAGCCGACAGTCCCTGGCCACTCCTCGAACCAAGCTCCCATCCAGTACAGGCAAGACCAAGTCAGCGAGCCCAAGAAGCGGGCGCACCCCACACGATGACGACACCAGGAGCATCCTCAGCCTGCAGTCGGAGCGGGCAAGGCGGCACAGCATAGCTGGTTCATCTATAGGAGATGATGAGAGCCTTGCAAGCTCACCAGCCATTCCTAGCTACATGGCACCAACACAATCTGCCAAGCTTAAGAACCGGAACCAGAGCCCATTGAGTGATGAGAAGATTGATATTACTACTGATAAGGCTTCTGTAGGCTCAGCTAAGAAGAGGTTATCGTTTCCAAACTCTCCTGCTGCAGTGAGGAGGCATTCGGGACCTCCAAGGATTGATGCCTCCTCTCTTGCTGTGAAGGAAGCACCTGTTGGTTCACAGCAGAATGGAAGCAACATGGTCGCTTCAGCAGAATCTTAGGCATGGGTTTATCAATAGTTTGATTTATTTGGACCAGAAATTTGTTGTGTGACGACTTGTTTATATATAAGCATGCATTGGTTTGTTGGAATCATTTGTTTTATAAGTTTTCTGGAGTATAACTTTTACTGGTCTGTACGTGTGTATGTTGTCACATGCTATAGTTTGTATTGGATTATTTACTCGTATATATAGTTATATATGCTACATGATTGGAATATGAGATGGATCAGGAACTCAGATTGGTACATTTGGCTAAATAAATTTGAGTTTACATATGGTCATTTCCTCAACTGGCTCAGCCATTTCTGTCTTGTTTGTTTCTCCAAGGAACAAATATAGATAGGGTTGATGTGTCGATTCTTTCTTGACTTGGGAGATTCTGAAATAAGTATTGGACCAATCTGTCAAGTATTGAATAGCTATGGCCTTGGTAAAACACTGATGTGGTTCCTGGGTGAGAAAGAATAGGAGGAAATGATCCATGAGAAAGATCTTGGAAGTTGTCAATTAGGGTTATGTTGTTGTTGCTTTTCTCGAACTTCTTTGTGGCATCTTTGATGATAAATTGTATGTTTTGTTGTGGGTTTTTTTCACCTTAATTAGTGTTATCGATAAAGCAGAGATATCGTGTTATGTCTCACAAGTGAAGAGATTCCTAATGGTTAGGGTTAATATCTGAGATGGTTTCAAATGCATGTGGGCATGAATTCTATTTGCAAGCGAATCTCACATGCTTGTGAAGGAAGGTTGTGGTTTGTATGTTCTATTGTAAAGAGAAGGGGTAACTATGGTACGAAGGTTTGGATTTTGTTCATAAAGAATAGAGTGGGAGATTAATTAAGAGAGTGAGAAAGATGAAAAAAATTTAGATGATTAAATGTGCTTGGATTGTTTTACTATCATTATAATCATGACAATATTATGATTGTAATTATAATTTTGAGAATAAATTATGATAATTTGATAATATTGTATATCTTGAGAGATTAAAAATTCGTTATTTGATTATGAAGTTTTTTTGTCATGTCATAGGCAAAATTTTTGATGAGTTGTATATGATGTTTTTTAAAAGTTCAACACTTGGTTTTTTTTTATATAATTAAGAGGTTCTTTGGATGGTATCTTGTATGAGATAAATATAGTATAATTAAAATATATCTATAAAATGATGAATCAGAGCTAAAAGAGAAAAAACGTACTATTTTTATCGGGGATAAGGAAATTTGATTATAAAATAATTCTATAAAATTTTATAAATTTATTCAAATTATTAGTATTTTATAAAAATTTATATATATTTTGAAAAAGTAAATATAAGTTAGGGAGAGAAAAATATTAAGAATATCAAATTATCTAAACCTAATTATGGTGATACCTTGTTCAACATTTCTCAAATTCAATGCCACATTGTCTAATTCATTTAACTTTTCTTTTTTATTTTAAAGAATGTGTAAATTTTTTTCTTTTCTTTTGATTTTTAAAATAATATAGAATGTAAGCATAAAGGAAGTCAATAAAAAATTTTTACAATGAAATTCAGTTTCCATATAACTTTTGAAAACTACAAGATTTCAATTTTTTTAAAAAAATAAAATTTTATACAACTTTTATTGAATATAAATCTAATATACATCTATCTATTTAATTTTTGATATTATTAATTTTGTTCATTTTAAACACTTAATAAATTAAAATTTTTCAGAATAATTTATCTCAAGATGTTACATTGATATTGCAAAATAGTGAAATTTGGATTTAAATCAGTCACAAAACAAAATGTCAAAGTTATAGAAAAACTATTATCATAAATATTTTTAAGAGGAAAAAATTATGAAACTATCTGTAAAAAATTGAAGTCTAATAGCATAAGTTGTGTGAAATTTTGACACATATAAGAGACTATACTTATTTGAAAATATATTATTTATATAATTTTTTATAATAAAATATTAAAAATATTAAATAATATAAAAATTATATATTTTTTTGAATCATAGAGTTTTATGAATATTTTATTTTAAAATTTATTATAAAATTTTTAAAATTCATTTAGACTAAAAGATTTAAATAAATAAAATTTAGAATAAACTTTTAATTTAAAATATAATATTTTTATTTCTAAAATCCCAGTTAACTCTAATGGAAAAAAAAATGCACAAATGACCACCATTAGCCATGGAAATGGTGGGAAGATGGAAAGAAATGGAAAGCATGATTTAAACTCTATTCTATTAAGTTTTGTGTATTAATGTTGAATATGTAATATCCTTAAAGATGATTATCACAAAACTAAGTTCCTAATGACTAATGAATAATAGAGTCTTTATGGACATATAATTTTAGATCATTAACCTAGCTAATATTGGAGTGACAATCTTGCATTTGAAACTCGAAGAAGATGGGAGAGTTCGGTTCAATGATGACTTAACTTATAAATCATGGAGACTTGAAGTCAAGAATTTTTTGGCATGACTAATCCCATTGAGCTATATATTGCCATGCATTATATGAGTTAGAATATAAAACATTCATTGTTTACAAAATGATACTTAGTAATAATAAACTCATTTCATGCATTCATTACTAAAATATATCTTCTTGATCATAAATTTTTGTATACTTGAATTAGTTTAGTGATGATATCGTTATATGCTACTTAAAAGTCAATTTATTTCTAAAGATAATAAAATCAAACTTAAAACAAAATATGTTCATTGTATCATAATGATTATACAATACGATGTCTAATATCGTACGTGAATGATTTGCATTTTTGCTTAAAGTTATAACTAAAGTTTGATATTATTCTGACATCATATAAGTATAATGACTTCATTGTATAGATGCAACCATTGTCTTAACAAACGATTACAAGCATTTATTTGATCCTAGAACAACCATTCTCTGAAAGTCAAGTTTCCACCAACATTGTATGAGTTTGAAACTTTCTTCGTAAAAGTATATAACTTATTTTCTCTCAAAGTTTGTCATATGAAAAAACTTAGTAGTGGTTAAACATGTATAATTAATATATTATACTAATATGATTTGGTGTTTAACTACTATAACTTAGTTATCCACTATATAGTATATAGGATCGCCAAGCTCTGTTATGTGTTTATAACTTGCGGGCTTCATCCGGGAAGAAAAAGATGCGATTTTGTATGAAAGCAATACTCTAACCGTATCTTTCCCTGAAGAAAAAAAGGGCCCCAATTTCATTCCAATCAAATGATCCACAACAGCTAATAGATCTCGGATCTCCTGTTCTTCCATCAAATATTCTGCTTTTTCCTGGATATTCGGGTGAAGATTTGAGCCTAGACATTGTCCTATTTTATGTAGTGTGAAGTATAGGATCATAGTTGTATATCTTGGTCCAACCTAAACATAATATTAATGAACTTGAATTATAATGTGCTTGCTATATAGTACGAATATGATACTTATATCAAATGAGTATATTAACAAATAGAATTGATGTTCTTTATTAATATATGAGAATGGTCAATGCATCAATCTTGTATGATTTATTGTTCTACACTTTTAAGTACAAGAGACTTAGAATAAAGTTGGTCACAACATTGTTGTACAACTATGATGGTTTTATTATGTGAATAAATCATTATTTGAAGTCTTAATAAGTTAGTTATTGCAATATTGTACAAGTTTTCATTCTTATACATCATAATATTTTTTGAAGAGGTTTGTTATTAGTGAAAATAAATATTGTACGATAACAATCCATTGTCAGATATGTATGATCTAGCTAAATTATAGATATGAACTATATTGTATTAATATGATATGTATAATAGTCTGGCACGATATATATAAGAACTTAAGTGTTGAACTATACAATAATGTCGTATAGTATGAGAACATTTATTGAACATGTACGATAAGTTGTTTTGGGACAAATAGAACTATTCATATCATTGGATTATCAGAACAATCCTATTTTTTATTTTTACTATCCTAATATAATATAGTTGACATAGTAATATAAACAAAATCCTGAGAGTAATGATTATTTTAGACATCTTTGAAAAACACAATTAACTAATAGATGGTCTATAACTAACTTTGAGATTGATGTTAATATAGATAAAGAATGATTTCAAAGTGAAGAGGCTAATATTACAACTTGTAAAATCAAAAGTTAAAAAAAGAAATAAAAATGTAAAAATTCTTCCTTTCAATAAGAGCATTTTCTTAATCCTCATGGTACAACTTGATGCCTATTGCATTTCTCCTCATTCAAAACACATTGATAATATTATATTCTCATTTAGGTTGGTGTCACATTTGTTATTTAAATGATTAAAGGTATAAGCTTTTGTGCAAGCTAACTTTCAAGAATTGTATTCATTTGTTTTAGTTGAAAATATTATATTATTTTAGTGTCTCCTCTGAGCACCATTATTGTATTTTGTTTATTCTTACTTGCTATAATAAAAATGTATGATTAGTAAAAATTTAATGAAATTGATTAAGAGTGAATGTAGACATCGGTCAAGCTAAATCACCTAAAGATTATGTATATACTTCTTTCTTATTTAATATTTTTAGTTTTATTACAATTGGTTTTATATTCTTATAAGGATTCTATTCATTGTTTAAAAATAATTTAAAATTATGTTAAAAAAGATTGGTTACTTGATGTTATATAAATACCACAATTCATCCCATATTGTAATATTCATTCATCTCTAAAATTAACAATGTTGATGGTTTAGAAGATTTAAGGAAACAAAATTGAAGGGAATAGCTAGGGGATATAAACAGGTAAAATTACAACTAATTAAGGGGGGAGGGGTTTCTTCATAAGAGAGAGTTTTAATTATGCTTTGATAAAATTGAAGAAGATTTGAGCTATTATTTGAGAATTGATTGATCAAGCTATCACGAAAGCATCCAAATTTAGGCTTTTATAATTGAGCTTTTATATAGAGAAATAAAGTGTGGCAAGAAGACATTTGGCTTGATGAAACTCATGAGAAGTTGTACTTATAATAATTTAGCTCTAAGTGTGATAACAACATCAAATGTTGAGGTTGTGACTATTGAAACTTATGGTGCATATGCTTATAAATCGATATTATGACAATGTTTGATATTTGGAATTGAATGTTAAGTTATATGTTATGTACTCCTCATATTTTTGTTATTTTACTACAAATTTTCTTACATGGTATTATGACTTTGGCATACAAATTTTAATGTGAGCATTAACATGTGAGATGAAAAGAATTTAATAATACTTTTGATGATTATTAAATTAACTTAAAAATTTTTAAAGGTACAAAAAATAAAATAATTATGAAAATATGATCAGGAACATCACAAGAAAAAATGAGATAAGATTTTAATAGTTTTAACTAAGCAAAAAGACTCATAATACATATAACCTAAAATGAAAAGATTCTAAAATAATATAATTGAATGATAAGAGAATTTATCTAGCATACTAACCTGTTGGTATATCCTAAGACCTATGGAATTAAATAGTGTCAAGAGACTATCAAATTGATAAAATAAGAAAAATGGTATAAAATAAATTCTAAATAAATTCTTATTTCATATGCATGATTATCTTGACATTTTTTACTAGTTTTATTTATTTTCTTGTGATGCTATTAATCAAGTATATGAAATAACCCAAGAAATATATTAATTTTATGCATAAGTATATCTATTAATTATGTGATAGTTGGCTTAGCTTAATTTGACTTACAATATTTTAGGTTTTATTGATGCACTTCACAAAAGCCAAAGAAATGAGAAATAAAGAATATATTTTTTTGTTATACGAGATATGATATTGTAAATATTAAACAATGTTAAACATAAACTATTTTTTATATTGGTAAAGAATGAGTGATTTCTTTCAATTCAATATAGTTTTAATTTCATTATGATTTTAAAAGAATAGATCACCTTATTTTAAAGGAAGTTATGATACATACTTTCAAATAAAGCAATCTTACTTAATTTTAAAATAAAAAAATTATATCAAATGAGGTTGTATTATATATATATATATATATAATATCAAATTACATTAAATTAGAGTTTCTATATAACATAATGGACACAAAATAAATTATTAAGCAAGGATAATTATAATATTAAATTAAAAATAATGTCTCATAAAAAAGACAACAACTAAAATATTATTTATATACTTGCTAAAACAAAAGTTAAATATCATTATACTTGATACAATGAAAAAATATGTATAATATAATACTTCTAAAAAACATATCTCTAAATCAAATCACTTGACTCATATGACACTTTACTCACCATCTCTTTATATGTTTGTGACATAACTTGTAATATAATGAAATGAATTTTATAAATCCCAACAAATAAATTTCATATATAATAAAATCTCAATATACAATGATAATATTGAATTATAATAAAAAAAAATATAACAAATGTGTAATTCTTAAACAAATATTCACAAATAAATAATGAGTAATATGTTTTGTGTTATATAGGTATGCAAAAAGATATTTTATTTTTCTCATATAAATCTTATTTGTTGTTAATGATCACACTTTATGCATTTTTTTCATCTTATTTAATTATTTTTCTTTATTATTTATGATTGAGCCTAATTTCACAAATAATTAGTCTTATATTCATTTATCATATCTTATCTCATTATTATATAATGGCCTCATTATATTATATTTAGATTTTATTCATAATATGTTATAGTTAGATAGTCATATCAATCATACTGTGTTCTTAGTACTTCAGCCTCTACATAAAAATACTAACAATATATGAGAATACCCCAATTATATTATTTTAGCACATAAAGCCTTGCAAAAATTATCAGTAGAAATGATGAATAAGATGCCATATCACAAAATAGTATATAACTAATATTTATCAAGCTTAACATCATGTGTTAGTGGCTCATCATATGTAGTGAAAATTATAAAATAATATATTAAATGATATCTCATTTTCTTTTAATTTTATGCAAAAGCAAAACCATACATCTATTATTAACATTTTATTATTTTAATGCTTTCATAAGCTTGATAAGTTTAATTTACACATAAGCATAGATTTTCATTTTTTTAAATGAACCAATCTTTTTTTAATGAATTAAATTACAAACTACCAAATATATTATACATTAAGGGTTGATATATTATATGATGTCTTAAGACATATTGTTTGTCAACTTTGCATACTCTACACACTCAATGTGACATCCACTAAGTTTACGTATAATATGTTGTGTACTCTACAAAGCCCTGCATATAGTACATTCCTACTTTGGATAAACACAAAACAACTCAAATTCTTTATTTTCTTCCCTAAATTGATTTCATGAATTTCTTCACAACAAAATTTCATAATCTTATAATAATTATCATATGAAACACAACCTAAACATCATTATCTCATACATATTTTAGCTTAAATATCAATTTAAATGTTTAAGATTTCAAAATAAGGATCTTTTTAATTAACTTCCTAATTAATGCTTATAAAAAAGGATGTTAATGAATATTTCTTAAAAGCTATAATGTCTGATTGAAAATCACCACATTTTCCTTCCAAAAATTCTTATTTGTTGCATTTGTAATCTCTTGGACACAATAACATTTTCTCACTTAATCTCAACATCATACAAGTACAACACCAATATTATCCTTGTATGATTAATTAATGTTTTAGTAGTAACGAATGCTCTTCATACTAGTACGATTCATCAAATCGACTAGTATGATATTTGTAGTAAACTATTACGTAGTTTTGTTATAGCATTTTGACTTAAGACCTATCTTATCAAATAACGTATACCATCAAATTAGTATGAGATTTTCTTGACAACCTTCTTCTTTTGATGAACTTAACATTGTGTACCTTTCTCATTAACAAAATCACCTTTCCCACAATCTCTTTCTCTTATACATCAAAGGCCTTCCTTTACTTCACCTATTAAATTGAGTTTTTCTTAATTAAGGATTAGGGTCCTCCCCTTACAACTGCTTGATAAGAACTTTGCATTGTGACAAAAAATGATGAAAATATATGAGTATACCTCACTAGTTGATTTGAACCATTGAGCTAGAATACCCTTTCGATCATAACTCTCTGTGGCTCATAGTAGTTTGTCACGGTGGCAAATGACATCTCACTCCTCATTGTACTTTGCTTACTTCCTATGATTTTTAACACTCATTGCCTCGCTTGATATCCTAATCACTAAAATTCTCACATGAAAACAACTCATGCATGTAAGGAAAGGAGGTGATGTTTTATAATGTGGTTATGATAGTTTAAGGATAAGCCACCACCATAATTATTGTATATTTATTAATTTTTAATGTCTAAAAAGTAAAAAAGTTTTTACTAAGAGTGTATGCATGCTAATCACCATATAATTGCTACAATGCTTATCAAGCTAGTGACACATCATCAAATTCACATTCCTTTCACATGCAAAGTCAATAGATACCTTAAATACCAAAATTAACATTCATCTCCTCTCACATTTTATTATTTATAAATTTATTATCTAGAAAGCATATAAGACATAAGCCAATATTTTTGAAATTACAAATCTATTTTCGACACAACTAACACTCTAACATTTTCAAATCTATCATTTATTAATTGAATTTGATCTAAGCCAAAATTTTTGAAATTACAACTCTACCCTAGTATAGTCGACATGCCAATTTTTATAAATCTATCCTCCACCAATCAGATTTAATCTAATCCAAAAATTCTCAAAATTGTAAATCTATCATGAACTATCTTTTGATATTTATAACTATGTTAATATTTTTAGAAGTTCATAAGAAATTTTCTAAATCTCCAAAATTTATAAACTCAATTTTATTGAGTTTGTCTTGAAAAAATCTTCTTATTTTTTGAATAAAATAGAGTTTATAATATCCTTTTAATATTGTTATTATTTTATTAATATTTTTTATATAAAAATAATATATTTTAAGAAATTAGCTTAGTCAAGTTGAATCATACTTAATAAAAAACTTTTTTTCTTGATTTTAGCATTTCATATTTTTATTTGAGTTAAAATTTTAAGACTATTACAAGTTTTTATCTTCCTCTAGTGGATGTATCTAACAAAGGATAATTTTTTACATTCTTGTCCTCTTAAAATTTGATAGTTCAACATTAATTGGACTCTCCTCTATATCATTTGTTCTACTGATTCACCATTTTGATTTTTAAGATCTTTTTAAGTTGTATAATATTATATTATACAATCTTTTACTTTGTATTGTATGATCAATGATATTTCACATTCATCATAATTAATCTTATTGATACGATATCCTTACTTGTACTTATATAATTCATTTGACTTATATATTCCCAATACATTATACCCATAGATGTTGATGTGTAATTCTCTAAGTTCAGTTGTCTAACTTGATTGTACTTTGATAACCTTATTCAAATCCATTCAACTAAGACATTCTTAGTACATTGTATCTTACAGTATCATTGTATAATGCTCTCAGTTTATTTTAACTTAATTATACTTTATGATCTTGTACTTATATGATCTATTTTATCTTATTCAACTTTGGTGTTTTTATAACATCATACTTTATGATGTCCAAAGTTATACTTGGATGATCTAAATCCTTTCTCACACTTGTCATATCATCTCGTTTAGTACTTTGATAGAACATTATATTTACAATGTACCTAGTCATATTGTACGATACCTACATTATCTCGCTTTATCAAACTTTAACCAATTATAGTACTAAAGTATTTCATAGCTTATTGTACAAATAAGATGTTTCTAAGTGTACTGTATGATCTGATTCAATATATTTATCTTATTATTTTTATTTTATCATATTGTATAATCTTTTTAAAATATTAAAAGTATTATTAAAAAATTTAAAAACAATTATAAAATTAAAAAATCAATAAAGATATTATTATTTTCTCAATTTATAACTTTATGATCAATAAATATTAATATCATTAATTTTTTTATTTTTGATATTTAATAAATTTAAAATTCTTAAAATAATCTGTCTCACTTTTGGCTTGTTACAGAGCCGCTTCTTTCGCCTCAATTATACATAAAGATAATACCAAGTTCATTAAAGAAAACTAAATTCTTTAATGCTTTTACTTTGGACATTAATAATAATTTAATTAAAATTATTAAAATTTTAAATTAGTTTTTTTTTTGAATTTTTGCTTCTAGTTATTATTAATTATATATTAAAATTTAATTTTTCAACTAATTTGTAGATCAACAAATTTTGAGACACCAATAAAATATTATTATTATTTTTTTGTGAAACACATTTTTAAAATACTAATTTTATTATATTAAATATATATATGTTTATAAACTCATACATATATATATATATATATATATATATATATATTTCTTATTTACACATATTACACAAAACAAAATCTCGAGTCCTTATATTTAATGATCTCAATGTTTCATGCGAGCTTTAAAATGTCATCTTATTTGCGTATTAGAGAAACTTTGGTAATATTTTGAGCTTCTAAGGTAGTTGAAAATTGCTTTGCTAAAATTTTAGATTTATGCTAAACAAATTCAAAACTATGATACTAGTAATTAAAAACTATATTTGGATGCATCTAAAAGTTAATCTAAAATAAGTTATAATGTAGAATAGTGCCAATGATGGTTTTGGATCATTGTGAAGACTAATGATAGTTGTATGTGGATGTGATACTATGAGTTATGTAAAATAAGATATATACAACTAAAAAAATACATTATAATGTTAAGATTATAATAAGAGATGCATAGCACAATTGAAAAGAAAGAAACTCATAAAAAATAAAAAACAAATACTTTTTTCTACAAAAAAAATTGTTTTAAAAGTTTTGAAGTAATCTTAATTGATTTGGTAAGATTTACAGATCAAATAATAAGCATATATTGATCAAATTTTTATTTCTAACAATAATGGATTAAAGCAAATAAAACTCTCATGTGACATCCAAATCAAAATATGCCCATAAAAATTGTTCACAATATTTAATCTTTCTTAAAATTGTATTGCATTATGTATTGATTTTGTATCATAGTATGAAATCAAGGAGAATTTACAAAGTTTTGTTTTTTTTTTTTTAGATTTTAAGGTAAGAATACTTGCTCAAATCTTAATGAGATTCAATTAATCTTTTTTTTTAAATATAATCAAATAATTTGTCAAAGAAGATATAATGATAATATTAGGGGATATAATTTTATATTTTTCTATGTTTTTTGTAAATAAAAGAAGATATTTTAGAATGTATAAGTGCAATAAAATTACATTAAGCATATGATATCTACTAGCACAATCATATTGACTCACTAATAAGTATAACATTCACTCTATATAGTCTATAACTTAGAAAATTCAACAAAAGGTTGTTGTTAATGCTAAAAAATAATATTTTTTATTATGTTTATCACTTCAAACTAATTAAGTGAGAATAAAATCAAGGGGTAGAACAATAAGGCTTAAGTGTGAGAAAGTGAAAGGGTTGAGAAAACTAGTTTATGCACATAAACAAATGTTATACAAGAGAATTCCAAAGAATGAAATAAGATTTTTTTTTCTATAAATTATATTTAAATATAATTTAAATTTTAAAAGTTGTTAGGTATTTAAGCTATAAGAGGATGCGCTCTAAAATAAAATTCTATGAGTTTTTAATTTTATATGATTAAAATAATTTGAAAGATTTTAAGAATCATCAACTTTTATTAATGAACTTTTGAAGCTCTCAATAGCTTAATTATTTCCTATCAGATTGGATTAAATTGAATGATCGAGGCAATTAAGTTTAAAATTGAATAAGACATAGATCGAATTTTTAATCTACTAGCCATATGATATTGAAATGTTTTGGATGATTCAATTAAAATTTAGTAAAAAGATATGCTAGCTTCAATATTTAGGAAAATAAAACAAATAATTAAAAAAATATTATGTATGTATGTATACACACACACACACACACACACACACACACACACACACACACATGTATAATTTTCTCAATATATGCAATGCTTTTAGTTGGTCATTTAAACATATCATATGCAATGCTTTTAGTTAATCATTTAAGGATATTCAACCAAAGGAAAAGAATTAAGATAATAAAATTATATTTATTCACTTTAATTTGTTTAGAAGTAAATTTTATGCTAATGATATTTCTTATAATTAATTATATACAAAAATCATCATATAAGCATAATGTTGTTTAAAGGCAAGCTAAATTAGGATATCCATAAATTTGGATTTTTTATGAAAGTTATTATAATTTTTAATTTTTAATTATAAATAGAGTAATACAATGAATAGATTTTGGAAATGAGATACATTTGGAAATGAGTATGTGAGAAAAAAATAAAATCTTTGATGCAATAGTATCAATATTGAGAATGATAGAATAAAAATAAATATATAGAAAATAAAATAACAATTGTTTTTTTGAACATTTATTTAGATATTTGCCTCTAAAGACTTCAGTTCTCAAAGTGACAATGCGGGAATCGGATATTTTATCCGAAAGTAAATGAATCGGATACGAAATGGAATAAATTCGGTGCAAATGCCACCCGTCTTACTGCACCCTTTTGTCCATCGTCTTCGTCAGCGTTTTGCTGTGCCCTTTTTTGGCCATGGATAGCTCACCGGCGGACCGTCTACCGGAGGCGGACTCGTTGCCGGACGGCTTTGTCGAGAGCTCAACGGAGTCACCGCGGAATGCCAATTCGTGCGAGTCATTGCATGATGAAGCAGCCGTCTTTCGGAAAGTGTTGGAAGCTACGCGGAGTGATGGGGCCTCAGGAACCGAGGAAGGGCTTTCTTCTGCTACATATTCTTTTGCTGCGGAGGAAGCCGTTGCTGCTCCAACCAATGATTATAAAGAAATGGAAGTACCACCTGGCGCGGACCCTGGTTTTGAACATGACGGGGGAAGTTGCCCGAACTCTGCGGGAGGCATGTGTTTTCCAACTTGTTACACCCCAAAAACTAATAACATGGTGATTGCTCACTTGATGTTTTTGGATCCAAGGAAAAATTAACTTTATTTGCTGCAAGCTCGAATACCTAATAATGCAAAGGAACTTGATGCCAAAGTCAGTTTTACTTATTGTTCCAGCATTTAGAAGGATGAAGGTGTGCTGTATTTAGAACTAGTCGAAATGTCATGTACAGCTTTGAGAGACTGTTGATAGAAAGCTGTTGTAGAAAAATTGTTCATAGTGAAGTTTTTAATTAAATAATTGAACAATATTACGCAGGAGTAGTTTGACACACAGCGTTGGTCATTGAAACATGAAAATAGCTGATGTCAGCTTTGAGAGTTTATTTATCACCGTTGATGGAAAGCTGTTTTAGAAAAATTGTTCATAGAAAAGTTTTTTAATTAAATAATTGAACAAAATTATGCAGGAGTAGTTTGACACAGCTTTATGATTGAAACATGAAAATAGCTAATGAGTAATTCTATTTGAAAGTATATCGAGGCTAAACTTATGGTTGGTTCCTGCTGAATCTTGATTATGTTTAGGTTTTACTTGATCTTGTACCATTATCTTGATTGTAACTTTGCAACGTATCCTCAGTGAGCATATTTACAGAAACCAGAGCAGGTTGTCGTTGAAATGGCGAGTAGAGAGAGAGAGAGAGAGAGAGAGAGTGACATTGGGATCTTTCCAATTTGGGTAGTTTTTCATGATCCAGCTGGGGAGGATGGGTGGGATTCTTCCAATATGGTAAATGATTAATTATCCAACTAGGTAGCTAGGTGGAATTCTTTTAATTTGGGCAATGGTTCAACATCTAGCTAGGGATTGCAATTGGGATTCTTCCAATCCAGACAGTGATTCAAGATTGAGCTAGGGAGCAATTCTTCCTATCTGGATAATGATTCAGGTTTGATCTAGGGAGGAAAGGATTCTTCTAATATTGTTAATGATTCAAGGTTTTGCTATGGAGGTAGGATTTTTGCAAAATAGATAGTGATTCAAGATTGAAACCTACCCAATGGTTGGAAAGTTTTTCTATACAGGTTGATTGTCTTTTGTTTGTGGTGTATGGTTTTAGGTCTTTTAGGAATCTGAAGATCAAGCCAAGGAGGGAGTGAGATGGAGTTAGTAAGAGATGGAGTTAGGAAGGGAGAGAGGGAGGGAGAACCAAATGGTTGGAGGGTTTGTTTATGCAGGTTGATTCACTCTTTGTTGGTGATATTTAGTTTTGATTCCTTTAGGAAACTATAAAGGAGCTGATATTCCAGCCGTATATTGAGTTATGGTGATCAAAGGAAAAAGAGGTCCAAGGTGCTACAATTGATTTACATCAGAAGTAGAGTGAGATAGGCTCCAAAATGCAAATCAAGATCTAGATAGAAAAATAAGTCTTGCATCCATTTTGTTTTTGTTTTTTTAATATTTTCAATTAAAGCTCCAAAATGCAAATCAAGATTAATAATAATGCATAAATATTGGAAAGTAATTTGGGAATAATTTTTTTGTATTTTGTATCATTTGGTTTTTCATCAATAAACTATTTGGATTTGTGTTTTTCTCATATTTTATATTAATGGTTTAAATATAATGGATTTGTTATGCATGGCTGAATTTTTGTGTTTCTCAAGATCATTGGCATAATTTTTTTTCAAAAATGTCATATCAATTTCAAATTATCATGAAGTTTACAACCATCCTTAGTACTTAACTAATTTTAAAAGTAGGATTCTTTCTTTTTATCCTCTTCATCTGTCATTGCTTTTTATATTCACTCATTTGGCAATTTGTACAATGCTATAGAGTTACTTATAGTGTTTATCTGTTATATATTGAGTTCTAGGATTATTTGTAATGCTTTGTTGCTAATTGTAGTAAATGATGACAATTATAACTTATTTCTTTTAACTCTTTATTCTTCTTTCTCGTAGATCGAGATATGCCATGTACTAGTGTATAACATTTGGAACTAATTGTGTTTTTGTGGGAATAAAAATGCATAGGGTTGTCTTAGTTCATTTATTGCTATTGTTCCTTGTTGAGGGAATCTAAGTATATGAATGTCTGAGCTTTATTTTTGTATGTGTTTATGTTTTTGAATAATTGTATGGTTTGCATAATCTATGTACGTATTGACATGTTTGTGTGCATGACGATTGACATGATAGTGGTTAGTGTTGATTGTACTTTGAGGTTTTTGATGGAATTTTTTTTGAAAAAAAAAAGAGAAAAATGCCCAACTTTTTTAAATAGATCACATGGTATTCATACATTCTTTTTTGACATGTATCCTACTCTAGTAATTTGGTAGTTTTCTCTTCCCATTAGAAGAGGGTATAGTTCCTTTGATTTTCCTAGATGATGTTTATAAAACATTGCCTATTATATGAGATACAATTGATTACTTGCATAAGGATGCCATATGACAATGGCTTTTTTGCATGCTTAGGTGATTGAATTAAAATTCAACATGCTGTTTCTAAATGTGTTGTGATTATTGGCATTGGTGTTGTAACATGAATAAATAGCATATGCCATCTTTTGGTTGTTAATTCGTTGCCTCTTAGTTGAAAAGTTAATACATCTCTATCAGCTACGTGAATGAATGCATGCTTTTTATTTTGGTGATTATGGAGTTCTTACATTACTAATTTTCAGATAACAAAGTGTACTTAAAGTTGCATTCTTCCAATCAAATGGAGAACTGTGTGGATGAATACGCTGGATCCTTATCAAGTAAAAAGAAGCAAGTTAGTGATAATTTAATTTTTTATTTTGTATATGTTGTCTCCCTAATCTATAGTTGAGAAGCATCTTTATGTGGTTCATGGTTGTTATATTTCAATTTGTGGTCATTTACTTGAACTCCTTAAAGCAAGTTAGTCATATTGTATTTGTTTTCTTAAGAAAATTCCTTAATCTATAACTGAAAGCTTTTTGATGTGGCTTTGTGGTTGTGCGATTACAATTTATGTTCAACTATCTCTATATGAACTCTAAGAATAAATTTATCAGGCTTTAACATAAAAATAAACTCTTGTTTATGACGTTTTCATTGGGCTATTTGCTATAAGGTGCAATTAATTGTATATGTCTAGTATATAGTAGATCTAATTATGTTTGCCCATATTCACAGATTTTTGTCTTTAACACTAGACTTTAGGTATTTTAGCCAGGAAATGGCATGTGACTTTTAAATACCAATAAGATTTAACTTAGGATGGAGTTGTATAATTTTAGATAAGAATTCAAAGGTTGCTGTAGTGAATATTAAGAGAAATTTGGATAAAATTATAGTTTTAAAGATTATAATAGTTGGACAAGATATCAATATTATTAGTATTTGTCTTAGTATTATTTATTTCTTTTTGTGAAGTTAATTTAGGAGACTAATTTGTTTCTTATTTTACTTTATTTACAAATCTTAATAGAATTGGGTGTAGGCTAGACGTCTCTTTTTTTTTATTTAGCTAATAGATTATGAGCTACTAGATAAGGAGCATTGGTTATTTGGTTTTCTTTGTTATTCTATTTCTTTATTTGAAGGACTCTTGTTTTTCTGTCTTTAGAAGGCCTTGTAAGTGAAGTGCCAATTTCATTTTTTAATTTTTCTTATGACATTAGTGCCATTTTTGTTTACCTAAATACTCTAGATCTCAAGAATCTCACAATATCTATAGGAGCAGCATATTCCTGAAAATCATCTCATTACTTCACTGATAATGCTGGAGTGATTGATAGCAATTTGTTCACCATGACTACCCAGCCAAGGGAGATAAGTAAGAATATACAAGGCAAGGCCCTTGACTGTAAAATTGCCTAGGATAGAAAGGATCATGACAATATCGCTTCAATAGATGATACTTCTATACTGATCAAATTAAAATACCATGTTGGAGTAAATTTTTGATTAAAGAATGCAAATCTAGGTGGTAAGGAAGAAAGTTCAATCCTTTTGTAATTTCTAGATTTTGTTTCAAATAAACGCTAAGTTGCTTTTACCAATTGTAAAAGACAGCCAAGCCAAGTTGGAGAGATCGACTAGAAAAGGAAAAAGGCAAAATTTTCATCATTATGCTACTTGATATTCTTGGTGACGTTGGTTTTGTGTTTCCAAGATTTTAGGTAATAACAAAACCAGTTTAGCTTGGAATTAGGAACTTAGGTTTGGAAATATATACCCAAATCAGAATTGGAATATCTTAGGGGTTGATGAAATAGATTTTCCAACTCTTTGCTTACATTGGGATGGCATGTGGTATTAATAATGGAGAAAGAGTGCAGAACTGAAGTAGGTGGGCCAGGCAGACATTTCTTGTAAGCTTTTATGACCTGGAAAGGGAATTTCTTTTATATGCTTTGTTTATAAGCTACATTCATACAAGAAAATATGACTAGGAGGTGGCTTTTATGCAGATGAATTTGAGCTTTCAGATTGGTATTTTGAAGTCTAGTGGGTCTAGTGGGGGAAAGGTAGAGAATCCCAAATTTGAATTGTTTATGCTTTAGGAAGGTCATTTTACATTAGTAATGAATAGTGATTGCAGTGACTACAAAGTTTACTTTGTTCTAATTATGCTGATATTGTTGTCCTCTGGAACTGATGTTTCATGTTCATTGATTTAAACTTTTCAGCAACTTAATTTTGTATTTGATTTTGTTCAGAATAGTGTGTCATGGTTTGCTGTTAAAATTTTTTAAATGTAGAATGCTCCACCCTTGGGTATTGGCAATCTTTTTTTTGTGGGTTGTTTTTTCATTCCCTTTATGCTGATAATGCAATAATGGGTTGTCTCGATGCACATATCCTGTGGTAAATATCTTTAGGCATCTGTCATAGTTTTTTCTTTTGAAACCTAATTGTTAAGAACCCATCATTTTCAGAAGTTGGTTTAAATAAATATAGCATATTGTAGTTATAACTTAATTCAAACAAATATCAGAGTAGCTTCTGTTGCTTTTTAGTAAGCTCTTATGATTAATCCTTCTAAACAAATTTAAACCTGTGCAATGGTGCATTATGCATTTTATTGTCTTTTTTTTTTTCCATGTTCTACATTTTCAGGAAACAACTGAAGTAAAGAGGAAGAGTAGCAAAAACAACTTTAAATTAGAAAAGGAGCTGTTGGAGTTAAATCTCAAATATCAAAAAGTTATAGCTGAACGAGATGCGGGCAAGTACCTTAATCTGTTCATACAATGTTTTCAATGGCTACTAGTCACTCTACGATACCCAAAGTTGTGGAGGTTCCTTTCTTGAGGCTTGGCTTTTAGATGTTATTTAAATTTTATAGCAGAGTTGATTGCAGCCAATGGTCATTTTTTTAATAGCAGAGTAGACATGACTATCATATTATGTATTTTCTTGAAGAACTCAGGTATTAATTGGGTTTAGCTATAACATTATAACAACAAGGAGCTGATAAGTTTAAATTGGAAAAAAATTGATCAATATCTGGTTTTATTTGTTCAGAAGGAATAAACTATATATGTCTCTATAAAAATGAAAGTGCTGGCATAGAAAGGTTGTTTTTGAAAGATGCATTTGCCTAAGAATTGTAGGTAGCAGGATGGTTATAGGACCCATCAGACGTGAATACCATTTTGAAATTGGATGTGAAATGATGTCAACAACTTTAATGAAACTGGGCCTATTCTTTTTGTTTCATGGCCTCCCCTTAGCTTTATTGCTTAATAAATAGACATCAATGAAGACTTGGGCAAGGTTCTCAAAGCTTTAATAAAAGAGGAAGTCAAGATTGCATTGTTATATTGTTATATAAGCATGTGCTGGTTGAACTTTTACTATTCCAATTTTACCTCAATGTCATCTTTATATAGTTGCAACCAATTGCCTTTGCAATATAAAGTGTATTCAGTTGTTTAGTAGTTAATTATGCTAAATTTGCTTCCACTTCGTACCAAAAGCCAGTGACATTGATTTTGTACTAGTGTATTCCATCAAACATCTAATATTAACAAGTTTATATAATTGTTATCCTTATGCAATTACTTATATTTTTATTTTGATAATTGGCTAGTCTGCTTTACTGACTTTTATTTTTAGTGAAATAAGTGACATTGGATTGGTTTTGTTAAGGTCTATCATTGAAATTTGAAATTAAGATAATTTTGATCAAATTTATCTTAATTTTTAAAAATATAGATGCAATTATGTTAATATAGTTATAGTGGTATTGAATTTGTATTGTTGAGTTCTACATAACATTTCTAAGTACTAAGATAATTTGTATCAAAAGTATATTGTCTAAAAAATATGTATATGATTGTTATGAAATGATAACATATATTTTCATTGATTTGATAGTTGATTAACATGTTAAATCAACTTCCATTTTCATGAAAAAGTGACGCTAAAGTTGTGTTGGTCAAGCTCTTTATGAAATATTTAATAGTAACATATTTTATGTCAAATTTATTTTAACTTAAAAGAAATGTCTATGCTTATGTTAATATAAGTGTTTATATATTGTATTTGCTATTATATTTAGCAATCATCACTTATTCTTCGGTTTTAACTTTGCAGTTGAGATGAAGTACAATTTGTTATTCTTGCATGTATTGCTAAACCTTGTCGATAAGCAAGAGATATAAAATTAAATGGGTTAAGGTCATGTTTAAAATAGGGTAGTTATGTTGTTTCTTGCTGCTAAATATGACCATTCGTATGAATCTATATAACCTTTGATATGAATCTATATTTTTTTTTGATTCAACAAATGTAATGGTTATGATATGACCACCAATTTTATGTTTTAGTGGTGTATGAAGATGAATTAATAATACAAATTTGAATATTTGCTGTTGGATTCAGGCAACATCAATCATGCCTTTGCCCATTTTGGTTGTTGGGTAGACGTACATAAAATTCAATAAATTTATGAAGACTATTTTTCAAGTACTTGAAAATTTTAGTCGTTATCTATTGGAAAAGAAATTAAGAGTTTATAAAGTGGTACATATACATGTGTATAGAAGTGATAATTATATCATTTATGTTAGATGTATTCTCATATATAATATTACTTAATAGAGTTAATGCCAATTTCATATAGATTTGCAAATTATCTATTAAATTAAATGCAATGTTTCTTATAAGTATATTCTATGCTAGAAATTATATTTTGTATGTAGATTACTTAACAAATTTATTCTTGAACATACACATACGTGCATAGGTAGCTACATAAATTTTAATATAACCAGTACTTTGTTGTTGCAATTAAATGAATCACTTGAGATTATGAAGCAACTACAACAACTTTGTCAAACTCTCAAATAAATAATGCACACATTCCTGAAAATAACTCCAATGACAATATTAGAAGCTAGGAATTAATTAAGTGAAAACCATGCATGATATGTTTTTAAGATTTTCTTGATTTATTCATCCATGTGGAAAATTCCGTATCCTTTATTTTGTACAAGCTATGTTGTTCTTATGATTTGCTTAACTAAATTTTTAGTATATCGTTCTAAACATTTTTTTAATATAAAGTTGGAACGTGTAATGGCATTTCAATATGTATCTTTCAATCAATACATGAGATTTAAGTATTTTTCCATGCAATTCATTGCATAGGCTTCTTTTGGTAGTAAAGAAAGCTTCCTTTGGTAGTAAAGAAAGCGGAAATGTGCTTACTTGAAGCATAGTTTTGTGCATTTGCACCTCACAAAGGAGTATTTTGAAGAGAGAATAATTTTTTCATGAAAATAGCTCTAAAAGTTATGCCAAGAATAATAAAGAAAAAGTAAAGTTTTTGTGAGCTAGAAAACCCGAGATACATGGCTATTTGGTTATAAATTGGTCAAGACATGTATATTCTATGGTCCTTCACACTATTCCACTTGGATCCTATTGTGTTGTCTCATTTTTGGAGTAAATTGTTTTGTTGGTGAATATCTTCTAGTTCTATAGTTCTTGTTTATGTGCAACATAGAAATATGTGGTTCTATCAAGGAATGATAACACATAACGACGCACAATAATCTTTAAATGCAAAGAATCCAAATTTTTAGTCAAAATTTTTGGGTTGCTAAACATCTTACTCATTAGCGTTGCATTTAATTAATTGTAGTTCAAGGATATGGATTGCTGGTCATCACATACTTATTTTTATGTTGCTTTATTCTTTTTAATAGTTATCTTTGTAGCAAATGTTCTCAGGCGATTTATTTCATAGCATCCACCTTTTGTAGAGCATTTTTTTGGAGGAATTTAAGTCCTGATTTCATGTATCCTTACTTGCTAAAGCTGTTGCAGTGCGAGATAGACTTGAATCACTTTGTAGGGAGCTACAACGACAGAATAAATTGCTCATGGTAAAATTCTTTCAATGTTAATGGTTTTCACAAGTTACTTTTTTTACTTATGAAAATGAAGTTTTTATTTTCTAGATTTGATTTTGTTGTGTCCTTTAGATGGGTGTTGCAAATAATTTTATAGAAGCTTGGGCAATTTATGCCCATTTATTTGAGAAAACACTATGAGTTTGATGATTGATAAATTGAGCAATTTTGTCTTTTCTATCAAATTGGTTGTGGGGGTTTCTTAAATTTTTGAATTGCCCTAATAGTAATGAACATTTTACCTAAGCACTCATTTTTTCACTCATATTTGTTTGTTTTTTTACTATTAGTTTGATGACAATAAATTCATTGTATATTTTTATTAATGTTTTTTCTAGAGTGTTTTAAATTATGCATCTTATAATTGAATTTGCTAATCAATTAGAGAGTTTGGTCATTAACTCGAGTTTATTGGGGATATTTTGGTGTTGATTGTAGCTAATATAAAGACAAATATAAAGTTTGAGTAAATTGGGAGAATATCTTTTTTGAGTTATCGTTTTTTGCTTTAGAATGCAAAACTTATAATAATTTATTTAAGGTACTATGATTCGGTAAGGTTAAGTGTGAGTGATTAAAAGTTTCTAAAATCATTCTTTCACTCATTTAGAATTTCATAAGATATATATTTCATTTAGGATTCTTAACTTAAAAATATGTTTTAAAATATAGTAAGATTAATAGGTTGCATCACTTAGTAAATGTTAATCAATTAAAAAGAGAATGAGTGAAGTATGGTTTGGCAAAGCAGTACTAATTCTATAGTTTAATATTCTTATTGTACTTTTACGATCAGTTTATTTGGGAGATCGGTTAGAGAGTCACACCTTTTGATATAGTTCTGAATTGATATCATAAATATTCATATAATACGATCTTCTAATCATACACATATATCCTTGTTTCCTGAGAGATGTAAATTGAGGCATAAAATTGATGTGATTCGTATAGTACGATTTTTACATCACATAAGTACAACTGGTTCACTTGTATCATCGGATAGGCATTTAGACTGGATGATTTTTTTCTAATAAAAAATGTTTGTCTGATCATACAATATTATTTCTTATATCATATATATATGTATGATGTCATTTAGTAGAGATGAAAGTTTGACTTAGACAGTTGTGGGAGTGATAAAGTTTAATGTAGTATGATTGTCCTAGTTGTACTTGTATGATATTATGTTAAAATAGATGCTATAAATTTATGAGGACTTTTTATAAATATGATTGCCGTCATCGTTTAGTACGATTCTTGCTAAATTCTAGATATGTAATTTAAATATGAAGATAGAGAAGATCTATGTGCTTTGTATATGTATGATGATCTCATTGTATAAGACGACCATATGTTAATAGTAATTTGATATAGTTGGACAAATCCGAAGGGTTAGTCGATCAGTATATTATGAGTATCATACTCTTATTATTCTTGATTGGACATGTGTTATCAGTATAAGAAAGTGAGTAATGATTAGTTTGATAGAATTTTGAGAAATTTTATTTTAGCCAATGAAGATTATTTGGAGTCGTTAGGGTAGTTGCAAATGTATATGTAAACGAGTCCAAATTTAGAGAATATGAATGTTAAGTTGCATATCCTTACGTTAGAGCTTTATTTGAAAAATCTAATAAGAGAAAAATAGCAAGATTGCATTGATATTCATCTTCTTCATCATTCTTTGTGATTACTTCATCATATTGCATTGAACTAAGTTGGAATTTACTCTTGATTGTTTTATCATATTATAGTGTGCTTCTTGATTAAATTGTATTGGGTTATAGGATTTTGTATTTTAAATTTTTACTTTGATTTTTTATTCTGCTGTTAGGATTTTTTATTTTGATCTTGTATTGGTATTTTTATTATTCTTGTAAGGTTTTTTTGGCTCGGTGTTGTAGGCTCTTTTAAGTAAGTGTTGTATGGTATTCTGGTCTAGTGTTTTGTACGGTCTTTTGGCTTAGTATTGTAAGTTGTTTTAGGCTAGTGCTTTGCGAGTCCTCTAGTACGATGTATGATTTTACCCCTATCAGTCTTTTGACAAAAAAGAAGTGATTTGAGTGTTTAGTCGAAGGTGGATGTAAATTTAGATTTGAATCGAATCACTTAAAAATACTTGTATACTTTATTATTTTCACTCTCACATAACTAGTTTTCAAAGCTATATCATTTTTTAAAACAAATTTTATGAATCATTAACAAATTATAAAAGACTTTTGTTATAATATTTGTGATTGATTGAAATGATAATTTATACAATTCACTCCCCATTTTATGTGAACATCATGCTTCTACAATTTTAACAATACGATCTCTACCTTGTTCCACCATTGCATGGGAACAAGAAAGTTGACTTTTTTGTAGTGTATAAAAGGTATTAACATCTTGCATTCTTATTTCCACCAGTTTTTATCATCTCTTTTAGTTGATTCTCAATTCATTGTATGTTTTTGGGGAGTACATGCATTTTGATTTAGGTCTCACCTGTTATCAGATTACACCAATCTTACCCTTTATGTGATTGCTTGCATATTATCAACCAGTATTGATGAATTAATGCAGCAAGATTGATAATCCTAAATCACCTCAACCTAACCTGGGTCATCTCTTACCTCATATAGAGGAGAAGTCCTCATGATAGGTTAATGGCATTGCATAATCTCATGTATCAACCAAGTAATGCTGAAAAGACAATCATAGAAAAAATAATTTGGGGAGCGTTGTACTTCCTAAAACCATTCAACAGAAATTTCTTAGTTTTATTGAAAGTATTATTTTTAAAAGAAGAAGTTGATAAATAAAAAATATAATAAAAGCCATCATGTGTACAATGATGTGTTAAAAAAAAGTTTTTGGGGAGCTGAAAGATGATTTGGAGAAGTTTATATTTCTCATCCTATGTTCTATATGACTTTAATCATGTAGTATATGTAACTTGCAATAAGGTGTGGCTGCATTTATTTGCAATGCAAAACAAGAGATATATCAATCTAATCGATATCACAAAATAAGTAAAAACTTGTCCGAGTTCTGGTTTTCACCACCTATAAAATGTAGGAATTTATGCAGTTAATTCAAATTAGTGGTTGGTAAATTGTCCAAATAATTTCCTAGATTGCATATGATTTTCAATGAAGGTCATAGTTTGAAAAAATCTTAACCTTTAGCTTTCAAAAAACTAGGAAATTTAATCACTTAAACAGAATAAGCTAATGGATAGGGGAAATGATAAGTGGACTTATTGCCTAGTTTAATATGAAAGAATATGACTATAGCAGGGTTAAGCCTATTTGCAGGGCTACTCCAATTATTCTCATGGCTACTTGTCAAGAATCCTGGCTTGTGGTTGTAGAGAGAGCCAAGTTATTTTTAACCAGAGCATTGTATTATGAATGATGATTGGTCTAACATAAAAAGAATGCTGTAAAGTCTATGAAATACAATTAATTGAAAAATATCAGCAAACTTAAATTGTTAACATAAGGCATCTAAAGATAAGAGGCAAAACATTAAGGGTGTCTTCCATGTAGATTGCATCTAATGTATGGTACATAGGAAATCTAAGGCACATAAATGAGTGTCATAGATCACGTTAATCGAACCTGAAAATTTTTAAAGATAGAGATTCAAAACACTAACACTCCATTTGTGTTCCAAATTCCTGAAACGTGAATAAAACAAAGCTATGTAACCTCCATGACAATAAGTAGCTGATGCATGTCCCTAGATTCTGCATCAGGAGATGGTCAGATGCATAGAATTATCTACTGGATTTTTTATGAGAAATATTTAAGCAGCTTCTGTATTTCACTTTGTGTATGCTCTGTTTCTATGCCCTTTTACTACGGCAAGTAGATGACTAACTTGTGATGATTATAAAAGTCATAGGCAAGGGAATGGGCATGATGTTCTGCATAAAGGAAAGAATAGGGGAATTTGGTGTGCTTTACTAGATATTTAGTATGTTTCCTTTCTCCTTGTGATGCCTTCTAATCAGTTATTGTGTTTAGTTGAGCAATTTGTTGTCCTAGAGTGGCAACCAAACTTATTTTCATTCAATCTTCTTTAGTATAACAAAATTGTGGACCTTTCTAGTTCTTTTTCCTATCTTTCAAAAAATCACAATGCCGACAATTTTATGTTAATTTTAGGTAGTGTTGATGTGAAAATTGGATTGGAGAGAAATTAATAGAAGCTTATTTTAGTTGGACAATTTAGAGGACAAGATTAAATAATTAAAAAAGAAAAAAGAATTGAATTCTCATAGGTCAAGGACAACTAAGAAAAAAGAGGAAAACAAAATGAGAATGGGAGGTTTCTCTCTGGTGATCAACTTTCTTGAAATAGATATTGGGAGGTGTACTTATACCGGACGGAGTAAAATTTGTCTTTGCTTTTCCTTTGCAGGTGAGAGTCGTTTTTGTTATGGTAGCACAATTGTTCATGTGTGTGGGTTAGAGTTAACTTCATTTTATAGGCCACCGTTTTCCTGGGAGTTGCTATAGTTTCTTTGATTGCGACTTAATTTCTTGGGATATTTACACTTGAGGGACAATTAATGCCGTTACTAGTAATTTCACAGGTTATCTCGATGATGGTTCATCTACTTGTAATAAGTGTGTAGGAGTTTGAAGGAGAATCAATATGGAGCCACTTGGATGCAAATGTTTTGACTTTAGTTGGTTTGGTCGTGAGGGATTGGCTTTCAGGCACTTGCTTTTGAAGGTCCAACCTCGAGCATCTAAGTCTCGAGACTCCAACTTCATATGTCTATGTCTTGTGGATTTGGCCGTAAGCATTTGGGTATCAAGTCTTGAGTGGCTTCTCACGCTGTTTTCTGGAGATGATTCAGATTGAATTAATGGATTTCTGTATCTTCAGATAAGTTGTGATTTTCTAAATTATGGTTTACTTTACCTCATGATGCAAGGAGAACTCAGGTATTACTTATATAGAATAAAGAAGCGTAAAGAGTTTTGGTGGTCATGCTATTTGTGAGAATTCCCTAGTTTGCTGGTTGGTGGTAATTCTAGTTGTTGCTGCAATGGATGGGTGGTTGGTGCATAATATTCCCCTTTTATCTGTCATCTTCTTGCTACGTTTAGCATCTTTGTTGTTGTTTTCTCTTTGTCAAAGTTTTCTTCCTATGCTTCTATCATTCATTTTTCTCTCATGTCATATAGTTTTCAAACTTAGGATCCATCTTATCATAACGAGGAAAGAGCAGTTATAAAATGCATCTACTGAGACAATGGCGTTAATGGAAAGTGATTTGCTTATTGTTTGAGGTTATTACTTGACTCTTATGTTAAATATCTCCTGCGATTTATTTTTGGTGCTACAGAAGGCCTGTCTTCGTTTCCATTCCAATGCAATGCAGGGTTAAGGTTGTAGGATTTTTTAAAAATCCTAACTGTGTTCATTTCAGTAACTATAGTCTCTGAAATAAAAAAGAAAATCAAGTTTTTCCTGACTGCTGGCATCTCAGTTTTTGATGCTTGAGGCTGAACAACCTCCTAGGGATTTTACCATTTCTCTCGTACCTGGCTGCTACCATGGAGAGTGTAGTGTGTTACGGTGGGAATTCCAACTGGTAATCTAATCGCATGGCAATAACCCTAGAATCAATTGATATTTTGGTTCAGATTGTCACTTGGTGAAATACAACCCGGTTTTTTGTATTTATTTGTCAAGAAAAAATGTTTGTGCTTATAAATTGGCGGGTCATTTTTGTTTGAATGGCTGTTGTAAAACATGCATTTCAGTTGATAAGATCTAGGTCACTTGTTGAATCTAGAACTCATTAGTTGGAATCTTAGATGCCTTATTTTTGTACTTCCACTGTAAAATTACTTGTCAAGCCTATCCCGCAGGAGCCTTAAGCGTTACTTTTTTTTTTTGAAGTAATGGGCCTTCCTTTACAAAGCGTCAGTGTAGTTCTGTCTATAGCGTATGAGTTGACCTTGTCTTAATTTGCACTGGATTCTGTGCAGTAACGGTTACCTTGTTTTTCTTAGTCATTGTGAAAACTTGATGGCTTTAAGTTTTGCTTAGTCTTCCCTCTTTAGGTGCATCTTGATTATTTTATTAAATCTTCCAGTTTTCAAATAAATTATTTTTTTTGGATTGATTGTGAAATTACAGATCATGATATTTCTGATACTACTGGGTACATAATTTGGCTAATGTAACCAATTAAATTGAATTTATTAATTTAGTTTGATTACCATGTTTATGTCTCAAGTTTCTTCAACTTCAACATTTCATCATAATAAAATGAAATCCTGTTGACCAGGTATAATTCAGTTCCTTTTTTAGCCTACGTTAACAATTTACAATATACAAGATATGCTGTGGTTTTATAAACTATTATTGGTCATGGAATAAATTTATACATTCTCTTTAACTCAATCATATATTTTTCCATAACGTTCCAGAGACTCTAGCATAGGAGGGTAATTATGGTTGAAATGAAGCTTGCAGATTTTGAGGTGATCTAGGCATGTTTGGGTAATATGCTCCGACTTTGGGGGTAAGTTTATGATAGAAACTAGTGAATTTTGGGATGATCTTGACATATTCGAGATAAGTGATGAGATCATTGCTATTGTGATTAATTAGACCACATGCATAACCAGCACCATAAGCAGTTTGAAAAAATGTTAGAAATGGCAATATAAGAAGTTATTAAGCAATATGCATGTGTCCATTGCTGTTTTCTTCCATTTTAGTTTAGCAAGAAGTATGTTGCTTGGTGAGCGGTCTTTTTGTCCTTGGTCATTTTTCTATCGATGGCAATTTGTTGTTATGCTTCGCCTTGCTTTTGTGAGTAATGATTCAGTGTTAAAGTTCATGCTAATTATACAATTGCATGTATAGATAAGTGGAATATTATATGCATGTTGAAGATGAATTTGATTTGATAGGTAAGTTGGTTCAAATAGGTCTGAAGTGAGGGTGACAACCCTTGAGCGAAATTGGATTGGAAGCTCAAGAATTTGATTTGACTTGTAAATCAATGGGCTCAAATAGGTCCAAGTTGAGGGCTACAACCTTAGGCCATATTTGGATTGGGGTGATGTTAACTTGAGGTTAGCATAATCTTGTTAATGTGGACTAAGAAGGAAATTGCATTTGGTTGCCAACTTGGATTAGCATGGGCTGTCACTTTTGTGTCTAGTTTGTTAATCGAGTTATTCTTGCAAAATGTTATATGTTAGTTAGGGAGTGGGTTTCCTTGGGTGTCTATTGATGGTGGCATGGTGGTTGATATTGTCATGGATGATAGTGAGTTTTAGAAAAATGAAAAGTAGAGTTAGAGTTAGATGACTAGAGAGTGATTGAAGTGTGTTATTTTGTTTATTAATAAAATGTTGATATTGTCATGGTGGTTGATATTGTCATGATGGTTGATATTGTCATGGGTGATAGTGAGTTTCAAAAAAATGAGAAGTAAAGTGAGTATTAGATGACTAGAGAGTGATTGAAATGTGTTACTTATTTTGTTTATTAATAAAATATTGATTTAATTACTATACATAATAGACATAATTTTTGGCACTACATCTATGCTCTATAGTCAAAACCAAAACAAAACATTACAAGTTTCCTTTTTAGCCTTGTTGAATAGATAGACTAACATAATTGTTAACAAGCATGTTATCTTCTCCACTTCTTTGTGATCTAGTTTGGGTGGTGGTGCTTATGACGATCTGTCATGCTCAACAAACTTGTGATTAGTTAGTCAGTAATACTCCTATATCCTCTCTTCTCCTTCCTTGCTAACAAGGTACCTTAATAGATCACTACCTATGCATGAAACTTTGGGCTTGCTGCGTGGACCTTCGGTTCTTTGCTAATAATGACAACATACCATGCCATGCTCTACCTAAAAATAAATCTTTTGTGAAAAACATTTTTTGGTGGGTGACTTTTGAAAATCATTTTCTCCTTCTCTATGTTAGTAGCACTAAACCTTTGTTGAATAACTTTTAAAAGTCTTGTTGATCCTTGAGATTTTAGGGGTATTGTTGATGGTGCATGGCCCTCATCATCAAACAGGTCTTTTACTTAGCTAAGCCATATGGGATCTATCCAAAGGCAAATGAATTAAAGTTTTCTTTGAGGAAATCGATACAATCATGACACATTGTGGGTGACTATGTGACCCGTGAAGGAAGATGTGAAGAATGACAATGGTAACCTAAGGAGAACTTGTTCTTGGTCAAATTTTCTTTGTAAAGATAATGCAAGAAGGGCTTGCATCATTGATTGATGTATTTAGATTAGTTTGCAGCACATGAACCAACAAAGAAGTTATATTTAATTAATCTTCTTAGAGGATGGATTCTATTTGGTCGAGAAGAGAAAGGTGACTTTCAACAACTTTACCTATCATTGCTTGCCTTGAGGGTTTCGGTGTGTCTTCATTGTAGTTCCACCCCTGGTTGCTCTTGTTTGCTAGGACATTTTATCTCCTAAATTCTCACTTTATGTTCTTTTAAGCATTTGTAACTTGTTGGTTGGACTAATCCCAATATCTAGTTGAAGGAGGTGATTTTGGTCCAAGCAATGCTTGTTCATTTCCCTTCGTGAGGTAGCCAGCATGGTTTTTCTCACGAATCATTCTAATGAGAACCCTTATGTGCTTGTCACTTTGTTTTGCAGCAAAAGTAGCTTTTTTAGATGACTAGCTTTGGGGTACCATGGGGGATAGTTCAATATTCTCATGATTTACAGCTTATGGAGATGCCTTGGGGAAAGACCTAAAGTTTTGATGAGCAATTCAATCCAAACTCCTCTTCATATCTAGCAAGAATCGTAGGTTAGAACCATGATCATGGTTTAGAAAACATGTGCTAGTTAACATTGGTAAAGGATTGAACTAAGTAATCATATTGATTAGAAGATCAGTTTGATATATAGAGGATTGAATTACTTTGGTAAGGGTAAAATAAGAACCAATAACCTCAAAAGAGGTTGTTTGATCTGCTTAAGTAGCCTTTTGAGAGCTATATGATCGTGAAACACCTTTTACTTTCTGAAGAACTAGTTGTTACTCTTGAGACATAATTGTTGCCCTCGAAGGAAGAAGTTGAAGAAGAAAAGGTAACCTCTTAAAAAGCTGATTGGCTCTTAGGAGATCACCTTAGGTTGTACTTGGTTCTTTGAAATCCCCTCAAGGACCATATGAGCCTTAAGGGTCCTTCCTTAGGACCTTTTATGTCTTGAGGAGCATGCATTTGATCTTGACACAATTCTAAGTCTCGTGGCACATGTTTATGGCTGTATAAAACTTAGAGCCCAATTGTTGAGAGCTAATATGATCTTGAGGGTCCTCCCACAGGATTGTAACTTAGAAACTAAGCAATTGATTGTTTGGTTTATTAGTGGTGATGGTACTAAAAAAAGATGGAGGATTACATGTGTATTGGACCATAGTATAATTAACAAAATTACTTTTAAAAATTTGTATCCTTTTACCTCATTTCAAGGACTTACTAGATCAACCAAGCTAAAGTCTTTCCAAGGATTTAAAGTCTAGATATCACCAAGTGCAATTCTAAAAGGCGACACTTGGAAAATAGCTTTCAACTCCTGAAAAGGATTGTATGAGTGACTAGTGATGTTATTTGGGTTATGTTATGCATCAACTCCTTTAATGAGATTGATAAATGATATTTTAAGATTGTATATAGGGAAGTTAGTAATTGTATATTTTGATGATATTGTTCTTTATAGTTGAAATATGTAAGAACACCTTGAGCATGTGAAAGATGTGTTCTTGAAGTTAAAGGGAATCAACTTAAGCTTAGTCGACAAAATTGTGGGGTTGGGAAAATAAATCTTATATACATGGATTTTGGAGTGGGAAAATGGAGAGCTTAGTATTGATTAAAATATGTTCAAAACTATTTGAGTTTGGTTGAGACCTCAAATTGTTACAAATGTTAGGAGCTTTTTGGAGGATTGCCATTATTTAAGGAAATTTATTAAAGATTTCTCAGAGCTAGCTATATCTATGCATTCATTAACTCATCTAAACAAAAGTTTAGTTGTATAGAAGATCATGAAGAATCATTCGTCAAATTAAAAGATAATTTGCAAAGCATTTGTATTGACCTTGCTTAACCTTCAACAACCATTTGAGGTAGAAGTTGATGCCCAAGGTTTTTTAATATGGGTTGTCTTGGTGTGAGGATGGCTTGTGTTCTATATCTTGAATTACTACGAAAAACTACTCAGTTTACGATAAAGAGTTGTTAGCTTTACATCAAGTAGTGAAGCATTGGTGATAGTATTTTCTTGGAAAAGAAATTATCTTGCATTTAGGCTAGCAAACCCTCTAATATCTCCAAATGCAATTGAAGCTTCAACAAGCTCAATGCATGAATTGAATGTCTTACTTACACTTGTTCAACCTAGTGATTAAGCATAAGAAAGGTAGTTAGACCAGATTGGTAAATATGTTTTTTTGACAACCACTTGTTACTAGATTCAATAAGGACATAAGTACTTAATGAAAAATGATGGAGATCCAAATTTCAAGAGAATTCTCAAGGAAATCCATATGGAGGAGGTGTCTGAGTATACTTTTCGGGGATGGATTGCTATGCAAGGGTTGATAACTTTGCTTACCTTGAGGTGGAGATAATGTGAAATGGATCTAGGAGTACATTCCTCCAAAGTAGTTGGACATTTTGGGTAACAAAGACTTAATAAAACTTATATAGATATGCCTATTTACATCATTATGTAAACAAATGTTGAAAAATACATTTGAGGATGTGTTATGTTGCACCTTGAAGCTTGTGAATAGAAAGGTTGAATGTTCACGAGGCTATGAGAGTGTATTTTGATGGCTTTTATTGGAACGTTGCAAACCACTAGACTAAGAAATAACTTGCATAACATGGAGATAATGTGAAATGGATCTATGAGCATATATCTCCAAAGTTAGACATTTTGGGCAACAAAGACTTTCTAAAACCTACAAAGATGTGTCTATTGGACTCCTATGCAAATAAATGTTGAAAAATACATTTGAGGATACGTATTATGTTTGCACCTTGAAGCTTGTCAATAGAAAGTAAGGACTATATATGCCTTTTTGAATGTCTTTGAGGCTATGAAAGAGTATTTCGATGAATTTCTTTAGAATGTTACAAATCACTAGACTAAGGAATAACTATTTATAGTGGTTGTAGATTTCTTCTCAAAGATTTCCATTCTTGTATTGGAATGATATATCTAATGATGAGAGCTAAGTTATTTTTCAAAATCTTTTTGTACATTTTGGATTGCTAACTTCTATTATTTTAGGTTGAGATGGAATTTTTTTGTCATTTTTTGTGAATGTTTTGATCAATGATGGATTCTTATTGAAGAGTACAACTTTTTATTCACAACTTGATGTCTAAACAAAAGTTGTCAATGGACTTTCATTCATTTAATAAAAGAGTTTAACTCGTAATGACGCAAAACTTTGGATGAAAACTGTCCTATATTCTACCTTCTTATAAGAGAGCTTTGTATGTTTCAATTGATGAAAGTCCATTTGAGATATGATTGGGATTTATATCAGGGAGTTTTTTTTGATAGGAGTTCAAATTCGATACATATGGAAGTATATAGGGACAAGCCTAATGGAAGGATTAACAATTTCTCAAAGGTTTTCAACAAGATAAATTCAGAAGTGGAGTAATTACAAAAATTGAGAGAACTATAAGAAAAGGCGTGATAGGTATCAAGTGGAGAAGAAATTTGAAGTTTTTGACCTTGCATGGTGGCATATTAGTAAAGATGGATTGAAAGGAGAAGGAAGGAGGTTGAACCAATTTGTCAAAATCTCTAAGAAAATCTGTGACAATTTTTACTAGCTTGCATTACCACCTTATATGGAGATTTATTCTATCATGAATGTCGAGAACTTGGAGCCTTTTGGGTCATCAATACTCAACGCAAGAACTTATCATTATTGGATGATCTTGTATAAGGGTATATTATAGTCTTATAGGCAGACAATGTCTTGGTGAAGAGAACAATCATTATGAGATGTGGAGCAAAGACATTTTATTGAATTAGGGAAAAGGGACATTAATTTACTATAGGAAAATGGTACACTTGGGACAATGGAATGACAAAGTTTCCATGTTTTGACATTGTAGGATTCTTGTTCTGTTGAAGTAAGAAGACCCATGGGAATTGAATTACGAGAAAAATGCACTTAAAATTAGGAGATTCATTGGGTGGAATTAGAACGAATAATCTCTCAAGAGGTTGTTTGATCCTTTTAATGGGGCCATCTTGAGAGCTATCATGGTCTTGAGGCACCTTCTAATTTCTCAAAACTCAGTGTAACCCTCAAGGAAAGTAGGTGAAGAAGAATAAGAAGGATAATCTCTTGAGAAAATGATTTAGCCCTTGAAAGGTCATTTTAGAAGATTGTTGTAATGCATTGAGATTTATTGAATATTATAAAATGTGTAATTCAAGAAACTCATTTATAAGCATGTAATAATATATTGATGCAATAAATTTATTATTTTGAGAATTGAACGTGTCAGAAAAAATAATAACAATTTTGGTCGAGTCTCAAAAAGCATGCCAAATTGTAATAGCTTGGAATTTGAATTTGAGCATATGGTTTGGAGAGCTTAATATAAGGAGTTTGTTGGTCCTTGTTTTATAGCTTTGGAATTTTATTGGATTTAATGTATAAATTTAGAAGATTATTACATTAAAATTATTTTATTTGATGGACCGAGGGAAATTGGATATAGCAATAGAGTTATTTTGGTATTTTTGCATCTTAACGTCTTAGCCCAAAGTAGATAAGTTTGGGAAGGAGGGAGAAGCTTAGGCAAAGGAAATCAATGAGAGCTACTAGAAAAGTCAAGAGAAAGAGAGGAATGTGTTAGGAAGAAGATATGTTGAATTGGATGTAGCTTTAGCAAGCTAATCATGGTAGAAGCTGTAGAAGATTTGAGCAAGGATGGGAAATTATAGGAGTTGGTGTTGTACCCTTTGATGTGATAATTACAAAACCAAGCTATTTATTACTGAAGGAATTTTTAAGACATGCGCAAGATTTTTTATAATTAAATTTCTTTTTATTTCTCTTGAATTTGATATGTCAAAACCTTGAGATTATGTGGCACACTAGTAGTATTAACATTTAAAAATATTATAAAATTATTTAATAATGAATTTTCATTTTTGGGCCAAGCATATTTGACAAAATGTATAGACATGGGTATTTGATTTTTTAATATTATTATGGAATCGTTTTTTACGAATTTCTTTTCATAGCCACTTAATTAACTTATAATACTATAAGAATATAAAATTATTTTTATACACTTATATTCAAATTTGTGGCTAAAAAATTCGTCAAAAATACCCTAAATCAGCAAAAGTCTCGGGAAAAAGCACTGTAGCATGGGCGGGTCGACCCGGCGTCAAAACAGCCCGTCCAGGCCTTTTAGAAATAAAAAAAAGAAAAATAAAAATTTGGTTGACCCGAAAGGGGCGAGCAAAGCCCGCCCAAAGACCGCCGAGAGCAGCTCGGCTTGCGCTGGTCAACGGTCAACGGAACAGTGCCTGGCTAAGCCAAGCCTGCCGAGAGGAGCTTGGCTAAGTCTAACTTCAGCGTGGTCTAGGGTCAAAGAACAGTGCATGGCTAAGTCAACCTGAACCGGGTGATGAAATCCCGGTCAAGGAAGGGGGGAGCCAGCCCCAAAGTGGCTCGCAGGTTAAACGGCGCAAATGTATTATAAAGCGGTGTGCCAAAGTTCATTCTGCAATGTGGGACTAAAAATCCCACCTTATAACTTCGGCAGGATCCAGAGGCGCAGATCAAGCCCGCCCAGATCCAACGGGCGAGAGTAATTTCGAACGGCTGTTTAATCAGCGCCGTTCGTTCAGCGCGTGGGATCCAAAGGCACAGATCAAGCCCGCCCAGATCCAACGGGCGAGAGTAATTTCGAACGGCTGTTTAATCAGCGCCGTTCGTTCAGCGCGTGGGATCCAAAGGCACAGATCAAGCCCGCCCAGATCCAACGGGCGAGAGTAATTTCGAACGGCTGTTTAATCAGCGCCGTTCGTTCAGCGCGTGGGATCCAATGGTTCAGATCAAATCCGCCCTGATCAGACGGTCTAGAGATGATCAAGCCGAGAAGTCCATCCAGCCGTCCATTCTTGAAGTGGGATCGGACGGCTGCTGCTCTTCTTCTTCCTTTTCGGGCTTCCGGCAACGGCTATTTTCCAGTTTCTTTTTTACCGTTTTTCTAGCCGTTTGGAATTGCTTTTTGGTGGACTATATATATAGGACATTTTACAATTTATAGGATTGATGAATCCACTTGCAAACTTCTTCAAGAACTAAAGAAAAAGGCCAAAACCGAGAGCAACAATTGGCATACTTGTGGGAGCTACGGGCTCAATCTTCTTCTAAAATTTCAACAGCTTTCTTCCACATTTCGTTGCATCATTCGGTAACATTTAGTTGTGCCACTTTGCTTTGAGAAATTAAAGGTGTAGGATTTTTGTATGCATTGCTATTGTAAAAATTGTATGCATTATTGTAGCCGGATTTGTTCGGATTTTTGGTGTCTCGTTGGAGCACCGGTTGTACTTGGTTTACCCCTACCGGCTTCGGCAAAAGGGAGTGGTTAGTGGAAGCCCGATCGGGTTGATCGGGGGTGGATGTAGGCACGGGTTTGGTCGAACCACCTAAAAATCTTTGTCTTTTGTTTGCTTGTCTTATTATTGCACTTTTCGTTTTTATTTCACAATTTATTTACAAACGTTTTTAATTAAAAGATTTTTCAAAATCTAAATTTTAGTGAAAAGCACAATTCACCCCTCCCCTCTTGTGCGTTGTTCTCACACGATTTACATCAGTTGGCATGGTAAAGAAAGACATTGCTGGTTGCTTGCTAAATATTATTACTAAATTCTGATTTACTCTAATTATTGATTATTATGTGTATTATTGGATAGAAAAGGTAGGAGGGTCATGATATTTGTCATCTCCTTTGACAAGGACCACACAAGACGAGCTATTCTCGTGTTCAAGAAATGTGTTGATGATTGAATAAGGCTTCGAGCCAATTCTTGAGAGCTAATATGGCATTGAGGGTCATCCCTCGAGATATTCTTAATCTTGAGGACTATTTTTTTCGATTTATTTAGTGAGTTTGGGACTTACCTAAACCATCAGAAGAAATGTTGTATATGGGAAGACCACCATCGACTTATTGGATTTTATCATATTTTCTCATTGGTTGCATCTATAAATATCCAATTAATCAATATAACAAATGATTAGATTTTGAGAATTTTCCTCGTTAAAGATGTTATTTACTATTGCATTCTCGTCGCTCTCTAGATTGACCAATCCAAATAAGAATTTCCATGGCCAATTTTTCCATCTCTTACAATTGGTGAATTTTATGAATTAGAGAGAATTTTCTTCTAAGGTCTAGAATTTTAAGATCCATGAATTATGTGATCACAAGAAAGGTTAGTAATTTATTCTCCAACCATCAAGATAGAAACAATGCACGAATAAGTTGATAGATGGCACAATAATGTACACAACTCAAGCTTTCTACCAAGGGATTATTGTGGTATGCACATACCACTAAAGGTTAATAACGCTACGATCCCTTTAAACTCTTTACCATAATGAATTAACAATACACAGATGTTGCATTCTTATGAAAATTGTCATTTCTTAATTGCATCCATGAAAATTTATGTTATAAACATAGTATAACAAAGGAGGGACCAAAGTGGTAATATAATGGTGTGGTAAAGAATAAAAATATGATTAAGATGAATTAAAGACCTAGTTAGAGATTTAATACTATCTTTCTTATCTTTCATTGGTGAGAACCAATGTCATTTTGAACTCAAAAAGTAAAATGGCTATTTGCCTTGCTAATGTTTTTGACCTTGCTCTGTATCTATCTAAAGCATGCTTTGCTTGGTGAAGTATCAAGTGTGGGACTTGTCTTATTTAATTGCAAGAATTGCACTAAATTTTTCTAGGTTCGAACAAGTTCGTAGCTCTCTATACCCAAACGCTTGGGGAGTTGGTGAATCTCTTTTGACCATTTGATTTGGGGATTGCTCCTTGATAAAGTATATGCAATGAAAGCAAAGGCTTGTATAGAGATAAAAAGGGAAAAAAGAGAGAAATTGAAAGCTAACCCTCTATCAAGGATTAAAGAAAGAAAAGCTGCTCATTTTTTGATTGTTAAAGAGAGAAGGGAAAATCAGCCTTTTTTTTAGGTTGTAGAGATTAGGACCAATATGTTAACTAAAAATTCATTCCAAATTGCTAATTTATTCCTCACAAAATTTGTAATTTTTTCACAAAAGTTATGAACATTTAAATTCAAAAGTTAAGAACATATTAATCACAAATTAATTCTAATCTAAATAATTTTAAAATTCAAATCAAATATTTACTAATAAAAATGATAAATTAAAAACAGACTAAAATGGAGAAAATTATCTAATTGAATTTAAATATAAATTTAATTTTAAATTTCAATAAATTCAAATTTCAAAATTAATCAACTATTTTCATAAAAAGTAAAATAAGTAAAAATGATTTTTTTATTTTATGTTAGATTGAATTTGTTAGATTAAACTCATTTTCAAGTTTTCTTATGAAGTAATGTGAATTGTCATTGCTGATAGAATATGATAACACTGACTTTAATATTAAACTGGTAGAGTATAGTCAACGAAAAAGAAGGCTTGTAAAGAGAGAAAAGCGAAGAAGGAAATAGGACGTAGGGAAGTGAAAAGGCGACCTTTTGTGAGGGTTAAAAAGAGGAGGAAAAGCATGTCTCTAGTCAAGGCTTAAAGAGAAGGGAAAGTCAACTTTTTGTTAGGAGTTGAAAAAATAAGGAGCATGCATGCTATCAATAAAAAAATTATTTTAAATTATTAATTTTATTTCTCACAAAAAAAATTATTTATAAATAAAAGATCTTGAAATTTAAATTTAAAAATTATTAATTTCAATTTAATTCTAACAAGTTAATCTTAAATTTCAAACAAAATATTTATTAGTAAAAATGGCAAATTCAAAAGATTTAAATAATAATTAAAATTTAAAATAAAGAAATTATTCAAATGAGTTTAAATTCAAGTAAATTTGAAGTTCAAAGTTTATAAATTATTTTCATTAAAAGTTAAAATAAGTACAAAAGATATCTTTGTGTTGCATTAAACTCTCTAAGGAAAAGTTCATCCTTAAGTGTTTTTGCGAAAGAAATGGATCACCAATATGGATAGAACATGGTGAATTCGGCTCAAGTACCAAATTAATAGATTATATAGAATGAAGAGGAAAGCCCATTGAGAGATAAAAAAAGGAAAGAGAAGGGAGAGAAGTGAAAGTTAGCCTCCCGTAGGGAGGCTAAAATGAGAATAGAAAACTGGCTTCTAGTCTTAGGTCAAAGGGAGGAGGGAGGCTAAAATGAGAATAGAAAACTGGCTTCTAGTCTTCGGTCAAAGGGAGGAGGGAATCTTGCAAAAGGTTAGAGAGATAAAGAACGTGTATGTTATTAATCAAAATTTCAATCCAATGATTATGCATTATTAGATAGCATATCAACAGGATAATGAAAATTAAGGAACCAAATCAATGTCAGCTGAGTGCCTACACTTGCCAGCTGAGTGCGCACATGCAGAGAAAGATTTTGCAATTGTATCCGGTCTTTCAAGCAATTCGATTACAGAAAGATAGTGAAATAAAAAAAAACTAGGAAGGGATTAATCAAAAACAGTGGCTGCCCATGCATGCAATGAAAAAATTCCAACTGATTGCAAGCATGAAAGCAACAACGCAACAAAATAATCATAAAATAAGTTAACCAAAATGAGAACAGCTGCTGTCAAACAGAATTTCTTGTTGTAAACATGATCATGAGAAAGCAAAACAAATTAGAAAAATAGCATTCCAAAATTATCTCAGTGAAGCTTCAAATTTACTTAGTATATGTATGGAACTAAGAATTACATTTCTTTAAGGCAATCTTGCACATGATGCCACCTGTGCATTCCGAGTGTTGCTGATTATTGGATTCACAATTAAGGATGGATTGCCTTCCAACCAACTTATTGCAATCAAATCTAACATTGAAAAATAATTATGGACAAAATGATTGTTAAAATCTGATTCATTTCAAGATAGGACACTAGCAAGTAGAATATTCATTTCATGAAAATTCATTGATGAAAATGGTTGGTAGCAGGAGTTTATGGGAAGAAAATGGTGAAAAAGGGCAGAGGGCAAAAAATAGGTGGACATTACTAAGGCAAGGCTCTAATGAGGAAGGCATCAAAGATGGAGTACACTCATCACCAGGAAGATGCATGATTGTCTAAGAAGTGGGCGCATGGCAAAACGTAGGAGAGGTTGTTACAAGGGCAAAGCATCGACAAGAAAGGTAATGCATGAATGTTGATGCTAAAGGCAATCCTTGGGTAGGGGGATGTCTAAGGTATTATGGGAATAATAGGTTTATGGGGGTGCTATGAGGTTAGTAGCGACGTTAGGGAAATAAGATATTTGCGTGTCAGTGTGGTTAATATTCAATTCACTAATCAACCCTAATCAAACAAGTGCTTAAGTTTTTTTCCAACTTATGGGCATATTGAGTAAAAAAAACCATATCTCCTACATAAGTCTATGTCTAAAAAGAGAAGATATGGAGTGCAAGGCATGTGGTCATGGCCTAATATTTTATTATTTAACAATGTAAGTATTGAACACTAATCTTAAGCCTTCACATCATTGATTGGTAGTGCTGAAGACAAGGTCCGTGATGTTTATCAAATCAACAAAATTCAGTAATGGCTTATTGGAAGTGTCGTGACTTGTACATGATTGAGGTTTAGATCTTCAATCCTATAATTGTTGTGCTTGTTTCTTAGATTGTTGGCAATGTAGCAACGGCTATTGACAAATTAAGCTCAGAGGGAGAGTATAAATAGGAAGACTTCACACGTAGAAAGGGATTTTGATTTTGGATACTCTAGAGCTCTTACTTTTGATTTATAATTTTTGGTTTGTTTTTCTCTAGATTTGAGTGCATTCTATTTAGACACATTTGTTGGATCTACCCTCTCTCAATTGGAGTATTTTGCCTCAAATTACTCTATTTTGTATCTCTTTTGTTGTAAGGCCCATAGACCTTATTCTCTTGTAATGTGTTCAAGACTATCTCATTGAGAGGTCAACTTATGAGAATATCATATTATTGAAGCTTTCTATCTTGCACTATTTTAGTTTTTCCCATTAAGTCATTTTCCACTTAATATGTCATCTAGTTTTTTTTTTCCTTGTCTTAACTATATATTTGAGACTATGCCCATTGACAGGTCCTCGAATAATCTTCTGTCCCTTGGGTTGTCAATAACTCTGTTTTATTTCATAAATCAACACCATGTCCACCCAAATTTGATTTAGGAAAGGGTTAATGTACTTAGATTTATATTTTTTCATAAGAGAATCTATCCATGAATTGAATTTGTGATCTCAAGGTCATACCAGAATTAGTCTTTGCAATGAATGGGTTGCCATATCATATTGATGGTTTTATTTGTGTATTTTTTGTTCATAAATCTTAAAATGTGGATCTTAATTGCAAATTAAAGGATAAAGGTCTCTCCATTTACATTTATAATTGTTATCATCTTGATCAGTATTCCTTTCCATTTGATGATCCAAAGTTCAGAATATGGTATCCAAGACCAGGATATTGAATTTGAAAACCAACTTCATAGAAGTTCCATCTGACATTTGAGCAGAAAATAGTTGGAGAATCAGAAGATTGGTGGGAATGATTCTAAGGTGTTCAATCTTCTAATCAAGATCACTTCCATAGCAATTAAGTGATCATATCGATTAGAAGAATGGATTATCAGGATGAACTAGAAGATGGGAATAGATTGTCAATTGGAGCTCATATGGCCAAGGCCGAAAGCTTCAAAGTTTGCTTCGGCTGGACTGTTTTTCTAGTTTAGCATATCTGCATATAGGACTTGGGAAATTTCTATCAGCTTTAGATAGGGTTGTAAATGACTTGTTGTTAACAAAGTAGAGTACAAGATAAAAAAAAAAGAGCTGTTATACCGGTAGACTTCACCATTTGAACAATTCTTTGGCCGAAGAACTTTAAATAGGTTTTGGGCAAGGTAAACCTATGCTTTCCTTAAGCCAAGTGCCAAATCATATTCAAGGCGTATGAATGGAAAGATAGAAACCACTCATCTTGTAAGATCAAAACCTTTCGTTAGCTAATGTTTATGAAATCTGCCTAGTTTTTTGCATTTGAATATGAATCAGTTTCCATTTATTCCTTTTAAGTTCTACATGTTGTGCCAATTCTTATTTTGCAGCATTTCCTCCCCTTCATCTGGTCATATCGCCTCTGGTCATTCTTTTTGCCTCACATTCGGTCTTTTTGATTTATTTCTTCTATAGACCTTCTAAGTTCATCTTTTACACAACATATGTGGTGTTCATGGTAGTCTGTAAAATATTAGAGGTGCTCATGCAATACAGAGCTTTGCATAACTTATTTCAATTAGTAGTAAAAATCTTGATAGTTGTTCTATGACAGAAAAGCTTACTAAAACTGTTGATCTGCCTTTCATGGGATTTTGTTATGGCTGCATGCAGTATAGAGCTTTGTCTAACTGTTTTCCTTTACCAACAATAAAAATCTTGATATAACATGTTCTAAGAAAGAAAAGTTCAATAAACTCGAAATTGGGTCTCTCTTTAATAAACGGTTACAGAACTGTTGTTCATCTGCCTTTACTGGAATTTTTTTGTCTTGTGTTGCTTGAAAAAAACATTGACGACTTATTGTTGTTATTTTGTTCTGTTGTTCCAGATTATACTGGAAATGCTGGAATTTGCGTTTGGGGAAATGATACTTTTTCATGTGCTATTTCATTAATGGCTATTGTCAATAACAAATAGAAGGAATCACTTTTTTTTTTTTTAACTTTTGCATGTTAGATTTCATGTAATTTGGGAATTATATTTCTTTACTTATTGTAAAACCAATTGGCAATTTTTTTGTAAGCTAAATTATTTGATATGGCATTTTTCCAGGAAGAGTGCCATAGGGTATCCACAGAAGGACAGAATATGAGATTGGATTTGTCTAAGAAATTTAATGATGCAATTAAGGTACGTAATTTATATATAATAGCCAAAATCTTGAATTTTTTGATTGGGGAGCAAGCAGTTTCCTTATTATTGTTAACAAATGGATCTTGGCGTTAAACCTAGAATTGATCTGATTGGAGAAAAATGAAAATAAGAGCATAAATTTTCCGCAAGCCATTGATATGTGGAACCTTATTTCTGTGTGAAAGAAGAGCAAGTTACCATGAATTATGGACTGCCACCATATTTCAATGTAGGCATTTTTTTGCATTGCCTATATGAAACTAACTTATAAAACATAACGAGCACTGATGAGTATCTTGGAATGATGGGCTTGCTTGGAACTTATGAGAGGTTAGCTAATATTAGATTGTTGTGGGTCTTTGTTAAGTTTTGAAAATCTCACAAGCTCTTGACATCAAATATCACCTTATGTCCGTTGTTGAAGACAAGGTGATGTAGACATAAATACTTTTTGCATTTTTTTTCCCATTCCAAAGTCTAAGAAGAATTTTGAAGAGTGTATGTTAGTGTAAGTGAGCCATTCACAGCAAGAAGCAAAGAATGTCCTAAAGGTTTTTTTTTGAAAATCATGTCCTGAAGTTTTGCTGTCAATATTTTGATCAAGTAGCAATCTATCTGCCAGCAAGCATGCTAACTATTGCATGAAAGCAATAGGCTCCAAAATGCTATGTTTTCACAGATAACAGAACATAAACGCTTTGAAGAATTCAATTACTCCTATCACCACTAAAATCTTCTATTTCCAAGCTTCCAGCGCTTTGTACAATATCGTGGCTTGTTTGTTACAGATGACTGGTCAAACTTTTGTCCCACCTCTTATCCATTAGCCAATGAGAACTTCTGTCCTTTCTTTTTTGTATTATTGACCATCTATAAGGGAGTAATGAGAATAAGAGAGGGAGTTTTATTATAAAAGGATTTTATTCCGTGCTAGCTTGGTTGTAGAGGAGAAATGCAAAGCTGAGATAGCAACACTTTCTACTTGCCATTGTAGAATGTATTCCCCAAAGCATAAGAAGCATTATGATTTGATATCGTCAGTACCTTTCTTTGTCTTTTGGTCAATAGTTTGTTCACGGCCCAAATTTGATGTTTTTGACAAAAGTTGGTCCTTATTGTGGGATTTAATCTATCAGCTTAATGCACAAACTGATGACATGCAACAACAGTTCTGCATTTCCTAATATATCACGAAGAAATATGTAGAGAATATTTCCATACATTCATTCATTATGTAAGTTCAAATTGGAAATTGCAGATAGAATTATGGTGGTTTGGGGTACATTTATGTTCTTATCCAAATGGCTTGCTCAGTTTCTTGCTTGCACTGGCATATTTCCATGCTGATACATAGGATAAATTTAATAAAGTTGAAGTTGATAGTATGTACATTTTTCATCATTTTATGAATTTTAATATTTTCTTTAATTCATATGGCATATGGTTGATTTTTATCGTTTTTGATATTTTTTTAAAATGATGTTTATATGTTTAATAATTTAAGTTCATATTTTTTTTCTACTTGTTATCAAAGAATAAGGAACATCTTTTTTTTCTCATATTGTTGGCAGTTTTTGTTCAAAAGTTATTTAAAAATAAAACATTGCATTTACTCATAACAATTTAACTATTATAGTAACATATTTTCTCTTGAAAATATTTTATAAGAAAGCGAATGAAGTTTTAAATTTTTTTTTATTTTATAATAATAGTTTTAGATTTCAAATGTCAAATGCTTTATTAATATATTAAATTCACATAAATATCAGAAATTTATATTTATGATAGTAAAATTATCCAATATGCAACTTGCTGTTGGAATGAAAAGCATGAACTTGGTAAGGGTGACAATGTTATTTAGGCCAAGGAATATATTTTGTTAGGTCTACTATTTTTTAGTGAACTTTTGATTGAGGAGATGTGCATAATCTTTTGCATTTGGAGTAAAGAACAGTGACTCCTTATGACAGACGATTGGTTTAGATCATGCCAAGGTTAAGGACCAAAGATAATAAGACTAGGATTTTTTATGTGAAAAACCTTGGTGACAAGGGTGAAACTAATGATTAATTAAATGTGGTAATTATTGGTCTCATGTCAGGTTTTATGGGAGGAATAGGTCATGAGACCTAGAATGAAAGAATAGCAAGGTCTAGGACAGGTTGTAGAGCATTCTCGATCCAAGAGAACAAATAAGTAGCCGCAGGCACTTTATGAACTTTGTCTAATGGTAATAAATTGGTTTGGACGTGATGATTTCTCTCTTGCGGGTGCTCTTCTTATCCTTATCTTCATTGCTATTTCTGTTGATGGTACAGGGATTTTGTTAAGCACCATGTTTAGTCATTGAACCACCTAAAATTTGTTCAATTTCTTATGATGTGTTATTTATCTGTTGAACCGCTCTGTTGATTAGCTTTTTCATGTGTATCGAAATGGTTTTCCTGTTTTAGTACAATTTGAAAAGGCTTCAATTCAGATTCTCGAACTTTAGTGGCCTGCAGTTCGCTGGTGGATGGGTTCTGTTTTGTAGTTTTATTGGTCTGACGTGCAGCTTAGTCTGGTTTGGAACCTTTCTGTGGTGATGGACAGTTTCTAGTAAAGCTGTTATACATAAGTAAATAAAAGGTCATGCAATCAATTCCTAATCCCTGATCCGTAATTCTGACTGTTAACAAAATTTTAATAAACGCTGAAATTGAAAGCACATTTGTATTTAATCCCGTAGCTTTGTAGAATATTATTGTGAAGGTATAAAAGCACCGTAAGTTTTTATCTTCTTGGAAAAAGCATGTTTCGTTTGGTAAAATCAGCAACTTGATACTGTTGGGCATTCTACTTTAATCAATGTGCCAATGCAGAGCGTGATTGTTTGATGAGTATGTTTGTTTGATATGATCCTACAACTGAAATCTTGGTTTCATGTTTAAAGTTTGGTAAAATAAAAAGGGATAGAAACTAAATTATTTTCTGTATTTGCTGTAGTGGTAAAAACTTTATGAAGTTTGCGAAAAAGGTAACTCCTATTCAAAATATTGGCATTGGTATTGAGATGTTTTCTTCTCTTATATAGTACACTAATTTTAAGTTAATGATTTCCAGTTAAAATTTCTTCTTATTCTGAATAAATGATAAGTACTAGTCGTGTTTTGCCAATTTTTGAGATTCTGCTTGCATCTGCTGACGTGTTCATCTTTATCATGCAACCAGCGTGCAGTTGAACTTTCTCTTATCTTTCTTGATGCATTAATATTGATCCAGCAAAATCAACCCCCTTATCTTAAAGAAATCATTTCTTAACATGTAATGACATGCTAACATATATCTCTTTTTTGGTTCTAGGATGTAAACAGTAAGTTGGAAGAGCAGAAAAATGATTGCATTTCTCAATTGAAAGAGAATGAAACGTAAGCATTTCTAATATGTATCATGTATTTTTTACTTGTGTGGTCCATAAAAAAAGACCTGGACTTTTTTGCATACTCTGAATTTGTGGAGATTCTAATGATGTGAACATGATTCATTCTTGCATGTGTATATTGTATGTTTGATTAAACAATTGAGCCCTTATATTTTTCTTTAATTGATTTTCACAGGGTTGATACTTATTGCTTTTATTTGAGCATTGCCTATAGCATCCGCCAACCCGTCGCTTCTCTGAACAGAACTGAATTCTGAAATGAGCAAGCTAAAGGATTTTATGTAGGCTCGCTATTTAGTCGAGTTCGAGTATTATGAGTTGATTTAATCTGTAATTGAATTCTTTTAAAACTATCTTGGTTCAAAGCTAATCGATTGAGTTTTGTCGAAGTCCTTGCTCAATGCACATGGATTAAATAAATAAAGGAAAGACATGCAAAATAATAACCTTCTAATGCACAACTTGATAGACATTTGAAGGGACGAAGGCAAAATCATATACATTTAAAATGAAAAGTTCATAAAAAAGAATTAAAATTGCAAAACCTAATAAGAAAAAGCTTAAAATTTATTGGTATGAGTCCTTGTAAAAAGAAACCAAAACATTTTCTCAAAGCTGTACCAGTAGTTTAACTTTTCATGAAAGACAACATAGAAGTGTTGAAGTGCTATCAATTAAAAAGCCTCCTTGAGATGTTTTGAGAAAATGTTTACATGAAGCATTAAGATGTTGAAATGGTTACTTAAATTATAAATCTAAGATGAAAATCACCTTAAGGACAGCTTGGGTTATTGATACTCCATCATGCAGGGTGCATGGCAGGGTAAGCAAAAATGTGTTAATTTCACTTGTTAGATTGAAATTATATAGAAAACTAATAGTGTTAGGTTTTAGAAAGTTATCGAATCAAAGTATTGCATCATAAGAAGAGGTATGTAAGCTAGAAGTTATGAACCATTGAGTCGATAGGGTGTTGATGAAATGTTAGTATATAAATATGGTGCAAGTTGGCTCAGATAACAATTGAGAGCCTTGCATCATATGAAGAGGTTTGGGAGCCAAAAGTTATAAACAATTGGGCCAATAAGGTTTGTAGGTGCAAACATTTATCTATTGATTCTCAATTATTGGTTATGAATGTAATCACATGATGAACATTAGCATTTGTGCCTTAGACCTTTGAGGATAAACCCTCGAGGCTAGGTTCTTGAAGTAATTTCTTCGAAACCAATTTATTGAGATTATGCTCTTTGTTAAAGCATATTTGGCTTTTTCAGTTTGACATTGGACTAGTGAAATTCATATTCATTATTTGGAGCAATAATGTTTTAACAATCATAATTAATAATTCCACATTATTAATAATTGAACTCCTATATAGTGGTTATAATTAATTTGGTCATGTCGACACGAGACATAGATCAGCCTTAGATAATTAGTTCATTATAACCAAAAAACCAAAATAACAATTGTAATTCTCTATGGGCAAAAAAGTCAGCTTGTGTCCTCTAGTTCGTTAGCTACAAATAGGCTTCCAAGGCCCTAATTTAAGATAGGAAATTCTGTGCAACTGCAATTAAAAACTCTTCTCTTATAATTCAAGTTTGTCAATTATAGTCCACTCTAATTCTTTTGTCTCTATGGAGAACTCGGAGAATTCTTTACTTTTCTTCTTTGGTCATCCTTGACCTGTGAGGATTCCAATCTTTTTCTCCTTTGTAATTGCTTCCTTGAATTCTCAATGAAGTTTCTATTTTATTCTCTTTGATTCATAATCATTATCAATATGGTTGTCGATGTAATGGAAGCACTTTGTGTATTTAAATGTAACGTGAGGTGGTTCACATATCAATTTTGCAAGCTCATTTTGGTTTGACATATGTTTGATTAATGTTATTAGTTCATATTCTTGAGTCATCTCAAATAGATTCAAGCCATTGAGGATTTGAGCAAAGTGCTTAGAGAGTCTTATGTCAAGAAATCTGATTCAACCAATAGCACTAATATGATCAACCAAAATGTCACAATCAAGCAGTTCAACATCCTTGTATTTTTTGTATTTTTATGTGTGCATGTTTTGGGGTGGATGATTTCTTAGGTTTTAGTATCTTTCAGTCAGTTGTCAGACTTGGGGATGAATGATGTCTTTTTCCTTATTCTTTTACTACGTAATCCTTGAAAGGGCTTATAAGTTCAATTTTCAGGAAAAGAATGTTAATTATTAAGTAGATTTTCAATTGTAGTTTGGTTGATGTACTTTCTATTTAGTACCAAGTTTGCATGCATTTGATTCCTTGCTGATTTCCTATGTTCCTCTGAATTCTTCTTGAAATGTGTTTGTAGCCTGAGGAACAAACTCACACATCTTGCTGAACAGTATGCTCTTTCTGAACAGCAGTTCGCTCAAAAGGTAAGTATGGATCTAGTGCTGTACAAATTCCTGTTGAATTTGCCATTTCATTTGCTAATTCAACTATACATATACTTTAGTGTTGATTTGAAGAACTTTAAGCTAATCCTTTTTTTCTTGTATGATTTGGGGGAATCTAGCTAAAACAAAAAACCCTTGAGCTTCAACTTGCTGACCTAAAGATGCAACAGCAGCAAGAGAGGTCGGCTCAGGAACAATCCCAGGTGCAGTCATATGGGGAACAGATTACAGAGTTATTGGAAACTGAGAAGAATTTACGTTTAAAGCTTGCTGCCGATGGGGAAAAATTTCAGCAGTTTCAGGTACCTATTATTTTAGTAGCTTAAAACCATTGTCTGGAACAGGTGATACCTCAGCCATAACTAAATTCTTTTTGCTATAATTGGCCTGAGAACATCTTTGGTGCTGCAGTGACTTTTTCCGATGAGTTACCCAGCATGGAATTATTGACACATACATAATCTAACTGTTTCCTATACAGTGTAACTAAGAGTACCTTATGTCCATTTTTTTACGCATCAGGCCATGATGATGATTCATTAGATTACTGTTTGATAGATCTTATCCGAACTTTCAAATCTAAACCAAAATTAACATTTATCTGAACCAATCTTTCAAATGTTATGGAGAGTAAAGAAACTTGGAACATGTATTCTTGTTGGTGTATCAGTAAAGTTTGCTGATATCATTATCAACAAGAAAATATCCTGTCCCTTTCAACGTGGAATAAATTTTTGGATGAGTAAACTATTAATAACATCAATGCTTATCATCCCAAAGCAGTCGTTGACTTCATATATAAAAGATACTTTTTTGGATGATTTGGTGTGTAATGTAGGCAATATATGTTGGGGATGCTTGGGGAGTGTGTGTGTTGGGTTGTTTGGATTTTTTTTGAGGTCAAATGTGCAAGTTGGAAGAGAACACATGTAATCTGTTCAAAGAGGAAAAATCGAGGATTTGAGCCAGAGATAAAGTGCGCTTAATGATGTAGATAGAATAATACCTATGGGAATAACTAATTTTGAAATTTGTTTTGAACCATATTTTCAATGTAAGTACTATGTGATAAAGTTTCAGGTGTGTATATCATTTCCATACAAGTATGATACTGGTTGTCTTGTGATACTAGGTGTTTTAATAGTCATCTCGATGAAGACAATGACATATGAATAGAATTTAGTCTTCTAAATTAAGGTCGCTTCAAATGAATGCAGGAAGTGTATCTAATTTGCTATTTTGTAGAACATATGTGATAGAATTTTTTTCAATTATGAAGAAGTTATGTTGATGATCTAGATTTTGGAACTTTGGGAACAACAGGTTGAGCGGACATTGTAACGAGAAAATTGAGGATTTGAGCAAGAGAAGAAGTGTGTTGAATGATGGGAGATAGAATGCTACCTGTGGGGATAACTAATTTTGAAATTTTTTTTAACCATAGTTTCAATGTAAGTACTATGTGATAAAGTTTCAAGTGTGTATGTCATTTCCATACAGGTATGATATTACTTGTTTTGTGATACTGTGTGTTTTAATAGTCATCTAGATGAAGACAATGGCATATGATAGAATTTAGTCTTCTAAATTAAGGTCATGACAAATGAATACAGGAAGTCTATCTAATTGGCCATTTGTAGAACATATGTGATAGAATTTGTTCCAATTACGAAAAAGTTATGTTGATGATCTAGATTTTGGAACTTTGGGAACGACAGGTTGAGCAGACATTGTGAAGAGAAAATCGAGGATTTGAGCCAGAGATGAAGTGCATTTAATGATGGAGATAGAATGCTACTTGTGGGGATAACTAATTTTGAAATTTTTTTTTAACTATATTTTCAATACAAATGCTATGTGATAAAGTTTTAGGTGTGTATGTCATTGCCATATAGGTATGATATTACTTGTCTTGTGAAACTAGGTGTTTTAATAGTCATCTAGATTAAGACAATGACATATGAATAGAATTTAGTCTTCTAAATTAAGATCTTGGCAAATGAATATAGGAAGTGTATCTAATTTGCCATTTTGTGGAACATATGTGATAGAATTTGTTCCAAATTCGAAGAAGTTATGTTGATGATCTAGATTTTTGAACTTTGGGAACGACAGGTTGAGCAGACATTGTAACGAGAAAATTGAGGATTTGAGGCAGAGATGAAGTGCATTTAATGATGGAGATAGAATGCTACTTGTGGGGATAACTAATTTTGAAATTTGTTTTGAACTATATTTTCAATATAAATACTATGTGATAAAGTTTTAGGTGTATATGTCATTTCCATATAGGTATGATATTACTTGTCTTGTGATACTAGGTGTTTTAGTAGTCATTAAGATTAAGACAATGGCATATGAATAGAATTTAGTCTTCTAAATTAAGATCATGGCAAATGAATACAGGAAGTCTATCTAATTTGCCATTTTGTGGAACACGTGATAGAATTTGTTCCAATTACGAGGAAGTTATGTTGATGATTTATATTTTGGAACTTTGAGAACGACAGGTTGAGCAGACATTGTGATGAGAAACTAGTCTCATATAAACATTTTATTATTTTTGTACCAAGAAGGTTTATTGCTATGGCATATTTAGTGGATATCTAATGGAGAAGGTGGAGGTTAGGAAAGAGGATGAAACTCTTAAGTTGAACCAATCTGTTTTTTTCTGGAAAGCTGAAATCTACCAGATTAAATTTCAGTTTAAATCAAACAAATCCAAACTTTATTCAGTCATTTTCTCTAGTTTTGTTGGGCCAAACGGATATTTTTTTTTGTTCTTGATTAGTACAGTAATCAAAATACAAAATGATCCTTATGGAATGGAATAGATCTAGAAACAAATAAAAAATTGAAACCAAATGGGATACTCAGATTTTTCAGATAATAGAATGTTAGAAAAATTTCAAAACTAAAGCATGACAATATGAATATGCAAGCTAGGTCAAATTTTGCTCATTATTGAGGGAAGTTATGCAATTATGAGAATCAAAGGCGAGGATCCCACTAATTTGCTATGCATGCTTTGCATTGCATGATGGATAAGGAGTGCTAGTTTAACGTTGTGATGAGCCCTTTGAGGATTGCAAGGCACCGACTTTTAGCTTGCCAATCAAAGCTGACCTGCCATGCAATGACGACCTTGTGCAAGGACCTCCCAAGCAAAACAGATCCTGAAACTAGATGCCTGACTGGAAAAGAATTATGGATTGATGTACAACAATGATAGTTTTGTTTGGGGTTATGTCCTTGTCAATTTTGTGACCCCTCAAGAATTTTGGATGGCTATGCATGTAAGCAAGTTGTGCTATGATAAGGAAGTTTAGTTCACAGATGATTCCTATCTAGGCACTCTTTTGATGCCCTCTACAATGAATTGAGGATATTAGCAAGGTCTACCATGATAGAAAGGAAGACTTGTGCGGAAAGAATGCACCATACCTCTTTAGCGTTTAAATTTGAGAGAGCATGACATTCTTTAGGAATACATATTATGTCTAGAAAATGATCATGAAAAATTTATCCTTTTCTCCTTTGCACGAGTGAGTGACAATGAAAACTTGATCCTCTTGATAGTGGATCTAGGAAACTGTAAAGCTTGAATTCATAAAGTTTTGATAGAGAGGTTGTTTGTCTTAATTCTTAAAGTGCCAGAGATTCCCAATAGAAAAAACCAAAGCATTGAATTTATACCTCAAAAACTGGGGAATGATTTTTTGCCAAAACTAGTAGTCAGAATCTTGGATAATGGAAAATGCAGTGAATGGTTGTTCAGGGGAGCCCTAAATAAGTTATTATAAGGCTCATTCCAATATGTTATTGTAATGCTCAAGCTGAAATCAGAAATCATTTGCTAATACTACTGTCAAGAAGGCTATCCCAGGCAATACCAAGGCTTCTAAGCTGAAATCTCTTTTGTAAAAGGGAAGTAAGGTGAATAACTGAAGTAGAGAAGGCAATGGTAGTCTTATGCTTAATAGATTCTAAATAAATTAATAATGATAACAAAATGCCAAGGCTTACATGATGGGATAAGTTCTATATTGATGTTAAATGAAGCCATTACGACATGTCTATCAACATATCTTTAATATCAATGCATAATCTTTTCTAATATTTTCTTGTTAGATCTTTTGGTCTACCTCTTTTTATATTCATTAAAAAAAAATTTTGATAATAAGATAAATCTGAGGTCCAATTTTATTTGCTAAAGTAGGGTCCATAATTGAAGTAGAGAGACATTGATTGTGTTATCCTTTATAGATTCTAATTTAATCAAACAAAAAGTAAGATCTTATTCCATGTTGATCATATGAAACTATTATGACATGTTTATCAACAACTCTCCTTAATATCAATGCATTGCCCTTTCTAATATTTTCCTTGTAGGATTTCATTGTTCAATATTAATCTACTTGATAGGTTTTCTATCCTCACTCAATAAGAGTGAATTGGTCTATCTCGAATTTTTCAAATTTTTTTTCAAATTGTCATAACAAATCACATAGCTTATAAAGAATGTAAGCAATGTTTAGCATGTGAGCACGAAAATGAAAGTATAGCAAAATAAATATACTAGAGAATTTTAGGTGGTTCGGTCATTAACCCTTGGCCAACATCTGTCCCCAAATACCCACGCTTAAACCTAGTAATACACCAATTTGTCATTAGTTCAATACGTTAGCAAAGAAGTCTTTACAACAACTTTTCGTAGCAAAGCATGAACTACTCAATTCCTTCACACAATGCCAAGAATTAGGCACCTCTCCCCACAAAGTTTGGGATATGCTCCTCTCATTACTCCATACCTAATGTAGGCTCTTCTCCAACTCCAAACATTGGAGTAAAGCCTTTTTTGCTCACAAATTAAGCCAAATACAACACAACAATTTGACAAAGATCAAAACAATACAATCAATCTTTTTTGTTATGAGTTGGATAGAGAATAACACTAGAAATTTAGTTAAGTATTACCAGAGAGAGATCACGAGCAAGTGTTGAAATGACAGTGTGAATGAATACAAAGATGTGTAGTTGCTCTTTCAGTATGCACTTACGAATGCTTCAACGGTGCAGTGGATGACAGCATTTAGCTTAAGAGAGAATGCAAAATTTCAGCAGCTTTTTAGTTTTTCAAAGATCTGATATTGCAAAATTTTCTTTTGTTTTTCACATTCCTTGGATGGTTATTTATTAAATTGGATTAGAGTTATTAAGGTTCCTTTATTCCTTTCAATGTTATGCTAGCTGTTAGAGTCCTAGTGTGTATTTATTAGACAATCGGTCAGTTCGTTTCAAATCTTTCAAGTTTAATGGGTTGTCTATTGAACAGGAAGATGTGCAATTTAATGATGATTGGTTACCCGTCGGACAGTTTGATGATCTTCTGACAAACTCAATAGTTAGCTCATTTTTATTTCATTTTGGTCCGATGGTTCACCATTATCGTACTTATCATTGGACAATTCATTGAACAATCTAATGGTTATCCAATAGAAGATGACTAATTTTTGACACCTTATCACATTATGTTGTGGATGATCTGATTATCATTGGACCATGCATTAGACTACTGATCAAATGTTTCTATGTCCTTCTAGCAGAAGTTCCAAATGAGAGTTATGAATTATTTAATGGATCTTTCCTTGTCGATGGTCTAATGCTCATTGGGTGCACATTAGATAGTTGATCGGATGTTCTAAGGGGTTTGTCTAACATAGATCCTTTTGTTGATTAAACTTAATAGTTTTGCTTGATTATCCTAATAGTTCAAATTATTAAAATATTTATCTAAATGTGTTCTTATTTGAACTAATGCTTAGTCATGATGTAATGTGCTTAATATTCTTTATGCAATTGCTTCATGATTAAGATATTTTGACATTTAATATAATCTAAATGTGTTTTTACTTGGAGTTTTTGTTGATATTGTCATGTATCCTAAGTTCAATTATGCTGAACTTGTGATATATGCATTTAGGTTTGATACCACTTGGATTAATCTAGGCATTTAAACATTGTCTCTCATTTTAAGTATTAAGATTAGATTCACATGCAGTGTCTAAATGAGTGATAAAGATATGGCAATGTATACATAATGTGAGGTGCACGTGTAAACTATTGATCAAACTTTGGTAAAAAATGACCCAATCCTTACATAAATCCGTAGACGAATTGACCAAGTCTTGATTACAAACATATGTTATCTTTGAAGTTTATTGATTTTTCATGTCCTTGATGTGCTTTGATGTCTTCCATAAGTTTTGCTTGTGTTTGATTCTATGGAATGGTGATCATCTTCTCTACCTGTCTAATTTGTTGCTTGAAACACATACTAAATAGATCATTAGATCACCAAGATAATGTATTTAAAGAGTTTGTTCTTGTAGAATTGTAATTTTTAATTTAGTCCTATTTTAATTAATTAGTTGTAATAATAGCTACAATTTTTTGTTAAATTTGGCCTTGTTATTTATGAGTAGAGATAATTATGATAGTTTGTTATCAAAATTATTTTTTTAAAATATTTTTAGGAAGAGTTTTTCTCAAATTAAGATAATAGAAATAGTTTATTATAGTTATTATATATTTTTGTAGTATTTTCAATTATGAAAAAAATAAAAAAATGATTATGTTTTGAAAAGTTTTCTTATTATTAAAGTAGTTGTCATTCCATGAAGGTACAATGAAGCCACTAATATTTTTTTATCTCGTTCTGTGATACTACTTTTGTTAAGCAGGTTACATCGAGTAATGTTGCTTTCTTTTCTCATCGCAATTTCTCCCTCCCATCCTGACTATATGGCTTTTGCAATTGGTCCTTTTCGTTCTGGCTCGATGAGTAAGATCTCTTTCCATCCTATTGAATGCTTTGATGATTGCTTCCACTATTTTGTCTTATTACCTAACTACTTTTTCGTCTCCTTCGGCTTCTTTCGAGGCTTTGGTTTTGGATTGCAATAGGTTCCAACGATTGATCTAGTCTTTCTTCACAGAGGATTGAACTGGCTTTTCTAACTTTCTTGCTGTAGCCTCATCCTTGCTCTCATTGGTTGTAGCTTTGACAAATTTCGAGACATCTCCACCGCAATTTAAGAAGCATCTTCTACAAAAATATGGATGACAAAATACGAGATGGGAAATGGAGAGATTTGGTTTCTCAACATTTGAAGTCATCTCCACCCCTGAAACTCTTTCTCCGAACAACAATGGAGTTTTAGATGCCTCTATCCTTCCCATTATAGGGCACAAATTGAATAGGCAGACTTATCTTTAGTGTTCTCATCTTGCGATAATGTTTATTTGTGACAAGTGCAAGGATGATTATCTCATTGGTGTAGCAATCAAACCAGTATAAGATCGAAAGTTTCATACTTAGAAGATTGAAAATAATATGGTTGTCATGATTAATTATTTTCATGAATAATGATATTAGAGATAATTTTATCATGTATAATATGGCTCAAAAAATCCAAGAGGCAACTGAGCGACATTCAAATAATGAAAACAGGTTGGGCCATTCGAAATTGAAGGGATATTGGATCATCTCTACCAAAGAGGGCTCATTGACAGTCAATATTTCAATTTGTTGACTAGGAACTTGCAGAAACTGAACAAGTTTGAGCAAAATGATTGAGCTTGTTGAACATATGTAGCAAAATATAAAAATGTTATTGTGAAAGAAAGAATATATAAATTCCTTCTCAGCCTCAATATAAATCTCAATGAGGTTAAATGACAAATTTTGGGAATCAAACCACTATCTAGCATTTGAGAAGCTCTTTTGGAAGTCTTTTGAGAAGAAAGTTGTTAAAAACAAATGTTGGGATACAAAGCCAATATTTCAAATATTCCACTTGAGAGCTCAACCCTTGTACCTTGAGGATCATAGAAGTGGCCACTTAACAATCACCAATTCGAGTGAGGAATACCTTGATGTGACCATCGCAAAAAACTAGGTCGCACTAAGGGAATTTGTTGGAAGACTCATGGAAAACCAGCAAACTTCAAGTTTTCTTGATCAAATTCTGGTAGAGAAAGCTATGGAAATTATCTCTTAATTGAGAAGTATTAAGTATCTTCAGCACAGTAAGTTTCTTCAAAGCCACCACCAAAGAGGGCTCAACATAACACCTAAAAGTTTTGCAAAAGTGACTAATCAAACGCAATATTATTCAAGTCCCAATGTAGTAATTGGAACTAAATCATTGGCACAAAAGGTAATTTGTTGAACACTTAAGGTGTTAAAATCAATAGAATAAATCTATGAATTATATATTAAAAAGCTTCTAATCGTATTACAAGTGATGTTTCTATTCTAAAAAAATTATAATCTATACATTGTCAATGAATCTCTATTAGAAGTGGTTGGAATAAACTCAATTTTTATTTCAAATGAATTAGTTTTTAACTTAAATTGTAATTTATTTATCAGTAAACTCAATCAAAAGAAAAATCATGTTTCTAAATTTTTAAAAAAAATTTATGAATTTCAATGTTTGAATTGGGGATGATGATTGGCAATGCTGAGATGTATTTGGGTCTTTATCTTCTTAAGATTGATACAACTCAATATAGATAACCTCTAAGGTAATGTGTGTAGTAAATTCTCTTTCAATCAATTATAATAATAATATAGTTATGTTGTGATAATATTGATTCGGTCATCTTAATTTTCTATATCTTAAGAATTTTTTTTCGTCATTCAAAAATAAAAATTTTAAGTTTTTCCAATGTAAGATTTGTCAATTATGTAAACTTTTTTGAAATTTTTATCTAAATCAATTTTACAAATTATCTTATTCATTCTCAATGATTCACAGTGATGTCTGGAGTCTTCTAGGATCAATGTCATCATAAATGTTAGATGGTTTTTTTCCTTTGCCGATGATATACATTCGAATAATTATGGTATTTTTGATGAAGGAAAAATCAAAGGTAGGTTGAAGTTTCAAACCTTCAATAAAATAATCAAAACAGAATTTCAAACCAAAATACAATTTTTGAAAACTAACAATACAAAAGATTGTTTTCAATCAATTGGACATTTCTTATTAAGTGAGGGAATAGTCTAAAGTTTATATGTCGATGCACTATAACAAAAAATTGTATTGTAGAAAGAGAAAATAAACATTTTTTAGAAGTTGGTAAATCTCTTTTGTTCTCTACTTGTGTATTCAAAACCTTTTGAGGCAAAGCTATCCTTATTTCTATATATCTAATTAATGGAATGTCTCTTTGTATCTAAAAATTTCAATCATCTTGTAAATCCCTTATTGAGTCTTATCTCAACACTTTCCTCTTCTCTACTATTTCTCTAAGAATGTTTTGTTGTTCTGCATTTGTCTATGTCCATCCATTGTATCAAAGAAAGTTTGACTCTAAATTAATTAAATATATTTTTTAGGCTATGCTTCACATCAATAGGATTATAAATATTATTCTTCAATTGTTAGGAAATTCTATAATTCCATAGACAATTTGCTTTGAAGTTTATCTTGTCATTCCAAAAATATTATTTAAGGGAAATGATATTCAAGAATACAAATTTTGAGAAATTGATGAAAACAATCAAATTTTCTTTTTCAGATAAATCAAATTTCTTAAATCCAAGTCAAATTGAAGCAATAATCATCCTTTTTTCATTCGTCCGAGCAAACAATCAAAATGCTGCGCAACTTGTCAGGAAAAAAGAGCTAATTGACTATTTTAGAAAAAAGAACTAAGAAAAAATTGAATCATGAAGACAATCTGGGTTGCTCCTTGAAGCTCAATTGAATACACAATATTCAAGTAACACTAATCTTGAATCTCAAGAATTATTTGACATAAGTTTTGATGTTCTTATTATTTTAAAGAAATGAATTAGATCATGCCCAAATCATTTTATTTATAATTTTATTTCATATAAATGTCTCTCTTGAAGTTTTCTTGTTTTTACTATAAGTCTCACTAATATTCAGATTTCTAATAGCATTAATGAAGCTTCCAAAGATCTTGAATAGAGAATTATTGTTTGGGAAGAAATTTGTACCTTGAAGAAAAATAAAACTAGAAAACTTGTATAATTACTAAAAGAGAAACGTGCAATTGGTTACAAATGGATATTTATCATAAAATACCTGGTAGATAGAAGTCTGGAAAGATGAAAATCTTTGTTAATTATAGAAAGCATTATTCAATCCTATAGAATTGATTATTAGAAAACTTTTGTTCCAATTGTCAAGCTCAATATAGTTGGAGTTTTGTTATCATTAGTAGCTAATTTGGATTAGCCTCTTCGTTAGTTGAATGCTAAAAATGCATTTCTTCATAACATTTAAAAGAAGTTTATATGGAGATCTCTTTAGTCTTGGATTCATACACCAATATTAACAATGTTTTTAAACTCAAGAAGTCTTTATGTAGCTTCAAGCAATGTTCTCAAGTTTGTTTTGATAGATTTATAGAAGTTGGTAAAAAGAATGAAGATTTAAAGAGTCGGGTTGATCACTAAATGTTTTTAGGCATTTTTTTTAGAGCAATATAGTCATTTTCATAGTGTATGTTGATTATATTATCTTAATAGGAGATTATGTTAAAGATTTGTATGTTTTCAAAGAATCTTAGCCAACGACTTTGAGATCTAACATTTCAAAAATCTAGAATATTTTCTTGGAATGGGAGTTGCATTTTCAAGAAAATGGATCGTTGTCTCGTAATGTAAGTATGCTTTAGATCTTCTGCAAGAAATAGGGATTTTAGGATGTAAACTAGTTAACACTCTTATGAATTTTCCAAGCAAGCTAAGAGGAGAAGGTATTCTTATGGAGAAGGGGAGATTAAAGACATGTTGGAAAACTCATTTATCTTTCATATATTAGACCTTGCATGTATTTCTCGATTAGTATAGTGAGTCATTTTATAAGCAATCTTATTGAAGACATATGAATACTTTATATTGTATCCTCTGGTATCTTAAAATGAAACCAAGCTCTCCTTTTAGTGGTCAACGAAATTGGATGCTTATTTTCACATTGATTTTGATTGGGCAAGCTTCAGTATTGATCAAAGATCAATCTTAGGATATTATTCTTATTTATAGAGTAATCCAGTAAGAAGTAATTGCTCATAACCTGAGGAGTGTTGAAGTTAAGTTAAGATCTATAGCTCATGCCATTTGTAAAATAATCTGGTTAAAATGAGTGTTTGGTGAACTGAAGATCCTAGTTAATAATCATATGAAATTGTGATATGATAATGAAGTTGCAATAAACATTATTAAAAATCTTTCCATCATTATGAGACAAAGAGGGTTGATATTGGTCATCATTTTATAAAAGAGAAAATTAAAGGAATAATATAATTAGTTTATATTTCAATAAAATTTTCAACTCTAGATATTTTTACCAAAGTTATATAAATGACAAACTCTGAAGATTTAAGTTTCAAGCTGGGTATGCTTAGTATTTACAATCAACTTGAGAGAAAGTGTCACTCTTATTTAGAATAAATTAGTTGTAATTTTTTGTTAAATTTGTCTTTGTTATTTATGATTGTAGAGATATTTTTGGATAGCTTGTTATCAAAATTATTCTTCTTATTTTAGATTCTTTATTTAAAGAGATTTTTTCTCATGTTAAGGCTATGGGAATAGCCCATGATTGTTGTTATATATTTTCCTTGTATTTTTAATCATGAAAGAGAAAATAGTAATTCTCTTCCCAAAATTTTTCGGTCATCATAAAAATTAAATGTGGTATTTCAGATTCATGGGCCAATACTGCTGATGGATTTTTGTTAGTTTACCTCTCTTTCTATTCAGAAGAAAAGTCCCAATAATAGGGCATTGTATAGACTGTTTAACACATCCAATCCACGCTTGGGGGAACTCTTGATTGGCAACATTAAAAGTAAATGCAAAGATCCAACTTAACATTAATAGTAAATGCAAAGATCCAAGCTTGGGGGAACTCTTGCCTGTAATGCTTTTTGGGTCGATAATAAATGTTGAATAAGGCTACTGGCCATTAGCTTGGAATGATGTAATACTAACTGGAGCAGAGTGTCTAAAGTAAGATAGGAAAGTGGCAAGGGAGAACTTCGGAAGGAAGTTCAAAAGGGTATTTTAAAACCCTTGGAGAGTGCAAAAACAAGTGAATTATTGTTTCATTGAATTGGCCTCATATAGGTCAGGCAATCCTGACATTTCAAAGGTGAACAAATCCGTTAACAAACTTTGTTTTAGCACTGGAAACAGGGCTATTGAGATCTTTTGAGAAAGCCAAAAAGGGGCAAATTTTGAACCTACGTTTAATTTGCAATGTGTTCAATTAGATGAAATTTAAGAGAAGCTTAGATAGGCTTGAGTTAGATATTTTAGATGTCTTAATTGGAGAAATAAAGAAATATATTCATGTAAGTTTGAAAGAAAAATGTTCTAAAAATATGAAGTTATTTCTAGAAAGAACCATGATTATGCTGCAGGGAGTAGTTGATATGTTGCAAAAACCAATTAGTGGGGTGCTGCCTTGTTTTTTGTGGGTGATTGGGGCTTATTACGTTGTGTTTGCTGTTGGTCTTATGTTCCAATCAACAATGAGTTAACCTTGCCCGTTCAAAAGAAAGGAAGCTTTTGTTGAATAGAAAATTTATCTTGATTTGAATGTTTTGGTGCACAAAAATAAAATGGCTTATGTAGCTTTTGTGCAAAGTTTTTCATTCTTTTGTGACCATGTATCAGTTTCTTAATGCTGAGTAAATTTGCTTTTAGTATACCTAAATTTATTGTGCTGTTTATATTCAGGATGCCTTAATGAAAAGTAATGAAGTTCTTGAAACATTCAAACAGGAGATGGAAAAGGTATTACATATTTTGATCTGGCATTTCTCATCATTTTTAAAGTCTTGTTGTTTGTCATTTAATTATTAATTCTATTGAGAATAAAAGTTATTTTTTTCAATATTTCATAAATGGATATGTTTATACGGCCAGAATACTGTTTTCTCAATATTTAATTATTGAGAAAAATTCTCTAATATAGAGAAGAAGTAAAACAAAGAAATGATAGATTTTTAGATTTACAGATATTTTCTTTTTATTGATTGACATTTTTAGTGATTCTATGAGAAATATTTCTAGGGTTTTAACATGTTTTCTCAGTTGGTTTGTGAGTGTTATACCATTTCCTTGTTGTCTATGTTTTCTTGAAATCTTGTAATACGTGCAGCCCTCTAGTTTTGGCCATCTACTAGTCCATTTCTTGATAATACGCAAGGATTTGTTATTAGATTGCTATCTAACTATTGCGAAATTAATTACTAGTCAATTTTGACATCGTATGTCCTTTTGAGTTGAACTAGATTATTTCAAACTTGATTAATTGACATCTTTGGATCTATAAATCATAAAAAGTTAATTCCTACATAGCAATGTACAAATCCCCAATTCATAAGTGGAAATTTTGTTCAATAGTCTTACCTTACCACAATATTTCACTTCTTTTCTAACTACATTGGTTGTTTGCTATCAACGTGTAACAACTCATGGTTGATCTTCCATCTATCATTGTTATAATATTTTTAGCATTTATGTAGTTTGATTAGAAGATTACTTCCAATGTCACTGAATCTAAAATGGATGAAAAGAAAACAAGAGAGGAGATAAAACGACGCAATCAATGCGCAACACCAAGCAGCAGGACCGTAAGCTGGATTGCGTGTGGAGATTTGCTATAGGTGTATCTAAGTGCACACCACAACTCGTTGGTCTAGTGTTACGAAGTCATGGACGTGCTCTCGGGACCTAGACCCAAAGGAGAAATATTGAAGAAAAAAAAGAGAGAGAACAATATACATACATATATATATATATATATATGACCTAGACCCAAAGGAGAAATATTGAAGAAAAAAAAGAGAGAGAACAATATACATATATATATATATATATATATATATATATATATATATATATATATATATATATATATATATATTTATATATATTTTTAAAAAAAGTTACGTACAGGTGCATGCACAAGTGCACTAGCCCAGCTTGTTGATGTCAGCAGGCATATCACCCGCCATTGAGTGCTGTGCACATGCAAGCGCAGGCGCATGAGCCCAACATCAGGGGCCGCTTGCTTTTTTTGCTCCGAATGGCTTTGCCCAATATGTGCACAATACATGACTAGGTGAATGGTACATAGCGTGTGGAAGATGCACACGCGCTCTATAGGGCGTGCAGAACACGTGTACAAGTGGGAGATCCTCGTGTGGAGGTACGGGGCTGATTAACTCAAATTTGTCAAAAGGGTAGAGTAATTTTTTGGTAATTTGAATACGTTTTAAAAAATTATATCTAACATTTATATAAAGAGGTAAAAATATTGAAAAAGAGAATTTGGAATGAATTCAGACAAAATTGAGTGAGTTTTGAGAATTAGAACTTTATGTAATTCAAGAAACCTCTTAAGAAAATCTTCTTGGATATTTTAATCCTTTGTGAAGAAATCATTATTCTTTTTCTCCTTTTTTTTTACTCGTCATTTTCACGTTTCTATTTCCATTACGATTACTCTGAAAAAATAAAAGTCTTCTAACAAAGACTCGAGGAACATCTTGCAGGATTAAAAAAATTTGCTGAGTATCTAAGATGAACAAAATGGGGATCTTGGATCAATAGCTGATTATTTACATCGAGAACTCACAACAATTTAATGTGCTAAATGCATGTCTTCATGATTTCTTGGAGGTGTACCTCGAGTCCTCGTTAGTAGATTTTTTACATGGTTTCTTTCTTCATGATTGTTCAAGTTTTTTTTTGTCTTCAAGAGCACGCATCTCCTCGTGATGCCCAAGCCCAACTCCTATTTCTTCGAACATTTTGTAATTTTTTGGGGTTTTTAATTGAGTTCAAGGTGGAGATGAAAGCTTTGCCTTGTTGAGAAATCCTTTGAGAGGACAGGCGTTTGATGTGCAATGTAGTGATCTAAATGCCGATTCAGGTTAATAGCAGACCAAACAGGTTATTAGTGTCGATTAAAGGTTCTGCTGCGGCATTTTCATTATTTGAACTCCAAACTCGTCAACTTTGCCTTGGAACCAATGTAAATTGTACTTGAATTTCTTTAGTGATTTTGATAGATAGGTAGCCTGCAATGTCTGAACTTTTACACTGTGGTCTTCATAAGAATTGAAATTGTGGTTATGGCGGAAGAAAAATTTGGGGGATCTTGTGGTTTGGCTGTTATGACAGTTTTACCTTTGCTGGAGGTGAAGGTTAGACTCGGTTTCTTTAACCGTAAGCATGTTCTTAACTGAAGGAAAGGAGGTCAGCCATATGTTTAAACTTTTGCTTTATTTGTGAAGATATAATCTTTTAAGAGAAGTCCTTTTTGGCATGCTGGTCTTGACTTGTGATTTTATTTTGACTAGTTAGATTTAATTGCGTTGTATTTTAATTTTTGAAGCTCCCGTTATGGGGTCAAAGCTTGGGCCTTTCGATGTAGTTTAAAGCAGTTGTTCATCGTGTGGTATTCTTTCTTTGCTGAACCTTAAACCTTACGTGAATCATGCCTCTCCTGCCTTCTCATGTATTGAGAAGGGATCCACTAATCGAAGGAACATGATCCTCACTAGCAATTTGGACTCTAGTGCATTCAAATTCAATATTTAATTGAGCTAGCGGTTTAAAATTCTATCATGTTCAAGCGGCTTCCTGTTAAAAAAAAAAGTACTCTCAATGTACTCTTTCTATTAAAGTAGTCTTTATAGAGATTCTTGTTTTGTTGATGTTACTTGCATTACCGAGCATACACCAACAGAACGTTCTTTTTCTTGCATTATGTTTGCTGCCGAGTTTTCCAAATTTTATTACTAAGAGAAATAGCAGATTGCTGCTCATTTCTTGTTTCATAGAGTTCCATATCCAAACCGTGATCATGGAATAATCCTTATTCAAAACTTGAAACTTAGGATCCTTCTTATCTTGGCCGGTACCAATTAGTGGTGCATTTTTCGATATTCTTTGAGAAAATTTGAAAGATTTGGCTCCATTTTATGTAACTTGTTCTACCAAGAAGATAGAATTGATTGATGCTTTGGAGCTCATCACTCAACCTATTTGAGGATGTATAAGTAGTGTGCCACCATAGATGGTGATCAGGTGTCATATTAAATAATTTTAACATTCTCCTGTTCTTTCAGATCCTTCACCCTACAAAAAACAAAAAGGAAATGGGTTGTAGTTGGTAAGACAGAGTAGGAAACCTACGTAAATGGTAAGACAGAGTAGGAAAGAACTAAAAGAAGATGGCCAAAAGATGAAAGTAGGGGAGACAGATCTGGAATCAGCAAGAATCTACTAGTCTCTACTACCTGTAAGAACAACTCGGCTCGGCAACAACGTAGAAAATGGTTTAACTTTTTCATATTTCACCGCAAAGAGAATTGTACATTTGATGTACGAGCTTTACTCTAATTTGCTGGGAGATTTTTCATTCCTGCAATTATTTACCCATTAACGTGAGATTATATTCAAGAGATTTTAGGATTATCAATTTCAAATATGTCCACTTTGCTTATTTCTGCCATTTATTACTTGAATTAATGAATTGCTCATTTGAATTGCAGATGGCAAAGTTAATAAAGGAACTTAAGAAGGAGAATGATTTCTTAAAGAGCAAATGCGAGAAATCTGACATTGCACTTGTGAAACTCGTGGAAGAGGTAAGATTTCTGTATTTCTACTACAGTCTTGCATGTATATTTTCCTTGAAACAAATTTCTTGCAAGTTAGTCAATTTTCCTTTGATGATATTTTATTTGATAAATGTTTAAAATGATGCAACATGCCCTGCATAATAGAACTATAGCATGGAAATTTGATCTATGGATACTACATCGCACTTCCTGTAAAGATCAGTTTTTTCAAGTTGATTGTAATTTTCTGTGGCACACATGTTTTTTTATGATCTTTTTGAAGTTTTATTTAAGTTCTTAATGCCTTTTTCTGTTTCAATGATGCTTGAAGCGCGAACACCTGAAAAAGCAAGTTGAGAAAGCAAAAAACCAAAGGGAAAAGCTGGAGTCTTTATGCCGGTCTTTACAGGCTGAGAGGAAACAAAACCTAAACATTGATTCAATCAATATGCGAGCAGCAAGCATAGATTCCACAAAAGGAGTCAACTAAGAATGAAAACTATCTTCAAGTTGGAGGAAACGTAGTGCATTTATGCCATGTTGACTGCTCAATGTGTTAAAATAACTTCCATCTGTTGTTTGGTTTATTGTATAATATCACTTTATGCTTTTATTCCATTTAGATTGAAGACCTTCCTTTTGTAATCTTAACTTTACCCATTTCTATTTCTCATGAGCATCTGCACCAGTGCTGTTTTAATTATTTGATGATCTTCTGAACTAAGGAACTGGACTATGGTTCCATGTTTCAATAGTTATTCTTCTTCTGTTGCTTGTACTCAACAATTAGTCACTAGTCGAGGAATTCTTCGATATAATCCCCAGTATTTACTTCTCTGCTGGTTATATACAATTAATATATTTGCTTTGCACATATGACAGCCATGAAACTACTACAGTTGTGTAGTTTAGAGACAAGTGTTCTGGACTTGTTTGCCTCTTTTATATCGTCCAATCTTTTATGTTATCACCTCACCTGGAAGCACATCCTCCAGTTTTTATTTCTTCATATCATACCCCCATCTTTATTATTGCTGATTGATCGAGGAAGCCACCCTTCGTGCCCAGGTCTTGAGGTATCTCTTTATGTGGGCATCATCGTGAGATTTTGCCAGCAACTGGAGATTAAGAAGAGCAGAATCAGTCCTGTTGCTGAGCCAAGCTTCATCAAGAGATGTCCTTCTTGTTTGCTTCCCACTTCCTTCAAATCCTTCACTCCTCTTTCCAGTCCTGCTCAGGCCTTCAACCATGCTCAACACATGGGGGCTTAATTTCTCCTTGTTGAACATCAAATCCAGATCCATGAATCCACAAGTTAAGCTCATTGCTCCACAGTTCAAATGAACTCTATTGCTTCTTATCTTCTGGACCTGATGCACCTTACAATTCCTTATAATTTCTTAAAAACAATAACAATCTAAATTAAAATCCTTCTAGTTTGTTTACCTCAGATGGGTTATAGTCTCCAGGTTTGCTTCCCTTGCTCGGCAGCGAGGATAGCGAGGATAAGGTGTTTGTGTCGCCGATTTGAAAGAAGAGGATGTTGTGGTTGAACCAGAAGTTATCCATGGTGTGTTCGACCTCAGAGTAGCTTCTGCAAATAGCCATGAATGGGTTTTGCACAAGGCTGTGGATGTGGTTATTGCAAGCTTCTGTGGAGGAAGACAATGAGGTCCTTGAGAAGGGCATGGATATGTAATGGTTTGGAGCAGTGTTGGTCCCAGATAGCTACCTCGTCTTGAGCCTGCACCAAGTAAATCTTGCTTGGACCTCAGCTGTGCAGTGTTTGCATTAGATGAAAAGATGGGTACATGACTCAGATTCATGCTTATGGATGAGAACAAGTATATGGGTTTTCTCACCACGTAAGGCTTTTGGTTCTACATCTTGATCTTATCTACTTGGATGTTATGTGTGGTTTTGAGTGTTTTTGATGTTTTAACTGATAACTTGGATTAACATTAAACCCATCCCTCCATTACATTATAATTTATCAAATGCTTTTTCATCTTTGGTCCAATTTTAGAAAATCAACTTGGTATTATTTCTTATTAGAATTAAACTACAAGACATTTATTATGATTTAATATTCAGTGAACAATTACTTTGAGTTGTGTTATTGACATGGGGTTTTAGCATACATTAAAATGTCAAAAGTACATAATTAATGATTAGGTCTCTTGAATGTGGAAATTGTTGTTGCAATAGTGCAACAAATTTCTTGATATTAGTTCAAGTCATTGTGGTACTTTTATTGTAAAGTATAAGAAAGTATTTTAAAAGCGATTGTTTGGTTATTCATTTGACAAATTTCTCTTTTTAAGAATTGAGAGTGAAATTAAGAGGTTATAGGTATGGTTCAACTCTCAATGATAGTGATAGCATAAAAAGCCCCAAGCTCTTTGATGAAGGGTTGACAATGGTCATTAACAATAATACTTACAAGTCAACAATAGTGTATCAAATCTCATTGAATGTGATCTAGAGTAAGTCATATTAGTCTCTCATTTTTCCTATGAATAAACATAACCTTATTGTTGGGCATATTTGTTGGACTGGTTATAACCCGCAAAAAAGTGATCATTTGAGCATCTTCATTGGAAATCATCTTGGAAATCATCTCTGTTGACCAATTGCTCCTCAAAGCATAGTCGATCAATCACTAAAGCAAAGTTAGTGACAAACCTGAGTTGGTTGTCAGAGAACTGTTAATGAAATTGATGTCTTGTCACCAAAGCAATGTCAATGACTATTGCCAATGAACCCATTCATCATCACTAGAGACTAGGGTTGTAATCTAGTCGAGTTAAGCCCGAGGTTCATCAGAGAACCATTGTTGACATTGATGCCTTGTCACTTAAACAGTGCCAACAATAATTGATGCTGAGCCTCTTGAGCATTGTTAGAGATTAGGAATGTAATTGAACCAAGTCATTCTCAAGTAGCAACTAACTCAAACTCAACGCATGCAATTTATAACTAGCTTGAATTTGAGGTCATATTCTAAACTTGAACTTGACTCATTCACTTTATTGTAAGTTGGATCTCAACTCAATAGTTTAAGCTTGACTTGGGAATTGGATTCTCAAAATAAAATTTTGTTATTAACTAAATATTAAATAATTATAATGAAAAAATTGGTATGTATAAGTTATAATTTAGTTAAACAAACCACTTGATGCGTCATAGAATCAACCAACCGAATTTGAACTTAAGTTCAAATTTGAGCTTGTGGTTTAATAAGTACAACTTGCAAGCTTAATAAGGAGTTTAAGTCAACTAGCTAGCTAGCTTGGTAGATCTATGCTCCTTACCAAAGATGACATTCGAGGATGCTATAGCACCGCCAACAAAGCATATGGGTGCTATTGTTGTTTACATTGGTTAATTGTTCAAGCATCGTTAGCAAATTTTGCCAACCACTTGTCTTGTGATGGAGCATCTTCATAGAAACTTCAATTGATCATTGGAATACCAACAAATTTTTTCCATTATCGTTGACAACTATGATGACTCGACATTAGAATGCCAACAACTGTCTTTGAATTCTAATCTACCCATGGCATATAAGCTACAAATATACTTTTCCTCAAAGCAAGTTTGCCACCAACTATAACCACATCATCGACAATAAGAAGTTCCCCAAATTGCTCCTCCGTTTTTGGAACAAAGGCCACTACAAAGTGGACTTATGCAATATCAAACATAAGATAGATCTTATACAAAACAAGACTTTTTTCGAACAAGCTAATTCATTTGAGACCTTTCATATCCATTATTTTCCATACTCCAAGATCAATCATTAGTCTATGTTTTCACGTTAAGAATTCTTTACAAATGAATATATGTCGAAGAGCTTATTGTTTGTATTAGAATATGGACTTATGTAACAAATAACTATTTTATGAATGATACAATTTTGTTATAAAATCAACTTCTCAAATTTGAGTAATATAATTTTATGAACTACTAGCATAATCAATTAAAACAGATAGATCATAAGTTATACAACATAGTTTTGAAATATTTTTTTTACTTTTGATATTACACCTTTTATAAATTTTTATATGACTGATACTTGGCTATTATAATTTTTAGATTTGCATCTTCATCGATAATATATGAATTTCATAACATCCTCATTTCATGAGTCATGCACTATAATTATGAAACAAAAATCTATAGTTTTGTTATTAAACTTTTGTCGACTTCAAAAGTACTATTTTACCTTCAAATAAAAAGGCTTTCATTACCTATTCATTTCAAACATAGAATCAAAGTTTAATGTTTGGGTTTTATCTCTCCATCTCTTTCTCATAATATAGATTTTGTGACCATAAGAATAACCCAATTTTATGAGCAATATATCACAATTTTTTAGCAAAATGTTTTAGTTTTTTTATTAGCCTTTTATTAAACTTTCATCATTATTAAGACTATAACTTTCAAAATAACCTAATTTCACATTGTATATTATAAATTCATCACAAAATTATCAAACATTAGGATCATCAAAGCAACCATATGTCATTTCAATTTTAGAATAAATTTCTCTTGTTATGTATCACAAGCTTATTGGTTTCTTATTCTTAAAACTTTGTCACCTTCGCAATGGAATGAATTAGTATGTTATGCATAAAAATTTGAAAATAAAATTCTCTAACTTTGATAATGGAGTTTAAAAATTATCTCATAATTGAAATTAGGTGGCTTTTAAAGAGCACAAACTTTAATTTTTATCATTTTGAATCTAACTCTTATTTAGCAAATAAAGTTTTGTGAACATTTGCCATGATCAAGATCTTGAAATAATACCAATCACTTTTATTTTCTTGTACGATAAGATAGGGACATTTGTCACGATAAGATAGGAACAAAAGTCAATATTTTGTATCAAACTTAAAATTTGGCCTCAATTTTGGAAGTTATGAATTTGGGCAATAAATTTTGTATAAATCATTATCTTTGAAGAAATATTGCAAGCTCTTTTATTATATATGCAAGCATATGTGTGTTTGTTAAGTCTAGAATAAAATTCTCTAGTTTAGATTTAAAATTTTATAGATTACCATACTAAGTGAAATAATTCGAGTTTCAAAACAAACAACAAAGTTGTAAATAATTTTTGGAATAAAATTCTTCAACACTTTCTTTTTTTTTTTTTTTTTTTTTTTTTTTTTTTTTTTTTTTTTTTCATGTCTTATAAAATATAATATTGTAAGAAAATTTTTTTAATTTTTGCTCAAATTTTATGAACTTCTCAAGTGGCTAAGAACATGTTTTATTTAAAACTATTAAATTTTGTGCATTATATATCACAATTTTTTAATGGAATTCAATGTTTTTGAACAATAGAAATTACATGGAGTGATTCACTCTCTAAATGCAATAGTTGCTATCCAACCCACTATGCACATTTGTTGTCCCATTTTTTTTTTTGGCATATTTCTATTTAATTTGTACTTTTTATGTATTTGTATTTCATGGTACCCAAGGAAAAATCTAAATGAATCATATATCATGTTTACATATTCTACGTCTATCTGAATATTTCCTAGGTAAACTAGACTACCTTGGATGATTGCCCCATCAACTTGAACAATGTTCATAATGTCTCTAAGATTATATATATAAATTCACAACTTAGTGTCAATACTAGTCTTTTTGAGATAATGTCAATCACCTTAAGTTGTCAATTAATTGAATCAACTAAATAATAAAGTCGTCAGCATTATGTGTTCACAGTAAAAAATTAGGATGAATTGCCTTGTGTTTGGTGCTTTTTTGTCCACCATTTAGAGAATGTTATTGAAGATAATTGAAGTCTTTTCCTTAAGTCTTTAACCATGATTGAACTTCTCTTATGACTAAGACATTATAAGTGATAATTTGCTCAAGAAATTCTCTATGAAGATACTCTAATGATAATCTAAAGAATCCAAGGTTAGAGTTCCTATGTTTAGGAATCCAATGAGATGAGACTCTTTGTGATACATTTCTCAGAAGCCAAGTAGAATCTTTTTTAATAGACCTATTTGATTTATATTGTATTGTTTTCTATAAAAATTTATGATTCCTTATTATATTATATGTTTGGTTGATGATTTGATGAAGCAAACAGATTGCAAATGAAATAAAAAAAAAACTCCAAAATTTAAACTCATATAGTAATCTTCAACTTTAAACTTTTAGGGTTTATGGGATTTAGGCTATAGCTTGAGCTTTTGAAGCCCTGAACATGTAAATTTTTTTTATTGGTCTTTGAAGAGACGAACAACCTTTCATGTACATTTTAGAGATCTAAGTTTTCAATTGAAAAATCCTTGAAATGAGTTCTAAAATTTATAAGATTTTGTAGCATAAATGAATATGAGTTTACCAATAGGTTCTAGTTTTTAAAATCTTTGGATAACCAATATAAGACCAAGTCTCAATTGTATAAAATTAATGGCTCTAGAAAATCGACAATGTAGTTTATTCACATAGATATTGGTAATTTTTGATTTGGGAAACATGCTTAGATTTTTGTAAAACTTGATAGGTTAAGTCAACTCATCCTCCACAAATTTCTTGCTCAAGCTTTCCAATTTGAAGCAGTTTCATTTATTGCAACTTCATTTGATGTTTTTAATTTTTTGATTTAGATAGAGTGCATACTAGCTTAATTAAGGAATTCCTTTAGTTCTATAGACAAATCCATTGCTAAGCCAATTCTTAATTGTCTTTTGTTCTCTAGAAATTTTTTTGGGATTAGTTTTCTTTTCCAAATGCTCCTCTGTCATTAAAGTTGATTTCCATGACTCTTGTTCATTTTTGAGGTGGAGACATTGTATCTTATTATTATTATTATTATTATTATTATTATTATTATTATTATATGATGTAATTGTCTTGGGCTCTAATGCATTCCTTGTTGTTCCATTCATAAGATTCATAATAATTCCTATCCTACGTAACCCTTACTTTTCATAATGGTTGCTCCATCCATTCATCATAATTGTTATTTTTTTATACACCAAGATGGTTGATATCTTTGTGCCATATTAGAATGTATAAGATAAGGCCAATTAGCATGGGTGATTAAGTGATCACACCATGCAGTTCCTTGAACTAACTTGAGTAATTAAGTGAACCATAAGAGACAATCTATAGCCCCTCGAAATATGAATTACCACTTTTTTATTATACATATATTAAATTTTGGACTAAGAAAAGACTCAATAGTGATAATAGGAACTATTTAAGTTAAGTTATTAATTAAAATAGCAAGGTCATACCACTATTTTATTTAATATATATATATATATATACATGTATGTATATATTAGATTTTTATTGAAGATTTAATAGAGTTTAATAACTTTGTATATCCTTTTTTATGGAAAGTAACTGAATTGGTTGACAAATTGTCAAAAGAATTTGAGATGTAATAAAGTTTTCATAACAAAGTGTTTTTATTTAAAAATAATTAAAAATGTTAAAGAATGTCTAAAAATTTTGATCCATATATAGAAACAAAAAAAAATTAAAGACTAGAATATTTTAAAAATAAATTGGTAAATTATTAAAATTGTTTGACATAAAAAATATCAATGATATAAAAAACCCAAAGTTAGAATTAAAAATCTAGAAACAAATAAATTATGTGGCCAAAGGAAAATCGAGAGTGGATGATTTGCAAAATAGGAAGGAGTTTTGAGGATTTGAGTGCTTCGATGAACAAGGTGAAGATCGATAGGAAGTAGAAAAGAATTTGGAGAAAAAGATCAATGGCATATGCAAGAGGGAAAACTAAGAGGATATTTGAGAGTGATTTTTCATCTGATCATCAAATAGTCATTTGAACACTAGATTGAATAACTTGGTGTCTTATCTAATAGAAATATTTTCTATTAATGATGTATTTACAACATGTGATAGTTTAACTAATAAAATTAACCTAAGCACTTGAGATACAAAATATCTAATGAGATGAAATATAATGAGCCATTCTTTAGCAAGTCAGTTGACACATAAATTACTTTTGACCTTGAGCTCTTCCTTCTAATGCTAACATTCACTCAGTCACGAGGGCATTTATCTGTCCTAACAAGCCTAATTACTTTTCGACATTCATTAAAGAATAAACTCGTGCTTCATAAAGAATTACATCTTTCAGCTCTTTATAGATGACTAATATTTTTTCAATTATATCTATTTATGTATGCACAAAATCAACCATGCTCATAAATGTTCAACACATCACATATGAAACCTTACTTTCTATACAAATGAAATTCTATGTGCAATTGTGCATTAGCATTTTCATACAAAAGAAACCTTGCTTTCTATACCCACATGATAGGATAACAAAAACATATCTTGCTTACCTAACCCATGTATCCACTTGTATATTTCCCAATATTTATTTCTTATTTTACTTACCTAATAAATGCTTTAGAAGCTACCTGGTGAGCTGTTATTTTGTTCAAGCAAGTATGAAACTTCTAAGACAATCTAAATGTTGTGAAATATTTGTTGTGTCAATGATTTCTTGCAATCATATGTTACAAATTTTCTTGATATTCTATATATTTATATCATAATTATTAGTTCATTTACATGATAAATATTTTAAATATACATTATAATCATAAAAAAATAATCTTTTTATTATTTATAATATGAGAAAGAGTTTTTTCTTCAACTGGATCGGCAACTGATCACGCGTCTAATCCTCCAATTATGCATTCAACTTACCTAAAATAATTGAGTTGAGTTTTGACTTTTTTTTTATTATTTTTAACTTATTTTAATTTTTATTTATTATCAACGGCGTCAGTAACGGACGGCTTTTACGGCCACTTCCATGTGGCCCCCGTGCAGGGGATTCCGTATGCAATCTTATTGCTATGGGCCGAATGCACCCAAGGTGTTCGACGAAAGTTCAAAACTGCAAACCTCGCCCTTTATGTTTCTTTACTTTTCTTGATCTGTCATTTGCGGAACCCGTAGTTTTCCTGTCTGTCGCCAGAGAAGTAGCGAAGCAATCAATTCCGCTTTCTGCTTACCAACCCCACATGGAACCCTTCTTGTATCCTTATGGCGCAATTTACCGCTGTGATTTATGTTCAAATCTGATGGAGGTTTCATTCATTTAAAATCCTTTTTGTCAAGCTTCTAATTCCGAAATTACTATCCAAATGGACGTGTTTTGCCTTCTCTCCTATGTCTATAAACTCATCTTCTTCCCCGCCGAACCTCCAGCTGACTGCAAATGGCCCCGAAAGAGCCAATGGCCGCTTCCTCTTTCTCCGTTTTGCTGGTTGTTATCCTCTTGATTCTCCCGTTGGCCGCCACCGGAGGTTCCACCGATTTGCCCCTGCAGCAGAAGCTAGACCAGATCGACCGTCTCCCTGGTCAGCCCGCCGTGGAATTCGACCAATACTCCGGATATGTCACTGTGGACTCTGTAGCCGGACGAGCTCTTTTTTACTGGCTTGTCGAGGCTCCCGTGGCGATTCAGCCTGCTCCTCTCGTTCTGTGGCTGAACGGTGGCCCGGGTTGCTCCTCCATCGCCTACGGCGCGTCTGAGGAGCTCGGTCCCTTCCACATCCATCCAGATGGCCGGAATCTCTACATCAATCCATTCTCTTGGAATAATGGTGATCCCACTTCTTCGAGATCTGCTCGAATCTGACGTGTTTGCCTTCATAGTTCTGATCTCTTTTTTGTTTCCCCCATTTTCCTTGGTTTTGGTAGTTGCCAATATTCTTTTCTTAGAGTCGCCGGCGGGCGTTGGCTTCTCCTATTCGAAAACAACTTCCGATCTCTACACCGTTGGAGACCAGAGAACAGGTTCTATATCATTAAAAAGTCAATCTTCCTTCTATTTGGGACTGCATTGGATTCCATCTTCATCATATTCCTTTCATTCCAGCCGTTGATGCCTATGCTTTCCTCGTGGATTGGTTCGAGAGATTCCCTCAGTACAAGTACAGGGAGTTCTACATAGCTGGGGAAAGCTATGCAGGTGTGCTGAAAAAGCTTCTCTTTCTCTCCTTTACCCTTCACCAATTATATTACCTTCTTCCTCAGGTCACTACGTTCCTCAACTTTCTCAATTAGTCTACAGAAAGAACAAAGTGATTCAGAATCCCATCATAAACTTCAAGGGTTTCATGGTATTTCTTCATCTTTATACAATTCCTTACATTTCAACACATGTAGATGTTTCATCTCCCTTGTGTTGGATTCAAACTTTTAGGTGGGTAATGCTGTCACTGATGATTATAATGATTATATTGGAACATTCGAGTACTGGTGGAGTCATGGGCTTATATCAGATAAGACCTATTCCGATCTCAAGGTTGCTTGTCCATCTCAATCATCTGAGCACCCTTCAGTCCAGTGCTTAAAGCTACAAAACACAGCTGCTGAAGAAATGGGCAATATTGATCCATACAGTATATATAGTCCTACCTGCAACACCTCTACTTCATCCTTCTTTCACAAAAGGAAGGGCCACTATGTAAGTTGCTTATCTCAATCCTCATATAATATCCTTAACAATCTCCAAATTTGTCATCATCTTATATGCGAGGTATGTCTTTTTTGGTGATCTCAGCCATGGATGTCCAGAGCTTATGATCCCTGCACTGTTAGATATGCTCAGGTATATTACAACCTCCCAGAGGTACAAACAGCACTTCACGCTAATGTTACAGGGTTGAATTATACTTGGAAAGACTGCAGGTTGGTTCTTTATGGATTCAGTTTATGGTAGGTTCTTTATTTTGCTTTTCTTGATTCAGGAAGATGATTTTGTTTCTTGTATTTGTGTGTCTCTGTGCTCTTTTGATGTGGAGACAGTGACATAGTTGGGGAATACTGGGTTGATTCACCTCGATCCATGCTACCAATATACAAAGAACTCATTTCTGGTGGTCTTCGGATATGGGTTTACAGGTGAAAGGCCTTCCTTGTCAAAACTATCATCTAATGTTAATACTTGTCTTGTAAGAGTGGTACACATAATTGTTTAGATGTAACTAAAGAAACCAAAGTTATTTACTTAGTAATTGAAGTTAGCTACTATAGTGTTCTTTCTACATATAGCAGAAACAATTTTGATAGTACTGGTCCCAGAGAGCAGCCATTTTTGAGAACTATTAAAACCAACAGCTTTAGTAGTCCTTAAACATTGTTGGCTTTTGTATTTCCTTCTTAACTTCTGCAACTGATTGCTGCAGTGGTGACAGCGATTCGGTGGTGCCCTTGACTGGAACAAGATACTCCATCAATGCTCTTAACCTATCAACTCTTGTAGATTGGTCTCCTTGGTATGACCATGGCAGTGTAAGTCTAGCAGTTAAAAAAATTGAGAAGTATGATCCAGTTTGATATTTTTTTATACTCGTTTTAAAATCTCATTTGATGCTATCAAACCTAACCTAACCACTCAGCTGATTAATTCACCATGAATTGGTCTCTCGATCTTTGTGGTTTTTAGGTTGGTGGATGGAGTCAGATCTACAAGGGTTTGACCTTTGTGACAGTTCATGGAGCTGGTCATGAGGTGCCGCTTCATCGACCCCAACAAGCCTTGATACTTTTTAGGCATTTCTTGAAGGATAAACCCATGCCTTCCTAGATTTCTTTATTTTTTCTTTTTGTTAAGGTTAAAGATTGTACTGCAACATTCATCCCTTTACAGATTGCTAATAATTATTCAATTGTATCTATTCCAATATGTATACATAGGCCAGGTATCAATCATGGCATGCAAGGAATAATAAATGCTTGACACATCACATGTTTGGTGATGAATTAAATCCAATGGTTATGGACTAGATGTTGTATGTTATTACTTTTTTCATACAAATCAAATTATTATTGGAAAAGACTTTCCATGTTGGTTCTTGCTTTCTATACTTGTATGATGGATAACAAAAGCATTATCTTGCTTGCTGCACCAATTGGAAGAACAAATGCTTTGAAAGTTACTTGGCAAGTTGTTAAAGACTCAAGCGGATGTCGAATTTTCAACACAATTAAAATGTTATAAAAAAAAAATTGTAATGTTTCAATGTTTTTTAGATGTATTTTTGTATTATGTATGTTATACTAGTGTGTACAAGTTTTCATGATATTCTAGGACATGTTTATATCAGGATTTCTCATTTGTTTATACAAGTATTTTATAAATTTTGAACATCTACACATCATACCATACATTGTTAGGTTATATCATACATTTAGGGGATGTCAAAGCTTTTCTTATAATTATTCTGTGCATGTTAGCTAACTACATATTTCATACATTTTGCATATATCATGTGGTGCATTCTAATTATGTTAGACATGTTATACATAAACATAACTTGTTTGTCTTCAACAAAAAAAAAAATCTCCAAAAAAATACTTGCATTGTAGTGAATATTTATGTGATTTGAGTAGCTTTAGTATACCAACTTTGCTTGTTGTTTACTCCATTTAAGAGTTATGTTGCGTATTATTATTTGAAGAAGCTAGAGTGAAGCAATAGAAATCTGAAACTAATCAGGCAAAAATTGAGATTCTAAGGTGGCAGATAGTAACATATAGGAAAGGATTGCAGTAGTTTAAACTCCTATGATGGATCCAAGAGAAATGAAAACTTCCCATCATGAAGTAACAACAACAATAATATCTCAATTACAAAATGTCTTAAGAAACATGAATGAGGAACAAAGAGAAAATTTGTGATAATTGTGGATGACTTTTAATAAGAATTATAATTTTCCTAGTAATGTTGTTAGGTGTAAACAAGGCATTGCTTTCTTCTTTCTTTGTTGATTCGTATCTCTTGTGACTTAAAGGTTTCATATTGGTGTCTTGTGGGGTGGTATTTCTTTTTACTTAGCCAGGTGTTGTAGGAAGTGTTGTGGCTTGCGTGCCCTTGTGTCACCTTAAGAAAAGATAAAGGAAAGCTCACTCCAATACACACTTTATCTCCATGGGCAATTAGGAAAGGGCAGCAAACAAACCATGTCAATCAAAACATCATCATCTACATGTTTTGTCATTGATAAAACAAATCATGTGCATATTTGTCCAAAGTGGATTAATCAATAAGTAAAACAAAATTGATCTATCAAAACCACTCAAATAGTATTCCATGTTAGTATGAACTAATGATATGTTTATAGTAATTGTTATACAACTTTTTGCAAGATACATAATTCATCATTTTCCATGCATATTAATTCAACGAATAGTCCTAAAGCAACCAGATGTACGTTCTAGCATCTTTTGATCATTCTAAGAAAGTGATATGAAAAATATATGATAAAAAACCCCTAAAATGATTAATAATACAACTAAATCTCAAGTCCTAATATGACCTTAGATTTCTTATGACTCTTACACATCACAACAATGTACATGATATAAAAATACAACTAAAATATACTAATACAAAAAAAAATTATTGTGGACTAATAATAACAAAATTGATTTGCATATTATGCCACATCAATTCTTGTACAATTCTTTGGTACAAGATAGTTGTCAAAAAAGTGTCAAAAAGGATAGCATATGTAGATTTGATAGGCTTGAGATCTTGTCGTATTAGCATAAACAATATCTAATAGATCTATTTATCCACCCATATATTTTAAAAGTTTCTATTGAATATAAAAAAAATATAACTAGTATCAAATTAAAATTTGAACATAATATGAAGAACTTAATCTATAATTAAGAAGTTCATTCTAATAAGATTCGTGTTTGGGTCCATGTATCTCTCCTATAATGGTATATTGGGGTCATTTTGAGCCTCTCTATGATCTCTCAATCTTATAATAGAACAACATAGCAAAATTGGCAAACAAAACTCAAGTCTATGGATTGGCATTAAAGCTTTGTTTCTACCTTTCCTTGTTGCTCATTTGAATCCAAAAGCACATATGTGGGCTCCTTTTGTAGATTGCGTTTGGATTCCAATTATAAAAGAGAAAGCTGAATTTATTCTACTGGGTTACTGTTTCACATATGGTGATGTCATTCAGAAACGTGTGCATGCAATAACCTTCTACATTCTGAAACAAATTAAAATCATCTTACTAATATTTCAACAACAAAAGAAGAATGGATAAAGGAGCAAGTGATAAGGCTCAATAATTAAGACTTTAAGAAAGCTAAACGAAAAGGTAAGCATTCATATCAAATATTAACACCACTTGGAAACGCTTAAATAGTACTGTAAATACTTAGCAGCAGATTAGTGTAACTTAACAGGAGTAAGTGCAGATAACAGAAGAGTGCGGAGAAGAGTGAAGAAAAGGATGTACGGGGTGAGCAACAAGGTGATAGGGTACCTGAACCTTGTGACTCTGCTGGCTTCAATACCGATCATCGGAGGTGCCATGTGGACGGCGAGAAGCTCCGCGAACTGCGAGTCGGTACTGCATACACCTCTCCTCGCCATCGGCTTCATCGTCCTGCTCGTCTCCCTCGCCGGATTCATTGGAGCCTGCTTCAACGTCGCGTGTGCCCTTTGGTTCTACCTCGTCGCCATGCTCCTCCTGATCGCCGGCCTCCTCTGCCTCACGGCATTCGGGTTTGCCATCACCGGTGGCGGCGGGGGAGTCCAGGTCCCCGGCCGGATCTACCGGGAGTACTATCTCTCCGACTACTCTTCCTGGCTGCGCAACCGCATCTCCGAGGATCGATACTGGCGCGTCGCCAGAGCCTGCGTGGTGCGCTCAATGGAATGCGCCGAAATTGCTCGGTGGACACCAATCGACTACCTCGAGCGAGACCTCACGCCTATCCAGGTACGTTCTGCTTCACACCACTCGACTACCCCCAAAAACAATCGATTTTGATTCTCCACAGACGAGAAGGAGCGCAGTCGGGTTGCTGCAAGCCGCCGACGGCGTGCGTATACGGGATAGGGGCAGCGATGGCGGCGCAGGAGGAGGATTGCTACCAATGGAACAATGAGGCCGATGTCCTCTGCTACGACTGCGAATCCTGCAAGGCCGGGGCCTTGGAGCGAGTTCGGAGGGACTGGCACAAGCTCTCCGTCCTAAACGTCGTTGCTATCATCTTCCTCATCGCTGTCTACGCCCTAGGCTGCTCCGCCTTCCGCAACGCCCGCCGCGCGCGTTTCGACTATTCCTATGGCATGAACCGCATGCCAAAGATCGGTCCACGATGGGACTACGACTGGTACCGATCATCCTTCACTCGTTCAAATATTTCATCTTACACCTTGACCTCTTTGAACGATCTGAACCTTTAATTGGCTTTCTCGTGTATGTTCATGCAGGGGCCGAAGGTGGCGCATATAAGATCTACTCCGATCATTTGACACCTACCAAAGGTTTCTGCGTTTTTGGCAACTGTAACTTGTCTTATGCATATGCCAATCAAAATCAATAATCCTTTTTATACATCATTCACAAGATCGAATGAACAAAGAAGAGCAGAAACGTACATTACCAGTAAATTCATCACAAACTAGAAGTGAAACACGAAGGGTCAGATCTACACAACATACAAGTGAAGTATATAGTACATCTGCGGCAATAGGCAAACAATAAAGAGCAAAACAGGGCTTTGCCAATGCGAATCAAAGCTACAAAACATCAGTAAAATACATGATACAACAGGCGGGAATCAGGGCGACATGGTATGAAAGATCTATCTAAAAAGAAATAATGACAATAAACAAAACGAAAAAAGGAGTCATATCACCTAAAGCTCGGGGATGTCCGAGGGAACTAATGCATAATGGAACTCGAAACAAGCAGAGGGCACTACAACACTATGGACAGCAAGCCAACCCACTCCCCACCGCATTGGTTTCAATCAAAGGCTATGAAACTAAGTATGATAAAAAGCTGATGGCATCACAGTAATGCCTTCTCCCAACAGCTTTCCTACTACCCTTTTCATCCTCCACTAATTAAAGAAGACTTACACTGCTACCTTCCTCCTACATCCCCCACCCACTGCTCCACATCTCCAGCGAGAATCTTTGCCCTGCCGCCTGAATAATGCACCTGGAGGGATGCCACTGGATCTGATACAGCAGCCCCTCCGACCACAATAGCTCCACCGCCGACCACATTTCTTCCCATGGGCAGCATCCTCCCATGCTGCTGTCTGCTCGGCATTACGTCGAACACATTCCTTCTCTCCACCAGCTCTGGAAAGCCATCAAGAAGCTTCTTATTTGCGGATAGCGATGGTTTCTTATTTGCGGATAGCGATTCCATGTAAGCTTGCTGCTTGTAATCAGCCATGCCTGTGTTACACTCGGAATGCCCATCTTTAATTGAACAAAATGGAATTCCCGGCAAGGTTCCTTGATACTTTGCAAGTATGATGGCAGATTCTGGCAAGCTAGACAACCCCATTCGAAGTCTGTTGCCCTCCCACAAACTATAGCCACTCTTAGTTGAATCCCCTTGTTGCAAAAAGCCATTACTTCCAGGCCGCAGAGGAAATACGGATGCATCTTTCCAGCTGCCGGGTAAGTTGGTGTTTGTAGATGAAGTCTGCCTGGAAGAAGCAGGGATTATGTCACCTTCTTGCAAAAAACATGGCTTTTGTGATGATGGATGGGTGAGAATTTGGCCAAACAGCTTCACGTCACCTATTCGCTTAAACTGATCCTCTGACTCTGCAAAAAAATCATCCTGTAGGCAATTGTTTTGAGGCAAGTTTAGTTTATCTTCTGCAAGATGTCTGCCCGATTTGTGTTTGGACCTGGCAGACGATTCAATAGGAGACCTGGGTGCAGAAAAAGCAACTCCTCCCAACCTATCATTACTCTGGTCGGTAGAAAGAAAACAATCTGATAAGGAAGTCATATTAGTCTTTGAATTGCTTCCAGTGGACGTTTTTTCATCGACCATATCTATGTGCATCCTGTCTCTGTGAATCCGACCTGCCGACTGCAAGGGATAGCCAGGAAGAACATCTGCAGAATCTATCCGACTCGAAAGGATTCTAAGTGCATGTTGTTGACTAAATTCTACACCAGTTGATTCTTGAATTAGCTTGCATCTTTGATCCGGCAAATCAAGAATGCTTTTGGAAAGCTTCTTATCAACCACATTAGACGTAGCAGAAGATGAGTCGAGTAAAACTCCAGGATCTGATTTCACTGGCTTATTTTGAGGTTCCTTTGGTATGCACTGAAGCGATTCCACGGGCACATGAAGCTTGTTGTGGTTGGCAAAAGTAAGAGCAGAGCAATAATCATTATTCAGTTTGTCAACACTGCAATGATGTTCTGTAGAATTTGGGTTTTGTGCAAGGAAAAAAGTATCATTAACGTTAGATGCATTCTCCAACTTAACCTGCACCCTTTTATCAACCATCGGCCCAACAAGCTGCTTTAAGTCTTCACTCAACGCATCTGCAGAAGTATCACCAGTTTTGTTTGAGATTTCAGCAGCTGACTGAGGTTTAGTCTTATCTTCAGCATGCAAATTGACAGCAGAGTTCAGCTGATCTTTCCCCGACTCGGGGTATTCTACATCACCAGCAAAAGTTTCTCCATTAAGAAAAGCCTGCTTTCCAAAGTTTCCATCAACTTCCTCAGGAACTGCTTTTCCAAGCTCATAGTAATCACATCTATCAGGTTGTGAAGGTGTGGTACTATTGGTCTGTGCATATGCATCACCACTGGATTTTAACATGGACTGAGTGAACTCACCATCCATCTTGGAGCATGACTGTGTGCTACAGATTGCCGAGTCGACGACAAAAGCATCATCGGTGTCGCTTCTACCACCATTAGCATCACTCAATGGAGTCGCCCCATTGACGGACCCAAACTGGATCGCATCAAGACCCAAACATTTCCGAGCCTTACTGAAGAAGACCTTGCAATGTTCTCTTGACCTCGTCTTTACAAACTCCGAAATCTTAACAAAGTCCTTTCCATACATATTAAATGCTCTAACAAACATGGATTTCTCAAAATCGGTCCAATCAGCTGATTCCAATTCAACAGAAATCTCATCAGAACATGTGTCTTCTTCTTCAATAGCATGGTTTACTTCCGGTGTCAGAGGTCGGTCAAGGAGAACATTCTCTCGAGGATCAATGTAATTAGTTGCACATGAACTCATTGCTTCCGAAGATCCACATATACCAACCAGCACATCGGCAGCCACGGCTTCTCTGTCTGTGCCTGAAATTTCAACACTATTTGCCTTTTCCAAGGATGCATTAACCCCATGAAGAATTTTGTTTTCATGATAGTCTGATCTACCCTTGTGCCTTGGAATGATTCTTGTGAAATTGTTGGAACGTGAGTCAGGAGTTGATGCCACACCCAAGAAATCAAGAGAAGCAGCATTGGCCTCATGGTTCCACTTTGCTCCTGTAGTTATCAGGTACTTGTTGCTGTGTAGTCTTTGCCACTGATTTCTATGCTTCAGTTGTCTCATAACTTCTTTGAAGTTCTCCGCCTTGTGGTTCTTGTAATAGAACTCGATGCAGTCTGCGGTTGTTTTGTGGCTGATAAAAGAAGAAATCTTTCTGAAATCTTTGCCAAATGTTGCAAGCATATTGACGAAGAGCTCCTTTTCTTCTGGTGTCCAAGGATTTATTGCCACTCTTTCCTTCTCAATAGAGCATGCATCTTCTATCAAACCATTCTTGGTGTTAAATCTTAAGCGAGTCTTATCCTTTTCATCAATGATTTGTGCAGGCATCTTAAGATAATTCCGGTAATGCCGGATCTGAGAACACGATAGTATCTTACTCGTAAAGTTGAGTATTTCTGTAGTAGGAACCAAGGACAGGTTGCCTGCTGTCAAAAAAGATGATGCCAGAGATGGATCAGCAAATAAACAAAGGCACACTAATGAAGCAGTGAAAGGAAACAGTGTTTGTTCTTCCTGAATACAAAATGTTTATACAAGAAACGATGATTACCAAGTTCAAAATGTAGCAACAAACATAAACAAGGTAGCAAAGACAATAATATGGGCTAATGGAATAACCTAAAAAGAGCTGCCATTAAAAAAACAAAGTGAAATTTTTAGTTGGCAACAATAACACAGCATCCCAAACTATCACAAACAGATCCTTAGCCAATAGCGAGAATGTTTGGAGGGCATTCAACTTTGAAAAAAAATAAAAAATAATATTTTAGGTTTTATGGGCTTATTTATTTCAAACAGAGAAAACACCATATAAAATTTGAAAAAAAAGGAAATAATAGGGTAATTAAATAAAACATTGAAAACATTCCAATCTTCTTCCTAGTATTGACATCTCCCCACAGAAACACACACATTTAACTACTACTAAGACTGTTATGTAATATTAACCTATGTTGGATGGTTCTGTCGGCCCATGATAGGCTAATTTGAATTTGACTCAACAAAAATATACAAACCTTATTTGATACACCACTATAGGCTGTTTTGAACATAATTATTTTCTGATCATCATCCAAAATGTTAATAGTCAACTATGGAAACTCACTTGTAGACTTTGCAAAGGCAATAGCTCTATCGGCCGTCATCCACCCCAAGCTTATCGCTAGCTTTCACATTATTAAAATGCTTTCACAAATGTATACAACTAGTTGAAGGTTAAAAATGCAAATGAAATCAATCAATCAACATCATAAGATCACCGGAGCTCATTTTTATTCATATACCATATTAATTTAGCAGTATGCATCAAAATGCTGACTTCATTTTTTCTACTAATGAATATAAGTTTAGAGAGTCATTTGACATATTAGAGGTGCTTAAAATCATGCTAGGCATATGCCAAATGGTTCTTTATTAGAAAGGAAAAATGAGGGCAAATGAATGATCAATGAAAAGTGGAAATCAGAAATAACCATAGAATAACAGAAAGAACCTCAATTAATAAGGAGGTCATGAAAATAATCATTTCATGACCCTTACATATTTGTTAAAGCAAGGCCAGAGATTGTGGATTGGTAAACTCAACTGTTATGTGAACACAATTACTAAATAAGCATTACACTTGATTAGCAATGCAATTTAAGAAAAAATATTATCCCCAGCCATTTTTATTACAAGAATTTAATTAAGTGAATGAGGACTATAATTTTTAGTGAAATTTGCATTATTTGTTCTATCCAAGGTTTGAACAGATATGCAACTCTACAAAAGTTCTGGCTTGTATTAGTTGAATGTCCATTGAGCAATTATGTTGCATTGCGACAGAAAAGAAATGACAATTTCAGGTGCAAATTGCAGGGGGAATCACTAAGATGTCAACTTGAAATGTCATCCTTCTCATTAGAGACCTCAAAGAATCCGTGCATTAGAGCACAATATATTGTGTATATTCAACCTATTATTCTATGTGGAATCAGCACTATGCATTGGGAGAACAAGGTTCAAAACCATATCTTAGTTTCAGTTTACATCTGAAATTTGAGGAAATAGATACGAAGAAGAGTTTGAATTCCAAGTCATGTCTATCACATATAAAACAGAAAATTAGTATCAGAATCTGTGAAGAACCAATTGGAGGGACTTGAACAATACAAGCCAAAAAAGGGACATAATAAGTATTTCAGTGCTAACAACGCAGTGTAACCAAACTTTAACACAATCACATCATGTTTGCCGGTTACCAAAAAGGAAAACTTGATAAAAAAAATGTTCAGGAGCTTGTGTCACAGATTATGTGCCATGCATGTTACCATCCATCAATCTCTTGTATTGGCATGTGGGTTGCACCTCCTTAAACATGGCTTTCCTAATTCAATATGTCATCTATTTCATCAGACAACTTTTGTAATCAAACATAAACTAGTCAAATAATATGAATTTGGGCTGTAGAGATGAAACTACTCACATTTAATACTTCTATTCCATAATTAACTTACATTAGTGATAAATAATGAAATACTATAAACAATTCATAGGCGAAATTTGCATGACCATAAAAAGATAAATAAACTGCCACATTATTGGGCATTGCATGCCCAATTCTTACAAATTTCATTGCATTTGCCATGATGCCTTGGTTTACTTTAGCATTCCTTTTTCTTTTTAGTTCATAATGGAGTTAATTTCTTCACACACAAAAAAATGCTTCTATCAAAACTGCAAATTGAACTGTAAAAGACAAATATCCTTGCAGTGCATCACATATAATGGGGCACTGCATGATATCATTTGTAGAATTTTTCTTACATATTTATCATATAAATATATATATGGTTCCTTTAGTGAGCCCTTTTTAATTCAAGGTGTTCATTTCATCATTAAAAAAAGTGTTTCTATCAAAACTAAGTTGAAATTTAAAAACCAAACAAAAAATAAGTAGAACAATACAATGTAAATTACAACAGCAAGTACACAAAAAGATAATTATTAAAAGTCATATTTCAGGTCAAAATTGATACCAACCAGGCAATAGAAATCGGGAGCGAGTTGAAGAGCGATGCCTCTGGAGTGCAGTTTGTGATGAGCGTATGTTTACTTCCAACCGCTTACTGGATTTTGGTCGATGCTTTAGCACAGCAAGTAAACGAAGATCCTCCCTCCACAAGTGGTGCAATACCCTAAATTTATGTGCAAGAACACGCTCTTTGAATTTTAATAGGCGCTTTTCCACAGCTAATTTATCTTTAATAAGCATGTAATTCTTCCTGCATTGCAATAACTTATCTGATTCCCATATATCAACCTGAGATGACATTGAACACATAGCCCGCTCAAATTCTTCCGAAACTCTCTTAGTGGCATCGCTGCTAGAATTCATTACTGAAGCTAGTAAACTATTACTTTTCTTTTCTGCTGCAGAATTTCCAACAAGTCCACAAGATAAATGAACAGCTGGAGTAACAGTAGTGAAAGGTGTTAGAGGTTCAGCATCAATAAAATGTGGCACAATGCTCTTGCCATTGACTTCAGAACACAAATCAAACAAAACATTTCTATTATCATTCTGCCTATCCAAACAAAATTGAGCAACACCAGAGGAAAAAGCTTCAGTGAGATCATGATTCACAACTTTAACTTCAGCATCACACTCTCCTGATACTGCTCGTTGCACAGCCTTCTCTTCTTCAAGAAAAACTGAAGAAGCAAGCACAGAATTGTTAGAAGGTAGCTCAAGTGATGTTTTTGGTTCATCAAATGACTCTGCACTGGATCCACCAACATTAGATTTGGATTTCAAAGGATGCTCCCGATAATTCCTTTGTTCAACACTAGCAAGAGACATAAGCTCATTTTCAAATAAGTCAATTTCATATTCTGTTTTTTCTAGTTCTTTGGATATCTCATTCTTTAATAACAGCAACTTATTTATAGTTGAAAATCTGGCAAATGAGGAATCCCCAGAACAGGCATCTTCATACTGCATCAAGTCATTAAGTGCCGAAGCTAGTGTACATACAGAATCAGCATCAATCTCACCTACTTTTATAGAAACGTTTCCTGGAGAACCATTTAACCCAAGTCGAGATGAATCCTTTGCCCTATCAGCATCAAGATTTAAAGTCTTCATCGACAACTTTTCTTCTGTTCCTGTTCAAACACAAGATAGTGTATTAGAAATACATGCCAAATACTTTGCTCCTTACTAATGCCTCAAAGAAAGGAATCCACATGGGTGGAAAGATGTTGGGGTGCATTTTCAAATAATACTACCAATGGATAAGCATAAATCTATAATGATAAAATTTACAGAGCCTAGGGAAGTCAATTTACTCAGAGAATTGCATCAGCACAAACTAAAATCTCACTCAATATCAATGTAAAATAAAATACTCTACCAATTAGACATTCAATCAAAATTTTATTCACAACCTTTTGCATGTAGGATTTTTTAAACAATATTATGAAACTATTGAATACAGAAAGACCCATTAAATGTAACAAAGAATAAAATGTCAATATGCTCCATTAGAAGTTTCCATGGAAAAAATGTACAATTTATAGGTCCTTAAAAATATAAGAATCAAGGATGAATAAATCTCAAACAAACTTTCATGCATTTAAATTCATGACATCAAGCCACAAACAAGAAAATACAATCCAGCAAATTATCCTCAAAAAACAAAAAATTGAACAGAATGCTATTTCAACCAATATTCCATCATCACACAAGGAGGCCCCTGCCATGGCGGTTGAAGGTAGCTCGTTCAAGTAGTGGTAACCTCATCTTAAAATTATCCTCAAAAAAAAAAAAAAAAAAAAAGATGAACAGAATGTTATTTCAACCAATATACCATCATACAAGGAGGCCTTTGCCATGGGGGTTGAAGGTAGCTGGCTCAAGTAGTGGTAACCTCATCTTGCAAAATGCATGGCAAGGTTATATATAATAGACTTTTTCAGTCCAAACTTCCAATAGAATCACACGTGAAGAGCTTCAGGGGGAACAAATTACCCAATCATTTAATTTTATGAGAAACGGGTGGAATTATACACTGTTTAGAAAAAATAATTTTATATTACAGATTAGAACACCCGAAACCAATAGTGAAATTCTAATGACATCAGTGTTTAGCATGTATAATTTGAAACAAGTGGTCAAGGATTCAACTTCAGCTTTCACTAATGTTTTCTACAATCCAATTTTACATTTCTTATCAAGAAGTTCAAACATAAAATGGTACAGAAGCTAAGGCAAAAGACTTACATAGAGTTTAATTTACAGCTGATCAACTAGTCAATTAGTACAAAAACAAGTATATAACACAGTATATTTCATGATATTGACATCAACATGGTTGTACAAATTCAGCTCTTAATCTAATCAAAGAAGAATATATTTCAATGAAAATAAGCAAAAGAGAGTTTCGGTCATCAAAAATGTTCTCTAGAAACTAGCTAATACAATAATATTATCAGCCAATTCCAGTATACCATTTCAAAGATCGGTTATATAACTCAGGGGCCCAATGTAAACTGCAAATCACTAACCATCATAAATCAGAAAACTAAGCATAGAACAAATGCATTCACACACAAGGAAAGACATGACAAACCAGCAATCACTTGACATTTCAAAAACCTAGAGAACAACAAATGCCTGCATATTACCAAACTGCAAAAACAGGAAGTGCATGAGCTAAGAAAAACAAAGAGATGATGACACAGGGATTAGCATGAGTCAAATTCATACAACAATAATGAATACTACCAATTCAAACTCAGATGATTAGAGGAAACAAAAACATCAAGTGGTTAAAGATAACAAAAGCAAAATCTATAAATCCACCATAGCTTTGGTATTATATGCACAACATTTAAGAACAATTCATAACATCTATGACAGCATACATCACAACAAAAAGAATACTATCAATCAATCCAAACAGTTAAAAAGTAATCACAGAAAAATTATATTTGATGAACAATGCAAACAATAAGGTAACATACGAGGGCTAAGGGAACCATAGGGCCAAATTTACACAAAAAGAACAAAAACTAACAATATAACTTTATCAAATGATTAGAGAGAAAATACAAGTCATCCAGCAATCTAAGAAAGCAAAAAAAAAAATCTATACATATCAAACATGGAAACGGGTTTAAAAAAATTTGAAGTTAGATGACAGTAACAACAAACCAGTTTCCTTTTCAGATCAGATGGAAGCCATTAGAAGCTCGAAAAAAAAAAAGGATCAGGAAATCCTTACTCACCGGGAGAGGAACTGCAGGTGACAGACGTCGGGGTAGCAGGAGACATGGATCCAACAAAAACCATAACTTTAGGGCTTGACCCACCAATAGTATCCTTAAACATCAATCCATTTTGCCCATTACAATCAACAGATCCTTCAACTTTCTGCTTTTCGTATTTTGCTAAACCTTGACCCCAACCAAGACGAGGCTTCTTCCTTGGAGCTCCATCATCAGACGGCAAAGGAGAAGTCCCAGGAGATCTCAAAGGGGAATCCTTACCCTGTGCCACCGAGGCTTCATGACATGCATCATCAGAACTGGAACGAAATGTCTTGGAAGATGGCAAACTTGACTGTCGAGACCAGTTACGATGCTTCCAAGAGATCGATCCAAGGGAAAGGTCCCTATCGCATCTCTGGCCTGTTCCCGAACCATCAATGACACCGCCACTGCTCTTGTCATGATCTTTCAAGGGGAGCAGAGAAGATGAAGATGATTGTATTTGTGCTATGGGAAGAGCCACTGACCTCTGGGCAGTCACAGGTGGAAAGGGATTCTGTCGAGCACAATCACCAACGGAGTCAAGGTATGGTGAACGCCGGAAAGATCCCCGATTTTCTCTCCCACCACTGCTACTGCTCCTGCCGCTGCCAGCGTACCTTCCAGAAGAAGGCCTACAAATCTCAGCATCTAGCCATGATCTGTCACCGGACCGTGAAGAAGTGCAACCATGGACGCTGGATTCTTCGGGATAAATCTGATGATACCCTCCTCCATGCCTATAATGACCTTAAGAAAAATTGCAGACAAGAAAGAGTCAATCAAAACCCTTCCCAAACAGAAAATCTTAAATAAAAAAAAAAAGAAAAAGAAAGGGTTCACGGCAAAATTTCTATGATCGGAATTACTATCCATACTAGGGAAAGGCCGGCGTGGAGAGGATCGAGGCAAATCTCGAGGCCCATGGTAGGATTCCCGCCATCGTGACGTCGAACAAGAGCCACCCCCTATTCCGCCGCCTCCGCCCAAGGCATCAGAGATCAAACCCCTGTCGTGTTTCCTATCCTTGAAGAACGCCTCCTTGCGATCCCAGGGCAGTGGTTCAGAAGGCATGAATACGGCAACCGCAAGGGTGCATCGAACCCCCACCACGATCCAAAAAACCAAAAAAAAAAAAAACGCCCAAGCACAAGAAACCACCCCCCAGCAATTCGAGCGCCCCCAAACCAATTCTGAGGAACACAGCCTTCTTCCCTTTTCTGCTGACCGAGATCCCGAATCTCGCGCAGACAGCTCCCTTTACGGGATATCTTTAGCTAGGGTTGCCCCGCAGAACTCAGAAACAAAATAAGGTTTTTCCTGCCTTTGCGGAGCTGCAACCAAAGGGCGTTAAAAAGGAGAAGAAGTATGACCTCTAGTACCCTCCCAACTAAAGCCTGACGGCCGCCGCACCCATTCCGGTGACGAGCTTCGCACGACGGAGGAAAGAAGACGCCGAGCTCTAGCGAGAGTGGAGGAAAACGTGAACCGATAAGATGAGCGCCCGGCCTGGACTTCAATGCCCCAGCCCGGGCGCCATAAACCGGAAATTAATTTCCCCTCGCGTCCGAATAATATTTTACATAAATGATATTCAAAACGAATAAACTATTTATTTATTATATTTTTTATCTTCGCCTTGCGGTGGCAGCAAGAAATCTTGTCCGTCGGTTGGATGGGTGATGGCGAAACGAGAAGGTCTTCCGTTTTCCTCTTTCGGGCTTCGCGATACTTCTCCCAAGCGGGTGCCCGGGTCTGCGGATAAAAGATCCGCGCCCACGTTGTCGTCCGCGCGTGCGATCGGCTGACTTGCAAATTCTTTAAGCCTGATCCGACGGCTGTACTCGCCGCACGTGTGATATCGAATAAATGTTAGGGCTGACGTTATATATCTATATATAAATATGGTAAATTGTTTACAGGCCAATTAGCTCAGTTTTGTTTTGACGATTGCATTCTGAATTCGAAGTAGTTTTGATTAAAAATAAATAAATTATCACAAACTATTACTGAGAAACGATGACAAAAAAAAAATTAGTTGCATAAAAAAAATGATTTTTAATATCTTTAGATAAAGTAATATAATATAATTATATTAACAATATAAAACCTATTTTTTGAAAAATTGAGTGGAACTATTTCTCATGAATTAATTATATTAGTTTCTTCTTCAAAGAGTTTTATATCAATCAAATTGAGTTTAATATTAAAATATATAGTATTATGTTAATATTATAATATTATATATTTTATTTATTTATTTATTTTATATAAAATTATTCATTATTATATTCTTCTACTTAAAATCATGATAAGAGTTATTATTTATCTAATGATTTTATTTCTAAAATTTCACCTAATAATTACTTATTATCTTTTTTTTATCTCTAGTTTTATAGGCCAATAGAATTATAACGTCCTCATCACATTTGTTAGTAATGTTATTTTTTATTATGCATAAAAACTAATGTATTCATATTAATTACAATATTCTCACATATGTATCAAATCTGCAGATACATATTTCAATTACAATTGTAAAGATGAAAATATTTAAATACTATCAATTTAAGATATTTTAAAGTTTATAAGTACTAACAATGGAATACAATAACTTATTACATTACATTAAAATTAGAACACTATATATATCCAAATAAAGTAATTATATATGCTTTTTAATTGTAAGTTTTGTTAAGATTTTTCTTCACGATTCACATAAACCCCATATGATTTAATATAATAAATGTAGCATTTTGTATTATTCATAAACATAAAAAATAATCACATGTTTAATATAACTCTTGTTTATATTTGTATTAAATAAGTACTCTCTAACAAATTTTATTATTGTCATAACCATTCATTAATAGACCACCCTTATACCTATCAAAATTTACTATTGTCATTCACACTCATTAATAAATCGCCCACCTTTTTAGAAAGATTTAATATTGCTTTTTCATTTTATTTCACACATTATTATTATATAAATTATGCTTAATAATAGTTTACATGTCACCCATGCAAGTACTAAGCACTTTATATGATAATATGAATCAATATAATACAATCAACATTCATTACGATATTTATATATCATATTGCATTTTGGTATCACATTTGAAGCAATATAATATTACAATATCCATGTATGAATATGTTTATACTAACACATAATATCACTTAATAACATTCACTTAAAAAGGGGTAAAAATGCCTACTTGAATATCAAAATATTTGTATTCAACTTCTTTCTTCCTCTCTTCTTGTCCTACAATCATATATATTATATACATTATATTTCTATCTTGTATGAAATTATGTTCCCTAATATTAGACATTCCATTAGCACAATCAGACCATATGATCCTTGTTATCTGATCATTCAATGTGCATCTAATGTATCCTCTAACTACACTCAGGCTCTTATCAAGCCATTTGTCTACTTCCATCAGACTCTCCAATGACTATCTTATAGATATTGGATGCCTAAAGCATAAATCCGTTCAGTAGAGATTCATAATGTTTCTACAAAACTTCACATATTGTTTATCGACCCTTGATGTGTTATATATTATACTATTGAATAATTTGATTGCTCTTCCAAGACCCATTAGATGATCATCAAATTATTCAATAAGTATCAAATAATGATAATCCCGTTCTTTATTTTTCCATTCGATAACTACTAAGAGCTACGAGTTTTCATACACTATTTATTGCACCTTTTAATAGCTCAAATGGTTACATTTTATGAGTTATATTTGTTGTAGTGTCGATCTCTAATCATGATGTATTATTTTTTAATAATAAATTTTAAATATTTCTAATAATTTGATTGAGAAAATTTTCAAATTTTAGATAATTAATATTCATATTCATAAGAGGCTAAAAAAAAATGAGCAAATGTCAAATCCCATGAATATCCTTTGACTTAGAGTGACAAGACATCAAGAGATTCATCCTGAGTTTAATTTTAAAAATTTTACTTATATTTTGATTAGAATGTTAAGCTTAATTAATATTATTATTATTATGTATAAAAGATTAAATTTTAATTAAATTAATTATCTTAAAAAATATTTAAATTTATAAAACTTTGATCTATCTTATCTTAAGTATCTTAATAATCATCTTATCCTTGATTATATCTTTAGATATTTTATTTCAATAATTTATTACAAAAGATATATTATAATAATATTAATAATTAATTAATTTAAAAAAATCCTAATTATATTTATCCTAAACTACCATAACTATAGAATCGAATAATGACATAACTCTCGAATCCATATGTATATCTATGTTGAATTGAAGCATAACTCTTGAATCTGTTAAATCAATTATAATCCATTACTTGTATCATGGGAGATTAAATCCTTAATGAGCTAAGGGCAACTAACCCCATTAATCAACTAACTCTAAAACATATGCAAAATACTACAAACAAATATTATTAGTTCATATGTGCGATGTGAGACTAAACTCACCTCCTTTATTCGTGCAGTTGTCTTTTGAATTATAAGAGTGCTTTCCATAGTTTGATCATGCAATTTTCACGGTCAAATGATCATCATTTTATATGAGTTTTTAAATATGTTAATTGTTAGTCAGCCAATCATGTAATTTTGCGATCTCAAGATGTAAAATTAATCTGCACTTGAAATCAAGATACAATTATCTAATCATGATTGAGATTTAATGAACCAGATCAAATTTGACTTTTTAAATAGCTCCAAGTTAAATCTAGCTGTTTGTTCATGTAGTTTTCATGATCAAATGAAAAAAAAATCCTTCTAATCATACAGCTCTTTGCATAATGACTATTTTAGCCGTTTTAACTACCATTTAAAAATACCCAAGTTTTTTTTATTGAAAAAACTTATGTCAACCTCTGTTTAATTAAAATAATCAATAATTGCTTTTTTTGTTTATTTGGTAATTATTTTTATTAATTAAAAAATATTTAAACATATAAATTTTTTAACATAATTGATTGATAAAATTTTGACAAAATTTGAAAAAAAAAATTCAAGTAACAGCATTGAAGACGTTGACAACAAAATGCTCATCCTTGCTTAAGTTGCATCGTTCATCATCGAAGTTCAAATTCAATTTCTTCTTCAAATTAGTTAAGCTGTCATTTTCTAATTGATTAAATTAAAACTATTACACCTTATTGAGTATTTCATTAAGAACAATAAATTAGTTTGTATTAAGTATAGATTTGTATTGTCAATTTCTTTTCATGTTTTCTTACCAATTTTATTTTGTTGTGAGGTCATTGTAGCATATTTTTTTATGTTTTATTATTGTAAGAGTTTAATTTACCCTTCTTTTGACGAAAGACATTGTTTTTTTTTCTTTTGTCTGATTTTTGTTGAAGTTAGATGTATGATTGCTTTTAAATCAAATCATCTAAAAATCAATGTTATGCCTTTTTTATTTTTTATTGACTTTTATTTTATAATTTTTATAAAAAAATTATTATTAAAAAATAACATATTTTAAAATTTAAAATTTGTACAAAATTAGTTTTATAAATTTTTCTTAAGATTATTAAAAATTATTTAAAAATTTTTTAAGAAATCAAATTATGTAACATACTAGCCTCTAATAATAAAAGAAATAACACATCTCAATTATATGGCTTACTGGTCACTAAATTTACACCAAATGCATTTTCAAATCTTTATTTTACATGCATATGTTGAGCAAATCATAATGCTTTGAACAACATCAGTTTATGTTCAACAACTAGATGTGTGCTAATAATAAGTAATTAAAGTAACACATACTTTCATAAAAAGCTATCATAACATTGTTTTAAATGCTTTAACTAACTTATTATCATGCTCATACATTTCATAAGCATGCTAGTTATCACATATTACTCTTACATGTTATCTACATAAACAATATAATAGTCAATTCCAAAAAATAAACACAAGTTGTAAAACATATTTAGATATCCATGGTCTCACAACTACATATTGCATAATATAATGAATTCAAGCATAACAACATACATCAAAGCATCATAGAGACTATGTCGGAATCTTACACTAAGTTAAATTTATCATTCAATATTACATCAAATATATGCATGTAAATCATGTTAAAGTACCTAAGTAAATATTTACTTGTTTTTTGTGTTGACAATTTTCTACCCCTTAAATATAAATTATCGAGCAACAACAACTTTAGTATAATACAAAAAATTATTATATGATTGTTATTGCATCAAAACATACTTGAGGTTTACATTAACTCACTTCACCAATTAACAAAAATTTTAATTTCTCAAAATTTTTTTCTCCAAATCTTCATATTTCCTCGATACTTTCTCTTTCCTCATAATTGAATTTTTTTGCTCTCTAAAATCCTAAATCTTACCAATTGAAACCTCAAATGTATATAAAAACACAATGAATACTCAATTAATCTTAAAATCAATAATAAAATTTAAAGATTAGAAGCTCAAAATGTAAAACCCAAAATTCCAAGGGTTTGGAACCTCAAGGATTTTCTTATTACTATTGTCACGAACTTTGTTGTGGCCTCTCGCTAAGCCCATCCGAGGATCCATCTGAATATCAATGCAACATGAACCTTACTAGTAACATAAGAGAAGGTATAGGTTTGGGATTCATGAGAGGGCAGGTTTCTTGATAGCCAATTGCTAGATCAAGAAAAGGGTCATGTTCAGATCCTTAAAATCTTAAAACCAAGGTTTCCCTTATATTAATAATTAATTAACTTAATTAATTATCTATATAATTTTTAATTTTTAAATTTTTATACTAATTTCAAACGAACTTTAATCGAGATAAAATAATCGTTGTTAGACTTGTCATGATGAACTATCTGACTTTATATTTTAAGATATTTTTTTAATAATTTGATATATTTTTCAATAATTTGATAAATTTACATGACAAAAAAAAAACTAAGTGCTTCAACTCCTTTGGTCTCTCCATAGTGTTTTAGAAAAGCTAACTTCGAGACCAAGCATAGATACCACCAACTCACTTTGTGCCCAATGTTGCATGTCAAATACCACATGCAACTCATTAACAAAGATATTTTGTAATATGAGCATACTAAAGTGAGTGCAACCATGACATTTGGATTAAGCAAGTTAATTATATCTAATGGCTATTGTATAAAATCTATTGTTGAGCAACCATTCACCTTAAATTCTCTTTAATACAATCTTCTCAATAAAAACATGACCTTGGTTCACTTTCATGTCTAAGTATCACATTGAATTGATGTACCATTTCCAAGTAAGAAATTTTATTAAATTTGCTATTTTAACATTAATTTATATATTGGGTAATTATTAAAACAGGAAATTGATCTTTAAATATTAAAATACAGATTATTAAAACTCATTTTGGCATCAAGATTGGGTATCATTTAGAACTTGATTTAAGGGAAAAGAATATTAATATTTTAATATTTTTAACATTTATTAATAAAAAATTATTAAAAACACCAAATAGTGCCAAAAAATTTATAAATTTATAATTAAAGTAGGGCTGGTCGAGTAGCTAATTTAAAAATAGCTGGAAAATCTTAAAAATTATTTGGATTGAATAATCTAACAAGTAAAACAAAGCTAGATTTAATTAAAATATCCCTAATCCTATTTGCTAATTAAATTAACTATTTTCTAAACCTAAATCGACATTTGACTAGATAGGATATAAGTGTGTAGCTACTTGTACAAAAAGGAAGAAAATTTTTAGAGAGAGAATTTAAGAAAATTAAGTATCTTTCTCAAAGATACGAAACTTTTGGGAAAGACAGAATCGTGAGGTTTCTAGGAGGCTACCAAGTTCTTCAAGGAAAGGAAATAAAGGAAAAAAAATTGGCAAAAACTACAAGGCACATGGAAGAAAAGTATGTCCACTACATTCTTAAAAAGTTAATTTTCATGTTCGATGTGATTTTATGCATATGGATGATTCTTACTGTAATAAAGCATAAATGCATATATTTTACTATTTCAAAACTCATTAATGTGTTGTTCTTTGCAAAATTCATGTATGTATGGATTCCTTATTATGATTTCCTAATTATGATTTACTATTTAGCATATTAATATAATTCATATGATAAGAGAGTCAAAAGTACAAAAAAAATTATAAAATTTATTAAGATAACAAGATTAAACAAAAATTTTAAAAAAAGTAAAAAAGTGTTTGCCAAACAAAATTATAAAACTAGTCGAAGTTAAATATCTAGAAAAATGGGATCTTATGTGATAACCTCATAAAAATGAGATAGATTTCCTAAAGGTCTAAGGGAAATTAGGTTGGTAATAAGTTCTAAAGAGAAGGTACATCTCAAGCTAAATAGGGTTTATAAATGTGCACTCTAATATAAGAGCATTGGCTTAAAAAAGCCTGAATTTTTTGAGATAAAAAATAATGTCCATAGAACAAAGGATCTAAAAGTTAAAAATGGTCAAATTTAAAATTGAAAACAAGTGTTTATGAGTCTTTTTAAATCAAAAAAGAAATATATTAAAATCATTATGCCATATATCTCGTATTAGCTTAATTGTTATCTTATGTTTTTCTTTACTCACATAATTGTGATAACATATTATACATTTATTCTATTTTCATAATTATGATATAAAAATAGCATTTGTCATAATCCAAAATGTGTGATGTATTGCATAAAGATCATTTAGTTTTACCTGTGACTATTAGCTCAACTTATTTTGACATATTTTCTTTTAAATAGTATGATTGTATATCATAGGGTTCCAAGAAAACAATTAATGAAAATAAACATGTAATACAATCTCATAGACTTTTATTAACTAACATTGGCATATTTGCTTTAGAAATAACCCAAATGGTGGTAGTAAGTTGCATATGCCAAGGTTCCAATGTGTGTACATTAAGCTTTCTTTAACACATTGTTAAAGAAATCAAATATGTTTATTATCATGGTGTTGCACCTAACCCGACCACCAAGAAGTAATGTCCAATAGGTGTAATTGTATTCCTCTTATTATTTTTCATCATATTAATGAACGATAATGATGTTCTACATTTGTTAGCTAAATGTGTTAATTCCATCAATGTTATTCATTGTATACATCTTTCAAATAACATTTCTATGGCCTATACTCCACAATGTTTAAGCAATATTTTTTCTTGAATATTATGGCTCCATAATTTATACAAGTTTTTCATTAATAATGAAAGATCCTATCTTATTTCAATAGGCTTGATCAAATCCTTTTGTTTAACAAGAAGCACTCATAAGTTTATTACTCTCTGGCTTTACTACAACAAATGTGGAAAAAATACACCGTCCTTTATGTTTATTTTGATTTCCAATAAATGTGTCACATAATAATTCCATAGTAGAAATGTGTTGTTGATATTCAATACTTATCATAAAAAAACCCAATCACAAATAGAGGGATAGAAGCTCACAAAAAGTGAATCAAAACTATTCAATCATGACTTTCAATTGAAAGAGCACAATATAAAAGAAAATTTTCAATCTCTTCACCTTTTTCATTGCTTATAATAAATATTTACATTTTGATAATTAAAAAATATAATAATATTTACTTCGTATAAAACAATTATCAATTAAATTAGGAACTTTTACATCACAAAGTCATTCTTACAAGACTTCCATACAACACTTTGATGTATTATTGAAATTATTGCTAATGTTCATTTAATTTAAAACCAAATATCTTATCAATATTAGTTTCTTTTAGAATTCTTGGTCATGATTTATGCACTCATGATTCTAAAATTGTTTATAGTTATAAAATTCAAGCATGCTTGGCTTTTATCATTTTTAAAAAATCTACATTATGTCCTATTATTTTCTAAGATAAACTAACATAAATTAAAATGTTATTTACACATATAATCATTAATTAAACATAAATGAAATACTGAAGTTTCAAACTAAATAAAATTCAGATAAATCATATAAAAAAACTTTAAAATATTTATCTTGAATTAGAGACTTATTCAACTTTTGCAACCTTACTATGTATATATATTTTAATTTTCATTCTTTACTAGGTATGCTCAAATTTCTTTAGGTAACATCTTTGAGTATATCCATATTTCTCATGTTTTCATGTTATTTTAAATATTTAAAGTTTAACAAAACTAAAATTTTTTATTCTAATTAATTCAATTTTTTCAGCTTTAAAACTCATAATTAAAAAAAATATGAATATCATTTCCTTTTATCATGCAATATAACTTGAATTATCTTATTTTATAAGTATTTTGATAATAAATCTTAAATTTTCTCTTCTTTTAAATGAATTTTTTCACTTGGAAGCATATTGAGGCCAAGATCTTTCATGCATGGGTCCCTTCAAAAGTTATGTGCTTTTCAAACCTTGTAGTTGAACACAAAACTAATGTGCAACAATCCTCGTTTAACATTTGCTAGTGACAATTCTATTGTTGCTCATCACCGAACTAATGTGTACCAAGTTCGTCTTAATGGCCAAAATGGGTGTATATCATTATGGATTATTGATACAGCTTCTTGTCTCTCAATGATCTATTATGACATCCATAAAGACTTTATTTTAAACCATCTTAAGTTATTAAGTTTGAATAATTAAATGAATGAAAGATAGTACTAAATTTCTTTATAGTAATATAGGAAGTTGGAATGCATTTAATCACACTAAACTAGTAAACAATGGATATTTTATCATGTATCATGAGAAAATTATCCATTTTGTCAAATATTATTTTACTCTCTTAGACAATAAGGTTCACACATATATAAACTTTCTCAAAAAAAATAAATCCTTTGGCCCTAATGATTTATTTCTAAATTATTTGTTATCTATAGAGATATTATTTGACATGATTTTTTTTCTAAGCCATCCTCTTTGTTTTCATAATCAAGTGGGCTCCAAATTGTGTCAAAGCATTGGTTGTTGCATTAATCCTCAAATCAAAGAATTCACCATCAAGTACTAGCTTCAAGCTTAAGTCTATGCAAGTTCATTCAAAATATTTAAGAAAATATTTTCTTCAACATGTTTCAATGTATCTTTGGAAAAATAACTCATCAATCCCTTGTTGTTTTCATAAAAGGAAGGCATCTACAAGATAGTATTGGGATTGGAAGCAAGTAGTGTAAAGAATTAATTCTAAGTTCTTAAAGAGGCTTCCTTACATTATTTATAACTATATTTCAGTATACAATAACATTGATGTCTTGTTTAGTATCATAAATAAAGATCTTCATAGTAAAAAATAACTCTAAAATGATCAAAGATCTGTAACATTTTAGTTTGATTTGAATTAGAAATCATGCCTCCTTAACTCTATTTATTAAGAATGAAACATTTTTGCTCTTTAGCTTCAACTTTATCACCAACATCTAACATTTTGAGTTATTCATTTTTATTTTTCTATTTGTGCCTCCAGTTTCTCGTTAAGTTAATTTTTATTAAGTAATTTAATTCACATAAAAGTTTTCATCAATAAAGACAACATAATTATGTGTTTTTATAATAAATCAACCCAGTCATGGAATGATACTTTGGATGCTCCACAACATGTTTAGCATCCTTTCTGAGATTAATCAACTTAAGTATTTATGCATTATATTACATTATATTTATTTGATTGAGCTTGATTGGTTATTTGATCAATGGTTTTTGCTCCACATCTGTCAATTCCATTTCTTTTCATTTTGGTTTTAGCATAAATAAGGCTCTCATTAAGGGTTTGAATTAAGATATGTTAGATTATATGACATAAATATAATAATGATGGGATAGTTGATGCACATCAAAGTAAAGTGATTTCTAATAGATAGCAACTAAGTGGTTTAGCTATCGAGAGTGAGAAGACAATGGAATGCTACAAAATTTTAGGAGGTTATCTTTGGGTTTAGCCAAGATAAGAAATATTGGAATTTAAATCCTTGGTTAAACTATATTGCTTAAATTAACAAATGAAATCAAGAAAAAAAAACTAATGCAAAAAGAACAGTCTAAGATTGCTAATATTAATGCTAACCTAGAATACATCTTCAAAAGTCTAAAAGGTTGTTAATGAGTTAGCTCAACAAGGATTAAACTGATTAAATTAAACAAATATCAAGATTAAATAGAATACGTACTTAAAAGAAAACAATTTCGAAATAATGGTGCTTCATATGTAACTTTTATAAGACGATTTTTAAATTGTAAAGTCTCCAAACCATGCATATAATAGATTTAATTTCTAATTCTATACAATATGATAATTTATGTATTTAAGTACAAAATAATTGTATTTTAATATATTTAGAGATCTTTTGACAATTTTAGAGATATATTTGATATAATTAATTTTGATCATAGTCCAAAATATGTGTCATTATGCAAGAATATAGAATTATGGGACGAGCACACCATTGGAAGGACTTTTTCATGAGGACTTTACTTATAAGTGATTTATAATTTTTTAAAATTAATTATAATTATTATAAAATTTGAAATTTATGTAACAATTAATGATTTTGTGAGAAGAGATAATAGTAATTGGTATTTATCTTCGACCACATGGCCATTTGGATCTTTTGCACCTAAAACTATCTTAAATAGTATGGTTGTTTTGAGGAAGTGGGAAAGTATCTAGTAAAAAGGAGAAGAAGAAGTGAAGGAAAATGAGAAACCAAGCTACTATTTGGATCTTGAGAGGATATTAAGGTAAGTTACCATTTGCAAGTTCACTCAAAATATTAAAGATGAGTTTTTCTTCAACTTGTTTCAATGTATCTTTGCCAAAATAACTCATCGGTCCCTTGTTGCTTTCATAAAAAGGAGGCATCTACACAATAGTGTTAGGATTGGAAGCAATTAATATAAAAAATTAATTCTAAACTCTCAACGAGGCTTCCTTACAATATTTGTAACTATATTTAAATATACAATAACATTGATGCCTTATCTATTAACATTAATAAAGGTCTTCATAGTCAAGAATAATTCTAAAATGACCAAAGACATGTAACATTTTAGCTTGGTTTGAACTAGAAATCATGCCTTCGTAGTTCTATTTATTAAGAATGAAGTATTTTGGCTCTTTAGCTTTTGCTTTACCACCATCATCTAAAAATTGTTGGAAGAAGGACAAAATATTATGATTAGGGTTTAAGGGAGATAAAGATGAAAGTCTAGTTGTTGAGGTGAAAATAGAGGAAAGAAAGATTTTAAAAAGAAAATCTTAAACAAATCCTTTGAAAAGCTTTAGATCAGGTACAATTTGAAGAGGCATAACAAAGTATGGCATTGATTCAGTTTTGCATGAGGTTTATCTTTTGATTTTGGCTCCAACTAAGTGGGAATGAGTTTTATTGAAAAGTTTAGTTTGATTCATGATTTAAGGAGACCAAATTAAAAATTAAGAAAATTTCATTGAGAATGAATTAGAGATATTGGATGTGCCTTTAATTCTTAATAGTCCTTAATTTGTGCTTACCTTAAAGTTGGTTTCAAGTTAAAATCAAGATAAGTGAAAACAAAAGTAGTTTCAACATCCTCTCCTATCACTTATAATATGTCAAAATATTATGTACATATAACATCTAAAAAATATGACCAAATAATTTTCATAAATTTAAATTAACGAGATGTTGAAATGAAAAAATATAAGGAATAATTGATGACTCTAAAGAGGAAATAGTAAAATTGACAAAGTATTCATGAATTTGATTAAGAAAATAATTTTTGAAAATAACTTTTTTTAAAATGGATTATATAATATGATATAGATGGAAGTAAGAATGGTGACTTAGCTAAGATCATTTCCAATATGATAAAAAAATCATATGATAAGATAAGAATAATTAATAAATAAACTAAGCTCAATGGAGCCATGCGGTAGCAAAGTTCAACGCCCAATATGATAAGGGAAATCGTATGGCATAAAAGAATAATTAATAAGCTAATTAGGTTAAATGTGATCATATAGTATAATAAGGATTAGTGTATCAATATAATATTATGATAAATAGTTGCATCACATATATGGTTCAAATTATTTTGACAAGCTAAGGAAGAAATAATTTGTCAAAATAATTAGAACATATAATACAACAAGATGTATCAAATAGTGTGATCATGTATTAAAAAATTGAGTTGTATTTTAATGTGAGCATGTTCATAAGAAAAGATTGTAACATGCATGTACGACAATAAAATTATATTGGTATGATATAGTGTAGTCATTGCTTCGATGCTATGGGTTGAATAAGTCCAATAGGTTAAGCAAAGGAAGATTATATCACTTAATACAAACAAAGGGTATCATATGGTACAATTTAGAAGAAGAGAATAAATTAGGAGAAGTGTGAAAATATAGAGAAATTGACTAAGGATCGAACAAGGACAACCATTATATCATACAAGACTATTAATGCATAAGAACAAATGATCAATTCATGAAATACAATATCACATAATATAAAAGTAAATAAAATGTAACTACGATCAATTAAAAGAAAAAATTAAGTATGATAGGTTGAGTAATGAATGGACAAAAATACAATACAATAAGGGTTAATATATAAGAATTGTCTGGATACAATGGAAGAAAAAAGATGTTATAAGTATAATTAAACATAATATAATTATGAGATTGGGAAAATACTTGAGTGAGGTTAGTAGATATAGACTGTACTATATGATTAGTAGACCATATAAGCATTTTCAATGTGAATAAGTGCAAATGTAAAAAAGATTCAATTAATTGTATAAAATAAAGATAGATATAGTATAAGTATAATATGAGAAAATTAAAAAGGTTTTAAAACCCAAAATGACGAATGACTACATAAACTATTATAAGGAGAGTTTAATTAAAGAAAAATCATCAGAGTTAAGTGAAAATAAAGTTAAAAAGATGCAAAATCGAAGGTACATAACTGTTGGTGGTGGAACAGTCAAGAATGCCAAAGGTTGCAAGTCATATATATAAAAACAATGAGTTTGAGTTCAATAAGATCTTTTTAGGAAAACATCAATGCAATTAGTTTCATAGAAGTTTGCCAAAGTGAAAAAAAAGAAGAAACTGCTTCAAGCTTTTGAAAGGAGACTCAAGAAGAGTTAGGGCATGGTAAGGTCAAAATCAAGAGAATTTCAATCGTGAGTACTATAGCACCAAGGAATTAAATAAAAAGTTGAGTAGTTGGAGAGACTATTACTCAAACTAAGAGGTAAAAAATCTTGTACCATGTGTATATGATTTAATGTAATTTGTAATATAGATTAAAAGTTTTAAAGATTTGAGAAGTGTTAACCTAAAGATGCTCACATAATTCTCACTCCATATGTAAATGTTATGATGCATGATATTTGAAGGTTAAAAGATACTTGATTTGGGAAATGCTAAGTTAAAGATGCTTATTTAGTAAGATCATGCTTAGGTTTGATGTTTGATGCATGTTGCATTCTTGAGAAATAGAAAATTAAGAGATGATCTCATATAAAATCTTGATGATTATTGACTACTTTGATATTGTATTATTATGTTACATGATTAATTTTTCTTATATAAAGCTAGATCTTGTTAAATGTGATTTACTTAGACATTATTTTGTGTTATGTGATAATGTACAAAATGAAAAAGAAAAAAAGAAAAAAAGAAAATAAGTAAAACATTATTTGTAATGAGAATCAAAAGAAAAAAAGCAAAAGGATTTTGGGAATGAAAGTAAATGCTAAAAATGAAATGATGATTTGGTCATCTAAAGTGGTGATTGGCATTCTAGAACAACGTATTTCAGAGATGTGAAAAAGGAGTCAATCATTAGACTTGTTTATGTTATAATGATGATTCATAAACATACCTAATAATTGATGATGTAATCTTTTCCTTAAGTCAAACCTAAAAAGATAAAAGAAAATGAAAAAAATTATACAGTAATAAAAGAAAAATATGATTACAAGCTTTTATATGAAAAATTACTTTGCTTTTTATATATCATTGGTATAATTTTTTTCTGTTATATCGTTGCTATTGATCACGTATATGATTACCAAATAACATATTTATTTACATATTATATATGTTTTTTACCATTCAGCATGTATTGACTAGCTCATGTCACTTTTGGTCTAATATTTTTAGGTCAAAATGAGACGTTACATAATATTACAAGAGAGCAATAAAGTCTATATCACTTATTGATATATTATAAAAGATTCTTAATTGTTGTCCATCTAATTGTTTTGTTCACCATTACATATTCTATATTAAGAGAAAGCACATGTAATAGAATCTAAGTTAATGAGGTTTGGTAGAATAATATTCTTATAAAGGAATCATTTAAAACTTGAGGTATAAAAGCTTTGTTTAAAAGTTAATTTTAAGAACAAAGATTTATATTTGCTTTCACTTTGGTTTTGAACTATTTCATGCACAAAGAGTTTGATAGTAAAAGATATTTTCATTATTTGATTTTAAGAGGATAAAAGTTTATTTATGTTATATTTTTATAAAAAAATAAATAATAATTTTTATATGTTTTCAAAATGCTAAAAGAAAAGAGAAATAAATAAATATCATGACATCAAAATTTGAAAATAATCGGGTTGAAAATTGGGGATGTAAAGTATAACATGTAAAGTATATGATATAAGGTGTGTCGTGCAAAATATAGTATGCAAGGAGACAAAAAGCAATGGAAAGAAGAAAGAACACAAGGAAACAAATAATAAATTGAAGTTTTGTGCAAAATAAGAAATTATGAATATATTATACATAAAAAATAAGAAAATTACAATAAATTATGTATCATTTGTTTGTATAAGAAATAAAAGTAACAAGAAATTGGCTAGAACCCATTCTAATGGGATAAGGCAATGGGTAAATTGAAATAAATATGATATAAGTTATTATTATGTTCAATTGAAATGCATTTATATAAATATGATTACTTGTCATATATATATATATATATATATGATGTGTGTGCGTATATTTTAGTCCTACATAATATTGCATCATATGATTATATACAAGTGAAACTTATGCATTGAATATTATTGTTTAATTGCTCTAAATATGAAAACATGAAATAAGTAAACACAAATAAATAAATAAATAAACAAAGAATAGTCTTTAAAGCTAGGATATAAGAGCTTATTGAGTTATTTAATGATATAATGTGAGAAGATAAGTAAATGATGTTATATTCCTATTATGTTATCCCACGATCGATAGATATGATGAGATGAGATAAGATAAATAATTTGACAATGAGTGATAAGAAAAGTTCACATACTTTTTTCAAATATATATATATATATATATATATATATATATATAAACTAAAAAAATTGATGGAAAAAATTCAAACAAACTAACAAACAGCATAATCAAAATCTAGAAAATGAAAACCCAATGACCTTCTATCATACCCAAATCAAGCAAGCATCATTTGATTCAAGGTTGGCCTAATTGAGATGAATAATATACAACAAACTATACTTAACAAATACTATACTTAATAAGATATGCACAATATATTAAAAATAAAGTTAATATATTTTATTAATATAAAGTCACCCTGATGAACAACATATAATTATAATTTTGCAACATAGCTGTGCTCAATGCATGCAACTCCTGGATGACTTGTGTCATCCATCGAACCATTATGGTTGATATCATAACGGATCAAAAAAGAACATCTTCAAAGTAGTGTTGATTCGGTTCTTTGATGTGGTTTGATTGAAACATACGAACTTTGGGTTCATGAAATGCTACTTTGATAAACATTAAAGTCAAGCTTTAACGAAAAGATTACGTAAATGTGAAGATTGGGACAGCAAATCTTACATGCCAGTGCTGAGCTTCAACTTGTCTTTCGACGATGCCTCTCGACCCGTTTGCGGATGGTTCGGTTGCCGGCTCGCAATGTGGCCTATATCGACCGCTCGCTCGCCATTTGTGTGTTGCCGATGCGCTATGAACCAAAATCGGGTTTTCATATCATTTTAATTTATTTATTTATTAATTAATTATTGGTAAATTCAGCGAATTTTTATTCGCTGAATTTCGTTTTTGATCTGAAATTGTCCTCTGTTTGAGCCTCTGCTGCAGTTGACTTAGTCGCCTCTTTTGGAAGTCTTCTTCCTCAACTTCGACCGTGTCAAATCGAAGTTGATCATATCGTTCGTTGATCTCGCGAAGCCGAAATCTCCACCGTTCGATTCATCTGCGTACTACTGCAACGGATGGGATACCCACAGCTGCGTCCGTATTGTTGACCGTTTACCGGTCCAAATTTGAAAGCACGCGGAACGAAAAGGAAACGAGCGAGACTGGCGACTCAGTTGAGCCCATTTTGGACCGGTGCGGTTCATCGTGTAAAACGAATCAGTCGGCAATTTGAAACGGTGGTGATGCACCGATTCCCGGCGACGGATACATTATTGATCGGAGATATTAAATAAACGGCCCACGTCAGCAATTGGATGGATCGAAATCGGACGGCCAGTGTTGGCCGGTTCGATTGCAGTTGATTTAAGGTGGGCCGATACGGTAGAGTGGTAAACCATACCGATGTAGCGAATAAAGGCGCGGAATCCGCCGTCCGTTTAATTGCTTCCCCGACTTCGATTCACCTCCGTCTTGCGTGCCCTTCTTCTTGTTTACTTGCCTTACATAAAAACTCCGCCTTTTCGTTATAAGCTCCGAAGCGTTTTTTCAACAGACGAAATCCAATTTTGTCTGTCTTTCTGCAAGCCAGATGAGTAGATGAGGATTCAAGGTGCGGTGGCGGCGGTTGTCATCGCCGTTCTGATTGCCGGAGCCGAAGGACTCGGCTCCGCCGCCACCGTTGCTATCGTGGGAGACTCCGGTACCGTTTGCGGCATCCTCGCAGGAACGGAGCGGCGGAGCATTCAATGCGCGCGGGTTGGGCGTCCTGCGTTCTCCATCCTTCCCAACTTTTCCTTCGACTCTGTCTCCGGAGGTAGCGAATTCCTTTGCGGGCTTAAGTCGGGTGGGCATAGCTTCTTTTGCTGGAGCGCTGACGATCCTTCCTCCGACTCCCTCACGGCCAAGCGCGTCTACAATGGCGCCGTGGTCCTCACCGACCTCAGCGTAGGCAAAGACCAAGTTTGCGCCTTTGAGAGAAATACTACCAGGATCCGGTGGTGGAGAGGGCATGGTACCTTTCCGACAACCGTCGACGGAGATTTCAGGTCTTTGACGTCCGGGAGGGGGTTTTCTTGTGGCATCGGGAGTAATGACCTCGTGCAGTGCTGGGGAAGCCGTGGCTCGGTGATCCAATCCGCGTTTCAGAACCTCACGATAATGAGCATCGTTGCAGGAGATTCCCACGTTTGCGGAATCAGCATCGCCGGCCTCTTATTCTGCAAAGGAAGCAACAGCTCCGGCCAATTAATCCCTTCCTCTGGCGTCCCTTTCCAGTTCTCTGATCTTGCCCTCGGAGTAAACCACTCCTGCGCTATTAAGCAGCCCAATGGTACTGTTCTTTGCTGGGGCAGCGGCGGCTATGGATACTCTCCGGCGGAAGGCATCATGTTCGAATCCATCGTCGCCGGCGGCGATCTGACTTGTGGAATGACCATTTCCAATTTCACTGTCCTCTGCTGGAAAGCGAACAGCAGCACTCCAATCGTTAGTACCATCGCTCTGCCCAAAATTCTTCCCGGAATCTGCGTCCCAGACCAGAGCTCTTGCAAATGCGGCATCTTTCCTGATTCAGAGTCCCTTTGCTCCAGTTCCGGTGTCATCTGCGCATCCTGCATCTCACCACCTCTCCAATCCCCGACATCATCACCACCGGTGACCCAATCTCCTCCAACAGCATCCAAAAAAACGAGCAAAGGGTGGCTCATCTTTGCCATCGTAGGTTCCGTCGGCTTCCTAGTGGGCATCTGCACCATCTTGTATTGCATCTTCACCTGCGTTTTCCGGCGTAAGAAAGTCCACAATTCCGTCCAACCAACCATCGCCGGAGCCAACAGCGAGAATGCCGCAGCCACCGTCGCAGCAGCAGCAGCCACCGCCTCGTCTTCCATCGTCATCCCGCAAAGCCCATTCACTTCCCCCGCAGGCTCAAAATCGCGCATTTGGCGCCGGCAAGGTTCCCGTGATATGCGCCGCCAGCGCAGTGGCCCTTCGTCCTTCAAAGAGCGGGCGGAGGTGTTCCTTTTCTCTGAGCTCGCCACAGCCACGAAGAACTTCTCCCTCGAATTCAAGATTGGCGACGGGAGCTTCGGTGCTGTTTACAGGGGCAAGCTCCCCGATGGCCGCGAGGTTGCCATCAAACGGAGTGAGACCAATCCACGAGCCAACAAGAGGGTTCAAGAGAAAGAGAGCGCCTTTCAATCCGAACTCGCCTTCCTCTCCCGGCTGCACCACAAACATCTTGTTGGCTTCGTTGGGTATTGCGAGGAGAGGGAAGAGCGCCTCCTGGTATACGAATACATGAAGAATGGCGCCCTCTACGGCCACCTACACTCCAGCGGAGGCTCCGCCGAATTAGGGAAGCTGAGTTCGTGGAAGACGAGGATCAGAATCCTCCTCGACGCATCGCGGGGAATCGAATACCTCCACAACTACGCGGTGCCCCCCATCATCCACCGCGACATCAAGTCGTCGAACATCCTGCTCGACGGCGACTGGGTGGCGAAAGTTTCCGACTTTGGTCTGTCGCTGATGGGCCCCGAAGCAGAGGGAGGTCACCTGGCGGTGAAGGCGGCGGGAACGATGGGTTACATGGATCCAGAGTACTACGGCTTGCAGCAACTGACGACGAAGAGCGACGTGTATGGTTTCGGGGTGGTGATGCTCGAGATGTTGACGGGGAGGAGGGCAATATTTAGGGAGGAGCCAGGCGGAAATCCGGTGAGCGTGGTGGACTACGCGGCACCGGCGATCGCCGGTGGGGAGGTAGCAAACGTATTGGATCCGCGTATTGCTCCGCCAGCGGGACACGAGGAGGAAGCCGTGGAGCTGGTGGCCTACACGGCGGTGCACTGTGTGAGCCTGGAGGGAAAAGATCGGCCGTCGATGGCCGACGTGGTGATGAACCTCGAAAGCGCGCTTGCCCTCTGCGAGACATCGCTACATGGAAGCGAATCAAGCAACAGCATCTCCGTTGCCTCCTCGGTTGACTGACCGATTCCCAGAACAGAGCCGTCAAGCTTCCATTTTTTTTTTTAAATTTCCTCTATACATTGATTACCATAATTCTTTTCTCCCTCATTACCTCATACATGTGTAAATGCGTCGTCATCCACACGAAATTTTGCAGCCGGAAAGCTGGACCGTTAGGCTGTTTTTTTTTTAATATTTATTATTCTAAAATTAATTTATTCATTACTTTATTTAATATTCATTATATTAAATATTCCTTAATAAAAAAACTCATTTTTTCTTAATTAAAAAATGCAACGATTTACCGGGCATGCTGTTCTCGTCGTCCTCGTCGTGGACTTGCGACGCAACCTAACCAAATCCGTAGACGGCTGTCAATTCTCCACGTCTTCAACAACTGTGCTCTTCGATCAAATTATTTGCTTTATAAGCAAATTCCAGCGAAGCCTTCCATTTTGCCATAATTGCTTAGTAGCTCACCTAATGACTTGATTCCCATTACCAAGTAATTAATCATTTAGAATAATTAAATATATTTTAATTCTGTAAATAAATGAATTAATTATGAAAAAGACTTGGAAGAGACTGTTTTGGAATCACAGAAGCAAAATTTCATATGCTTTCAATGATAGGTCATTAATAATATTTTATTTAAGACGAATAAATAAATAAGTGTTAGTTTGCTTTTTAATGACGTGGAAAAAAAATAGTTTACATTTAAAATATTTATTGTAAAATGACATGGGAGTTATGGTGAATTTTCAATATTTTGCACCAGCCTTAAATAGAAAGAAATAATATCTTAATTGTTTCTAGGATTTGTTTAATGTTGTTTTTACCATTTAAAAAAATCTAAAAAAGAAAGAAATAAATATTTTTTCTATTATTTATCATAATTTAACTTATGAATTCATATAACAAATTAAAATAATTAATCATTCTATATTTGAAAACTAATATTTCTTATGATTTTATAAAAATATAGAACAAAACAATGGTCTGATTCTAATCATAGGTTTGATAAAATTTTATCAATATTCACGTGTTTCAACTGATTATATTAAAGTTCATTATATGATACACTAATAGATATAGGTCACATTCATCAATCTTATATCCAAATAAATTCATATATGTTCCTTGAAATTTAGATGATACTCATCTTCTACATTATTTTAGGTAACAAATAGGTTTCTTTTTTGTGTCTCCAAATCAATAGATTATTCTAAACATTTGTATAATATCTAATTATTAATTGGTTATCATCAATAACTCTTAGACTTCTCTTTAATATCTTTGAATTTAGTATGTTAACACCATATGCATTTTAGCATGAGAATGTATGAGATGATTTACTATGCTCATACTAAAGGCAATATTTAATCTTGTGTGACAAGTAGATGAGCTTTCATACCAATGCATATAGCTATTTTTATTCATTAGAGGATTACTATCTAACATTTTGTGTTTTCAATAGCATGCTAATGACATATTATATAGTTTAAGTTTTATTTACTCTTTAAGCAAATCAAGTGTATATTATTTTTATGAACTAAAGATTCTTTTATTACTTTTGTAACCTACTATTCTAAGAAGGTATTTTAGTTTTTCAAGATCTTTTATCATGAATTCAATTATCTTTTTAAGATTTTCAATCTCCACTTCTTCTTCACCTATGATCACTACATTATTTATACATATATGGGTTGATTTGTTTGAAAAATATTTATGAATAACAAAAAAATATTTAAGATAATTTTATGTACTTGTTTAAATATTGACATCACTTTAAATTTGTTTTTGATGGAGTAGACCCAAAATACCCAAGTATGATCAATAAATTTAGCAAATCAAAGTTGGTCAATTAAATTTAACACTCATGATGGTCTTATGATGGTCTTCACAAATCACTATTGAACAAAGAGAATAGAGTAGAGGGTTTATATATCCAAGGAAGATAAAACACGTGGAGTAGAGGATCAATTCTTTTCTTATTTAACTTTACTTTACATTTTTGCACTTATAATAGAGAATTCTCAATTTTAAAATTCTATCAGATTTTCTCATTATTTTCACAACGAAGAAGGCTTAATTTTCCTAAAGTTCCTTGATTATAGCCACAATAACTTGAAATCTCAATTCAATGCCTAATAAATCAAAACATCAATCTCGATTTTGGTTATCATAAGAATCAAGCTATGCATGGTTTGGGCAAACTCCAAAATCAGCTAATTAACACATGGGAATGCTTAATCTATTAGGAGATCGAGGTATTATGTTTGATTTGCTATTGTTCATGCAAGAAAAAAAAAAGATTCTAGTCTATAGTTGGCAGTTTCCATCCAAATATATAAAAATTTTAATGGCACGAGATGAAAGGAATTAAGAAATAAAAAAAGGATTTTCCTTGACTTGAATCATGGATTTTTCCAAGGATTTCTAAGCTTTTGTGTGAAAGGAAGAAAGATTTAGGTTTTTGAGCGATGGAGATGGGAAAGAAAAGTGTTTTTAAGTCTTATTCACTCGTTCGTGTGTATGTATCTATATATATATATATAGTAACTTCAAAAAGTTGTATAAATTTCAATCGAATTCTAATTGAGGTGAAACGAGCGTTGTTAGATTTGCCTTAAAAAGATTTATTCAAAAATATTTTTATTATAAAATTTTAATATTTTTCTATGACACGTATTATGAGATACATCACAAAATTTTTTTAATATGTTGCTTAACAAATTATCTGTATCCATAATATAAAACTAACATAATAATATCAGTCAACATATTAATTATATAAAACTAAAAAAATATAATAAAATTTAAAATTTTGGGTATTACACTTAAAATAACATAACTTGTGCTAAATGAAGATAAACCTAAAACTTAAATGACATGATGTTTTGCTTAAAATTATTATTTTTTACATTGTTATTGAGTCTTCATTAGATCACCACCTATTATTAAATTTTTAGGTCTTCTCAATAAAGCCACTAACTAACACTAAAATGTATAACTCTATTAAAAAATAAGCATTGATGTACTTTTTCGAATTGTCTTATTTACGAAATAAAATTAGTGGTTTAGATATTTATTTTATGTTCAATGATAAAATATAAAGTGATGAGACTTAGTTGAAACAAATAATGCCAAAAACACAATCATCACAATGTCACCTTGAATATATTAAGATAATGTGTAAATGAATAATATTTTTTCATCTATTTTACTTTAAAAGTTATTTTATTAGTTAACATTTATTAAAATATATTAGATTTCAACCATATATTTTTATCTTATTAATCTCATTGTATTTTATCTCACTATTTTCTAATAAATTATTAACACAAATTAAATTATGATTCACTCAAGAAGGTTACTTTCACCTATTAATAACAAATATTTGTTATAATACAAAAAGGATGTAAAAGTCATACATGATATATATAAATTTTCAAAAAAGGCCATAATCAAAATGTAACATTAATATGGAATGGAATAATTAATTCCTTAAATTATCAGAAGAGAAAAGATAAAATCTAATTTGATAGGAACAATATCTCACTAGAAAGACTAGAATCATGTAATATAGTATCTGAATAGTATCTTTATAGTTATATATGATTTGAAATAAATCAAATAGAAGCTGATGAGCTTATAACACCCGATAAGAGGTAGGAATGAACATGCATGAGTGAAAGTACAAACAAAATGCATCATAGAAGTATAACTCTTATACAAGACTTATAGGTTACAAGGATAATGAAGTCTCACATTAATTATAGAAGAATAAATTTTATGTTTTATAAGTAAATTCATAAGTTTTAAAATAATGATATACCTTTTGGGGACCACTTGAGTTTAGATCTCATAAGAATTTTATGATTAAACATGCTGGAGTTGGAATAGTTTTGAGATGTTTAATCAATCAAAAAGCGACCCTTAGATAAGGGCTGATTAGATTAGGTTAATACCTTATTAAGAATGCTAAAATATTATAATATGACGTCAAAGTGATATTTTTTTAATCTAATGTTGTTCGACAATAAACCAAGTGAAAGCTACCAAACTTGTAACAATTGATGAGAGTAAAGACTGAACGTGCATGACTAAAAGTGCAATGAAGTGCATTAGTGAAAGTGCAACTTTTGTGTAAGATATTTAAGGGCAAATAAATGAATAAGTTTAATATCAAATATAAGATGACAAATACTTAATTTTTTAAATCAAAAGTCATGCAATTGTGTTGAGACTTTTCGAAAAAACTTAGACATGGATCTTATGAAAACTCCATTATTAAGTATTTTGAAGTTTAATAGTTTTGAGATAAATAATTAAGTGAAAAGAGATCACTAGAAGAGATAAAATTTGATTGGATTATGATAAATATTTTACTAAGAAAGTTAGAATGTTCTATATCCCTTCTTAAGATTAATTTGTCATAAAATTACATTAAAAAATAAATATTTTTAAAAGATCTATTTAATTTATTATTTTAACATATTTATTAAATTGATATTAAAAATTATTTTTATATTTTTATGTATTTTTATAAATTATTAACATTGGATCTATTTTGATGAACAAACTTATCCTCTCCTCTTTTTTCATAAAAATGATGAAAAATCAAACAAACAAACCCAAAGTGTCCCATTTTAATAAAATAATATGTAGATAAACTTTGTTATCTTTGTCTTAAAAGTTAAATATTTTTTTTTATCTTTTTTCTTTAAAACTATTTTACTAATTATTATTTATTAAAAAAATTATATTTTAATCATATATTTTTATCTCATTATATTCTAACAAATTATTGAAACAAATTAAAGCTATGGTTCATTCAAGAGGGCTACTCTCACCAAACAATGATAAATATTTGTTAGAATATACATATGGTATAAAAGTAAAGTATATAGTTGAAACTTAAACATATGGAGTTTATACATGAATGTTTTAATATAGATAAAATTTTCAAAAGAAATCTCAATCTATATTGCATTGTGTATGAGGGTTCCAAATGTACTAATTGTGTCTTTAACTCATCAAAAGAGATGGCTTGGATTTCAAACTATTTTTTCTCATTTAAAATAAACATGGATTTGATTTATTTTTAGATAATAAAATATATTTTTATTTGAAGCTCAAATCATTTCTTTTTGATTAGATGATTATATGTCTTAATATTTCTAAATAATAAAAAAATACACAAGTGGATTGTTATTTAGACAATATTTAAAACATCTTAATAAATGATATATATATATATATGAAAAGCTTTACCAAAGTTTATGTTAACCTATGCATAATGCTATTTTCAATTGCATAAACATTTGGAAAAATAATTTTTGAATGTTAACATTAAAAAGGAGCATGAAGCAAACCAATGATATTCAAAATAATTAACAAGGTTTGCATTGGCATAATTTTGTTATTAAATAATTAATTTTTTTATGATAATTATGTTTTTATTCTCTCTTACATTCGTCATAAATGTCATAAGGGAAGATAGTTTGCTTCAAATGCAAGACAATCTTTTCTCTTGCTCATGTATATGTAAATGTGACAATTGATTTGTGTGCATATAAAGGTAATTAGAGTGTCAATTGGGTTTTGGATATGCTTCACTTATTAAATTTCTATGACAAAAATCATTAGACTTGTATAGCATAGAGTTTTGATTAGCTTCTTAAAGAAAAAATGACTAAATTGGTTTAATTAATCATTTTTAAAAATATAATTAATAATTTTAATTTGGAAGATTAATTAGGAAAACATACTTGTTTTAAAATTTTACTAAATAATTTTTAAGAATATATATTTTGTATTGGCAAGCTATTTTTAAATGAGAAAAATAAAATTTATTTAAGAGCATGATTTTTTTTAATGTTATTCTAAAAGTTCATGTTTTTATTTTGTCATCCACATCTTTTTTAAGTTAAAAATATTTTTTAAAATATAATTAAAAAAAATTTGATTATACTTTAAAAAATACTTTTGCAAAGAACAAATCTCAAATAATCTTGATGGTCAATCAATTAAAAAAAGCTAGGCATTACTTCACAAATTTTTAATTATGCTCTTGTGTATAATACAAACATTATACACTACAATTATTAAATAAAAAAAATATTTGGGTGTAAAATAAGTATTTGTTTCTGCAGACAAACAGAACATTTATAATTATTTCAATAAATAAAAAAATCATAAAGTACCAATAATTCATTTTCCTTGTAATTTATTATATTTTAAAAATTAATTTTGCTTTCAGTGATGAGCTGGCGAATTTTTTTTTTTTTTTGGCTTCCATTATCTGAATTATATTGAGGATTGATTGCTGCTTTTAAACATTTTTATTTTCATTTTTATTTTTTAATCATAGCAAAAATTTATTTTCTATAACTTAGAAATAAAAAAAAATTACTTTTGTATAATTTAAACCAAGCTTATGTAATATAACACACTATAAAAGGACTAACAATAGTGTTGACCAACTAGAAAACATAATAAATAAAGGCATGACCAAAATATCTAGACTTATGATTTATTGGTAACGATTATTGATTGCTTTTTTAAAGAAATTCTCTTATTTTTTATAATATAAAAATAATAATAATAATTAATTTTATTTGATAAATTAAGTCAAACTTATGTAATATAACACACTACAATTCTAATGATCATAAAAGACTAATTCTAGTCTACATTAATGTTTTATAATAAATAAAATAGATAAAAAGATTGATAATGATATTGGCCAATTAGAACACATGAGAAACTAAGACATGACCAAAAGTTAAGATGATTATAGTCAATATTTGACATGCGAAGAACGTTGTCAAAGACTAAAATTACCAAATTGCCCAACCAAACCAGAAAAGGTGAACAGAAAAGAGCATGACTTTTTAACACTTAAAAAAAAGAAAAAGTCGTTAAGGACGAGCTTAGAGTTGAAAAGCAACGCTGCTTTCTTAAATAAAGGTGACCGGCCACCAACTGTTTTATTTAGGTAACATTTAGAAGGATCTTTTTTTGAATGTTCAAATAAACCAACCTGCCACATGGAAATATTGAGTTGAAGATTTGAAGGGGACTTAATTTGTAATATTTTTTTTTATTAAATATTAAATTAATTAGTTGAAATTAAATTTAAAAATATGATTACTAAGTTATATTAAAAAAAAATATGTTTCATGGTTATATATATGAGAAATACTTATTTTAAAAAAAATAAAAAAAAACAATAATTATATATTACTAGAATAATAAATCTTGATCAATTATTCAAATAGTATGAAAATAATAGTGACTTTTTATTTCAAAAACAATATACAAAAATAGAAAATGTTTATGATATTTCATCAATCCAATATATTTCATATTTTATTTTTTTTTAAAAACCTTCAAGAATAAAATGACAATATTTAGGTCTGAAATGTGAAATTATTAATCATAGACAAGCTTGTAAGACAAAAGATATATACAAGGATGAAAAATTCAATATCAAAAAGTAAATATTATGAACTAATGCTTAGAATTATTTAAAACAACATTAACCAAGTCATGAAAAAAATAAAACTAAATAAGAATAACCATCACACCTAAGTTATGTCAAAATATATAAAACTCCCTTTAATTTTTACATAAGATTGATCTATGGCAGATTGATTTGGCTCCATAACAAAACCCACCAATATCAAGAACCAAAACTAAGTATCACTAATATATAAGGTAATGTTGGAGAATTTCAACAGCTTATCACAAGGAAAAATATACAATTTCTACATTTTAGGAACGTTTTAACATTTGCATGTGAAAATGTCTTTACACTTTAGATGATGATCAGTAGTCTACAAACAATTTCAGCACACCTAATGCTGCATAATTTACAAAAAAAAAAAAAAAAAAAAAAAAAAAAAGAAAGAAACACTTGGCTACAAGAGGCTTTGATGAATGAATGGCTACACAAATCTTACTTATTGATATCAACAACAGGAATTCCATGTTGCTTAAACCATTCTGGCATATGAAACCTTTCATGCAGCACAGGCCTGACATCCTTTTGCTGAGAAAGGTGCCTCAGAAGAGGAAGGACAACACTCAGTAGCTGAGTATAAGAGAGGGTTGCATAAGATTGTTGTTTGCAAAGAGGAAATGATATATTGATCTTGCTTTTGCCAGTTTCAGGATGAGATGGGTGTATTACCTGTTCATCATAGGGCTGTGCAGCAGAAAATGGAACACAGGGTATTCCATTTAAAGGCTGAAGCAAGAAACTGAAAGGATTGTTGTCGACGATGACAATCCGACATAGGTCTTTTGAAATTCTTAATAGGTCTTTGACGTGTTCCCGATACTCCCTGGTTTATTAAACATTGATATGATGGTTAGTGATGAAAGGAACACCTTTAAGCTGCCTGTGCAAGTCCTATGCAACAATTTGATGCAACTGAGATAATTTACAGGTATATTTGTTCTTTATTCCGTTATCCCATGGTCTAAGAAAAAAAACTCTAACTAGTAATATCAATATAGAATATAAACAAAAGACAAGGTAATGCAATAACTTCAAATACAAAGAATTTTGTCGCAAATACTTGATTGTACCAACTTCTAAGCAGAACCCTCTCTTTACCTCATACTCTTGTTCAAACATCTTCATTGATACAAAAAAAATTGTAATATTTATAGATCTTCAAATGACCTTTCATATATATCATTAATGATTTTTTGACTTTTCAATAATAGCTCTTAATATTCTCCATTAATAACTTCATTAAATCTTTTTGTTTTTCCAGGGCCGTTTCTTTGGGTTTTCATTCTTCTTAAATTAAATTTATTAATGTTGTCAACCCCTCTTGAACTTAATTCTCCTCTTGATATAACTCCAAGTTGATTTTATAGCTTTTTGAACAACTCAACTCTCAATGAATTGGTAAGGACGTCTGCAACTTGGTTCTGTATCTTAAAAAACTAGTTCCACTTGTTTCTTGCTCATATTTTCTCTAATGGGGTGGTAACAAATATCAACATGTTTACTTCTCTGATGCTTCACTAGTTTCTTAATAAGTGCGATTGTTGACTTGTTGTCTCTGAACATCTCCGTGGGTCCTTCTTGCTTCACTCCAATTTTAGCAGCAATATTCTAAGTTAGATAGCATGACTTGCACACGTTGAAGCTCCAACATACTCGGCTTCACGTGTAGAAAGTGCAATAATGGGTTGTTTCTTTAACATCCAAATGAACATGGCTCCATTAATATCAAATGTAAACCTAAATGTATTTTTCTTGTCATTTGCATCACCTTCCCAATTACCTTTTGTATAACCCATGATCTAAGCATATCAAAGTTAGAACAAAGAAAACCATGTGTGATGACTCATTTTATATAATATAGTATACTTTTGGATGCTCTCTAATAATTTTCATTTGGCTTTTCCATGTATCTTTCAATGAGTTTAACACCATATGCAATCTTTAGCCTTGTGCAAATCAGATATCGTAGGCATCTGATCAAACTCTTGTATAAAGTTGGATTAAAAAGTTTTCTTTCTCCTTCACTTGTTAATTTTAAACTAGTTTATATTGGTGTATTGATTGTATTACAATCTTTCATGTTAAATCTCTTTAATATTTTTCCAGCAAAGTTCTCTTAGTTGATGAAAAAGCCTCCACTATTTTATTTTACTTCCAACCCGAGAAAGTACGTCATTACTCTATTGTCTTTCATTTTCTCCTTGAATTTTTTAATCATTTCTCCTAAGCTCCTAGAATTATTAAATCGTCCACACATAAAAAAGTATTTTTTATCAATTTTCTTCACATATAGAGTTGATTCATATAGACAATGCTTATAATTTTTCTATTTAAATTATTTATCTATTCTTGTGTTCCAAGCCCTAGGTGCTTATTTTAGTTCATACAATATTTTCCATAATCGTAACACCTCATTCTCTTGTCCATTACAAATCCCTGCAGTTGTTTGATATATACTTCTTCTAAATAACCATTTCAGAATGTTGATTTGATGTCTATCTGGTATACTGTCAACTTATTTTGAGCAACAATAGAAAGCAACAATTGCATAGTTTCCATGTGAGCTAAGACCACGAATAATTCTTCATAATCGACTCCGGTCTTCTGTTTGTATTCTTTGACTTCAAGCTTGACCTAGGTTTTTCAACTAAGTTATTTGAATCTTCTTTACTTTGAATGATCACTTTATTCAATCTGCTTGTGACTTTTAAGCAAGTTAGCCAATTCCAAAGATCTGTTTTTTGTTTATTGAGGACATTTCTTCTTCCATTGCTTTCCTCTATTTTGTATCCTTATAAGTGACTACTTCATTGTTAGCATATAGACAGACCAAGTTCAAAGGAGTAGCTGTCTCATACAGATCTTATAGTGTTCTTATTCTTCTAATAGGAAAGTCTTTGTTTGTGCCTCCTTTACTTATATTCATACTCATACTATCTTCTTCAAAGGATGAAAATTGCTTGTCTTTGTTCATTTCTTATTCATGCTCTTCCACTTGATATGTGTTTAAGTTCATCATTTATTCATCTTTGAAAGTAACAACTATGATTATTCTTTTTCCTTTAGTTCATTGAGCCTATATGCTTTCAATCATTGATCTTATCTAAGAAAGATGCATGTCATTGCTTTATCATACAACTTCGTATTAGGGTTAGTATTATAGGCATATACAACATAGTTAAATATTCTTAAGTGGTTTATCAATGGTTTGAAACCTATCCAAACTTCTTGTGTTCTTGTTCCATATAAGTCTTTCATCAGACATCGGTTGAATATGTACACTACATAGTTAATTGTTTCTCTTAAGAATTGTTTAGGTAAGTTCTGTTTCAATACACTTATACACATATCCATTATTATCTAGTTCTTTCTCTCCATCACTCTATTTTATTGAAAGAATTGTGGTATAATTAGTTATCCCCAAATCACATTACTTCTAAAATAGTTTAGAAACTCTTTAGAATTAAACTCTCCTCTTAATTTTTTGTCATGTTCAATTTCCAACTAGGTTTTCAAGTTGTTCAAAATATTCAAAACATGTGATTTCTCTTTCAATAAATAAGACCAAGTTATTCTAATAAAATCATCTATGAAAAAAAATAAAATACAACTTTCCCTTCATAAGTTATTGATGTGCTTAGACCACACATATCTATGTATACCAATTATAGTATTCTTCTGCTCTATTGTTGGTCTCCTATGGAAATATTTTATGTTGTTTTCATGAAACACATCCTTCACATCATTTCATGCATACGAGGTGATCCATTAACCATTTTTCTATTTTAAAACATTTTTAATGATCCAAGATTCAAATGGTCATACCTCAGGTTCCATAGCCATGTGTCATCCTTCACACATTTTGGTAGTCATCTTGTGCTTGTATGATACACTTTCAGACTGAATATTTGGTTTGAACTCATGAGTACACTTACTATAGTATGGTCTCCCTTCATTAAGGTAATGTATCAACCTTTCATCATCATATAACATCCCTTCTCTAACAATTGACCAAGGTTGATAATATTTATCTTCATATTTGACACATGGTATATTTTAGTACTACTGACTTTCATCTTTCAACTTTATCAAAATCTTTCCCATTCTGTTCACTTGAGCCTTTGAGTCGTATTTGAAAGTAATGAAGTCACTAACTTTCTCATATAGATCAAAAAATAGTTTTTTGTATCCTGTCATGTGGTTATCAGCACTTGAGTCAAGATAACACATACCTTTTCCTAATGCATTTCCATCCTTGCTCATGAACATCAACAAATTTTTTTTTGTTTGCATAGTTTAGTATCTCCTTTGCCTATTAGTAAGGTTGATTCGACCAATACTTAGATGCTTAGTGTCCCAAATGATTGTAATTGTAGCACTTTATGTTGTTTTTGTCCTTCTTCCCTTTTTGAGTACCACTACCTCAGTCCTAGTAAATTTTCCCATCATGATCAAAGTTTTCATAACCACGACCAACATAGCCACCATTACCACGAGACTATCCTCTTCTTCTACCATGATCACGAGCTATACAACAATTCTCTTGATTACTTGTCTCTTTCTTTTTCTACAATAGAAAACTAAGGTTAGTTTTCAAAATTTGTTCTCGTGGTTCTCTGCTTCTCTTCTTCATTCTTTGCTCATAAGTCTGGATCTTTTGATTCTTCTATGACTATTACAACCACATCGAACTTTGGATCTATAAAGTGCAAAATCTTTTCTATAATTATGTTGTCCAAAATTTCTCAATTCCTTTTTATTTGATTTAATATAGATTGTACACAGATAAGATAATCGATAACTTCCTTGGTATCCTTCATTTGGAGAGATTCCAACTCCCTTCTCTACGTCTGTAGACGAACCTTTCTTACTCTTTCGTCACCTTTGTATGCCTTCTTGAGGATGTCCCAATCCTCTTTACAATCGATAACCTTCCTAAACACAAACTCATCTATCCCTTGCTAAATGAAGAAAAGTGTCTTATGTTTTTTATTTGCATCGGTCAATGTACTTCCCTTATTTTATGTAAGCACAGTGCTTCAATGGGTTCCCCATACCCATTGATTATTATATCCCATATATCTTGGCTTCCAAATGTTGCCTTCATTTATATACTCTAGTTATTATGATTTTTCACTAATTTGAGAATGACCAACATATTATTTGTCATCTTTGAATTTAGAATTTTAATATTATTTGTAGTAAAAAAAACTCTAACTAGTAATATGAATAGAGAAGATAAATAAAATAAGAGTTAACTTGATAAATAACTTCAAATACAAAAATACTTTTGAGGAGAAATCTCTCTTCACCTCACACTTTTCTTCATCACCATACCTTCATTGACACAATAAAAAACATCTATTATCTATAAAATTCTAAAAGATCTTTCATATACCTCATTAAAGACTTTGTAACTTTCTAATGATGACTCTTAATATTCTTCATTAATAACTTCATTAAGTGCTCTTTCAAAGACTTCATTAATTGTTTTCGTCTTTCCAAGATCTCCATTTAGTGTTTTTGTCTTTCCAAGACCACCACCACTTTAATTTTTTGTTATTCTTAAATCAAGTTCATTAATTTCATCAAGTTGAAGCATTGAATGGCAACAACAAAAAACAATAGTTAGTCTTATGGAAACAGCCTTATAGGAAATCCAGTCAACAAAAGATGAAGCATACAGATAAAAATAAGCATGACTTACGTGCTGATGGTTTCTGATCGATAAAGACGATGTGAAAATCTATTGTCGACATCTATTTGGTCAACAAGAGGTCTTGCATAACCTAATAAAGTACTTACTGATGTCAGCTATTATAATACTGAATCTATAAGCTTAAGAAAAAGACCTCAAATACAAAGAAAGAAATAAAAATAATCAGTAATGAAAAAACTTATTGCCTTCAAGACCAGCAGTGAAGAGAACCAGGTCAGAGAATTCACTAATTTGCTGTAAAAACTCCTGTAAACCGGGGCGTTCAAACACAGTGACATGATTTACCTTCTGCTTTCCTTCAACATCCTTTAAATTAGATCTCAAGTAAGTTAACAGAAACTTAAATTCATCCAGCTAATTATATATAATAAAAGATCAGCAAAAGATGCACACCTTTTCCCCTGATATGCATTCCAGCTCAAAGCACCTCAGGCCAGCCTGAACTGCCTGTTTGCGAACAACAGAAGGAAGGCTAGATGTCTCATAAGCACAAACCAAAGTCTCATCCAAATCAAGCACCACCTGCAAAACTTTATCTTTGTAAATCTCGGCAGAAGTAGTATTCATGGATGAAAACTAAATATGATTATCATAAACATATCAATTCTTCATTTGATAGAGCAAATCACCATTACAGGAACACCCAGAAGAACATTAGTTATTATAGATACTACTATGACATCTTTCTGTACAACAAACTTGTTGGTAAACGAAAATATTTTCAAAGATAACAACATAATAATTAGGATTTAAGTGATGCGAGGCTAAGAAATTCAATGAGAAGATATGAAGACGTGTGTAAGAATACTGCCAAAGAAGACCTAATTTGAGGTGCTTTGTTTACTGCATAATCTTTGTTCTGCAGAATTATAAATGCAATATAATTCATGGTGTGGTTTCAAAGCAACTTCCCCTATGAGTTTTCAGCTAGATAAAGAAATCATAAGATCAACAGATCCAACATGGCACCTAATAAATACTTGAACAGGCAAAGGCTTAAAACCAAGGATTTATAGTGTTACTTACAGATGGATAACTGGATTTATAATTTAGCCTGAGGGCTGCGAACACATTTCTAATTTTAATAGAAAACAAAGACATTTCAAACGATGTAATTATCAATTAACGGCCATTGTCAACTCTCTTCAAGTGGTCGTTGAAGTTTTCAATAGTGTGATGACTAACATTCTTATCTTTCTCTTTCCACAAGCATGACAGTAGAGCTTACATGTGTTGTTATGGATTGCAGATAACTACAGATAGTTGGTGGATTAATGCAAAGTTCTCCCTATTGTGTCTTAATTACCCATAACTTACCTGATTAGAAGCTACCATTGTTAACATTATTGACCAATATATTAACTGGATATATACTGGGATAAAAGAAGGGAGATTCGGCAAAAGATGAAGAACAATGGTGGACAAAGATTTTGCATCATTACAAGTTGGCAATTTAATTTGGCAGATTTTTCCAAATTTCTGTTGCTACAATTGCATAACTAAAGGCATAAGATAAACTAATACTCAAAACTAGATAATGTGATACATGCTTATGAACTAAAAGAAGGGAGCTTGAGCAAAAGACGATAAACAATAGTTGACAAACGAAGAAACTATGAATATATTAATCATGTTGGCAGTTCAATTTAGTATATTTTTCCTAATTTCTATTGCTACAATTGCATAGCTGAACTCATAAAATAAACCAATAACCAAAATTATGCTAGGTGATACATGCTCATGAGCTGTTGACAAGTAAAATGAATTTGATAAATCTCTATTGATGCATTGAAGAGGGCTATTGCGATGCATCAATGCACTGGATAAACAAAACATAAAACTTTCTTCAAAGGATTATTGCTATGAAGACAATATCCTAGTAAGGTTTCTTTGAAAAAATGATGCATGTTGATCATATAGAAAAAAAAAGTATGTGAATTTGTTGAAAAAAATAAGCATTAATAGCATGCAATAAAAAAAAGTTCATTAATCATGTGGAAGATCTAATTGTGGTCATAGAAGTAGTGGTGTGCATTTCAGTTTAGATAGTATTAATTGTTTCCCTTTCATTTACCTAATTTTCAGCTTTGAGAACCTTAGGTCTAGCCTAACCTCTCCAAGGCTTGGTTTAATCACCCCTTTCTATTTGGCCTAACAGCACCATGCAATTAGACATTTGCATGAGGAAATTCATTATAACAGTACCATCTGGTCTATCCAACCACACCACATGGCCTCATTACACTCATTCCTAAACCTGAGGGCACCCCTTTGAAAGCCAAGTCCCCTTCTCATAAGGATAGCCCTCTCTTACACAAGATGTTCGTTGGTCATGGTTTCACATGTGTAATCGATTTGTGATTTTTTGTATTACACTCACATGTGCACCCATATGACCTCTTTTGCACTAACCCGAAAGGGTAGGAAAAGGGTCATTACCAATCAAGGGCATCATGCCAACCCTTCAAAAAGATTTTGGTAATGCCTCTAAAAGTAAGCTGCATACCCCGTCTTGTGTGCAAACATATGATTGGGGAGTCATGAGGGGCGTCATGCCAATGGACAAGGCAAGCCTTGAGAAAGAGACTAAATTATTGTCCTGATATGACATCTAAGCTTGTGTGACAGTACTCACCCCCTACTTCAAAGACATCATCACCAACAAAATGGCCAACATTTGCTAGCAACAAGATCACACCATCACAACCTTAGAAGTACAAGTGATGCTCTCAAACAATGTCCTCGTCTTGTTCGTCTTCATGTATCATCTCCTCCAATGGCACAATTTCAACCTAATTCATTGCCTCATCAGTATGGGAACTACTTGGAGCTACATGCACGTTCATCTAGACACCTAACTCAACCACCATATTTAACAACCCGACTCCACCCTTCTACTACTTCCCTTCATTCCTACAAATTTGCTCAAATGGTTACAATCAAGATTCATCACAGAGATAACATCAATCATCTTATCACTTATAAGAATATAAAGACAATCACCATCTCCCTTTGCCCACTTCAATGATCACAAAAACCTATGAATACCATATATAAAACCACTAAAAGCTTCACTAAAAAGGAGTGTAATGCTTTACTTTTGTAGCCTTGTAGGAAGCTAGGTTCTCAACACATCTAGAAGAACCATCCAACCAATAAAGGCATTCTTCATGTCAGGGCCCGGAGGAAGATACCCTAGTCGTGTCAAAGAGGGTTCCATCCAGATTCATGGCATCGTCAATGCCATCAACAATAGCAGAGATTGAAGACACCAATGGCACAACCTTCTTCGCTCACATGCATAAGAAAATTTAAAGCATTAGTTTTACATTTTGTGCCACGTGACGAAATGAGGTAACACAATATGGATAACATCAAAACTGCTTTTATTAACTCAACCCACAACTCCACATACCATTGCTAAAGTAAAATAAAGTATAAGATGATGACTCAAGAAAATTCCTAAAATTACATAAAATTATAGCCAATTCAAGTTGAAAACATAAAAATGAGAGGAATTGGAATTTTTTCATGCAATTAAAATCCAACCATGGATGAATCCCATGTGACAATTAGTTTTTGAGAAGAACAGCCGAGGAAGTTATTTAAAAAGCAACACATGTATCAATAAGCCAGTCAATTTTACAAAATGCAACTCCATGTTATTGATGAGAACTTAATTTTCTAAGATAATTACCATGTTTAAGGCAAGTTCACATGTCCAACAAAGTAATCTAAGATGCAATTTCACCTCTCTCATAAAGAAGGTGACTCAACAAACATCTTCAACACTCATGAAGGTATCTTTGAAATTTCCAACACCATACTTTATTGATGGGAACTTAATTTCTTAAGACAATTAGCATGTTTGAAGACTCTTCATGTGTACAATAAAGTAATCTAAAATACAATTGCACCTCTCTCATAATGAAGGTGGCTCAACAAACATCCCCAAGAATTATAGAGGCATAGTTAGAATTCCAAACACCATACTTTTTATAGTCCACCTTTCTCGTGCTTCATGTTAGCATGCCAAATAAAATAAGCTATTATAAATACCAGTCCAAAATCGTCACCCGATGGTTACACACCTGCAACCATCAAACATTCTAGAAGGCATCAGTCATGCCAACTAGCATTCACTTGAACAACCTTGTGATCTATAATAGGCATCAATTGGTTAATTAAAACCAAGATTATATGGTGACACAACAAGCTTGCATCCACCCATTTTGTTCCTCCCAAGAATCGCAAGCTCTTAAAGATAAAAAAAATGTTAGATTGGATAAATTATTGGGAGACGAAAATCCATCTTTTTCCTTACTAATGCTTCATCCTACAAAACTTTCAAACTTCAACAATCATGCATCACATCCATCATGATTACAGTCAGAAAACATTCCTTTAATTGGCAGCCCACTATCCACTCTAACATCAAACTCTCACAGACCTGCTACTCTCCTCTCTGAACACTCATTAGCTCTCATCAGCCTCCTGTTGACTTCTCCAACCTCCTCTCGTTCCAACCTCCCACTCTTGCCGACCTCCCACTAGTCTGTACGTTTGATTTAAGTTATCCCCGGTTAACTTATTAAAGCAACCAAACGGAATCTAGGTTGAATTCCCTACCTTAACAGGGGTAAATTCCTAAAGGGGTAGCCTATCCTAGATTAGCAATCCAAACGAGGTCAAAGAATCTGAGGCCTATTGGATCAACATAACTTTGTAATCTATGTTTATTCATAACTACAACAACTGTGTCCGCCCAATTCTCCCATTTTATCCATATTTACGGTTTTCTTATGTTCGATCTCTGCCGTTTCTACAACGCCAATAATCGATTTCCATAAGAAACAGCCTACCGTCAGTCTCCCTAAGAAGGCAATCTCCGCAGAAGTTTCCGAAGGTAGCGCATCAGAGATAGAATCGACAGGGAGCCTCTTGAAGGCCGGCGATGTAGAGAGCAGCGGGTGACGGAAGCCGACATAGGAGAGTATTTCAGTCAAAGAAGGTGTTTCCTTCACGATCTGCCAGAAGATGCCAAAGGCGAAGGCGAACCAGCTCAGAAGCGTCCTCCATGCCTGCACTGTCCTCGTGCCGCCCCGCCCGGCGGCGCATACCTCCGCAGCCGCCAGCTCCGACATCTACTAACACTGCAAGGATCGAGGAGCCACAAAAAGTTGGTTAACAAAAAGAGAAGATGAAGAGAAACCAATCCAGCGATCTCCCTCACGCACCTATGGTCCTTGAAGGCTCCTTCGTCGATTCCGTGGAAGAGAGAGAAAGTCGTCTTTCTTCCTCTATGGAGAGGGTATTCCCCGGCCTTCAACTAGAAGTAGGGATGCTTCAGAATTCCTCTGTTCATTATTACTCAAAACCCCTTATAGTTTCTATTTTTGCTAAACAGTTTGTTACAGTTCGAGGAATGGAGCATTTGGCCGTATACGGCTGAGGTAAACGTTAAGACTGCTATGCCTAATTTAGAAGTTGTCGAGGGTATCGCTGATATTTTTGGATCTCACGTTGCGGGAAGAAAAAGTACGTGCTTTTGTGCAGCCGTGCAGGTGAAGTTGCAAATTGTAAATTGATTATTTAAATGTGGGCACCCTGTTAATTAACCAATTAATAGGACTGCCAGATTAACAGGTTGATTTATTTATCTAATATCATCAATATTTTGTTTTTATTTACACTTCTTTTTTTTTTTTTACAAAAGTTCTCTTTGAAATATAATTTGAATATTTATTTTTTTAAAAAAATAAAACTTATCAAAAAAAATTACGACACACTCAGAGTCTATTAATTCTCTTTCATCACATAACAACACATATCATTGTAACCACAAGATTTCAAAACAAAAAAAATATATATATACAAAAAAAATTTCAAATTACATTCTTATCATGATCCTTTCTTTTATGTATTTTATTGAAAGATTGATCAGCTACTATAAAGTTTCTAATCGTCTTCAGTATCAACTTTATTAAGTATTCTCGAAGTCAATCTCTTTTTCCCTTGATCATATTTGGTGGATTCATCATTGATCATCCTTGTCTTGGTGACTAGTAAACATATGATTGCACTTTGTTGAATTTATTCTTTCCTATTGTAGTCGAAGTGGCTATATCATTGCACTTTAATGCTCATTTAATAGTCCATCTTTTGGCCTTTACCTAGTTTCAACAATAGAATTAATTATGTTTGACAAAAATGAAAACTTCCCTTATTAAAAAAATATAGAGTTTGGACAACTACTATCTTTCAAATGCTTTTCTTTTTTGGGTTATTATAAATCAAGAACTTATATTGACCAAAAGATATAACATCTTTTTTATACCCAATTAGCATGTTGCAATAGTAGAATCAATCAAGAAAAATAATAGATAACTATTAGAGTTTCCTTAATAAATAATGATTTAGGCATAAGCCTACGACATTTAGGTGACATTTTATATTCTCATGATAACTTTGTCTATAGATATTTTTCATCTTCATTTCATTTTTTTATTCTCTCATTTTCATTTTATTTGTGTGATTTTTTTTTTAAAAAAAATCTGATAATCTTGAAGATTATTTTTTTGTAATCTATAAAATTCTTCTTTTTATTATGCAATTCTTTTTTTTCATTTTTTTTTTCTTGAATCCATCATTCTTCACAATTACACATAAGGGTCATCTTTACATATTGGTATTTTCATCTATAATAATTTTATGTGAATAAAAAATAAAAAATATAAAATTTATTTGTTAAGTTTATTTTAAAAAAATAAAACTTTATTGATATATTAGGTTTGAATATTTGAACAATTCATCAAAGGAGCATATTATTTTTTGTTACTAATCTTCTTATGAATTTTCTAAGAAGATAGATGTCATCAACTTATCAATGGAAATACAACAAAAGTTGTATTAAAAAAATCAAATTAGGATTTTTTTATTGAATAAATACAATATTTTTAACAATTGAGATCAAGCCAATAATCAAGTTGCATGTAATGCAATTAATAATTGAGTAAAATAAAGGCATGTCAATTTTTTATGTATGATTGATTATCTAAAATATTATGCTCTTATGAGATGCTATAAAGAATATAGACATAATAAATTTATAAATTATGATTTAAAATGTAATGAATATGTTGATGTGAGAATTCGGAAAAGAGAAGGAATGTATTACACTTAAGAAGACAAAACTAAGTGAGAGAACAAAAATTCACTATTAGTGAAAGTTACAAAGTCAAATTCGACAAAACATTCTTTGTCCATATTTATTATAAAAAGTGTAATGCACACAAAATTTTGGAGATGGAATGTTAGAATACAGGATGTCCCACGGTAAATTCATTCGTGGAGTAATTATGGTTGTGTGGTGAAGGTGAGAATTACTAATAACTAATGTAACCATCAAATTTTTCTTACAAAATATGCTAATGCTTTGGTGTGGTATTAGATTTTTTTAAGGTTTGAGTTGAACAGAAAACAACTTCAATAAATTCCATTGAAGTCAAACTTCGAAAGGTGTTTTTTGAGAAATGGTTGCAATTGATCAAAAAAGAATCCTTGGAATAGATTATAAAATTGCTTAAAGGCTTCATCGAAGAATGGATCATGTTGGTCATAGAGTGCCAATTATGTTTAGGAAATTCATATTTGACATTGAACCCCATCTATCAAGATTCTATAAAGAATGTACATCACAAAGTTTAGCTATAACAAATTTCACTTCATGTTCATTGCCTTGCTAAGCCTTATGAATCCTACATTCATGTGAAATGCAAGAAGACTCCACATTGATGTTCTATCACGTGGCACTTCGAGTTTTGTATTACTCTATATAAATGGTGTGAATGACTACCAAGTTTCATATTTGGTATATGAGCATTTTGATAATTATCATCAGCAATTTCCCAATAATCTAAAGTATAAGTAATAGAAATTTCCTAAAAACGATTGCTTTCATCAGAGAAGAAGAAAGAAAAACTCCATATATTATTTCCTTTGTATTATGATATGAACTCCACTTTATCATTTCTAAAGATGTGATAGTAATATATTTGAGACTATTCCAAAGTTCGATGTTTCTTATAAGCAACTATTGGATCTACATTGTGCCCATCCTATCCATCATCTCTTATTCATCGATGTGGTGACCTACATGATAAGCTTTCGATAGCTCAACATCATTGCCACCACCTGCATCAACTTCAATCATCCTTCTCACTATTATCAAGGCTTGCTTCCAACCGCCCAGCCTTGTGACTCTTTTTTTAGCCCTCTTCACTATTGACTTCATCACCTTGGCCATCATCAGCTTTAGCATGATCTCTTTCCTGAGCATCCATAAAACTATATTGTCATCACCTATTCAATATTAGCATGTTCTCACAATAAGTCTTTAGTTATGGTATTAGAGCATTCTTACAACCTATTATTAGCTTTGGTATGAAAGAATTGATGTAGTCAATAAATGGATCTAGAAAAACCCAAAATATGAAAGCCCAATTTCATCACTAATCATTAACCAAATCTTAAGTAACGACCTAACAAGGGAAATAAATAGAGCATAATTAATTTTATTTGAGTTATAGAGTTGTAATTGGTCATTTATGAAATATAATGATGTTTCTTATTATAGTTCAATTGTTTCTTTTAATATTTCTTTCTTTCTCTTTATTTTCTTGTTATTTTATTGATGTTTATATTAAATAATATTTTTATTTTTATATTTTTCAATTAAGTTGTCCTCTATAATTTATTTAAAATATTATTACATAAATATAAATGAAAGTTTTTTTTATTGACATGCAATTGAGAATGATTAAAATATTATGATGCATATGAACACAAAGTGAATTCCTCTAACCATATGTAGGTTGGCTTTTCTTTATTTGGATTATGATCCACTTCATTACCTTTGTCTCTATCGATTGTGTCATTTTGTCATAAATTTCTTCTCATTTCACTATTATCATCAACCCTTATTAATCACCACTACCTTCATCATTACAGCATTGATGCTCCTTAATGTCATCATAGTTCCAACATGCCCCCCAAGTGAATCTTGCCAATTTCTTCTATAACAATCTAATTATTTTAATATAGAATATGTAGGTATTTGAATATGTAATACTAGTTTTGGCTTTGTACAGATCTATAATTAAGAAATTGATAAATTTTAATATATCTTGAAATATTTGTTATATTACAAGTAGTTAGATTGGTGTTTTGAGTATAACATTGAAAAGAGTCTTGTATGAGAAATTTATGAGTATACAAATTATAATATTCAAAAGTTAACTAAATTTTTTAGAATTTTTTGATGTTTAATGTTATTATTTGATGAATTGATTATATCTTTTTAATATTATTAAAACAGTTATTTAAACCCTTCCCAAGCCTTAGTCAATTACTTTTGATTTTCTTGAGATATCTATATAATATGGATAGGAGAAGTGGAGCTCGAGAGAGGAGGAGAAGAGAAGAAACTGGAGTGTTAGAAGAAGAGACTAAGAGCTATAATGGGAAAGTTGAGGTCGTGAGCAACTAAAGCTATTGGCTTTTTTTTCTTGGGAGAAAAAGCTTGGAAAGGGCTTGATCTTATTTTAGAGCCAAAGATTTTATTAAAGGTTTTTGTTGTGTTTCTTCTTTCTTAGCATCACTTTGAGATATATTTTAAGTTATGTTTTGGTTTTCGATTGGACATGATTTGAGTTGAATTTGATGAAGCTGTAGTCGTCGTCCACAACTTATGTCTATATTATATGATAGGCCCCATGTACTATATATTGTGCACTGGTAGATGATACACTAAGTATCTTGTATAAAACTAATATTTCTCAAAGAAAATAAATGATATATTATTTTCCTAACATACCATATGTTCAGACTTTAGATTCTGAGCAGCATGATCTTATTTATTGAGAAAATAGATAATACATTAATATTTAACATAACATGCATTTAGCTTCTGAATGAGAGTAAAGGGAATTACAAATGATCCTTCTAGACTCATGTATGGTATCTTATGAAGGGCATACCATACATTGAGGCCAACATATTACACATTTAGCTTTAGAAGTAAGGCATAAAAGCTTGGAAATAATCTATCCATTTTGCTAGTGTATAAACCAAGGAAGGTTAAGTACCATATGTTAGGGCAAACAAATGGTATAATAAGAAGGATGTAAAAAATGAATTTCAATAGAATTCCAAAATTTGTATAGCTTTGTTTGTGAATTCTTTAAATAAAAGATCATGCAATGATTAAATAATTAACTAGAAAAAAAGAATTTTAGATAAATTTGAGAATTATGAAAGCCTTGAAATAAAAAATATGGAAATATAAACAATTGAAATGGATATTTGTATTGACACTAAATAAGAAAAATAAAAGAAATCAAATATTATAAAAGAAATATCTTAGAGTTATTAGATGAACAAAGTGAGATAATTATAAGTAGATTAATTACTAATTATCTTAAATCATTATTATGAAATGTGATGTAAATATATTACATTACATTAATTGATTGTACATATGTTATGATTGATAAGACAACATATTAGAATGATGTATGTGCATGTGTGTTATGATTGAATGAAATAAAAGAAGTAAATAAAAAGAGAAGTTGGCTAAATTAGATTGATAATTCATAAGATCATGAGAATATGAAAAAAAAAAGATGATGAATTTTTTCTTATGCCCAATATCATGTGATTACCACTACTATAATTGGCACCTTAATATATGATAAGGATAGACAAAGACTTCATTATTGTTAATATTTTATATAGGATGATGTTAGGTGTAGATTATATAATTAAGATGACATCAAATCTTATTTCAATAATTGTTAATACTTTGAAATAAGACAACAATAAGCAAACACCAATTTCCAATAATACTTTGGTATAAACTAGTAATATACGAGAAAGGGATTTTTAGTGGCCTAGCTAGTTATCAATAGTGGTCTTAGAATATTATTAATGCCATTGAGATATGATATGATATGCTATAAAATCTCGTAAAGTAGGGATAATTATTACATTAGAAAATTAAGGCACTAATAAAGAGAAAAAAATAAAAGATAAAAAGGATATAGAATGTGAAAAATTATATTTTTATTACTATATCAAATTTTTGTATATAAACTTTATTTCAATTTTGTTATTAGTTGATAGTTTTGACATGTGCATGTGATTATTTATTTTAGTTAAACTTGTTTACTATGGATTGTAGATTTGTGATTATTTCTTGCAACAAAACTTGATTTTTTTAAATTTTGTTCTTGAGATTTATTTTTTTATACTCTATATTAACCTCATATTTTGTTATCTCTCAGCATATTATTGACTTTATTTATTTGTTTTGTTGAGTAGGGCATGTGAGCTTTCCTCCCCTTATAGTTTATTATCACCTTAAATTATCATAATCTTGATCCCACAAATGATCACCACCTCTTCCTTTTGTTGTTTTCTTGACGTTCTATTGCATTTGTGATCAAGGATAAGTTTTTGATCTAATAATATTTCAATGAAAGAAATTAGCAAAATAAATCATTATACACATTAAAGAGTAGTATACAAGACATGCAAAATACTTTTAGTAAATCTGGCACATGAATCATGAATCTCAACAAGCTGAATATGATAGATGCACACAACATAATTCACATGCACAACATTACATGTGTAGTTGATTGCACTACAAAACTAGGTGTGCAATAGAGTTGGAATCACATAATTGACCATGCGCATGGCAAAACAATGCATGGAAGAATAATGCACATAAGCCAATGCATGATGGCTGGGCACGTAATGAAATAACATGCAATAAGCTAGCTCATTATAGGCCAAAAATACTATAGATAAGAACATAATAAATAACTGCATGCAAAATAGGCTTATGATAAAATTGCATATGCGCACAAACTGGTGCATGACAAACCCAGATTGATGCGCACAAAAATACTTTATTTCTTCTTTCATTTTATCTCCAAGACAAACAAAGTAAAATCCTCCTAGTCTTTTCTTAATTTTTATTATCTTGCTTCTTTTTTTTTTACTTCCCCTTAAGGAAACTTAAATGCATGTTTATAATAGCATAAAAAGAGTATTTTTGTCACACATATTTGATAATTTTTCTTGCAATAGTTGTTCCAAAGTAGGTTGATCCATCTAGCACTTACATGTGACACAATAGGTGACACAAGAAGCTCCTATTTGTGTGCACGACTCATGTGTTGGTGTTGTCTTGTGTCATCTATCTACATTTGTAGCTCTACAATTCAATTTTGTTTTTTTTTTCAAAATCTCTTCAATGCTAAATGACTCAAGTTTTTTATTGATCATAAACATATCTCCTAATCATTTTAAATCTCTTGATCACAATTTTTTTTTTATTATTGACCAATAAAATTGATAATCATATCATATATTTTAAACATAGCTCTTACATTATAACAAACTCATTCTTCTCATAATCATTTTATTACTTAATTTTTAATAATTTACATAAAAAAATATTTTTTTAAAACTTGCCCTCTCATTAATAATATGGACTAAGATATTATATACTTGAAACGTGATTAAGGCACGTGCTAAATTCCCAATTACCATGCAAACTTAAATGTGGCCACAGTTTCTTTTTCGTCCATTCTTCACAACCTCAAACAAGATTCCAAGATGCTTTCTCAAATAATAATCTAATTATTTTTTTAAATAAAGGACACAATAATTTCTTAGTTAATACATTCATACATAATATATATTTATATATAACACGTGGGAAGTCGTTGTTAGCACGTGGAACCCACACATGTGGTCCGACGTGTTACGACAAATGACGGTCGCGTGCGGGGCGGTAGCTGGTTCGGTCCATATTCCATATGCGTGTGGCTCCGGCACGTGCTTGCGAGAGAAATTTAGGTTTTATTTATTTATTTATTTATTTAATGAAAATGGTAATAATAATTATATCCAAAAAATTTAAAACTACCATTGGGAAAAAAACTATGATGTCGATGGCAATAAACAGTTGAAGCATAAGTTGAAAGAATATATTCTATTCTTCCTCTTTTTATCAAGGAATTTAACGACTTAAAAAATTTTATGAGAGGGAATAATTTCTTATAATAATTAAAAAATAATTAGTTTTTTTGAAGAATATTTTACTTCTTTATGATAAAATCATTTTTTATTTGACTTATTAATGTCAATGTTATCTCTTATTTTTATATTTAATAGGAAGATTAAAATTTATTAAATATTTAAATTTGAATAATATCTAAATATGATTTTTTTTTAGTTATAAAATTATAATATTTAATAATTTAATTTAATATGATAAATATTTAAAATCTTTTTTTCAAATATTTTTTAAAAGCATATATTTTTTTTAATTTTTTCTCAAACTTTTACAACATAACTTGAAATTTTAAAAGTAAAAAACTTAAATAAATCAATGACTCGACTTTTCGACTATGATTAAAACTTAATAAAATTTAATAAAAATAATTATATAGTTATTTAAAATTTAAGAAATTATTTTTTGCAAAATAGTTGGCCCATAAGCAAACCTTCAAAACAAAGGTATAACTTTCTATTAGTGATTGATTTCTTGTAGGCCTGTTGGGCTTTGAAGCCTCTAAAAATAAGCTTTTTTAAATAATAATTAGTGTGTTATGAGGTAGTTATATTAAACAAAATTAGATATATTAAACAAAACTATATGTTTATGAAATAATTAATATTAGAAAATAATTAAAATGGTTTTTATTTAAATTGGATAATTGGTTCACTTTTTATATTAGTTTTTATTTTTTGAAATGAAAAAATACATTTCAAAAAGAAAATGTCCGATTTCTACTCGAAAAAATCATTTATAGAAAAATGAATTTACAAAAGAGTTTGAATCATAAAATGGTATTTACTTTTGAGGACAATGATAAAGAAATTTGGTTTTGCTAAAAAATTCAAAAAGACAGGTAAAATCGCACTATACATAATTAAGGTTTTGCATCTTAAGATTTTTTATTATGATTTGTTAATGTAAATTTATATTTTTAATATTTAATAAGTTAATTTTATATGTAAAATATATGTTCATAAAAGATCTTAAAGTTAAAAGTTTTTCTAAATAGTGTGAGTCATTATTAATTCATCATGCTCCTTTTATATAGTTATTAGAAAGCTTACAATGACTTTAAATATTCTCAATAACTTCTTAATAATTATATTTAACTTTTTTAAAATATGATCAAACTAGTTGTTATTTATATAATTTGAATTGATTGTATTATTTAATCCATAAATCATATTGTGTGATGAATATCATTAGTATTATTAGTAATCTGCATTAAATGTTAACGTACTATACAAAAACTTGGGTTTTGATTTAACAATTTTTTAACATAGATGAATTAATAGTAATGTAAAATAAATATTATCGTTTCATGCAAAATTCTTAAGTTCATAAAATTCACTAATCAATTATGAAACAAATGAACTAATCATTTTATAAAATAATTATGTCATAAAGTATAAATTATTTTCTAAAACATTTTTCACTCATTCATAATGTTTGCTCAACTCCATGAAATAATTAGTTATAATTGATTATATGTTATGATAATAACTCGTATCACATGATATATGATAATTTTATATTTGATTAAGATTTTGTATTATAAGTATTTTGATCATTATTTATTAATACAAATATGTGTTTTTAATATTTAATAGGTTAATTTTATATATAAAAAATATATACTAAAATAATAAGAGTATTGTTATAAGCTTTATATTTTAAAGAAAATAAATATGACTTCTAAAATATTCTTCTCTTGTTTTCTCAATCTTTATATTTAGTATAGTTACGTTTTAACCAATATTGCTAATTAAGTTTTTAAATTAAGATTAATTTTCTCTAATTAAGTCAAGCTATTCAATTTTAAAATATATAATCTAAAATGCTTAAAAAACATTTGAATAATAAGAAAAAAGTTTTATTATAATTAAACAAATCACGTATAAACCAATAATTCAACAAAAATTTATGCATTGATGTGATTCAAGTTGAGATCAAAACAAATTAATTCAAGATTTTATAAAAAAAATATTTATTTATATATTTATTATTATAGTCATTGTATAATCATTCACTCATATATTTTACAATTAATGCTATTAATTACATAAATACATATTTATACTCAATATTTTTTTATTTATAATTAAATAATTATAATAATGAAAATAATCAATCAAACTTGAATAGAGATCAAATTGAATTTCTCCTCTTCTATGTTTGGATTAGATCAAAGCCAATTCAATGGCTATAATTTACTCTCAAGTCAAAGTCATTGGATAGCAAATTATTTATATATTATTATTATTTTAATCATAATTTAATAATGACTAAATGCTATCTCCATTAAAATAAATTCTATTAATTATTTTTATGATTATGGATAGGAATGTCACACAACTATGTACAATCTCAAGCATTGGCCTTATTCCAAGCTCCAAATAGCACCCTTTTGTATTTCGGACAAGCTTGATGACTAAATTATATTTTTTAAATAATCTTTATCTATTTTTTTATTTACCTATCGTATTTCTTAGTTTTTATTTTTCATGGAAGTTTTTCTCTTAATTCAAACATAAAAAGTTAATTTTCTACACCTTTTTAATTAATAAATTTAATCAATTTAAATAATAGGATATTTAGAATATTAGAATTGATCAATATTTAATGAACAAACATAGAATATTAAATAAAAAATGTTAAAAAATTTTAATTTTTTTAAAAAAATTGATATAAATAAGAGTTTTCATTAAGAAAGTTGATTAGAAAACTTTTTCTCTATTTATCAAAAAATTATTAATAGTTGTCACATGTTGACATCAACGATCGATCTATTAGCATATTGTTGAGATTGTACTCATGCTTGTCCATAACATAATTGTTCTTGAGAAGCTTAGCTTAAGATGTTGCCAAAAAATATTGTTATTTTTAATTACTATTATATAATATTATAATGCCTATTTATAAATATAATTTATCAAAGTTTCATTTTGGGATAACAATTGTTGTATAAATAATGCATTATTTGTTTATATGAACTTTCATATCGGTATTATGTTTTAAATCTTAACACGAATGATCACATTTTAACTTAAAGTTTTAATATGAAATAATTGAAAAAGAAAGGAAAGTCTTCCTAAATGCAACCCATCTTCTAATGAAAAAAAGATTTGGAGAGAGAATAAAGGTGAAATACTTAGTCAAGATATTAGAAAGAGAAAAAGAGTCAAGGAACATTAGAAAATTATATGCTAAAGCTATAGAGGTGTTGTCTAATTGGATGGAAAAGGATCATGAATATTATTATTAATTAATGGTGTATGGTAATGAATGTCAAATCCATTAAAATCTATGAACCTTTTGAGGGTTAAGTTATATAACTTTGGACTTTAGGTTTTAAAAGACAGGGTTGATAGTAGATAAGGGATATGATCTTAGGTAATATAGTCATATCAAATGATTAATTTTAATAATATATTAGTTAAAAAATGTCATAAAAGGATTGATGAAAAAAAAACCAAAATTAAAGGAAACTTTACCTTTACTAATGAGTAAAGACATAAATAATCTATTAAAATATAAATCCAATCCTTGAAAAAGCATTAAGACCATAATTATTCTTTCTATAGTTCATCAAAGGTCTAAACAACATAGAGAAAATCTGATCATATTCTTAGTTTTGAAATAAAGCTTTAACTTGGCTTATTTGTTATACCAATTTTCTCTCAATGATCTTTTCTATAATTTTTAAAGATCTTTCTCATAGTATATAAGGAGTTGATGATAAAATATCTAATATAATAAGATTGACAATTGATATAATGTAAATCCCAACTCTTTAAACTCAAACTCAAACAAATCTAAATTTTACAAAATTTAAATCAAATATTGTGAATATTTTGTAACCCTTGCATAATTTTTGTTAAAATAGATACAACTTTCTTCACACAACTAAGAATTCAAAAGTTCAAAATGTAATAGGAATTTAAAAAATTTAAAATGTCTTGTTCATGAAATCAAATAAATATTCTTGCAACTAGTTTGAAAATAGCCTATCAGTCATGGTTTGATGTGGTTCAGCCGTTGTTTGTCATATTCAACTTTAAGAGCTCTATTAATGTTTTATTCAAGCCACATTGAGATATCTATAAGTTCTTTCTATTTTTCATAGTGGCTGTGACAATTCACTTGAGACCATAATCAATTACAAGTCATGCTATCAAAAAAATTTATTCAAAAGCTCAAATATGTTCCATGAGATCATCAATTATCTCAAGAATCCTTGTTTAGTGTCAATACACTTTGTTACCCATTGAGATTGCTTCATGAATGTCAAACATCATGCAAGACATCTTCATTAAGACCTTTTGCTCATTGTATAATGGTCTTCAAGATACTACCATTCTTTTCAATCTTGCTTCCATTCATCTTAATTCCTCCATCTTTGGAATTTCATTATTTTCTTAGGTCATCCACACCTTTTGGAAGAAGGAACTCACTCTTGCGAGTCATTGTGTTCTCAGTTAAGAAAGTTTAAGGGTTTATCATATGGCCATCTTCTTTGATATCCATCACTAATTAGTGAATCATACAATCTCCTTCAAATTCTTCTCCTTTGAAGCTAATATCTCCACATGTTCTTTACATTCTAATTATTTTTTTATTCATTCTTTAACCTAAAATATGAATTAACATAATGAACATAAGACCTTGATTCTTCGATTCTCTATTCCAACTTGTGGACAAAATTATACACAACTGATGATTCTAATTGTTGGATTTTTTCTCAAGCAAGATATATGTTTTGATGCTAACAATATGATATGATATTGAGCATGCTTAGATACTAGGTGAATCAATCGTATAAGAGTAGTAATACAGAAAATATAATAAAAAGAATAAAAAAATCAATAAACATAAAAAATATGATATAATAAAATGAAACTATACTCATTCCAAATTTGAGAAAACTTGAATAATGTATTATAATGTTGGCTTAAACTCTCTTGACAATACCCTAAGACCAAAAAGCTTCCTCTCGTTAACACTAGAGATCAAAACATTCTTGGTGACCAAAAGTCTAAACAACTCAAATTGATCCCTTCACATTTTTTATTCTAAATTAGAACCCCCAACTCATTTTAATTTCTATACAAATATATTTCATAAAATATTCTTTTTATAATTTTCAAAGGCTCTTAACATAATACGTAAGAGATAATTACAAACAATCTAACCTTAGGTTAGAAAAAAATTAGAGCCCAAATCTCTTGTAAACTTAAACCTCAAAACAATCCTAAATTTATGAAATCCAAATAAATCTCAATGTATATTCGATAACTTTTGCATTATTTTTGATAAGATAACCATAACTTTCTTCTTGCATCTTGGAATTTGATGATTAAAAGTGAGTGAAAAGAAAAAAAAAATCACAATTGAGTTCATGGCTTGAATGAAATGTAGCCATCATAGCCTAAAACTAATAATGAGTCACAAATCATTGTACTTTAGCCCTTAATTGATGCAATCAACTTGGAGCACATCACTTGAGCATTAATCTAGGAACAATGATTAATCATTGCATACTATTCAAGCACTGAATGAGTAATGATTTTTTTAATATATTTTAAAATTTATTAGTTTAGTAATAAATGTATAAACATATTTTCAATATTGAATATATGAATAATTACTTTACATTAAATGAATAATATTTAATATGTTCAAAAGTGTGTATAGTATTGAATCCTTAGATATATGTTGGGTATGAAATGTGTGAATATGTGTTGAATAATAAATTTATCAACATAGTTTTATTTTGAGTGTATAATAATTATTTTAAGATATCTTAATACATATTTTTTGAATATTAAATGTATAATAATTAATTCAATATATATCAATTATACAATTTACATATTAAAATATAATGATTGATTTAATATGTACTAATATATATTGAATTAATGTTAAATATACATATTTTTGTTGAGTGTTAAGTATATATTCATATTATTCAATTGTTGAATTTTGAGAGAATAAATGTGAGATTTTTATTCAATTTAATAAGTGACTTCTAAACAATATATGTAATCATTTTTTTATATTGAAAATCATTACAAATGCATATTTTTGCTATTTTAAATGCTTTTAATTTATTATGATGTATGAAGTAAAAACTTTTATTATAATTTTTGTTGATGAAACAATTTATCAAAAATTATTAACCAAATAAAAAATTAATAGCATCGTCATTATGTTATTCTTATATAAAACAAAAAATAAGACACAAATTTAAATTTATTTTTACACAAATAGATATAAAAAAAATTTAAATTTACACAAATAAATTGTGATAATTCTATTATCCATAGATTGAGAAAATCAGTTAATAATCCCTACAATGATCGAATCATTAGAAAAAATTCTCTTTTTCTCATCAATTAACTGTATAAAATGTAACATAAGATTAATTATAATATAGCATAAAATATTTATAACAATTATGAAACATATTGTTATACATTAAAAAAAAAAAAAAAATCTTTTTGTTTTTTTTAAATATATAATTATATATATATTTCATATATATTAAAAATTCAAATTTTGAAAGACAAATTTTATTTTTTTATATCATTTTACAATTTATATAAAAAATAAAAAAAACCATTTAAAAAACAAAATTTTAAGCATTTTTCCTTTATAGGAAAGTCAAATTTTAGTTGTTCTACAATCCATAAAATTTTTATATTTTTATAAATTTAAAATTAATTAACAAAGTATTATATTTAGCTATTTTCAAATTTTCAATTCGCATCCTTTTGAATGCACCTCATTTTATGGCAAAATAATTAAAAAACTACAATAGTTTTATAACTTAACATAGTGTTATTTCAAATCATATTTTTCTTACGAAGAATAATTTCCCGATGCGACCCATCCGCATGCGGGCACGCACAAAGGTACTCCCAAATGGAGCTCTGCCTACTCCACTTAAAAAATTTATTTATTTATTTATTTATTTTGTGAAATTTGAAGTAGAAAAGATGATGAGGAAAGCTACAAACGACCTTTTTCATTAAAATGTTATTGGCTCTCTTGCCATCTTTTGTGACAAGTGATAAAATAATTTTTCAATTTTTATTTTTAACCTTATTTTAATGTACTTTTTTAATATGTACATGGTTGGCATCATGAAAAAGATCTTGTTCGAAAGATAAAAGAATATTAAAGTGCATAATAAATGAATTTTATGGATAATATTGTTTAGTATATTTCATTTAATATATAATTTATGATTTGAAGAAGAAAAAAAAGTGTAAGATATTCAAGCTAAAAAAACTTTTTTGTCATAGTCTTCTTACACTTGTTTTTTGGTAAAAATCTTTGAAAATTTCTTGTCTCATTTCCCCAATCCTCGATGAGCATCAATTAGATTCAGTGAACTCCTCGACGATCATTCTCGCCTAGCTCACAACTAACAGATGTTTGGCATGATTCTACTAGTCTTACTGCATGTCAAAAGAGTCTGTCTAAGGTAACATGTTTGAACTACTATCACTCATCTTTGATGCTTCTTTGATAAATCATTTGTTATCAATTTCTATATTTTTTTGTTGATGGTAATGCCAACTTTGCCTACTTAGGTTCTAGTTAACAAGAAAGCTTTTATTGATAAGAGCCGCTCAAATTTTGCTCATCAAAGAGAGTAGAGATTTGACAACAAGTATCCTTTAATCAATACTTGCTTTTGTTTGTGAGTGCAAATCATTGAAGAGAGAAGATTTCATAGAATATTGGTATAATTTAATAAGGTCGATTATTTTATTAACAACAAAATATCATGCCTATATTTTACCCAATCAATATATCTCAATAATTATCCTCAATCAAAAATGACACATGATAGTTAAAGTTTCCTTCATAAATATTGAACCAAACAAAAACATCATAAATGCATAATGTCGAAGATCTTTGCATAAACACTTTATATTTTTAATCTTTAGCTTTATATTTTCTTTTTTTTCTTAAAGTTTGCTTTGTGATATCTTTAAAAAATGTTTTTTTTAACTTGGACATGACCTCCAAAAAGATTTTTCACTTTTTACCTATTTTGCATGTTTTGCATGAGGAGAGCTTTGTTCTCATATGTGTCTTCTCACCTAAAAGAGAACATGTCAATGATGACCCCCTTAAGCCAAGATTCATAGTACACAATGCAATCAACTTGAGATTTACTAAATTTCTCATCATACTTTTACAAGCAATCAATTTATAATAATTTTAATTTCAATGAAGAGAACATACATATGATTATATAATTTAAAGATTTTCACTAACAAATTATGTTTAATATAAATAAAACAAATTTCAAAAAATGTTATAGAATTTCTTAATTGATTATAAAAGATTCATGTAATTCATAAACTTAAATTAAAATATTTTCCATACAAGTTCTATAATAAAAATTCACCCATAAACATGTGGGAAAATCTACAAAATGTAAGAACAAAAGGACAACAAAGAAACATTTTTTTAATATGGTGGTGCAAAAAAGGAAATACAAATAATAATTAGCAAAATGGTATTTACATCAAATAAGGATAATTACATTATGGCATGAAAATAATTAGAACAATTGAAAAAATAATTATGATATAATTATTCACAAATCTAAAATTCAAAAATAATCCCATCAAATAAAAAACACCTTTTGTATAGATAAGATGATATTGGCAACTTGAATATACAATAAACACTTTCAAAGTTTACAAGCTCTCAAATTTATTAGAAATAATATATAGACAAATTGTCATACCATGCCTGACTCCACCTTGTTATACTAAATAAAATACCTAAGAATACAAAATTACTAGGAAACAATATAGTAAAAAAACAAGTATTTCAAGAAAAAACGATGATAAAATATCATAATCCATTTGACATTATAGATAAAAAAACTAAATAAAAGCCATGCATAAGTTTTAAGATGTCACACAAAAAAGTTGAAAAGTGCATAGATTCAAGATCTAATAAAAAAGCACATCATAATCCACACATATGACATCTCCCACAATAAAAACATTCTCTCACACTTAATATCACAAGCTATCCTCTAAAAATCAATAATTCTATGAACATTTCTATCTTGGTCTATAATATAAATAATGAGCATAATATAATTAATAAAAAAACTACTAACTATATGCAAATAAGATAGTATAAAGGTGTAATATATAATAGATGTGTTAAATCATTACAAATTAACTCATATGTATCTTACCTATGTTTGCATATAATTATTTCACAATACCAATACCAATATCATATATACTAGTATCATTTTCTATTTTTTTTTCATCTTATTCATCTTTTTTGCATTCTTTCATTTTTTTTCTTTAGTAGAGTCCTGATTTTTTTTGTATGATCATTGTCCTTACTCCATCGAATCCAATATCATGTCATATCTCTAGGCCTTCAATGACTATTGGTTAAGTCGTCAAAGTCAACTCTCCTACCACCATTGGCATATACTTAAGCACTACTCAAAAACAAGTTTCACTCTTCGTTGGCCCATTAAAGTGCTCTCAACATCAGGAATAAGGTAAGATGCCAATCTTAATCATGAGACTCCACCTACACTACCCATCACTAAGTACATATGATGGTTTAATCTCTTTCTAACATGGCCCTTAATCCAAGTGCCAATAATAGGGTTAATCTCATCATCATTTTAGGTTACCACAACATAAGGTAATAGAAAAATCCCAATAATTTTATTTTATCTTTCCCTAAATCTTATAAAACAAGAGACTTATTTAGCCAAGCATTCCTTGTCTTTTATTTCATTCTTTTTTTATATTATATTCTAATATTTATAGTTTATATATATATATATATATATATATATATATATATATATATATATATATATATATATATATATATATATATATATATATATATATATATATATATATATATGCATACTTATATATATTCCACAATAATATGTTCTCATAAGTTAAAACATATATTTATAAATCTTTGTCATGTAGTATGCTTACATTGCATGCCATAATATATCACAAGATATTTAATAAATTAACTTATATCACAATTAATTAGTTTGTCTGTATAATGACTTTATGATATCTCTAGTGTTGTCTTTTATTTTCTTTTATCTCTTTCTTTTATTTATCACATAATATTCTTTATAATTTATCAAAATTTATTTAAATTTTAATTATATGACTTTTAGAATTCTCAAACTTTATTTTAAGTTTTTTTTCGTTCATTATTTCTTGAAACAACATGTTTGCAATACAATAAGCATTCACAAAAACAATTACAAAAAGTGCCTCTAAAATCTCCAAATCATTCTAATGCAATCATAATTCATTCTTTCTCATTGTACCATCTAATCCTCCTTATTATAAGCATTACACTACCATATAATAAGCATTACATCAAAATAACTAATTTCAAATTTATACCCCATTCCTAAAGTTGATCATATAATATGATGAAATCTTCATGCGATACATTACTCACAAAGCATCATGCAATATTAGATTTATAATCACGCTTTACTTCTAGGTTTTAATGTATCATTGTAATATGCTTTCTTATACCTCTAAGCACCTAAAACCCCATAAAAAGAGAGCTACCTTGTTCATGTTTTAAAATTTATGCTATAATATTCATCGTACTACACAATATTTTAGAAACAAAATAAAGCTATAATGCTACCAAAGTTTGATAAAAAAATATGTTCATATATAATGTACTATTTGATCCTCTTAGGAAGGGTTGGTTTAGTATTATTAATTTATCACATAGCCTATAACTTTTATTGTACGATACATTTAAGTGATTGTATTATATATATGACCCTATCATGTAATACATAATACACAACCAAAAGTTTACATATTGGTAATTTTGACCTAAATTCTAACGTAAACACAAAATAAAACCATGATACTTGTGGATTCAGCACATACTGAAAACACAAATAAAATAGTTCCTTGTATTAGATCTTTGCTTAGAAATAGATTGAGATTTTTCATGAACTCTTCTCCTTCTGAAGTTCTTAACTCCTGCTATAGCTTCTTCGATTGATGCCCTTTTTCCCTTCTTCTCCAAGGTCCCTTCTCTCTTGAGTTCTCTCTCTCTCTCGCGCTCTCACTTACACACTTAACCTTAGCATTTTTTTTGGCATTAGAAGGGTGAGGGATTAGATTACCCTATCATTAAATAATAATAAAAATTAGAATTAATTATTTTTTTTCTTTTTCACTTTAAAAAATCCATTAAAAATCTAAACAACTTCAAAAATTGTAGACTAAATTTCAAAGAATTTCTCATTTTGAGATCTTCTTAATAGTATGCTCAAATTTGGCTACTAACAACATGTTGAAGTATAATGATTTCTTAATTGTGAACATACACAATCAACATCTTGTATTAAATATATAATTAAAAATATATTTTGTAATTAAATAATTTAAATTGTCACATAAAAGTTATCAAAAGCTTCTTAGATTTTTACTATATTTTTGTAACGTTCTTCCTATCATAAACTTAGAACCTAAATTTCCAATCTTAAAATCATTTAAAAAAATTTCAAATTTTATATAGATAGAATTTTACTTATATTTTATAAATTAATCATACATATAGACATCATATTTATATACCACAACCTATGTATATCTTGCATAATTATTAATAATATTTCATTTCATACAAATATCTTGATAATCAATTTGTTATATATTATACATCCATGTAGTTTTCATATATCTAAATTATAAAACCTCAAATACAATTCTTTAGTTATTTTTTTATTCCCTACATTGCAATCCCAATATACCTTAAATATTATTGGTAAAATAGGCTAAGCAATTATCATAAGCTCAACATACTAAATATAACATGATCATTATATGGGAAACAACATAATTTTTTGGGTCATGTCTTATACAAGATCTTAGTTAGATTAAGAAAGAAAAAAAGTATTCAAGGTCTTTATCATAAAAATTAAGTAATAGAATGCTAAATATATATGCCACAAATACGAAAGAAATAAGCATTCATATGCAACTTTGAGATTATTATTTTTAAATTTTTTATTACTAATCAGCATCATTTCTTTTAATTAAGTAAATTTTATGATAATCACATTTTTATTGCTATTTACTATTATAGATAGTTAGCTAGTTTTTCCTTTTTAGTTTACTTAATTATAACAAAAAATTTGTTTCTTAACTTTAAACTATTTTCATTCACATTCTAAATTTATTTTATTTTTATATTTATTTACTCTTTATTTATCATTATAATTTTAAGTTTTTTAACCATTATATATTTCACACAACTTATTAGTCACCCAAGCCTTTTCTCAACCTATACATACTACACAAGATTTGTTAAATATCATATATATTTCAATATTTTAATTTACATTGCGTACAAGTCATATATCTATATTCCTATTATGTCAATAATGCAATAATATATTATTTGCATCAAACTTATAATTATTTCTATACATAATGAAGTCATGACATAAAATATTTTTATATAAGTAATAAAATATTAATGTTACATATGCTCACATATAATATAGTCATGCTCATGCACATAGTAAACATGTCACATTTATCACATTTTTCAAAGCATCATTCATTTCTAATATATTGCATATGATCATATAGCTATGTGTCAAATTAAATAGCACATCATTCCATAAATAACAATGCATTTCACCCATAGCTTAGCATTTAGCAAATCATACATATATAGTAATAATGCAGTCGTTTTATATTTAGCATTGAACATCACAATAATACATCTACACAAAACAATTGTATAGAACTACTTATCTCGATATTATCATAGTAAACTCTCACTCTTTCCTTGGTTTTCATGCCCAATTGAAAAAAAATCATCATCGACTTCCTCTTACTGCTTAAATTCAACCAAATGGGAAGTAACAGACTTTTCTATTCATAAGAATCATGGTTCCATGATTAGTCAAGGAGTTAAAAGCATAACATATAGAAATTTAAAAACTCATCAATTTCTACTATGAAAGTTGCTTCTTAATTTTTTCTTATTCTTTTCCTCTCTTATTTTATTTTTTCTCTCTCCTTAATTGGGTTTCATTGGCCCAATTTTTTTTCTTTTTTTTCTACTTTCTCTCTCTTTAGGTCCCCTCTATTTTTCTCTCTCCCAAGCCTTCTTCCCTTTTACCCATGGCCTAGCTCCTACTAGTAGCAAATGGTGATTACAATAAATAATGAGATAAAGGAGTTAGGGTTTTGAGAAAACTCAACCTAGCTAGAGAATGACAACACGGCTATTTATGATACTTCATTTATCGAATATTGGCAAGTCACAAGTAAGAGAAGTTGCTAAGGTTTTAGTTTAGATTACCAACTAACTCACATGTGTGAGAAGAAAATTCAAGAATGCTAAATAAGGAATTAAGGTAAGCCATGGTGATTTTTTTATAACAATTGATCTCATGAAGAAAAATCAATGAAGAATAAAAAGAAGAAAATGGTTGGCAAAACAAGTCTATTAATCTATGAAGATCATAAAAAAGATAAAATAAGAATATAATAAGATTTTGTTTATGAAATTATTTAATGACTATCCACTATATTGACTTAACCACTAAAGTCATTCATATTTAGATTGACAGTCGCAATAGAAAAAAATTCCACCATCATGAAAAATTCATACTAAGTAATAAAGGCAATGGTTTTGTGAAAGAGATTAGCATCTAACCTCATTTTTATTGCTTTGAGTGCTTTAGTGCTATGCAAAAGAAAACAAAGACCCATTTCTATTTTACTTTATTATAAGTCAATGGTGGTAGAGAAGATAACTTTAATAATTTGGCCAATTGCAAATCACAGAGTGAGGATATTGGTCATAAAAAAATTAATATCCAAATAAAGAAATGAGAAAGACATAAAAAAAATAATCTAAAAATAAAAAAAAGAGATGATAAAAATATTATATGATGATTATATGCATGTTAAACATAATACTTATGAGCATATACATAATAATTCAATGCATTTAAATATTATAACATATATCATTAATTTTTATTTATTACTTCATTATTATTTATGTATTATATATAATATTTTTATATTATATTCTTTTTTATAACTAATAATTTATTTATTAAACATATTATGCTCATTATCTACTTATATTACTAGTAAAAATTTAGCTATTTACAAAGCTAGAGTTCTTAAATGATAGAATGAGAAAATAAGTATAAGAGGATTTTTTTTATTTATATTTTATGAGAGATGGTGTTATATTGTACATATTTGAAAAATGATGTATTTAAGTGTTATTATGTTATTTTGGTAGCTTTAAGACTATGTGGTTATTACTTTACTTACTAATGTGGTATTTGGATCACCTTCACCTGATTTTAGATTGTCATCAAGAATTTACTATATATTCTATGTTTTAGATATTTTAGAGTCTTTTATTAAGTTTATTTTATTGTTTAGTCTGGTGAGATATTACAACTTTAATTATAAATAAGTTACATTTTAATTTAATATCATATTAACATTTGTAATTATCAGATTTATTTATTTAAATTCAAGATAAGATAATCTTTTTCAAATTTCATTCCCTCTTTATTTCCTATAAAACTATAAATACACATGAATCATTAAATGATTATTTTTTATATGTGCATATAACATGTCTCACGTGCTTATTATATTTAAAACATCATGTTTAATTTTTCTTTTGCTACAATACCAATGTACCATATGAAGGCATCACTCACTCGACCTTTCTCGAGTTTGGTGCCATATGTCTATTTCATTTTTCTTTCTTTAGTTTTGAAAATGTTTTTTTAATTAACAAATCCATAATTACTTTTCAAAACTTTTTGCATCTTCATATGTTGAAAGCAAATAAGAGAATACATTTAAAATCAATTTTAAACTACAAAAAACTAATATGCTAAACAACATAATTATTACATTGCTTTTGAAGCATGAATTCTTACATAATTATGAAATTTTTATTAACATGTAAAAATGACAAGTAAAAAAGTACAAACCAAGTATAATAAAAAAAACTAACATGTTCAAATAAATCAAGTGAAAATCTTACTCACAAAATAACTTATACATCTAACAATATAAGCACGATGGTAAAAACTAACATGTTCCCTTGGAGCCTCATCTTATGTTCATTTTGACCTAAATTATTAAACTATAAAATAGGCTAAGCTAAATTTTAATTGCTCAATGGTAAAAATTATGTAACATATATATTAATTAAGTATTTGGGGCCACGATGCATGCTTAAATAGCATAAAAATATAATGTTTTTTCTTTTTAAAACACCCATTCTCTATTTTAAAGAAATTTTATAAACTTTATCTTATTTTATTTATTTATTTCACTTTTCACTTTCTAGGATGAGGGTGTTCAGATATTTAATTTTTTTATTTCTACCTTTGGAACAAGTTATTTCAAATAGTAGGTCCTATTTTAGAACATGTCATTCCAAAATGACTATTTCAATTCGTTAAAATACCACACTTTTGAAATACATTTTTTGGATATTAGATTTCAAGTTCTTTAAGATAATGCTTGTCTATTTACTTAATTCATGTTTTTACTCTTTTACTTTTTTTTAATTTTTCAATTCAATGCAAGGAACAATTGATTTTAAAACTATTTTTTATGTCTATTAGTCATTTATATGATATCATAACATTAACATACTTATATATAGGAGAAATTAAGCAATTCACTATCAATACAATATCATGCTTAAATAAAAAATGAATAGATTAATGGTAATACAAAATAATATAACAAGCATCCTCTAAACCTTTTTAAATTCATTTGTGCATCCTAACATTACATATTGATTAGAAGTACATTAATCATACATATAAGGTATACTTATAGTTTACACTTAATGTGTTATACATTACATACAAATTTTGAATAATATATCGTACATTGAGTTAATCATATAATACACTCTATATAAAGTTACCCAAGTACTCTTTGAACCATGCCTACCTTTGCTTATTCTTCACTTTACCATAACCTAATGTGCTACATAATGGTTTCATTATATAGTATATTTCATATAGAATCACTTCTCTCACTTTAACTATATTTCTCTGTTTCCTTAACCTTTTACTTTTTCACAACTTACATATCATATGTTGAACACGCCATATGTACGTACAACACATATACATCATATGAACAACCAACAAACAATAGTCAACTCTTTTTCCTTCTTACACGTAATGGATTATATGTTCAATTCTATGTACAATATATTTAGTTTAAGATATCATAGGCCAACTCAATAGACTTTTTGCATTCTTTCTTTTTAAGTTTACTTAAGTCTAAAGGTATTGTTCATAAAGTTTAATATACAATATATTTCCTTCTCAAATGAAAGTGAAATTCTAAAAATGTACTCAATTTTCACTTCAAACAAATATAATGATAATAAGTGACAAAAACAACCTCAACTATGTATCTAAATAATGAAATTGTTTAAAAGAATTATAATTTCTTTATTACCTCTCTTAATTTATTATTCATTTATATATTCTTCTTATTATAATAACTCTTCACTCTTTTCTTTAACTCTAATCTTTGACAACTAGGTAAGTGTTTAAGTAATTATGTTTATATGTTGTGTTATCAGATATTGACTATCCATGAATTACTTAAATGAAATTTTCTATGATAATTTATAAGATCATTAACAATAGTCTTATATATATATGATAAATTAATATAATCTAAAGTAATAATGATGTCATAATATAGCAAGACATAGCTTCAATGATGATGATGTCATGATGATGCAAGATATATCATTGAGTGGTGATAATATCACGAGGGGACAAGATATTGTCTTGAGTGGTTATAATGATACAATAAGATATGATATGAGTCTTGGTTGATGATAATATCTCAATGAGATATGTTTTGAGTCTTAAATAGTGGTGATACTACAAAGAGGTATGATATGAATATTAGATGGTGATTATATTATGATGAGATAACATATAAATCTTAAGTAGTGATAATGCTATGAGAAGATAACATCTCTTGGGTGTTGATGATGTCATGAGGGTATATGAAATGAGTCATGGGTGATGATGATGTCATGAGAAGGTGTAAATAATATAAAATGGTGATGATGTCATGTCAAAATGTAACATGACTTGAGTGGTGTAGATGGCATGAAAGGTTTGACATAACTTTATGACAAATGAACCAAAAATGTGTTTAATAAAATGGATATTGAGTCATGTAAGAGGTATTATTATAAAACATGATTATTTAGTGTTATTCATTTTTATGCATCTATCATATATAAAATTATTTACTTTATTGTCATATTTTAATGAGTTTACTAAGTTTTTTTTTTATGTTGGCTCAACATATGTTATTAATATGTGTAAATACAAATAATATATATCATGGGATACACACAAAATATTGTTGAGGAAGATTATATTATTATTGATGAAATTGTAATATAATAAATTTGTATAAGAAATGTGATGATTGCATGTGATTTGAGATAACTATGATTTATATATATTTTATTATTCTTTTTATTTATACTGTTAATTAATTATTTAAAAAAGTAAAAATATTATTTTATTACTTTGGTAAAAATGTTTAGAATTATTTAAAATAAAATTTTAATATACATATGACTAATAATGGTGTTAAAGTTATGTGATATTTAGGTAAAACTCAGGATAAGCATCACATTATATGGCGTAAGGGTGGAATAATTGTATATTTTAAAGGTTAATTCAACTTAAGTAATAATAGAAATATATACATTTTTTGAAAAGTGTATCTTACGTTTCATTCCTATTGTCACTCAACCAACTTGCCAAGCTTCTCTTAACATTTTTTGCAAAAAAAAAAAAGTGTTTATATCATAACCTTAGAGTTGTCTACATAGATCTTTTCAAAGACCATCCATCCCAAAAGAAAATTGTGTTAACTTTATAGAAGAGGCACAATGTTTATTTTTTTATTTGTCACTAGTAATAGAATTTCTCTCTCCCAATCATCTTTTCTAATCTTATCTTTAAGAATGTCTTTACTCTTAATTATTGAGTCAACATTTTTAGCATTATTTATAGAATATATACGTGAACAACATAGGAGCCAAAGGTTAATATTTAATTGAACACACAAGATTTTGACCACTCCAATGCAACTAATATAATTCACAATAAACTTGTAGCTTAAGATACAATCAAAGTTGGTTTTCATAATAACCTTTTACTTTAGAACTTGAATGTCAATACATGTTTCTTCTAGTAGATAATAACTTAAAAAATCTTCATACTCATAATATCAATCATAACAATAACAACTATCTGTAACACAATAATAGCTTTAACATGATTCTAACAGTGCTAGATCTATCAATTTCTTATATTATCTTTGATCAATAAATTAAATACCAATATTTCCCATCAACACTTAATCAAAAAGATGACTATCAAGTTCAACATCTCCTTATCATTTTAGAAACCATATCAACTCTTCTATTCAACAATTACATTAACTTTATAAAAGATAATGTTTATCTTGATAGAGATTAATACAGTAACCCAAAAGAGGATTTATACCAACCTAGACAAAAGCATATCATGTCAAATAAGTGATTCTTCCAAAGAAACAAAAAAATAAACAAAATAAAATTATAATAAACAAATAAAACAACTTCATAATATCGCATAACACACATGACAAAACAATCAAGCTAAGTTTCAAGAAATAGATTTATGCAAAATAACTAAGAATAACTTAATTGCTATAATATAATATTTAAAATATTTTTCATAGCAATTTGTCACAACTCAACTATTAATTTCTTATTAAATAATATTTTCTTTAATCACACAATGTACATAAATGATTATTTTACTTTATAATGAAGAGAGGTCAAAAAGTCCATCTTAAAAACTAAGACTTTGACTTCAACTATTCGGTCAATTCCATGGCCGCCTTGCTTGGCAAAGAATTAACCGAATTGATAACTGATAATTTCTAAATTAAAATATAGATTTTATTTTTAAAAATATTATTATTTAGTATTTTTTTATATTATTTTTATTTGAAAAACTAAACTATTTTAATTTTTGTTAAATTAGCATAATTTATTTTAGTTATTTTTATATGTAATCCCCAGTTGCTTTTTTTTTTTTTTTTTTTGAGTGCTCACGAATTTATTTTTTTATGTCATCTTCTATGAAGGTTCATTTAAGCTTCATGGTGCTTCCGTGGCCACCCATTTGCTTCATCGTCGTCTCCAATCCCACCAAGGCCCAGTTTTTCAGCATATCTATCTATGTGCAGCGGCCCCATAAATCTAGCAACTCCGCGGTCTTCGTCCGAGTCTTACCCGGCGCCGCAGACGATGGACGTCTCCTTCCTTTTGGAGCTGTCGGCCAACGACGACCTGGCTGCCTTCAAGCGGGCGGTTGAAGAGGGCGGCCTTCCCCTCGACACATGTGCCCCATGGTACACCAGGTCGTTGGGGCCGGTCTCATCGACTTGTCGACGTATGGGATACGAGATGCGGTCACCGGCCATGATCGCCGGGCAGTACGGAAGCACGGCCGTGCTCGGGTATATCATGGGAACGAAATCCATAGACGTCAATCTCCGCTGCTCCTCCGACGGCGCCACCGCTCTCCATTGCGCCGCGGCCGGGGGGTCCCTTGAGGCAGTCAGGATTCTGATTGACGCCTCGGCCGACATCGATGCGGTGGACGCCAAGGGGAACCGCCCCGGGGACGTGATCGCGAAACAGTTCTCCGCGTCAACGGCGAGACAACTCGAGGTGCTTCTAAAAACGCGATGCCCTAGGGTTGCATCTCCTTCCAAGGAGCTGGAAGTGAGGCTCAGCGGGGAGAAGAAAGAGTTCCCGTTTGATTCGACTCTGCCGGACATCAAGAACGGAGTGTATGGAACCGATGAGTTCAGGATGTATGCCTTCAAGGTGAAGCCTTGCTCGAGGGCTTACTCCCATGATTGGACCGAGTGCCCCTTCGTCCATCCAGGTGAAAACGCCCGCCGCCGCGACCCGAGGAAGTATTCCTACAGCTGCGTCCCTTGCCCTGATTTCCGTAAAGGTTCGTGCTTGAAAGGGGACGCCTGCGACTACGCCCATGGGGTGTTCGAGTGTTGGCTTCATCCATCTCAGTATCGCACTCGACTTTGTAAAGACGAGACTAGCTGCAACCGTCGCGTGTGCTTCTTTGCGCACAAGCCCGAAGAGCTCCGGACGGTGAACCCCACCGCCGCCTCCGTTTCCGGCCTCAATCTTCCAATACCGGGATCTGTTCCTCCCAGTGCTTCCTCCCTGGACAGGCTAACGGCTTTATTGATGATGAAGCGAGCTCCCGGATCAGCCATGTCTCCTTCTGCATCCTCCACGATGGGCTTACAGGCTGAATGGATGAGTTCAACGGGGGACATCTTGCAGCCACCGGCCGTGCAGCTACCGAGCAGCAGGCTGAAGTCGGGACTGGAGGAGTACCAAAAGAAGCTTCTTGATGAAATTTTGAGCTCCGCTTCTCCTTTATCTAGTTGGAAAACCAGTTCTTCGATCGCTGCTGTCAGTGCGGCCACGGGCCCTCGGGTTTCTGATTACGGCGATCTCTTTGGCTCTCTCGAACATTCGAAGCTGACTCAACTTCAGGCGAAGCAGTTCACCGGCACTAATGCCACCAGACTTCAGACGAATCAAAGCTTGGATCATCAACTGCTCTCCGGTTATGGCAGCAACTTGCCTTCTTCTCCCAATGTGATGTCTTCGTCATCGTTTGATCTTGAACATTCCATGGCCAAGGCCATCTTGAATTCGAGGCAGGCCGCCTTTGCCAAGAGGAGCCAAAGCTTCACTGACCGTGGAGCTTCTCCTCGCCCTCCTCCTGGCATTTCTCCAACGCCAACCTCTTCTCCTCCGAGCGCTGCCCTAGGCGTCTCCAACTGGGGCTCTCCTGACGGGAAGCTGGATTGGGTGATCCAAGGAGACGAGCTCAACAAGCTCAAAAGGTCTGCAACTTTCAGTTTCCGGAGCACGGGAATTAGCAACTTTGAGGGATTTGCTCCGATCGCCGCCTCCAAGACTCCGGCTTTGGAGGAGCCCGACTTCTCTTGGGTGCAGCATCTAGTAAAGGATGGGCCGCCGGCAATCAACCGGCTCGGCATGGACATGAATGGTCAGCATGTGCTCGACTTAACTTGGGATCAGCTTTATGCTGAACAGGACCAGGTGCAGACGGTGCCGTAGTCGCCATTTTACCGAGAGAGAAGAGAAGTTTCTTCATTATTTGCTTCATTGCTGTCTTGTTTTCTTCCTTGATGTGTTGTATGCCTTTTGAAGTGAATGCCATGCGAAGAAGGAAGGATGCCCGAAGGGAATCTGAAACCCGATAGTTGGCAGAGGAGAGATGTTCTGTATTGGATGAGGTCGTTTGAGTTCATCATCTTCCTTTCCCTTTCATCTTTTTTAAAAAGTACTGTTTCAAGTTTAATACGTTCACTTCAAAAGTTTTTTTTATTCTTTGAGACAAATGGTTTCTTTGGTAATAATCATTTTTTCAAAAATATATTTTGAAAATAATTTTTCATGATCTTTTTTTTGACATTCAAATGAAAAGGTGAATATTTTGAAGAAGTATATTAAAAAAAACTTTAACTATTTAATTTAACATCTTAATTAAAAAAAAGAAACAATGATGATATTTATAATGGATCTATATTTTTCATGGGAGATCAAATTGTGTTAATAATTGTATTTTTATTTTTTTCATTAGTAATAAATTTTCTCAATTTAAAAATAACTTTATTCTTTTCTTTTATTGTTGCATCAATATTGTTTTAGTGTCATTTATAAAAGATAGTAAGTTGACAAAGAAACACAAGCCAAAGATCCTAGATTCAATGAAACACAAGAATTTGACCCCTCCAATATATCCTAATGTAAGTCATCATAAACTTGTTGCTTAAACATGTAACCAAAATTAATGTCTAAAATAATTTTATATTTTAGAACTGAAAGTCAATACATATATCTTCTAATAAATGATAACTTACTTCAAAGTTAGGATATTAATCACAACAATAACAGTTATAAAAGTAACACAATGTTTACTTCAACTTGATTATAATAATATTAGTTGTACTAGTTTTTCTTATATTATCGTTGATCAGTAATCTCACACTTAACTTTTTCTATCAACAACACTCTCAACCTATAATACCCATAATTATTTGTTATTTTTAAAACTAGTTTTTTAAATAATAAGCCTTGTAAATAAAAACAATTAAAACCAAAACCAAAATGCTTCATTATAAGAAACTAAATTAGGACCTTGTTTACGCTATCATAGCAACATTGCTATAATTGTAATAATAAAACCTAATAAATATTATTGCTAAAATAAAAATCAAAATAGCAAAATCATATGAATATAAAAGTTTAACATATTATCACAATCATTTGAATAAGAAAAACAAAATATGATAAATAAATTCACATTCAAAATTTTCCTTATTAGTTTCATAAGATCTTTTTAAACATTTGTTTTATTTTATTTTAAATTGGTCCTCTTTAAAGTTTATTCATTTTAATTGGTCTTCTCATATTTTTGCATAATGATCACTTTAACCATTTCCAACTTTTTAGAACCCTTGTTTTTATACACATTGGCTTGCATCTAGAGAAAACTAAGCTATTTAGGCTAACGCTCTCAGATTAGGTTGAACATTTCTTTATCTCGCTAAGATTGCAACTTCTCTAGAACTTGTTACCTACTCCTGTTTCCTTTGAACTTTTGGGATACTTATCCAGTTTCTATAAAGTAGAAACATATGACTCTGTTTTTTAGAAACTTAACTTTTATCAATTCATATATTTTGGTTTGAAAAACCTTTGTTTGCTCTTTTTAAAAATATTGGGATGACTCTTGTTTTTGTATTTTTTTTGTTCTCTTTACCTATATGTTATGCATTTGCAGGCTAAATATGTTTAACACATGCCATAATATTAATAAAAAACTATACTTATAAATATTTCATGGAACAACTCAACCAAAAGGTTTAGAAAAATAAAATATAAGTAATCATATTTTTATTACATTAAGTATCAATCATATACATAATCATATAGAATGCCTATCTTGATTTGCAACATGCAATGAACAAAGAACCTTTATTATACATTTTTTTGTCAATTTTTGTGAATATTTTAATTTTTTTCCTTTACTATATGGACTAAGTAGTACTTCTGTGACATTTTTAGGTTCACTTTGTTGAGATATTATCAATTTAAGTCGTCCCATACTGACCTAAGTTAATTTTGTCTTAGGAAAATACCTCAATATCTTAAGATTATGACATCTCATATATATATATATATATATATATATATATATATATATATATATATATATATATATATATATATATATATATATATCAAAATCACACTCATAGTAGCCAATATAGAATAATTTTTTTTACTATATCTTTCTATTTAAAAGTTTACTAAGAGTCACTCTTTATTCTAATAATTACCTTCTTGGGATATTATATAATGCTCTTCCCTATCATATTTGGTCCTACATGTCATAACCACTCTCCTAGACTTCTCGTAGTTCTCACTTCTCAAAATCCCTCTATATCTTCTAAATGATATTTCCTTTTTTTAAATATTTTCCTAAAGAGCAACATCTCTCCATATATAAAAAGTCATGAACATATCCATTTTCATACCCACCATTAGGTTTAGGAATTTTAGATAATTAATTAATTTAGTATTTAATTATGATTATGATTAATATTAAATCCATCCCTTCAATAATAGTCAATACCTTAGTCACATATATTTACTAATATTTAGAAATTTAAATAAATAATTTAATTAAAATTTAGGCCTCTAATCAATATCTTGTACTTTTCAATCTAAACTATTCCTAAAATTTAGTTTGTCATTTTCCAAATAAGAGACTAATATGTGCCATAAAAATTTCATAATTTTGTTGGTATTATTCAATATTATTAATAATTTTTCATTCTAATAATTTTCAAATATTAACATATAAATATATTTTTTTCTTAAATTTAACCTATAAACTATATCTAATTTTAATAAATATAGTAACTATGGATTCATGAAAATTAGAATTTCAATAAAGTCACTTCCCTTTGTAATCATAAGCCTCCTTTAACTAAAGTATCAATTGTTGTCAATTAAAATAATTTAAAATAATAAATAAAAATGAGAAAATTACTAAAATATTTTTATCTAATGATGTTACACAACCAAATGGGTCAAAATTATTAATTTTGACATCCACTTGTCATTATGCAACCATATTAGTCCTTTTATTTAACAATCACAAAAAGGTCAAGTCACCCTTAACATTTCTCTTAGTAGGATGTTACCAGAAAACATAAAGAGAAGGTTATGTCAAGAAGAGTCTCAAAACACTTCAACTAGAGCTCCATTTTTTCATCGTATTATCAATGATGTAATTCACTTAATATAGAAAAATATAACAAACACATTATTAGAGAAATTTTGACATTTATATTTTCATAAGCAAGCTTCACACATTAAAGACAATCATATTAGCATCAAACTTAGTAAAACACAAGTTGTTCTTTGGATTCCTCAAAGATACTTTCAAATGGTTTTAGCACTTCCTCAATAATTCATTTACATATTGCACCAATTTCTCAAATGACTTTCTATTGACTTTTGCTACTCCTTAACAATTAAGAGGCTATACCAAAGATGATTTAGTTTGAGCAATGTATACATATACAATGAATATGTATAAAGAAAAATGTCACTCAAATTAGTAGTTATGTTATTGAAATTTTTGATTAAGTTTGATAAGATAACAATGAAACTTATTCATGATTTGATGCCATGCAACACAATGATGACCTAAACATACTCAGGGGGAAGAGAGCATATGCGAGAATAACAATGGCATTTTTAGTAGTTCCTCTCAACTTTTGAAAATGAAATGTAAATTTAACTATTGAAAATAGAAAGCTCAAAAGTATATAGCAGTGATGGAATTTGAAATGCTTAATCACTTAACCAAACTAACTTGCATGTGCTTAAGAATCCTAAGAATTGCTAAAATATTGAAATGTATTCATAAACATAGTTAAAGCACACATTAAAACTAATAGAAGTAGATTCAACAAGGATTTAGTTTACTCAACAAATCACAAGATAGTTTAGTTTAATGAGAAAACTTGTGAATTACTCAATTTAAATAAATTACTCTCAATTAAAATGTTATTTGAGTATAGAGCTTTTAGAGGAGTGTTAGAGTTAATAGACTACAAGGTTTCATGTATTTATGAGCATGTTCCAAAGCCAAAGAAATACACTCTTATTTAGTTTAAAAAAAGAACATAAAGTCTATTGGTAACCTAAAGAACTTTCATGTTGCAAAAGGTCAATTGGAGTTCATTTGATAGAGTTTTAACTTGATTTATAGAGAACTTTAGATTTTGTCTTTTAAAGATGGGTTTTGTTTAAAGTTTTAAAAATGCAACATGAAGACAAGATCATTGAAGATTTTAATCATAAAAAATTGTCCTAATAGTATGAACTTTGATTGTAGATAGTTTCATCACAAATGTGCAAACATGTTTTTCAAACAATCACCAAAATTCAAATTTGTAAAACTAAAACAAGATATGCCAAAGAAACTAGGAAATAAAACAATGTTAGAGAATAAACTCTTACTAACTTGGTGATGATATATCACATAAAATATCACCCTATGAGTCCATAAATATGATGATTCATGCTTTGATTTCTAATAGAATAGATTTCAAACATGGTGGCTTAGTGAAAATATATAAAATTTCTTTGTTTTGTGTACAAGGAATTTTATAAAAGAGAGGGTTTAAAAATGAGTAAAAAATACTTAGAAGTTGAATATCAATTGTCTTGTGTGGTTGGGTTAACCATTCAGAAGATCCAAGCTTAATTGGTCATTTAGTGTGGTTAATTTTAGTCAATCATTGACATCACATATTTCAAACCACGAAAAGTGATTCGGATGGTGCTAGACAAGCTTATGCAATTTAGAAAAAATTATGGCATTTGAAAACATTGGATGGATATGAAATAATCAAAAATAATAAAAATTGATTAATGACCCAAACTAGATGTCTCATAGTATTTGTTATATTATCATATAAGTATTCACTTGTTATCCTAAGAGATATTATATGATCTTCATATAATACAATGATATTTATTATAATTATATAATCTATTTATCTGCTTAGTAAATACTTAGGACTTAAATTATAAGCATGTCGATTTCTTTTGTACGATACTATTTCACCTTATAGCTTTGATTTGGAACTTAATTATAGCATATTTGTATTGTAATAATATAAACCCCTTATCATACTAATACATATTTATGATTAGTATAAATAAGCTTGTTCATGACCTATTGTAGTGTAAGATCATATATGGTACAATATTTTCCCAAGTACTCAGAATTTGGATTTACAGTGTACTCATTTTGTGAGTGAAATAAACTAAATGAACATTGGTGATTGCTTAAACTATGTTTACAATAGTGAATCTTACTTATATGATCTTTGGTATCATATGATATGATCAATTTAGAATATGAATAATAACTAATTTAATTGATTTTTGACATAGTTATTTGAAACAAATTGGAAGTCATTTGAAAGTATTCTTAAAAGTATATAAATGTATCCAAATGTTTTTAGAAAAACTAATACTTCACTTATTATTTGAAGATTGTCATTGTAATCATCTTCACTTAGAGAAAGATTTAAAGAAAAAACATATTATTGATTTCATTTATCATTATATTAGTCATCATTTTATTGAAGTTACATATTATTTTTTAGTTTATTCCTTTAACTTTATTACACATCTTTTTGTATTATTACAGTGTGTTATTTATTTGATTATTCATTGGTTATAAATTATACTAAGTTTTATTTATATGGTTTGTCTCATTATTGAGATTTTTATTTGATCTTTATTCTGTTGATTAATATTAAATCATTGTATAAGTTTTTATTAAATTGATCTTCGTTACTTTTATCAAGTAAATGTTACAAGTTTTTTATCAAGCCAATGTTCAGTGGACTACTTAGACATTTGATCTAAGATAAATATATATATTCAAATTTGAATCAAACCACTTAATTTTTTAAATACACTTTACTAGTTCTACAACATTAGTTTTACAAAACTTAATAATATTTTTTTAAAATAAGTATTATAAAATCAATTAGAACTTAAGAAAAGATTTTTGTTCTACTGCCCCCCATCCCCCCCCCCCCCACACACCTTTTGAACATCACACTTTCATAATTTACAAATTTTTCTTTATCATATAATCTCAAAATTATTTTTATACCCTTCTGACCTAATAATGCCAAGATTTTACATTTATTAAAAACTATAATTTAATAAATTAAAAACTAATAAAATTTAAAAACATAATCTAAAATATTTGTTGCTATCATCATAAATATGCCAACAAAAATATCCTATGTATGCACATTAACAACCACAATATAGATGGTTATATTATTCAATCAATATCAAAGATAAATCTTATAAATAAACCCTCTTAAACGTCACATCAAAAATAACCAAAAATATATCCACTCACCTAAATTTACCTTATTAAAAATAAGAAAACACCACTACTAAAAATAAAAATCCTTACACTCTCAAAATAATAAAATTATGAGATCCTATCATCTATTCCAAAAACCCTAACTATTTCACTCATTCTCATTTTTAATAACCTAAATATATCCAATAGTTATCAACAACAAATAAACTAAACAAACCCACAAATTACATTATTTAAATTGATATAAAACCTATAAAATAGTCCATTTCAAAAAAAAAACTACAATTCAATGGTTGCAATTAAAATATAATATTATTTCATAAGCAATCATTTGGACAAATGGTCATCAACAAGATAGACATGAAAATAAAAAATAAAATTTGACAAAAAAATATAATAATTATAATAAATAAGAATAATTTAAATTTTTATTTAAATAAAGGGAAGGGAGTCTCAACCCCACAAACATAAGATGTACCTCTTACAACATATCATTAACTCTTAAGACATATTTGTACTCAAATATAATAGAATAAGTTGATGTAACTCAAGCATCTCCACATATCTACATATTCTCAATAAGATAAACTATAAAAAGTCAACACTCATATTTAAAAATAAAATATCAAAATAAATCAATTTCACAATCATCAACTACCAAAGTGATATTTCAATCCAACAGTTTGCCTATTAAGCACTACATAATTTGATTTTGAAATCACCACTTGTTTGCTAAACTTCCATAATACAAAAAGGTAAGAACTTAAACAAAGCCAACAGTAAATAAACATTAATGATGCTTCTTCCACGTTTTCAATCAACATTTCTTGGTATAATGTTGATGAAACCTGAAAGAAGGTAGATTTATGCAAAGCATGCAACCTTAAAGGCGGCTTACTTTACCAAGCAGGGCAGGCTTAAAGCTTGCAAAGCCAGTAATCTCTCTTCCTGTAACCATGCTGTTGATCTCATATGTGCCCTCATAAGAGTATATTGGCTCAAGGTCACAGAAGGCCTGAGAGTGAAAGAAAAAAAGCATTGAAAAGACAATTAGAAATCACAGATTATTACCCAAGATTTTTCTTTTCGAAGAAAATGAACAGGAACCATTGAAAATGGATCATGGGTTGTGCTTTCTAACATTTTAATTTAGTGTTAGGAACTTAACAATTGATTGATAGTCAAAGAAATATCAGAGGAAAGTGCAAAAAAAGAGAAAAAAAAAAGAGAAAGAAGACGGCAACCTTTGCAACCAAGAAATCGGCCAAGATGCCATTTCCACCAAGTAATTCTCGGCCGAGAGAAACAGTTTCCCTTGCCTTACTTGAGTTCCACGCCTGTGAGTGAAGATCGATAAGTTAATCTACAGAGAACACAAGGTTTAGGAGAACAAATGCTTTGGAGATTAGTTTAACCAACCTTCCCTAAGCTTGCATGGCCGGGTGTCATCTTTCCTGATTCATATAGCTTGCATAAGCGCCAACCAACAAGGAGCATTGCCTGGATGTTTCCAAGCATGCGAACTAGCTTTTCTTGATTGATTTGGAATGCAGCAAGTGGAGCTCCAAATTGCTTCCTCTCCTTGAGGTATCTTGTTTGTTTAGTTTCATTAAGATGGTAAGTTTAGTTGGAAAGGTTCAAGACAAAGAAAATGTTCAAGTTGGAACTTTTACCTGTGGCACATGTCGTACACACCCATTGATATGCCGATTGGTTGCCAAGCAACCATAACGCGGGAAACAGCAAGCACCTGTGTTATAAAACCATCAATTAGACCGCACATGATAAAGCATATTAACAAATGCTCATAAAGTAGAGACTATGAAGAAAAATTACCATGTTTAAGAACTTTGACAGTGACCTATTTTAAAGTGCATAAGAATAGAACCCTAAAACTCATAATGTTAACACAAAACTACAGTTTAGGATGAATCAAAACAAAATAATGTTATTTTTCAATTTTAGCTCTCAGGAGTGAAAAGAAGATGTTTGTTTTGTTGAGATTTGAACCTACATCTTCAACCAATTTGAAAATTTTCATTTAACTTCATTTGCAAGAAACCAAGTATAATAAGAACAATTTTAAGTAAAAATGTCCTTGATGCTTTACATTGATTGCTAAAGATTGCTAAACAAAATCCCTGAACGTTCAGATCATTACAACAGCAAAAACATTGTTATCAAAGGCCAGGTCCATAGCTTATATGTGGTCGATGATCAAATGTGGATGAAACTCTTGCTTTATTTTAACTTATAGAGCATTAGTCATCAATAATCAATGTAAGGTTCATCTACACAGAATTCATATTCAGAAATAGTGGCTGCATAGACCTTGATGTCAAATACAATAAGAGGAATACCATCAACAGGAATTCTGGCACATTTATTTTAAGCAAATAGGAAAAGAACCTAACTTGAAGGGGAGGTTTGATGCAATGGTAAATGTTCTTGCTACATGACTTGTATCAAGCAATGGTACGTTTAACTACATGTAACCTTATGGTTAGTTACAAAATATTCTTTAGGAACACAATAAACTTGTACAATTGCCCTTTTTGTACATAGTTATCAATAAAGCCTATAATTGTGCTGCTGAAGCCTTTCTCGAGTTTTCTATAGTATGAATAACATGGTATCCAAGCTGCTGGACTATCATTCTGAGTAACTAGCTTCAATGACTTTGTTTCTCTACACAGGGCGTGAAAAACCCTTATTTTAATGCCCATTTTCTTGTGAAGGATCTCCCCACCAAGGAACCTCTTCTTCACAGCCATCACCAACTACCTCATCTTTCATTCATTGCTCCTTCATTGATTAGCATTCTAGACTTGGTCACCCTTATGCTGCTTGAGCAGACCAATAATGAGTTTTCAGCTCCATCTTATTTTCTTATTTCACTATGGTATTATTCATTGCACTTCATGACTCCATACACATGAACAGACCAACGCCATTGAACATCGTCACTCATTATTATTCTAAGAATGCCATTGAGGCAGCCATAAACATAATAAATCAGTTACTATCCACTTCACTAAATAACCTTACCCATTCTTCTCCTTATATAGTAAACCACTAGATTACATATTCTTAAGAACTTTTGGCTTCTCTAATTTCCATCTTCTTGCTCAGCCCACCACCTAAGCCCTCATTTCTTTCACTAAGGGGTACAGTGTACTACTCTACTCACCTACAGTATCCCACCAGCTGCAACGTCATCTTCTTTCTACTCACTTACATACAACCCAACACGCTACAGTTGAGATAATTTCAAATAATCTTTCCACCAGTTCTCAGGTACCTCTGCCAAATGCATCTGCAAATATCCAAAAACACACCATGCATCTCTGGTTAATGGATGCAACTCAGAAACCAAGCCTATGATACACCTAATTAAGCACTAATACATGTACAATCATTAAGCCTACATATTTCAATCAAGCCTTCAAAATTCTAGCTTGGAGAAATGCTATGCTTGAAAAATTTAATAGCCTTCCACAAAAAAAAAAACTTCGTTACTAGTCCCTCCACCCAATAAAAACATAGTGAACTGCAAATGGATTTTCAAAATCAAGAAAAATGTTAATGGTTCCATTAATTGGAACAAAGCTCCAAAGGCTTCCATCAGCCATATGAATTTGACTTCTACAAAACTTCTAGCACTTTTGTGTAAACCACCACCATATGTGTTGTTCATTCCATTGCCATTAGTTGCAACTATATTCTAAAACTAGATATTCAAAATTTATCCTCTGCATGGTTCTCTTGAAGAGGAAATATATATGGTTCAACCTTTGAGCTTTGTTGACATTAAGAGACCAACCGATGTACACCATCTTGACAAATCCCTTTATAGACTTGAACAAACACCATGCTTCTGTGTTTGGATTACTTCACTAGCGAACAGATTCCCCTTTATTTATTTATCATCAACATGGCACAATCACTTCTCTCCCATGTCGATGATTCACAGACAATATATCAAAGCATCTCCAACAAGTTAGTGCTGTGTGCTCAATCACTCATTTGCAACAAGGAACCTTGGACTCTCAACCTTTCTTCCTTGAATTGGATTGGAAGACATTTCCAGGGTAGAAGAGTTGTAACCGAGTTGATTGAGCATACGTGTGTTATTAATTTACCTCAAAAGTTGTAACCGAGTTGTTATGTTATTGACTTAAAAGCTACAACTAAGCAATACTACTCATTCGAATACCTCCTGTGCCTCATCTTCAATGTCAGCATATGCAACAAGCTTGTGTCCAATCCTCTGGAATATCATTAACACTGTTGGCATTTTATAGCACCTACTTTACTCATTCACTTTGAATTTGTTACAAACAAAGTATGTCAGTTCATGCACACTCCAACTCTTAAACAATGGACTGTGTCAACTTGCTATCAGTGTGTGAAAGATAAGACTAGATGTCACTTCAGTAATTTTATTATCGTAGCTAGGGAAGTTAAAACAAATGACACCCTATCATATGAAATGAAATGACTTCCCTCATAGTGATACTTGGGAAGCAACTTATCCTAATTTTCAATTCACGCTACATTTATGACAAAAAAAAAAAAAAAAAACAAACCTTAAGCCTATTTTGCATTATCACAAGGTAAAACCCCTTATGGATTAATATTCAGAGGACAGCCACGGCCTATATCTCATATATCAAAACTATGTTACAAATTCATGATCTTAATCAGTGATAGCACAAAACTTATTTGAGGGGCACTTTTTCCAGCCTAAAATAAGTCAAGAAAACAAACCACATATGCCACAAAAATCAACGATCCAGCATACAAATCTATAGGCATGTTGAAGACAAACACCAAAAAAGTAAAAATAAAACTCCAACTAAAAGGAAAAGAGGACTGGACACAGTGGTTGGTCAGCATTGGGGCCATCCCAATGCACTCAAAGGATCAAGGTTGAGTTACACTCCCCAATAATAACAAAAGCTTGGACTACCCAAGGAGGGAGGAGGTTAGACATGAGCAAAGTATCAACCAGTTCAGCCACATCAAAGAAAGTCTTAGTTTTATATTGTCTATCAGCAAAATGGAGTTGACCACCACAGCCGTCTCAAAGAATTGCATCACACGCTAAAGCAATCAGCACCGATCAAATTGTCGAACTTTAAAGAGATTTAACAGAGGGAAGCATTAATGGGAGGAAGGGAAACTTTCTTAGAGAGACAAAGAAGATCTCAACTCCACAAGTTGGGAATAATCTCAAGATCCTAGCTCCCCATGTTAGGATGAATCTCAAAAGACTCAAAGGGAAAATCAAAACTCATAATAGAGGTTGCAATAACAAATTGGTGAGAGGGGGATATGGGCTCTCTAGTGGAGTCTAAAATTGTAGGGCCTCCAAATAAGATAGATGGCCAAAATGAGAGGAAGCCTCGTAGTCCCAAGTGTCCCTCACAACTATAACAAATAAAAAGTCTAGAAGATCTCACAATGAAAGAGTGGAGTTGACTTCCCAAGAAGCATGAAGGTGAAGGAAAATCGAAGAAGCATACCTAAAGGTTATAAAGGTGTGTTCCAGATAGATGGCCACAATAAGGGAGGAAGCCTTATAGTCTTGGTCCCTCACAACTATAACAAAGAGAAGGTTTACGAGATCTCGCAATGAAGTAGAAGTAGAGTTGACCACCCAAGAAGCATAAAGGTGAAGGAAAATCAAAGAAGCATGCCTAAAGATTACAATGGCATGGTCCAAATAATTGTCCTCCAAATATCCTTATAAACACTAATTTCATAAATATAAGTACTTTGTGACAACCAAACTATAATAGAGACAAAACCTTAACAAAACCTCCATAAAAACATAGAAAACAAAACATTTTATTGACCCATTTTTTCACAAACAAAACATTTACCTCAAGACATTCCTTCGTGATATAACCCATTTTTTTACAAACAAAACATTTTATTGCTTTTACTGATTTTAATTTCCATTTACATACTGCATCTTCGTCACCCTCTACTTTACTAATGGTGCTTATCTCATGAATAATTGGACATCCTCTAACTATGTGTCCTAACTCCTCACATACAAAGCACTTTATTAGCCCTATTATATTCAATTTACACTTCCCCCAATTTCCTTTTCCGCATTTACTATACTTGTTAGCCTTAATGGATCTAGAATCAAATCAGCTACTACTTGGATCTTGGAGAAATTTCAATCCCAACCATTTACATTAAAACTTTCCTTGCAAGAATTATTGTAGCTTCTTATACCCTTTTTGGAGAATAATAATCGTACTTGTATGATTACAAATTTCATATTGTAAGATTCTCAACATTGCCTAAATTTATCTTACGTTTATATTGTACTCTTACGATATCATTATTGTACTAATACAATACTCCCCTTCAGCATATGTCGTACAGACAATTCTCCTCTTATGTCATTACTTTTGACTTGATTATATTTATACAATACTCATCTTTATATTGTACATTTAATTAAATCTCCTATCCTTGTGCTTATTCATATTGATCGTAATAATATGATAAACTAGTCATACGTACAATCCATTCATGGTTAGTTAGCTCAAGCATTGATTCTATCTTGTACTTATACTATTCCCATTGTATAGTACGATATACCTTTCTTCTTACATAAGAATCTGACGATTCCTGTGTACTATGCTTATTATATACCTAATTATACTTATACATTAATATTCATAGTATTATACGATAGTTAAATTTAATTAATTTTTCTTTCTCAACAGATTGTGTTGGTACGTTCGTTGCTTTTATATTATACGATACTATATTCTTTGTATCGATCATTAGTTCTTATGCATTAATGGCCTAATATGATATAATAATCATCTTGTATGATCTTTAACTTGCTTTTGTACTTGTTTACATTTCTCTCAAATTTATTCTCCTTTAATTAATTGTAATGTACAATACTCTACAGTTACAATATACAATTAGCCCCTTCTTTAACCTGTTGGATTACTCAGACCCACAACAACAAAACACTATCTGCACTAATCGAACTTATACGTTGTCATAATTATATTTGTACAATACAATCACATATAATGAATCTGTTCACCCAATTAATTCTAACACTTATACCATATGATTCTATGATATTATATTGTATGATATCTTAAAATCTTAAAATATTTTAAAAAAATTCAAAAAATAAATTATAAAATTTTTTAAAATATATTTAGATCAAAATTATTATTTTATAATTCTTTTCTTAAAATTATCAATTATTCTATAATATTTTTCTTTTCAAAACCTAAGATTTTAAATTTATTAAAATTTATCTATCCCCACTTTTGGATGTTACAAGTATTGTAGTCCTAAGCCATATTATGCACAATATGTTGGTGATCTTATACAAATAGGATATCTTAACTTTATTAGATGTCAAAATTTTTAATGATTTCTTTAACTATTTTATAATTATTTATGCAAATATATTTATGTTTATATCTTTATATTCAAATAATTCTTTAAGTACACCATGCTGTGAATGAACAATAAGTGGATAAGATGCTAGATAACTAATGTCATGAATAAACATGTAAATATGATGCCAGATAACCAATGTTATGATTATACAATATATGAATAAGATACCAAATGATCATGTCATATAAATATATGAAACAATCCTCAAAATAAGTATAAATAAAATTATTAAAAACAACAAAAAAACTTACTATTGTATTTTACCAGGTTTTCTTATGGAGAACCCTAGGTTAATAATACCAGATAATAGAGTAAAAAAATGATAATTAATATTTTAAAATATCTAAATTAAGAAATAAACAATATTTTAATTTATTAATGCATTTACATCACTTATCAGATTTATCTACACGAATTTACAAAGTTCCCTTGTTTAATTTTCTTCTCTTTTAAGTTTTTTATAATAAAATATATGCAAAATGATTAATATATAACCTATATATAGCATGCTTATTAAGTCATTTTATTCTTATAAATTTTCTCTAAATTTCTCAATTTATTAATTTGGATAGTACTAGTATGCTTTTCTCATTGTAATGTATGATTTAACAAGATTCTAAGTGTTCTAGAATAAATCGTACATACGTTTCCCTAATCATATCACTTGATCCTCAATCTAGTTATTTCCTACTATTTCTAAATTAGATCATATCCTACAATCTCCATTATCGTACTATACAATTCTACTCGTCATCTTAACCAATTATTCAATAATATTTATATTTCTTAATGATAGTATAACACGATCCTAATATCATACTTTATGATTCTCTTTTACTCTCTTTAACTAGACCTTACCCATAATACATGTCAAACTACCTCCTCTTTTATTTCTAGGCTTAGCCAAATTTCTATCTTAGAAGGATCGTCCAGTACAATCCTTAAAATCGTACTAATATAATACTCTCTTATCCAATCCCCAACAGGTAAGTATGATTATGCATATACGAAGAACCTAACATTATCGTATAAATATGATACAAATATTATCCTTACAAGACGAACCCTACAACTCAACTTGCAACTTTATAATTGCCACATACTAGTACGTCCCAGAGATTGGCTTAGTACGATCCTCACAAAAACCCACGTACGACCCAGCACTGTATCCTTACAACCCTTTACATTTAATGGTTTAAGCTGATCATATCGTACAATATAAGTCATCATATTTGTACGATATACATCAAAAACTAATTTTCTCAACTCGAACAACTTTTCTTTACTTCAAAACACATCTAAATGACATTCAAACAATTCTAACCATGTTTCTTGAACTAATATGCAACAATGTTATGATGTATTTAAAACCGACAGGGAACAAATTAAATGCATACTTAACTCTTCCCTTAATTTCAACAACACTGTACCTAAGCTCCTCCTTCCATGAGATACCTCTTTGCCTGAGCTCCTCTCACTCTCAGTTATCTCCAATTAGAATTCTACACAGGGAAAAATAACTTGTACTTTTATAAATCAACTTAAGCGAGCTCAAGGAGTTCGATAAAGCTTAATAGCCAAAAAATCTTGGCTTTAACTTCGACAATTCGTACTTTGGATTCGTTTACTAGAAGGCAGTTATTGGAAAAGTAAAAACAAACATCATTTCACTTACTAACCCCCACATCGAGGTGAAAATCATTTCCATTCAAACATTCCCTTCACACAAGAAACCCTGGTTCAATCTTTGCAAAAAACACCCTGCACTTCTATTATTTGCAATCTATCGTCTATCAAAACAAACCTTTTAAGCCAAAATTCTAAATTATAGACCTACCCTCAATAAAATATTGAAAAAGTATAATAGAACTAAAATTTTTAGAAAATCCATAATTAATTATCTAAGTCTCTAAAAATTTCGAACTCAAAATCACTGAGTTTATCTTAAAATTTTTTTTTGTATTAATATGCATGTACATTAATTTTGATCAAATTTGAGATAATACATATATTTTTAAGTTTTATCATTATTATAATAATTTTATGTATAATAACAAATTCTAAGAAATTGCTTTTATCAAAGTCCATATCTAAGCTCCATCTTATTAATTTGATTCTAAGGTTTCTCATCGTGATCTAGGTTAAAAATGAAAGACTATAACAAAGATGTTCACCATTGGCACATCACATAGAAGAGCCACAAGAAATCTTGACCAAACTTAACCAAACCCACCCTCATTGTCACAACATGGATAATGAAGCACACAAATAGAACCCTAATAAGGACCCATAACATGATACTAGTAGACTTCCCCAATGAAGGAAAAAAATGATGCTCATGATGCTTCACCAACCAATCCACATTTCTCCATGCAAAGATTTCCAACTGAGTCTCCGAAAAGATTAATGATCATAGATAATTGAATGGAGGTAGCTATAAATGAAAGTCTTTAGTGCCCCATAACAATTCAAATATATGATGCTATGTATGATGAGATAAGCTAGAGGGGAGGAGTGAAATAGACCCACTGGAGTAGGACTCATAAGAATGCATAGTATAGAGTACCAACACAACATCATCAGATGCTACCTTTTGCTTTGTTGGGTCCACACCATACCATTCCTTGGAAAAACAATTGTTCAAAGAACGAACTTGGGCAGAATAATCAGTGGATATCACCATCACCAAACCATGCTTAGTAACGATTAAATCCACTACTATCTCTTAAGCTACACTTTGTTCCCAAGAAACCGCTATCCTTTTTCATTCAATGCTATTATGTACTCTGTAGTTTCTTGCATCATAGCCATTCTGCCATTTATCAGAATTTACAATGAAATGGGAAAAAAAAAATATCTAGTATCAATACCTTGTTTGTATCCTGAAAAGAATTGACACCGGGCAACCTGTCCTCCTCAGGGACAAAAACCTGCTTCAATAGAACGTCTCCATTTTGAACAATTCTCAGGCCAATTTTATTCTCTATTTTTGTAGCCCTCAAACCGGGGGAACCCTTCTTCAAAATAAAACTGAAGCCACCAAAATAAAAATAGATCATAATATAATGGCTTTTCATAAAATAAATCATAAGATCTTGTTGACTGAAATTTAAGCAAGAAACTTCAAAACCATGTGACAGAAAAAACAGTGCAAGAATTCCATTATGCAAGTGTAACACCTATGTTTCATGTTCGGATTGACTCTAAATATGGAATTAGTTACCCATTAATCTGATTAGTACTCGTGTTTCGAGCAAAAACAACCAACACATCAGCAAAAGTGCTGTTTCCTATCCAGCGCTTCTGTCCATTTAACACCCAGCCTCCCTCTACCTGTCAGAATGCCATAATCAGGAACACAACATTTAGTGTCACCAACACTTCAAAATATTGTGGTTGTTTCAAACAAAAAAGGAATCATTCACAGATTATCAAAAATCCTTCAAACTTTCCTAATTAGTCAATAAATTTCAAACCTTTGTTGCAGTTGTACTCAAAGAGCTTGCGTCACTTCCATAATCTGGCTCTGTTAAGGCCTGTAATAAGTTAACATAGCAATGAAATTTGGAAGAAGTCTAGAAGGACTTGACCAACAATCCTAGCGTTATGACTCACCCAACATGCAACAGTATCAAAACGTGCAAGAGACGGTAAATATTTCTCTTTTTGGACATCTGAACCACAAAGTCCTATAATTCACAGCAGAGATTAAGGAAAACCAACAAAATAACCAAATTCACATAAAAGTAATATTTTTTTTTAAAGTTTTTCACATGGGACTAAGGTTTGCCATGTGTTACATAACAAAAGGAATTTCCTAAGAAAATAGAGACCAAAGACAAATTACAACTTTACCGATAGTCAGCATGGCCAGTGAAGAATGCACCAATACAAAGGTAGAGCAACTGGCATCCACTCTAGCTAATTCTGCCATAGCAACAGCACTACCAATAATTGAAAGGCCTGGGCACCCATAGCCCTGTAATAGCATATCTGTGGAACTACCATATGATAAGAATCATAAAATCAGAGGGAGGCTAAAAAGCATTTACTTTCATAGTGCCCCCGGCAACATTAAGTGCAGCAAGCTTAGGAATAACATGGAAGGGGAACTCTGCCTTCTCCCAGTACTACAAAAACATAGTGGTGAATATGAGAATAGATGAGCAAGGATAAGGCCAAAGAGTCACAACAATGCAATGACTACAACAAAATTAATTAAAAACAAAAAAAGGCTCAAAAACAACTTAATCATTATAAAAGAATCACTTATAGAAATCGGAATTGTTCCCATATTAAATGAGCAGAAAATCATAACCAGATGAAATGGTATCCAGTACGTCAGAAACAGAGATTTCTTTTAAATTTTCCCAGGTTAAAGTAGCAAGAGCATCAGAAAGTGCTTTGGTGTGCTGAACATTCGTATTTTTTAAATAAATTGTTCAAGATAGCTTTATTTGCTTACTTGCCTAAAAATGATATCCACTAGCTGTGGTATCATAAAATTCACAGCCAAAGGAGCTCAGAGCTCGTGCAAATGGCTTAAATGAAATTAATTATGCATGAATTATGAGCATAAAAACATACCATCAAATACAGGGTAAATTTTGCAATCTGAATAATGAATTAATTGCTTTCAGAATAATGACTTAATTAACTCAGGCTTGTAGTTCTCATTAATGCAGTAATGATGTATAAACTCCAATAAACATGTTAACAAATGCTGAAATTTAAAGCAGAAAAAGAAAATTAGGGTACCGGCAAGAAAAAACTCTCTTGAACATTAATCGTTACACAGGGCACAAGTCAAATCCTAGGTATTAACATAGGATATAGATTGGTTACATTTACCTTTGCCAAAATCCATAAGTACATTGGATTAAATTACATGCTAGTTGCAAAAGTAATTTGGACAGAAGTTTTGACCAATAATTTGCAAAAAACAATGTCACTATCATATATAACATTGAACAAGAGTGAATGAAGACTGAGGAATTAACCAAATAGAGATAACCACAATCATGAATGATGATCATGCAACTTAGAGGTTGCGAATTTAGGTAGTGAAAACAAGCCTTATAGAAATGTAGAGTAAGGTTAAAAACATTAGACTTTGAATCCAAAACTTCCCTGGTCCCATTTATGCTAAAGCTTTGCAACAACATATTTCCAATTATGATGTCTAAGTGATAAAAAAGATGATCATGATGATAGAGCATAGAAAATAAATTAAAAACAGCTCATATGTGAATAAATCTTACAATTTTGGCACAACAAACTAATCACAAATCCTTTATCTTTTATTCTAGGATAGGACCAGCTAAAGAAGGTATTTACCTCAGCCATTATTGGAGCAACTTCTTTCTCCATGACTTCTCTCACCCTTTTACGCAAAGACCTCTCCTCTGAGTTTAGCAAATCATCGAACTGATAATAATCAGACGCTGCAAATAAGAAAAATGAATTATCATCATTTGTGTTATCAAAATGAAGCACTGGCAAGAAAAACAAGTTCATTTGCAGCCAATATTATTTGGCTCAGCCCTTATATCAGCTTAGTTAAATCAGTTAAAAATCAATTGAACAAGTTAAAACTCAAATATGCAAAAGAAGAAGTTTCGCTCAATCTCCAAAAGAAACTCCCCAATGCATTATAAGCCTATACTTTTTTTTATTTAAATTAATAATTTATTCAATAATATAATAAGAGTACAACCCATGAATAATTCTACAGACCTGTTAATAAAGTTCCAAAATCGGTAAATCCTGTGCCGTGAGAGCCCATTTGAACATCATGCAATGAAGAGATGTCCATCGAAATGGGTCATATTGAGACGAAATGTTGTCACCTATTTGTTTAAATATCGTATTAGGCCAAGATATGTATCGTAGGGGTGATTTCCCCATAGTGAACTCATTCGGTTTTGATGAGCCATAATATATGATTGTCCTCCAATATGAATGGTGTTCACGCCACATTAGGCCGATGGTGGTGTCTATCATTTCAATATTATACTTTGCTGCTTTCCCCTAAAATGTTGAATGTATTTGTGTAATCTAATAGAGCTAGAAAACGTGTTTTGTCGATGCGTGCAACTACAGTACGATGCCAATGTTTCAAACATACCATTACGATGTGCATGTTATACTGACGGTATTTTGTGCCTATGAACAGTGTTTGTGCCGCCCAACGTACCAATCCGAAAACCTTTTTCTACCAATTCTCCATTGTACGATGCTAACGCCCACTTTTTCGATGGTCATGTTTGTTTGATTTGTTTATGTTTCCAATCGTATAGTCAATGAGCGGACTTTACGGATAGTGCTTTCAAATCCAACGCAACTTAACAAGTATATTGTCCTTCTGATACAATATATTGAACCAATGAACCTTAATGCTAAAGAGCAATAATTGCTAACTATATATCCGATACCACATAACGTGATTGTAAGATTATGGGCCCAAATTATTAATCCATTTATATCATGATTGTCCAATCCTAAACTCAAGTAGTACGAGTAATGACTAAATAAACCATAGCCTATTGAATAATCGTTCAATACAATGCGAATGAACGTGTTGTACAATTGCATCACCAAGCCAAATTAAAGAGCAACTTTCATCCATCATCCCTATACTAATTGATCAAAGCAGTACATCATACATTATATAATGAACGAACATATGGAGTTTGAGCTTCATCCATTTGAACCAAAGTCTTACATAGCTTAGTGAGATTTGTAGCACTCCATTCACTAGAAATAGCAGATTTTATGACTAATTTAGCCAAAAAAAGAGGCCATTTTATTACCTTCTCTATGGATAAAACTCCATTTTATGTGAATTGGATCAAATTGTTATTCAATCTAATGAATCAAGGGAGAGGACTGCCAACTTCTATTTGCCTAACTTTCAAACTAATTAATGAGTGCCTAAGAGTCTAGCTCAATTACCATACTATTGATGCTCCATTTTTTGCATAGTTTAATACCTTCCAACACCGCCAATGCATTTAATTCCATAAAGGATTTGAAATACGTGGTACTATAAAAGACTTGCACAACTTTCCCAATATAATAATTCCCCCAAAACCTGCCAAGTCCTTTTTGTTGCTCAAGTAGATGAATGTTGAGCTTAAACATCTAGCACAGGGATGGAGACCATCCAATTACTTCACATTGGCTGTATCTCATTAATTTGAACAGTGGAGCTAAACATAGTTGAATGAAATGAATGTTGTCCTGGCATGTTTATGTAAAAAAATTTAAAAAATTGTGTAGCTGAGAAAGGTAATCCTGTTGATGATCGTCAAAATAGATTGGTTTATCTCCTTATATATTCTCAAGTTTCTATCTTTTCAAATTTGCCAGCAAATAAACAATGGGAAAATTCGAATTATTTCACCTTTACCTTAGTGTGAATTACGTTGTTTCCACTAGCTTAGCAAAATTTGAATATGCTGGAGGTTTGCGCTTGTTGAATATTTAATGTGTTACAAAACTACTCCATACTTAATTTTGTCACAACCTACAAATGCATGGTTAAGCAAATCCCCATTAAGGTATCGAGGATATTTAGATGCCATTTGAAGGTTTATTTTCCTAAAATTCTTCAGAATAGGAGCAAGTTATTAATGAATCTCCATGCTAAAATAGATACCTTCAACTAGCATTTGGAGTTCTAGACCAGCAAGTTAGACTTCTTTATAAATCCTTTCCTCCTAATAGCGTTCCAAGCATATTGCAAAGTGAAAATGTAATTTTCATTAAGCATCCAATGGTAAGTGTCCAACATATTGCAATGATTGATGTGATGAAAGGTCCAATCCCAAGTGTTGGCCATCCGATTCGAAGCATCAATAATACTCACTTTCTTGTTTGAATTTAAATATTTACATGTCATATAATTGGACCATTGTGAGTTTGTGATCTTCAATTTCCAATTAAGCTTAGCAGAGAAAGCAATCATGATGTCCTCCAACCTTTTTAGACCAAGACCATTTTCAACAGTCGAGCAACTGCTTTTCTCCTAATTGGACCAAATGTTAAATTGCCTCAGAGAAAGCCTTTCATTATCCTTTCAATTTTATTGACAATCTTGTTGGGCAACTTGACTGTCATTAAAGAGAATATAAGGATTGATGCCAGTACATGCTTCACCAAAATAAGCCTCCCACTAAGTGAGAATAGTTTTTTCTTCTAGCCTAACAACTTTTGATTGATTTTGTTAATTATGTGTTAAAAATACGACCACTTATTCTGCCAATATAAAATGGATAACTTAGATAATTAATTGAGAGTTGGCCTCTTTGGAATCCCAATTTTTTACTTATTTTTTTGTTACTACACCCTAAACTTTGTTGTTGGCAAAGAATTTGCTCTTTTGCTAATTTATTTGAAGACCAAAAGCTGTTTAAAATGTACTCGATAGCTTTTGAATTTCTGCAATGGTTCTCAAATCACCTCTACAAAATATAATGATTTTGTTTGCATAGCCAGATGAATGAAGGGTTTGCATCCCCTTAGTTGAGCATAAAGAGATGATTTTCCCCGATTAAGGAGCTTGTTTAGGAGTCTGTTGAATACTTCCATTGCTAATATGTATAAGGGGGAGATAGGATTTCCTTGTTTCACCTCTTTGGATGTATTAAAAGCCATTAGACTTCCAATGAATGATTATTGAAATCCAAGAACTAACAAGATTATTGTGAATCACCTTTATGAAATTTGCCACAAAATTGAAATTTATAAAAAATCTTGTTAGAAACTCTCATGCAATGCAATCAAATACACTCTTTAGATCCAACTTAATCATGCAATTGTTTCTTCTAACTTTCGTGTTGAGTGACCTAATTAACTCTTGGGCAAGCATAATGTTATCCGTAATATCCCTTCTTTTAACAAAGCTTATTTGTTTAGTTGAAATCAATTTAGGGAGCAGTAATTGAAGCCTATTAATCAGTAGTTTGAAAAAAAAATTCTATAAAATTACAAATACAGATTAGTCTACAATCATTAAAATTGTCAGGATTCTCTTTTTGGGGAATCAACAAATCAGTTGGTGCTTGAAATTCCTTTAGAAATAAAAGAGCCCATAAGAAATCTCTTACAGCAAGCAAAACATCCTCAACAATGATGTTCTAGTATTTAATGAAAATTGTCCATTGAACCGATGCGGTTGAAAAGCACTTTTAGCACTACCATCATAACCTCTTCCATCAACTCGTTATTGCTTGCTTCCAAAACAAGTGAAGGAATGTAACTTAGTAGCTTCCCATTTTCAACGCAATTAGGGGGAGATAAGAGCTATTGGAAGCGTTTAATTGCTACCTCTTGAATTTTATCTTCCTCTTGAATGAATGTGCCTATGCTATCTTTAATATGATATATATTTAGTCATGCTCTCTTTTCTTTAGACATCGCATGGAAAAATTGATATAGCTGTGTAACTATGCTTGATTTTTCAAAAACTTAGACATGATTTTGAGCCCTTTAAGGGAGCTCACATTATTGACAAAAAGGCTTATAAAAAGGAATTTTGTCATAAGACCTTTGTTTAAATAGTTTGATATCTTTTTATTGTATTTCATTTAATAATTTTATATATTTATATTATGATCATTATGATATCAATGAGTTGTACCATTGGTAGAAAAGGTGTTTTGATCATAGTATTACATTTAACAAGATTGAATGCAACATGAAAGAAATCAAATTTCATATATCTTTTTATTCACCTTCAGTTAATTTTTCTAACAAAGAAAACTCTAACCAGAGACCATTAAAATGCATATCTATAATAGTCTACTTCCTACTTAATTATCATGAAAAACATGAAGTTTAAATAAAAAAAAAACCAATACATATGCATGATCATGTGTTGTGAGATGTACCAATGGGTGGAAATAAGGTCGCTGGGGTGGCCTGAGGGAATGCAGCAGAGATCTCCAGAGCAGGCAATCCAACATTTGATTTCGCACAATCTTGAGTATCATAACCTAACACATGAAATCCCCAATGACAATTCTAATTGAAAAACAGAAAAAGTAAAACAAAAAAAAAGCATTGTTGCCTATCATGAAGGCTTCTTTTTTAAATATAAAAACATTATAAGCTTTATTTTCTTTCATAGTATGACAATTGATAATTGAATTGTACTGAACATAAGCGACAAACATACCACAGAAAATTTACTAAAGAAAACCATATGAAAAAAATAAAGGAATGATACCGATGGTTTTCCAGGATTCAGAAACACCGAATAATAGGTTACCCAAGATTCCACCCCCGGCAAACAATTAAAACGTTTACTCCAGAGCAGCAAAATTGGAATAGAAGGAAAAATTAGCCGCTAAAATTGAATGTAATAGAACAGTCCCCAATCGCTGTCAAGTATCTATCGTGCAACTAAAAGGCATAACCAAATTTTTAAAGTAATTACAGTATATTTCCGAAGTTATGATCCTGCGTTTCAGCCTCCTTAAAAGTTAAAACCAGCCAAAACAATCGCAAACTGCAAGAGTGAACTTAAATCCAATTATATTTCCATTTATCCACAACATCTATCAAGGAGACGCCAACCCGATCTTCTAAAAAGGCAGAGACGCTCGATAGATAACCAAAGTTGCATGAAACGATCTAATGTTAACATCACAGAAAAAAACCTCGAAATCAGCTAAATTTTGCACAACTAAGTTGAAGTTTTCTAAGAAGACCAAAATCTACTCGCTTGGAAAATCACAATCACCTTGATTCTGAGTTGTTGCAGTGGTAGCCATTGATGAACTCTCGGATGATATGCTTGGGAGACAAAACCCGTGCAGGGAGAAGGAAACCGATTGACGGATATAAGCGGCGCTTGTTTCTATCGACGGAGAGAAAATATACAAATTTTCAGACGAAATGACAAAAAATGCGTCATTAAAAAAATATTAAAAAGAAAAAAAAAATTCATTTTCAAACTATTCTACTTAGTCAAATAATTTATATTTAAATTATCATAAAACTTAATTAAAATCTTTTTAGGTAATGCCCTCGGAGAAACATACAACAGCTCTTAGAAGAAAAGCAGTTGTCATCTGGGATAAGTACTCATTAACTGCCACACATTGTCATAATAACAACCATTATAAATATATTTGTTGAGCATGTGAGGAAGATTAACCTTATAGAAATTTGATGAATATTTGCTTGCTCAGCTCACTCTCAAACGTTCTTCCTCAAAATGATTAATGAATCATGAAAGTTGAAGCAGTGGGCGGAAGGCTTCTTTCTCCTTTTGATCATGTCTATCCAAATTAGAGTAGATTTCTACTTCTAAAGCTGGTTGTAAGCAAATGAGCAGTGGTTTCTCCAGAAAGCAATCAACTGCAGGTGGGGCTAAAGTATAAATGACTTTAACTTCACTCCTACGCATAACACCAGCAAGTATTAAACATCATAAGTGCCCCACCAAGCTCACATTCTATTTTTAGTCTCTTCTTCATTCCCCCTTTCAGCTCACTTGTGTGCTTGCTAGTGATCCAATGAAGATTCCCAGGGGAAAGGTTTCCCTTCCAGTCGCAGCTGTGGTCTTATGCACACTGGCTTTTGCAGGTTTAATTTTTACTGCGGATTTCCATGCCATCGCTGGTACACCGATCTTTAAGCTCAAATCCTGCTCCGGTGAAAACTTCACAGGTGACTACAATTTGTGCACACTTTGCACCACGGCATTCTCTAAGGCTGTGGATTTGATTTGACTTGATATGGCTTGTGATCATTAGAGAAAGAAACCCAAAAGCCTGATGCAGTGGAAGATGACTTTGTCGACGAGGACAAGATCGAATTTGATTCACATGTGTGCAGCATAGAGAACGGGGAATGGGTCTTCAATGCCTCGGCAAAGCCGTTTTATACTGACGAGAGTTGTTCATATTTGGACGAGCAAATACGGTGCTTGAGGAATGGAAGGCCTGACAAGGAATACTTGTATTGGCAATGGCAACTTGATGGATGCATGATGCCAAGGTTGAGTGATTGCATTCGTGTTCCCATATGGAAGAAGTAAGTGAAAGAAGCTCATGGAATTGCACTCCTGTTGCAGGTTCAACGCTACAGTTCTGCTTGAGAAACTCAGAGGAAAGAGGCTTATGTTTACTGGAGACTCGTTGCAGAGGGAGCAATGGCAGTCTCTGGTCTGCATGGTGGAGTCGCATATACCATCAGAGAAGAAGTCCATGAAGCGAGGTCGATCTCACTCGGTGTTCATGGCTACGGTACATCATCTGATGAAGGATTAAATTTTGCAAGAATTCACTGCGAGAAATCACTTTTTTTTCCTACAATTTCAGGATTACAATGTGACGATAGAGTTCTACTGGGCGCCCTTCCTCATTGAATCCAACTCCGATGAACCCATCATCGCGGATACCAAGAAGAGAATCATAAGACTGGATTCAATCTCCAAGCACGCGCAGCATTGGGCCGGGGTCGACGTCCTGGTCTTCAACAGCTACGTCTGGTGGACTAGCGATCCCCGCATGAAGTCTTTGTAAGCTCTACCTCAGAGATTTTCCAGTATCCAAGGCCGTGGTGACCTCTAAAAAAGCATTACACTTAACATGATTTCCCAGGTGGGGATCATTCGCCAATGGAGAAGGAGGGTTCGAAGAGCTGGACTCGATTCTTGCTTACAGGATGGCAATCAAGACGTGGGCCAACTGGGTCGACAGCAATCTCAACCAGAACACGACAAGGGTCTTCTTCACCACGGCGTCCCCCACGCACATGAGGTAACTCCGTCCCTCCTGCCCATTTTCCTCGTGGAAGAGATTCTTCTCAGAGGCATTTCGTCGAACATGCAGGAGCACCGATTGGAAGGGAGAGAGAGGCACGCTTTGCTACAACGAAACGAAGCCAGTCAGAGAGAGGGGATACTGGGGAACTGGCTCTAACAAGAGGATGATGGAGGTTGTCTCCAGCGTAGTCGGGAGGATGAGATTCCCGGTGACTTTCCTCAACATAACGCAGCTATCGGAATACAGGAAAGATGGCCATGCCTCGTTTTATACGAAGCCAAGAGGTCTCTCAAGCGAGCAGCCCGGAGCTCAGACAATCGGAGATTGTATCCATTGGTGCTTGCCGGGAATTCCAGACACATGGAACCAAATTCTCTATTCATATTTGTAACAGGAAGCTTCCAAAAAATCACTTTTTTTTTCTAATTTTCTATTTAATTTCATTCGATGCTTAATTAAAGAGGCAGAATATAACTATTAATAAATATCAAATTCATTAATAAAAATTGGTTTTAAAAAGTATTTTTTTAAAAAAATATTTGATAAATAGCATTTAAGTTATGCAACGTGGCAGACATATCTTAATTCGATTTCCATTTGTATTAGTTATTTTTTAATGTTCCTTTCGATGGTCTTATCCATTAGGTGTGGGTTAGTTGGGTTGGTATCGTCCATAAAGTTGATTTGATCGTGTAGGTGTAAGCAAGACCTCGGAAGCTGGTTTTATTATTTTAATAATAAATAATAATTTTGGATGCGTGGACTAAATAACATAGGTTCAAAGGTTCACATATAAAGAAGATTTTTTTTTTTCTTTTGAAAATATTAGAAATAAGATTTATCATAAAACTTTTTTGTGAATTAAAAAGAAATCTTGAAAGTAATGTTCTTTATAAATTTTTTTTTTTTTTTAATTCCAACAAATTCTAATTAAAAGGGTGTCATTTATCGTTGAAATAGGCATGTCATGATTGTTATATGAATAATAATATTTTTTTTATTTTTTTAAATAATATTTTAAATTAGCTAGCACTTGTAGTTTATGTTGATTATCATTAATCACGTTGCTCCATGTTAGTGGTACGCACCAAAAAGTGAACAAACTTTGCAATGTTCTAATAGACATGCAATTTATTCTATTGAGATAAGGCATGCAAGCCTTAAACCTTAAACCTCAGGGTGGCTTTGTTATTCGTTGTTTGTTGGATGATGGCATTGTCTCAAACTTTTTTTTCAGATTTCTTTATTGTGATATTCCTTGTGGTTTATTTTATTTTAATGCAATGTAAAATAATAAGTTAGACATTTTTTCTATTATGCATCATAATTATTATGTGTCTATCATAAAATATGAAATATAAGAGATAAGCTTTCCTATAAGTTTAAGAGTGATTGCTAGCTTAGTATTCTTCATATTTATTGGCATGCTATCTTTATTATTGTGTTAGTTAATTTGCCTTCCATTACATCTTCCTTTATGAAAATAAGAAGTTGAATATGGATCATTTTAGATATCTTTTACATGGTTTTTCTTGTAGAGATAATTTTTCTCTTTACTTAGGCCCCTTAACCCTCCTTTAATTTCTTTTTATTGGAGGTTGAAGAACTCCCATTATGACCCTTTTCAATGCTATATTTGTCACCCTTTGAGCCATCATAGGATCGTGGTGATTTGAGTCTCAAAGTTCAATGCCCAACCTAGCTATTGTGATGCTATATGAAAATTACGCAATGATGTTGTCATTTGTGACTTTATTAATGTGACATTATCTCATTGCTCTTTCGTTCGTGGACTTACCTTGTTAAGGAATTCTTTAAACATGTATTCATAAATGCTTCTAATGTCTTTTATATTCTTTTCTATTTATTTAGTATGCTTTTCTTTTAAAAAAAATCATTGGATTAGCTTCTTAATATGATAACCCTCCTAATTGAACTCTCATATCTTCTTAAGACATATTTTATGTATAAAATATAAGTGATGCAAATTTAAAATTTAAAAATATATTAAATTATGAAGAAAAACTTGTCAAATATAAGTGATTATATTTTATATTTGATCATATCATTATAAATATCTCATAGTGAGAAATTTATTAATATATGATTTGTAATTTTTAAAGATAAATTAAATTTTATGTGAATTTATAAATAAAATATTAATATAAAAGAATGAACTATACCTATATAATAAGTTTCCAAATTACTTGATAAAAATTAATCTTATGATTCATTATCCCACCCATATCAATCATAGGTCATATAATACAATATCATATATAAGGACTTATGAAGTTAAGAAAAAAAAATATAATAAGACACAAATATTTTAAGTATAAAATAGGAATTATATTGATATATTTATTTCATGAACGAGATGAGAATAGATAATCTATTCAATCCAATGTACAAGCCAGTGGTTGCCAAGTGTCGTACTTATACAAATGAAAGAGTCTAGACCTATAAAAAAATGAATATGCAAAAAAAATAAAAAATATAAAATCAAATATAAAAAATAAAAAATAACACAAAAGTATTATATGCTTATGATGAGCTAGATACATATTTATAGTCATATATATGTTATTATTGTATTCTCTATATAGATTATCATATATTCTTTCATTTATTTTCTAATTTAATTATTCAGTTACTTTATTTGCTCTTTATATCATTTTACTACATGTAGCTAGAGGTTTTTTTAATATATTATATTCATTTTCAACTTACGTTATAAGGTAGGATGTTAACACATTTAGAGTTGATGTTAGGATGTTAACACATTTAGAGTTGATGTTTTTTAAATGATAGTATAAGACTCTGGACAAAAGTTTGTTATATTTTATAAATATGAGTGATATTGTAAATTTGTCAAGACATATGTATCTTACTTTTAGAGTTTTATATAACTTTAGTTTTTGAATTTTTTATACTATATGATAGTTTTTTATTATGTATTATAATTATTTTTTAAAGATATTTTCATATCATTGAAGATTTTTGTATCACTTTTACTCGTTTTTGTAAGATTTATCTTTATTTTCATACTGTGAGCTCTAGTTAACTTATTAGACTTGTATTATAGATATAATTTATCATTATATTGATTTATATTGAGTTGAGTGTAACATTTTATATGCTTCTTTTTTAAGACATCTTTAAGAGAGACAAAAGCAAGCCATCTTCGTCTCTTTAATGATATTTCTCTTTGTTGGATTAAGGAAAATCAAAATACTAAGGTTTATGATATACCAATTTTGTGCATCATTGGTAATTGCTACATTCATCTAATAGTCCAATAAATTTTAATTTTGCCTTCCATCTTAGAGGCCTAATATTCTTTTAACTTCCCTTTAGTTTGGCTAAATGCTAATTTTAATGGTTCATTCTTATGCCATAAGTTGGTGGTGCAACTATTATTCATAATCATTGTTAGTTTTTTAATGTTTATTGTGAAGTTATGGAAGTTCTCGCTTGTTGTTACCTCTGCTAACTAAGCAAGTAGCATAGATGCCACCTCAATTCTCAAGTCTTTTGCTAATCAATATGATGAAAAATTTTAAGATGAATTCTTCTCTATTATACAAAAAAGTTCTTCCAAGTAGGACTTTAGTCTATCAAATTCATAGTTTGATATTAGTTTGTGATAACTCATATTTTTCTTTCTTAAGTATTATGCTTAATATAAATATTTGATATTAATATTTTTATTTTTTAATTTAAAATAAAAAATATTTTGATGCATCTCAAAAAACATTCCTTATAAACTACTCTATAATTCTATGGTAAGTATGCCTTTTTATAGAGCTTATTATGAGAAATCCAGTAATATATGTATCACAATTTTAATTATCGATTGATTTTATCATAAATTTTAAAAAATGAAGTTTTAAATAAAATATTATTTACTAATTTACTTGGGTTTGTAGTAAACTATGGCCCTAATGTTTTCCAACCTAGATGCTTGACATAAAAAGGGACTAAAGGGATTTGGGAAAACTTCACGATATTGGCTTTTTTATAGACTCTGACCACTTTTCTTGTAAGGGTATGGCTAAATAGGGGAAGCAAAAAAACTCACCCTTTTTAATTCCTAGTTCATTGTTGTCTTTGCTTTAAGGGGATTACTCATTTTCTCGTTTACTTGGGCATCGAAGGGACATGATAGAAAAATTCTAAGTATTTATAATATTATTTACAATAGAGCTTTGCATTGAAGAGGAGATCATTAAGGTGGAGATTATTCGAAAGGAAGGCTACAAATACTTTACTCTAACATGATCCTTCTAAAGTTTTGAAAACACTTTTTATTTTGATTAAGCCAAAGATAAGATCAATCAACTCAATGAATTCAAATCTTAGGTGAAAGAAGGTAAGATGATAATTAAATCAATGGAAGAGTTGGATTCCATTAATATTAGGCTACTTCAAGAAGCTTCTAAAATCATTAGATCATTAAATAGCACACTCATTTGTTAGAGATTTTATAGATTCTTCTCAATATTTATAGCATATATGAAAGGAAGGAGGTTGTTAATATCTACAATTTGCACTAGGGGCATGAATTTTTAGTATAAGATTAGACATACATATTAGCAAGGATGTGTAAAATATAAGGGGAGTTAGGCACTTCAAGTTCAACTACTTTCAAATCCCTTAGAAATGATAAGAATTGTAAGGGTATGGGTTTCAATCTCAAAGAGCAACAAGTGAATGACATTAATGATCTTTAAGATTCAACTTTTCTTAATTTTATTATTAATATTTATAATGCACTTATTACACCTAATTATTCACTTAGTAAAAACAAAGATAATATACCAATACTAAAAGTGCTTTTTATAATTTTTAATGGGAAACTTTTTACAAATTCTCATTGTATTAAACATGATACATAAGTTAAATTGAAGAGAAGAAGATATGACACAAAAAAAGCTACCAAGGCTTTGGTCGAAGGTGTTGAATATGATATCACATTGATCTTAGTGAACAGTGAGAAGTGTTAGGAAGGTGTAAAGATGCTTTATTTTTGTTGTTTGGCATGTCTTCAAGATGTTGTAGCAATTGCAAGACACTCACTTAGTGTAGACATTATATATATAAAAGTGGAGTATCACATATTGAAGTTACTTGATTATGAACCATATATGATATTATTATTATATGTATGAAGAAATAATAAAGAATTATTTTCTATATGATCTTATCTCTTAGTATCACTTATTATGTGATTTTGTGATATTTGATACTATTACATTTGACCTCATGATTAGAGATACTTGTTATGTGCTCAAGAATTATGACATCATGTGTGATATGGTGGTTACTATTTACTATGTGATATGGCAATCAAGGTTTTTAGAGAAACGACATAAATCACTTATTGTGTGATATGATAGTCACCACTTAACGGTCAAGATCTATAGAGAAAAATGTAAGTCATGTATTATATGATTTAATAGTTAATATGATGAAATATCAGTTGAGATGAGATGAAAATCTCAAGTACAAGAGTTATTTAAAAAAATAAGATAAAAAAATTTAAATTTAATAAAATATTAGAAATAATTATAAAGTGTTATAAAAATAAAAATGTTCAAAATTAAAATAAAAGCTAAGTATTATCGCATGCAAACATAAATGATATTAGCATGCATATGTAACAATAAGACGTTGTGATATTAACATTTTTTTTTTTTTTTTTTTTTTTTTGATATTAACATAATATTGTAGAGATATGATTACTCATGATCATTTCTTAAATGTTATGCCTATATTATAATATTTAATATTCATTTTATATTTCTCTTATTATATTTATATTAATTTATCTATTTTAATTATCAATTTATCTAGTGAGCTTATTTTGCTCACTCTCTTACATTGCAGGGTATAAAATGGGTGCTTATTGAGCAAAAAAACTTAATGTTGCATGAATTAGATCCCTGAGAGTTGGTAGCAATGTATTTTGGACTAGGTTTGCTCATGATTTTTCTCCATCATTTTTCTTGAGATCTTACCACCCTCTCTCTTTCTTGACCATTAAATTGTGTCATTCTCTTCAATCCTTCATAGCTTTAGTCATGCGTGTTTACTCAAGATAAATGAATGTTTCATCTCTTGCTTCTGTAGTACTTCACAATATAATGTGATATTTTTTTATAATTGATGTATGATGTGATTTGTTGAATTGTGATTTCACATGTTAAGTTTTGTTGGATAAACTTACAACATTCATTTTTTGTATAAATTATTATGGTTAAATGGTATTATATTAAAAAATTCAAATATTTTTATAAAAGACTTTATCCATTTGGTTATTAAAATCTTGAAATAGTTTAATTAAAATTTGAAGAATATATAATTTGAAAATAAACAAAAATTAGTTTTAATCATCATTCTTTTTTTTTGTTAAACTATTATTATCTTTGATCTATCTTTAAATTCTAATTATTTTGATATTAAAATTATTAGAGATGATATTAGAATGTGATATCAGACGGGACAATAAGTTTTATTTATATTTAGTCAATACAAATATCTCGTGTTCAAGTTGGTGAATAACACAACCAATTTTGTTTAGTATTAGGTGAAATGGTTGCTTAGGTTCTTGGTGGTAATGATTAATTTTATATTGTTTGCTTTATGTGTATATTTAGTGAGAGACTTATGCTAAGAAAGGTGAAAAAAATGGACAGGCTATAAGGTGAGAGACTAATACATGAATAGATACAAAACAATAAATAATCAAAGGGCCATCATCTTCCTGAACTCTTCGAAACTAAGCACTCCATCGCCATTCTCGTCGAAGCGGCTGATCATCACCTCGCATGCTTCGATGTCCCTGGGCGTGCCGAGCCTGCTGAGCATCCTCTTCAGGCTCCTGGGAGTGATGCATCCCTCTCCCTCCATCTCATACATCACGAACGCCTGCCTCATCTCCCTCTCCTCCTCCTCCTCGCCACCTCCCTCCACCAACGTCATGAACTCGTCCACGTCCAGCAGACCGTCGCCGTCCGAGTCCACCGACAGCACAAACGCCTCCGCTTCCGCCCGAGACATCTCCCCGCCGGCGATCCTCATGCAGTGGCACAGCTCGGACGCGGATATCTTACCATCGCCGTCAGAGTCGAAGCAGAGGAGAGCTCTCTCGAAGTCGGCAAATGGAGATCTCATCTTCTTCGAGAAGAGCAGTTTCTTACGCTTGCGGTGGCCATGTATATATATATATATATACTTGTGTCTTGTGAGAGAGGCGAAGCTGCGAGATATCTTCGAAGATAATATCTGGAAAGCAGTTAGAGTGCGAGGGAAGTTTGTTTTTTGGATGTAAGCTTTGGTCAAAGGCAACAAACGCGTTCATGACACGAGAAAAAAGTTTGAAGCGCGGCATTTTGACGGCTTTTAGGGAGGGCGTCTGCTTGCTGGATTCTACCAGCAGGCAGTTATTTAATATATAAAATAATAAATAAAAAAATAAGAAGAAAAATCACGTTGGTGGTTTAATAACAAATGATTAATTGATTCAAAATTATGATTAATTTATCTTTCTCAATGCACTATCAAATATGCTATAAAAGAATAACTATTTTCTTATCTTATATGTTTATTTATCTCTCCTCGATTTTTATAATTCATGGCTATGCCAAAATAAGTTGAACAAAGTATCTTATTGTACTTTCTCTTAGGATATTGCCACCTTTTCTCTTTCGTGACTATTGAGTTGTGCCATGCTCTTCAATCCTTCATAGTTTTAGTCACATGTACTTTCTCAAAAGTCTAGAATCAACGCTTCATCTCTTACTTCTCCAATGCTTCACGAGGAATTCCATCTTTGTCGTGTTACACTCTTCTATCCTCTTCTAAATGTACCATCAAATATGTTATGGAAGAGTAGTCATTTTCTTGTTTTATATATTTATTTATCTCTCTTAAATTTTTATTGTTCATGATCGCCGAAATAAGTTAAACATATCATCTCATTGTCCTCTCTTCTCTTAGGTTTGCTAATGATTTTTCCATCATTTCTCTTAGGATATTGTCATTCTTTTTCTTTCTTAATCTCTATGTTGTGCCATGCTCTTCATTCCTTTATAGTTTTAGGTACGTGCACTTCCTCAAGGTCAAGACATCAATGCCTATCTCTTGCTTCTCTGGTACTTCGTGAGGACTTTCATCCTTGTTGTGTTACACTTCTTCGACCTCCTCTTATTTTTTATCGAAGTTGTTGTGAGATTGATATTTCCTTTCAGTTCAAACCAGTCTTAAGACCACCATCGACTTGTCCAAGAATGGCATATTGCTTTTTCTTCTTATCTGGTTTTGACAAACTATATGACTTTGTGGCCTTCTCCTTGTTGGTTCTTGCAATAAAAGTGGTCACGATATATAACCTATAACTTGATCTTATACACGCCCATCACACAAACACTTGTGACCTAATAGCGACTTGTTATAACTCTTAGGAACATCGATGAACTTGCGGACTTAGAGGACATGCCTGTTGACCTCCTAGAACAATGATAACTTTCAACATAACTATTTGAGAACAACTTATAATAACTAGTTTTGAAACTTTGCAAGCGAAATTTAAGGTTTCAAAGTTTGATTTTGTTGGAAATCGATGAGATTCAACGTTGTAGTAGTTTTAATTTTTTAGTTTCTAATTTTTGTAAATAAAATAATATATCTTTTTGTATTATAATAATAACCCTTGATATCTATATGTACTTTTAGTATTATATTTTTCTTGACTTTTTATAAATTAAGAAATATATCTTCATATAAGATTATTATTGATAAAAATCACTATTTTTATTTATATTTAATTAAGATCTTTAATTTGTTTTTAATAAGAACTTTCATTTTTTAAAAGAAAGGACAAAACAAAAGAATCCATTTTTTTGTATATGAAAAATATATTTTTTTAAAAAGTTCATCTCAATAATTAAATTTTTTTCTCTTATTAAGAAAGTGATATCTAAGAAAACATCAATATTTATTTTTTATTTGCATATTTTCATAGTTTTTTGACCATAAATTTCTGAAAATATTTTAATAAATGTTTTTGGATTTTTGAGGCCACCAAAATCTTCTAAAAGCGTCTCCCAACTAAAATTCCAACGGGGACTCGTGGTAGTCAATTTTTAAAAATTCATCTGCATTTCATATAAATTAAAAATAATAAACAAATAATTTTTAATTTATATGAACCGTCTTTTAGACGAGCTACTTTGAAAACTCTTTATTAAGTGGGCCCGCGACCGTTGGGAGTCTTCTACGTCACTGCTTTACTCATCCGGTTTATCCTTAGTCGGAACCCTACCGATCATCGGAGATGGGGACCAGTTCATCCAAAGATTCCGGTAGCTCCCTGAGCGACCTGGACAGCGTCCCTAGCGGCCAGTTCTATGTTTCACTCAATATAGGGACTGTCAGGAGTAGGTGCGACCTCATCCCGCACGTGTTCGGTTCCATCCTAATCATCGGTTCCTGGGACTCCTCACGAGCTGTGCTTCGCTCCCTATGCTATCAGCCACGCTATCTGTAGCTTTCTTTTTCCGCAGCTTAATTTATATAGCTCTTTGTATCCATGCACCTCTCAGGTGGCAATGGAACGGGAGTCCACGTCTACGTCGGAGCTCATCTTCGTGGTGCCTCCTAATCACGGTACTTGAATTCCTGTAAGAAATGCGGTTGCAATTCATGACGTGCTAGTTTTAATTTGGTGGACTTGAATTGTAGAAACACTAGTCTTCAAGTTCTTGCTGAAGCCGAGAGATAGGGATGTGCCCTGCTTTGTGGAAGATAGGGAAGAGCGGTTGATGATTAATGGAAACCTGGAGGGTAGCGCAAGGTCAGCTTTGTTTAAGCTTCCTGAATGTGTTGTTGATGATGTGTGGGAGTACTGGGTGTCTGTGACGGCTGAGATAATCTCGCCGTTTGATCTTGCGGCATGCTGGAGGACCTACAGGGAGGATCTTCGACCTTCGACAGTCCGGGGAATTCCAGATGTTAGTTTGAATGCCGCCTCTGAAGCTGGAAAGAAAGTGCGGGTCGTACCTTTAACCATCATTTTTTTTTTGAATGTTATAATGAGTGCTCCGTTGCACTTCTCATATTTATTTTTCTTATCATTTTGGAAAGGCTTTGTTTCCCTTGCTGTAGTCTTTCAAACTTTTGATAATTTTGAGCTGGTAGAATAAATTTAAGTTTGGAAAAACTTTTTCAAGGTCTTTTTTTTTTTAAAAGTTGACATTAAGTTATAACGACTTCAAATGCATATTTTTATTAGAAGTATATACAACATGTCAGCAGATATAAATCACGTGAAAATGCAAAATTATCTTAAAAATGGGAAGTGGCAATATTTCCTGAACTCATAGAGACCTATTGAATCTTCTCTTTAGTACACTAGCTTCAGGTCGATTTATTTCATTTACCTTCAAAGGTCATATCTGAAATTCTTTAGCAATTAGTTTTTTTAATTATTGGCATCTTTTCTTTATTTTGTTCTTATCCATTTTGATTATTGATGCCATCTATTCTAGAAGGTACCCATGGCCTAATTTTTCCTTTAGACAAACAAGATATACCATTGTATTCATTTATTTTATATACCATAGAATTCAAATCATTGGTAGTGAATCTTTAATATCTAGCAAATACCATGCTAGCATTTTTTATAGTATTGAATTGGTTTATTCAGCTAAAGTTAGATATTTAGTTACTTTTGGTTCCCAAAGTTCCAAAACGCTTGAGCTAATCCCAGCCATGATAAGCACCAAGCTGTAAGGCCATTGTAAAGAATCCTCAAGATGATGAATGCAGTTCACGGTTTCAACCTAGTTAGTTATCATCATTGAATTGATGGGTTCCTGTTGGCAAGTTATATTTGGATTCCTGTAACTGATTTAAATCTGTGAATAGTAATGAAGCTTTTCATTAGGGTAAATGAACCACCATTTTTTGGTTCAGCTCCAGTAACTAGAATGTTGTAAAATAAATGCTATGAATGTTTGTTGTGTGATTTTATTTTGCTAACTTGATTATCATGTTATTGTTCACACTGTTCTTTGTGGCTTTTATTTTTTTTAGCCAGAGTTTCTTATCAACTTCCTGGGATTATGTTGACAATAGTAGCTTATTAACTGGTTTGGAACTTGATTTGGAGTGGTATGTTGTGCATCCTCCTACATGTGTAAGTGCTAATGTTTATGCTGCTAATTTGACGGAGACCCCAAGGACTGTTGGCCATGATGCAAAATTCACCAAACATAATGTCTCAAGTTGTTCTCATAGTTTAAGCAAAGTTGAATACCTTATGGCTGCTCATGCTGCCTCTGATAAGGTTTTTACTGGTAACCTTCCCACAATGAATAAATTTCATTTGTTTGTTTGATAATGTTTTATCATTTATTTTCTGAAGATTAATTATTCTCCTTGTATAACAGCGATTTGTTAAAATCAATGGTATCTGCTCTTTCTTTATATATAAAGTGTCAGTGACTATGTTATGTTTGCTGTATTTCATACTTCTATTAACTTTTTTTTCTGATTGGACTATTCATTTTGGAAAAAAATTCACTTTGTCACTTGTTTGCTCCAACAAATCACTGAATCTTTTTTTAGCTTTGATTAAACTTTTGTTATTGGCAACTCTATCATTTTTGAACTGTCAAAATCTATTGTACTTACAAGTTAATGATTATATCTCAGTTTTTCTTCTTTAGCCTATGTTCTACCTTTTGAACTAATTCCTCATTTTTTTCCAGAACAGCCCTCCTCTCTTTTAATCTCACTGTTTCCTTACTTTTTCTTCATCCCTTAAAATCTTCACCTTTCTTTATCTTTTTCTCTCAATGACCTTGCAAAATTATGAAAAACTACAAAAGAGATACTAAACATAAGTAAACTAGTTTTGTCTTTATCTCAAAATCAAGAAAGGCTGCGAAGGAGTTCCAAGGACCTTTTTTTGGCTTTAGTTTCCTTCTTGGTTTTGGACTTAAAAAGCCTTTCCATGCTTTTTATTTTTAGGGCATCCTTTTTATTTAGTTGAACATCATGAATAGTGGGAAAAGAAAAGCTATGATGGACACAAGGAGCATTGGCATCTTGGGTTTTTTTGGCCACATGATCTAATCTCCAAGCTCGCATATGTCCACCAATTAATTTTGGTAAGTGGGAAAGGATTAGGGCCATGTAAAAGATTTGGTAGCTTTAAAAGTCATTACTACGGGTATAAGATTAGTATAATTCATTGATGAAGTATTTATGCTATTGGGACACCGAACGTGACATGACAACATCAAAACTTTCAAAAATTCATAATTCAAATGTAATAGATTCAACAAGTAAAAATAGTACATAATATATGTATAGGCATGCAACTAATAATTTATAATATGTTATAGCTAATGGATGATAGTGTACCATGATAAGATTTACTTGATAAAGAAAAAATCATGCAATATAAAAGATTCAATAAAAAGTTTGAAAATGTTGGTATCACACAAAGGCCATAATCTTCATATGGAAGACTATGGAGAAGGAAAGTAGGTTGAAATGCGAGATTTAAGCCACAAATGTCTCCAAGAACTTGTTGGAAATATCTTTTAGATCTTATAATTATTAATATTGCCAATTTTTTAAAATTCCCTAAAATTCCATATTTGATGAGATATAGAATCAGCCTTATTGATGCCCTTAATATTCCATAATTTTGTATGGGGTTAGATTATTAGGTTCCAAATATAACACAATAAGATTTATTTTCTTGTTTTAAAATGATTATTATATATTGTAACCAATGGGTATTCAATAAAAATATTTCACAAATTCTTTCAAAAAGCTTTTTGATTTCATGATATCAAAGTCATACGTTTGTTAGGAAGCCATTCTTATTAGCTTCAGATGTCATGTTCTCAATTTCTTAGCAATCATTGCTATGTGTTTGGTTTCACCTCCATCAATGTTGTGATTGGACATGACCATTTCTTTTCAAATAGCATATTTGATGGTTGAATCTCTTAGGATGTCTTTGATTTCCATTGCTCTTCATGCTTCTTTTACAATTGCAAAGGTGATCTATTTGCTACAGATCACTATACACAAATCGAATAAGTTGAATTTTCATTAATGGTTTCAATCCATTTCTGTTAAATGTGATATCTTGAAAGCAAGATTTCTTTGCTATGCATTGTTGACACCAATTTCAAATGTGGATGACATAGAATTCATCAATGCATGATTGATCAATTAGATGGAACTTGTAGTTGGTTGCACCAATTTGTCTTACAAGGCTATTAAATGACATATGACTAGTAGTCTAAGGTATATATTTTAATTTTAAAAACTTTTCTTAGTGTTTTGAAATATGCTATGTTATTCATAACACATCATGAGCATCCAAATCTATCACCTAGTAATTTAACATGTTAATAGAACTTGAATAAGAGATGGGGTTTTATGCAATCAAGTGGCATTGATTAGAAGGATAAAGTTGTTTACCTTACCCAAGGTTTGAATAAAGAATTAGAGGAGTTGATGAAATGAATAATATGGCATCCTAGTTTTATTATATTGGGGTATTATTCAGTTGAGTTATCCTATCTTGACTGAAGTAGGTTTTATTTTCAAAAGGTACCTCGATATCTTTTGACAATTATATCTTATATAAACATCAGAATCAATCGTTTTATAATTAATATGAGATAATTCATCCCTGTTCTCCTCCACTTAGAAGCCTTTCAGGAGCTGCTCCTTATTCAATGATTTTTTTTGAGACATCTCCGACATTCACTCCTCATCCTCTTCGGTCTTGATGTTATAGGTCCAAAAGCTTCCATCAAATTTGTCCTTGAACCCATTAAACTAGTAGAGGGTTTTGATCTGATAGTAAATATGATATTGTGGTCTCATTATGTTAAGATATTGTTCTGTTGGGTCATCTCATCCTGTTCTAAGTGGGTTTTGTCCTCAAAAGGTACCTCAACATCTTAAGATTATGAGATCTTATATAAATATTAAGTTTTATGTTTCATTAACTAATGTGAGAAATTCATTATTGTATCTCTTTATTTAGAAGCTTCTTAAGAGCTGCTCCTTGTTTACTGATTTTTTTTAAGATAACACTTGGTGTTCGCTCCTCATCCTCTTCTATCTTGGGTGTTACAAATGCTTTAAACTAAATCTTTACCATCAATTTATGAAGTATTTGCAGAAGTCAGACTTAAAGAATGTAAGAAAAAGGTGATGCTCAATTCTTGATTAAGCTTTGCTAACAATGACATTTCTCAAAACACCACTCTTCTTGTAACATGTAGCAACATTGGATCCTCCCAAAATCAGAGGATCAAAGATGGCAAAGCTTTGTGCAAATATTGCAGGAGTTCGAATCATACAAAGGAGACATGCTATTGAATTCATGTGTATCCAACTAATTGGAAGCCTTGAAATTAACAAAAGAACAATTGTTTAGCAAATATTGTTGAGATCGTGGCTGAACAATGAAATAGAGCCTTATAGCCTATACATAAGAATAGATAGAAGTCTTAAGAAGTTTCTTGAATTCCCAAAAGGCTTAGCCTAAGTTTCCTTTTTCATCAACAACCATGGTAGTGCAATGAGGTAACAATTTAGTATTTGCCAAAATGGATAGTGGTGTTGGATTATTGATACTAAAGTCTTTGAGTATATAATTGGATATTGAGATTTTTATTCTGTATATTAGAAAAACATTGATTAGATAAGTTTTATAGTTGTTGATGGAAGTTCATCCTTAATTTCAGGTACTAGTGGTGTTAATTTTTGTAGTGTTGATTTAAAATTAGTTCTTTATGTTTCAAGTTTAAGATACAATCTTTGTCTTGTTATCAAGTTGACTAGCTAAAATTTTATAGTAACTTTTTTAGTGATCATTGTGAATTTCAGGATTTATCTTTCAAAAAAATAATTGGAAATGCTAAAGAAAAAAATGATTTATACTACCTCACTAATTTTTCTCTAATATTGTCAACATTTGGAAAGTTCTCTCTTAAAAATTTCTTCAAAAATTAAATGGGAAATAATATTTTGCTAGTCTTTTAGGATGCCTTGCTTTTAATATCAAAAAAGTTTATACATGAATTTACTTATCAACAAAGATTCTTTTTTACTTCCGTATAAATCTTGTGTAATTGGAACACATCTCAGAAAAAATTATGCTATATTTACTATCAGTATGAGCATGTCAATTATCGCATTAAGAGATAACTACAACTATGAATGTTAGGTTTATCTCTTAAAGAAAAAGTCTAAAACTATATACATATTTAAACAATTTCACATAATAGTTCAATAGATGTTCCAATTGTCAATTTAGATTGTTCATGTAGAAAATGGGAAAGTATACTTTTCTCATGAACTCATTGATTGTCTTATTGATTATGACATTTTTCATTAGATAGAGTCAATGTGCTTATGCTTCTCAATAAAATGGAGTTGCATAACAAAAATAATAATTATTTTCTTAGAATTGTTAGTTTTTTTTTATGATTGAAAGACATGAGGCAAATGCTTGTTGGGGTGAAGCAACACTTATCAGGGTTTAGTGGAAAATTTGATTCCTTGTTGATCCAATGATAAAAAGAGTACAAATTTGGAAGATTTCTGTACTTTATGGTCTGCAAAAAACTAACCAAATTATTACTAATCTATGTTTTATTTGATAGCTCATTCTAAAGATTGATTTTAATATATATCCTTGCAATGTTGGGTTAGATAAGGGAAGTAGTTGATGCATCAAACTTAAGAGGTTCCCTAAGACAACTATAGAGAAAAAGGGACTCTTGTTAAAAAGTGTACAAGCAGATGAAGAAGAGAGATCCAAATAAGCACAATTGGTAACTCAAATTCTGTGAAAAAAAAAAGAGGACCATTTGAAGATTCTCATAGGCCAAAGAAGGTTCATATACCATGTAGCCAAAACCTGAGGAAATCACCTTCATGTTCGAATTTAATTAAGTTGTGTCAGGATCTAACAAGCCAATTGAGAAAAAACCTCCGAACCCAATTGCCAAAGATCTTGTGTGATCCTGTGTAGTGAATCTATGTTGGAACGACTTAAAGAGAATTTTCTAACCAAAACAAATATGAAAGAGCTATGAAGTGTGTGTATATCTCTATTGCTGGGAGATGCAAAAACTCGGGGAAACTCTCCGTGAAATCTGAATACTCAGTGAAATCGGGAGTGTTTTACCCTGGCTACAAAAGCGAAGAAGTTGATGTATTTCTTTAGGCTAAAGTTTTGCTTGAAATTGTTGGAGCCATTGGTTGCAATGTTTACTAGCAAGGTTTTAAGATCTCAAACTTATATATTTCTTTAGCCAAAAGAAATTAAACTTTAACAAGGGCAATGGTTGGGATTATTGAAGGATTATAGTCTAAAGATTTATTATCATCCTATTAAAAGGATTATTATGAAAATGTTAGAGGAAATCTCTAGTTTATGGATGTTAAATGATTAACAAAGACGAACAAGCAATGTTGATGGAAATATTGCAGCTACATGTGATGAAGCCATATCATGACTTAACCATGCATAGATAATTATTCCACTACTTTGTTGGATCAAATTTGGATTGCACAACTGAAGGACTCAGGTATAATAGCTCAAACGACAAGTTCACATTAGTTTGAGGCTAGAGTTTGTGTTAGATTCCACGAATGCTTTTGAGGTTGCATGTTCTTGATAATACTATTCTTTGTGAGGTAATAATATGGTAGCATGCATTAATCTTGTGTTGTTAATTTTGGAGTAGTTACATGTATCAACATTTCAGACATCAACTTTTTTTTATCAAGCAGCCATGAAGGAGTATATGTCAAATTTCATTTCTAAGTGATGTTTTACCAAATGGTTAGAATTGTATTTTGAATATTTCAAAATGGTTAGAATGAGCATAATAGGCCTTTTGTGACATTATGATTACTATGAATTTTTGGAAGAGCAAATATTTGCAAATTCTGTGATGGAATTGTGTGAATATCATGGATTTTTTAATTGTTGATATGATCTCTAAATTGGCTTATTGTTTTCATATCAAACAGTATTATTGGCATCGATGTGGGTGCAAGTGCTCCTTTTGTATTATTCAAGGGCAACATGGTACATCTTCTTCAATTGCTAGTAGCCATTCTATCAAATTGTGATATTTTGGACATCATTTTGTGTGTTGCCATTTATTTCCTTTGATAATAGTTATGTAAGTTTTGTATGAAACTTTGTAAGGTCGCATAACAATTAATAAGTGTTTGCATTTCAACATCTATTGCATTTTTTCATATAAGATTTATGACTTTTTTGATGTGTTAAGAATAGAAACTATGGAGAGAGACAAAGCAAAACAATAAAGGAGGGGGATAACTAATCAAGTTGAATAAAAGATGGTATCAGTTGAGTACTTAAGTGTATTTGTCTATAGAGAACGATTGCTAAGTGCAAATTTGATGTGGCAGATGGATGATCAGTCATAAATGGTAAAATGATGGATTGTATATCGGTGTGAGTTAGAGGGGACCATTGAGTACGAACTTGTTGTGGAACAAGAACATGAATATGAGGTGGAAGTGGAACATTGGTAGCAATATTTTCTTGCAACTTGTTATTGAAAAAACAAAGATTCACCTTAATTGAGAGCATATTAGGTTTGCTTGTTGTGCATGTTACGCTCATCACTAGGAAAAACTTTCAATTTGAGCTTGGTTGTTGCTCCTTTCTGGTGTAGCATGTTATAGTTATTTGGTTTAGAGTGATTTGAGAGCTTGGAATTGTAAGTCATAGGCTTTTAGATCCTTTTGTTTTGTAACAATTGCTTCATGCATGGACACCAATGTGGGCAAAGATGCCAGGGGCATCAATAACATTGTTGTTAGAAAAACATTAGCTCGAGAAGGTTTTATTTTGAAAAAATGTCTTACCCTTCCTAGCCCTCTACTCTTTCTATTTTGTTTTGTTGACCACTTTCTCAGTTCGTCTCGTTGGTTGATCTGTAACATCCATGTCGAATGGAGAGTGGCTAAACTTAATTCCTTCGGTACAATAATGTTATTTTTTTTTTGAGAAAGAATAATGTTAATTTTTGAAATACTTCAGACTTTGAGCAACATTGAAGTATCCTTTCAAATATTGTTTGCTTCAGTGAAAACTTTTTCCTTCCCATCTTTTCAGTGTTTGAATAGAACTTTGTGAGCAGTTCCAATATTTGGTAAGTGCTCTTCCAAAAGGTCATGCTTTGTACTCTTTTGTCCCATGTTACCCCTTATATTTTATCCGAGTCAGCTCAAATCAATTTTTTTTGTTAAATAACAAACACTGAAATTCATTTTACTGGGTTTCATTTGAGAAACTTGAATTCATACTTTTTCGAATAATTCTATTTTTTAGGTACTTTAGTAGCTCTGTTGACCTTTATTTAACCTTATACCACTGGATTTGTTTGACATGTGATGGAAATAAATCTTAAATCTTGTTTATCACTTTTTTCCTCAAAATGATCTAGTCAACATATTTATAATCATGTTTTGAAAATTTCCTACTCCTTTGCGGACATTTACCAGTAACTTTACCCCTGTGCTATGTAATCACAGGTCCTTACCTTTGAGGAGACATTGCTAGTGACTGAATCCCTCGAATGTTTTTCCAGATCCTTTGCTGGTTGAAGCAAAAAATCTGTTAATTTTTCTGCTATGAAAAATCAAGTTGGTCAAAAGGGATACTATTCAGAAACGAGTGTTGGATCTCCCAGCCTTTTCAAATCAGACATCGAATGTGCTTTGTCGACTGATTTTAAGATGTGCTTAGAAGAAAAAGTATGTTTAACATCGTGAAGCAATTCAATTTTAGGTTATTTGTATCTTAGGTTGTTTTGTGGTTTGTCTTTTTCTATATTTCTGTTCATTAATGCTATGTTATGTTCCTGTTTTTGCTGGAAGTGTTTGCATCAGAAAGAGACCATCATCATTAGATGTCCTAATTATTGGGGACCAACTTTATGATCCTCCTCATTTATAAATATCTTTAGAGGTACAAAAAATTTTGGAGAATGTGCATTGAAATCTCATCAGAGAAAATTGGCATCCCATATCCGTTGCTTGCCATGCTTTGTCAGATTCTATGAATTCAGTGGCTTATTATTTTTGTAGAATCGCAACTCATTATCAACAAGTTTTTAGCTGCATTGTTGCATATTGTTCATCTTGCCTAACTGATGTTAATGCAAGGTTGTTGTACTTTCCATCTCGTAGTGTTGATCGGCTTGAGATCGTTTTCATATTAATTTTGACATACATGTGCACGTGCTTGTCAAATTTCTTCTATATTTCATCTGAACTTGTGCTGTTACTGCTGTTTTGACTCTTCAAGGCAATTCCAGCAGCTGCTGGATGGTGGCAGCTCTCACTGACGGATGCATAGATCAAAAGAAGATCAAAGGGTGGCAATTGTTCTGGTATTATGATGCCTGCAAGTTCTAAAATTCTTTTTGCTAAGAGGCTTCCTGGTTTTGCCTTTGGAATTTTCATGAAATGCTTCAATAAACCATTTATTGCTTGTTATTATATATTGCCAGGATTTTAAGTACGTTTTTTAATTTGTTTATCAGAAATCGATAAAATCATCTATCATTGGCATGAATTCAACTAACAATTCATGAAATTATTTGGGATTAACTGATGCTGGTTGTTTGCTGCAACTGAGAATTGCAGAGTTTACTTACATAGTTAAATTCAAATTCTAATCAAATTAACAAAAGCACTTGGATTAAATGAACTTCATACACTCATTTCTGACCTTTTACATGTCCACTTCCTACGTATTTTATTCTAGTAATAAAGCTTGGAATGTTTGTTTATCTGCTTAAGGAAAGTTGAAGAACTGGTCTTCTCCTAAAATTGAAGACAACTATTGTTGATGTTGATTGGGTAGGATTCTTGGAGGATTACAACTTTACAACTGGGTATTGCACCAAATTTGGAGGAAATTTAATTTCTTTGAGAAACAAGAGAGTCTGTGGTAGTTCAAAATAATGCATGAATAAGTATAAGGCCAAAGACTGGAACATGCATGCTTATCTTGTTGTAATGATTGATTGAAGATCTGAATAAGTCTCCTAGTTGGTCTATAAAGTTGTTCAACATCTACAAGTCAACTTTTAGTGTCATTCACAACTCATTTAAGCATGACAAGATGAAACATGAGAAAATAGATAAAAATTATCAATATTGAGATAGAAAGTTGAATTATTTTGTTCATATTTCTCCCAAGTCTTAAGTGCCCATGTTCTTGCAAAAGTTGTGTTGAGATGTGATAGCTTTGTGAGCAAGTCGTGATTGATTGACATATATAAAGTTATTTAAGTCATATGTTTATTTCAACAAATCTTCTAAAATTTGCTTTTATTTATTTTCATTATAAGGGGTAGGAGTAAAATGTTTCTCCTTTTCTTTTCCTTCATTATTTTTCCTACTATAAGCAATACAGTTTCTGTTGTGACTGATCTCATTAGGCATAATTAGGATCATTTAGCTTTCATTATTTGTTTAGTTTTTAGAGATCCTAGTGCCACATACTAGAGAATTGCCCATGTTGTACTTTAAAATGTGATGTAATTCATCTAAGAGCAATGAAAACTATTTGTTTCTCATAAAAAGTACATGGCATCAATGCAGGTACTGTAAACCTGAAATATGGAAGGATCAATGGCCACAGAGAAAGGTCCATTTATCGTTCGAAGTCATTTCAGGTCAAAATGGAGTTGTCGACAACTCCTCATTCATCATCACTGGTCACAAATTGAATGGCTAAGACTATTTGTAGTGGTTCTAGTCAGTCATGATCTTCGTTTTTGGGAATGGAAGAGATGAGTATCTCACTAGTAAAGACACTCCATAGTAGAAAAAAGGTCCAAGGTATTGTTCATAAAAGAAATAGCATGATTTAGTCATGCCATCTCTTCTCAATTCTGTGATGAACAAAATTGGAGAGAATTTTCTTCATGAAATGGCAATGTAGGTATTGGAAGTTGCAAAGTGTGCTCTTGGAATTGAGTGCATTCTTCATGATTGAAGAGTCTCATCCATCTCAGGCAGCAAATTGACATGTTTGAAGAGCAGAAAAAGAAACTCTTTTATGGCTTGAACTGTGTAGAACGAAAGAGTATATAAATTCCTGATTGTCCAAATATGAGCTTGGATGATTCTTAGGGAAGAATCAAGACAATAAAACCCAGCCTTTGTTGAAGTGAGACAAGAAGAGATTTGAAACTCTTTGTTGGGGACCAAAAATCCAATCAACAACCAGAAGCTATGGCTCTAGCTATTCGTAGAAACCTGCCTCAATCAAATGCAATCTGAGGAAGGATAACCAAAGTATTACAAGATTAGCCTTAAATGATAAGTGCTGGGTTTTACATGACAAACTGGAGGATTAGAAGCCAACAAACTGAAGAGAAAATAAGAGAAAATATGCTGAATTAAGAGGAATCTTTGTTCATAAATGCGATATTACAATTGCCCTCAATATTAAAAGAAGCAATTCACATATGTAAAGTATAATTTTGGGAGTCTCAAACCATATGACAAAAGACTTGAGACTCTTTATTAGAATTATTCCTTGCAAAAACAGGTTTCTGATTTTTTATGAAACTCAATCATGGTGGTCAAAAATTGAACAATGAAGTTAAAACAAAAGTTTACCCTTTACTTGGCATTGCTTGTTACAAATTTCACTAGAAATCTTTTTTCTACTAGCAAGTTCAATCAAAATTACAAATGTTACTAAGTTTTCCAAAAATTTATGTACATTTTAGGAGTTTAATTTGAGAAAGACAATTGGCAATTCGTATAGCATTCAAGCTAATATTTGTTTAGGAGCAATAATTCTTCAGAAGGAGAAGCTATTCAAGTTGTTGGTCTACTCATTATGGTTCTTCTTGTTATCTTTCCATTCTTCTAAAAATCAAGCTGTTCTTTGATATTTTTGACCATGCCATCCTAATTTTTTATACCTTAAAAAGTTGATCCCTTATTTGATCGTGAAATAAAAAAATTAATTGTTTCAATGCAAAGTGTGTTAACACTTACAAGCATACTTGAAGTTCATTTTACAATCAAGCATCTAAACTTTCTCGCTTATTCTCCATATTTCATAATGATGTGTGGAGCTCTTGCACCAACATATTCTAGGTTTATTCAATTCTTAAAAAAATTAATATTATGATTATTTATTCAATGCTGTTCATGGGCTAAAAAACTCCAATATTATAATTCGGCCAAAATAATATCTTGCTATTCATGGAAACTTACCTCAGTCAAACCATCGTAAGTAAAGGAAGGATTAGTGAATGTATGGTCGTTGTTACAAGGTTAGCTATAAAGGGAGGAAGAATGACATTGGCCAAAGATTTTAACCCTTCACCTAGTGTTACTTATTCCAAATTTGAACAACAACCTCTTCCTTGTTGACATATTCACTCAAAATTATACATGTATGAAACTAGTTTTTCAAAAACTTGTGTGAATTTCAGAATTTGTATTTGGGGAAGATGGTTAGTAGTCTAGATAGTGTGCTTTATAACATCTTTTTGTGAGAAATAATTCTCCGGTTCAAGTTTGTAGGTTAGATTTTTGGATATTTTGTTATATTTTCATTTTGAGTCCTAATAATTAAGTTATGGTTTAACATTTTCAACTATGGCATCCAAATTTTGTTCATCTTGAACAGTTGTTCTCTTCTTTGTTCAAGAATAAAAATAAAGTTTTTCAATACAAAATATGTCAACAATCAAAGCATACTTATTTATTTTACAATCAAGTATATAGACGCTCTCTCCTATTCACCATGTTTCACAATGATGTGTGGAAATCTTTCACAAAACACGTATTGGGTTTGTTCAAGTCTTAAAAAATTTAATATTGGGATTAATAAAAAATTGAGGTTGTTCAAGGGTTCAAAAGATTCAATATAATAGTTGAACATTGTTCAACAAATTGGGTTTATTGAATGAAAAAGTATCTCCTCGAAATTTCTCAATCTCGCATCTTCTCAACTAGTCATTTCTCACATGCAACTACCTTATTAATTAGATGCAGTCAAGTTTTCAAATTCCACTCCAAATACTCCTAACATTTACCCTTGCTTATGGTTTGTATCCATTATTCTAATTGTAGTGTTCAGATTTTTTTTTGTTTGCCTTTCATCACCATAATCATGAGAAATTAAAATCTTCAAGCACTTATTTCCTATTCAAATGAGTTAGAAGTGTTCATCTTCTACAAAAAGAAAGTATTATTCTAGCTCCAACATTAAATGGAAGAGTATCTCAATCAAATTTAGTTGTGAGATATAAAGAACCTCCCTAGTTATAGATCATTACCTCACAACTTTAGAGTTTCCAAAACAATAATCCAGCTTGGCCTTGAACTTGAAATCCAAGTACTTCATCTAATCCTCCTGATTTTGTCTATATTGAAGAAGGATTACCAAAAAATATAGAGATTCCTGTCTATTATGGGAGAAGGGAAGTGTAAATTCAGGGGGAATGACAATCATTGTCTAAGCTTGACTATGTTCTCCATTTGGTTCCAATAAATGAAGGTAATACTATTTTTGGAAAGCATTCTTAATCTAATAATTTAGGTTGATTTGAGTTGTTTTGTTACTTAGAAGAGTGGAGTAAGATCATGTATTGAACATTCTCTTCATAATTATAACTACTATGATGGTCTTTCACCAAACTTTTGAGCTCTATTAATTTTGTACAGTTTAGGTTCCTATCAATATTCAAGAAGCTCGTAAAGATCCTTTTTGGAGTGTAGCAGTTTTCGATGAAATAATGCCTTGGAGGAAAACCAAACCCAGATTCACAAACATTTCATGGAAGAATCTGATTGGATGTAAATGAATTTTCACTATAAAGGGTAAGGAAGATGTAAGTATTGAAAGATATAAAATTAGTTTTGTAGCCAAGGTTTTCACTTAGAATTATTGGATTGACTACCAAGGATTATTTGTTGATGTGATTAAGCTCATTACCATTTGGGTTCTTTTATCTTTAGCAGCAAACTTGGATTGACCGGTATTTTAGCTTGATGTGAAGAATGGTTTCTTAAATGGTGATTTGGAGGAAAGAGTGTATATGAAGATTCCTTTTGGTGTCTAGAAACAAGCTACTAAGAATCAAATATTCAAGTTAAAAAATGTCATTTTATGGTTGTAGGAAATCCCAGTTGGTTCAAGAAGTTTACAAGGGTAATAAAGCATCATGGGTAAGTCAAGGTCAAAACAACCATACAATATATGTCAAGAAGTCTATTAATGTTGAAATGCCTATCTTAATTGATATGTTGATGTATCACTTGTAACTTCATAGAGGAAGTGGTGGGTCTTAATAAACTACTTATCAAAGTGTTTGAAGTCAAACGGTTACCTAAGACATTTCCTAAGGATGAATGTGGAAAAATCTAATATGGGAATATACTTGAAGAGTAAAATGTTTGGATGTAAATCTTTTGACACCCATACGGAGGTTGCCACTAGACTTGGAATCAAAGAAAAGGATGATCTTGTTAGCAAAAGCCAATATTAAAGGCTAGTCTAAAAGCTTGTATATCTTTCTTGTACGAAATAAGACATGTTTTTTTAGTGAGTGTTATTAGAAAACTCAAGAATGATTAGAGAAAAAAATATGCGTGTAGTTTATAAGATCTTGAAATACTTAATTGAGTCTAGGAAAGGTTGCATCCTTTAGAAAAGTTTCAAAGCCGTGGGGTGGAAATGTGTAGCATTGTAGAATTGGTTGCTCAATCACTAATTGACAATCCACCTAGATATTGGATATATATGTGGGTTATTCTTGTCATTTGGGGAAGCAATAAACAATTTGTGATTTCTAGGGGATGAAATCTATCGTGTTGTAGAATTGAGTGATTTAATCACTACTTAACAATCGATATCTGGATATGGTATCTATGAGTGGGGTATTCTTGCCCCTTAGAGAGGCAAGAAACAATTTATTGTTTCCTAGAATAGTGCACTAGTTGAATTCTATTCTATGACAAATGGCATTTGTGTAATATGTCGGATAAGAAGATTACCTAAAGATTTTAGATAAGAAATCAAAGGCTCTATAATACTATTTTGTGACAATCAATTTATTATTAGTAACATCAAAGACCTTGTACACTATTGATAGTCATTTTATCAAAGAAAAAATTGAAGATAATGCCATCAAACTTGTATACAAACCAAAAAGTTCTAAAGTTGAGAACTATCTAACTAAAGCATTTCCCCAAAATATTTGAAGACCTCAATTCTAACCTTGGGATGAACAATATTTTCAACCCAGCTTTAGGACTAGATTTATTACAACAGTAGCAGCTGGGATGCAAATATTTTTCTTTTCTTGATCTTTTGTAAGAATGGTTGATTCTTTGAGGTGTAATTGGGAGTCGATATTTTTTTAATTTTTAGAAAAGCTATTTCTTTCACCCAAAAAACTACAACATCTATTTGGGTAAATAGAATAATTTCTCGGAATGTTGTCTGTCCACTTGGTTCTTTGCTTTTTTTTAGTTAAAGTTACCGTAGCTTGGTAATTTGTGTATCAGGAGAATCTCCTAATTGCTCTGTATTTATTAACCTTTTAATACTTGTACAACTCGGCAGTATTAGATTAGAAAATCATCCAAATAATCCAGTTTTTATCCAGAAAATTTGTGCTTTAATTAATCTCATAGAATAAGAAATTTAAGTACAATATGCTAGCTTCAATTCCTCTGTATTTCTGCATCATTGAATATTTTGTTCAAGAACGTTTTTATAATTTGGTTTGAAGGTGGGTTTACCAGCTCGAGGTAAAACCTTTACTGCTGCCAAACATACAAGATATCTGCGTTGGCTTGGTCATGAAACCGAACATTTCAATGTTGGAAAGGTGAAAGTGTTTATGGATCTGCATTGGTGCTGTAAAGTTGGTTAATTTATTTTTGCCATTTTGGTTTCATTTGCGAAGTTGATATTTTCGATTACTGTACAGCATCGATGTCTCAACGTGGAGCCAATCAGGTACGTAATGTTCTATTTGGCAAATATTTGCCATGATCTGTGAATTATTTTCCAAGATTAAATGCCATATATGATCCTTTTTTTACAATTTTTTTGGATTAACTTCTACCTTGTCTGTGAATTCTTTGCATATTTGTTTCAGCAATTGATTATTATGGTTGCTGTGTCCATTGAGGCATGCTCTCAAGGAAATTGCTATAAGGAAATATGTTTGCTTGTATTTTGACAAGTAAGCTCTCCGGTTGGATCAAATAATGGCTGTTTAATATGGCGATGGTTAAAGAAACCATGATACAAAGGGAGTATCTTTTCCAAAGCGTCAAATGGTGAATCTGGCGTTCAAGGTGGGATTATTCGCTAAGTGCTACGATGGGAGGAAGAAAACATTATAATTTTGTGGGGAAGGTTAAATCGGATTTGGTGGAGAAGCCTGTGAATCTTTTTATTGACATTATTCAAGTTTCAGAGAAGGATATTCATGATGTGAGGGAAGTTTGGAAGTTTGCATGTTTGCTAACTTTTATGGAGCAACTTTTCTTTCAACGAGAAAACCTATTTCCATGGAGAAATTACTCATATTTTGAATCCTATCACTGTTAAAACTCCATTTTTAGGCCATTTGGATCTCTTGCGTAGATCATTAAAATGAATGCAAAATTGTATGAGTTTCACAAGACAGACGCTGGAAACAGATTGTTTGGGTTCCGCAAAATGTTGCAAGCCTCAACCTAGGCAGAATTTAGCAGCATTTAGCAGCTATATGTTTGTTCATTAAATTAAACTGAGATTTCACCTCTTTTTCTGTTATTGCATATAGGATCATACTGCTTTTTTATCTTATCTCTTGGTGACAAGAAATCTCCACCTTTCTCAACTAATAAATCAATTCAATAAAAAATGGGGAAAATTGTGTTTTTGATTATGATGCTTTTTATCATATTGCTTTTTACCCTCCAACATTTTGGGTCTATTTGGTGATATTTTATGGAAAGTATTTTTTTTTTGTTTCAACCTTACAAATGTCATCTATCAATTTTTGTAATTTCCCGTTTTCACACACGATTTACCTTTTTTAAATCTTCCTTTTAAAAGATGTATTCACTAATTTTTTTATTCTTGCTATAATATTGACTTATTTGAGTGCAGGCTGCTGATTTTTTTCGGGGTGATAATCCTGAAGGTGTTGAGGCACGCAATGAGGTGTGTTGATTTAATTTTTCTTGAAATCTATGCTTTCAAACATCATGTTTTCTGGGCCCTTCCAGTTTTGCTCCATGATGACATTTAAAACTAGTGGAATTGCAGGAAAATTTGTACGTTAATTGGTTTTTGACCTATTGATTACCTCGTGCATTTTGTAAAATTTCTTGCTTTTTCTTGAGAATGTTGTTTTTTCACTTGGCAGCTTTAATTGTTGGAATTTTTTTGTTATAATGCTGGTAAAGTTGATTCTTAATCCCTGTTGTGTCAAGCCTAGGAACCTTTATTCTTTTGTGTTTATGTAAAATGGTATTTTAGATGAATGATGCCTAGTTTTGTTTATTTGAATTGTGTTAACTCTAGGTTGCGGCCATAGCATTGGGTGGCATGTTGGCCTGGATGCAGGAAGGAGGTCAGCTAAATTTTGTTATGTTGTTTCTATCATTTTCACTATTTTGTCATTGAATTTGTGCTGGGATATAGGTTGGAGTATTTGATGCTACCAATAGCACGAGAGAACGGAGAAATATGCTAATGAAAATGGCCAAAGGAAAGTGCAAGGTACATTTTAAAGGCCCTTTACCTTAAGGTTATAATACATAGCGTTGTGGTGAAATATTTATTCTTTTTTGATGTTCCATTTGCTTTGGTAAAGTTCCAATCCACTTACCTCTTTTTGCATAAGGAGTCTACATAATGAATTCAATTCATTGAAACATAATCTGCATGTTTTGGGCAATTTCTCTGACTTGCTCTTATTGCATCATTTTCTTTGATAAAAGAAGAGGCCTAAGCCAAAACAAAAGAGTCCTCAAGGAGGATCAAACAAAAACTCAGCTAACAACAGCTGAAGCAAGCAATCAGGGAGGGGCATAACCCAAACCCAATCCAAATCAGCAATACAAGCCTTGCGCGCAACCCAGTCCGTCGGTGAGTTGTCCTCGCGATGCATGCGCGTGATGCGGAGCGCACGCAGGCGAGCAGCATGCGATGTCGCAATAGCAAAGTAACCCCCCATCAGCGTGTGTCTCAGCATCTCGCTGATCTCAAGCGTGGCAATAGTTGAGTCTGTCTGTATCTCGATCGCGGTATGCTCAGCAAACGAACTCTGCAGTAGCTTCTATGCCTCAAGAATTGCAAGTGACTCCATGCCGTCACTAGAGTGCGAAAAGAATTTCTTCCCCTAAATGCGCAAGGGTCGGCCAAGAAAGTCTCTAATAACAACACCAACGCCAGCCCCATCAATGCCAACCGCAGCATCGCAATTGACCATAAGCCATCCAGTGGGAGGGGAACCCAATGATGGGCAACACTCAACTCAACTCAGATGAGTTGAAAAGGTTCCCGTTGGGCATGGATGTATGCTCAAAGGAGTGCAGTTCAATGCTCAGGATATTGATGTGAATACTCCGAATTAATGTGGTATCATTCAAGGTCGGCTGCCCGTGCCTTCTGGCATTTCTGTTCACCCATATGCTATGGAGGGCAATGGCAATGTTCTGCATGTGTATGAAGTTATCGCCCTGCCGTGAGCCAGGGGCCGCACCAAAACGCGCGAGCGCCGAGACAAAGTCATCCCCGCTGCACAAATGTGTGGCACGGGAGAGTGCCTCGGCGACATCATGCAGGGCGCGCGCGGACCACATAGAGCCCGTGCAGGCACTCCCAAAGCGCATAACCGCGCGATTCAGCGAGGGGGCACCCCCACGCGCAGAGATCATAACGAGTAAGCCAGCGGCGCGCGAGCCAAGCCGCCGTGGGCAGCGCATTATGCATCAGGCTCTACAAGAAACGCTCACTCTCGGAGCAACATGAAGCCGCCAAATCCAACCAAGCTGAGTATGCTGAAGAGCCCGAGAGTTCTCGTCGCAATGAGCCTAAGTCTAAAGATCCCTGTAGATCAAAGCATTGTTAATCTTTTCAGATTCGGTGCAGGAATGCATCAGGCTGTCTTTGTGGCTTCTTTGGCTCCACAGCATGTGCATGACTCTGAAATATAGGTTGTCATCCGCCCAAAAACGAACTTTGCATGTGTCCCAAATGCCGGGCTCCAACATACAATCAACAACATATAAAGGCCATTCTGTGTCCATGTTAATAAAAGTTGGCCACCATCTGAGGGGAAGAATACCATGCCAATTATTCTCATAAAATAGGGTGGAAGCCCCATCAACCATCCTCCAAACCAAGCAAGACACCGCAGCATGCATCGAGTCCATCATGAGCCGACACCCATGCGAAGCGCCGTGTGGGGCGCACATAATGCTGCGTGCGCAGGAATACTTGCTACGCATAATGTTGACCCAAAGGCTGTTCTCCTTTGCAAGGATTCGTCTACAATGTTTGATCTGTAATGCGCGCTGCCAAATGCGAAGATCATGAATCCCAAGTCCACCCAGGTCCTTTGGCATCGTTACAGTCTCCTATTTAATATAATGTATGGAATGTGCTTCATTAGCCCCGCACCATAGGAAGCGCCTTATGATCCGATCAATAGTATCGAAAACCCCCTTGGGAACAACACAGTGTGCAAAGACATGGCTGGGAATTGCATGAAGAATCGAATTGATCATTAAGACTCTTCCCACAAGAGAAAGTGGTATAATCTGCCATTTAGAAATCTACCGCACAATCTTCTGGATTATGTAATTGAAGTCCTCCTTAGTGAAAAGGTTTGCTGCAATAGGCACACCAAGGTAGTTGAGAACTTGGCCCTGCGGGATTCGCACTTTCTTAGCAATCACCTTCTTACGCCGGCCTTGTTGAAGAAAATCTTAGATTTGTTAAGATTAGCTTTAAGACCTACGGAGTTGCCGAAGTCCTTAAGAATAGCACGCACCGCACGCGCTGCTGCGCGCATAGCAGGTGCGTACAACAGCAGATCATCAGCAAACATCAAATGGGACACCACAGGCGCGTGCTGTGCACAGCGGAACCCCAGCAGCACGTGCGTCTCGTACTCATGCATGAGAGAAGACATGCGCTCTGTGACAATGGTAAAAATATGAGACAAGGGGCATCCTTGTCTAAGACCACAACGAGCTTCAACCCATGGGAGTTTACTCCCGTTAAGTAAAACACCAAACCTTGGCGAGGATATGCAAGCCATAATCCAGTCACACTAAACACATGGGAACCTAAGGAACCACATCATATCATTCACGAAATGCCAATGGACCCTGTCATAAGCTTGTTCCATATCAATCTTAATCGCCATCATGCCCTTTTTAGAGGCCGAAGACTGCATACGGGTAGCCATCTCCTGGGCAATGAAGATATTATCGCTTATTGATCTTCCCGGGACAAAAGCACCTTGCGCATAGATATAACAAAAGGAAGCACAGACTTCAATCTCTCAACCATAATACGGGCAACCACCTTATAGATAGTGTTGCAAAGACTAATCGGCCGAAAATGATTAGGCTCATTAGCCCTCTGCTTCTTAGGTATAAGAATAATAAGCGTATCCTTCCACGACAGGCATTTTCTTCAGCATAAAAAATTCCTTCACAGCATGCACAATATGATTTTGGGTAATGTCACGGTATCCCTACATAAACTCAGCTGTGATCCCATCCATCCCAGGTGCTTTATTTTTCCTAATAGCCCTGATTGCGCCAATGATTTCATCCTCAGTAACCATCTGGGCAAGCATGGAGCTTTGCTCACACGAAATAGTAGCACGGGGGGGCGAAGTTCCTTAGCGGAGATACAGCACTATGATGACTTCACTTGGTCTCAAAATGATTCAAGATGATGTTACTAATTCCCTCGTCCTAAGTGACAAGCTCCCCCATCTCATTCTTCATATGTCATATACGGTTATGGCGCCACCGTAAGGTTGCTGCAGCATGGAAAAATTGTGTATTTTTATCACCAAGTTGTGCCCACTGAACCTTAACACGCTGCCACCACCAACGCTCCTCAAGGGCACCCTTCTTGTGGAATTCCTTAATGAGTTTGCCAAGAAGCCTGTTTTCCCCATCATCAATTTTGAAGATCCTTAATTTTGTTCTCCAAGTCCCTATTGCGATGGATAAGAGTGCCCAATTCGTTCTTACTCCAATTGCGAAGGGCCACCAATGAGCGGCGGAATTTGGTGCTAATGCCCTCCATAACGTTACCATGCACACTTCTTGCCCAAACATGCCTCACAATCCCAATAGTTTGTGGAAATTTCAGCTAAGCAGATTTAAAGTGAATTCTTTTACCTCTAGGCATAAACTGAGATCCCCCCAAATGCAGCAAAAGAGGACAATGGTCGGAGCCAATGCGGGAGAGGTGAGTTACCACAGAAGTAGGATAAGCTTGGACTCCACAGTGATTCATGTTGACTCTATCAAGGCGTTCCCAAATTCTAGCTCCCCCAGACTTGCCGTTGCACCAAGTGAACTTGTTGCCCACATACCCCAAATCCTCGAGCTGACAAGCATGGATGAATTCCGAAAATTCAAGGTGCCCCTGCTTAAGCTGAAACTTATTGCCGTCTCTTTTTTCGCCTTGGGACATAACGATATTAAAGTCCTCAGCCACCACACAAGGGACATTCAAGGAAGTCTCCTCCTTGAGAACATCCCACACTCCTCTTCTCTTATCTGCATCTTTAGGGCAATAGACAAAGTAGCACTTTAGCTCCATATTCATTGCAAACACAATCTCCATCGAGACCATGTGAGTAGAGCTCCTACCAATCTTGAGGTCGAAACTTCCCCTCCAAAGAATGACAATACCAGCTGATTTTTCAAGAGAGGGTTGCACCATAAATTGCCAATCCTTGCCCAGCAAAACATCAGCATCACGCTTACTGAAGCACTCCACCCTTGTCTCCACCAAGGCAATAACCGAAACACTTTCATCCCGAACAAATCGCTGCAAGTGTGATCTTGATTTACTGTCCCTAATTCTACGTATATTCCAGATTGCAATCTTCATAGGAGATAAATATAACAGGTTATCACCGCCCCAGCACATAACTTCACCATCATCAGCGCCTCACACAGCAATAGCGGCACCCGCGCAAGCAAGCGCCCGCGTGCCAAAGAGCACACCCGCGCGTAGCCACAGGCAAGATATCACTGCCCCAGCACTTAGCTTCACCATCTTCAGCGCCTCACACAGCAATAGCCGCACCCGCGCGCAGTCACAGGCACATCCAAATGAAGGGCCCCATAACGCGCGCGCAAAGGAGGCCCCGCCCGCAGCATGCGCGTAAGGGCGTGCGTGCGCGCAGGGAAGCGATCCCGCAGGCAAACTCTGCATGACTCCATACACATTCACCGTGGCGCCCGCGCGCACATACACCCAGGTGGCGCGCGCCCAACATAGCGTGCACAAGTGAAACGCGCAAGAACTTAAGCACACGCGAGCACGCGCCAAGGGGGGAAGGGTGCACCGTGTGCAAACATCAAGCATCGTGTCCAGCACATAGAAATAACTCGAATCACCATCCAGTCAAGCAAAAGAGAGCCCCACCAGCTAGTTGCCCTGTCCAGAATTGCTGCATTAGCTTCAGAATCACACCACAAAAGCCACAGATATTCATGCATCCAAACTACCACAGTCTCCACCAGATATACCAACAAGATAGGCCGGCTACATCCCACGATATGCAGCCAAGGGATGACCCCCCAGTCATTGGATCAAGCGGGGATCATCATATTGAAACTCAATAGCATCATCATCATCATCAGTTTTCTCGGCATGTTGCACCCTTGTCATTGCTTTTCCACCACTGCCATGTGATTCGTCAACCATATGAATACCTGCATCGAGTTATCGCATGTGAATGTTATGATTGATATGCTGCCCCTCCACGGAATTTTTCCTTGCCCAAGCTCTCCTCATTGGTTCCCTTCCACGCTTAACTGATACACTTCGTCTTCTATCATTGGCTTGAACACGTCCATCAATGCTGCGAGGCCATTGCACAAACCTGTTGTTATTGGGGCTATATTTCCTCGGTGCATCACGCCTCCTCATGTTTCCCTCAAATCTTCGTCTTCTAGGTTGGGCAATCATCCATGGTCCAAAGCCCACTTTAGCTGATGAATCTTCTATAACACAAATTGAATCCCCATTAATATGATCGTTAACCCTCTCTGGTTGAGTTAAATTGAGATGAGCCTCCTGTGGGCCCTCAATACACGCAGCGCTGCCGCATGGTATAGCCCCCCGCGCACGCAAGCGCACGCGCGGAGGGGCCCAAGCGGGCGGACGCGCCCATGCATGAGGTCCCCGCACCCGAATCCAAATTGCACCCCTCCACAGGCGTAGGAGGGCGCGCAAGAGCAGGCGCACGCGCGCGCGAAGCACCCTGCGTTGCAGTATCAAGCGCTAAAGTCCCTCCAGCTGGCTTAGAAGCAGCACCCACAGCAGCCCGATCAGAGCCATTCATTTGAGACGCCAAAGTAACTTGTTGTGGAGCCTTACAATGCTGCGCCATGTGGCCAACAAGGCCACAAGAAAAGCACATATTCGGCAGCCCTTCATACTCAAAAGGTTGGAAGGTCCTTCCTAAATCACCGCTTAGCCACATTCCCGGGATAAGAGGCTGAGATAAATCCATCCGCACACAAACTCTAGCAAAAGAAGAACGCTGAAGATCCCCCGTCCATCCATCAAGTAAGATAGGATCGCCAATCATCTTTGCAATTCAGATAATGTTTTCAATGTCTCAATAGATAAGTGGGAGCGTCGGGAAACGTACCCACACCGGGGAACACATAGCAACGTTAGAGTTTGGGCTAAAATCAGGAGTCCATGCATCGAGACCCATGGCTAGGCCGGCAACTTGCTAAGGGCCTCCAAGCCAAACATTGTTTCTATCTTCCATATTATCAAAGTGCAAACAAAAGTAGCTAGATGATAGATCAAGAATCCAAAAGTTGTTGAAATGCCCCCACCTTCTTAGAAGAATTCTGTGAATCACATGAAAGGGGAGGGTGCCCCCATAGACACGGCCCACAAGGTCAAATCGGTGAAACTGCCTAAGTCGATGAGAAACTAGCTGACATAACAATGGTATTGTCCTCAAAATATTTGGGAGTCAATTCAACACGTTTCTTTATGTCAATGAAAGCTGGACGAATAAATGAGGAAGCCCCCACCTTAGGCACGTTACTATTCAGTGTCAAAGCATCTTTAAAGCTCACCTTCGACATCTGCACATTGGACTCTTTGTTAGCAATCATAGGCGAATCAGCACCAGAAGCATCCCCCGTGCACGGCGTGTGCACAGGGGGCGCAGACAAAGCGGGGCGCGCCCCAGCATCATCAACAGCAGCGTGCACCGCAACAACACACAGATGTTGCGCCGAGGACATGCACTCCGTATCACCTACATAACTGTTGTGCGGCACGGGCGTACCTGCTCGCACGCGTAAGCTCTCGTGCGGCAAAGACCCCCCTATGGCCTTAATCACGCGCACATTATCCGAAAGCGAGTCAGCACCATCAACAAGACCCGCATCATCAACCTCAACCTCAGCCTCAATAGTAGCAGCGACAACACTAGCAGTGCTGGCATAGCTCGAGCAGTCCCCAGAAGTTGCAGACAGCGCAATTTCATGCAGTACATAAGCAGAGTCACCCTCAATGACTGACATGTCCAAGACTAATCCCTTGCATTATCACCTTCTAAAGTATTAACATCAGCACCATCAATTAATCCACCAGCGCGTGTTGGGGGAATGCTAATTGATTGCTTAGGTTTCTTATTGCTCTTTTTAACCTTTGATCTAGCCATGGCCAATAAGCTCTGGTGTTTGTTCAATCAAACAGCACACAGTATTCAGAACATGTGACAACACAGCACAGGGCAGCAAGGAAATATAGAGCACCAAAGGATGGATAGATATCACAGCAGTCCAAAAATAAGGGCAAACCACAACCCAAAATCCTACAGAAATTGTTAGCACAGCAATCAATATGAAATAAGTAGTAGGCCACAGTAATCATCCACAGAAACACGCGCAGCCAAACAATGCAGCACAGCAGCAGCAGCCCCCGCAGAGGGCAGCAAGGAGAACCTGTATTATTACAAATTTCACACAGCAAATGATACAGGCACAGCATCACAGCAAGACCACAAGCAACACAATTACAGCACAGCGGGGGAATCACCACAACATAAACACAGCAGCACCGAGCAAGCACAAATGCAATAAGCAGAAAGCCTCGCGCGTGCACGAAGTAACAGAATGCGCGCCGCGGTAAGATGCCTCGCAGAGCACCCAAGCACCCAAGGTTTCTAATCCAGTTCCAGCAGAAGCGCGCGCGGCCGAAATTTGAATTGCAAATGTCCCGCCTCTAGGTCATCTTCAACTCGCGATGCGCCGTGTATACACAGTAAACTCTAGAGATCAAGTTTGCAGAAATACCTGGAGAAAGCGCAGAATTTCAAAAATTTGATAAATGAACAGTAACGAAGCCAAAAATGCTATCACAGAATGCAGCCGAAGACACCGTGCGCGGCTGTGAGGTGCGGCTGCGCTGAGTTACTGTAGCCGCACGAAGTCACTGTACCAATAGCAAATGGTGAAGGTAAGCAACGAGCGCGCGCGCGCAGAGCCCCAGCAAGCTTCCAGCGTGCACCCAGCGAGCCCTAGTCATGACTCTTGTCAATTGCTATAACATGGCTTATTGGGATTAGTGCGAACTGGTCTGACTGTCTTTGGAAAGTGAGAACCAATAACTTGTGCAAGCAAAAAAGGGAAAAGATACAGGTTACTTAGAGTTTGTACTTAGTTGACTACAATTAACCCTATTTCTCAGCAAGAATAATTAAATCTTTTCACAAATCATATTCCATGTAGCTTAATTAGTGCTAATGCAGCTGATTGTTGTTCCTCTTTGATTCCTAGATAACATTCAGTCCTCTGATACCTAAATGTTGAGCGCGTTGATGAATTTGAGACCATGGATAATGGAATTATACTAGAAGTATTGTATCATATATTGTGGAAATTTGGTACATCATATCCCTTGGGGGGGCATTGTGATGCATAAATCTCACTTGAATTTATGCAAATTTATTCAGAAATAAAAAAGGAAAAGGGAATATTTCTATGTGTTGGTACCCTATTTACTCTAGTTTTTTTGGGAGTTAAGATATTTTGAGAAAGAACTAGAACTTTTTGAAGGAACAAGCTGCTAGAATGTTCATCAACGCAGACTTTCCTCGGTTGTGAAAGATTTTCTTCTGCAAAAGAATCAGAAAGCTTTGCTTGGGGCACGCATGGGCGATTTCGAGACTCGGTGAGGTAAGTGTCACGGACTCGCTGCTGGTGCTTGCTGGATGCTCGCTGGGGCTCTGCGCATGCGCGTTCGCTGCTTGGCTTCGGCATTTGCTATTTCTACAGTGACTCCGCGCGGCTACAGTAACTCCGTGCTGCCGCATCTCGCCACCGCACGCGGTGCCTTCGGCTGTGCTCTGTGATCGCGTTTTCGGCTTCGTTACTGTTCATTTAGCAAATTTTCGAAGTTCTGTGCTTCTTCCAGGTATTTCTGCAAACTTGCTCTCTAGGATTTCTGTGTATGCACGGCGCATCGCGAGGTTGAAGATGACCTAGAGGTGGGACTTTTGAAATTCAAATTTCGGCCACGCGCGCTTCTGCTGGAACTGGATTAGAAACCCCTGTGCTCCGCGAGACAACTTACCGCGGCGCGCATTCTGTTATTCCGCGCGTGCGCAGGTGCTCGCGCTTGCGTGCGAGGCTTTCTGCATTGCTTGTGCTGTGGTGATCCCCCACTGTGCTGTAATTATGCTGTCTGTGATCTTGTTGTGGGGGTGTTCCTGTATCATTTGCTGGGTGCAATTTGTAATAATACAGGTTCTCCTTGCTGCCCTCTGTGGGTATTGAGTTGCTGTGGTGCTGGGGCTGTTGCTGTGTTTGCCTGTGCTTGGTTGTGTTTCTGTGGCTGTTTGCTGTGCTTATTGCTTTGTTCACATTGCTTGCTGCGCTAACAATTTTTGCAGGATTTTTGGTTGTGGTATGCTATTATTATTTTGGACTACTGTGGTAATTATCCATCCCTTGGTGCTCTATATTTCCTCCATGCCTTGTGCTGTGCTGTGATTTGTGTGAATGCTGTGTGCTGCTTGATTGATTGATCAAAGTTTGGGAGCTATGGCTGGATCAAAGGCCAAAAAGAGCAATAAAAAACATAAACAATCGGATATTGATGGTGCAGATGTTAATACTTCAGAGGGGGATATTGAAAATAAGGGATTAGTCCTGGGCATGTCAGTTATTGAAGGTGACTCTGCTTATTTACTACATGAAATTGCGCTTTCTGTTACATCTGGGGACTGTTTGAGCCATGCAAGAACTGCTAGTGTAGTTGCTGCTACCATTAAGGCTGAAGTTAATGTTGATGATGTGGGACTTGTTGATGGCGCTGATTCGATGTTGTTGACTGATGGCGCTTCTCTGATTCGTCGCCCACATGTTTGCGCGTGCGCGTGGGCACGCCCTCGCCGCCCGAGTGCCATGGTGATGTTGTGGAGTGCACGTCCTCGGCGCAACATTATGTTGATGCAGCGTGCGCTGCCGCCGCTGCTGTTAATGATGCATGTGCGCGCCCAGCTTTGTATGTGGCGCAGCATGTGTATGCGGGCACGGCCCACGCTGCGGGTGCTGATGTTACTGCCGCGCGACCTGTGGTGCCTGAGTCCTTGGTGCGCATGCCGTGCGCGGGTGATGCCTCCAGCGCAGATATGCTTATTACTGCCAACAAAGAGGTTAATGTGCAGATGCCCAAGGTGAGTTTTAAAGATGCTTTGACACTAAATAGTGATGTGCCTAAAATGGGGGCGTCCTTGTTCATACGTCCAGCTTTCATTGACATTAAGGAGCGTGCAGAATTGACTCTCAAATATTTTGAGGACAATGCTATTGTTATGTCAGCTGAGGTTTCACATCGCCGTAAGCAGTTTCACCGATTTGACCTTGTGGGCCATGTCTATGGGGGCACGCTCCCCTTTCATGTGATTCACAGAATTCTTCTAAGGAGATGGGGACATTTCAGCAACTTTCGGATTCTTGATTTATCCTCTGGCTGTTTTTGTTTGCATTTTGATAACATGGAAGATAGAAACAAGGTGTGGCTTGGAGGACCTTGGCAGGTTGCAGGTTAAGCAATGGGCCTTGACGCATGGTCTCCTGATTTCAACCCTAATTCTAATGTTGCTATGTGTGCTCCCGTTTGGGTAAGATTTCCGTCGCTCCCACTCATCTATTGGGACATTGAGAACATTATTTGAATTGCAAAGATGATAGGCGATCCTATCCTGCTTGATGGATGGACGGGGGATCTTCAGCGGTCTTCATTTGCTAGAGTTTGTGTGCGGATAGATTTATCTCAGCCACTTGTCCCGGGGATGTGGCTAAGCGGGGATTTAGGAAGGACATATCAACCATTTGAGTATGAAGGGCTGCCGAAGATGTGTTTCTCTTGTGGCCTTGTTGGCCACATGGCGCAGCATTGCAGAGTTTCAAAACAGGGCCTCTCGCTATCTCCTAATTTTGACTCAGCTCGGGTTGCTGCGAATGCTACTTCTATGCCTTATGGGGGAACTTCGGTGAATGTTGCTGCAGTGCAGGGTGATTCACGCGCGCGCGCTCGCTGCTGTGCGCCCTAATGCACTTGGTGTTGGGCGCAATCTGGATGCTGGAGAAGGGACCTCGCGAATGGGCGCGTCTCCCCACTCAGTCTCCCCTGTGCGCGCGCCCGCGCGCGCTGCAGGCGTGCCATGCGGAAGCGCTACGTGTATTGAGGACCCGCATGATGTTCTTCTCAACACTCAAGGAACTGGAAAGCCTGGAGATCATATTTATGGGGATTCTATTTATGCTACACAAGATTCATCGGTTAGAGAAGGTTACGGACCATGGATGATAGTCCAGCCAAGGAAAAGAAGACTTGAGGGGAACATAAGGAGACGTGAAGCACCCAGTTTCTATGGGTCAACAAACAATAGAAATGCGCAAAGATATCTTAGTGCTGATCGAAGGGATCGTGCCAATGACCGAAGGCGAAGTGTATCTGTGAAGCGTGGTAGGGAGCCAATGAGAAGGGTGTGGGCGCGAAAAAATTCTGCAGAGGGGCAGCATGCTAATCAGAATAATAGCACGATACATCTCGGTAGAAGCATTAATAGTAAGGAGGACTTTCAAGATGATGGTGGGTGAGCGAAGGCAAGGATGCAACATACTACGAAGGATGATGATGATGATGCGAACGAATCTCAATTTGAAGGTGCCCGATCGGTCCATTGATTGGGGGCATATCTTTTGGCTGCATATCGTGGGATGCAGCTGGCTGTTTGTTTGGATGAGGATTTGTGCTACCTCCATGATCTGGAAGCAGTGCTTGGTGTACACGCTCGGCGGCCCCCCCTCTTGGCGCGCGCCTGCTTGCGCGCGCTGTTGTGCATGTGCGCTATCTGCGCGCGCGCGCGCGGGCGCCTTTGCTGATTGTTGCCTGTCTGAGATTATACAATGTATGCTGCTGGGGTAAAATCTGCACGCGCACGCTCCCTTTGGTGCATGCAGTGCACGGGGTTTACTCTGCGTGTGCGCTCTATGGCGCTATGCCTGCGCCTGCGCCTTTGCACGCCATCTTGCCTGCGCAAGGACTTTGTTGCGCCCCCTGGTGCGCCCCTTGGTGTGCGCGTGAGCTCGCCTGCGCGCGTGTGCGCCTTTGGCTGTGTGTGCTGCTGTATGTGATGAAGCTGACCTTTGGGGAAGTGCCAAGCTTCTACATTTGTGTGTTATGAAGATTGCAACCTGGAATATAAGGGGGATTAGGGACATCAAATCAAGGTCATACCTGCAAAGATTTGTTCGAGATGAAGGGGTTTCGGTGATTGCCTTGGTGGAGACTAGGGTGGAGTGCTTTTGTAGACGCGATGTTGATGTTTTGTTGGGCAAAGATTGGCAATTTTTTGTTCAACCTCCTCTTGGAAAATCCTCAGGAATTGTCATTCTTTGGCGAGGTGATCTGGATCTTAAGATTGTTAAGGGTTCTACTCACGTGGTCACGGCGGATGTTATTCTTGAAAGAAATAGGGAACTAAGGTGCTGCTTTGTATATTGCCTTAAAGATGCATACAAGAGAAGAGGGGTGTGGGATTATCTTAAGAGGGAGGCTGCTTTGAATGTCCCGTGTATTGTTGCGGGAGACTTTAATATCGTGCTGTCCCAAGAGGAGAAAAGAGGCGGCAAATAGTTTCAACTTAAGCAGGGGCATCTTGAGTTCTCGGACTTCATCAATACATGTCAGCTTGAGGATTTGGGGTTTGTGGGTAACAAGTTTACTTGGTGCAACGGCAAGTTTGGTGGTGCTAGGATTTGGGAACGCCTTGATCTGATCTTCATGAATCAGTGTGGGGTTCTAGCATATCCTTCTTCTGTGGTTACTCACCTCTCCTGCATTGGTTCTGATCATTGTCCTGTTTTGCTCCACTTGGGGGGCTCACAGTTTTCGGCCAAAGGTAAAAGAATCCACTTTGAATCGACTTGGTTGGCATATCCACAATCGGTTGGTGTTGTGCGGCATGTTTGGGCAAGGAGTGTGCGTGGCAATGCTATGGAAGACCTTAGCACAAAATTCCGCCGCGCTTTGGTTACACTTCGCAATTGGAGTAAGCACGATTTGGGTGCTCTTTTTTATTGCAACAGGGAATTGAAGAATAAAATAAGAGAGCTACAAGTGAAGGAGTCTGAGATTGGTCTTGACGAGGAGGAAAATAGGCTACTTGGTAAACTCATGGAATTTCATAGGAAGGGGGCTCTTGAAGAGAGATGGTGGTGGCAGCAGGCTAAGGTGCAGTGGGCACAACTGGGTGATAAAAATACACAATTTTTCCATGCTGCAGCTACTTCACGGTGGCTTCATAACCGTATCTTACATATGAAGAATGACAAAGGGGAACTTGAGACTACGGACGAGGGCATAAGCAACATCATCTTGAATCACTTTGAGGCTAAGTGGCGTCATCATTCCATTATTTCTCCATTGGCTAACTTTGCCCCACGTGCTACCATTTCGTATGATCAGAGTTCTTTACTTACCCAGAAGGTGACTCAGGAGGAAATCATTGGTGCGATCAGGGCTATTAGGAAAAATAAAGCACCTGGGATAAATGAGATCACAGCTGAGTTTTTGCAGGGATACCGCGATATTACCCAAAATCATATTGTGCATGCTGTTGAGTTTTTTGTGATTAAGAAGATGCCCATGTCTTGGAAAGATACACTTATCACTCTTATTCCCAAGAAGCAAGGGGTTAATGAGCATAATCATTTTCGGCCGATCAGCTTGTGTAACACTATCTATAAGGTGGTTGCCCACATTTTGGTGGAGAGATTGAAGGCTGTTCTCCTTACTGTAATTTCTAGTGAGCAGGGTGTTTTTGTTCCGGGAAGGTCAATAAGTGATAATATTTTCATAGCCCAAGAGATGGCTACCCGCATGCATTCTTCGGCGTCTAAACAAGGCATGATGGCAATTAAAATTGATATGGAACAAGCTTATGACAGGGTCCATTGGCAATTTGTGGATGATATGATGCGTTTCCTTGGGTTTCCAAGGGAATGGCGTGATTGGATCATGGCGTGCATATCCTCACCCAGATTCGGTATCTTGCTTAATGGAACTAAACTCCCATGGATTCAAGCTAGCTGCGGTCTTAGACAAGGATGTCCATTGTCTCCTTATATCTTCACTATAGTCACCAAGCGTATGTCTTCCCTCATGCATGAGTACGAGGTGCGCACGCTGCTGGGATTTCGGTGCGCGCAGCGCGCCCCTGTGGTGTCCCATTTGATGTATGCTGATGATTTGCTGCTGTATGTGCTGGCCACGCGCGCAGCTGCGCACTCGGTGCACACCATCCTCAAGGACTTTCAAAAATCTGTTGGTCTCAATGCTAATCTCAGCAAATCCAAAATTTTCTTTAGTAAAGCCATGAGTGGCTGGAGAAAGAACATGATTGCTAATAAAGTGCAGATTTTGCAGGGTCAAATTCTCAATTACCTTGGTGTGCTTATTGCGGCAAACCTTTTCACCAAGGAGGATTTCAATTATATTATCCAGAAGATTGTGCAGCAGATATCTAAATGGCAGATAAGGCCGCTTTCTCTTGCGGGTAGAGTCATGATGATTAATTCGGTGCTTCATGCTATCCCTAGTCACGTTCTTGCACATTGTGTTGTTCCCAGAGGGGTCTTTGACACTATTGATCGTATTATGAGACGCTTCCTTTGGTGCGGGACTTCTGATGCTCACTCCATTCATTACATTAATTGAGAGACCGTCACAATGTCGAAGGACCTGGGTGGTCTTGGGATTCATGATCTTCGCATTTGGCAGCGCACTTTGCAAGTTAAGCACTGTCGAAGAATCCTTGTTAGAGAGAACAGCCTTTGGACTAACATTATGTTTAGCAAATACTTCGGTGCGCGCAGCAATTTGTGTGCCCCGCGCTATGGTTCACACGCGTGCAGGCTCATGATGGACTCCATGCATGCCGCGGTGTCATGCTTGGTTTGGAGGATTGTTGATGGGACTTCCACCTTATTCTTTGAGGATAATTGGTTTGGTATTCTTCCCCTCAGATGGTGGCCAACCTTTATTAACATGGACACAGATTGGCCTTTATATGTTGCGGATTGTATGGCTGAACCCGGCATTTGGGACACATGCAAAGTTCGGTTATGGGCGGATGACAACCTATATTTCAGAGTCATGCACTTATCGTGGAACCAAAGGAGCCCCAAAAATAACTTGATGCACACTTGCACCGAATCGGAGAAAATCAATAATGCTTTGGTCTACAGGGATCTATGGACTATGGATCATTGCGACAAGGGCTCTCATGAGCCCCAGCATACTCAACTTGATTGGATTTGGAGGCTTCATGTTGCGCCTAGAGTGTGCATTTTCTTGTGGAGGCTGATACACAATGCGCTGCCTACGGCGGCGTGGCTTGCGCGCCACGGTCTTATTGCTTCTGAACTTTGCGCATGGGGGTGCCCCCTCGCTGAATCGCGCAGTCATGCGCTCTGGGAGTGCCCCCGTGCGCGCGCTGTGTGGTCTGCGCGCGCCTTGCGTGATGCTGCCGCGGCGCTTTCCTGCGCCACGCACCTGCTCTCGCGGCGGGGATGACTTTGTCGCTGCGCTCGCGCAGTTTGGCGTAGCACCTGGCTCGCGGCGGGGTGCTAATCTCATCCACATGCAGAACATTGCCATTGCACTCCACAACATTTGGGGGAACAGAAATGCCAGAAAACATGGGCAGCCGACCTTGAATGATACTACATTAATTCGGAGCATCTACATCAATATCCTGAGCAGCAAACCGCATTCTTCTGAGCTTTCATCCATGCCCATCGGGAACCTTCTCAACTCATCTGAGTTGAGTGTAGCCCATCATTGGGTTCTCCCCCCCCCCCCCCCCCCCGCTGGATGGCTTATGGTGAACTGCGATGCTGCGATTGGCTTGGATGGGGCTGGCATTGGTGTTGTTATTAGAGACTCTCTCGGCCGACCCTTGCGTATCTTGGGGAAGAAACTTTTTTCGCACTCTACTGGCATGGAGATTCTTGCAATCCTTGAGGCTTTGAGGCTGCTGCAGCTTTCTTTCGCTGAGCATTCCGCGATTAAGATATAGACGGATTCTATTATTGCCATGCAGGAGATCAGCGAGATGCTGAGACATGCACCCATGGGGGGATACTTTGCTGCTGCGACATCGCATGTCGCTCGCCTGTGCGCGCTCCGCATCACGCACATGTATCGCGAGGGCAATTCACCGGCGGATTGGGCTGCGCACAAGGCTTGTAGTGCTGATTTTGATTGGGCTTGGGGTATGCCCCTCCCTGATTCTCTGCTTTAGCTGTTGTTAGCTGATTTTTTATTTGATCATCCTTGAGGTTTTTTGTACTGGCTTTGGCCTCTTATTTTATCAAAGAAAGCACCTCAGAACATTGTTACAAAAATTTTAATATAATCATTACCTTATATCATGTCCTTGAACTTATACTGAACAATTTGTGGTGGACATCTCTTTTTCAAGTTGCAAATTATATTTTTGGTGAGAAAAAGTAATAATGAACTCATAATTGAAAGAAATATTCGACTTAAAATTCAACAAAGCCCTGATAATTGAAAGAAATATTTTTTAAGAAATTGCTTGTTTTCTCTTCAGGGTTTGATTTATGATTAAATCTTTTGATTAGGCAAAGTTGCGTGGGATTGAAGGATCAATGAGATGTTTCTAACAGATTATTCAATCCTTGATCGAACTACATGAGCAGTACATTTCATCTTTCAATGTGTATGTTTGTTTTAAAAGATATTTAAGGATTTTTTAAAAAAAACTCAAATAATTTTATAAATTACCAAACACGTTGAAATAAATCTAAAACATGTAACATATTAAGCTCATAACATTGCAAATATAAACTTAGATGTATTAAATATAAGTCTTTCATTTTCTTGTCCTAACTATGTAAGTAGTTTTATTTGGTTTCAAAAATAACAAAACAAGTCTTTATAGTTACATGAATATTGTGATCATGTTTTTAACTTTTTTTTAATTATTTTCTCTATAAGGATTTACGTACGGCCTTTATGATTACTTTCTGAAGGATAATATAGGAATAAGGAAGGTTTAAAGACATAATTTTATACTTAAAAAGTATAAAAAGGTATAAGGACAAATCTAGCTACTACTTAAATCCAAGGAACCACCTTGAATAATTATGTAAACATAAGGAACTTCTTTGTAGTTAACCTATAAATGGTTATAAAAGCGAAGTCACTCAATTGATAATTAGAAAAGTAGTTTTTACTAGTCTCTTTTTATCAAGCTTAGCTTTTCAGATTGCTTTAGATGGAGTTTACTCACCATGAAACCTTTACAAGAAATCTTAATACCCTTAAGTTCATGTTTGATCTTGAATTTTAAACTCAATCATACTCACAGTACCAATGTAAGGCTCCAATAGATTTAGTCATCTTATTAATAGTTTTCCTTGGTTAATATAAACTCTTGACATTACTTAAACAAGTTTTAAGAGACTATTCTAGAGTTCTTAATCTTCAAACTCTTTATTGAACTCATGGAATTGGCACAATTATGGGCAATTTGACTTTTCAAGCCCAGCGTTTAGCACTCATTGAGAATATATCATGTGTTTGCCTCTCATCATTCACTCAACATGCTGTCATTATTCCATCCTCATGTCATCAAATGATTTAAAACCCAACCTATGGCTCAAACATCTCACTTCATTGGTATTTAGTACTTGTGGGGGGTAATCAAGGATACAATACCACACCTAGATTTACATGGCTTGCCGAGAGAGTTCATTGAGACTACTTCAAGCCATTCCATTCATCACAAAACAATAAGAGAAGACAGAATTTTAATAATATATGACATTTCATACAAAAGAGAAATGCAAGACTTGTATTAGATGTTTGAAGCTCTTATAGCACTTCCTAGTGGCTTTCAAGTAGTCATTGTGAACATGGGATAAGCAACTATCTCCCTTAGAAGTGGTGTCGGTACAATTGTACACCCTACTAGGAACACATTTTGAAGCCTTAAAAAAGATTAGACTCCTTCAACATAGTAAAGGAACCTTGCCTTGAGATCCTTAGGTTGTCTTCCTTTCTATCAAACACTTGTATCTACCATTGGGAAGGGTCAATGACTTTTGATGGTCATTCAAGGGAACCTTCTCACTTTAGACTTTAGTTATTATTAATTTCAAAGATGGTACCTCTAGCTCTGTTATCTTATCCTTTAATGTCTTGTTATCTCTAGTGGAGACCTTGAGCTTCTCAGAATGGATGACATTCTTCTTCCCAATCTTGTGGAACTTTGGTCTTTTTGTCTTGGCCTTCCTGATGTTCAACCCAAAGTTCTCCATAGCAAATATCAAGAGTCTATTGATGATACCTTTTGAACTTCAAAAGTTTGTGGATGTCTTGGAAATGAGACATACCCAATCAAAATTTGCTATAATAATGGATCATCTCATCATCCTCTACATCTGAAAATGTATTGGCCTTCCATTAAGTGGTCATAAGGAATCCTCAATGCCTTCTCTCAAATAAGCCCAAAGGACTCAACACTTGATGCGATGTCCAAGATGGACTTTCGTGAGTATTATAGTTCAACCTCACAGCTCACCTTCAGTAAACTTTTAGCTTGAATTAAATTGCTCCTTGAGCTCCCTTCAACAATCCCTCATGCTCGGGAAGATTTTTACTTCTGTACCTAATGATTCCTTGAGCTCACGCCTAGACTCTTAGATCAACAGGAACAACCTCTAGTTATAAACATGGCTAGGACCTCTGTCAAACAACAGTGGAAGGGTGGTTGAGGCTTGGCAACATCAGTCATGATCTTCTTTCCCACTCATTGTAGCTTCTCAATCTGTTCATCCTTCTCCATTGAATTCTCAAGACACTCACCAAAGACCTTCACAATATCTTCAATCTTGTGGGCATCAAGCTCCAATACAAACTAGACCCCAAAACAAAAAGGGAAAGGAGGAGAGTATTGCGATAAAGTCAGTTTGGGTTGGGGCTATATCCTGTCTCACTGGTTTGTCAGGGGGAGCTATAAGAAACCCCACCTTCATCTTTTTTCTCTTCGACTGTGAACAAACGCCTATCGTGTCTTTTAGTCAGAGAAAAGAGGTAGCTTGAATAGTGTACAGCTAGTCCACCAAAAGAAAACACATCTGAGAACGTCAGTTATCACTTTCATGCCATAAAACGTATGGTAAAACTAGTTCAAATTGAAGTCATGGCAGCTAGCTCCTTAGCAAAACAGAAAACAATGGCTACGGGGTTCAGCCCTAGTTGCATCAGCATCACTCCATAATGGCTCAACACAACAAAAATGTTATGAAAAGAAAGTAATAATTCCCACAACAGCAAAAACTTGGTTTACATGAGTCAACAAAAATCAGGTTCACATACATTAATGGTTAAGGGAAAGCTCATCTAATCTACTATTCCGGTATCTTTAATCAATAATGGTAGATTTTGGATAGAGATTCAATTTTAAGTTTCTAGTTAATTCAAAGTTTGTGGTGTCTCGTTCAGCCATGAACAGCTGTTGTCTGTTGCCTCTGCACACAACCCTAATGTTTGTTTGGTCGTACACTTAGCTACATCTTTTAGCAAACATAGCATTCCAGTTCCTGATATGTTCATTAAATGTTTTTCAACCTTGATGATCATGCAGTTAGAAATTTTAGGCTCAACTCTGCCATCAAACAGAATAGATTCTACTTTTTCTGCTGGTTATATTGTCATCAATCAAAATGTCTTGGATCAAATGGTAAGATTGAGAAACACACACAATGTTAACAAGGAAATTTGTAACTTGAGATAATAGCCAGCATGCATTACTCTATGGCTTACTCTAAACATCAAAACTGGCCGTTAGGTTCAGTGAAGATGTGTAGTAGATATGTGGCTATCAATCTCCCAATCCTTTGCAGCCTTTGGATGCTTCATAGGCAAAGTGTATGTATGCCTTTTCCTTGGGATACATTTTTATTGTGTTTTGTATTTATGCTGAAGCAGCTAAAAACTTTAGATTGATTTCTCGATTTCATATGTAGTGAATGTTATGTCTGAACTGTTTTCATTTAGCTTACAGTTTTGTTGTTCTTTGCATCTTTAGTTTGACTTATTTGATTTCTCAGGCCCTTTTTTCCTCTTTTTTTTTTTTTCCTTTTGTGCTTTTATTGATAAAATATAAATATCTAAGCAATGCTGTCACGTCTCTAAAAAAAAAGCAGAAAACTAAGAAGATGGAAGTTTATTTAATTGCTTTTGTTCACCTGAAGGTGCAGGTCCTTATGAGCTACTAAATGATGCTTCTTTTTTTTCGTGATTGCGAAGCAATTAATTGTTTACAGGAGCTATGTTTTTTTTTTTTCGTTCACATCTAAAAGCAGGACATTTTTAGTAAGAAATGTACAGTCATGCTAATTATTTGCTAAGTGACCTGCAATTGGCAAAAGCATGCACGCTTAGGCATTTTGATATACAATGTAATATTGTTAGAACGTGTGACATTAAATGTATAGAGGATCTGTAAATTGCAAAACTTAAATCCATTGTTGGACTCTGATCACCTGAGAACTTAGACTAAAGCCAAGAAAATCTACTGTGTTAAACTGGATGACAGTAGTTTATTTTGAAGATCTTATTTAAAAAATTGATATGGCATAAAGATGAATCTGACTTGTTCTCTTGTCATTGGTTCCCTTCAAGCCTCGCAGTGGGTACAAGAGAATGTTTGTCAATCGTTATATTGAGATTTGATCTCAAAGATTAGATTTTTATATTCATCTATCAATCAATAAAAAAGATAAGTTATCCTTAGAAACTAGGTATTCTTGTGCTACGGCTACCAAAATGTCTCAAAACCATGATAATGGCTTATAATATCAAATTGGTTTGATGTCAAATGGGCATCAACATGCAGTATATCTTGGAGTAAACCGCAAGTTGCAATTGGTGAAATTTTAAATGTGATGGTGTTTTAAGTTATGATGGTACAGATGTTTTGTTTTTTGTTCTAATGACTAATTGTTTTTGAAGATCTTATTGAATAAATTGATATAACATGAAAATGAATCTGACTAGGTCAGTTTTCATTAGTTCCCTTCAAGCCTCGCAGTGGAAAGAAGATAATGTTTGTCATCATTATATTGAGATTTTATCTCAAATATTTAGATCATTTTTTTTGTCTATCAATCAATAAAAATGGTACATTATCCTTATAAACTAGGGTATTCTTGTGCTTTAGCAACCCAAATGTCTTAAAACCATGATAATGGCTTACAATATCAAGTTGGTTTGATGTTGAATTGGCATCAGCATGCAGTATATTCGTGGAACAAACTGCAAGTTGCAATGGACCAAATTTTAAATGAAATGGAATTTTAAGTTATAAGGAAAATCTATTGTGTTTCAGTTTAATGACATTGATAATTAGCCACACAAAATATATCTATTCCTATTTGTTTTTGTTGACTTCCTAAGGTTAATGACATACAGAAGTCGTGTTCTGGTTGATGCAGAGCTCGTAAGAAAGAGAAGTTACGTCGATATCCTCATGGTGAATCATATCTCGATGTCATCCAAAGGTTTCTATGTTTTTCTATTTCATCTTTGTGCGAAGGGATTGCATGTGATTTGGTATGGAACTTCCAGTCCTTTTCTATTTGCTTAATCATGTTACAGGTTAGAACCTGTATCATTGAACTGGAGAGACAGAAGGCACCTGTATTGGTTATTTCTCATCAGGTGTGTAAACAGGTGTTTATTTGATTTCCTTTTCTCTTGTTATTTTGGGTGAACGTGGAATTCATTATTGTGTATTCATGCAGTGTTACGAGCTTTGTATGGATATTTTGAAGACAAGCCTTTGAAAGAAATCCCTTATATTGAGGTAACTCTTAAAATATTACCTATCTTTATGTGAATTGACATGTCAATTAAGTTGTTTCTTTCGATATACTTTTAGGATCCACTTTGTACCATAATAGAGATTCAGATGGGAGTAACTGGTGTCCAAGAGAAAAGATACAAACTCATGGATTGAATGATGTTTAAGTTAAGCAAGGCATGATTAAATGATGGGAAAGCTTAATTACATTTTTAATTGAGATTTGTAATACTAAAAGTTCAGATTGCTTGTAAAATCTTCATAAGTGCTCTCAATTTGTTGAAAACATGCAGGCAGCAAGACCCAATGTGTAAAGACCAAGTTTCATAATGAGCAAATAATCATGTCAGAATTATTACCTTATTATTTTTTTGGCAAAATCTTTTTCAATTTTCTTCTGCAAATGGCCATTGGCTTCTTGCAATTTTTTCCTTGTTGAAATGTGTATTATGTTTTCTCAATGGCTTCATCAATTTTTAGTTTTGAACCACATCCATTTCAACTTGTAAGGTGGTAGCTTGCAATGTTTAGGCCTATTGAAGTTGAGGGCTAAAGAATTGCTTGGACAGAACCATGATGGATCTATGGAAAGGCTTTACTGGTTGAGAGGCAGTGAAGTTTAATGCATCTCAGGTAACGTTTCCAAGACTTGCTACTTATGACAACAAACTTATATATGAATCAATGCTAATTTTCTCTAATTTTGCATGTTTTTATGGTTTTTGTATCATCGAGAACTGATAATTATAGGAGCAAAGTTTTGCATTTTAGTGTGGTAAAGGTAGCATGACTAGGGTAGTGCCTTAGTCTTCGCATCCCTTGGAACTATTACTTCGAAATTGCCAAAAAGGATCGGTGAAATCATTGCATGTTTGCGTTGATGATCAATTTTATTATGTTGAGATATTGTCTATTTTGTTCATTTCATATCAACAAAAATGGGTTTTGTCTTAAAAAAATTCTTCAACATAAGGTCTATTAGGATGAGTAAGTCACATGAAGGAGGGTAAACTATGCCCTTTTATAAATTTAAAATGACAAGTTATGTGTTTGACCTAAATTGTTGTTCCTATAGTTAATTAATTCGAAGAATCTTTTAGTGAAATATTTGATTGTTTTGCAAGCTTGTTATATGATTAATAACGAATAAGTATTTTTGTGGTTTAGCTAAAATCAAGATCTATATTCACCTCTTATCAAATAATTAGATTTATATTAATTAATCTATATTCACCTCTTATTCACAAAGGGATCTATGTTAGGCTCAAAGAATTTGCAAACATAAACTTATAGAAGTCAACTAAACAATAGCTAAAGAATAAGGTTATAATACTTTAATAATATAAGTATAGAAAGGTTTTACATCTTTTATTGTAAGTGATATAACTAATAAATGAAATTTTAAAAAAGTTATAAATGAATGTAGAGAGTGGATGAGATTTCAAATTGTAAAATGTAGCAACAACACCCAAAAAGAGCTATAAGAGAATATTTGTTTGTATAAACAAGATTGAGCTTAAGTAGACCTTGGACAAATATGTCAATGGTTTTATGAATCTTTTCTTAAGTGCATAAGTTGCTTTTTACACTTTTTATTTGGTTAAACAAACAATTTAAGAAACTCCCAATAACTAAAATTAGATATCTAACAAAATTAACTAATCATTAGAGCTCATGGGTTTTGTTTGTACATGTATGATTTAGAGATCGTACTAGAGCAATACAGATAAAGAGTTGATTGCTCGACAAACTATCTATACAATATGCTGATTTGGGTTATTTAAATGGTATAGTACAAATAAGATGATGGACATCGTCTTTATGATGCATGTAAAACTCATATATTGTTAAAGTGCTCTTGGGTTTTCAAATTTCATATAAATGATGACATAATCGTACAAGTATGATTTCTTTAGCACTTATATATAAGTTCTTTGTTATCATAGGATTGTATATATCTAATAAGATCATTGTATATGTATAATATATTTTTAACTAAACACATATTATTGGGTTTTTAGGTTTTTTGTATTAGTATGTTAGTCATATCATACCAATACGAAGAGGTTTAGGGTTAAACTTGACTTATTGATCTTAAATTATAACTTCTTCATATGTATATGACAAATATATCGTATTTGTATGAGGGTTTTTAGAATTATTATTATGTTATGCTTACATGAATCATACTCATATGATAAAAGATCATATCTATATAAAGATTTTTAGTTTATTTTTTGACTTAAGTCTAACTATATGTTTTGTGAAAAAAAATGATTGTACAAATATAATAAAATATATTATTTTGTACAATGCATGTAGTTGCTTAGAAAATTAATTGAGAGTAGTATCATACAAAACCAATAAAGGATATAGTCGATATACAATCATGTTATAACTTATATAACACTCTAGGAAATAATGGTTGTACAAGTACCATAAGATAATTATACATATATGGTACCAATTAACATATATTAGATTTGAGCTATAGATCAAATATGTTGATTATACAAGTATAAAACTGATATCGTATTGTATGACTATTGTTCAATTTGTATACAATGCTTTTTATTCAATTTATACCTTGGCACATGATTCTTACCAATCCTGAAATGATTTGATTATAAAAACACATGAATGTTAACCTTTAATTAGTTTTTAAGCATTACCTAAACTCGTGAAAGAATGAAATAACCCCAATGCATAAATAAGTTGAATTAAAATGATGAATGCATTTTTATGTCATAAGACATTAAGTAAAGATCTGATATTCTAATCATTAAAATAGTATATGATAAACTATAGATTGGTAGTTACTCTATTAGTAGGAGTCATGTATAAGGTGTGAAAATTGAACAACTCTCTTTGAGCAAAGTCATCAGTCTTTGTACACCATTATTGTATGTGAGTTGCTACCAAGTTCTTCAATTTTCATGAATCTATATCTATACATTACATCTAACTCAACATATTAATGTACAAATATTTGATTTTATTATCATTAAACCTCTCAAAACATGTAACCAACAAAATCATTATATTACATATAAATTCTAATATCTTATCTCTATAATCAACGTGAGACAATTCATCTTTATACTCATAAAAGCTTGAACAAGAGTCACATCTTATCTAATGATTTTTTTTTCTTGAGATTTCATCTAACAATTACTCTTTGCTATTCAATATGTAAACTGTCAATCTATTTAGAATTTCTTGTCATCATTTTCTATTTCTTATTATGCAATGTCTCTCACATTGTGGTTACTTAATGGGCTTATTAGAAGGTTGCTTTTGTGAGTGTTAAGAAGGGAGTGACGCATGGTGGATTCTTGCCCTTCCCATTCTATTTCAGTGAATAAGCAAAAGATTAGTGGACTTCTAGAGTATGTAAACAAATTTACATATATATGTATATATATATATATTTTGTAGGTTGGCTTTTTTTGTTCATATGAAATCTAAAGTTCATACTTAAATATTTTGTTATCATTCAAGAAATTAGAGAAAAACAAATTCAAACATGTTATTTTACTTCATTTTGCCTTCCCCCTAATCCAATCTTTGTCTTACATATCTCTTTTTCATGTCTAATATTAAGAAAAATTGATATTCGGTATATTAAACTTTAAATGTTAAAAACAAGTTGTAAGCTTTAATTACACGAACTTATAATATAAAGCTACAATTCTACAATTTATAAATTCGTTATTTCTGATGATAGGAAATTGTGTTTGAGAATTCACCTGTAGATAGCAATCTTTTCCTCAGTTTTGCAATTTAAGCTGCCTTTTTTAAAATAGCTTTTTTTTTTAAACTTTATTTCAATCAAAGATACTTCATCAATATTTCATTTTTTCCACATTAAATTATTTTTTAAAATATCTTCTCAAGCACATCTAGCTATAAGAAGCAGTATTATATTACTTCGTATCCTTCAATTTTTTTAAGTCTTAACAAAGAATCTGGGCATCTAAATTACATTTCTTACTGCAGCATTTGGTCTTCGGAAACACATGAATCCATCATTTTGCTTACAAATAACAGCATTGCATTATCTCAATTAAACCAAACTATCATCAATGGTTCATCTTTCAGTTCAATACTGCATGTCAAATGCAAGTAGACCTGAAGAAGAAGCTACATAGCATCAAGGAATACTAAACTACTTCCTTCTTCCTTGCATGTTCTTTCTTAACCTAACCTGCACAGCACATTCACCACTTACATGGGGCTGCAGTTCCTAAGCCCAGAGAGCGAGAAAAGACATCGCTGCAGATCCAAACACCAAGGCCACATAGGAGACCTTCTTCAACCTTGGATTTGTGGACATCAACTTATTGTGAAAGAAATCTACAGCTACGAGATCAACAAGAGCCATGTACACGAGTATCCCTGAAGAAAGAGAACCCAAAAGCCCTTCAAGAATAAGAGCATCTGGACTGCTGTCATCATACCCAGTCATGTGAAAGATCAGCATCCCTAAGAGGATCCCCATTGGTGTAGTCACAGAGAACATCAACGACATGTAAGCCACAGTGACAACTCCAAAACCAGCCTGCAATCAAAATTATCACAACATTAACGTATCAAACTTTAGGTTTAAACCCAATACTTCAAACGACTTGCTTTAGCTTGTTGGTGTTGCACACACGAACTAAAGTAAATAAAAGGTAGGGATTAGGGACATGAACTACGTTGTCACCACTCATATCAATAAAGAACTTTTTACATAAGGTGGGGCTTACCCTGTCAAGCATGATGGTTAGGCCATGGCCTTTTGAGAAAAAGTAAAGTAAAATAAAACTCATCACTTTAAACTCAAATAATCAAATGCTATACACGTGTAAAGAATAACTAAACGTTTTTTTTTTTTACATCCATGAATTATAATAGCATTTTTATTGAAGTTACGTTAAAGACAAGTTCAAAATGGTTATTTGCTATCTTAGTCACACATCATAGAGGTAATCATTTTTATTGGAAGCATGACTTTATTGAGATTTGTTCAATTTTTAAAATGCCATCAAAACTAATCTAATGATTACAATAGGAGTGGCCATTTTGAACAACATAGTTTCAACTTAAAGCTATGATCAATTGGCCAATTGATTTTAAAATCGAAAGATCAACTTTAAATCAGTCAGTCAATTATGAAACCAAAAGGTCGGCATAAAACTTATTGGCTAGTTCATTGCAAGATCAATTGAACCATAATAACCTATGCAAGCAAATTTTTCAAAATAGACCAAATTCAGCCAAATGGAACAAAAACTTCTAGTTTCAACTGAAACCAATATAAAATGATTGAAACAAGACAGTTTCAACTAAAAATAATACCATCCCCTAGATGTGATGATGACTATGATGTTGATGGTTCCATTTAAAACTATTGTCTTTTGTTCTTTTGCAACAAGAACATAGTTTAAAACACGATTTATCAAACTAAGAAAATGCTTCTAATAAATTATTATTCTAGTATTTCATTCACATCAATTATGTATGTCTCTAGTAAATTATTATTCTATTGTTTCATTAATATCAACTATTCACTTCATCAAAGAAAGAATAAGTAATGTTGGTAAGTAAACTACAAAACTTATTCAAAAGTATTCCAAGAAGAATTTGGTCCTGGCATTGTAACAAACATTGTTTACAAAATTACTATACCATAAATACCTTTTCATCCCAACCCACCAAACTTTTCCAATGATAACCATTGCACCAAACAAAACCATAAGCTTTTTTGTTCAGCCATGTTGCCAATTGAAACAACAAATCTCATCAAATGATTAGTGGATAGGCTTAATTTAGGGACATTATTTGAAGTAGAGGTACAAAATGAACCAAGTATAACCGACAATATTCACATGATTTCTAAGACCTATGACAGCATTCTTTAAAACATATTTGGATTGGTGTTTTTATTCAATTAATCAACCCTAGATTCACACTTCTACTTGGATCTAGATAACTCGAGTTAGTTCTCGCAAACAAGCAATAGAAACCAAACAAAATGGTACATTTCGTACCCAACTATGAGCTTAACAAACCACTTCATCTGTTTTATAAACTCACTCACCTTGTTCTTCTTGTCCAATGGTGTGCTCATAAATTAGTCATTCCAAAAATTCTACATATACACTATCTGGAGTTTTGTAATCTACAAGCCTTTTGTGCCTCCTACAATCAAGAATCCTACAAATATACATTATGAAACATCGTCATCATCAGCATTACAAGGTTTTATGGGTTGTAAGAGTTCTGAATAGCTGCACTAATTCTACACATAATAAACCATATAAGCAGACTATTGAGTTTGGGACATCCAAAGTGATGTCTACTTTTTTAAGGTTTTCCTAATGAATGCAGCCAAAAAGGAAATATAAATTCCCCATTCTCCTCCCAAAACAACTACCCAACTCCAAAATGTTGTATTATTTGCATCAATCTTCCGTGAAGCAGTAGAGAGTAATGGTGATATGAAAGTAAAATAGCAAAATTGGAATCGAGAAAATAGATCATCAGATAGTTTAGATTATTCAAAACGATATCTTTCCAAAACTAGAAGCAGTTAAAAACACGGTCAAGTAAGGGAATTTTCACCTGGGCGATGCATCCTCCTAACCCCATCCCTTCGAAGATTTGATGGAAGGAGAGAGCAGCAACAAGCGGTCGAATAGTGCATTGATTCTGTGACATCCCCATTGTAACACCAATAATCACGGAATGGAAGATTATCCCAATCTCAAGCACCTGAGAAACCATCCTCTGTTTCATCTTGGCCAGCCGCTCCTCTTCGTCCAACCCCACCTCAATCGCCTCTTCCCCGTGATTCCCATGCCCATGGCACGCAACCGCCGCTAGGTCTACTGACGTAGAAACCGAGGAGTCCGGTTTCCCCTCCCAATTTCTCGCCTCCTCGAGCCCGATCCTCACATAGTTCTTCGACGCCTCACTGGTCTCTTGGGAAGAAGCGACGACGTCGACAAGGAGAGCGAGGAGGGCACCGATGAGAGACACGAGCCCGGAAAAAGGGAAGTCGCGCCAGGGATGACGGCTCGCCACCTGGCAATCGGCGAGGGCGTCGAAGGCGTCGGGAAGGACGTGGACAAGGGAGGTTGAGAGGATGACTCCTGCGGCGAAGCACTTGATCACGAGAAGCGCGTTCGTGTAAGCAGGCTTCCCGGCGAAGAGGCGTGCGAGGGCGACCGGCGACGAGATACCGACGGCGCTGGAGACGAGGATGACCACGATCGAAGCTAATTTGAGGCGGGAAGCCTCGGATGAGTTGCGGCAGAACTCGGCCCTCGTCGCCTCGCCGAAGGAGCATCCCGCCATGGCAGCTTCGGGGGAGGAGACTAGAGTTTTGGTCTTTTGTGACGACGGTTCGCGCTGCCAAATGTCGGTCTTTGAGATTTGGTTCAAGTTTGGGTCGGCATTCCTGCGCTTCTATCACAGTGAACACTTTTACAGTCAACAGCGGATCAGTTTTGGTTCGAATCTGGGTTAGGATCGATCGAACTAAACCGAGAAATTTGTCTCCCCGGTTTAATCCCGAGTCAAAATGGTTCAGCAGAACTCCCGATCCATAAAAAGAAAATAAATTTTTTATAAAAAATTTGTTAAAAATAAAAGGCTGTGTACTTCGAGCTCGGAATGAGGCCGGAGGGAAATGGCTGTGGTAGTGCCACGTAAACAAAGACGTGTCTTCCTTTTCATCTTGATGAGATCTAACAGCCTAAATGTTGGAAGGAAAACATAGTTGAGCTAATGGACTGCACCTTTTTCTCTTTTTGTCTTTTCCTTCACTATAAGCTAATTAGCTTATAATTATATTTCCACAATAAAAAAAAAGTATACTTTTTTGTAAACGTCCTTATTTGAGAGGTTAGAGACAATTTATATGCATTTAATGCTTTATAAATAACATCACTTTTTTGTCGAGTTTATTTTGATCCCATTGTTTTACACAATAGAAAAAAATTCTAACAATTTTTTGAAAATAAAATATAATTTTGTTTTTAGTTAGAAATATAACATTTTTATAATATATCATTTAATTTATTCTAAGGTAAATAAAGAGAAATTTTTTTTTGAAAAAAGACAATACATGTTATTATGCATGACAATATCTTGAGATATTTTGTGTATATCCCTCGAGCATATGAACCTCTTCCTTATTGATCTCTCAAAATATATTGTTATCTTAATCCATGTCAAGCCATCCTCTTAAAATCTAAACCAATCTTATGTTTGTTTCATAATGTCTTCTTCTATGCAACAATACCTCTAAAAATCTTGAAATCGCTTAATCCCACTTGAGATAAATCGATATAACTCGACGGCAGCTATTGAGCACAAACCTTTCATCTAAAGCATGATCTCTAATAAGCTTATAAGGATTGAAATGACTTTTTTTTTCTATGATAAACCAAATGCAAACTTTGTCAATTATTCTTATTTTTTCTTTCTATTTTTACTTGAAGTTGTAGTGAATAAGATGCAAGGCCTATTTATTTCACCTATGTACAAAAAGAAACAAGACTTTTGCTTTCTTAAGTGTAACCCATACGACAGGTGCATAGCCTTGTTGTATCCATATAAGTATTTTTGTTTGTCAATTCTAGTATTGTTACTTTTTATTATTCAAACATATTTATATATTTATGTTACAAATTTTGTACCACAAGTCATCTTAAGATATATCCAACACACCTAGATTTATGTTTGGACTAAGGACATTTTCTTAGAAAATTTAATTTATTTGAGCAACATCGAATTATTGCAAAACCACATAAGGTGGTCCCAATTGTTATAGCCACAATCGAAAGTCATTACAATAAAAATGAAACAAGCCAATCAAACTACCCCATGCTATTTGTTGTTAGTCAAGAACTTGAGGATGTGATCCTAACTATACCATGGGGTAATAAATGTAAACCATCACAATAAAGTTATGTTCATTTCTTTGAAAGAGAATGAATATGTTTTGAACTTTGGAACTACAACTTCTCCATTGTAAAATGTGTTATATCTTCATCTTGAAGAGACCATTCATGATTTGGAATCATCAAAAGATTCAAAAATCTAATGGAGAAGTTTGGTATAAGTATTATTGTGCTACTAGAGGCTAATAGGAGTTTTAATTTTTTTCTTTTCCTTAGATCTCTTTATTAGCATCTTATCATTATTTTGCTTATGTGATTGGATATCTAGTTTTAGAGTTTTATCATAGGAAATCTCCCAATTATTTTGGTAAATTGACACCTTAGGATATTAGTCTTTGTTTTACTAGTTTAATTTGAATATCTTAAGGTTTTTGTAGTAGATTTAAAGGACCTAAAAATTGTACAAGTTTCACTTTGTCCTAAAATTTTTTATCTTAGAACATGATTTTCTATGATTTCTAAATAAGTTTTAAATCAAAATTATAAATTATTAAAATTAGGAAAAAAATCGTTGTTTATTAATCTTAACATAAGTGAAGTTCTTTGTGCTTAAAGTAAACCCACAAAAGGGGGGGTGACTTGTGGTAAATAAAGTTTCTAGATTTTCTTTCAATTTTTGGTTTAAACTAAAACTTAAATCTTTTAAGCAAGAATAAGAAAGAGAAGTAAAATAGTGCACAAAAAATTTTTAAGGTGGTTCGACTCAAAATCAAGCCTACATCCACCCCAATCGGTGTTGGGAAAAAGCCACTAAAATTCACCAAATTACAAGCGAGGTTTTTCGTGCGACTCACCTCAAACCTACTTGGGATTTTACCTACAGCTAATCTTAAACCTACTTTAGTTTTTTTCGGGCTCAACTCAAACCCCGAGCTTTTACACAATTATCGGGAGGCCCTTACCCCAAAGAAACAAATATAAAAATTGGTAACAAAGTATAAACTTAAAACAATTTAAAGAAGTATGAGGCACACTCAATACAATAAAAACTTCAAAGAAAAATAAAAAAGAGGGAGGAATAGAAATTGAAAATAGTTAAAGCAAAAACCTCCAATTTTGGGTTCCTTCTTGAGACTTTAACTTTGTGAATTTGGAAGCATCATATGTATTTGAAATTACTCGAAGTTATGATTTGAAAGCTTTGAGAACTTAGCAATTGTAACCTCTAGGAGTTCTTCATCATTTCCTATTTATAGAGCTCAATTTAAGCTCTAAAATTACTACAAACGGCTCTAAAATGAACTAGTCATTTGGGTAACGGGCGGAAAGCAGTCATCGTTTGATTTGGAGCCTGAAATGGACATTTCTGATTGAATCTCGATTTTTTCGTTCGAGATCAATCTTGGCTGTTGGATTTAGGCAGCCTTGATCTGGGCTTCACGCAGATCTGCTCAGGTTTGATTCTCCTGCTTGTCATTTGCTTTATGCATTTTACCTTGATTAATTTCAACCGTCGGATTACGCCTGCCCGTCCACCATCATTAACAATTGAATTGGACTTTAGTCCCACATTGCCCAAATAACTTTGCCATTGTGCTCTATAAGGAATTTGGTCCATATGTTTCTCGAGCTGTTTGGGGTTGGCTTCCCCCTTTCTCAACCAAGATTTCATTACTTAGTCCTTGTTGACTTGATATCGCACTGTTTAGTTCTGCTTTCCCTGCGGGCTGATTTCGCCCTATTCCGTTCAGCGTTCCCTGCGGCCTTCTTCCTTCGCCTTCAGGATACGCATGCCCCTTTCGGGTCAATCCAACAATTTTTATTTTATTATTATTTTTTTATTTTAAATTCTTAAACACCTGGACAGGCTAGTGGTTGGGTCGGGTCGACTCGCCCAATGCTACAATGAAAAATCCCGATACTAAAGTTGCTTTATAGTGTTTTGTGTCAAAATTTTTAATATTAGTATACCAAAATGATTTTATATTATGATAGTGTTATAAGTTTCTTAAATGACTATTAAAAGAAATTTATAAAAAATAATTCCTAAATAATTTTAAAAAATCAAATACCAATATCTATACTTTTCATCAATAATGCTTGGCGCAAAAATCAAAATTCAATAATTATTAAATTTATAACATTTTCAAATATTAATACTACTAGTGTGTCACATCATCTCAAAATTTGAACATATCAAATTTAGGAAAAATAAAGAGAGATTCAAGTATACAAATTTTAGTGTATGTCTTCAATTTCCTTTAAGCTTGCCATAACTCCAAAAGCCTTGAAGACTACTATTTTAGACATTTAAAGTTTATAGTTTGACTTAATTGAATATTAATAATTTCACTAAAAACAAGCCCATATAAGATATAAATATTTATGCTTGACTCATTAAACACAAATGTGTAACAATAAACCAATAATTTTAAAAACTTTTAACATAAGTCAATAATATTTTAAAAATCATTAGGAAGTAATACTTGCAACCAAGTCAAAAAAAAAAAGAAAAGGATATTATAGCATGGTACAATATGCAAGAAGGTAAAGATCAAGAAAAAGGTGTGCATTTCAAAACCAAATTCAAGATAAGACCACTATAATAAGAATTAAGGTAAGCAAGTTTATATTTCTATGCATTTGTCTCATGTAATGTTGTTTGATGCTTAAAGGCCCAATAGAAAATAAATTGAATATATCAAATTTAAGAATGATTATTATCCATGCTTATGTTTGACTAATTATAATACTAGCATATGTATGACTCAATATGATGTTTTTATTTTTTTCTTTAAAAAGATATTGTACAACTTGCTAATAATATGTAAATTGTGATAATTGTCACACAAAAAAGGAAAAAAACTAATGGATTTTTTTAAATAAATTGGAAAAAAAAGAAAAAGAAATAAACAAAGTTAGTAAAAAGAGATGTGATTCTAAAAATGAAATGATAATTGGCTATACAAAGTGGTGATTATAATTCCAAAATAATGTGTTCCAAAGATGAGCCAAATGAGTTATCATTAAGGTATTTTATTCAAAATAACATATTGTGAGAAAATAAGATTAATGTATTTTAAAAAGCCTTACCTTAAACCAATTAAAAGAAAAGTGATTTAAAAAAAGATAAAAGTGAAGAACTAAAAAAATTACTTAATGATTTGGTAAAAGTTAAAATCATAAATGACATTTTTATTTTATTACTTATCACAAGTTATGTTTATGTTTATTATATGAAATTAGTCTGATATGTGGTTCAAACCAAACATTGTTTGTTTTATAAATATGTACATAATTTTGTCATTGAACTAGTAATAGTTAACTCAGTTTATTCATGGTCTAACAATTTCAGGTCATAATGAAACATAGTATAAGATTATTAGAGAGTAATGAGATTAGCTCATGAGATCTTTGATGTTTAGCTATTTGATTTAATTATTATCTTACATAAGCTAATAGTCCTATATTATTATCTTAAAATTCTTCAATGTACATGAAAAATAGGAACAAGGTATTATACAAATTTCATTTTGTCTTGAAATTCTTTATCCTAAAACATGACTTTTGATGATTTCTAAATAAGTTTTAAATCAAAGTTAAAAATTACTAAAATTATGGAAAAAATTTTGTCTATTAATTTTAACATAAGTCAATAATGTTTTAAAAATCATTGGGAAGCAATACTCGTAACCATGCTAGGAAAAATAGAAATAAGGTATTGTAGCATGTTACAGTATGCAAGAAGCTAAAGATCAAGGAAAGGCATGCATTTCAAAACCAAATTCAAGGCGAGATTACTATATATATATATATATATATATATATATATATATATATATATATATATATATATATATATATATATATATATATATATATATATATATATATATATATATATACATTTGTCTGATGTAATGTTGTTTGATGAATAAAGACCTAATTGAAAATAAATTGAATATATCAAATTTAAGGATGATTATTATCTATGCTTATGTTTGATTGGCTATAATACTTGCCTATGTGTGACTTGGTATGATGTTTTTATTTTTTTTTTCTTTAAAAAGATAATGTACAACTTGTTAAAAATATGTAAATTGTGATAATGGTCACACAAAAAAGGAAAAATTAATGGATTTTTTAAAATCAAATTGGAAAAGAAAAGAAAAAGAAAACAATAATAAACAAAGTTGATAAAGAGAGGTGTAATTCTAAAAGTGCAATAATAATTGATTATCCAAAGTGGTGATTATAATTCCAAAATAACGTGTTTCAAAGATGAACCATATGAGTTATCATTAATGTATTTTACTTAACAGGGAAAATAAGCCTAAAGTATTTTTAAAAGCCATATTCCAAACTAGTTAAAAAAAGTGATCTAAGAAAAAGATAAAAGCAAAAAACTAAAGAAAATTACATAATGATTTGGTAAAAGTTAAAATCATAAACTTCATCGCATGTTTAATCCAAACATTACTTGTTTTATAAATATATATAAGATTTTGTCACTAAGTTAGTGACAATTGGTTTTACCTATTCATGACCTAACAATTTTAGGTCAAGATGGAACATAGTATAAGATTACAGGAGAGCAATGAGTAGCTTATGGGATCTTTGATGTTTAGTTATTTTATTTTATTATTATCTTGCATAAGCTATTATGTCATCTTGTTATGTAATTATTCAACATAGAAATGTTGGGTATATCATATGTACATGGTTTAAAAATGATTATCTTTTCATTATGATTGCATGAAAAATATTATTTAAAGCAATGTTAAAGTTTTTAAATTGCTTCCATTATGATTTTAAAAATATAAAAGTTCTAAATTGCTTTCATTATAGTTTTAAAGTGGTTTTCAAACTTTGAGTATACAAATGGTTTTGAATTATTTATTCTATAAAAAAATATTTTCAAAACTAAATGAAATAGTAAGATAAAAAGATGACATGACATCAAACATAATAAAAATGAGTGAAGGTCACTATAATAATGATATCAAAGCCAACTTTCTATTATTTTGATGTAGTTAAAGAATGAATCAAGCAGAAATTGGTGGACATGTAACACCCAAGATTAAAGAGAGTAACGGGTGATCGTTAGGCGATGTCTCTGAAAAAAATCATTAAACAATGAATGTCTTACAAATGTTTAGGTTAAGGGATATAACGATAAATAATCTCACATCAGTTATTAAGATAATGATTTTTATATTTATATAAGATGATAATCTTAATATTTTGAGATTTTTTTAGGAAAAATCCTTCTTATGTAGGGATGAAGTAACTAAAAAAATAATATCTCAACATTGTGAGATCACGATGTCAAAATATAAATACAAAATGTGTGTACATGCAAGATTGTAATAATTAAGCCAAATATCAAACTAATTTTTAACATAAGTCTTTAAAAAATTAAAAATATTTTACTAAAATCTTGGGCTCATATGCATTAAATGGAGTTACTCTTTCATTCTATATGTCATTGAAGCTTTGTAAAAATTAAATAAGTTGAGCACTTCTTAAGACATTCCAAGGTCCCCAAGTCTACATGTCTTAGATGTAACCTGCAACACATATTAAATATATAAATTAGATAACAATAAAAAATACTTAAAGAATTAATTATTATCAAAATCAAATATTGCCTTTTGGGCTCATGGGATCTAATAATATTTTTTCTATTTTCGTTAAGGAATTAGGTTACAAAAGTCCACTTGATTTTTGTTACTCCCTTTTCATCTATTAGCAAATTAAATATTTCATAGTTCATTTTAACACATATTTTTGTCTTTACCACCATTAGTTTTGTTTTAATTCTTAGTATATTTTAATTGTTTTTGGGTGAATAGAATATTAAAAATTTTGAACTTCTTGTAATATCAATTACTTTAATTGATGATGATTAGAAATACATAAAAGCCCTGAAATTGTAAAATTTTATTTTTATTATAGAGCAAAAAAAACCCCCAAACTTCTTTGATTTTTTAATTAATTTACACATCTTGTCAGTGATCCTCTTGAATGTATTTCAACCAATCAAGCCTTGCTATAATTGAGACAACAATAGCACATTCTAATATATATTTTTTTTCTCCAATTGGTATTTATCAATTTAAAGTGAAAGTTGTTGCTCATTAAGAAAATAATATTTTTATTTCAACTTAAGACATCAACCAAAACATTTTCTAACAGGATTATACATAACATCCAAATTATAATTTCTTGATACATTCTAATCATTTTCTTTATCACAGGTTTAATTCTTTCACAATAAGCACATACTATAAACTTTTCTAATTAATAGAAATTTTACACTTGTCTTTAACTTTTCAAAGCAAAAATAATAGCTACTAGTTTCAAATTATGAGTTAGATAATTCTTTTCATGAAGTTTTAGTTGATGACTCATAAATAATTAACTTATTATTTTACATTAATATACACCCCAAGTCTTAGAATGATATATCACTAAAAATTTGATACACAACACTTCTTACACGTAGACTAAAAATTAGGGTTATGGTTAACTTTTCTTTTAAACTATGAAAGCTCTCTTCACAAGCTAAATCCTATTCAAATTTAATGACTTTTTTAGTTGATTTAGTTAGTGATCTAGCTATTTGAGATAATATCTTTAAATATTTCCTCTAACATCCAACTAACTATAAAAAACTTCATACCTCAGATACATTTATTGGTTAATGAGAACTTATAATAAATAAAAGTTTTTGTTGATTAATAGATATCCTTTCTTTACTTATATATCCAAAGAATGTATTTGGGACCACTAAATTTCACATTTTAAAAATTTTTCATATAGTTAATTTTCTCTTAATATTTGTAATTTGACATTCAAATGAGCAGTATATTCCTCTACAAATTTTGAGTTGACCAAAATATTATTAATTAAGATAATAACAAATTAGTCTAGGTATTTTTAAATACTCTATTTATAAGATCCATAATTGCAATAATTAAACTAAAATATAGCACAAAAAATTTATAATAGTTATATATTGTTCTAAAAAATAGTTTTAGAAATATATAATTCTTTTTCTTTTAATTAATGATAACTTAATCTTAGATCAATCATAGAAAAAATTATTTTACTTAGCAATTAATCAAATAAGTCATCAATTCTCGATAAAAGATATTCATTTTTTACTATAGTTTTTCTCGTCTCTTTATGATTGATACACATCTATAGGGTTTTATTTTTTTTCACAAATAAGATGGGTGGTTCCCACAAAGATGCATTGGGACAAATAAAATCATTGTCTAATGTATCTTAAATTTACACTTCTACTTGTAATTTTACTAAGTTTATTCTATATTATGTCTTTCACATTAGTTTTTCTCTATGTATTCAAACTTTATTTCTCTATTTGTAGATAATCTAAGCAACTTGTTAGAAAATATGTTCATGTATTCACAAACCACTATCACATCTTGTGACTTCTTAAATTTTTATTCAATGTCTTAATGTGTTACAAAAAGTCTTCTCTTCTTTTAAATGACATCATTTGTGCTTTCAACATAGAAATGAAAGGAATCTTCCTTCATTTTATATAATATATTATTTCTTCCCTTTCTTTAGTTTTTAATTTTATTATCTTTTTTACACAATCAATTTTTTTACTTTAATACTCATAAAACCAATATATGTTGAGAGCAATATCAAACTCTACTAAAGAGAGTACTAGCAGTTTAGTTAGAAACATCTTCCCAAGGATTTTAAGATTCTCACAAACATATCTATCAATTTTAATTACGCAATCACCAACTAGTTTAATCATAAATGAATTTTCTAGTTGATGAAATGGCAAGGATAATTTGTCAGGCAAATGATAATATATGAAAGAATTGGATGCCACACTATCAAATAATATAGAGATTGAAATATGTTCAAACAAGCGAATATATATTATGGTATCTGTTACACCCCATTTTTTTCCTAGGCTGATTTTTGGCATATTTTTTTTTTTCATATAGACAGCTCAGATCGTCCCATACCAACCTGAGTAGCCTACGAAAAACATAGGATATAACACATCATTACACACCTACTTTCCTTAACAATGTGGATCCCATCTCCCGGGTACACCGTCAAATCAGGTTCATGACTCCTGAATTAACAGATGGACTCGCGCAATGTTACTCCTACTAGACCCCATACTCCTAACCCATACCGGTAGGAGAACCGATCTAATAGAAGTCTGAATCCCCACGGTTAAGTTCCATAGTCATGTAATGACCTCACCATCAAAAATAAAATACATAACATCCTCAGATAAAATATGGCACTCCACACACTATACCACCAAGACAATAAAGTAAAACAGTGAATGGAAACTACATCACAAGAATAAGATCCAAGTCCAACAAATACAATATCATCCAACTAGATACATAAGTCAGAATCACCCTCACATATTACATGACATAAGAATAACAGTCTCCCTGAATACATCCAATAGTATCAATCACACTAACCAAAATGTCTCAGAAAATCACAGATCAGATATCCTCCACTAGCCTGCTGACCACGATCCCACCTAATCTGGGTGGCGTCAAGGCTGTCGAGCCGCTGGAAAAATATGGATAATAAAGGAGTGAGCTACGCCCAGTAGGAAAGACAGCTAGTAAAAACTCACATGCAAGAGAAGGATAATAGCAAGAGTATAGGAATACAGCATAACAATGTAAGGTGGAAAGGCACTCTCAGTCCCAGACTCTGACCAACCACAGTCACCCCCAGTCACACCAGAGTAGCTCTCCTCTGTGCTCCCAGGCAGCATGCCAGCGGGACACGCCCATCTCTGCGCAAGCATGGCGCCTAGGCAAAGCATGCCAGCGGGACACGCCCATCTCTGTGCACGCATCACAACGCCTAGCACCCGACACCACAGTGTCTCTCGTCAATCAATCTTCTGGAGACTATAGACAGAACCAGTCACATAGATCTCTAGCCAACGTGAGACACCCCTGTCACCCTCAGGCACGCAGGCCTACACACTTGACTAGCCACGGCGAGTCACCCCTGCCACTGCCACTCTCAGGCGCGCAGGCCTACACTCGTGGACCAGAAGAGATCGACTCAGCCACCGTCACAAGAAGTCCTCTCCCAACAATTTCCATAGAGGCCACGCCCCTACAGTCATTGCCAAGCTCTAACTCCAAGATTCGGCAACATGTGTCCAGATACAACAAGGCGCATACCAGTCCACATGTATACTGTGAAGTTAAGTCTGTACCGCACAGTTACCTACCACAACTACCCTAAAACATCATATAGAGCCTATAGTAGTCCGGTCCAATATGCCAATCCATGAAATATGCCAACACTGAGTAAACTGACTCAATCCATGTCATTGCCATCCAAGCAACACAAACTGTACCAAAATTCTGACTATTCTGGTAGCACCCAAGTGTCACACTTCCTTCCAACTAATCCAGCTACACTGAATTTATGGGTAATTTCCAACAGTCAATTTCAACTTGGCTACGTGATTTCCAAAAATCACCTCTTCCTCACTTCAGGAAATTTTAATTTCCAAAATAAATTTCTGCCATTTATCCATTTTCCGAAATTCGGAATAAATTTCCGAATTTAAAATTTAAATTCCACATATATCCTTTTTCCGAAAATTCGGATTAATTTTCCGAATTAAATTTTCCTCCGCGCCGTTCGTCCGCGCCGAATCCCACTGAACCGGTTTTCGCTGCCGGTTCGAAAACCTCGCGCTGAACCGCGACACCGCCGAACCGAATTCTTTAATAATCCGTTAATCGGTCGATGCTTAAATAAATATAATTACTAATAAATATTATATAAATACCATTAATTACTTAAATAAATTCGTAATTAATCTAAACCCTTCTCCTTCCTCGATCCAACGCCCGCGAACCCTAACTGAAGCAATCGCCGACCAATCCAATTCCTTCCGTCGATTTCCGGCGAACGCGAACAAGGAGAAACAAAATTCGATGTTCGTACTATCCTAATGTTTCAATAATGCCACTAATTTAAAATTTCTGCCGAAGGAGTTCGCCCGTACACCATTGCCGTAAGATTAATCCAACAATTAATTAACTAATTCAATGGCAAACTGATAATACAAATCCCTAACATGTTCCTAAGCATTAACTAAATTTTCCGGCGAAATGGGAAATTTTCCAGAAATCCAAAAATTGTAAAAGACGCAGATTAGCATTCAACTAAGTCCTATTTTTCATCCACATGCTTGTGTTCATTAAGCAAAATATTCCATGCTTTTAATTTCTACTAATTAACTAATTTAAAACTGAATTTCCTACCTTTGCTCGTCGCCGGCGACGGTGAAGCTCGCACGCGATCAACCGCAGCTCCTCGCCGAACGAAACCGGTACCAAAATGCTCGCCTCTGTCCCGCGAACCTCCGGTTACCAAAAGCCCCTTGGAAGGCTGCCGGAAAATACCGCCGTTCGCCGCGAACACTTCGCCTCTAGCTGCCGTTCGAAACCCTAACAGCCGAACAGTTCAGGTTAAATACCCAGCTTAAACCGGTAATAACCCGTTAAGACCCATTAAGCGCCGGTTGACCTTCCAAAAATGCCGCTTAACACCCGATCAGCCGGTTAATCTCCACCGCTGATCTCGCCCGTCCGATCCGCTTATCCGCGGCTTATCCAAACGCACGCGCAAACGCACCTCGGCGAACCGCCCCGCCTTCGCTGAACCGCTCCGGTCCGGTTCACGCGCGGTAAAAGGAAAAATCCAAATTCCGGTTTTAAAAAAAAATCTCGGTGCTCCGAAAAATCCCCAGAAAATTTCAGAAATTCCAATAGCCTCCAATTGAGCTCCTGGCTCATCCTACTGTCGATCTGAAATCATCCAAGCCACAATTGAATTATTGAAGATTAAACCTATAATATTTTACCCGGTATAATAGTATCTATGGAGAGTGATGCATCTATCTAGAATATCGTTTATGCTCGAGCCTAGCCACCTTTTTTAAATCCTTTAAATACTGATATAGATGCCATGTCTCTTCCCTTACTCATCTTGTCTACTTCCTTGCATAACATTTTGGTGACTAGAAGCTATCTTAGTCCCAATACAAATATGAGGAGATAACCTAAATATATGTCCTAAGTCCTCACAAATAAAACACCTTAATTGTACCAATATTCGCTTTTATGAAACTTCTTACATTTGGGATATTGTAAAGCTCTTTGACTAGATGTTCTTTCAAACTTATTATTGATAATACCTAATTCTTATTAGCCTCAATCCTTTGTTGAAATTTCATTTAAAAAATAGTATATGCTTTATTCTCAATACTTATATCTTTTTATCTATCAATTTTTTAGACTCAATAACTAGCAAATCCTATTTCACTAATTTAGCATTTTCTAACAACTTCACAAAATCCATAATTCTTAATGTGGCTAAAGTAGTCCTTATTGTAGGCCCTAGAATTCTTTTGAACATGAAGCATTTTGTGCTTCTAATCAACTACATTTGGTGCATACCCTTGGTAAACTCTCACTCATAGTCTATTACTACTAGTTCTTTATGAATTAAGCTTATTAGATTTTTCCCTCATCTATTCAGTGACCAATATAAGAATGTACCATTTTTCAAAATTTTCTACAACTTCTTTAAAAAATATTTGTTGCAAGGGTTTATCTCCAAATTAAATATGGTAACAAGATTCTCACCAAAATTCAATATTATCATTTAAAACCAATGTAGCTTGAAACTCTTTTGTTATCTAAATAAATCATACCATTAAAAATTTTGTTCACTTTCATAATTTGTCCTTTTGGTTCTAAAAGATTAGATTGTACCTTAAAAATGAGGAAGGCACATGTGACGAAATTGATTAATAAATTTTTCCATGACATACTATTTCTTTTGTTTAGCAAAAGGTATTATAAATGAAGTGGCTTGTTGTTCAAAGGAAAATTTATTTACAAGTTGTTCCATTTCTTAGCTTCTACCAAAAGTATGAGACTTGGCTTTATCTGAGTATGTTGCAACCATCTTTTTATGAACAATTAAGCATATTAATACATACATTGATAAAAATAAAAATAAAATATTTATTTATTCTATATATATGTGATGTACATGTTGTACTAGTATCCTTAGTCATTCAACCCAATGATTTCTTGCACTAGTCTCTAATATCTAGAATATTATTTTCTTATAATTCAACTTTCTTGGGATGTTGATGAAATAACATCCTATACATTATGCAAAAGTTTCACTTGGAAGCATATTAGTCATATACAAACTTAGAGCCATACTAAGATTGGAACATCTACTTCTCATTAGTTTTCATTGTCATTGTTATTACAAGGGTTAATTACAGTCGACCGTTGTCTATTGAACATTTCAATTCGTTAAATTTGCATATACACTTTAGTTTAAGTCATTTGAATGTCAATTGATAGCTTTTAAAATATTCTTGCTTAAGATTTAGTCAATGACATTTTTATAGTAGTCCCGTAACTCCATTGATGTAAAATTTGGTTGAAAATAATTTTAAAAATACTTACATATGAGTTTCTGCCTATTTCTGCCACCATCCACCATTGTCTATCACCGTTACCACTATCATTAGCATCCATTATTGTCTCCTGCACTGACCCACATTGACCCATTAAACATGCAAACCTACACGACTTGCACTGACCAATTAACCCATGTCAACTTAGTAACATGCACCAACCCATGTCGACAAGCAATTCATGAGCTTGCTTGACCCATCAACACATTCCAAACCCATCAATAGGCACTAACTTGTGAACTTGCATTAACCCACATTGATTTGCTCCAACTTACAAACTAAACCTAAGATGTCACCACATCTCCTTGCTCACATATCATCGATCGTGCTGCCTGTCGCCTCGTCACTTGTCGAACTACAACCCAAAATGCATATACCTGTTTGAAAACTCTTATGTCAATTAATTTTATATCTTATCAAAATAACTTTTTGATAGAATTCAAAGTATGCTTTTATAATTTGTGGTGATTATTGAAATTCTAAAAATATCATTCATTCCAAAATATATCCCTTAATATTCTGAAATATCTTTTCATATTCTTAAGTTAACAAATTATCATTGTATCATTGAGATCTCTATAAATAAAGATGCTCACTATATTATAAGTAATACAATTTGAATAAAATAACTAAGTGCTATTATCAAGACTATTTAATACGAGTATCTCGTGTGCGATTAATCAATGATGTGATTTTTAAGGTGCTTGGAAATATGAGTGAGAGACATAAAAAAGAAGATCCCAACCCATTATCTAACATCCACAAAAGTCTCAAATTACTAGGAAAGTGCTTAACCCCTTTATTTCATCTTTTTAAAAAAATTAATTATTGATCTAACTTTCTAGTTGTCCAAGTGAACGTGTGATTTTTTTGTTTGACATTCTAAGAACCCTACTTGTGTGTGTATTTTGAGTGTGAGTTATTAAAATTATTTTTTATGTTGAAATCCCTCATGTTAAATATCAGTTCAAGTCCTTGACTTTTGAAAAAATTCTTATTTGCTCAACAATACTAGGATTTCAAATTTTAAACCTCTAGCATCTTTGAGTAAGTCATTGTATAGATATATTATTTGAACCTAAGTACTTAATTATTAATGAGTTAAATATATGTATTAGCATATCATTCTACACCATATGTTAAATACACTAATAATAACTTATCATGCCCTTTTATAAATTACAACCTTAAGATTATTAATTAAGTGGGTTTTGGATTATGATTTATAAGTAGGGCTTAATATAAAAGGGAAAATACAATTGTAATAATTGAGATATTTGAGAGCTATGCAAGAAAGTATAGGCATTTGAAGGAGTTGAAACAAAAAAATCATATGATGAACATCAAATGAAGACCAAGATGATGACATTTGAAGTCATAAATAAAGAAAGAATTAGCAAGCCGTAATTGAGGTACTGAAGCTATGTTATATTGAATTATTAATATTGCTAATATCATTCATTCCAAATGACACCACAATGCCCATGATTATAAGTGTAGATTATGCTACTTCATTAAAATTTTCTTAATTTGATAGTGTCCATAAAAAATAAATATATAATAAAATGATTTTTCTTAAAGAACTATTGAATATGCAAAAGATTGTCAAGTTAATTCCTAGGCATTGATCTAGAAGGCCAACATGTGGCAAGCATAAGCAAAATGCCAAGATCTAAATTCCTGTCCTTGTGGCTACATGCTTGATGTCTGCCTTTTAGGCTCTAAACTCGATGTCAATTGCCAAGACAATACTCTCCAATATTAGTTGCTCAAGAATCTTAAGATTCAGTCAAGACATCAATTCTAAGGGGCTTAAATTTTAAGCTCAACCACCTATAATGAACTTCATTAGTTGATAATCAAGGACCCTATCTCATAAACCTAGTGATCCACATCAAGTCAAGCAAAACAAACTTTTCATCCCTCACTAATGAAGTAAATAAAGTCAATAATGATAACTACCTTAATCTCTAGCATGCCTCACTACACATAGATTGGATAATTTAATAGTGCATGCAATGCCATCATCGAGGAGATAAAGAGATAAAGTCTAGTGATCATTACCTATCATGCAGGAACCTAAGGAGATAAGAAATAAAAAAATATAAATCACACTCCATGCCATTACATGTAGAATAGCTTTTAAGGGGATAAAATGAAAAAGGACCATATTTGACCATATCTAACCTACGCTAAAATTCAACTATAAAATAGACCTTAGGGCTTAATTGAAGGTGCACATTCCACTCAATGAACTAATATTTTCTTAAGGAAAATAAGTTTCTAACATATTCCCTTAACTTTTTTCCTCCTCTATAGTGATTATTAACCCATAAAGCTCCAAGTTCTTTTGTACTCTCTTTTGCTTCTTTGTAATCGCTTCTCTTAAACATTCTTCTCTAAATAAGCTTTTGCTAAAGCTCTTTGAATATAATTTTTGTATCAATAGTCATTATATAATGTATGTTATACATCACAGTTATGAACTATTAAAAAATATCATGACTTTTATACAATTATATAATATACAAGTACTAAGTAAATTTTTTCTATGATAGTTTTAAGCTATTATAAAAGGCTCTTCTTATACTAGTAATAAATGACTTTTCTTAGAAAATACTTTCTCACATCATCAAATATTATTATAATACTTAGATTGTTAATTTTAAAAATTGGTCCTATTAATTTGGAATACTTTAATAAATTTTGAATTTGGTCACATGCTCATAAAAAATAAAAAATCATAATTAACTCATATAATTTGATCACAAATTATAAAATTATTAAATAAATAATCATAAATGTATATTACAAAAGGAATAAATTGATCACTATTGATCTTATCTATCCACCAACTTTGCACGATCTTCAATTATATAGTATGACACAAAGGTTTGTACCATACGATCTTGTACCTTATCAACATTGCCTACAATTAATTAGTTTGACACTATTTTAAAATCTCTTTTAAAAAAAATTTATTCAAAAGTCTATTTTTTACTAAATAATAATAATAACAATAATTGTTTTTTCTACTCACATAAATCATATTTAAAAAAAAGAACTATTATTGTTAAATGAAACCTAAGTTGATTAATAAAAATATGTTATTGTTAAATGCTATTAAAACATTATTTTATTGTTAAATATGATGCCAATAAGTAAAATAATTTAGATCCTCAAATAGCTTGATTTGTTTGATGGAATAATGAAAAAATTTTATTTTATTTTAGAATGACAAAATTACCTTAAGATATTTCCTTTTATGCATGTTTCAAATGAAAAAAAAATGTATTATTAAATATGATTAGATAAACGTTAGATTATATTTTGAAACGTGCATTTGCAAAAACATGAGCCTACAAACAATGTACCAAATAAGGCCAAAAATGAATTTTTATTTCATAATTTTATAATTAATGTTTAGATGAAAAAATTATAAGAAAAATTAATTTTAATATTTTCAAACAATGTATGCTTGACTGCTATGGAGAAAAATTTAATTCTATTTTTTTTTAATTTTTCCTTTAAATTCAAAAAATATACATATATTTGTTGTATAAGAAGACCAAAGCTTCTTATGTATGCTTGACTCCTACATCCTCATTGCGTTATTAATTGTAATTATCTCGGACGTAGAGTACAATAAAAAAAAAATTTTTGCCATTTTTTTACTTGAAAAATGACAATTTCCACTCAAGGAAAAAGATTAATATTAGTAAAAATTAAAAAAAAAAACGTGTACTGTACAGTTGCAGCAAAAACGGATGTACAAATAAATTTTATATATTTTTTATTAAATCAAGCTAATTCATAAAAATATAATAGCTATTCTTTATAAATGATAAAATTTATGTATATATAATAATTAGCATATAAATATATTATAATATTATATACACACACACATATATATATATTAAAGAACTCATAATATCTACAAGTATTTAAAACCTCTAAGATTTCAATGAATTCTAAATAGTCATGAAACTTATAGATCAGATATCTTATAAAAGGTTTTATGTAAAACATATAAGACATGAAAGCAATCATCAGTAGCTAACTATATGTACTTTGTTTGGAAATCTAGATATCATAAATTCTACTTGGGTTACAAACAAGTTTCATAGATAAAGAAAACAAGTCTTGTCACACTCAACCACTTGACTTTATATTGCTCATACTTTAGAAACAACAAAATATCCTGTAACAAATAGAAGAGAATAATATAATAGAGTTGACATGCATACGAAGAAATCAAACAAGAGTATAAAATAAAAAAAAAAGATACAACAAATTTACATTTTATTGGATCCTCAAAACATCATACAAAATTCTGTCACATAAAAAAGAAACATGCAGATTTGGCCTCAATTTTGTCTTGGCGCTTCAAGTTGATTTGTGTTATGAGGAAAGCACAAGCATCTTTTAAGTTGTTCATATTTAATTTTTTTCATATTCACTCATTTACAAATAGCTTAAAATTTATATGCATGAAGGATCCTTTTTGAAGAAATACACAATTGTATTTATAACATCTATTCATAATATAATCTACCATATAGTTTCATTCTTATTACATGCTCATATAAAGCTATGTCCATATACATAGAAACTTCATTTTAATGTTTCATATTAAGAACCTTCTTGATCATTAGGATCCCATAAGCATGTATATTGAAATAATTTTATACACCTATACTTGCCACCATTAATTGGGTACAATGCCTTGATTTTTTTGGCTAACCACAGTATCTAAATCTATCTTTAACTCTTTAGAAATGTTAAAAACATTGAAAATAATTCTAAACCTTTCTTATAAAGTCATCAACAAATATAACATATTAGCATGATACTCTATTGTGGAGGCATTAAGTCAAATCCTCATATATTCATATGAATAAGATCTAATTTATATGATCAGAACTCTCTATTTGTATTTGAGAATCTCACATATTAGTTTTTCCTCAAGAATATAATTCACACAAATGTTCACCTTTTCATGCTTTAAATTTTGTACATAGCCCCTTCATATCATAACTTTTATATCCTTATTTTCTTGTGTGACCAAGTTGTGCCATGAATTAAAATTTTTTATAGAATTTGATCATGTTGAGGTTATAATTTTCCTATAGCTATTTTCTATATATAAAGTTTCATTTTTGGTACCTTAGAAATCACTAATACCTTTGTCACTCTTCCAAATATTAGTTTCTAAAAATATCATGATACTCGACACGATGTAACTAACCAAACAAAATGAGAATTCTACTCAAACTTGAACATAAAATATGTCACTACACATAAATCTTGTATAATTTGATGTCATTATTTACATTTTTTCATCTACATGATTTCAATGGCTCATTATTAGGAAAATACATATTGTTAGGATTTCTATTGTATAACTCTATGGCAATTCTCTACATGACATTTATAAAAACAATGCACCTAGTTCAGAAATATATAATTTGATTGGGATTTCAATCTAAGAGTTATAAAACCTTCTAAGCATTCAATCTTGCATTCACTACATTCCTTTGTTTGACCACTCCTTGTTGGAGTTTTAAAGTTTCATTTTAGTTTCCTTTCAAGTCTCACTTTTCATCATACTGGTTTCTTTAATTACGAGAAACTATAAACCTTGAATTGTGTATTTCTTATACTAATATTTCTATATTGCATCTCTTAGTGTCCAATAACACTCTCATGTAAGGATAATAATAAGAACAAAGCCTTCATTTTCTCTTCAAAGTTAATCTCCATTGAACTTAAATATAATGGTTTTATATTAACTTAATTATGATAATCAACATAAATGATGGTTTTCTTTAAGTAAACATTTGTCATGTCAAATTAGATTTATTTGATGCATAGGATTTCTCATGGATGTAGCATAAAGCTTTCATCAATCCCATGGTTGTTATTTTCTAGCAAGATTTAATGCTAATTCTTAGCTAGAGTGAATCACACTATTCCAATGACTAATCACCAGACAAGTCTTATCCTTCATGCTTCATAGGCATATGGATCTATCTACAATTAGTTGCTATAAGTTCTTTGAATAGTTGATATCATTTATATGCATCTCTTAAAAGTCAAAGTTTTTTCTTTCAAACTTGTTAATCTTTACTTTATCACCTCTCTTTTTTTAATAAAAAAATATAAAATCTAATTAAAAAAAAAACTCAGTAACATAGAGTTTCAAAACTAGATGCTCTTACACAAAATTTTAAAAATACAAACACAACAAATATCATATAAGATATAAAGTTGTCAAGATCATCATAACAACAAACTTCTCGCATCTGACTACTCATAACTAGACTCACACATGACATCATAACCTATTCTTAAAGTAACTCAAAACAAATCTCATACTTGCCATGTAAGTTAAATCTAACACACATCAATCAATCCAAATGCTCAAATCTATGTGCAAAGACCTTCAATAAACTACACAAGAAACTCCCATACACAAATACTAACACCCAAGAAAAGCTTCACCATTAGAGGCATACCCACCACATGCATTCCTTCTATATAACACCAAACTTGGGTCAAGCTAAACCTCGAATCTTACCAGGTTTAAAGAATGTAAAGAACTGTATAATCCACCTGCATTTAATTCAAGTGAAGGATAAAACTCCCATCAACCGTATCTACTTAGTCTGCAAGACCTATGCACGTCAACTCACTTCAACGTTTCCAACATTAACAACTGCGTCCCTTCAACTAATCCAGTTGTCACATAGGAAAAGACCAAATCTAGGGTTTGCAGCACTCAGTTGCAGCACATGCATAACAGTAATATATTCTGATCCAGCACTGAAACCCACAAGACATATAAATATATATATATATATATATATAAATATCTCAAACCATTAATGTGTCATGTTTGCCTGTACCTACATCAGAAGATGACCAAAAGCTAATAATTAAAGTCAGAACTCTGAGCCAAACAAGGTGTTAATTAATCTGTACCTCAAACTAAAGGACAAGTACCACTCGATCTCACTGCACTAAGCTTCTCATATAGTCAGATCGAGAGTACTCGTCACCTTTGCATGGTTCACCCTTGTTGAAGACAAGGAGAGAGACAGCCTACTCTCTACTTCCTCTTCCTCTTCCGCCGCCATGCCCAAAGAAAGGTTCAGATCCGGTTCGGTCCTCTGTTGGGTCTCCTGTTCTCTGTTGGGTTCATCTCGCATGGCATCCCAAGAGATGTAACTAAGAGACGAGTATATCTTAAACATGTATTAGGGGTTTAATTAAGCATGGAATTAAAGAAATTACGTACTTAGTGTTCAAGTAGACGAGGCTCGGTTCCGTACTACTTGGATTGCGCAAGACTGGAAGTTTGAAGGAAGTTAACCAAAATTAATTACCTGGATTTAATGAAGTGTATTTGTTTTTATATATAAAAGTGTAAATATAACCTTGGCCGGAATCGTCGATCTTCTTACTCCTGTACATCTGATACGAATAAATCAGAACAGAAGAGCATCAATTTATGATGGAAAATTATTGAAAAATAAGAAAAAATTGATGTAATTACCTGTAAATGGCTCTTGACGTGGGCGATGCTGAGGCCTCTGACGTTCATCATCTGCAGCACCAGCTTCGGGGTTGCTCCTGCAACAGGCGAGACGAGTGAAGCGTATATAACTGAGAGGGGGATCGGAGGGTAAGGGAAACGAATCTCGATACGGGACTAACGGTCCTGGCCGCCGAGTCGCTCGACCGCGCGAATGAAGCACGTGTGGAGATCGGGGGTCCACCTGAGCCGGGGCGTCTTGGATCTGTTGTAGGGGCGCACGGAACCCGAGGAGAGGGTGGCCTTCCGGTCGAGCTCCTCCACCGTGCTGTTGCTCGAGCTGCCGCCCTCGGCCTCCTCCTCCGCCGCCGTTTTTGGGCAGGGACGGGGGTTCGGGGACTGCTCCGCTCGGGCGCTTCGCATGGCTGCGCCGGATGGCTCAAGTCTTCATCGTGATGGCGAAACCCTAGGCGGGGGAGGGTGGGGTTTCTGCGGGTGTTCCTTTTTCTCCGCTGAGTCGTCGTCTTCGAGCGGGGTTTATTTTAGTCCATGCATACATGGCATGGTGGGTATGTGATGGTGGAATTAAATGAATGGATTGGTGGATGGCCTATGGGATGTATGGATGATGCATGGCATTGTCGGCGATGGTGATGTGGAAATGTCTTCGAGGGAATCACGGAGGCTTGAATGGTAGGGAGTTTGGAAAGACCATCTTAAATCAAGTTGGGAAACAGAAGAAATCGAACTGGAAGGGGTACGAACGTAATTATCTCAATAGTTGGTGGGTTTTCTGGAAAAATATAGGTGTGAGAATGAGGTCAGCTTTGCTTCGGCTCTTGTACTATTTGACCTTCTAATTTTATTTTTTTGGTTATTTCAAGAAAATTCATAAAGGTTTTTGTATATGTAATTTGACAATTTAGAGACTCTAAAGATAAAAGAACTAAATTAAACTTGGATTTTATTTAGAATTAAAAATATTATACAACTTTGTGGTTCTACTCTTTCTCTAAAATCGCAGTGCTTGGTTATGATTCTTAGCCTTTCAGAAGTTTATCTTACTTAAGTTGAGTGTGGGAAAACTCTGATGAACAAACTCGATGCAAAAATCTCATGAAGTTTTAAAGAGTATCTTACATTTATACAAAGCTTCAACTTTGGTTTTCAATACTTCAAGATTTTTCTAATTTTAGTGGCTCAAAAATTTTCTCACATTGTGTAATATATTTTATCAAAGATTTTTGAAATCTTTAGAAGTTGTGCTTTTATGCTTCCACTCTAATCCTTAGTGCATTGCCATCACATCTTACAAGCTACCACCATGCCCATATCATTGGGATAGAAATGGTCGAGATGGAAAATGTTGAAATATAAAGAAAAATGTTGAATCTTTAGAATCTTAAAATTTGAACAAGTGTTCGTTTAGAATAATTAATGAAAGTGTCATCAGTTTATATCATCAACTTTATCAATCATAAATAATCCCTTTAGGGGTTCAATTTAAGAGATGTAAAATATCCTTTAATATTTCAAAGCCAATTAAAGAGTTTAAATTTCAAAGTTTTACTTTCTCCTTATTGGAAATAAGAGCAATGATTATTATACAAAAGAGAGATGAATTATAAAAATTACAAACGCAAAAGCATATAATAAAATAACAAAAGTTTTATACAATTCTTGAGTATAACTATTCTTAGGTTTTATTTTAAAAACTTTTATTAACTTTAGAAAAACTTTTGTGTGAAAAATGTGATAAAATAAATAAATAAAAGTTATTGAGTGGTTTGATCACAAATATCATATCTACATATACTCTTGATAAAAAAAGATTAGGATTCAACCAACAAAATCTTCACCCCAAAGGAGCTTACAAAACAGGATCAAAGACCCCATAATTATTAACTCTGAATGATCCTATAATATCGAGTCGAAAGACCCTACAACATCAATCCAGACAAACCTACATATCATTAGGTGAAGAAGGCAATATAAAATGTAACCAAAATGCTAAATAAAATGGATACAATGAACAAAATACAAAGTCCTATAAGAGATTCAAGGAAATAAAGTAAAGCTTGATACAAATCCATGTAATAAAACAAACAATTCAACAGGCATACTAAACCATAATTTAAAATTTTAAAAAGTTTTTTCAACTTAGCTCACTCTAATTCTTACTTGTATGACTAAAACAGGATGAATGTAATTGTTTCTTACTTTTTCTTAGGTGAAGTCACAATGTCTCTTTCTTTTATTGGTTTTGAAACCCATTTTTTTTTATAAATAATACAAAGCAAATAAATAAATTAAAAACCAATGACATTGCCAACTTTAAAAACAAATTTAAAATAACTTTTGAAAGCAATAATTGGAAAAACATTAGTATCATTGCCATTTTAATAGAGTTTTTATATCACTATGAAAATATATTAAACTATATTCATATTATTGAAATATAAAGAGTTGGCATAACAGTTTATATACATGATAATAAAAAAAATACTAAATAGGTCATGGAGTTATCCTTCTTACTACTCTATAAGAGTCATGTCCTATGTCTTGTTTTTTTAAAGCATAAAATAAGTTGAGCCAAACATTATTAATTTTATAGAAAAAATAAAATAATATGAATATAAATAATTATTTCTTAGATCATACTACATGTTAAGTCTATATCATATAATAAACAATATGTGATAAAAATAACAAAGTAGTTTAACTTCTATTTCAAAAAACTCTAATCTTCTATTTTTAAAAAAAATTATAAATATCTTTTAAATTTTTTCTCTTATCTTTACTTAATTTATTTCTTCTTTTAGTAGATTATATGATCAAACTTTTACTTTTTAAATCAAATTGAACATATATTTTTAAAATATGTCATCTTAAATAAAAATAGTCTTACTAACTACTATTTTAACATCATATCTAAAAAATATTATTCTAAATTATATCTTCACTTTTGGAACATATCAATCTAGATAGCATGTTAAGTTATTTTAGATAATCACTATCTAACAATTTTTAAAAATGATACCTAACACTATCCATCAACTCTTATTATTAATTTATTACTTTTTATAATTTTTTCTAGATTTATATCATCTACTTTATTTTTTTAATCATTTTTTTCCTCTAATTGTCATAAACATAACATTATAACACACTTTTACATGACAAATTTTTATAAAAACTAAACTTGCAACACCAAATCATGCTAACTCACTTAATAACAATCAATAACATTACAATAAGAATTACAAACACCTTTAATTTTTTTTCTTATTTTAATTTGTTCTAATACTATCACTATACAACAATCAACATAATATTAAGTATATACACTCATGGTACAAGGTTTAATTATTTCAATTTTGTTTTATAATAATCCATCCTTAAAATAAATCTTGAAATGCATGTCTTTTCATTAATCTTTTTCCTTTTCTCCTTTTAAGTATTGTATGGCTACTAAAATACTTTTTTGCTTCAATAAAATTTCCAATTTCCTTTCCTTTTCTTGACTTTGTCACACAAGTGCTCCTCCCAATTTCTCTTTCCTAGGTGCCATAGCTTCTTCCCTCTCTCACCACTTGCTCTCAACTATATCAATTTCTTTCCAATCTTATGAAACTTCCCACATCATTTGCAAGCATTCTCTTTTATATGCCTCCAAAAATTAATTCCACTTCCTAAGATTCCAACTCCCTCCAAATGGCCACATCTCTTCAACTAGACATCTCCTCACCTTCTTGTCACTTAAAATCTAAGAAATTTTCTTCAATCAAACCCCGTCTGGGTTCAAAGTTTAGAAAATTAAGAAATTAAATTAAAGTTAAATTCAAACTCTAGGGAATTTAATATTTGTTGAATTTTTTTATCGATATAGCCTCCAAATATTCATTGGCTAAATTCTTATGATTTTTTTTAATGAGTTCTTCTATTAGGACAAATTTGACATTTCTACTACAACATTCAAAATTTTTAATAAATTATTAAGCTTAAAAATTCATATGAAATCATTTTATTATTTTTAAAACAGCTTTGACTTTTCAATTTGTGATTGTCACACTTTATTTTTGTGTCAAATAAATTTTATTAAGCTTATCTATATAAGCCTTATGTTTTGACAAATTTTTATTAATTTTTAATTTATTTATAGTTTTATTAATTTTTATATTTTCTTAAACTCATAAATAACTTCTTATTAGTCTCTAATCTTTTGTTTTAATACTCACAAACTTCTTATTTTCAAAAGTTTGTTATTAATAAAGTACAAATTATGTTTATACTTTATTTCTCAATTTATCATATCTATCTCTTTTAAGATAATATATGTATGTTCTACACAAATGACTTATGCATAACATACATCTAAATAGACATATCATATGTAATCCTTGGGTTCTAGCTTTTTATTACAATATATTAACCTAATGGTCTAAACGTATCATTCATAAAAAATAATGTATTGTATGCAATCCTCAAGTTCTAAGTTATTCCTCTTAGTGCACCATTTTTTTGAATGCAAACTATGTAATATAAATTACATATATCATACATTAATATTAACACATGATACGTAGAGTTTGAGTTTTAAATTTTTCGCTCACCATATCATTCTCTCTTTAAGCATGAAATCATTTTAATTAGAGAGACCATGTGTTAATACTAGCATACCATACACAAGTCTTTGGATACCTTAGACAGCACAATGACAACATATTATTTATGAACTTCCATGTCTTGTACGTAGGACTTGTGTATCATACATGAATGTTTTAGATATTGACATTATGCTTATTTTTAGAGTTTTTTAAGGTCATGTATTTTTAGTATGATGGACTTATTTATGAAGAAAAAATAATATTTTATAAGAATAAAAGCATGTTGAATGCATTCTTTAATCTAGTCATGTTAACATGTGAGAGGTGGTGTTTTGATAGACTTTTATTGGAGTTCACACACACTAAATCTGACTTTTTATTCCTAATGACTCAAGATTATTGTTAAAGGTTTTACATACTTCAACAAGTAAAGATAACTCTACAATTGCTTTGTTAAAGATTTTATATTTGATGTTTATTATATTTTCATCAAAGACCTAATCAATTAAGTATTTTGAGTTAATAATCAATATTTTTTATATTATTCATCAAGTAATCTTAAAATATATAATCTGAAAATACTTAAAAAAAATATTAGAATACTAAAGCATGATTTTATTATTATTAAATAAGTTACACATTGATCAAAATTTCAAGTTCAATATTATTTTATCAATAAGCTTTTAATTAAGTTTCAATTTAATTTTTGTGAATCCAAAATCAACATCAGCAACACCATTATAAAAGATCTAAGAAACCACAAATAAAATATGCATATCATGTACAACAAAGATGTAGTAAACTCTATAAAGAATGCCTTAGAATAGTGGCATTGAGGATTCATGAATTGAAACTAATAAAAGAAAATGAAGTGGATAAAAAAGTAGTAGTGATTCAAGCTATTATCATTGACTATTAATAAATAACATTGCACTTAAACTCTAACATAACACAAATCACATGCATCAAAACCTAAACTTAGTAAAGACATATAAAGACAAACAATTTTAAGGCATATTAATGTATAAGTGTAAGGCATTTTGGTTTGATTAAGTTCAAATATACTAATAAGGTTTCTCTTAAACCAAACTAGTTCATACAAAAAATTGTTCTTGTGGTCTTTTCAAGTCTTAATGATAAAAGTCATTAACAAGGAAGGTAAAATCGATACACTTATTCTCATCAACACTATTTGTGAGTTCAACAAATAGTGCAAATTGAACTCAGAAATGTTGTGATGAACCAATTAAAAAAATAAGTTTAAAACTACAGTCAACTTGCATCAATCATGCTTCCATAGATAAATATATGGTAGGTGTCATGTAGCTTGGTTGGTGATCATCCTTTATTTACTATTAACATTTATTAACCAAATACTTCACCATGAGTTGTATTATATTATCATACATGACACTGTATTGTGGTTGACTGTTTTCATATATAGACATATATAAGAAATAATTAAAAATCAAATTTAAATAACTTCATCCTTTCATGCAATCTGTCAATCTCCAATTGACCATACAGTTAAAACAAATATATAGTCTATCATTTTTAAATTCATAAATTTCTTAAAATAGATACTTCTTAACGACATAATACAAAAAAACAATATTTTATCATATGAATTATCCAAATTATTTATCCAAAAATCACTTTAATTAAACTTTTTTGAAATATCAAAATTTGTTGATATAAGAGTCACATTTTAAGTTCCTGCCCTAATGATCAAATCAATTATGTAGAAATAAATATATCCTCGAGGACTAGATAAGAACACTGATAAAGACAATAAAAAAATAATAAAATAAATAGCAATAATTCTTCAGAAGACCAATTAATTAAAAATTAATTAATTACGTTTCATGGATTAGAGATAATGGCATTTAATAACCTCGTGAGCGCTTTTAATATGGCGCAATTCTGGTTGCTTGGAAAGCTTCACATTTGTACCCATGCAGCCCAGCTGGAATGGTCAACTCATATGTTCATTATTTAAATCAATTTAAAATACACAATAATAATAATAATAATAAATTATTATTATTATTATTATATCCATGCATGGGCATGAAAGGGCCCTAAAAATGCGGATCGAGGGTGGATGTCTGTCGCCACATGCATGCATGCATGTGCATGGATGGAGCATCATAAGGAAATGAGATGTTTTTTGCTTGCCTAGCTTGCATTAGGGTCCACTGCGTTGACGTTGGTTGCTTATTGATGATGCCTTGTTATTGATGGGCATTTGATTGATTAAAAGTCCATCTTTTTTGTTGTATGGTTGGATTGTTTGTCTACATCATGAATCATGTGCATCTTATTATGACTATTGTTGGTTTGACAAAAATGACATCTTTTTGTCAAGTTATAACAAATAAATAATTTGGGTGTTGAAGATGGGTTATAGTTATTGATGGATTGTTGGAGGACCATTGTTTCGCCAAGTTATATGATACATTGTCTAACATTTGACTCATGTTTATGTGCATTGTGAGAGTGTCTTTTTACATTTCTTTCTCTGTTATGAAAATGTTAGTTTCAAAAGAGTTTGTTCGAAGGCTTCTTTTAGGTTTAGGATATAAAAGAAATTGAAAAAACAATTAGAGTTTGTCTATGTATTGATAATAAATGATGTTTTAAACATTAATAGTACTTAATGTTTATTTGTTTTATAGTATTTTTGTTGTTGTTTATGGAGCATGTTATTTTTATTAAGGATTTGAGAGCGTGATATTCATAAGAGGGAGCTGAATTATATTAATTTCAAACTTAAACTAATATTAAGAACTTAAATAATTTAGTAATAGTTATTTATAATCTATCCAATGATTTCGAACATTTCTCAAGTAGCTACAGAAATGTTTTCTTAAAAAATAATCAAACTAGTTATTATTTATTATTATAAACTGATCATGCTATCTTATCCAAAAGATCGTATACGTACTATGAGACTATAAGGATATCATCTAACTTACATTATAAGTCCACGTTTACTTTGTAACTCATAAATGATTGTGCTTATACAATGAGTATATCAGACATATATAAATAATATAATTCATTTAGGTTTAATTTTTTCTTACTTCTCTTATTTTTCTTATCTAATATAAAAATGTATCAATACAAAAGCTTTCTCAACTAACACTTTTTATACATAAAGATTCATATCCATATAATATGTGGATCATACATATATGCAAACTTATACAATCAACTCTTCTCGAAAAGTAATAGTCATACTTATACAATAATAGTATCACATATATACAAATAACATATTTCAACTTAACCTAGGATTGCCCTTGGCTAACTCCTTATATGACCCAAGAATAATTGGTCATATTATATGATGAGGACACCACAAAAGTATGATTATACAAATTATGCAAACTTCACTCACTTCATTTAAATGATAATTTTTACCTAATTAAGCTTGACTAACTAATACAATCTATAAGATTTTTTATGTTCTAAGTTTAGAATAATATAAGTGAAAAAATGGTTTTAAAACATTTAGCATTTGCATTCAAATTCTCACTAAATCTTAGTGCCTCCAGATAAATTGTTGTAGTCTTACATTCTAAAATTAAAATAAGATGACCCAATAAAAATATTCTATATATTGCTTAAGCTCATGTTTCTCCTAATACCAGTTATGATTCATACCATAAAAATTATTATTATGCTTCTTAAGTCAAGTGATCAAGCTCTTTATATAATTGTCTTATTTGATCATAAGATGTATGACATAAAAATACTTAAAAATATTACTAAAACTAATATAATAGTTTTATTATTATCAAACAAGTGATATAATAAACAAAGGTTCAACACTTTCACATCAATTTAATCATAAGCATATATTGTTTATAAATTTTGCTTAAATTTCTCACATGATACGATGACAATTTTATTTGTAAAAATAAATCAAAATCTTTAAAGGAAGTTAAACAATTTAAGCATTAATAAATATTTCATTATATGACATGGTTGGGTTTAAAACAATCTTTTGGTTAAAGTTGAAGGATGCTTGTATCCTAGTATTGAGCCTTCCCATTATTATGAAACCTAATATGAGTACATCTTTCCTAATTATTGCTTCACATTTTATGTGACTCTTTTCAACATCTATAAAATGTAGTCAAGGATGATGAATGATAGAATGAGGTATTAGTGTAACTATATGGCATCTCTTGCATGTCTTTTTTAGGTTTGTTGAGACATCATTTTTTTATTTTACTTTTTCATTAGTTTTTAAAACCATCTTTTATAATTAAAATCATGATAAAATCATTTCAAAACCCACTTCATGCTTAACTTTGAAAGCAAATTTTAAGACATAGCAAAAAGCAACATAAAAACCTTATACTTTGAAAATCATAATAGAAAAAAATTATAAAATGTTTCACATTCTTTCAAATGTGAGTTCTCACATCATAGCAGAAATATTAAACTAAATAAGTACTAAATCATACTCAACTATAAATAGGTCAACATTACTAATAAGAAAAAAGAGTTATTGTAATAACTTAAACATCATACAAGAAATATAAATAACTACTAAATAAGATAGTTCATGATCTTCCTACCTCACTACTTTCTTAGAGTCTCATCTAAAGTATTATATTGACATAAAATGTTAAGTCACAATATAGACTGATCCAACATTCATTGGCTCAATGACAAAATAATATAACACAGATATATAATAATTAATTGTTAGCCCATGTCACATGATTCTATTATTTTTTTTCATTTTTATTAAAAAAAATCATTCTTCTCTTTTTAAGAAATCCTAAGAATTTCTTTTGCTCTATTTCACATGTCTTTTTCATTCATTTGTCACTTTAAGTTGGATCTAAGCCTAAGCTTTTTAAATGTTTATCAAATCAGAATAATGCATATGAAACATATTATTTTAAATAACTCTAACAATATCTCTTTGGCACCACTTTCAAAGACATTATTCTAAATAATGATCATTCCTTTGATGACAGTATTTTGTATAGCAAGTTCCCTATTTCTTGAAACATATAATTCCATGTAGCAACTTAACTTATTGAAATAATTGTTATTGGTTAAATTTTCAAATTTATGTCTAACCTCATTTCATTAACTTTTGTTCTGACTCTACTATTTTTTTTTATTTCAAATCAAGTTAATGAGTAATAAAAATAAAACATTCCATATGAAACTAATAGCAATAATCTAACATGCTTATAGAATGTAACACCTTATAGTGATATATGCAATATCAATCATCCTTGAAATATCTTGTAATATAAATCTTTCCTCATGTGGTCACTAAATAATCACTTATATAAGGCATCAAGCATATATATCATAATACAAAGACTAATCTCTTTTTCATATGTAACAATATTGTCATGAAATAGATTTTGAAATGCATAATATTCCATCCCCACCTGAGTTGATACATTATTATTATAATACTACAATCATATCACAATAATACATTTTTTTCAATTCTCTCGATTACTTGCTTAATTTCTCTTGCATTCCTTCTAGCACTTTGGTAGAACCTCTCTCTCTCTCTCTCTCTCCTTTTCTTCTTTCTAACCTCTCATTCAAGGACTCGCTTTTATATATTTTTCCAAAAACTCTCTCATCAATTGTGTCTACCTTTTTTATACAATACTTGTATTATTTCTCCTTCATGTTACTTTCAATCCCTCATAAGGCATGACCTTTTCTCTTCTCAACCTTTCTTCTCATTGGAATGTGCATATTGCATCCTCTTCTGGTGATTTTGACTGTCTGTTCTCTATTGAGTCAAATTTTCTAATAATTTCAATTCTAAATATTTAAGTATAGATTTTAGGATTAATTAAAAACCTATTGTAATTAAACTTTTTAAATTCAATATTTCTTATATTATTCAATTTATTTGAACTCTAAAAATTTGTTGACTAATTTTGTTTGAGTTATCTTGATAAGATTTACTCATTGACCAAATATCTTTTATCACTAACATTTTTATATTTTTAATAATTCTCTAAACTTAAAATCCTAAAAAATCATTATTTAAAATTTTCTTATCACCATTGACTTTTAATTCCATGTCCATCACACCTCATTTTTGTGCCAACAAAATGTTATCAAGGCTACTATTTTAAACTCAATGTCCCAATAAATTGTTATAATTTTTCAAGTGTAGTTAATATTTTTTTTACTAATTTTTGATATTTTTTAGAACATATAAATAATTTCTTATAAATTTACAATCATTCTTTTTAATATTTTAAAAATTTATTTTTATCATATTGTTGGATTTCAAATAATTTATACTTTTTATTTCTAAGCTGATCTCATTTTGTAGAGATATCTACACCTTTTTAGTGACGTATGGTTTTTTGAGAAATTATAAAATTATTTCTAAAAATTTTCAAAAATTCTCTAAGATGTTCCAATAACTAAAAATACCTATAAACATAGTTCTATTATATTTATAATGTTAAAAATTAGAAAGTAATAGTCATACTTATACAATAATAGTATCACATATATACGAATAACATATTTCAACTTAACCTAGGATTGCCTTTGGCTAACTCCTTATATGACCCAAGAATAATTGGTCATATTATATGATGAGGACACCACAAAAGTATGATAATACAAATAATGCAAACTTCACTCACTTCATTTAAATGATAATTTTTACCTAATTAGCTTGACTAACTAATACAATCTATAAGATTTTTTATGTTCTAGAATAATATAAGTGAAAAAATGGTTTTAAAACATTTAGCATTTGCATTCAAATTCTCAGTAAATCTTAGTGCCTCTAGATAAATTGTTATAATCTTACATTCTAAAACTAAAACAAGATGACCCAATAAAAATATTCTATATATTGCTTAAGCTCGTGTTTCTCCTAGTACCAGTTATGATTCATAACATAAAAATTATCATTAAGTTTTTTAAGTTAAGTGATCAAGCTCTTTACATGATTGTCTCATTTGATCATAAGATGTATGATATAAAAATACTTGAATACTATTACTAAAACTAATATAATAATTTTATTATTATCAAACAAGTGGTATAATGAATAATATTCAATACTTTGACATCAATCTAATCATAAGCATATGTTGGTTATAAATTTTGCTTAAATTTCTCATATGGTATGATGATAGTTTTATTTGTAAAAATAAATTAAATTCTTAAACGGAAGTTAAACAATTTAAGCATTAATAAATATTTCATAGTATATGACATGGTTGGGTTTAAAAAAATCTTTGGCTAAAGTCGAAGGATGCTTGTATCTTAGCATTGAGCCCTCCCATTATTATGGAACGTAATATGAGTACATCTTTTCTAATTATTGCTTCATATTTTATGTGACTCTTTTTAACATCTATAAAATGTGGTCAAGGATGATGAATGATAAAATGAGGTATTAATGTAACTATGTGACATCTCTTGCATGTCTTTTTTAGGTTTCTTGTGACATTGTTTTTTTATTTTAATTTTTCATTAGTTTTCAAAATCATATTTTATAATTAAAATCATGATAAAATCATTTCAAAACACACTTCATGCTTAACTTTGAAAGCAAATTTTAAGACATAGCAAAAGCAACATAAAAACCTTATACTTTGAAATCATAATAGAAAAAAAATTATAAAATGTTTCACATTCTTTCAAATGTGAGTTCTCGCATCATATCAGAAATATTAAACTAAATAAGTACTAAATCATACTCAACTATAAATAGGTCAACATTACTAATAAGAAAAAAGAGTTATTATAATAACTTAAACATCATACAAGAAATATAAATAACTACTAAATAAGATAGTCCATGATCTTCCCACCTCGCTACTCTCTTAAAGTCTCATCTAGTGTATTATATTGACCTAAAATGCCAAGTCACAATATAGACTAATCCAACATTTATTGGCTCAATGACAAAATAATGTAAAATAAATATAAAATAATCAATTCTTAGCTCATGTCACACAAGTCTATTATTTTTTCTTTCATTTTTATTAAAAAAATCATTCTTCTCTTTTTAAGAAATCTTATGAATTTCTTTTGCTCTATTTCACATGCCTTTTTTATTCATTTGTCACTTTAAGTTAGATCTAAGCCTAAGCTTTTTAAATATTTATCGAAAATCAAAATAGTGCATATGAAACATATTATTTTAAATAACTTTAACAATATATCTTTGGTACCACTTTCAAAGACATTATGCTAATAATGATCATTCTTTTGATGACAATATTTTTTATAACAAGTTACCTATTTTTTGAAATATATAATTCCATATAGCAACTTAACTTATTAAAATAATTGTTATTGTTTAACTTTCCAAATTTATGCTTAACCTCATTTCATTAACTTTTATTCTTACTCTATTATTTCTTTTTCTTTATTATTTTAAATCAAATTAATGAGTAATAAAATTAAAACATTATATATGAAACTCATAGCATTAATCTAACATGCTTATAGAATGTAACACCTTATAGCAATATAAGCAATATCAATCATCCTCGAAATATCTTGTAATACAAATCTTTCCTCATGTGGTCACTAAGAAATCACTTAAATATGGCATCAAGCATATATATCATAATACAAAGACTACTTATCTATTTTCATATGTAACAGTATTGTTATGAAATAGATTTTGAAATGCACAATATTCCCTCCCCACCTGAGTTGATACATTACTATTATAATACCACTATCATATCACAATAATACATTTTTTCAATTCTCTCGATTCCTTGCTCAATTTCTCATGTATTCCTTCTAGCACTTTGGTAGAACCTCTCTCTCTCTCTCTCTCTCCTTTTCTTCTTTCTAACCTCTCATTCATGGACTCACTTTTATATATTTTTCTAAAAACTCTCTCATCAATTGTGACTACCTTTTTTACACAAAAGTTGTACTATTTCTCCTTCATGTCACTTTTAATCCCTCATAAGACATGACCCTTCCTCTTCTTAGCATTTCTTCTCATTGGAATGTGCATATTGCATCCTCTTTTAGTGATTTTGACTATCTGGTCTCTATTAAGTCAAATTTTCTAATAATTTTAATTTTAAAGATTTAAGTAATTATATTTTAGGATTAATTAAAAACCTATCATAATTAAACTTTTAAATTCAATATTTCTTATATTATTCAATTTATTTGAGGTCTAAAAATTTGTTGACTAATTTTGTTTGAGTTATCTTAACAAGATCTATTCATTGACCAAATTGCATCTTTTATCACTGACTTTTTATCATTTTAATGATTTTCTAAACTTAAAATCCTAAAAAATCATTATTTAATTTTTTTCTTATCATCATTGACTTTTAATTCCATGTCCATCACACCTTATTTTTGTGCCAACAAAATGTTATCAAGGCTACTATTTAAACTCAATGTCCCAATAAATTGTTATAATTTTTCAAGTCTAATTAATATTTTTTTTACTAATTTTGGATATTTTTTAGAACATATAAATAATCTCTTATAATTTTACAATCATTCTTTTTAATATTTTAAAAATTCTATTTTTATCATATTGTTGGATTTCAAATAATTCATACTTTTTATTTCTAAGCTAATCTCATTTTGTAGGGATGTCTACATCTTTTTAGTGACGTATGATTTTTTGAGAAATTATAAAATAGTTTCTAAAAATTTTCAAAAATTCTCTAAAATGTTCCAATAACTAGAAATAGTTATAAACATAGTTCTATTTATATTTCTAATGTTAAAAATTCCATAATCCCTAGTCCTTTTCTCTTTAGGACCATTAATTGACTTTGATATTATTATTTTTTTAATTTAAAATTTTAAAAATTAAAAAATGCCAAAATATTTATTAAAATATTTGCCTAATGTTTTTTGAAGTTATAAACTATATCTTCTCATTCAAACAAAGTCTAAAAAATGTTGATTCATTAGATTTATATAATTTTTCAATAAATTTGATTCTGAAAATTTATTTGATTTTTAGATGAATTTGTTTAAAACAATATTGTCTTATAAAATGGTTATTTAATTCAACCAATCCATTACTTGAGCAACTCCACACCTTCTATTAACACTTGAATCATTTGTTAGCACTTTATTTTCTCTTCTTTCATACTGTAACATTTTGGCATTTTTGGTGAATATGGATTTAATTGTTATCCTTATTTAGGGATCTAAGCTTAGGTTGCCTACAAAATATGTTTCAACATTTCAAAATTTATGACTTATAAGGTTTAAGATCTACTCTTATATAGTTGATGTGAAATTTATTCATCCTTATACCTTATAGAAACCCTGCATAGGAACCACACTTTTCTAAATATTTTTTGTTGCATCTTTACTTGTGTATGTTCACTTCTTGTCATCATCAAGTGTTACAGGTCTACCAACTTTCAATTGAATTATCCTCAAACTATATTGGATTAGAGGAGATACTACTTTGATATTATATTTTAATATTCTAATATTTTTAATGAGGTATTGTATTAATCTAATTAGGTTTTATTCTTATTTAAATGGTCCCTTCTCACTTAATCACTCACCACAAAGCTATTCTAACTCTAACATACTTAATTATGAAGTTCTTATGAGATCTAAATCTAGATTATTCCTAAAAGATATTTTATCATTTTAAGACTTATAATTTATAAAGCTCATAATTTACCCTCTTATAGCCAATATAGAATTTATTCACCCTAAAAGCTTATGTAAGAGCCACACTTTCCTTATTGAGTATTATAAGTCTTATTAGCTTTTGCTTTATTTATCCTTAGATCACATCGAACTAAAGGAGGTATCACTTTAATACTATATTATTCCCTTCTCACTTAGTCATCCATCCCAAAACTACTCCAATTGATCTGTTTAAGAGGGTGTTCTCACCTCGAGTCCTCATAAGAAAACCTTTTTCAGAATAGTCTTAGTGAAAGTGGGAGTGTAAAACGGTTATAAGTAAAGCGAGAAGAAATATTTTTTTGCCACAATGGATACTAATCTTAAGAAGATTCGTTTCAAGAGATTTCTAAATTTTACAAAATATTTTGATTCTCATAACTCTTTTTAAAAATTTTCTTTTTAGAAGTTCTCTCAATATTTTTAAATTTACTTTGAATTTTTTTAGACTATTCTTTATTCCTCTCTTTAAAGATTTTTCTAAAAAAATTCTCTTCATAAAATTCTTCTCATAAAGTTCTAAAAAATTCTATTTTTAGTCACCATTCTTACCCTATTATATAAAATTTGAATATAATATTTTAATACATATTCAAATTAAAAAAAATGAAATTCTTCTTGACTACATTTTGAATTTTTTAACTGACTAACCCATTGTTCGTACTCGCACAATCTTCTACTAGCTTACATTTTTTTGCGTGCATTGCGCATTCGCCCAATCACGTGTTGTGCACGTGCTAAGGCAAAATCAATCCCATGAAATCCATGCACGATGCATGCTTTGGCGCTTGTAGTCATGGCTCTTGAAGTCAGGCATTCGCCCAATGACTTGTGGCACCCAAAGTTGGGTGCTTTCTTTGAGGTGCACAATGCCCCAATGTTGGGTACATATAATATCTAACATCACACATAGGGCACATGTGCCCACACATGACTTTTTTGTTTTGTTTATTTTTTGTATCTTACTCTCTCTCTCTCTCTCTCGACATTTTTTTGGGTTTTGATCTCCTAATTACCAACTCTAACATATTTAATCATAGAATTCTCATAGGATTTAAGAACATATTTTTCCCAAAAAGTATTTCACAATTTCATGACTTATAATTTTACTTACAAAGATCAAGATCCATTTGTCTATATTTGATATAAAACTTATTCATCTATATACCTCTATCAATCTTATATTGGAGTCACACTTTCTAGTGTTAATTTTTGCTTCTTGTGCCTCGTTGAGTGTAACAGGCCCATTAGCTTCTTTTTTGTTCATCCTTGAATCACATCAGAGTAGATGAGATATCTCTAATATTGTATTATAACATTCCAGCCTTCTTGATGACATATTTGTTTCAATGCAATTAGGTTTTGTCTTTGTACAAAGAATCCCTTCTCACTTGGTCATGTATTTCATATTCCAAAACTACTCTAACTTTAACATACTAAATAATTAAGTTATCATGAGATCCAAGCTTAAGTTGTCCCTAAAAGACATCATTGTTTCAAGAATTATGACTTATAAAGTTTAGAATTTAGTCTTCTATCATCGATGTGAAACTTATTCATTTTTGTACCCTTAGAAACCTTACATAGAAGCTACACTTTTCTTAATATATTTTGTCATACTTTCATTGTGTGCATTTACTTCCATCCCTCATCAACTTACTAAAGAAATTCTTGTTTATATTTAAAAAATTACTCATTTTTGTCGAATATAATATCATTTGTATAATATTTATGATTCAAATGCAACAAGCTTATGTTGTACAATCATGACTCATTAAATTCCTTGCAACAATTTTTAATTTGTTATAATTAATCTAATTAATATTTAAAATTATTAATTGTATAATGTCTAACATATCGCCATGTTTCACAAATGACAAATGCATGGTGTTTACTTAATTCGTCAAAAGGGCTAATTAAAGAATCAAAATGACTCTTACATCTCTTAAAAGTTTTATTTAGTTGGCTTTATAGAAGTTCTATTTTATTTTAATATAAAAAATATATTGAATAATTTTCATAAATTTTCTCTTACATATAATATATTTTTTTAAAAGAAATTATTTAAATATTTTTTTTGAAAAATTATTTATAATCTAGAAGTTATTACTAAGCAAAGTTAATTTCAAATGTATAAAATCCTTTTTTTGGGGAGAGATAGACATACTTGACACCAAAGATAGATGTTGGTAGATGATCAACAACAAATATTTTTATTACTAAAAATATATATGTTATTAGTGTCATCTATTTTGCATACACAAAACATTGACTATATAATTTTAAAAGATGTATGACATGACATCATATATCATTTTTAACAAATAATAATTTTAAATTGATTTATAGGTGCATATCATTTAGGTTTTGAAACGTGTATTACATATTAATATATGTTGTTTTTTTTATAAATTAGTCATCTTAAATATGTCATGAGCATCATTTATAAGTGTATGATATAATATGAAAAATATTTTTTTTAATTTAAATACCACATAATGAACAATAGTTTAACCATTTGATATCATATTATTTGTATATATAATATATTATATTTTTGGACACCTAATTGCACATATGCTATTTTTTTAATACACATTCTTTTGTATAAATATAAAATGATAATCATAGTATGCTTAAAAAATAATTAAATATATAATGTTCAAGCTCTAAATAACATATAATTTATATGTATACATATATGGGATGTGATTAAGCCTTGCTATCTAATTTTTTTTAAAAAATCTAAATTTTTTTAAACCCTAAGATTATAGCTCATTTATTTTATTCTTTTTCAATAACTTATAATAAAAATTTTATTCACATATTTGAATAACAATTTATCAAATATTATTTTGTTTTAAATTTTTAATTATAGATACTAAAGATACGTATGTTATAACAAATTTTATTTTAAAACTTATTTTGTATCAAACAATAGTATAAAAAAACATAATTTTTATTTAGATAAAATGCATTTTTGAAAATTTATTTTTAATAACCTTTTTAAATATTTTTAAATGTCAATAGTACAGCAAATGAGTCCAAAAATAAGGTGAAAATATCACATGATCATAAAGTAATTTTAAATTATATTTTACTTTCAATAATTTTGTATATATTAAAGGGAAAAAATAGCTTGTCAACGCCGTGCTCGCTCGAGGTCACTTGGTCAACGACGACGGCGCATCAGTCTTGGCCTTGCTTCTAGCCGATCTCATCTTCCTCCTCCCCCACCATGTCGGCGCCCTGCGATCCGACGATGCCCTCGGTGCCGATTTCTTACCCCATAACCGACCTTGAAACCCTCCTTTCGCGCTCCTACTTCGACTCCTTCCACTATCCATTCAATATATCCTCGGTACCCTTACCCGCCGCATCGGTGAAGATGCCTCATCGCCAGCGGATGCTTGTCTGCCACGACTTCAAAGGTGGATACACTGACGACGATAAGTGGATTCAGGGTGGCGCCAACGCCGGTGCCTATGCCATCTGGCACTGGCACCTTATTGATATATTTGTCTACTTCTCGCATAATCTCGTCACCCTACCGCCTCCCGGCTGGATCAATGCGGCCCATACCCATGGCGTCAAGGTAGTGGTTTGCTGTTTCTTTATCGGAATCGATTTGGTTTTAAGGGTTTATTGATGGCGTTGGAATTAGGCATTTGTGGGGTTTTTTTCTTTTTTGGATGCCCAGAGTTTGAAGTTTTGCCCTGCCCAAATTATAATGGACAGAAAAATAAGCTCTTGGACATTGTACCTGATGCAAGCTCTGCATTTCTGTTGTACGAGTTTGGCTTATAAATTGTGAGAAAAAAAAAACGCACAATCTTTTTCTTTTGTTGAAAGTACAAAATTTGCTTGTTGTTCATGCTGGAATCAAGGTCATGATTTGCATAAGCCGACGTGTACGTAGGGACCAACACTAATAGCCACCTTTAGCTATGCTGGACCCAGGAAGGTTTGGGTCCCCAAAAGTAATACTTAGATTTTTGTGTGCAAGCCTCTTTAATAGGATCCAAGAAGGCATTTGGTATTTGGATAATGGGTGCTTGAGGCATACAACTGGAAACGGATTGTTTTTTATTTGCAGAATAGAGATGATCTAGTAGCCAAGAATACAATTTATTCGAGGTTGATCATTCCCTTGTGGTGGAATTGTCATACTTCGAGAGAAAAGAAGAAAGATTGGAATACGAAGATCATTATTTACCGCTTAGTTTGCTGAGTAATAAATAGTACCTGGAGCTGACCTCCCATGTCGCACCTCTTTGGGTGAGTTATGTATTATACATTTATAAGTGACGTCAAACTTTTAAGCTGTACTTCTAAGGGTGTTTAAACTGTATTATACATTTATAAGTGATGTCAAACTGTTAAGCTGTACTGCTAAGGGTGTTTCAGGTGTATTATACATTTATAAGTGATGTCAAACTGTTAAGCTGTACTGCTAAGGGTGTTTCAGGCAAGCCCTAAGGCTGTTATAAGTGCATCTTATGATTGGGAGCTATTGTGACTGTGTAGGCGGGGATTCCAAGTATGCGTGAACCATGAAGGTGGTGATTAGTCGTAGAGGTTCATCTAGATCATATCAAGGGAAAGCAAAGGCTTGTCAATGTGGACAACCCTCAAAAGTAAAAAAAAAAAATGTTGCCTTAAATAGCAAAAATGAAGCTGTGTTTGTTGTTGCATGGATGCTTGGTGAGGTTTTAACCGATGATTGTTGGAACGTGACTCTAATGGTCATGGTGGTGGAGAGAGCACAAAGTGAATTCACTTCTCTCTTCTTTGATTTGTTTGTTTTTACATGTATATCTATCATGTATGCATGCCCCCTTCCCCATAGAAGCATGAGTTTGAGGCAAAATGGAGAAAACAACTAATAGGTCAATCAAGAGAAGACATTGATATGCTATGTGGCAGGACCAGACAATAATAGATTATAAAGGATGATAAATGAATGGTCATAGGAATCTATTTTGTGAGATGGATTGAGGAAGGGTTCTACTCTACAAGAGTTGGGTGAGAGGCAATTAAGACAACGAGGTCCATATGCCTTTATTGAGGGCCAGTATTGGCATGAGAGGAATGAGGAGAACCTTTGGGGGACCTAATCGGACAAGCATGATCAACCAAATCTCTAAAGAATGATAGCTAGGAGATGGTTAAGTAAGCTTGGTGTGCCAGCAAAGGCTGAATGGTGATCAACTTGACTGATCATGCCGACAAGCAAAGAGGAATTTTGCTTGTATCACTCAAACTAAGCGGGCTAGCTGGCCAAACAAACTTGGTCAAGGAATCTTGGCCGAGAATGCTCAAATGACAAAGACATTGGAACAGGTCATGGGTGGAAGTTGTTTAGACCAAAGAAAGGGTTTTGAATGCAACAATCACTTGACAATTGATAAGGAGAATCAGGCCATGTGGGTGACACGTGATGAATAGGATGAAGGATGAATATTTTTGGTCAACAATAACCATATCCTATGATATTGTTGCCAAGTTGGACAGCAAATTGTGGTTGAAGTAGTAGGCATTTTGAGATGCATCATGGAGAAAATCTTTTTGGTTTTAGGATGCGAATATCAGGTGACTTATTTGTGTTGAGACCTAAGAAGTTGACTCGAAGTCTAGGAGATATGATGGGGTTGTTGATCTTTGTCGAGGTTCAATTCGCTGATTTTAAGCGTAATAGTGTCTTAAGGACTTATGTTCAATACATAGGGATATGGGTAGTAAGGTCATTAATTGGACATGGCATGACATTGAGTTCAATAGGAATCTCTTTTGCCTTATTCAATTGTAGCTTTTTTATTTATGATGGCTTAGATGCATTTTGTTTGATTTTCACTGTATCATTGTTCTTGTGACACGTTGGCTTTTCATTCATGTGAGTGTTGAAGGGTTAAGGGTTGCCGCTTTAGCAAGTTATAAAAACAATCCTACAGTTTTTAAGAACATTTAAGATGTCTCTTGGCTGCAATAATCAATCAAGAAGTTTACATTTGAGTGTGTATCTCCTGCACCAATTTGTGCAATTTCATCTTTTCAAAACTATTCCAATCACTCGCCACCTGAATTTAATGAACGTTATAATAATTGGACACTCATATAGCCTATTGGAAAGGATATAATGTAATACTTAATTGCAATGCCATGCTAAACTTTCTCAAAAATGTATTGTCAAATCAAGATCTCTCATGTCATGAACTTGGCATCTTTATCGTTTTTTTTATTGGAAGTATCCCTTATGTCAAATAATGTGTGAAACCAAATAATTTGATCGGGGTAGTTATTAAATACCAAATACTTCCAAAAGACAATCAAAGTTGCTAAAAGGGAAAATGCCAATACCATAAAGCACAATTTTGATATTACTTTCAAAAGAAGGTGGATTACGACTTGAGAAGTTGGGGTAAAATGGCAAAGATTGTATCATTATAAATCACTCAATGGAAGTTTTTTGTGTTCCACATATCTGTTTGGGATTATTTAAATCCTCCTTTTTTGCACATTCTCATCTTGAAATGAGAGATGTGTTATTTAGGTTTTCTCCCATATGGAAAATGAGAGAACAACAAAACATGTGAATAAGGACTTGGAGAAAGGATATGAGATGCTTCAATATAAAGGGTAGCTAATGAATAGAATGTAATGACACTATATAGTTTATGTAGTGTACCCATATTTTAGGATTAAAACTTAATGTTATTATTATTACAAATGATGTTACAATTTCCTTAAATTGCCTCAACTAGTTTGAGTTTTGGATGGTTTGAGCAGGAGATCAACCATCCAATTCTCTGGGCCCACTTGAATGATCCCTATCAGTTGTTGAAATTTGACATCTTTCATACATTTGCTTAAGGTTGTTCTTTTGCTGTGTAAAGTTGACCAAATATGTTTAGTACTTATCGATTCTTATGTTGATGCAAACTATTTAAATGGGATACTTGTCTCAGTCTTATTTTTAAATCACTCTGTCTTTTCTTGTTAGTGTTGTTTGAACTGTTGATTTGATTGCTTGGGTTATGTGTACAAAGGTGTTGGGCACATTCATTACTGAATGGGAGAAAGGAAGAGAGATTTGCAACACTTTGCTGTCAACAGTTGAATCTGCAAGAACTTATGCAGAAAGACTTGCTGAATTAGCTAATAAGTTAGGGTTTGATGGCTGGCTGGTATTCCTTGTTGACATTCTCCTTTATTTTATCTATCAAGACTGCTGGTTGTTTTTTAAACTTCTGTTATCAATTGCTTTATCATGGACATGTACCATCTGCCTGCCAAATGCTAATGTTACTTCAGGTTAAAAAACGTGGGTTGCATTCTGTGCAAGCATATTGGCACATGCTTGGCAAGTGCGGTTTGATTAATTTGCAATCTAATATGCCATGATTGTTCCTGGGTAGCGGTAGCATTGTCAATTTAGGTTGGCACTTTCTGCTGATTTCAATCAAAGATTTGAACATGTGCAGCAATTTTAGCATGGTTATGCAAAATGTATAGAACCCCCTGTTGATTTTGATGACTATATCCATATTAGATTTTTGTTATGTTTTCCAATCCACATATTTGCATGAGATGTTGGCTAAACAAGTGTCGAAGAAATTGCTCAAACCATGGAGTTAAAATGATCATGGTCTATCAAAATTGTTGTAGAGAATGATCTCATCGTTAATTCATTATTTTTTTCTTTTGACTTTAATATAAAGCATGCATGTGTCTAGCTCCAAGTTGTTGATTTCTGGGATTGAAATTGTTTTGTTGAAAAATTTTTGTTATTAGAAAAATGGGAATTAAATGTTCATATAGGGTAGGATGAATTATAAAAATTATAATATTAGAACAAAAAAGAAGTACAATAGAATAATTTTGAGATTCTTAATTATTTTTCAAAACTTGATTAGAATTTTTTAAAAATTTAACCATATGTGTAAGTAATATAATAAAAAAGTATAAAAAAAATGTTAACTGGTTTGATTTAAATTCAAATCTACATCTACTTATAACCAAAAGGCTAAGCAAAAACTAGAAAATGTTTTTCACAAAAATAGGTAAGCAAAATTCTACACCCACCCAAAAAAAAACTTACATATATTAAATCAAAGAACCTTACAGAGCATTTGGCCAAAAGATCTTACAACACTTGGCCAAAGGGTCCTACAAGGTAGCCAAAAAACAATAAAAGAATCATATGTAAAGTCCCAATAATGGGACAAAAAAAACAAAATAAAACTTACAAATAGAAAGTCTTGCAACTCATTAATAATATCAAAAAACATATTAAATTATATAAAACAATTTAGAAATAATTTTCAACTTAGCTCAAGACAATTGTTTGAAGAAAGGTTGAGAAAGAATGAGTACTCTCAATATTCAGCCTAGTCTTTCCCTTCACTTCTTAATGAGAATCTTCAAATATAAAAACTTCTTAATGATTTGGTATTGATTATTAGCATTATCTCAAAATTTGGAGACCTTTTATAGATTTCAATGAAGGCTTCTAACAGCTCCAAATATCCTCAACAATTATTTTAGAATATATGATAGAACCCAGTCATACTAATTGTTATTCACAAAAAATGACCTAAAAATATTGTACATTTTAAAAACTATATTATTTATTAGTCTAACTTTACTATATGTCAAATCATAACATATTATACTTCATCTTCGGGTTTAGTTCACTTTTTAGTTTTTACACCAAATAAATTAAATGTATTATATATTAAATATTATCATATTATATGTAATCTTAAGGTTCTAGGAACACTCGACTCATCATTCCACTTCATACAAAGATAGTTGAGCTGAATGTAATATATGTTAAAATTAATAAATCGTACACAAAACTCTTAGAGCATTTTTTTGCTCAACATACAGCTCTTGCAACTTACGTACTTACTAAATGCTGAGTTAAAATTGGTTATCTTTAGGCTTTCTTAATGTGGAGCATTAGCTAATACCTACTAACACTACATTTTATACTGCATCACAAATTTTGTAATTAATTATAATTCATACTAACACTCTTGCTTTTTTTTTTAAGTAATATCCTAAGTATTCATTTTCCTCACTTTTTTCCCTAATCTCAAAATATTATAAAAACACCCAATTCACCTTTAGGGTGTGCCGTTTCAACCAGGTAAACCTTCTTTCTTATGAAATTGTCAAAGCTTGCCATGGCCTTTTTGTTGTCAATTTTAGAGAAGATTTAGAAAATTCCTTTTCCTTCTGATAAAATGGTTCAATCTCCTTAAAACTTGAAAAATATTTTGGACCATATTGTTGTATTCTACTTCTTTTCAGTCAAAATATATGCAGTTATTAAAGCCCATATGGTTTTTCATAATATGAAAATTGGCACTTTTACTGTACCTATAGTTAGATTATCCTTATCCTCCTCCTAGTTCAAATGTATGCAAGTATTCTCCCTATCCAATACAATTCCATCTCTTCCATCCAACCAAAAGAGGAAAACAAGAAAAAAGATTGTGGTCGTGTTTGTCTTTAAATACTTGTTATTTCTAAAATGAAATTAAATATTTTAAACCTTACGACTTATTTTTAAACTATTGGTCAACTTTGTCACTAAGAGAAATTGATTTTGGGAATCTGAAAGAGAAAAGAAAATGATCAAAATTGACAAGGAGATAATCTGGCACGGTTAAAATCCTTTTTTTTAACTGACGCGAGTGCGTGACTTTCAGATTAACATGGAAGTTAAATTGGATCCACAACAAACTATAAACTTAAAGGAATTTGTCAGCCATCTGACTCAGTCTATCCACAATGTTGTCCCTGGATCCTTGGTCATATGGTAATTTGCAGTCTTTAATCCAGTTATTTGTCTTTTTTACTGATTGATACTCTTTATAACTGTTAAATGTGCAATTGCCTTGTGATTGGCCATAATGCAGATCAAATGTTTCACTATGCAGGTATGACAGTGTAACAATAGATGGTGATCTGAAGTACCAAAATCAATTAAATGAGAAGAACAAGCCTTTCTTTGATGTTTCTGATGGTATATTTTGTAATTATTGTTGGAAGGTTTGTAGTATAATATCTTATTTTTATCACTATTCCCTTTTTATTTCAATTTAAAATTCAAACCCCTTGTAACAGGAAAATTTCCCAGAAGATTCGAGCACTGTTGCAGGTGATAGAAGATTTGATGTATACATGGGTATTGATGTTTGGGGCAGAGGTACTTACGGTGGAGGGCAATGGACTGTAAGCCTTTATTGCATTTTGACTCCTAAGAAGTGATAACTTATATTTTGTTTATTGTGCTCTACTAATGATTAGGCGATGAATTAATGGTGCCAATTTGTGCGTATATGATAGAGCTCAAATGTCATCCATCATGAATTATAAATTCCTAGGAGAAACTTTACTTTGACCAGAGGCAATGGCTGGTTAACAGTTTGAATTAAACTTAATGCACAAGTATGTGTGGTAAAATTTACGAACATTGGGAATAAATTGGGGTCATGCTGTGCTGCTGTGTTGACTTTGTTTAACTTGTAGAAGTTTGAAACTCTATGCAATTTATTCTAAACTATGAATCTGGTCATTCAAGTATGATTCTTTATGTTTATTTCCATTATAGAATTGAAGGATATTTCTTGCAATATTATTGTGCATTTTAAAATTCTATATTTGTATTTTTTCACCTTTTAAGTGAATGAACTTGCAACACAAAGTTAATCTCTTGTGTTAGCTGAGAAGCTGAGAATATGGTTTACTGTATCCATCATTAGCTTTTCCAATAAGCTATTTTGTCGTATTTATTGATACTCTTTTCAACATTATCAGATGTGTGTAGCTTAGCTGAATTCTTTCCAACCTGTGAACGTTCTCTTAGGTTTGCTTGGCCTTCCACTTTTCTCTCCTAGAAATTGGTAAACTTGAAGATATTTTTTCAGTGTAGTTTGTCTCAGAGTTGGCTTGAATTTGTAGTAGTGTGAACTTTCATGAGTTTTTTATTGCTCATTAAACTATAGCAGATTAAAATTTATGTTCTTAGCTTGAGTGTATCTTTGGTATTCCACCACAACTTTGTCTCCTAAGCATCTCAACTTCCCAAAATAGCAGATGAACAGAAAGGAGAAAGAGTTGGTTCTGCTCCATATTGCTGTGTGGTAAACCCATATTTGCATTAACCCTGTGTCTTTGTCCTTGGCTCACGGTAGGCAATGCATTGGATTAACAAACGTTAGAATTGTTTTTTGGCCTGTCCGTGCAAAACCTTCTTTGAATATTATCATGTTTACTCCATTTCTCTTGTACACTGTACTGTTCTTTGGGTTGATGTCTGCATTTTAGATTACCATGAACATGTTTCTTTATGTTATCTGTAGTGTGGATGTTCATACACATGATTAGCGTGAACTCTACGCATGATTCTTGATTACCTAATTTAATTGCTATTTGAGCTCATGGTTATCATTTGCATGCTAGACAAATGTTGCTCTTGATGTGTTGAAGAAAGATGATGTTTCAGCTGCTGTATTTGCACCAGGATGGGTGTACGAAACTGGACAAGGACCAGACTTCCAGACAGCACAAAATCGGTACGTGAATTGAAAGCAAATTCCCAATTCAGCTTTTGAAATTTTGGTTGAATATAATTATTTCTCATATGTAAAGTGTAAAAGGTAACTTTACTAGAATTACCCCATCAGTTCATTTATGTAGCAAATATACTATCACCTCCAATATAGCCTTCAGATACCCTACATGTGACTGCATTTACTCGTTTAAGCTCAGTATTGAAATTCAGCTTGTTGCTATAAAGTTGAGCTTTACGATTGAAATGAACAAAGGCGTTGAAGTTCTTTAGATGAATTAGAATGTTTCTTATTTGTTTTTTTTATTCATATGAGAAAGGGTTTATTTTGGCAAAGATAGAATCTTCCATGCCTTGTAGGATTTTAAAACATGCATTATTTAATGGTCGTTAAAGTATATACCTCATGTGCTGATTAGTGAAATTTATGGGTGAGATGATCTTTTGTTCTTGTTGAAGCACTATCGTCCTCCTACTATTCTAGTAGTTTAGTGTATGGTGGATGAAAATGAATGAAATAAATGGCTAACATGACATTTGCTAGAGGTTTTGTCTCAATCCTTTTTTTGTCTATTCAAAATTAAGCATAATGTCCAACTTGTATCTACTAAGTGACATATATTAGCATGAGTATTTATATTATAATTGTTTTTATCTTTCCAAATAGGAAATTGGCTAGCATTCTGCTTAAGTGTGTGTGTTATGCTTGCGTTACTATGATATCACTGCATAATTACGTATCATATAAACTTTTATATGTATACATATGTAATATTTGCACAATTTGTTTGTTGTATATATCTGTGGAGAGATGTAGAGAGACTACTGTAAGCAGATGGAGATTAAATTGCCTCTAATCCATTGGAATTTGATGAAAAAGGTTTTAAATTGAACATAAAAAATTTTGATCATTATCTTCTTGACTGAGTTGCTATAAACTAATTCCTTATGATTTTAGGTTAACTTAGATGCCCGTCTACTAAAACCAATTAAAATTTTATAACCAGTGAGAATATTTGGTTTATATAAAACCCATTAGTCTTATTCTTAATTAAAGGTATTATACCCACAAAAGATAATGTGTGGATGATGTTTCTTATGAAATAAGTAATCCAATAGGTACTATCAACTATGTTATTGTAAGATTTTAGATGTTAGATTGATAGTCAAAGCATTGTACAATTCAAGTAATTTTGGTCTCAGACTAATTTGAATTGTTTGTATATTAACTTTTTTATTTGAATTTCACTTCACCAATGGTTAAGAATGTGTAAAATAATATGAACTGGACATTGTTCTTTCCAATCTATTTAGTTAGAGAAACTCTCTTCACTTGTTGTATGCTTTAGTTGCATACACATGCATGGTCATATGACCTACATGGTCATAAGTGAATTGATTATTTTTAATTGGGTTAAAAAGACATTTGATTCAAGTAATTATTGGTTTTGAGTGTACTTGATAGCCTTCTTGAATTTTAATTGCTTTGCTGTTATTTTGTATGCTTTGAGGAGCATAAAAGATGGCATACTCGAAAATAAATTATGAGGAGTGTTCGACCCTTTTTCTATGTTGAATAAGTACATTTAGGTCTTTATTATCATGGTGAAGTACACGATTATCATGGTGAAGTTAGACTTGGGCTCTCCTTGAACATTGTGTTGGCTTGACAACCTCATGCATGTGTCTGTAACATTGTACTTCATCAATGTTATCTACCTTTCAATGTGAAGGGTTATATGCCGTCATTACTGGTCTGTTGCAGCTTTAGGTTACCATAACTAGGAGGAAAGTAAGCTTGCTGATGAATTATTTCTATTCTTGTAGATATTTTAAAAATTGCTTGTTAGCAACACCCTTTTTGTTGTCTTGGTATTTTTCTTTTATTCTTCTTGGGTTGTGCAGTTGGTGGCGCCTTGTTGAGCAGTCATGGGGTGTAGTTCAAAAATATCCAAAAGCATTGCCTTTCTATTCTGACTTCAATCAGGTGGTGTTTCATTGCTTATTTTTGTTTCCAATTGGTACAATATTGTTACATAAAAAAAATTGAAGTCAGCAACTAGATGTGCTATTGGTTGTCATGTGGTCATCATACATAGTTCATAAAAATGCATTTTTTGAAGGATATGGGCATGAAGTACCAAGAATAGTTGGCTTAATGTTCTTTTATTTCTAGAATATCCCAAGTGCCTTTTAAGTTTCTTTTGGGTCTTAATCTGTTGGTTTAATTTTCAATGATTTCTTTCTTGTTGTGGTGTATTTGCAAATTGTAACTTAGGAAATGCAGGGTCATGGTTCTAATTATTTTGTTGGAGGCTTCCAAGTTTTTTGTGGTCCATGGAATAATATGTCTTATCAAGGCTTTCAGGTACCGTTATTTTTTTTTCTCAGTTCCTGCTTGCTGCTGATGTCTTATTTTTTAGATAATGTAACATTCAGAGATTTAATGCTTCATAAACAAAATTATCACCACTACTACTTGAATGATGTACTTTTCTAGTTTTAACTTTCTGGTTCATTAGTGCTTTAGTTGGCCACAGTTGAATAACTGTGATGATTAGCAGTAATGAGTTTGTTACTTGTTTCTTTTGATCAATTTGTCCAGGATAAAAGCAAGCATACTTGGTTGGTTTTCTGAATTCCAGTAGGAAAAAACAACAATACATATTACTATGAATCTTGGTTTATTTTTTGCTGTTAACTTGCAAGTACATGAGTTTTTGTACAAGGACATCATTTTAGAGTTTAGACTGCAACTTATCAATACTTATGCATCCAATCCTCTTTATCTTGGAATAAGCTCAACTATTGCTTCGATAGATACTTCATCATGTCACCATTTTTCTTGACCTCTCGACGTTAGGCAAGCATCCAGCCTCACACATGACCTTGCTTCTTTGCAATGAACCATGCTTTCTTAAAGAATCGTTTGAGATTGGTAAATGCAACCCACCTTTTGAGGAGAAACCCTTTTTCTGACGTTATGTCACTGATTGGTTGAGTTCTATCCAAGGTTTTCTCTACTTAACCATTTTTATGAGTTTTGGAATATGCACATTTAGAGGTGTCCTTTGTGTAGCATGTCATGCGTGATACTCTTTAATAGCATTTGCTGGAATCTTTCCCACAATAGTAGAGGATTGTGCTCATGTCAATTAATGGGGCACCCATCAGCAAACTGATGCTGAAATGCTTGTGATTGCTAATTTGAACCATGATCAGGAATGTCTACTAGTAAGTTAAATTATGATATTTCTTTTAATACTATGATTATTGAAAAAGTCAATGGGTCACTTGTACTATTCAATGCAGCACAAATGCAAGCTTGAAATATCATTGAAGGTTTTGGCAAATCTGGGGAAATTTTGTCAAAAATTTGTGAAAAAAATAAGTGGATTCAATAAAATTGGTCAAGTAAACCAATTCCTTGTGCGAATGGTGGTTCAGAAACTACCAACAAATTTGAACTAATATAACTTCAACATAAAAATGAAGACTTCCAAATCAACCATGCAAAGAGAGTTACTGATTAGAAGACAACTAAGTTAGTGACAAAGGTAGTGCTGAGGTAATGGAGGCCTCTTGAAGCCAACTGATCCTCTTAACAAGATTCTGCATGAGAAAACACTGATAGAAGAGTTGATAATAGAAGTGTTCATCCATTAAGATATGTGTTAACTTGATTCCCGTGCCAGATTTTTTGTCAGGTCAATCTTAGATCAATTAGGTCGACATAAAACAATATTGGGTGTACAAACCAGAGACATGCACAATGGTGCCAGAAAAAAAATACAATGAGATATAGTGTAGTTGTATTTATACCTTCCAAAACCGGTAATGACTGTAGTAATCCTCCATGCTTTTGTTGTTCTCCTTTGACTTGCTGACAAATTAAACACCTTTGAACCCAATTAGCCACATCTTTCTTTAACCCTGGCCACCAGTATTGTTGTCTCAACTCTTGATACATTTTATTCTCTCCGGGATGTATGTAATATCGAGAGTTGTGAGCTTCTTTTAGTAGTAATTCTTTGAGTTGTTGATGTGCTGGAATACATAATCTATCTTGAAATCGAAGTAGACCATCCTGATCTAATTTAAATTCAGAGACTTGTTCTTCGTGGACCTTTTGAATTATCTTTTGTAGTTTCGGGTCTTCAGCCTGGTCTTCTTTAATTAACAGCAACCAATCTGGTCTTACAGATAAGTGAGCTAACAACATCGTATTTCTTTGTATTTCAGATTCCAATTGCAATTTGTCCATCTCAAAGATCACTTACCTTTCTTCTGGGATAGTAGTTAATAAGCTATTAACATTAGCCTTTCTACTAAGAGCATCTGCCACCACATTTGCTTTACCTGGATGATATGTGATTTCCACATCATAATCTTTAATAAATTCCAACCATCGTCTTTGCTTAAAATTTAATTCCTTTTGAGTGAAGATATATTTTAAGCTCTGATGATCAGTAAATATCATACATTTAACTCCATATAAGTAATGTCTCCAAATTTTTAAAGCAAAAATGATAGCTACTAGCTCCAAATCATGCACAGGATAATTCTTTTCATGTGCCTTAAGCTGTCTCGATGCGTATGCAATTACTTTGTGATGCTGCATCAGTACACAACCTAGCCCTTGCAACGAGGCATCACTGTATATTTGATAACCTTCTGTTCCTTCTGGCACTGCTAGAATTGGAGCTGTAGTTAATTTCTCTTTCAGTATTTGAAAGCTATTTTTACAAGCTGCATCACATTCAAATTTTGTAGTCTTCCGTGTTAAATTGGTTAACGGTGTGACAATTTGAGAAAAACCCTTGACAAATTTCCTGTAATATCCAGTTAATCCCAAGAAGCTTCTGACCTCCGTCACTATTGTGGGTCTTGGCCAATCGATGATAGCTGAAATCTTTTGTGGATCCACAGAAATTCTTTCTGCACTAACATGTCCTAAGAAAATAACTTTGGATAACCAAAACTCACATTTCGAGAATTTGGCATATAATTGGTTTTCTCTCAAAGTCTGTAGTGTTAAATGCAAATGTGTACCATGTTCTTCCAAGGATTTTGAATAAATCAGGATATCATCAATAAAAACAATGATAAAGTGGTCCAAATATTTCTTGAACACTTGATTCATTAAATCCATAAAAGTTGCTGGTGCATTAGTTAGCCCAAAAGGTAGTACTAAGAATTCATAGTGTCCATACCTGGTTCTGAAAGCTGTCTTTGGAACATCTTCCTGCTTGATTTTGAACGGATGATATCCAGATCGCAAATCAATTTTTGAAAATACAACTGCTCCATGTAACTGATCAAACAACTCATCAATCCGAGGCAAAGGATATTTGTTCTTGATGGTGATTTTATTGATTTCTCGATAGTCCACGCACATACGAAGACTACCGTCCTTTTTTTTCACAAATAAGATAGGTGCTCCCCATGGAGAGACACTTGGCCTAATAAATCCTTTGTCTAATAATTCTTGTAGTTGTATTTTAAGTTCTTGTAGTTCAGCAGGTGTCAGACGATAATGAGATTTTGAAATTTGCTCAGCACCAGGAATCAATTGAATTTCAAATTCAATTTCTCTATTTGGGGGTAACTCTGATAATTCCTCTGGGAAGACATCCAAATATTCTTTAACTATTGGTACTTCTGAGGGTTAACCAAATTGTCTATCCAAATCCACAATGGAGACAAGACATCCAGCATATCCTTTCTTCAATAGTTTCTGAGCTTTGAGCATAGTTATGATAGGAATTTTTCTCCTTTGGCCAAAATAGATTTTTTATCTTCTCCCAGGATTGGGATTTCAATCCTCTTTTCATAACAATCTATTTTTACTTTATGTTCACACAACCAATCCATACCAAGGATTATGTCAAATTCTGTCAAAGGTAAGATGTGTAACAATACTGAGAATTGTTTTCCTCTGATGTCTATCTCATCTTCAATAAAATTTTTTACACTGATACTATTTCCATCCGGCATTTTGACTACTAATAGATCTTTCATGGAGTGTCATATGGCATTTATTCGTCTTGATGCAGTGATGGATATAAAGGAATGTGATGCTCCACAATCAAAAAGTACAGAAACAGGTAAGTTGTGAAACACTAACATACCTATATAATGATATCAATAGAGTGCATTAATGAATATAATAGAATACGAGGCTCCAAAATCAAAGAGTATATATAAAAATTTTGTGTAACACGAGCATACCTATAATAACATCAGTAGAGTGTGGAGCATCTTGCTGAGTGATCGAATAAATACGTGCCTGACCTCCCCTTCCTGTTGCTCCACCTCTAACCACAGCACCTGAAGTCGTCGTAGATCCGCGGCCTCTACCTCGACTTGCATCCTCTCTAACTCCACTGGTTGAAGCACTGACATTTTTCAATTCAAATAACTTTGGGCAATCTCGAGCAAAATGCCCTAGTTCTTCGCATATGTAACATCTGACTGGTCGGATAGACTCTGATCTGCATTCTCCCATATGCCATTTTCCACATTTCCCGCATCTACTCGTTCCATCTGAACGCCAACTAGTTCTGCTAGTACTCGGTCCACATGGTCTGAACCTACTAAATCTTGAATGAGTGGACGTTTCTTCTCTTGAAAAACTCGGACTACCTCTTTTTCCTGTGAATCTGAATTTAGATCTTAGAGGATCAAATCTTTTCTAATCTTCTTCTTTGCTCACTGCTAGCAAACTGAGTTTGAGCTCAACCGTGCGGGCATGCTCCAGTAACTCCACATAGTTTGTTGTTCGAACGGCTACTAAAGCTGCCCGAATTTCGTCCCGTAAACCTCGTCGAAACATGTAGCATCGTTGTTCTTCAGGTGTTACTAACTGGGGTACATATTTAGCTAGGTGGGAGAATTTGATTTCATATGCAGTAACTGATAGTTTTTCTTGCCTGAGATTATTCAATTCTTCCCTCATTTTGGCTTTGATTGACAGAGGCATATACCATTGCTCAAATTCTTTTGTAAAATCTTCCCAGGAAATGTCTTTCATTGGTCGGCTAGAAAATCGAAGTCGATGTCGAGAACTCCACCATAATCTAGCAGCATCTTTGAGTACCAAAATTGCCAAATCCACTTTTCTATTATCTGGGCAAGATATCCCTTCAAAGATAATATTCATTTGTTCTAGCCAGTTTTCAGCAACCATAGGATCCTCATCCCCAGCAAAAGGAGGGTGCATCCGCTGAAATTGGTCATCCTTACCTTCGTATGTGCGTGGACTATCGAGAAATCAATAAAATCACCATCAAGAACAAATATCCTTTGCCTCGGATTGATGAGTTGTTTGATCAGTTACATGGAGCAGTTGTATTTTCAAAAATTGATGTGCGATCTGGATATCATCAGTTAAAAATCAAGCAGGAAGATGTTCCAAAGACAGCTTTCAGAACCAGGTATGGACACTATGAATTCTTAGTACTACCTTTTGGGCTAACTAATGCACCAGCAACTTTAATGGATTTAATGAATCGAGTATTCAAGAAATATTTGGACCACTTTATCATTGTTTTTATTGATGATATCCTGATTTATTCAAAATCCTTGGAAGAACATGGTACACATTTGCATTTAACACTACAGACTTTGAGAGAAAACCAATTATATGCCAAATTCTCGAAATGTGAGTTTTGGTTATCCAAAGTTATTTTCTTAGGACATGTTAGTGCAGAAAGAATTTCTGTGGATCCACAAAAGATTTCAGCTATCATCGATTGGCCAAGACCCACAATAGTGACGGAGGTCAGAAGCTTCTTGGGATTAACTGGATATTACAGGAAATTTGTCAAGGGTTTTTCTCAAATTGTCACACCGTTAACCAATTTAACACGGAAGACTACAAAATTTGAATGTGATGCAGCTTGTAAAAATAGCTTTCAAATACTGAAAGAGAAATTAACTACAGCTCCAATTCTAGCAGTGCCAGAAGGAACAGAAGGTTATCAAATATACAGTGATGCCTCGTTGCAAGGGCTAGGTTGTGTACTGATGCAGCATCACAAAGTAATTGCATACGCATCGAGACAGCTTAAGGCACATGAAAAGAATTATCTTGTGCATGATTTGGAGCTAGCAGCTATCATTTTTGCTTTACAAATTTGGAGACATTACTTATATAGAGTTAAATGTACGATATTTACTGATCATCAGAGCTTAAAATATATCTTCACTCAAAAGGAATTAAATTTTAGGCAAAGACGATGGTTGGAATTTATTAAAGATTATGATGTGGAAATCACATATCATCCAGGTAAAGCAAATGTGGTGGCAGATGCTCTTAGTAGAAAGGCTAATGTTAATAGCTTATTAACTACTATCCCAGAAGAAAGGCAAGTGATCTTTGAGATGGACAAATTGCAATTGGAATCTGAAATACAAAGAAATACGATGTTGTTAGCTCACTTATCTGTAAGACCAGATTGGTTGCTGTCCATTAAAGAAGACCAGACTGAAGACCCAAAACTACAAAAGATAATTCAAAAGGTCCACGAAGAACAAGTCTCTGAATTTAAATTAGATCAGGATGGTCTACTTCGATTTCAAGATAGATTATGTATTCCAGCACATCAGCAACTCAAAGAATTACTACTAAAAGAAGCTCACAACTCTCGATATTACATACATCCCGGAGAGAATAAAATGTATCAAGAGTTGAGACAACAATACTGATGGCCAGGGTTAAAGAAAGATGTGGCTAATTGGGTTCAAAGGTGTTTAATTTGCCAGCAAGTCAAAGGAGAACAACAAAAGCCTGGAGGATTACTACAGTCATTACCGGTACCAGAATGGAAATGGGAGGAAGTGGCAATGGATTTTGTAGTTGGATTGCCAAGATCACCGGCAGGTCATGATGCAATTTGGGTGATTGTGGATAGGCTGACAAAAACTGCTCATTTTCTTGCTCTAAAGACAACTTATTCTGCTGAAAAATTAGCTCAAGAATATGTAAAACAAATTGTCAAGTTGCATGGGATACCAAAAGTTATTTTCTCTGATAGAGATCCTAAATTCACTTCTCACTTTTGGAAGAATATACATCAAGCCTTTGGTACAAGTTTAAAGTTTAGTACAGCCTTCCATCCTCAAACAGATGGTCAATCAGAGAGAACTATAAAAACTTTGGAGGATTTACTACGACTTTGCATTTTAGATTTTGGAGGAGATTGGGAAAGTCACTTGTCGCTGGTAGAATTTGCTTATAATAACAGTTATCAGTCTAGCATTGGAATGGCTCCATATGAAGCACTTTATGGTAGAAAATGTCAATCACCTTTATGCTGGAACGAAGGGAAGGAAAGAAGTTTAATGGGTCCTGCATTTGTGGAAGAAGTAACTAAAAAGATCAAAACCATTCAAAGAAGAATGAAAGCAGCCCAGGACAGACAAAAGAAATACTATGATATCAAACACCGAATGATCGAATTTGAAGAGGGGGAGCATGTATTTATTAAAGTAAGTCCAACAAAAGGTATCATCAGGTTTGGAAAGGCAGGAAAATTAAAACCTAAATTCATTGGTCCTTTTCAAATACTAGAAAGGGTTGGACAAGTGGCATATCGGCTAGCATTACCTCCTCAGTTGGCAGGAGTACATAATGTTTTTCATGTCTCAGTTTTAAGGAGATACATTCCAGATCCCTCCCATGTGGTGAATTATATAGATCCAGATATCGAAATTCAGAAAGAATTGACTTATCCAGAAAAACCAGTGAGGATCCTTGATCGACAAGAGAAAAAGCTAAGAAACAAGGTTATTCCTATGGTTAAAGTCTTGTGGCACGGTCAAACAGAAAGAGAAGCTACATGGGAAGTGTAGACAGATATGATCAGTCGGTATCCAGAACTGTTCTAAATTTCGGGACGAAATTTTTGTAAAGAGGGAAGATTGTAACAGCCCTAATTTTCTCTTATTTGTATTTTTATATTTTTTTTATAGAAAGAGCTCTGTGAGACGAATCCAACGATGTTTAATTAGTAATTTTCGGAGCTCTAATGCATAAGTTATGAATTTTTAAAGATTTGGGATAAATTTGTAACGTAGATGATAGATCTGTAAATTTTAAATGTCGGCTTAGTTCAAATCCGATTGGCGGAGGATATATTTGCAAATATAAAATTTATAAGGGGTTTTATGCAAAAGAGCTGTTTTACGAGCCACCTGGCCGTTGCTTCGGGAGAGTTTGACACGTATCTGCAGCATTTATAAATGCTAATCGGGTGAATTACGTTTGCGAAAACTTCGACTGCATGCGGCTGCAAGGAGAGATTCCGGAGTGCGAGGTTCTGCAACAAACGTTACTACGGCGAGAGTTTCCTTAAGGACGAGATTCCGACAGCAGCCACCGTCCTCTTCGAGGAATTTCGGCACGCGACGGCGAAGGTCGGCGAGGGTTCCGTAAGGTAAGGAAAACGCGAATTTCTTTGTCGTCATTGTGTAAGGTTTTTTTCGGTAAGCGACGGAGATCGAGAGGGGTTGATTTGGCCGGCGGGAGACGCCGGAGGTCTCGAATTTCGCTGGCGAAAGGTTTCGGTTTCGCCGAACGCGAGAGAGAGAGAGGGCGGCGTGAACCGGTCCAGGCTTTGGACCGGGTTACGCTGCTAAACCCGATGCCGAGCGCGCTGGACCGAGCGCGCCGAGCACGCGCGGTCCAGCGAGCCGAGCACGCGGTCCAGCGACGACGTAAGGAATTTGGGAATTTAGAAAATTTCAGTTTTGGAAAGCTGTTTGGAAAAGCTTTTAGAAAGTTTTTCTGCGCGGGCGGTTCAGCGACGGGCGCGGGCGGTCCAGCATAGACCGTGGCCGGTCCAACGCCTTTTGGGATTTATTTTGAGGTGTGTTTGGGAAAGCTTTTAGAAAGCAATTTTTGACTAATAAGCATATTTAAATTAATTATTTTTGTATTTTACGGGCTTGTAGGACATCAAGAAGAAACAGAAGTGAGTAAGACGGTTGGTACAACAAATTCAGGTAGATAGATTCCTAACCCTGTGATGTAGCACGTTACCATGTGTTTGCTTTACATGATTTTCTTTCAGTTACATGGTGTTTGGTTGTTCTATATGTTGATGTTTATTTCATTTGCATGACAACTAAAAAGGGAAAGAAATAATATGGTATAATATGCTAAAGAAAGAGGCGAAACAATATGACATGAAACGTCTTTGATATGGCATAGATTGATGTTTGGGAAATGACAAATATAAAAAAAATAGATTTCCAGAGAACATTATCTTCACCACTAGGCTCAGCGTGTGGGATCGCAGGGTATCGATCTTCGGATCAGATATCTGCCTAGTGTTATGTGCTATGACTCCATGATGATTACACCAGGCTCAGCGTGTTGGATCGCAGGGTATGGTACCATACCTGCCTGGTGGCACTAGGCTCAGCGTGTTGGATCGCAGGGTATCGATCTTCGGATCAGATATCTGCCTAGTGTTATGTGCTTGGTTGGATGCCGGCTAGAGGACAGTCATTGATGATTGGATCCAGAGGATAATGTGTCAAAGGGAATTGGGCCCGGTAATAACATACTATATAAGGAACTTGCATTTCTTTATGGTTTTCATTTGGCATTACCTTATATAGATGACATATGGTATGATTTTAGCTTGATGCATGTGATTCATCTTTACTGTTCATGGTATTTTGTTATGCCTTTTTATTTACTTTGTTAACTATGTGGAATTATCTACTGAGATATATAAAATCTCATTTAGTGCTTACATCACAGGTCATGAAACCACTGCACCGAGAGATGGGAATGGTACTGCTACAAAAGAACCCTTTTCACGAGATGTGTAAAACAAAGGGAGGGGTTGGTGCGATTATTATAAAAAAATGTTTGTGTTTATATATATTGCGAATTTTGGAGTGTGTGTTTTGTCTTACCGTCGGGTCCCCACCTTTGATTTTTGGTTAGTTGTCCTCACTTGATGTAACAGCTAAGCAAATTTATAATAATATTGTTATATAATGGTACTTGGTTAGGTGAGGGCTTGACAAGGTGGTATCAGAGCCTTTGGTTCAGGAATAGGTGGGAAATGAGAGTGAGGACACCAGCACAGCATATGCATTTGCATCTTTAGTGTTACTTTTAGCTTAAATGTTAGTTGTCAAACATCTTATACGGTTTTGCAAGATTGCAATATACTACAAACCATAGAATGATCTGAATTTGGAAATATAAATAAGGGTAAAGAAAGAGAGTAACAAGGAGTGGCTATTATTATCTAGCGTTATCTGTTTGATCTATTAAATAGGTTTACCTTGTAATTTTCATAACTAACTTAGACATAAGTCTTATCTATTGAAATGTTCATCTAAGATGACAAGTAGGTTCCCACAATAATAATCCAATATTCTCAATATTGGTGCTTAGTTATAAGTAGGGATTGTCAACCTAAATCATAGCATGAGATCATCACCTTGCATCCTTAGCAACATAACTCATCCAAAAGAGCAATTCTACTCAAGTAATTTTATGCATATCTCTAGACCATTTTAAGCAGCAACTTCCATACTTTTCCTTTTTGCATGATACTTGTAACCTTTTCTTAGCATATCTCTTAAGGCTGCTTTCTTTATACATGCTTCAAAGGCCAATTTTATATGAAAAAAGAACCAATGAAATCTCTTTATTGTCATGCATCCATAGTTTTTCCTCAATTCATAGGGTTTTGTAAGTAAAACCTCTGTGTTTATATCATCTAATATTTTTTCTCTAATTGCTTTTTTTTTTGTCTTCTAGCTTCATAAAGCATGAAGAAAATATTTACCTATACTATTAAGAGTATCACACCACAAATTTCTAGTGCAAATCCTTGCATCAACAATAATGATTTAAAAGGGTGGAATTATGTTCTATTATAGTTCAAGAAAATTTTGTGACATTATCTCTTATTCTCTTGAATCACAATTTTATTATTATTTTCATGAGTTAGCTTGTTGAATTGTCCCCAACATACCATGTGCTTTGGAGAATGTAAGATATTTTGGCTACTACATGTCTTATATTCATAGAGCATGTTTAACTTCTAGAGAACTATTCATAAACTTCCACACATCATTTGTTTAAGGCAATGTCCAATACATGATAGAGGCATGTAAGGTGTGTCATGAAAAATATAAGTTATATTGGCTAGCATTTTATTATTTTAGGACATACTACATTTTGTTTGTGCCAAATCTAGTGTTTAGTTTTTTTCATACAACCATATAGAATTCACATGTAGATGTCATCTTTTCCTCCATATTGGTCTAATTATTATTGCATCCTCACCATTATAGATGTGAACATTTTTAATAGATACATAAATGATAGTTTTGATTAATATAAGAACATTAGTTTCTTTGGTTTCAAATATTTTTAAATTTTATTTGTGTTTTTTATAAACAATAATTGCAAAATTTTGTGACAAGTGGAGATGAAAAATTTTGACATGACGTGGCGAAGAACCTCACAAAGCTATCGAGGAAAGGCAAAGATATAATACATCCAATTCCAATTAATTGAAATTTAATTTGACAATATTAGTCATCCACCATTGAGAATGGCATAAGATTGAAATTAGTCTCCCTTTATCGCTTGATGGCATTCAATGTCTACACATGTCCAATTAAAATTGGAGCAACCATTGGCCCAACTCATTCCTTAATCTTGCTATTGTTGCTTATTAGGGTAGAGAAGGAAGAGTCGAACTTTTAAAGAATGTAGTCATTCATCCAACCCTTGAAGCCATCACTAGCATCCATTTACTATCAAAGGCTTTCCTACACAAGTAGATAGCATTGTCGAATTGTGGAACAAGATTCCAACCTTAAATCTGACCCTTCTCGTCTCATGAGGAGCAATAATGATCTTTAGCAAGAAAACAACAATAAGAGACCTCTCCAAAAGCTCAAGGCAAATCTTTTAAAGGCATCATGCTTCCTTGGAGAAGGGATTATAGCTTTCTATACTAAAGGATTATGGGTGCTCTCAATCTTGTTTTCTTTGCAAAGGTCTTTGCCTAACTCACTTAACTTTGATATCTCTTCTGAGAGAAAGCAACTAGTGCTTACTTTTGACATCTTGGGTCATGGTTTTTCTCTAGTTGAGAAGTTTTCTAGGTAAAAATCCATGTTTTTATAGTTTATCACTCTCCACAATAATTTTATCTCACCATGGACCTCTTGGTAAACCTTATGTTGTAACTCCTCGTACATTCCAGACTTCAAAATCTCGCATCAACAATAGGCGTAAAGAAAAGTACCTTTCCTAGAAATAAAGCAATCAAAATTATTAGTAAAAAAAAAGCATTTATCATTATACATCAAACCTTGCTGCAAATCTTCAATAGTTTGTTTTCTGTATTTATTTTTCAACCCAAATCAGCAAATTATATTTTCTATCCCATGTAAATAAAATGTTGATGAATAAAAACATTTTCAGTCATATTGAAGAAAATTGTGTACCTTGAATAGTGAAAAAGGTCTAAATTATATGAAGTAACTTGTAGAAGTCTTTACATTAACTGAATCAGAATGGAATATGATTTTGGCTAAATCTCAAAATAAAAATATTGCTTGAAATCAAGAAAGAAAAAACTAACCGTGAGTTATTGCTATAAGAAATTGTATGGAATCTTTCACTTCGTATTAATAAACAAATAGTTGCAAGGTAAACAGTGTCTGAATATTGAGAATAGTGACAATTTGTTTTGATAACTTTCTATCTAAAACTTTTATATTTTAGATGCATAGCTTTTGTACTTGATCATATTTTATACTTTTCTTGCAATCCTACTATGGCATTTTGATTTCTGATTCATCTCATGTAATCTCCAATATTTGACTCATTTTGTGGGGATGGAAAGAATTTAAATATGCCATATCACGCTTACAAAGCCATAAAGATGCCTCAACAATATGTTTTACTGTAACTTATACAAATCAATTGAATAGTTTATAGAGTGTTTTAGTCCAGATGAAAATTATTAAGAACTTGCATCAGTCTCAAACCTGGCATTTACATGCTTTTACCATTTTTTCTTATGTTTATTGCTCTGTACATTGTAGTTTCTATAGTTTTCTAGTTTTAAATTTCTTTTTGCTAGATGTGCATGGCAGCAACTAACAATACAAGAAAAGATACACTCAAGCATATGCTACTTAACTTGATTCTTGTTGATTCCATTCGTTTATTTGTTCTGCAGCCCATCCTTCATTGTCCAGACTCTTCACAAAGTTCTATGCATGTCTTCAAAAAGTAAGTTTTGCAGACATTGAGTACTTGCTAATCTTTGTGCTAATTGTACTTCAATCTAATTGTTCACACTAGTTATCACTGAAATATGAATGTTAGGAGATACTACAATGGTAAATTGTGGCCTCTACCTTGTGCAATGAATTGTTAATGGAAGTTTCCCAGATACTAAAAGGACTTAAACGTTGTTGAGCATTAGTGTTTATTATTATGTTTGGTACTTTTGTTCCATTAGTTCTATAGGTTTGATGTTCTATATTCTCTTTTCTGCTAAGTTAAGCATTATGCAGGCCTTTGCTTCTCTTCATGATGTATAAAATGAGGTATGTTTCTCAATTCGCAGTTTCGACGATGTACCATATTGTGGAGGAGGGTGTATCACTTGTGAAGGAGTTCTCAACTGCAATGATGTATTCACAACAAGGCTCTTTTTGGGACAACTAACTTCTGATATGCCATTGATCTTGACATACCATGCAAGTATTTTTACTTTAAAAAGGCCTCATTTCTTTCAAGATTTTACATCTTTTCCTCTTTGTTTTACTGCATATTCCCTTCAACAAAATGAAAAAAAAGTACTTTCTAGATAGAAAATGATACTTACAAATTGGGAGCAAATGGTTTTTATACCCATCTGAACAGTTTTAGATTCTGTGCTTGATGTAGGTAAAATCTGATGGGAAGTCTTTGATGGGGCTGAAGCTGACATTGTCATCCACAAAAGAAGGAACAAAAGAAGCCCTCCTTTTACCTGATGTTGCCCTTCACCCAGCTCAGTTGATAAACAAGTTTGATAGCATTATTTTGGCACAAAGAGCTTCCAACCAGGATTCATCACTCTGTTCGAACTGGTGCCAATATGAATCCACCATTGTGCTGAATGATAGCACTTTGACAGAAGTTGGGCTTCTCTGCTACTTAAATAATTCTGATGTGGTTAAGAACAGCACCAGTCATGAAGCCACCATCGATGAATCTACTTACAAAGCTTCACTTGGTCGAGTTCACATCAGAGTTGCTGGAGTATGCACAGAGTTTCCTCCAGCAGATAAATGGTTTATTGATGGTAAAAATATCTCCTGGATTTGGAAAGATGAAGGGACTAGAACTGTAAGCCTCACAATTAGATGGGGGCTCGACGCCGGGTTAGCATCATCATCATTTGTGCTGTACAACATCTATGTGCAGAAAATATCAGGTGGTGAAGACAACCTGGGCTGCAATACATCTACTACTCCAGAATTTGTAGGAACTGCAAGAACAGCAATCTACTATATATCAGCTCTTGAAGTGCCAATTGGAGTTTCTTGTCTGAAGTTTATAATTCAGGTGTGTGCAATTGATGGAACTTTCATGGACCTTGACAAGTCTCCCAGTTATCATTTGTTTGTGGAAGGTTTGTGAATCCTTTACCTTCATTCTGAGTTATTCATGCATTCAGTCATGGGTCATTTTATGCAATAATTGTTCAGCCTTGAGTGCAAATGTATTCTATTACTATGGTGATTGAAGGATAGAGCTTTTATGTCAAGTTGAAATTATATGGAGTGCAACTTAGTGTTTGTTACAATCCAAGGGGCCATTTGCTTCACTCAAATGCCCCCTTAACCATTTTCTTAACTCAAATACCTTGTGTATGTTTTCTTAATTGTTATTAAACTTATCTTAAAAGTAAATATCACACCTAAACACCTCCAACATGCAAATGGATGTTTGAATCACAACAGAATCTGGTTTGTATAGTTGTTCATCTTCTTCGAACCGGAGAAAAGAGAACCTTGTGATGTGCAACATCAAGAATTTTGAACATGACCGACAATTACGGTTATGTCATCAGGTTTACCACCTGAAAAATCAAACCACAAAAAAGTCCCAATTCAGAGTGACTAGATTGAGAAAAGATATAAAATGATCAGTTTCAAAGATTGTTTCTTTAAACCTGTTAGTTTGTGACCAAGAACCTTCCTCCATAATGGAACATCATACCCCTGAATCAAATGTTATCATCTCTCAGGAAGTTCCATCATTGAATCATAAAAAAGCAAAATGAAGACAAATAAAAATTGAATTTCTATCATAATTTCATTTATTTATTGATTGATTTGAAAGAATTCATTATCAGTCTTTTTTACTACCCAAACATAACTACAAGTGAATAAAACTGTTCCAAACAAGACATAATATCAGAAACTTGACACAATTGTATAATTCATGCCCATAAATCTATGATTTTTTGATTGATGAGTACTTATCTAATGTTATATTGAGCCTAATTATGGCTCATGTTTGTATCTATCTTTTAGTGATGTATACGAGTGATATAAATTTATAAAATAAAAATTTTATACTAAATGATACGTGAGTTCCACTTCAACCAAGCAACCAAAAGAAATCAAATTCAACTTATAATTTATTTTCATTACAATGTTGTTTTCATTTCCCTTACTGTATTTTCACCCAAAACCAATCTAGGAGCCTTGGGATCAAAAATCATAAACAGGTTTATGTTTTAGTTACTAGTGTTCCAGTTTAGTTTCTCTACAAAAGCAAATAAGCGAATAAATAAGATAAGATCTTGACTTCTGTGCCAGAAAACCAAAGCAGAACTAAGGATAAAATTACTGTATGTATCTTTAGAACAATGGCACAAGCTTGAAGAACATACCCTATTTCTGGCTTCAGATGAATAAGGTGAATCAAAGTTGACGTCCGTAGAATGAACTTGTGCCAGATTTGCTATATCTTTTGCTGAAGGGAACAAAAGTTAAGATATATGATTCTTTTTCCTAAAAGAGGAAAAAGATCAAGATATTTGAATAATAATGTAGCATTAAGACTACCAGCCTTGGTAACATCTGTTAAGTCTGAAATTATAGAAGCAATTTCATGGTCATATACATTATCAAAAAGTCCATCAGAACCCATGACTATAATGTCTCCTACTAGGAGATTTACGCTGCAGACCTGCACATATATTTGAACAAGCATGATAAATAGTTTACTCCATAAAAACTTTGAAGTTCTATTAATAATAAAATCTACATCTAAAATGAACACTTCAAAGAATATGTATTAAACTTGCTTACATAACATCAAATTTACATCCATAAGATTTTAGATAAGTACGTACGTCGTAAATCACAAAGCATGTCAATATATGTGTTATAACTCGGTCTGATTATGTGAAGATATTGTCCCATTTGGTCATCTCATATTAATCAAAGCGAATTTTATCCTTAAAAGAAATTAGAACATCTTAAGAGTAAGATTTCACATAATCATTCCTTCCAAAGTTGATGTTAAACTATTCATCTTTATATCCTTATATCTAGAAGTTTGTCCTTGAAGCCACCTCTTCTAAGCCAATCTCTTGAGATTAGACTACACTATCTTCAATCCAAAACATTGTAAACCTACCATCTTCCATTTGGTTTGCCCTTAGATTATGTCAGACTATAAGAATTAATATCAAATTATTACAACCTAGTTTCATTATATTGAGATATTGTCCCCTTTAATTATCTCATACTGACCAAAACTAATTTTTTTCTCAAAAGACACATCAAAATCTTACAACAAATGTCTCATATGTGAAATTATTTTTTCCTTATACTCTACCTAGAAATCTATTATCAACCTCACGAACTTTTTCTGAGCTAAACCTCTGAAGGCCAAACTCCCAAATTGTCACAACCCAATCCAACTATGTCAATAAATTGTCCACTTTGGTCATTCCATATCAACCAAAACATGTTTAATTCTCAAAAATTACATTATTATATTAAGACCAAGATTTCACATATAAAACCCAAAATAATTCCAACCATAACCAATACGAGACTATTCATTCTTATGCCCATCTAACTAAAAACTTGCCAAAAGCCCCTCAAAGCTACTTCTAAGCCAAACCTCTCGAGATTAGACTTCTCACTCTCTTCGACCTTAGGCATTATAGACATATCAGCTTTCGCTTGGTTCACCTTTGCATTATATTAAACTATAAAAGATACTGCTTTAATACCATATTGTTATGATCAGTCTCATTAAATTTAGGTGTTATCCCCTTTAATTGTCTTATATTCATCAAAATTAATTTTGTCTTCAAAATTTATATCAACATCTTAAGACTAATATCTCACATATAAACCATAAAATCATTTCCTTGATAGTAAATGTGGGACTATTTATCCTTGTACTCTACCTAGAAACTTATTATAAGCCCCACAAAGCAACTTTTACTAAGCCAAATCTTTTGAGACTTGACTCCCAAATTGTCATAACCCAGTCTCATTATGTCAATATATTATCTATTTTGGCCTTCCCATATTGACTAAAATTGTTTTGTTCTAAAAAAGAACATTGATGTCTTAAGACCAAAATCTCATATATAAAACCCAAAAAAAATCTCTCCATAACTAACATGACACTATTCATTCATATGTCCATCTACTTAAAAGTCTACCAGAAGCCCCTTGAGTCCACTTGTTTTAAGACAAACCACTCGAGTCTAGACTTCTTACCCTATTCGGTCTTAAGCCTTACAGGTCCACCCACTTTCTCTTCGTTTGTCCTTGAACCACATTAGATTATAGAATATACCAATTTTATGATAAATTGTCATGATCCAATCATATTATGTCAAAATGTAGTCTTTTTTTATCATCTTATACTAACCAAAATAGATTTTGTCCTAAAAAAAACCTTAACATTTTAAGATCAACGTATGACATAAATCTTAGAATTATTCCCTCCATAATTAATGTGAAAATATTCATCCCTATACCTCTCCACCTAGAAGTCTATCAAGAGTCATTCAAGGTTACTTCTTTCAAGCCAAATCTCTTGAAGCCAAACTCTCCATCCTCTCGATCCTAAAAGCTATATTATGAGTGTATATTAATATTTTTATTCATGTATGTATGCATGCATATTATTTGATTGTATCAAAAATATTTCAAAAAATCATACTGTCTTTTTTGGCGGATATTTCGTCTTCCAGAACTGAAAGCTCATCATGAGCTACAAAGATCAAAAGCAAAATTTACTAACATTCAAGGAAAAGGGTTTTCTTTATGTGAAAAGCTCATCATAAATATAGTTTTTATGCTCATCACTTGTAGTAATGGATAACAAAACAAACTTGATAAACATAACATAACAAAAATAGCAAATCTTGATCCCACCTAATGGGGTTTAAGTATACATAAATCCTCAAACACCATGGCATTGTAGCTAAAAGCAATTCTTCTTTAATATTAAAGCATGCCAAATCCATCCTAATAATCTCTTGTCATCCCTTCTTGGTTACTTTTTCCTCTATTAATAAGTGAAAAATCTTTTATCTCACATCTCCCAACATAAGGCTAAAACATTTAAAATGACCATCTCTAAACTTATCCTCATTTGGTACTAGATGAAATATCTCTCAGATGTTCTCATTTATGATCATATCTCTTTGAATATAACAATTCATCCATCTCAATAACATCATCTCTATATCGCTCATCTTGATTGTACGTTTAAACTTCGTCAACCAATATTCAAAATATAGCATAATTCTACTCATTATGTTCTAATAAAACTTATATTTAATTATAAATAAGATATCATAAATAAATTATAAATAAAAAACTTTCATTAAACCACCTTGGATATTATTATTAATGTCCTTAACAATGTTTTTCATATTTTCAAGAATAGACTTCAAATAACAAAAACCCTCATTTTTTTATTTAAATTTAAATGAAAAAATCACAAAATACTTCAAAATTATTTTAGATGGTCAAAAGAACAATATTGGTTTTTTATTTAAAGTATATTCCATTAAATTCTACAAATTAGAGAAAATGTGTGTTTAAAATATAGACACTAGGAGATAATACACTACCCAAAAGCTTGTCACTTTTGCACATTGTCAAGATAGATAATCAACATGCTATCTACCTAGAAAATACTAATGCCAAGCTAGACATTTATAAGCTAGTTTATAAAAAAATGAATAACATAGCAACAATACAAAACAACTTAATGACATGCAAAGTCTTTTTGTCAGGATACCGGAGTCATCATTCTAGAACAAAAACAATGAAAACGGCAAGCCAAGAACTGAATTTTTTTTTTGGAAGGAAATGACTTTCTTCCCATGAATAATATTGATTATAAAGGAATAAAAATATTCAGCAAACTACTGATGTTGACACATCATATGAAAGCATGTACACAAAATCATGCTTGTCTATAAAAGGTCACACTATCTACAACTTGAAGTTTGAGAACCATATTTCTAACATACTACTGAAAATCAAACTAATTTCAGTTGATAAGCACGCAAATTAGGCATTTAACATAAAATTCCATTCACTTTGGGTTATTTCTTGCATATTCAAACTATTGACTTGTTTAACAGAAAATAGTTCATATGTGATTGCAGATGAATGGCCTTCATTATGATTTTAATACCTTAGGTCAAAAAATTTAAAAGAAAGTCTTGACACAATGACAAAAGTTGTTATCAGAAAACTTAGAACTTGCGGATTCAAGTTGTGCAGAATCCTTTTACAAAATACTAGACAAAGTTGTATTTAATAAGCATTTTTGGTCTGACACATAAATGGACCTACTGAATATGAGAGTTCCTATAGCATTGGGCTACCCTTAATCAATCAATATATATAAAAGAAAAAGAAAAATATTGATTAAACAATTAATTTTCCAGCAAAGCAAATTCAATTTTAGATTTTTCATAGGTGACATTACAGAATATAATTTACCAGTAGAACCATATCTATCTAGTTTTGAATTGGAGCAAGTTTAAGTCATGGAGATACTTCTTATAAATGTAAGATAAGATTGTATATAACAAATAGTTTGGATCTAACACATGCCCACACCAACTGGGTGTGGGAGTTTCAATTGCAATGGGTTACTTTAAAATTGAAAAATATAAGATTAAAACTTGTGAGAAACCATTATTGTCCCAACTAAAGCAAATAGATCATTGGAGTCTATTTCATAAGTGATATAAGAAAAATTAAATTACTAATAGATTCCTATTATCTTCTTTGCAAATGATTAAAAATTCTTAAAATATAGCTGCCTAAACTCAATTGATAAGCCATGGAAAATAAATTTAAAAAAACATCTACCAGAAACTCTAATATTCTATTACAATAATTTTCAAGGTCATTACTATGGCAATCCATGCATGTTAAATGCTGATGCAGAGAATATATAAAGGAATCATATGACAAGTCGATCCGTCCTCTTGTTCAACCAAATTTGTTCATATTTTCAACAACCAATGATCGTGGAATTGAGGAGGATGAAATAAAAAGTTGGTTTTTAGAGGCTAATTTAGTACCATGGCATCATGATGCGTTTGGGTAGGCTGCTCCGAACTTAACTGGTAAGGGCAATTGAAATAATGCTCTTGTTGTCTTGTGTAGAAAATCAATTGACCTATAGACAAAACAAAGTAACAATCATGTGAAACGAGGCAAGTTTTCGAAGTTTCCATATCATTAAATTAAAAAAAGGGGCATAAAAAGTGAATTGCATTTGGTTGATCACCTCTTCGAATGAGTCGGAGTCCACAATCACCAACACTTGCAACATTGAGAACTCCATTATTTTCCAGCATGCCAACAATCCTAATAGGAACGTGGATATACAATGTAACTGATTTTAATGTGATAAACACAGCAGAAGGATGAACCAAAAAAAAACATAGAGAAAATTAACAGTTCAAAGGATCAATTTAAGTAAGGTACTAAATATCTTTAGTAATGGAACTCAGAAAATAGAAAGAAGGATTGAAAATGATCAAAAACTATGGTTTGCATTAAAAAAAATATGGTTTAGAAGGAACTAAACACCAAATCAAAACTAATCAATCAGTTAAATTTTAAAATAAAACTTTTCAAGCATCAATGTTTCACCATTCTATGCTATAACAAAAGGCTAAACTTCAAGAACATTTTAGGCACCCTTGTCAAGCTATATAACTCTAATCATCATAGTTTGAACAGCCAATAGCATGAGAAAGCCAAGAAGATAAGGGGAGCACTGTAAATGGTCGTTTTTAAGAAAGCTTACACGGTTGCTGATCCAACAGAAGAAGTTGCAGCATGAGCTTTCATCAAAAGAATCTGAGGATCACTGTTGACCTGTTGCAGAAGAATATCCATCAAAAGGGTGCATGATGTGCATGCATCATCCCATATTTTATGAAAATTAAATTAACTCACGTGGTTAAGGAGCATGGAGATTTAACTTTTAGAAACTACAAGCACAATAGCTAGCTTAATCCCATGAATTTAGTCCTCCTTTGTTTTAACACAGTTATCCATTTGTGTTTATACCATTAAGCATGTAAGATCCTTTTTCAAAGACACTTTGTATGTTCTTTCTCTTCTCTATCCTTCTCTTTATGCAAGAACCTTGTAATTATGCTATACTATGTTTGAAGGTAATTCAGAGATGGAGTATATTTTGTTTCAAAACAATTCATAAAGGAAGCAACGACTTCCTTAGATAAGATAATCATGGCAATGAAATATGAAAGCTAAATGAAGGAAGTGAAATGTCCCAAAGTAGCTCAACATATATGTCAGATCGGCACATTTTCTTCAGAGAAGAAAGGATATTGATTCCATTTACAAATTATAACAACAGTTTCTTTCTCTGAATTTATGATGTAAATTATCAATGTTGTGACATTACTGATAGAAAAAAAGAAAAAAGGTAAAACAAAAAAATGCACAATGTTCCAATATGAAAAGCTTGAATACCTCCTCATACATTAGTAGATTAGATGCATTGGCCATCAACTCCCGAGGAAAAAGTGCAGGATTAACCCCTCGTTCTGCCCAACTGATAGCCAAAGGTACAAATAAGATAATGGAAATACAGGACAAACAAAAAGCTTAGCTAACTGCAGCAATTGTTAAAAGGTTATGTAAGGTGGTTGTTATTCAATTAAGCACAAGAATGGATTCAAGCAGTACTACATGTCTAAATGTTCAAAAACAAAATTTTGAGATGCAATTCAAAAATGGCTTTCAAATAGTTCATAATTTTCTGTAGCACTTTGCAGGACATGGCGATTTAATGAAGCCCTCCACGTATATTCCTTAAGGCAGTCCTTATGCAAAATCTTTAGCTTGTAAATGAAATCAGAGATAAGCTTACCCGGAGACACCATCGGCAACAGCTATAACACCCCCATTGTAGGTACTTACAAAGAAGGCATCATCGCCGCCAGTCTTAACCTTGAAAGTTGACATAAATAAAACTAGGAAGCAAATCAACTCATAACCAACAGACGGAAAAGAAAACTCGTGATGTTCGCAAACAGGAGCTACCTTCGACGGGTGCGGGATTTGGTGGGTTCCAACAACGAGGGACAACTCTGATCTAGAAAGAATCACAAGCGGATACAAGAAAGAGCTCAATTCCATATTATTTAAAAAAGAAGAAGAAGAAGACTTTCGGCCTCCGAGCATCCCTTCAAGTCTGAAGATGAGACCTTTAGAGCAGTATTAACAAGATTCAGAACAAGCCATGCAGAGCACACCTCGGTTGGCGATGGAGGGAGGTGGAGAGTCGACGGCTCGGAGGAAAAGGCAGGTACGTAAGTAGATTCGGATAGAGAACACGCAGAGAGGGCCTTACTGAGAAGAACCTCGGAATCGGATACATCATTCCCGAAATCCAAAACTCTGCTCTTCCCTGTCCGTGCAACCCCCGGAGCTAGAATTTCTTCGTTATTTATATGCATTAAATGAATATTAGCTATCTTGTTCTCCCATGATACATAAGGCACCAGTGGTCTAGTGGTAGAATAGTACCCTGCCACAGTACAGACCCGGGTTCGATTCCCGGCTGGTGCAGGCTAGTCTTTTTTCTAATTCCCAATCTGGAATGGAATTAAGTAAGTTTATGTAAATCACATAATAAACAATGAACCACTCATTTTAAAATATAAAAAATAAATATAAAAATTTATAAAATTAAACCATACATGCAATTTTTCGTAAAAAAATAAACATATACAGTAATTCTTTTTTCATGTGAATTAATAATACGACCATTCTTTTTAAATGCTCATCCAAACTGCATCTTGTAAAAATATTTGCTTTTTTTTTTTTTTGCAATTCAAAATTAAATGCCATTATTGAATACAAATTATTCATTATGTGCACCAAAAAAATACAAAATATTGAATAAATAAGGCACCTGCATCATTTTTTATAAATATTTTTCCATTTATCCAACCTATTAACTAACAGCTATTGAATGACCATAGCTTAGAAAACATAAAGGAAAACATAGATGAGTATTAAAGAAGCAACGAGTTATGTTGTAAATGCAGTAAATTAACAATCACACGACACAAGAACAAAGGTTAAGCACGCAAAGTGAAGCTTTCAAGTGCTTTACAGAAAGCTAAAGCTAAAACTTTTCCACAGCGATTCCATCTCTAAGAACCTCATACCCATCCCTGTTCCTGGTTTTCTTCACGCCGGTGTTGAAGTGCACCTTGGAGCCCTCGGTGGAGATGGAAGTCACCTTCTGCCAAATGAGTACCTTCGTCTTCATGCCTTCTATATCAGAAAGCTTCCCTTTCTCAAGATATCCAGTGACACTTGTGAAGAACTTCAGGACCGAGGAATCCTTGTAACCCACCTCGCAAACACGGGGGATGAAGACGGTGAGCTTCTTTGCTTCTTCGTCGAACTCGTAGTTGGTTGCATCTTTTGGAAAGATGCCTATAGGCAAGTCATACTCTTGCAGAAACTCGGGCAGAGGCTTCTGCATTTTACCTGAAGGAATTCCTGTTCTCGTAAGAATTCATCTTAGACAAATTTGATTGAAGTAATGGAAACAACTATTGAGGCAAATATTTTCAATTGCTTTGAAACATGATATAAATGACATTGCCAACATCAATAAGTTTTGATGAACTGAGAATGATTGAATCTTCAAATGCTATTGCAGTAAATTTCTGGGCAATCAATTCCAGGTCATTTTAGTTAGGACCGATAATCATTCAATATCAAGCTAATGTAATCCTAACTCAAGTTCAACTTTAGGGCATTTGATTTGATCTTGATTCAACTTTATGGGTTATTGGATTGAATTTAACTCGAGCCAAAAATAATCTGATCTTTGATTTTTTTTTTAATTTTCTTTATCAAATTCTTGACTTTATTTATATCATATGTCCCAAATATGATACTATATCTTCAAATATTCTTTCTCATATGTATGTAATTAATATATAAATATATATATAATCCAACTTTGAGCCATGTCAAGTTGGTCTAACAAAGCTTAAAATTGGCTCACAATATGGACAGAGCCAATTTGTTGGCTCATGGGTCGGCTCAATCACTTTAATTAAAGCTCAACTCGAGCAAAAATCTGTTCTAAACTTCAACCAATCATTCATATTCTAACAAAATTCTCACCCTTAATTTTCGTCCTCCCTTCCAATTTCAAATAGTAGAGTCATATTTTCTAATCAAGGTATATTTGTTGAACATTAACATGCCAAAATCGTATTATCATATTCTTTCACTTCAATTAGAGAAAATTTAGCATTCCAATAGATATAAAATTACTATAGATATGCAAATATATGATCTCTCTTTTAACTTAACATCCTCATATCCACCAAACGATTCTATGTGTTCTATACAATCCACTAAACAAAATTAGCACCAGAGTAGCAATGGTTTCACTTTATATGCAAAAATTATCATTTAAAATATGGCTCATAAGCAAGTTGCAAAATCATGGTTGCCTCAATTGGTATAAACAAAAAAGCATCCAAGATAACTTGAACTCGATGCCAAGTGCAACAGCCATAGATATGTAATGCAATTAGAATCTGCTATTTAACATATACTTGAATAGAATAATTCTGTGTTCAATGGTAATATAACAAAAACAAGTGAGGTCGATTTCCATTTAGGCAGCCATATATATACTACAGTGGAGACAAAATAACAAAAGGATAAGCACTAAAGCATGTGCATAAAATTACCAAGGTGATTGATAGAATTGTACCTTTGAGCTTATTGAGCAGCCATCTTGTTCCACGCTCAATGCTGCTTGAAAATGACTGGATTCAACACAAGAAAAATTGCATAGTGGAGGATTTCCAGGCTACTTGCAATTTAGATTTACAATAGAAAAGGAAATAATACAATGATGATGTAAGAACAGAATGAACACCTAAAATCAAGTATAACTAAGTTCAATGGAATTTACATTTGTCCTTGGCACTATGTGTGCGGCTACATGCACATGATTTTTTTTATCTCGTTGAAAGCAGCTCTATTTCCATGGTTTTGGAAAATAGACCAGAGAGCTACTAAGCAAGTTACTTGCATCTCCTTTCACAATTGTTAAGCTCATTGATCAAGACAAAATATGAATACGAAAGAGAGAAACCCATCTTTTATTTACAGGCCAAATTGGTTCTTTTGACATTTGCAATTCTGTGCTGAAACTTAAAAACCATTTATCTCCAATAAAAACCATCAATATTTTTTAAGAAGTTAACATCTACCTTCTTAATTTTCAAATTCTTATTCAGTTCGTCCTTAAGATTAACAATAGAAAGCTTCTTGAAGTTTTTCAATTTGAACACAATTCATTTTCAGTCCAAATAGTGCGAAGCATGGAAAATACATTGGAATACAGACTATAATTAACCACTTTTGTTTGAATGTGAGACACCTAGTCTTGCTCCTTCCTTTTAAAAGGCTGCCTGTGTGCCTAAGAAGAGTGCTACAAGAGATCAGAATTCGTCTTTAGAAATTCTACTCTGATGGCATAATGGGATATCTCATACCATGCATTTGATCTTTTCTTTATTCAACAAAAAAAAAAAGGAAACAAACATGATGCTTTATAATGCAGCAAACTACTATAATGAAGCATGTTATGATCCAGTTCTCATGGTCAATGGGCTAAGTAAAATACATATACCTAAAGACTAAATCACTACTATTCTCAAAATATATTTTAGCACTATTAATAATCTTTGTTGTATCCGAAGTAGGAACTACGTCACAGCACACTCAAATTATCTTGTTCATCAATCCAACCAAATTACAATTTAGGTGTTACCACCAAAATAAAAAGTGCAAATTGTAAGTATGTCCTAATTGTTTAGGGTTATGTATAATTATATCATTCAAATATCCAAAATACTATATAAGTTACTCTATTTTTAAAACAAAATAAATAGGTTCTCCAACATATAAAAAACATTAAAATTGAAGATTTATTTCCTAAATTATAATATACTTTAAGTATTAAATTCTACCATATCTAAACTATCATTCTCAAAATTCTATTAGGCTATATTCTTTCACGCTATTGCAAAGTTTTAATTGAGTGATTTGTTGTTATACTAAAACTCCATTTTTTTTTAAGATGCGCATTGACAATTGCATCAGTTGATTTTGTTGAGATTCTTTCTCCCGGTATTGGTCACTTAATTGATTTCATTAGAGTTGTGAACGACTTCTTTGATTATGAATTGATGATTATATTATTGATTTGTCTAAAAAAGAAGCCCAATATATTGATGATCTAATTGATTTCTTTCATTTCATTGCCTTGCTTTGCCCAACTCTACAACTTCAGGGATTCAAGTTACAAAAGGTTCACTATAACTTTCTCTTGGATGTATTTTAAATAAAGGTTGAGTTAAAATTTTTGTCAAACCACCAATCTCTACTACAATATCCTCCATTTTATCAATCATGGCTAGGGATTTTCTACAATATTGTGAAATGACAATTTTTTACGTACGCATACTCATGGCTTATTTGTACGTGTTTGATGAAATGCCTCCTTTCTCTTAGTAAAATGTCTCATAACTTGTCCAACCTATGTGCTAATCAAGGGAATAAGAATACATATCACCACTTTAAGAATTTGGATTGATTTTTTTGTTATTAATGTATGACCAAAATCTCAAAATTTGTTGACAATCATGAATGATTGTTTTATTGTTATCAAGATAAGAAATATAGGTATTTGATATAATTCTAGGGAAGACCATTCACTTTGAGTCAATATTTCATAAAAATAATGTCAGCAAAGATGCAAGTTCAATGCCAATAGTGCATATCATGAAGCTACAACTGAACATGATGGAACAAGTAAATGTGCATATAAAAAATATGCTTCAACAGATATTAATTCTATGATATTTAATGTGAGGTCCACATTCTAATAAGATCCACAATTGTCTTGAGTTGAACTCTAAACAGCAAATCAGCATGAGGTAACAAAATGTGGTTTTTTTAACTCCAAATGTCCCCTTCAATTCATACTCCATTAGTAATCTAAGCCAAAAATGTGATATATCATCGACCCCGAATTGCATGGCAGGTTTCTCCCTCTAAATCCTACCTTCCAATAAAGCAAACTAGGGAATAGAATCTTCCCTCAACTGCTTTAATTCCTGACATACTCAAACATTATAAGCAAACAAAAAAGCTGGGCTCCTTGGTCTTCCCATTCAATTCAAATACAAGATTTATGGGGAAACTAGTACTATTTGACAAACAAAAAACTACTTAATGAGGGTAACCACTAATTGTGAACATGACACTTCCTATTAAGAAGCATGATAGTGCAATCATTATTTTAATGGTTTCTAGTATCTACAAAAGCTGTAGTGGAAGAAGGAATTATAATGTTTGTCTCTTACAAACTACCATTTTGATTGCATCCAACTTTCTTTTTATTAAATACTACTTTGTCTAACTTGATAGACTAGGCTATTTTGAAAAAAAAAGACATTAATTTAATTAGTGTGAAGCAGTCAGGAGTGATGCTTGTTTAAGCTTTCTTTTTGAGAGTACGATACATAGAAGGGATTATTAGCAATTGAGGGAAAATCAACTCCTAGATAAAGGTTTAAATGAAGTGAATTAATAGTATATCTCAGGGAAAAATGACCAAAAGGAAAGATAAGCAAGTGGGCAAAGCTGTCCTAACCTATATTTAGATTTACTAAATAGATGGAATTCTTCATCAATTAAATGGTGTTTGAAAGCAAAATTCATGCCTTAGCCCTGTTACAATCATAAGGGTAATTACACTTACTATCCAGCCATCCTTATAACCTTTTTTAGGAAAAACTTTCTTTGCTTGGGAAAATCTTACAATGCAAGCATGAAAAAAAAATGCTTACTTATACATATTAGTTTAATAGTAATAAGGCATAATGAACTAAAAAAATCCAATTCATTCCATCTTCCTTTTGCAAACTTTATTATGTCATAGTATCAATGCTCATGCCCTTTTTGTCTTGACCTTCCTCAAATTTAACAATGATTTTTATAATTAAGATGTGATATTTGCTATTATTTATTTAAGTATACAGGTTAAAACTAGGAAAGAAGATAAAAGAGAGATCAATATCTATAGCAAAGAGATTTGCAAAAACAATCTAATGCTATTGCAAAAAATAAGATTTTATAAATAATAGTTAAAGAAAATCAAAGATATGAGGCTTTAACTTTCATTTGCTCCTAATGGAATAATGAGTTTTATGCTCATAAAATTCATCTCATATAAATTTTTCATCCATTTTGTTGATTATCTATTCTTCCCAAATTCACTCCACCATATCCACATCTAGCATCTCTTTATTCAATCTATTATCCAATCCATATATTTTTTTCCAATAAATAAACAGCCCACCTTCATCGCCATAAACTCTTTGAGCATCTACATGTATTCAAGCCATCTCTTAGCTAAAAGTCGAATTTAAGAAACTGAGTACCTCCTCTCCGTCTCCCTTTCCTATGGTTCCATCCACCTTTTTCCTCTTCATTCCTACTCTGCCTCACCGACAAACACCACTATACTTGACTATTGTCATCATTGGAGATTATTCCAAGATGTTTGACACCCTCTCCATTGTTGGCTAGGCTTGTCTTTTCTTTTCCAAATGTTTTAGATGAAGCTCTAAAATGTTTGACATGTTTTATCAAACATCTTTAGTGTTTGATTTAGTTAATCTTGGATATTTGATTTTTTAAGATTATATCTGATTTTTACATTCCTCTTATTTGAATTTATTGTTAAATATTATTTTATTTTAAAAGCACAATTTTCTTAAATTAAATAAATCCTTTTGTTAACAAAGTTGTTCAAAATAAACACAAACAATCTTTTTATCCCTTAAGTTGGACATCGATTCTTCATTAATATTCTATTTAAACATAGATTGCTACTAATTTTATTGGAAAATGCACGATTAAACACCAGCTAAATCTCTCTTTGAATGATATTATATTTTCAAATTACAATTTCGATTTTTTAACTTCATTATCGATTAGAATATGAAAAAAATATTTTTAGTAATCATTATAAATTAAAAAGAAATTAAAAAAAATGTCAAAACCAAAAGCATCCTATATAAATAACAATAATAATAAAATAATAAGAATGAATAAAAAATCAAAATTGTCCAATACTCCTACAAACAAACTAATAGATAAAAAAACTAATTCTATCACACAATTATTTCAATAAACAAATTAAAAAAAAAATTTGAATTCTTCTTCTTACATTTTTCAATTAAGATTGTGTATCTAGAATGATCTATCCAAAGTGATGGATAAAGATTTTGTTGTAAAGATAAAAGTAGTAGACCTTGCCAAAGTGCTTGTGACAGCTTGTCACCTAGGATGAAGCCAACTTGCAATTAGACTATTGTCTTCGTGCACGCAATTCAAGCACTATTTAAAAAAAAGTAGAAATTAAAAAAGGAACTACACCAATAAGATAATGCTCTAAACTAAGGCTCAACTTTCCCATTTTAGCTTTGATTCTATAATTGGAAGACCAGCTTTGGAGGTTCAATCAACATTTTAAAATATTTATTTTAATATTATATATTTTAAATTAATATTATCTTAAAAAAATAACTAAATTTATAAAATTAAAAAAATTACAGAATGCATGAAAATAGAAAAAACATGTTTAAATATTAAATTTATTAAATTTCAAATTTGTATATTGTTTACAAAATCAAATTGAAAAAGATAACAATAAACTTTAAATAAAATTACATTTTAGTATTCATGACATACATCATTATTACAATGTTTAGACTGTTTTCTTCATTTGATCCCCATTTTAATATTATTCTCAAATAAAATATTATATACACTACATATTTTTAAATAAGTTTTAATTAAAAATTAAATTTAAATTTTATTTTTAAAAAATAAACTTAAATACTTGAAAATAAAAAAATCTTTGCCTCCACTATATAAGCTACATATTAATTTTACTAAAAAATTAGGTTCAAGTATTTTTTTTAATAAACTTACTAATATATAAATTTAAAAAATGATTTTTTATGAATAAAACATTTAAATTGATTGGAATAAATCAAATTTCAATTAAGTTTATTAAAGAATTTAATTAGAAAATTAAAATATTATTTTAAACAAGAAAACAACAAAGGGAAGATGTTAGGAATCCAACCCAATACCTCTCATAACACATGCACTACTTAATAAAAAGCAAGGAACCACTAAGCCAAGAAAACAAGAAAAATATAGAAAAAAATACAGGAAAAACTGGTTTTGGACAAAAACTGATTTTTAGGTTCTATTTATACCTGTTTCCATATGAAACAGGCCAAAACCTGAATTTTGGTTGGAAACTTTGAACCATGCTTTAAATCAATAAACGAACAATAAAAATTTAAGCTAAATCAATGACAAATAAAAGATAAGGTGCTACGGATATACTTGTCGCACCATGGGAATGTAAACCATACAATTACACATGTTGCATTAGCATACTTACAATTGGCCCCGTGCCAAACCAAACATTTGGATTTAAAGCACATTTCATGATTGATATCCTTATCAAATTTCTGTCTTCCATTCACCATTGGGATAACTATGTTTCACACAATTTGTGCAATAAACAGATCTTGTAAAGAATTTATACCATGTTGGGCAAGGTTGAAAGTAAGGTGACTCCTGGTAATATTTGCAAATTAATTGTATAGAAAAATTTATATAGAGTAAATTTGATTGGCTAAAATAAACAGTGCATGATTAATGTGGTTTGGTAGCATAGTGTGAACCCTTTGAAGGTCTTCACAAATTGTTTATTTTAGCCAAACCACATAAATCATGCACCGTTTATCTTGAATTATCATGTAAGAACGAGAATTGCTAAAGCAGAACAGGTAAACATCATATTATATTTTGTTTAGCACTGATATATAAGCTTAAGCTTGTGGGTAGAATATATGTAAGCATATTAGGGTGTTTAACCAGCTCATATCTTGAAGTGGTTCATACTCCAATCTCCCTTTGGTTTTCACCCCCATTATATTAGATATATTGACAAAAGGGCTGCCTTTTCAAGTCCTAAACTGGCTTATCATATGAAAGAGCTTCACCACGAATGAAAATATAAAGTTAAGAATAAAACTAGGGGCGAGGAAATGCAAAGAAGACGTGGATGTCCATTCAAAACAAATTGACAAAAAGTCCGAACAATCTTTTAGCAGTGAGATCTTTATCATCCGCTCCCATTCCTTGAGCTATAAGAGCCTACCTCATCCTTCAAGCCTAGGTGACGTGAATATGAAAAAACAAAAACTCACAACTAAAGCTAGCAACGATTACGGTGTGCTCGATCCCCATAAGTTTTACATCTGTTTCATTAGATCCAATCATGGGCACAGAGATCTCTCCAAAGAAACAAAACAGTATAATGGAGAACAAAATTAGGCAACACGCCATGTTTTCCTAAAGAAACAAAGATCACAGTCCAAAATCCTACCAAAAGACTATTCGTCGAGGAATCGGATCAATAGAGCATTAGATGGAAATCATTCAAATTAAAACCTAGTGCAAGATTTTCAAATATTAAAAAGCTTGGGAAGAAGATACTCACATTGATGTCATCGCCCACGGATGCCATCTCCTTGTTGGCTCTCCTGGAAAACCAGTATGCCCCCACCTTGCCCAGTATCTGAGCCATTCCTCCCCTTATTCTCGAGCCACAGACCAAGTTTCACCGCTCCGACTCCGGCGAGAAATTTAGGGAAGTGCAGAGTACGAAAGCAGCGCCGATGGGGTACGTGCCGCGTGCGGCCTTCACAGTTTGCAGTAGTCTCACAAAGACAAACCTCCGACGGCAGTCGTACAGGAAAAGTTTAATTTGAAACCTGTGTAGCGTCTGTGTAGCGGCCAATCATCCAACGGACTGCAGGCGAACGGTGACGATCTAAGCTGGCTTTGGGCCTGAAAAGGAAATCTCGATTAAATTAGATAGTTATTTGTTGAAGCAAAGTTTAAATAAAAAAGTCTCAAACTTTGATTAATTCTCAATTTTTAAATTTAATTAATATTCATGAATAAGATTAGAGATATAATTATATTAATGTATTAATATATTCCATAAATTTATTTATTTATTTTAAAATATATTTATATGGACAACAATAAAGATATTTGTAGAAATTTTGTTGTTTTGTCTTATTTCAAATTAGTTTAGAATGATTCAAGTTTGGGTTATGAATTAACTTGAAACATCCTTATTCAACTTGACTCGGTCTACAATTGGTTCAATCAGATTGATTTGAACCCAATTTAAGTAAAAATTGATTTAATAATTATTATATAATTTTTAATTTTAAATCATTTTAATAATATTATCAACTATTTGTCATAAATTTATTGTGATTTTATTTGAGAATTAGGTTGAAACTAATTATGTAAAGGCAACCTAATCTAGTGTTTATGTGCTATAAGTTTGGTTTGCAAATTGGCTCTAATCATTATGTCCTAAAATAATCTTAGATTTCAAAATAGAAAAATTAAAAATATTACATGAAATTAAATTATTTTAAGCTCGCTTCTTAATTATCTCTGTTAACTCGATTATTCATTTTTTTATATTTATCTTACACATTTATCATGTGTATATTTCTTCTTATAGAGATCACTAATTAATTTATTTCAAGTTTTGGTATATATTTTGTCTGGTTCATCGATGTGAGTTTACTCGCTCGAATGGTCGCGCTCTTTCTCACTGCCTAGATGATGGCACCTAATCGAGTCCTTTATTAAATTGGTTAGAATTTTATTCTACATGTTAAGTTTTAATGACCCCTAATTAATGTCTTCATCTTAAATGTTTATTATTTATACATATATTTAACTTATTTCCACCTAATAGAAAAGGAGAAACTCTAAAAACAAATATGATGGAGAACAAATCTATAGATTATGAAAGGTTTAGATTTTTAGGTCAAGATAAATCTAATTGATTAAAAGGTTTATATTTATTTTTATAGAAAAGAGTCTTTGGATTTTAAGAGTTCTTGAATTTTGTAGATGACAAAATTTGCGAGGATGATTCGAAGAAAAGTGGCTTATCATGCAATGCTCGACTTATAATCTAAATATGGGATGGTTCATTCATGAATGGTGTCATGAATCAAGCAAAACTTTGTTTGCTAAGGTCAATTTGTGAGCCAAAAAATTGACTTGGCTAGTTGAGACTTGGGAATCAAAGGAAGCTCTATTTACTTTGTTTAATTTGTTAGTTACAAATTGGCTCAAATGCTTAGGGCTTTGAACGAAGTAAAACTTTATATACTATATTTGACTTTGATTTGTGAGCTAAATAAGTTTTAAGATATGTTTTTGGCCATCAATGACACTCGAAATAATTCAATTATTGGACTTGTTCTCAACATTGGCTTGTGTTATTGGCTCAATTTATAAAGCTTATGAATTGGGAAGAGCTCAGCCTATTATATTTGGCTTATGAGTTGGATTTAACAGTGAGATTAGTGTAGTTCTTGGATACATTGAATTGACTATGACCTCAACTTTGTAAGATCAAGTTAATTTGACTTTTAGAGCTTGCAAGCCCAAGAGAGCTATGCCTATTATATATAAATTAGGGAATTGTTGGTGATGAGTTTTGGTGAATGGAACACTTGAAGAAATTTCAATCACTTAACTTATTGAATTGAGGTTGACCATGGTCTTGACATGTAGGATCAAGCTAGATTGTTCATCAAGCTCATGAACTAGAGATAGGTCTGCTTACAAAATTCAAGTTATGAGTCATCTAGAGAGTAGGAATTTGGGGATTGAATAAAACCCAATATTTTCCATCATTGAAACTTAGTGAGCCCAAATAGATTTCAACCTTTAAGGCTTATGAAACAAAAGCAACCCAAGGTATTTAGCTTGAAATGATTTATAATTAAGTGCTTCTTTAAACTAAAATTTCAATGAAATGCTTCCCATATTTGTGGCATGGATTTTAGAGTTGGAACAAAAATGAAAATAATCAAGTATTTAGACATTCTTTAGCTATAGTTGGTCCCAACCTCAAGGGCATGTGAGGTGATTAAGTCTTGTTGAGATGATGTTTTTGATTAATGACAGAATTTAATACCTAGTGTATACATTAGAAACTAATATTTTGAATTTAGTTGAAGGCATTGTTAAATAAAAACAATGTTCACAATTCTTTGATAATTTGTATGTTTGAGTTGAGTCATCTTGAGATGAATGTTTTGATTACAACAATGTTACTTAACATTATATTTTGATTCTAACTTATAAAACTTTTAAGGCTATTGGAGTATCATTATTGAATTTATTGTTTAATGCTGATCAAAGATTCAAATATTTCTCCTTTTATTTGATATTTAATAATTTGATTGATTTGAAGACACTTTGAACTAAATTTAAACAAATTATTCTTAAAAGAGACATGAATTTTAGGCATTTATGTGGTGACATGATTTATACATTTTATCATTTTAGGTTAAGACTATACATGAATTTATGCAAACTTGATAATACATTTTTTCATTATATCATGAATTTTGATTCTAAACCTTTGTAAGAATAAGTCACCACTTTCATAAAGCAACATTTTAAGCTTCTTCATCACTCTAATTCATATGAAGATTTGATATTTATTTTTTGTCTCAAACAATTTTGCTTATGCTACGATGATCTCTTAGTTTGATGTGCTGCAATCATCCATGATTCATATTCCATCATTAAGATAGGCGATAAGTATTTATCTTTCTATACACTTATGATATGCATGTATTAGTAGGCCACATATCTTATGCTTCCTAATCATAGCACAAGGCTTTGATTTATGTGTTGGTCATTATCGTTTTTTTTTTTATTTTTTTAAATGGCAACTTAAAATTATTGCACCCATAAATTACTTATATATTGATAAATTCAATGTCATATTTTGGCTTTTATTTGCATATTGAAATCCAAATAAATTTTGAATTTAATAGAATTATGATCTTGACCAATCACAGTGATTATTTTCAAAAAATATAATTATCTAAACTTTGAGATCATTTTTATTTTAGTTATTGAGAATCATAGTCTAAATTCTTTAAAACACATAAAACATTCACTTTATATATTAAATAATAATTTCATATATTAAAATATTAATTTAGTATAATTATCTATAAGCAATTTTTAGAACTTTTTCACATTAAGTGAATGATAAAAAGAAGTGATAACTTCCTTGTTGTGAGTCAAATACACCATATTTTAGAAGATTCAATTGGAGGTATAGTAATTGCATTCAAACTTCATGGATTTTACTTTAAACATCACAAACACATTGCAATTTTATTGGAATTAATAGATGTCTATTTTTTAAAAAACTTTTAATCAACTCAAATATACTCTATCCCATGTTGCGATATTGAAGAGATATTAATAACTATCAACATAAAGTTAAAAATAAGATGAAGACTCTTAAAATATAACATCATTTATAATTAAATATTGGAACAAGATATGATTATTAAAAATAAATATAGAATGTCACAAAAACTATTTAAAAACATATCTATAACTAAAGAATAATAACTTGTTACTATATCTTAAATATTGAATCAACTAACCCAATTAAGTGATCAATTTCAATCTTAGATAAGATACACAAAATTACACAAATAATTATATTATTAAAAAATATGGTAATTAAATAAAATGTATGTTTTTTTGGTAGAATAAAAAGATTAGGGCTAATGTTATATTTTTTTGAATTACTAATTTAAATTTTAACCGTAATTAAAAACGCAAAATATTAATTCCTAAACCAATGGGCATCCCGAGTCGGCCATAAATAGATGCATTATCTGTCCAGGCAAAACCCTAACCGCGGTGTGGAGAACTCGCTGACTTCTCTCTTGCGCCTCGCCTCTGCTAGGTATAGGAGTTTTGCTGTCAGTCATTTCTTTTTGTTCTGTTTTCATATCAGATCTATGATCGGGATGTTCTTTCATATCTGTGCTGTGCTTCTTGTTTAATGTGTATTGTGTTCGATCGTGGATTGGATTGGACCCTTTTGTTTTTCTTGCACCGTTTCTGTTGTAAGGCATCAGATGTAGGAAAAATTGTGTTTTTATTTTCATTGTTCGTGTAACTTGCATTTGAAAAGCATTAATGTCTAAGAAATCTCAACCTTTTTTGTATGTTTGATTAGTTTATTTTGTGTTTAAAGTTGTCGTTTTGTAACGAATTATCAAGTTGCTTTGTAGAGGTTATCTGGCATGAGAAAGATGCAAATCTTTGATTTGTGCAATGGAATGTTTGACGCAGGAATCATCTTCTGTTGTTTAATTTGTCGTGATTAAAAACTTCCGTTTGTAATGTTTCACATTGTGTTTTTGTGTATGATTAATTTATATAGATCAACAAAATGTTTACTGCGAGGAAGAAAATCCACAAAGATAATGGTGTTGAGCCATCTGAATTTGAGGAAGCTGTTGCTCAGGTTTTCCCTCTTGGACTAATTCATGCCTTGTGCATATGATTTTCAATTAACTTTTTCTAGGTTTAATTTCTTAACGTTTTTCAGGCAATATTTGATTTGGAAAATACAAACCAGGAGCTGAAGAGTGATTTGAAAGATCTTTTCATTAACTCTGCTGTGTAAGCTTCATGCCATCATTCTTGTGAATGCAGTTAGGCAGTTGGTGAATTGAAACAATATTTTTCTATTATTTTTATTGTTGCAGCCAGGTAGATGTCTCTGGAAATCGCAAGTCTATTGTTATTCATGTTCCCTACAGAATCAGGAAAGCCTTCCGTAAGATTCATGTGAGGCTTGTGAGGGAACTCGAGAAAAAATTCAGTGGAAAGGTTAGTTATTATGCTTTCAAAGCAAAGGAAACTCTTGATTCCTAACTCTGTCATTATACATTTTTATGTTTTATATGCAATCCATGTATTGGAACTGTGGATACATGGATTATACAAGCAACAAAAGAGGAGAAATATCTTAATTTGATTAACATTAGCCTGAAGTAATCAATAATTTCATGGAGGATGATTTCTATGATTTTGTTCTATTAGTGTATTAGGAGCCTAGAGCCAACTTCTGGCTATTGTTCCCCTTTATTATTGCTACTATGATATAGGATGGATAAGACACAAGGATATAAATTTGTGTATGACAAATGACAAATGCTATGCTAATTAAATATTTTAAGGCCAAATAGATATTAATATGAACAAATAATAGATGCATTTTATTGTTTAGAGTTTTGCAACTAACACTAGATTCATAATCTTTAATTAAAATGTAACACTTGCATTTGATTTAGATAGTTAAGCCATTCGCAAGTCCTCTCATGTCTTGAATGATACTAAGGCATGTCCTTCATTCTGCCAACTATAAGAAAGCCATTGTGGGTCTAATTCAAAGGAATGGATGACTTGAAGATGTTTTCTAACTTTTCCTATGTTGTTTTCTTCTTCTTTCTTGATGACCTTGATTATGTGAGGATCCAATTGCTCTCTCTTTCTCATTTTGTTCTATAGTCCCACTCTTTGAATTCTCTATTAAGTTTATGTCAATTACTCTAATTATAAATTTTATGTCAACATTTTTGTGTTGTCTAGAGAATTAAACAAACAACTTGAAATGGAAATTAAAGGAGGTAAAATTCTTTTTTTGAAAGAGTGTTTGCTACCTCTATGATAAAAAAGCAATGGAGACCCACCCTTGCATCTCGATATGAGCCATCAATAACCTTCAAGTCTTCTATTTTTTCTTTGAACACTCTCATCCATCTTTTCTAAATATATGGGTTGCTTTACAAAAGTGTCTCTGTTCTCTTACCTTGATGGTGGAATATCCCAAAGTTGAGTTAGTTGCCTCACCAAAAGTTCCAATGTTGAATCCTTCTCTTTTTAACACAGAGGAAGAGGCCACTAGATCACTCTTTTTGCACCTAAATTTCTCCACCTCACTTCCACTTCTAACACTGCATAGCAAATCCACCATCAATTTCATCTTGTTGCTACTTTGTTGTTGTATGATGCAGGAACTTCCAATTCTTATCTAGTCATCACCTCCTTTCACTCTTGACTTAGATTTGAGGCTCCATTAATTCCTTCTTCCATTGCTCTTTGGGATTTCCTTGCTATTTTAATGAGGAATCTCACCTTCTTTTGGAATACAAGTATAATTGTACGTCATAAAACAAATTTCCATATTATTGGAAGAAATTTTCTCTATTCTTTTCCTCCACAGCTTTAGTTGCTTTCTTCCTCTTTTTATGGCAATTTAAACACTCGGCTTTCATAGGGAGTTTGAGATTGTTGTTGCCTAATATGTTATGTTTAGACATGTAAGATGTAAATTATTCTTCACCCTTCTCATAGATCCAACTTCAAAATAGCTATGAAAATTGTCTCCTAGATTCATTTCCTCTTTTGCTTAGTATAAGAGGTAGTTTATCTCTTACTTTGCAAGTTGCATTAGACTTAAGAATTTCATTGAATCACTATTTGAATTGAAGTATTTTGAGTTGATAGTTAGGGTTTCAAAGATGCTTTCAAAGAATCAAAGATGTGCACCAAGAAGATTATTTTGACATGGTGATTTCAAAAAGTATTTAATTCAATATCCATGATGGTCACTGTAAGAAATTTTTAATTATGTAGTGTGTTTCATAAATGGAGAGGAATTTTTATTTTCTATAACTAGCTATTCAAAGTGAAACATTTTTGCCACTTCAGTTGGTTGAACATAAGTGGCATTTAGAAAGTATGAGATCTCTTGACTCCAATAAGGTCTCGACAAACTTGTTGTAAATTGGGAAGAACTATTTCTAATCAAAATTATTGTTAAACAAAAATCTTACCAACTTTAGATAGGAGAATGAGTTCATCTATCTTAGTTGTGGATTATAGACCATTTGAAAAAATTATGCCCTTGGCTTTCTTCTTTTATGACCTTTGTCGAAAATATGGCTTGGCTTGGTCGAAAATTTTTAAATACTTCACATCATTGGATTGTCAATATTTTGTTCTTAGATAGAGTTACCTCTTTAAGTTCAATTATATGACAAGCATTTTTGAGAAGTTATGTTATAACAAACAATATGAATATTTGAGGTCTTAAACATAAATAATTTATTTTTTTAAAGAGGGAATCGTATCTCAAGCCAAAGTCTATTCAAAATCACTTGAGACCTTATTTCTTTTTAAAACAAATTCAATGAGATTTCTTCCTTAAATAATCTTGATAGATCAATTATTCTAAACCATCTTTGGACAACATTAACATGATGAGTTTATCTCATCTTTATAAATTTGATTATTCATCTAGGCTCACTTGAGATAAGAACATATCGAGACAAGTTCATATGTTATTAAGGTTCTTAGTCTAACCTTGTCGGGCATGATTCATCTCTCAATATGTTAAATTCTTCTAGAAAAACACAAGTGAAACTTATGCAAGTGGACTAAAATGTGTATTGTGAACATAATTGGATCATAAGTCATGCGAAAATCCAGTCATATATTTGTGCTAAGCCCAAACTTGATTTGGTAGCCCTTTGAGTGGATTAATTAGAAATTCATGTGTTAAAATCTCATGTACGTGGGCCAACGATTGCTTGTGATTTGTTTATTGAGAGAGTTATATTCCATATGTTGATAGCCCTTTAGAATAGGCCAAAAAACAGTCCTCAATGACTATGGTTTTTTATTATGTCCATGGCTCTTGAAGTTTGCATTGCTTGATTGAAAACTTCTGGATGTAATTATCAATTTATTCATTTGTTTTTATTTAGTTTTTGGTTAACTTGTTCCATTATTTAAAATTTGACTAGTTTATTTTCAATCTTTCTACTTAAGGCCCTTGTCTTTATTGTAAGCATGAAGGTTTCGAGAGACTTGGCCTTTGCTTCCTCTCCCACTTGCCTTTGTCATTGATTTATTATATGATGGTTTTGAGATGCATGACTCTTGCTACTTTTTTCTTCTTCTTTTATCAGTTTTCTATTGTATGAAGGTCTAAAAAGGCATAATTTTGACTTCCTCTTCTTGCCCTCATCGTTGTTATATTATATGAAAGTCTTGAGAGATATGGTCTTGATTTTTTTCTTCTCTTCTCTATTATTATTCTATCATATGAATGTCTTGAAAAGTATTGTCTTGACTTCATATCCTCCTTGCCTTCACCATTATTCCTTTGTTTAAACCCTTGAAAAACAAAACCCCTTGCTTCTGTTCTCTTTATCTCCGTTATTAATTATTCGTGTGAAGGTCAAGAAGTTGTGACATCCACTCTTTAAAAGAAAATCTTACCTTGTAGGATGATGAAGATCTAATAACTCTGCCTTGTGTTTGAAATCAATATTCTTCCATTTTAGCCATTTTCCTCCTTAAGCCTTGATAAAATGATTATGAATTATAAATAAATGAAAAACTATATGTTGTGTCTTGTTGAGGCTGCTTTTGGAGGAAAGAATAATATCTTTTATTGTCAACTCTTCATCTATCAAGGCATGAACAAACGTGTTTGGGGTCATCTGAGGATATATAGGTTTAGTTATTGGACATTGTTGAATTTGTAATAAAAAGCCTCAACACGTGCCTTCGAGGTCTTGGAAAAAAGAAATAAACTTTTCTTTTTGACATAGTCGGTGCATCTCATTTCTTTTGGCTTAATCCTCTTGATGATCCACAGTCCCTCCAGTCAAAGCCTTGCTCTCAAGATCAGCTTTGTGAAGACGTGTTTCGCCTCAACATCGAGCCATTCACTCGAACAATCCATTAGTATTGACTCCAATCTTGACCAAGGGGACCATTTGAATTCTCAATTAGCTTGATTCAAAGAAAATGATAAAATAAATAATTGCACAAAGAGTTTGTGGACCGATCAAAAATGCAAAAATGAGTAAGCTAAATTTCAGCAATAGATTCGAAATGCAACCATGTGTCAAGAATTGATAACAAATTGCCCAAGGTAAGGCCTTGGAGACCTAGTTTCTTGAGTCAATAGCTGTAGGATCTAGCTGCTCGAGGCTAGAATCTCAAGACCTAGTTGTTTGAGGCCAAACTTTTGAAGCCCAATAGCTCGAGTCAAGGCCTTTAAGCCCAAACCATTTGAGGTCAAATTTATGGGATTTAATCTTTAAGCTCAATCGCTTAGCTAAATTTCATTTGACAATTTTAACTGTCCAATATAACCGAAGGTGCACACAATTATCCTTGATAGATAAAATTGTTATCAAGATAATCTCTATAGCTCCCCAACATCTTGAATGAATACTAAGACATGCCATCTATTTCAACTAAAAGCAAGTCCCTGAGATTTCAGTTTTAGAGAATGGATGGCTAGAGAGTGGCTTTCTAACTTTCTTATCTTTTTTTTTTTCTTTCTTGGCCATCTTTGATTTTTTGGGGATTTGAACACTCTTATTTCACTCTCTCTCTCTCTCTCTCTCTCTTTATTTTGTGATCTCACTCCTTAATTTCTTAAGTAAATTTCTATCAATTTCTTTGAATCCAAATTTTGCATCATCAAATGCCAAATTTAGATATTGCATGATGTATTAATTGATTTATTTATTGGCTTTCTTAACACCAAGTTTTTCGTGGCCTTCAATTACTTCATTATTTAACAACCCCTTCAAGTACAAGCTAGTCCTATGATTATATGTCATCTCAAATTTGCAAATATATTCACTTTTAGACCACTGGACAGGAGACAACTTTTTTTTCACATAACCAAATGTTTTGTATGATTTGGTTTGATCTTGACTCGTGGGATGAATAAAAGATATGTGCCTAAGTTTTTTTTTTTTTTCTCACATAACGAAGATGCAAATGATTTGCCAAGTAACTTTATACCCAATTGTTGATGCGAGGGGGCCTTTTCTGTGTTGCCTTCCAAGTATTAAGACTTGTATTTTTATCTGAAATAAAATTAGAAAAACATTTTGCTGTCTACGTGATCCATTTTTCTTCTTTGTACATTCATTCCATTGTTTTAGTTCAAATTTGGCTCAAGTTGAGCCATCTGTCAGCTTGTTGTACTATGTTGCAGGCCGATTTCATGTTGTGATCGTCAACTTGGCATTCCTCAAAATTGAGTTGTGTTAGACATGTGGGTGCATTTATGGAAGCAAATAACATATATGAATGTATTTTATAAGATTGAATGCATAAATTTGAGTATAGTTGGATCATTTTTTATTCAAATCTTGTTCAATATGATAACCAACGATCTAGGTTTAGTTCAGATTGAGATCGGATTAGACTAAATTTGAATCGAATATGTTCAGTCTGATCTTGAATTTTGATCGAATCAATTTGAGATCATTTTGTTAAAATCTCATCATCAATAGAAATGGCTTGTTTTAGATGAAGGAGCTACAAAAATGTGGGATTGATGCAAACAACATGATGCATTTTTCACCTTTGATGTATGAACAGGACGTTATCCTCATTGCTTCTCGAAGGATAATCAGACCGCCAAAGAAAGGCTCCGCCGTCGTCCGACCCCGCACCCGCACGCTCACGGCGGTCCACGACGCCATTCTGGAGGACCTCGTCTACCCGGCGGAAATCGTCGGCAAGCGCGTTAGGTATCGCTTGGATGGCTCCAAGGTCGTCAAGGTGAGAAACCGATTCTCAAATCTTCTTCTGAAAACTCGGGGAATGTTCTCCTGGTGCACTCGTCTTCTTCTTTGTGCAGATTTTCCTGGATCCCAAAGAACGCAACAACACCGAGTACAAGCTGGAGACCTTCTCGGGCGTCTATCGCAAGCTCTGTGGGAAGGATGTCGTGTTCGAATACCCGGTGACGGAGAACGCCTGATCTCTCTCGTGTTACCGTGAGATTTCTTTTTGAATTTAATCCATTTTATGCTTGATGACAAACAATATGGTGCAGTTTCGAGTTAGGTTTTCGGGTCGCTTATCGTGTTGGGTGTAACGTTAAACCTGTTTGCACTGGTCTTGAGAGTTGTCTCTCGGATTAAATTTTATCAGTCTTTTTGGGGTAATCTTTTTAAGATATACATAAATTTATATAAAAGTAAAATTAACGAAGTGAGTTCCATTCTGATGTTTCTTTTATATTATTATTTTATAAATATTGGTTAAGTAAAGCTATAATATTTTTTTTTTTGCCTTGGTTTTGGAAGTGTTGTTATGTACCATGAAGGATCTTTGAATGTTTGTTTTACATGTAATTTGATATTTCTCACCTACGTGAAAGTTCACATTGATGACACTCTCATGTGGAAATGCATGACTAATTGATGTTATACATCATGTGAATGTTGTTATTGTAGAGCAATGAGTCTCATTCCACATCTATTATTCTCATCGATGTCTACTAGAATCAATGATTTGTCTTCTTTAATGAGTTTAGATTAACAAAAAATAATTAAAAACATAAACCTTTGATTTATAACTATGAATCTCAATCTTGTCTCATGTTATATTTGACTTATTTTTTCTATTTTCAAATTTTATTATTCAAAATATTACATGTATTTTTTATTATTTGCTTTTTATGTTTTAATCTTAAAATATTGTGAAAGAATGTTTACCAAAAAAAAAAATTAGTCTATCAATTTCCCAAAAAGCTTTTATAAGAAAAGCATCTTTGACATAATTGCTATTGAATTAAGAGATCTAAAAAAATAATCTTAACAAAATATTATTAATATATATATATTAAAAAAAACACCGAATTTGAACATAAATATATATTTTTTTTTCTAACTTTACTTTGTTTTATTAAAAAAAAAAAAAAAAAAAAAAGCGAAGTCAATCGTTTAGTAGTGCACGACTCTCTTCATCCACCAAACACTTCAAATCCTTTTCTCTTCTCTGCCTTTTAACCCACAACAGAAAGAAAGGGCAAAAAGCTTTGAATCATTTCTGTCGGTTCTTTCTTGCATCTCACGGATGAGTTAACTTTTCTTCTCACACCTGCTCCATAGGCTGCAATCAAGCCTTTCTTTTGGTATCTCGTCTCCTTCAACGGTAGATCAACTCGATAGTTCTTATTTGCCAACAACTACACACCATAAACAAGTGTGCTTTCACTTTCCAAGGATATGCATATGTATATATCATCTTTTAGGTCTCAGTTTGTTAAAGATTTTTGAAAATTGATTATCTCATTAGTTAAGGTGTAGATTGAAAGCATTCTTACATTGAATATTCTATAAGAAGTCTAAAAATGACATTTGATGTATTTGATTTACGATGATGTATGAGTTACTAGAGTGAATGAGTGTGCACTCATTAGGTAATATCTTTGAGAAATGAATCATTGAAGTATAGAATGACTCTTAATAAAATTATAGGTGATTGTATTAGGATGAATTATTTTATATTGATTATTAAAAGAATAATTTTGATGTTTATATGAGATGTTATAGGTTTAAGATATTGATGCATATTTTGATAGCAAAACTTGTTTAGGTAGATAGAAGATTACCTAAAAGAGACGATATGTCAACATGGTCAGACAAGGATATCATATTTGACATAAGAGTTGAATCTCACTGGTCTTGAATGAACTAAGTGGAAGGTGGTGCACTTGTGACACCCATGATAAAAAGGGTTACGAGTAAACGTCTTGTGATGTCTTGAGAAGTAAATCTTGGAAGTAAAGAACAGTTTCTAATATACTTCTAATTTGATGGGTGGTATATGAATGAATTGTTTTATATTGATTATTAATATAATAATTTTGATTTTTATATGAATATCATGTTTTTAATATGTTAAGATATCTTTTAACAACAAACCCTTTTTGGAACGATATAAGATCCGTTTATTACATTGAGTTATTTGAATTCTTTATAAAGAGATTTTTTTGTAATAGAAGTTCATAAAATAAAAAAAAAGTATTATATATTCAATAAATTATAAAAAATAAAAAGATAAAAACTAATTATATTTAACAAAGTCTAATTGCCTTCAATAGAAGCATTGCATCTAAATGTATGCCCATGAATTCATGACATCATTTGACATGGCATGCCTAAGCACCAACATTATAATAGCATAAGTGGGGCTATGGTATCATTTCTTGCACAATCTCTCTCTCTCTCTCTCCCAACTACTAATTTTTCTATTTCATTTATACTCCTTCAAAGCTCCAAGCAAGCAGTTTTCTTCCATCCTTCCATCCCATCTCAGCCCATCTCATCTTCACACCAATACCACCATGAAGCCCCTCCCCTCTAACAACAAAAAGAATTCCTTCTCCTTCTTCATCATCTCCCTCTGCTTCATCTTCCTTCTCGTGATCCTCTATGGTGAAGACTTCAGCTGCATACTCAGTCAGCCTTTTTTGAAGTTACAAGAGCCTGCAGCGGAGGAATCAGGAGGACATCAGCTTCCACTTTTAGCTGAGGGTAAGAAAGAAAGGTTATATGTATGTATCTGATGAACCTTATGCCTGTGTCTGTAGTTTTCAATCACTTCTTCGATGAATCGTTTCGTAGAGAAGGATGTGCACTTGCCTTTTGTCGTCGAGAGGTCGGAGAATTCCTGCAATTTGTTTGACGGCAGATGGGTCTACGATGCAGCGTCAAGGCCTTGGTACCAGGAGGAAGATTGTCCTTACATCCAGCCACAGCTTACATGCCAAGCTCGCGGCAGACCAGACAAAGGGTATCAGCATTGGAGATGGCAGCCTCGTGGATGCGATTTGCCGAGGTATGTTTCATGCTCTACACAACCACCTCTTGATGAATTCTTGGAGGTACATTGTTCTTGGTATAATAATAAGATTTGGGTTCATTCTTCTTCTTCTTCTTCAACCCAAGAACAAGTTACCTGGGCTGAGATTTGAGCAGAGAAGAAGACTAAGAATACAGAAAGCAGCAGAGCAGTTGGGAATTATTGGGTTGACTTATTAATTTTTTTGCTGAAGTCCAGGGAAGAAGATGTGATGGTTGTTGATGTTCTATATTTTAACATGCTCCACCAAATGGTAGCATGTGCACATGCTTGCTTGAAATCACCAAGAAAGGCATGAACTAAACGAAGACAGAAGTTTATAAGAGTGTAGGAAAACTTTCCTGGGCTGTTCTTTAAGGTGAAGTTCATCTGAAGCAGAGTTTTTCTAATGTTTCAGCTTCAATGCCACCTTCATGCTTGAGAAGCTTCGAGGGAAGAGGGTGCTCTTCGTTGGTGATTCCTTGAACAGGGGCCAGTTTGTCTCGCTTGTTTGCCTCCTCCATGGAGCATTACCTGAATCAGCCAAATCCATGAAAACAAATGGATCTCTCACCATCTTCACAGCCAAGGACTACAACGCAACGATCGAGTTCTACTGGGCTCCATTCTTGGTGGAGTCGAACTCCGACGATGCTATCGTTCACCGGGTGAAGGATCGAATCGTTCGAGCTGGGGCGATCAACAAGCATGGTAGGCATTGGAGGGGCACAGACATAATGGTCTTCAACACATATCTATGGTGGATGACTGGGCAAAAGATGAGGATTCTGTACCTCTCTTCCTGAACTCCTTCAATTCCCCTCCATATTTCTTTTGTTCTGACATGTGGTGCAATTTTGGAGGCCTGCAGCCGAGGCTCATTCGACGGTGATGTGAAGAACATCACCGAGATGGTGACGGAGGACGCCTATCGCATGGCCTTGCGGAGGATGATGCGTTGGGTGGAGCGAAACATGGATCCGTCGAAGACGAGGGTCTTCTTCGCAACCATGTCCCCTTGTCATGAAAGGTTAGTCACGAAGCAACCCACATGGCAAGCAACAGAGAAGGGCGTTTAATGTGGATGGATTGCAGGAGTGTGGAGTGGGGCGGTCACCCGGGCGGCAACTGCTACGGCGAGACGGCACCGATCGATGACCTGAGCTACTGGGGCTCCTGCTCGAGCAAGAGCATAATGGGGTTGCTGGGGAGGGAGTTCGGGCGGACGAAGTCCCCCGTGACAGTGCTCAACATAACCCAGCTCTCAAACTACCGCAAGGATGCCCACACTTCCATCTACAAGAAGCAATGGAACAAGCTCACGCCGGAGCAGCTCGCAAACCCAACGAGCTACGCCGACTGTGTGCACTGGTGCTTGCCTGGTCTGCAGGACACATGGAATGAGCTGTTGTACGCCAAGCTTTTCTTTCCTTGATAAGCTTTCAGGCTGCAAGTCCTTGAGGTGTTCTTCTTCTTCTTTGGTTTTGTTGGCTTCCCCAATTGCTCATCTTGTTTAAGGCCAACAGAGTTGTCAGGATCGCATTATTTTTTGGTTTGTTTTGTTTCTTATTTGGTTGTTAAGTCGGGATATGTTTTGATGGATGATCAAGCCAATGCATGATGAGCTTAAGATTTGTCCATCACATTGTCTCTTTCATCTTGTGATTCAATAAGTTTATTTTAAGTTATTAAGGAAGAGATGAAATGCTGGAACAGAGATAAAACTGAACATAAAGGTTCAAGAACAAAAGAAAATCGAAAGGATAGACTAAACCAAGAAGAAGAAACAAGTGTAGTGGTGGCTTGAAGTTTGAGTCTTAAATTTCATATGATCATCATCCAATAGAAATAGATAAGTTGGGATCTACCTATGTAATAAAGAAAATCCTTGAAGAGAAAACACAAGGGTAAAAGAAAAAAAGTATATAACATACGCCCAAAAACCAAAAACAAAAGAAAACAGACAATACTGATCAAAAGCCGAAACATAAAGAGCCAAGAGAGAACATATTTCTAGCTTGCTAACCAAGTGTAGTATTGGCTAAGTTCGAATCAAGAATCTTCTATGTTCATCATCTGATACACACACACACACACACACACACACACATATATATATAAACTTAAATTATTGATAATATAATCTAATATTATTATTATTATAAAAATGAGTTATAAATAAATAAGGTAAGATCTATGTATCTTAAGGGAGAAAATTCTAATAATTGAAATGTTGAACAAAAAATGAAATAAAATGTTATAAGAGACCAAATATCCAAGAACAAAAGAAAACCGAAAGGCTAAATCAAAAGTCTAAAGACCAAGGCCAAAGAAAAGAAGCATCACATGAAGGAGCAACTAAGTCGTTAACAAAGTATGGTAATGGCTTAAACTTTGAATCTAAATCCTACTAATCATCGTCTAATATGTATTATTTTTGTTTTATTTTTAGGTTGTTAAAGATATGATCTAATATTATTGCTATAAAAATGGGTTACAAATAAACAAACTCAGATTCAAGCATCTAAGGTGGGATATCATAGCGGTCAAGCTGCTAACCAAGTACAATTCCCTTCCCCTTTCTTCTAGAAAAGCATTTGAAGGGCAACCAAAGGTAGAGGCAAATGACAAAAGATTTAAAGAGGGAGTGTGGAGGAGGGAGCATAATAATAAAAATGAACTAGAGCAAAGACGATCACCCAATAGCTCATTCATAGGGTAATCAATAATCAACTAAAGAGGAAACAACAGCTAAGAGCAGAAAGGACCCAATCACCAACCTCCAAGGGGTGACATTGAGTGAGAAGGATGACAACAACAAGAATATAGCAAAATAGTCAGCTCCCTTATTGATCTAGAAAAGCTATAATCGAGTTCAACTAGTAGGAAAATTAAAATAAACTAGAAAATGGCCTGCAAGTAAAGCTGCATTGAAAACTACACATTACCATTGAGTGATAGCTAATTCCTGTGATACATAATGGTCTTAACACCGAGGTGTAATTCTGCAAACCCAGAAATTTATTTGAATTGTCATGCTCATAACTATCAACGAAACCATTTGTGCTTTTGTTCATCCATACTAGATTCAATATGTTCACCAATTCCCTGTACAAGGAATTTTCTAGTTATTCTTTCTTTTCTCCTGCTTCTTTTATATTCCTTCTGTAGGCAAGTACTAGTGATGTGCAGCATATTTGGGTTCAATTCTCTGAAGGGATCATCTACAAATATTGCTCTTGCCAAGCAAAGAATGTTGAAATATTCGATGAAGTTGTTTTGAAACAGCGTGAGAAACAAGCGTACCCTTGGTTTGGTCTTCACCTCCATTATGACCTTTCTTAGCTATGAAAAGGGACTTCTTGGATTGTGCATCTCATCTAAAATCAGGAGACCTGGACTTTTCAATAACATCCTTGCCACCAACCTTTTGTATTCAAATTATGAAGCCTTTTTGCATTAGGTAGAAGGATGATTAACTCATCAAATTTACGCTTGGTTGTTCATGCCACAGCTTCAATTTTATTAGAAGCGAAGAGGACTTCAATTCTTGCAGCTTTTAGCTTGACCAATTCTCAAACTCCTTGCATCAAACACAAATTGCAATTTTTGGATCAAGTATCAGAGGTTTGGTGAAGGAAATATTTCAGATAGCTTAAACCAAATGGAATCAAGATAAATCCTTTCCCAGATCCAGGTCAATGTGTTCTTTGAATCAATCTCCATCTGCCTTGGCTTCCTGGTGATCACACAGCTTTCGTTTCAGTTCAGGTATCAAATCCTTTATAGTACCCAAACTCTCTCCAACTGGTGCAAAGTCAGGGAGTGAAACAGAATGGTGAAAACTACTTGGTTCATGAAAAAAAGAATCCAACTTGATGCATCCTTCTTTATCCCAATAATCCTTAACTTGCGCTCTTCACATCACTGCAAACTTCATGAGAAGACATGAGAATAAAAATAGTTCATATTTAAGAGTGTTTGAGAGATTATTGTTATATATATTTTGATAATTAAAATTGTTTAGATGAAAAATGGCAACAAATAAGTTCAAAGAACTTGGTATAAATATTTATATTCTTATCTCAATGCAACTATTTTTTATATGCTTTTTTTTTATTTTTTGTGCATATTATAGTATATATGAATGACATAATTAGTATATTATGAATTTTTTTTAATTTATGATTTTGTAAACTCTGCAATATATATTTTATTTAACTAGAAGAGCTTTTTTTTTTTTCACAAACTTGATTTCACAATTTATTTATTTTTTAAAGACTTTCTCATATCCAATTAAGTTATTATAACTAATTTTTGTTTGACAAAATTTTTTATTTCAAAAATTTAAAATAATAAAATATATATTTACTTATTTTTATTTTTTGAAATATATTTTTGAAAATTCATCTAAACAAGAGCTTGATTTATGTTATTCTCATTAGCAAAGCTACACTAACAAACTTTGGCGGTTAGATTCATAAAAACTAGCCGTTAGAAAGCCTACAGGGTGACCACGCTAGTTTCGAGTTTTCCTCACGCTTCTCCGCTGTCCTCCTCTCCCTGCCACCAAAAACTAGCCGTTTTCATCAAAACATCATCAAAAGAAGCGGAAAACATAATTAACATCGATTTCTTCTTCCGCAAATCCATCACCGGCTTCCTAAATTTAACACAACACCTACCTGTGAACTCCACACTCCCCGCATTCACCACACAGCAGCCTTTCCATGCCGAGTAAAAGATACAGCGAGCATCTGAACCTCGCCGGGAAGAAGGTGAGATGGAAGACCACCGAGCTGTTTCGGCCAAACCGCCTGCTCTTCTTCACCCAACTTTTCACCTTTCTTCTCGCCTTTCCCTTCTCGTCGCAATCCTGGGATGGGGTCGTCATAACCCAAGAAGACTACCAGGGCCTTCAGGCTTTCAAGCACGCCATTAACGACCCCAAAGGTTTCCTTCACAGCTGGAACGGCACCGGCCTCGGTGCCTGCTCTGGTGCGTGGGAAGGGATCAAGTGCGTCCGCGGTAAGGTCGTAGCCATCCAGCTCCCATGGCGAGGGTTTGGCGGCCACATCACTGAGAAGATAGGGCAGTTCACCGCCCTGCGAAAGCTCAGCCTCCACGACAACGACATTGCAGGGCAGATTCCCTCGGCGATTGGCTTCCTTCGTGACATCAGGGGAGTTTATCTCTTCAACAACCGGCTCTCCGGCTCCATCCCGCCCTCTCTTGGCAACTGCCTTTCGTTGCAAACGCTCGATTTGAGCAAAAACTCGCTCGTTGGGAGCATTCCTTCGACTTTGTCGAATTCTTCGATGCTTTATAGGGTTAATCTTAGCTTCAATGGCTTAACCGGTTCGATTCCTGATGACTTAGCGAGTTTACCATCTCTGATGTTTCTTCATCTCCAGCGTAATAATCTATCTGGAAGTCTTCCTGATACTTGGGAAGCGTATCAGCTTGAAACCCTTCGTCTCGAGCACAACTCCATTTCGGGCAACATTCCCAAGTCACTGTGTAGATTGCCAATGCTGCAAGTTGCGATTTTTAGCAACAATAAGTTGAATGGAAGCTTGCCGGAAGAAATGGGGATGCTTTCGAGGATTCGAACACTAGACGTATCGTTCAACTCCATAAGAGGACGCTTTCCAGTTTCACTGTGCAACCTTACCTCCTTAATCGAGCTTAACCTTGATAACAACTTAATAGGTAATCGGATTCCGGCTACCATAGACGGGCTGAAGAACCTCTTTCTTCTCTCGTTAAAGAGCAACAGATTCCATGGGGAGATACCTGAAACAATTGGTAACATCTCTGGAATTTCTCTGCTGGATTTGTCGGAGAACAATCTCGCAGGGAAAATTCCTGCTTCTCTTGATCGTCTGGTTAATCTAACTTTCTTCAATGTGTCTTACAACAATCTCTCTGGCCAAGTTCCGATCTTTCTCTCCAAGAAGTTTAATTCCAGCTCTTTCTTGGGGAACATCCAACTCTGCGGGTATAGCAGCTCAGTCACCTGCACAGCTCCACCTTCCCCCAACCACCCTCCTCCTCCGGGCCTACGTCCGAAGCAACAACGCCGCGAAACGAACACCCTAGATATCATTCTCATAGCTGTGGGCGCCGCTCTTGTGCTTCTCGTCCTTCTCTGCATCCTTCTTATTAGCTGTTTGATTCGAAAAAGATCAACTTCCAGAGAGAAATCCAGCACGGCAAGAGCTGCCCAAAGAGGAGAGAAGCCTCGGCCGGGAACGGCAGGTGAAGGAGAGACCGGCGGTGACATTGGTGGAAAACTGGTACACTTCGATGGACCCCTGACGTTCAGCGCCGACGATCTGCTGTGCGCGACGGCAGAGATTATGGGGAAGAGCACCTATGGAACAATGTACATGGCTAAGCTGGAGGATGGGAGCCAGATCGCGGTCAAGAGGCTGAGAGAAAGGATTTCGAAGAGCCAGCGAGAGTTCGAAGAGGAAGCGAACGTTCTTGGGAAGATCAGGCATCCACATTTGTTGCCTCTCAGAGCTTACTATGTCGGCCCCAAAGGAGAGAAACTCTTGGTGTTTGATTATATGCCAAAGGGAAGTCTCTCTGCTTTCTTCCATGGTAAGCTTATTTTAGCGGTCGAAACAATGAATGAATGAAACCTTACTCGTTTCCTCGGCGATGCAGCTCGGGGGCCTGAAACCACCACCATAGATTGGGCGACGAGGATGAGGATTGCAATGGGAGCCGCGCGTGGACTGCAGTACCTCCACGCCGAAGCAAACATTGTTCATGGAAACCTGACGAGCGCCAACGTGCTGCTCGACGAAACGCTGAACTCGAAGATAGCCAACTTCGGGCTCTCCCGCCTAGTGACAGCGGCTGCGAACTCCAACGTGATCGCCGCCGAGAGCACGCTCGGTTACGGAGCGCCGGAGCTCTCGAAGCTGAAGAGGGCGAGCACGAAGACGGACGTGTACAGCCTTGGAGTCATCTTCCTCGAGCTTCTGACGGGGAAGTCCCCCGCCGAGCCTACGAATGGTATGGATCTGCCGCTGTGGGTGGCGTCGATAGGGAAGGAAGAGTGGATCAACGAGGTGTTCGAGGTGGAGCTGATGAAGATTGCGGCGGCGGGGGACCAGTTGGTGAACACGCTGAAGCTTGCCCTGCGATGTGTTGATCCGTCGCCGGCGGCTCGGCCAGAGGTGCACCAGGTGCTGCGTCAGTTGGAGGAGATCATGCCGGAACTGGTGGCGGTGGGGAGGAGCGGGGAGGAAAGTTTTGGTGGAGATGGGCGAGCATCCACTTCGGGTGATCATTGAGGGGAAGTCAAGTCCACGTCGACGGTTTTTATTTTATTTTGTTTTCTTTTTCATTTTTTTTTTCGAGTGATAAGTTCATGAAATGTGGTGTGTTTGTTGATTATTTTATTTAGAAGGATTTTTGTTTTTCAAAAAAGTGGATTGAATCTATGAAAAATGAAAATATAGAATAAATTCTAGAGAAAAAGCATGTGAAGAAACAAAGCTTTTGTTTTTTTTTACCTTTTTAGAAATTAATTTATTTTTTTCTATTTTAATATAAAAATATCATAAAAAAATGTATCCTTCAAAAATCTTATTGTTTTAAGAAAAAATAAAATTAAAATTGTAAAGTTTAAAAGTAGTTTTCAAGCATTTTCTTTAATTTTAAAAATAAAAATGGTTAGATCCAATCTTTATTGCTTTTTCTTTTATGCTATTTGGAGGAGCAACTTTCTCACTAAGACATTATGCATATTGGAGTAAATATGAACGACTTGATTCGTTCCTTTTGTGCTCGACTCACTATAACGAAGATGATTCAATTTCTTTGTTTTTTTACTTTATGTTACAATGATCTTTTTGTTTTTTTACATTTTGTTTCTTAGAAATGTTACTTTTTCTAATTCAAAATTCATAAAAGTGAGATCTTACTATGTTATGATCAATATAAATATAACAAATTAAGATTTCTCAAATTTGAAAAGAACACTTTTAGATTTTTCATTTGAGAATTCTTTTTTAAGTGGTTTATTGACTTATATCGTTAATTATCTTCTTGGGATTAAGATTAATTTTTGATAAAATGCTCAATAGCGTAATTTGTGGAGGGGTGAAAAAAAGAAAAAAAATAACAAGAATGTGGAGAACAAATTTGATCAAGAAACCATAATTTCATCATTTATAGATTATTTATGTAGCATCTTGATTTCATTATGTTGAGATATAATCTTATATCAATCCAAATAAATTTTATCTTCAAAAGACATAATATTATCTTAAGATTACATCTTATACAAACACTAGATTCTCTCAATTACTAACTAATATGAGATATTTTGTCTATACATCTCTTCACTTAAAACTCTATAAGAGTTGCTCATTGTCTAATAATTTTTTTTATTAAGATATCACCCAATATTCACTCTCTCTCTTGAGTCTTAAGTGTCACAGGTTATCAATTTTCTTTTAACTCATCCTTGAACCATATTAAACCAATAGATGATTAGTTATGATATTAAACATAATATCTTAGTCATATTATGTTAAAATATTATTTTTTTGGATAATCCTATGCCAACTCAAGTGATTTTTACTTTAAAAAATGTCTTAATATCTTAAAATCATGATATATCATATAAACATCATAATCTCTCTTATATTAACAAAAATGAGATAATTCATTCTGAAGCACTTCTACCTAAAAGCCTGTCAGGAGATGCTCCTTATCAAGTGATTCTTCTCTCAAAACATCACTAAACGTTCACTCACCACTCTCTTTAATTGCAAATATCACACATAATGCATGTTACATTTGTCTTAACATATAGTATGTATTTCATAAGATATCATACATGCCCAAATGGATTGTCTGTCATTTATTTGTCTTCAACTAATGGTACGTTAAATATTAACACACTGTACACTTTTCTTAGGAAATCAAAGCATATGGCTGCTTGGCTTGAGTGTATAATACACCTATAAATAAAATATCATCCATTTCTTTTAAGAAAAGTTTAATCCACATCATTATACCTAGCATAATATTTAGGACACTCAATGTACAATACATTTATGCTTAATATATGATATATTTGGCCTGCATATCCAATAAACAGACATAAATAGAAAACTAGAACTCAATAAATTTGACCCAAATCTCGTCCAAATGAAAACAGCAATATAAGAAACCTAAAATGCATCTCAATATCATCCCAAAGAAGAGAAATATCAAATAAAAACATAACTTTAATAGTCTCTTTGCTCTGATTCAGGGTTCCAATTGCTCTTAGCTACTTTATCTTTTTAGAGTTCTCAAAACTCGGTTGTGGTTGTTCTTACAAGTTCGTTATCTAGCAACTATTCTCTTTATCCTTTTTTTTTTATCTCTCTCTCCTCTCTCCACCATGATCCCTTGTAATTGTCCAAAAGCAAAGGGATTAAGACTAAGGAAATTTTATGAATATCCTTTAACATAGAAAAAGAATTTTATGAGTTAAATGTTATTATATTTTCTTTTCCTTATTAAAATTTTAGAAATTTTATGTCTTTTAAAAAATAATAACAAGAAATAATTTTAATTTGCAATGAGCTATTTTTAATGGTGTATTCAAAGCTTTATTTTAGTTACTTTCATCATTGCATTCATTTCAAGATATATAAAACTAAACAACTTCTCAAAATAAACTTAGAATATAAAAATACCAAAATTAACTATATAAACACCTAAATATTTCATAAATAAATATTTAGGCTATCATACCACTAGTAAATTTTTTTTAATTGTTATTGCCAACATGATGATTTGATGCGTATCAATTGCCTCACTATGGCTACTTTTATTACTCGTATTTTTTTTTATTTCAATTCATATACTTTTACTACTTTTTAATATCTGATCATATATTCATACACATGTTAACTATTATGTACCTTATGTTATCTTGTAATATGTCTAGTTAAATTATAAGTTTGTTTAGATTGAATCATATCAATTTATATGATTTTAGTATTTACTTATAAGATATATATGATCCCACCATTATATTGTATAATAAAATAGGACAAAACATCATCATATGATCTTCTTTATCCTTTTAGGATGGTTTTATATAATAATTTGTCATAATTAGGATTGCTTAAATACCCTAGATGATTTCTCAATGGTATTAGGATTTCAGGCCCAATTATTTTGAGCAATTAAATCAAATTTCCTTAGATGATTGTGTTTACTACATGTGGTTCGGCTTCACATTTAGTTATTGAAAATACACTATTTGTTTCTCTTATCCACTTTAATCTCAACACTATATAAGTATTGTGAACAAGTTTTGGAGAAATAAACGAGAAAATTTTGGCTAAATTTGAGTATTTTTTCTCCCCTACTAGTGAAACATATCATATCTTCAATCAACCCTCCTTGATGTGATGTAAGGAGGCTCTCTTAAGGCTTGAACCAACCATAATTCAAGGATCTAATTTTTGAGTTTCTTCTCTTCTCCATGTTATTCTAAATATTTGCTTAAGATATGCCATGCTTACTTCTGAGCTTAAGCATAATTACTTACTACACTATTTTAGAGAATTAACACTTACAAAGGTTAATTGTTATGTTTAAGTAGCCCTAGTTTGATTTTCTTTTTTTGTGAAAGTTTTTAAAATCTTTGTACATAGTATAATGTTGTGTTTATATATTTCTAAACCATTTGTCACTTGAGCTATGATTTGTTGAAGGGTTAAGTTTGCAATGTTGTTTAAATATACTTTCATTGGTAGAGTTAGAATTGTGTAGCTTATTAATTCTATTTTAAGAAGGGCTCTTTATTAGGGATTGATTCATTAAAAGTTATGGTCTTTTAAAGTTAGCCTAAAAATCTCAAAATAATAAAAAGAAAATGTTTTCTAAAATTAAAAAATCAACTTGGTGGATGCTATGTTTATAAGTAATTTTACATGTCTTATTGTAAACAGTAGTACCTAAGCTTATTATAATTTCACAATGAATGTAATCTATTATCTATAAATGGTTTAGGTTCTAAATTTAGTTTTGTGGATTAGAAGATATAAGCATTTTAAAATTTGTGTTGAAGCTCTAAATCAACTAAGTTATGTAAATTTTTAAAAACTTTTTTTTTGATAATTTTAAGAAGTTTTAAGTATTTTATTAAGTCATTTAATCACTATTTTAAAAATGCAAAAACTATATTTTGAAAACTCAATATTGTATCTTTTAACTTATAAACATCTTTGAAAACAAAATCTTTGAAAAATGTGTATAAGAAAATTGGAAAATTTCAACTTTATTTTTAAAGTAACACAAACCTAGGCGTGGTACTCACCTCTAATGCAATTGACTTGATCAATTTAGTGACATGGAACTTTGATGCAATTTAACATGAGGATCATGATGTTCACTACACCAACTATGTTTTTATTAAATTAGATATTTCATTTACAAATTACAATAAAACATGCATAGTCACTCAAATTCAATTGAAAGTTATGAACTTTATGTGATATGCTATGAATTTAAATCATGTAATCACAATCCATACATAAATTTGTTTAGATGCATTAGAAAAAAATCAAAGAATAAAAAAAATTAATAGTTTTTCTTTAAGGTTGTAGTTCATTATAGAAATTTATTGATTTTCAAACGATAAGCACTCGCAGATCAAAATTTTCAAGATTGTCTGCATTAATGTGATAGAGATAGGAAGCAAGATTGAAATTAGTATTGGTGAAATCGCCAACACAAAAATAAAGAACAGATAAAAAGATGGTCTTACAAATTTCGTGTGTTACAATTTTTAGTGAAATCCCATGAATCATGAATAAATCAAACCATCATCAACATCACTCAATGATAGAAGACAAAAGACAATCTTTCTTTAATCATTCAAAAGCCTCCTTAATCATGGAAGCCTAATTCAATTTATACCCTTAGTAAGATAATATCACAAAATTCCAAAGATATGAAAGTCATTTAAATTTGAGAAATCCTAATCAATTAGATTGGACTTTGGCATCAAAGGATCAAATGCCCAATTAACTTTCTAATCTAGTTATAAAAAGGTTTTGATAACATCATTTGATTGGATATGTTTGACATCCAATATATGGGTTAGGTGCTTAATAAGGTAAGCTCAAATTTCCTAATATAAATAGACTAAAGAAGGCTAAGTAGGAATTTTTGTCCTCATGAAACTACTAAATAATGCATTTATAACATCAATGCTTGCAAGATAGAATATATGACATGAAAATAATTAATTAACAAACCAAAAACTAAACTTACAAATGTACTTGATAAGTTTGGGCATTAGGTCATGCACTATTAATAGGGTTGAGTGAATTGGTAAAGCTTCCATATCTAGCTCATCTAGCTCCAAATATGCAGCTTTGTGACATATTTATGAATTTTTTATTGCTTCAAACCACTTATCTTTAGAGAGAATTAAGCATTGTCTATTTAGTATGTTAAAATCTACCCTTCTTACGACCTCAACAAAAAACTATATTGGATTTGAATTAAGTCATCTACTCTAAGGAATAAAATATCCCTAATATCCTTCAATGATGAGCATGATGTTGATCATCTAGTATCTCCTCTTGAATCTTTACCTCGATAATTTGTATACAAAATCTAGAAAAAATTAGATATAATATCATAAATAGAAGTATCAACATGCAAAATATTAATAATAGCTTAATAAAAAATAGTAGATAAGATATCAAAATATGATGTATCATCATATGACTGAGTAAAAATTAAATATTTGGATTATATGTAACAATAGTAGTATGAATATAATAACAAAAATCCTCACACTTAACACAATAACGAGATGTTGCACAGAGAAAGTCAAAGATATTCTTGAGTTTCTTTCTATCTTATGAAGTTTGAAACATTGATCGTAAGATAGGTTCCTTAATCAAGTGATATTTCCTAATTCATAAGTATTAGATCGTAGTTTCTTAAAAATTTAAGTTATATTGTTTTCTTATTAGCAAATTTCTTAAACATTTTAGACAATAACCTTTTATGCATTAAACAAATCATTACTTAATCTTTACTTTAAATAGGAGTATTTTTTTTTCATATGTTATTGTTATCTAAATAATTTTCATGAGAAATGTTACACCCCATTTTTTCCTAGGCTGATTTTTGGCATACATTTTTTTTTTTTTTTACATATAGACAGCTCAGATCGTCCCATACCAACCTGAGTAGCCTACGAAAAACATAGGATATAACACATCATTACACACCTACTTTCCTTAACAATGTGGATCCCATCTCCCGGGTACACCGTCAAATCAGGTTCATGACTCCTGAATTAACAGATGGACTCGCGCAATGTTACTCCTGCTAGACCCAATACTCCTAACCCATACCGATAGGAGAACCGGTCTAATAGAAGTCTGAACCCCCACGGTTAAGTTCCATAGTCATGTAATGACCTCACCATCAAAAATAAAATACATAACATCCACAAATAAGATATGGCACTCCACACACCATACTCCAATACAATAAGGTAGGGCAGTAAATGGAGATTACATTACAAGAAATAAACCAAGTCTAACAAGTACAATATTATCCAACCAGAACATAAGCCAGAATTACCCTCACGGATTACATAACATATGAGAATAACAATCTCATTAAGTACATCCAATAGTAACAATCAACTAACCAGAATATTTCAGACAATCACAAATCAGATATCCTCCCCAAACCTGCTGACTACGATCCCACCTAATCTGGTAGCGTCAAGTCTGCCGAGCCACTGAAAATACATAATACAGGAATGAGCTACGCCCAGTAGGAAAGACAGCTAGTAAAACTCACATGCAAGAGAAGGATAATAACAACAATATAGGAATACAGCATAACAATGTATGGTGGATAGGCACTCTCAGTTCTAGACTCCAACCAACCACAGTCACCCCAGTCACAACAGAGTAGCTCTCCTCTGATGCTTCCAGGTAGCATGCCAGCGGGACACGCCCATCTCTGCGCACGCATGGCGCCTAGCACCCGACACCGCAGCGTCTCTCGTCATTCAATCTTCTGGAGACTATAGACAAACCCGTCACATAGATCTCTAGCCAACGTGAGACACCCTGGCTAGCCACGGTGAGTCACCCCTGCCGCTGCCACTCTCAGGCGCGCAGGCCTACACTCGTGGACCAGAAGAGGTCGACTCAGCCACCGTCCCAAGGAGTCCTCTACCAACAACTTCCATAGAAGCTCACGCCCCTACAGTCATTGTCAATCTCTAACTCCAAGATTCGGCAACATGTGTCCAGGTACGACAAGGCGCATACCAATCCACATGTATACTGTGGAAGCTAAGTCTGAACCGCACAGTTACCTACCACAACTACCCTAAAACATCATATAGGGTCTATAGTAGTCCGATCCAGTATGCCAATCCATAAAATATGCCAACACTGAGTAAACTGACTCAATCCATGCCATTGCCATCCAAGCAATACAACTATACCAGTTACTGACTGTTCTGGTAGCATCCATGTACCATACCTCTGTATGACTGCTTTCAACTGTACTGTCGTCACTGATAACATTTTTCCCTACTTCAGGAAATTTTTAAATTCCGTAATCAATTTCCGTCTTTATCCATTTTTCGAAATTCAGAATAGTTTCCGAATTTAAATTCCACATATATCCTTTTCCCAAAAATTCGGATTAATTTCCGAATTAAATTTTTCGCTTATCCTTTTTATTTCCGAAAATTCGGATTAATAATAAATTTCCGAATTTTCCTTCCGCTTCTCTCTCTTCCGCGCCGCGCCGTTCGTCCGCGCCGACTCCCGCTGAACCGGTTTTCGCTGCCGGTTAGGCTTTCGCGCCGTTCATCCGCGCCGAATCCCGCTGAACCGGTTTTCGCTGCCGGTTCGGAACTCTCGCGCTGAACCGCGACACCGCCGAACCAATTTCTTATTAATCCGTTAATTGGATTATTTTAATTACTAATAAAATAGCGTAAATACCATTAATTACTTAATTAAATTTGTAATTATCTAAACCCTTCTCCTTCCTCGGTCCGATGCCCGCGAAACCCTAGCCGACGCAATCGCCGACCAAATCAAATTCTTCCGCCGATTTCCGGCGACCGCGAACAAGGAGAAACAAAATTCTATGTTCGTACTATCCTAATGTTTCAATAATGTCACTAATTTCTAAGGATTCAATTAAAATTTTCCACCAAAGGAGTTTCATCCGATCCCCAATTTGACAATTTGCGAAATTAAACAATTCCAGCATACGATACTACCTTAACATGAATAAAGCACATAATCAATTTCAACACATGCTTGGTAAACTTCCCGAATTCGACAGCATAATAAATTTTTTTATTTCGAAAACCCTAAACATGTTAAATTCAATAATTGCATTAATCAATTCCAAAAAAACCACAATTCGCATGCTCAAGTAGTAATTTGCAAAATAATCCATGTGTTTAATTTGCTAATTAACTGATTTAAATCTGAATTTCCTACCTTTTTCTTCTCCGGCGACGGTGGCGACGGTGAAGCTCGCACGCGACCAACCGCTGTTCCTCGCCGCACGAAACCGGTACCAATCGATTCTCCTCGATCACGCGAACCTCCAGGTATAAAAAGCCCCTTGAAAGGCTGCCGGAAAATATCGCCGTCCGCCGCGAATGCCTCGTCTCCGGCCGCCGTTCGAAACCCTAAGGGTCGAAACGGTTCGGGTTAAATACCCCGCTTAAACCGGTAATAACCCGTTAACGACCCATTAAGTGCCGGTTGACCTGCCAAAACGCCGTTTAACCTTCGATCAGCCGGTTAATCTCCACCGCTGATCTCGTCCGTCCGATCCGCTTATCCGCGGCTTATCCAAACGCACGCGCAAACGCACTCGGCGAACCGCCCCCGCCTTCGCTGAACCGCTCCGGTCCGGTTCACGCGCGGTAAAAACCAATTTTTCCGGTTTTAAAAAAAAAAAAAATCTAATTAATAGATTTTCGAATTTCCAAAAATCCAATTAAACAGGGAAAATTACTTAAAAATTCCTCGGTGCTCCGAAAAATCCCCAGAAAATTTCAGAAATTCTAATAGCCTCCAATTGAGCTCCTGGCTCATCCTACTGTCGATCTGAAATCATCCAAGCCAAAAATTAATTTATTAAAGATTCACATAAAAATTTTTACTGGGTATAACAAGAAAGTTTTAAGGATTATCAGTTTTATAACTTAGATCAAAAAATCATTTCTACAAATCTACTTATTACAAATAAAATAGATGCATTCTTCCTAAAAGTTCAATATAATTCTAACATGAAATATGTATATATATATGTGTTCTTATGAATAGCTAAAAAAAGATAATGGTGTACATAAATTCATGTTTTTTTATTTATTTGATGAATTAAGAAAGGTATGTAATTAAAAAAAACTTTAGATTCATTTTTTTAATCTTGCTCAACAAAATTTATATTCAAAAAGACCTATCTTGTTATCTTCTCCAAAATAATTACATAAGCTTTCTCCTAATATTTTCTAACAAAACAAATTCTTTATTTTCTAGAAATAATTGTTTATCATGTAATCTTGAAATATTCTTTTAGACTCGATAGATAAAATAAAATAAGTCTCTTAAAAAATTCTATAATTAATATGCTCATTCTTACCCATATTTTGGAGATAATTACATTAAGATTTTATATATCTATAAAATTGATGATCAACCAATAATATAAATTGCAGTAAATAATATTTTTGTTAATGTAAATATTAAATAATTATAAAACATTATTATGAATAATTAAAATAATTTAATTTAGTTTATGCGAATTATTTATTGAAACATCAATTGAATCATCTTCTTGATATAGAACTTCTATATAATCAAAACTGAATGTCATATAAAATATTTAAAATATTTTAAAATTTTATTGATGTTTGAAAATATATAAAATAATTAATTTATTTTTTATCAAGTTTATAGAATTAGGTATAAATGGAGTTAATTTAAATGTTTTTTTATTAATAAGTCAATAATTATTACTATAATAATATTAAAACTTTTACTAAAGATTTTATAAAGAATGACCAATTCATGAAAGGTTTTAACTTCAAAAATATTTTTTAATTTTTATCATTCATTCATTTCTTTAATTTTCTTTAATATCTATCTTAATTTTATTAGTAAATATGATGCATGTAAAGAAAAAATTAATTCTATAATAAAATACATTTTCAAATTGAATAATCAAGCAAGTCAAATTATATGAAGAAGTGAGTTTTTATTCAAGCAAAAATATATAAAATATTTGAAAATTCAAAAAACATAACCAATCATTCATTTAATCCTTTATTAATTTTAAATATGACTACTATTCACCTTTTTCCTAATTCTAATAAGATGATCTTTACTATTTAAATCTAATTTAAAAGATAATATAGCTCTACATATTGTATTTAGCATAACCTTTAAGTTTAATAAAATGAAATCCTTAGTGATTTTGTTAATTTGATTGAGTATTTATATAAATTATCCAATTGTCATCTTTTATAATATCAATAAGACAAAAATAAAATTAGGAACTAAACTTCCTTTAAAAGTTTTTTCTTCATTTATCTTTACAATTGAACAAGTTCATTAGAAATTTTTATAAAATGTGATAAACTAGGTAAATAATATATGGAATTCAATTCACTCAATAAATAAATAAATAGATTGGGCATTTTTATATTCTTTGAATAATTTCTTAACTCCCTTTGGTAAAAAAATTCATATTTTTAGGACTCATGAAGATGATAATAACACCAATGTATAAATTGATTTACAATAAAACTTTCTTTCCCAAATAATCTTTTATTAGTAAATTAAAATCGTTTATTTTGCTTAAAAGTACATGAGATTATTTAGTAGAGCATTACAATTGTATTTACTTTTAACATGTTGTAAAATATGTTTTTGTTTATTTTAAATAAACTATTATTATCTCTATTTTGAAATATAGCATCTTTATTAACTATGTTCATGAAATAAAATATACCTAACATTTATAATTAATATGTGCCTTTGATAAGATTTTAAATTTTTTTGTTAATTTCAAATCCTACTTTTCATTCCATAGATCCAATTTTTATGTTTAAGATTTTTTTTGAAATAGATCAAAAATATTTATCAATGATTGTGTGACTAAAAATAGATTTTTAAAACATTATTAAAATTATTTTTAAAACAAATATTTTATGTGAATAAAAAAGAAAGTTATAAAAATTTATCATAAACCTTTTGGTGAATAACAAGAATATAGAAATTTTCTTTTCGTTTCACATATTAACAAAGGGTTTTATAGAAATACAATACTTTGAAAAAAACAACAAAATTGTAATTCTTATATCTTTGTTTTATTTTTTGATATATGCTAAATGAATGCACATAAATAATACGTTGTAAATTTCTAAACCTTTTTAAACAAAATAAATAAGCATAAGGCTAAATAAAACAGACAAATGGCTATTTGTTTTTGCTTGAAGTGAATAGAGTAGATGGGAAGTAAAACTTTCATAGATTTATAATTTTTTTAAAAAGAGATTAAAACAAAGTTATATGCTATTTTTTATCCTTCTATTTTTTTTTTGTAACTATTGAACTCATTTTCAATCTGTTATATATCATCGTTAAATTTATCATATCTTATTTAAATTTAACAGGCTAACACCAAAACATCACATTATTATTACACCTCTATCAAGCCTAGCTAAAATTTGCAAGAGATCTAAAACAAGTCATCTTCGATCATCAAATTTCTTGTGGGACCCACCAAACTCGCTTGAGCCTACGAAGCTCAATCACATTTCATTGAAACTTTAACAAGTCTACAAGTCTCACCGAGTTGTCAACATAATCGTTTGAATTTCTCATAACTCAAATGCCAATTGTGGCATGTAAATTTTCTTATCTTAAGATTAAAATAATATAATGTTAGTTTTAATTGATCGTGACAAAAAACATACTTTTATACCCAAAAATTTGAATCATCCAAACAAACTTCAACAAAATGAAACCAATGCTTCCATGAAGGTGTGACACCTAAGTATTATTTCTTTAATCAAGTCTTAGTTCATAACTTTAGGAAAACTTAATCTATGTGCCATTTGACAAATGTTAGTAAGAAGCATTTTAAAATGCAAATTGTGGGACATGTATACATATATACCAATTTTATAAGAATTAAATAAAATATTTGTTTATGTATTTTAAATTATGAAAAATATATAATATTTGTGGATGGTTATGCATTTGATATCATGTGTTTAACCACTTGAATGGAACTCTTTGGTTTCCTTAGCTTAGATAATGATGATTAATTAATCATAAAAAAATTAATTGTTGGAGAGCCGGGGAAATGGATGACCATTGCTGTTAAATGTTGAAAATGGATAAATGTGAGTGCGACACTATTGTGTTTTAAACATTGAAAGTATTTCATGAAAACAATATAGAATTATATAACCCAGTTGATGAGAAGATTTGTCTCATGCTTTGTTTGTTTCAATGACAAATATTAAAATATTAAATTGTTGATGAGGTAAAAACATATGATCAAATAAAAGATCTTTGACATTGGAACTTGATAGAAAATTAGACATTTGATGATACTTATTTTACTTAAGGTGATTTTTTAAATTTTTGTTATTGTTTAGTATGGAAGTTAACCAACCATCGTGCATGTTCAGCATTGATTTACTTTGAAGGTGGTTATCAATGTCGCTATTATGCCTAATCAATTGTAGCTATTTAAATCTTCGTTGTTACAATATACATAATAAAGGAACTTATAATCAATGTAATAGCCAGAATAATCGTTGTTATTATATATACTTTTGTGGTGATCTTAATTGCCTCTAGTGATAATAATTAATCTTTTATGATAGTTTTTATCTCTTCTAAAGGTTTCAAATCGATGTAAATGACTTTATAGTAAAAAATAGATCCTATATATTTAGATTTCTAATTATAAAAAATTATAGTTCTACAACACAAATTTTTATAGCTTGCACATCACAACAATATGCTTAGATCTCTGAGTTGCTTGTTCCTAAGCAAGATGCCTTTTTGAAGAATAGATTAATTACTAACAATTGCTTTATTGCACAAGAAATTATACATAGGCTTTCTATTTCTTCTTCTAAATGCTTAATAGCTATTAAGACAAGCAAGCATTAAACAAGATTCACTAGAAATTTATGCTTACTATGATCTAGCACCTAGGGTCCCTGATCATTGGTGTGCTTGGGTTTATGATCATGCTTTGATACCCATGTACTTTATTTTGTTTAATGAGAGATAGTTCTCTTGTATCTAAGCAATTTGTGACTTTAGAGAAGGATGACCACTTTGCTTTTACTTATACATTTTATACTCTTAAGTTTCTTTATATCCTCTTATAGCAAAAGGTTAACTGTGGCCTCCCACTTGGTATTAAGATCTATCATTTAGGGCTACTAGTTATACAAATTGTTGGTTGATGATGTCATGCATTTTTTATTAACATCTTAGGCAACAGTTTTTGTCATCAAGGATATCCTTGGCACTTATGCAACTGTCTTTGGGCAGCATGTTAATCTTACTAAATCTTTAGTTTTCTTTAGTAAAAGGATATCATCATGTCATCAAAAGATGATTATGGGAATGATTAGTATGTGACATACTAGATTTAGTACATATTTATGCATTTCAATTAGCACAACAAGCTCTTTGCTTTGGGTTTTTTTCATTTATTATATGATGTTTTTGATCAAATCTCCTCTTACGGGGAATAAACTCTCTATATATCTACTAGGTTTGTTCTTGTCCATTCAGTGCTCTCAACAATCCTATCTTAGATCTTGCTTTGCTCTCTTATTCAAGCTAACACTATACCCAACATCAAGCATTTGATTTGGGCATTCAAAGGAAGGATACTTTTTTATAAGGGGTTACTCTATCTCCTTAGAGAAATTGTCTTATCCTAAAGAGTATCGGGGCCTTAATATCCACCATCTTAGTGAGTGGTGTAGTGTTCTCTTGGCTAAACATGTTCATGGCTTTTTTACTCAAGATGATTCACGTTGGTTTTATTCATTTAGGACAAATATGCCATCATGAGAATCTTTTTTAGATTTATTAGCTCGACTCTAATTTGGAAACTTCTATGCTTGATTAGTGCGATTGCCTAAAGCCACTTGGTGTGGATCTTAAAGATTGCTCTTCTTGTAATTCTTAGCATGAGAATTGGATTGGACCTCTAGTCCTACCCAGTGGTTGAGTTGTGTTAATATGAACATCCTCTTGCATGCAATCATTATTGATTTTATTTTTCACTCTTCTATGGGAATCATGAATGTGCTAGCTACCCACTTTTGAAAGGATCTTATTCAATGCATTAATAATCATCTTGGACATTCTAGATTTAGCATTCAGGACACTCTAGTATGGCAGACGGCTAAGTCTAACAAGGCACACACCTCTCTCCTTTATCATAATCACCTCACCATTGCTTTTGTTCATAAATCTTTGGTGTGGCAAATTCATGCTTAGACTCGGGTGATTACCATTCTTTGGAGACACTACCATAACTCCATATCGTCATGGACTTGCTTGTTTTTTATGGTCAAGTTTTGTTATGACTAGTATGCCATAATGATTATAAGCCTAAAATTTTCTCCTCTCCCTAACTCCTAATGCTTTCTAAAGTCTATTTCTTACATACGATTACAATAATAGGATGGGGAAGATTAGCATATATATATTCTCTTTCTTAATTCATAATAAATTTGACTAATGTCTAAAAATTATAATATAGGAACTAACAAGTTTTTTTAAATTATCTCTTCTTATTTATATATTTATTTTGACATTCAAATATAAATTTACAAAGTTTCACGTATGTTTAGACAAGACTAGAATAAGTTTATTATCCCTTAGTCTCAAAGCATAAATTTTTTTTACTTGTGAAAAACTAATTATTCCTTTAGTCCCCTAATTACAAAATTACATAATAACTATATCATAGAGACATCACTTGTTTAGATTGGCAAATGCCACTCCTATAGTTACCTTATCAAGGATGTTGATCATATATTCCTTTTATTCAGTAATGTCTCCTTTTTGCCATAGTGCCTCCCATCTATAGGGTTTTTGTGGTCCTAATTCACCTTTGTTCACATGGTCCACATTGAGATGGAGTCTTACATCATGTGTCATTATAAGGATTGCTCCTTGGCTCTCCTTGCTACCATCTTCTATCATAAGAGATGCAATAAGAATTGTAAGGTGTACTCTTAGCCTTCCCAACCTTTTATAACATTGCTTCATTCTTTTCTTCTCAGCCTACTTAGCTCTTCTCCTTTCCCATGGGACTTTTGGGAATCCTTAGGGCCACATGTCTACCATCCAGTCTCTTAAAATAGCTCTTTCATGATAGTTATGATGCTATGTTGTACTTAAGTGATGGAGAAGTGGGGCTTTTGTGAGATGATTTTTCTATATAAGCACTTCCTTCTAGTTGAAGCATAGGTTAAGTTCAAGAGTGACTCTTCTATGGTTGTTCAACCTTTTCCTTAATGTTAGATATGTCTCACCATGATACTCTATTTCATCAGACTTTTATTACTCTATTTTATTGTTGATTACAAGGTCAATTATGCAGTCAATTGAGCTGGTGAATATGTTATATCATGTAAAAAGTAATATATGATCTTTTTTAATTTCATAATAATATTTCATGACACAACTTTAAAAAAAATAATATATGCATGACATCTATGCAAAAAAAGGAGCTTTTATACCTATATAATAGCATCAAACATTATAAACTAATATCAGTTAAACCTAGAGTTTACAAATCTACACCATTATACCATCATAAATGATAATATTTAGACTTTAAAAATATCACATGAATTCATAATGCTTAATCATCTTTATTGTCACTTGTCTCCTTTATTTCATCTTTGCCCATATAAGACAAATATAAAATTAAATATCATACTATCAATAAAAATGAATTATTTACTTATTGGATATAATTGAAAAGTAAGCCCTTTGTATTGTTATCTTTACATCTATTCCATGGCCCTTTGAAGAGCAATAATTTGATGATTATGAGCATTTCTTAAAGGTGACAACTTAGCTTTGAGCTTGCCAAATTGTGCATAGTTACTATTATTATTACTATTACTATTAATACATTGAGCACTTGAATTGGAAATACAAAGGAAGAATTGGTTAGGAGTTATCCCAAAGCTTTGAACAAATCTCTTAATGAGTGTTCAAGCCCTTTAATAATGTCTTGCACTCGCTCATTCTCCTTGGTGCTTTACCCCGTGAAGAGTTAGTATTATTTCATCAAGTAGTCAAAAGTTCTTCTCTTAAGTATTGTAAATAAAAAAATAGATTCACATAAAAAACCACTAATATATATTATTATAAAAAATGAAATTATCTATTGTTGTGCTATCTCCATGTTGAGCCATGACCTATTCTTTCTCATTCTACCATTCCTACAAATTTGTAAATGGACATGACTATTTTAACACATTGGAGAAAATGAGCTTAAAAATATAAAAACAATTAAAGTTTCTAATCTAATCAAGTTCTTTTAAGAAAGGTGTAAGAGACTATCATGATGGAATGGAGAAAATTTAAAGTTATTGAGATTGAGAAGGGTTTGATGCTTGTTTAAAATTAGAAATCTCAATGACAATGGTGTTTCAAATATTTTTTTTATGAATACTCTAATTTAAAAATAATTAGATATATAAAAAAAATTATTCTTTGATTTCTAAAAATTAAATAAAATTTTAATATATATATAATAATAATAATAATAATAATAATAATAATAGTTTATGTTTTTTTTTTAACATAATGATAGGTACCCTATGTTATTTATATGATAGATATTATTAAGAAACATAACCTAGAATATAAGTGCAAAAGTATGCCACATGGCGACCATCCATCACATGACAAGCACCAATTCATGGCATAATCTTGCCAAATAAAAGCCAACAAAACGGCTATTTTTTTAAATGACTTTATTGGCCGTTCTTCCAAAGTCAAGTTTCAAGAATCGAATGTAAGGTATTTAAATAATGAGATAAAAAAAGGATTAAGTTCATCATGATTGTTAAGGATAAGTTTGAGGGGACATTTATAATTAAAAAACATAAAAAAAATAATAAAATATTATACTTTTTAAAAGATAATTAATATGAATAAAAATTAATGTTTCATAGGCTTTTTCCATATATTTTCAAGGCATTTAAACAAAATAAAGACTCTCATAAATGAACCCATTAGTTTAATTAAATTAATTATTATTCATATGATGAATGAAGAAATTGTGATGGATTTGCGACAATAAAAAAGGAATTATGATGAATTTGTGACAATATTTTTTTTTGTTGGATGGACGGTGAAATAGAAATTAATATTTTGAAACAATATGTAAAATTTTATGATTTTATCATTAGAACATAATATCTTAAAAAGTTGAATAAAAAACTATTTATACAACATTAAACTAAATGCAATATTATCATATGCAACTAATGCAAGTTGCTTCTTTTAACATAGGTTTAGTTTTATCACATAACTCTTATAAATGAGACAAAATAGATGAAAGAATTCAAGAGTTTCGACAAAAAATAATAATTAATGTCAAATAAAGATGGTTGGAAGTAATAGACTTCTTAATTTAATAATATTTAAACATAAATAAATTACAAAAGATAAAATAATACAAACATTAAGTTTAATATGATAAATTAATGTATCTATTTATTCTTTTTTATTTTGATTAATTAGTAGAGACATAAAGTATTATTCACAAAAGAAACAATACTAGTGGAAACATAAAATTTTTCAAAAGTTTCACTAAAGTATAAATTAGTCATAAAGTAGAAGATATGAAATCAAGTATTAATGTTTTATTTTGTTTAACTAGAATTTAAAATATAAGTTTCATTAATTAAAATATAAGTATCATAAACTCAAATATATGAATATTGTAAAATACAACATCTTGGATTGAACAAAAATCCAGACCATTACATCGTAGTAAAATATGATATCTTATAATGATAACAAATGAGAGAATAAACAAAATCAAATTTACATTTTAAATTTAATATGAATAATTAGTTTTTAGTTTATTCTTGCTAGCAAAAGATTTATGAAAGATTTATTAAAGTTAGAATATGGTGCATGGAAATCTCCTCTTAAACTCTTCAAAGAAATGTAAGATGTGTAAGTTTTCTTCTCACTTTCTTGTCTTTCATCTCCCATATCTTTGCCTATCCTTTCTTTCAAGCCTCTCTTTAATATCTCTTATTAATCCAATGAGTTTGATAATTATAAAACTAAATCTATTTTATCTAATGGCTATTTTAGTCAATGAAAACTTGTATTAATTCTTGGTGAATAAAACAAATGATTGTGAAATAACAAGATACACATTTTGAAATGAATCGATATTTGGTCACCTTTGCTCAATACTTGGCTCAACCCACTGACTTGGAGTCATGTGGAGTAGTTTCAAATGGAGTGGTTAAATCATTTAGAGTTTTCTCATTTACCATGTTATAATTGGTAAAATTATTAGTTTTTTCTGACAAATAAAAGGTACTTAAGTTATTTTAATAAAGCATGCATCTTAGTCAAATCATCAATCATTGAGTTCAAATAGTTACATTTAGCATTAAAACATATATTCATTTGATATAAAGCACATTGGATTTTAAACACACCTTAAGATTGAAGAAATCAAGTTAAAACAAGTATTGCTCTTTATTTTCTAATGATTGTGTAATATAATATTAGCTATGTACTTATATAGTTCGCATCTTGGTCTGCACCTTAAGTAATTATTCAAAACTATGTAGATATCTTATATGTACAATGTGATCATTATACAAATACGATAAGTTTAGGCTAAGTTTGAGAAACTTAAGTTCAATCATACGTGATATTAGTCATGTACGATTTTTGGTTTGTTTTGAGTGCTAAGATTTTTCATGTTTCATACATATACAAAGCATTTCTTTTTAATTATACACTTATTTATTTCTCAAAACCTAAATTACAAATAAGCTATGATTGAATCATATAAGTACAATCAATAATAATGAAATATTGTACCTTTGTGCTAATATGATAAAATTATCATACTCATACAAAAACTATATAACAAGTTAAAGAATAACTTTCATATTTTTTTTACAATTTTGTGTTGTATAAGAAAATTTGAAAAGCAATGCAAAAATTATTGTAGACATATGATCTTATTATCAGATGTGTATGATCTTTAAATTTCTAAAAAAACCTTGTTAATATAAATATATCACACTCTTATGATTTTCATATTCTTTTTATACAATGTTTATAAAGCTCTTAACAATAAATGTTGAGTGGTAATCATACAATGTTGCACTCATTCAAATCAAGTAAGGCTCTAATTTGATCAAGTTTAACTAAGTCAAAGAATAATATTTCCCTTGAGCAAATTTTAAAAGTATCAAGAGAGTGTTAAATGTCATTGAACTCATCTTTGAGCAACAAAAGTTATAAATGATACAATTATTTAGAATATAATGCACCAGAAAAAAAACAAAAATATATCCATAACCTTTCATGATATTAATAACTTAATGCTAGAAAAACTTCTTCAACTTATCACAACAATCTCTTGATTTGAGTAACAATAATTGGGTTTTTTTTACCACTTAGATGCTATAATTTTGTAATTATACATATTATAACATTTACAAATCATAACTACTTTTTATTTTCCTCTAGAAATATATCTTTTTATTGTTATGATTTATTCAATTTATATGACATTATTGATGATGATCAAACATGCATAATTTTGTTAAGAGTTATAAAAACTTTTTAGATATAATCAACTATTGAATCAATGAGCAACTAATTAATAATTGAAATAATCATTATGTTGAAAAACAGTTCAATATTAACCATTAAGTTACAAAAAACGCTTAAGCATCTATCATTAACCTAGTAATTAATGATTAATAACCAAAACTCAACCTACTTGTCTATTGATAATTATCTACCAATTGTGCAAAAGCTTCAAACCTTCTTTTGTTTTCTCATATGTTTGTTACATAATAATAATGATCATGTACTTTTAAATTATTTGTCATTATTTTAAAACATATTTTTGTTAATATTAAAAAAGAGTAATATTAATAATATTATTATTTCTATTTTTTATTTTATTGGTTGAGAAAAAAAAATATTTCCAAATTAAGTTAGGCAAATGATACAAATTTTTAAATATACATTTTCAAAAATTAATGCTTCTATATGAAATACCATATCTTCCTATAAATCATAACAATAATTAAATAATATTGAAATTTCAAGTGTGAAGGCCAGTGAAAGAAAAAATATATTATTTATGTCTTTTTATATTTTTCTTATTAATTTCCTTTATCTTTTTATATTTGCTGAATTGACAAATAGCTTCATTTTTCCAGTTTAAGGTTTTCCAGACACTAAATAATATTTTTGTCCGTTTAAAAAAATATATTTCAAATATGACACGTGGATGAAATGTAATCAAACTGCATTAGAATATTAACTGTGGCATTGACATTTTTTTTAAATGATATTTTGAGTAGAAATAAATAAAAATGCGTGTTGAATAACACGGATTTAATTTTTTAACTTTTAAAAATTTATTAAAACTTAAAACAACATAATTAACCACTAATGCTACCTGAATGATTCCGATTAAACCAGTTTTAGCAAAGCGGCTACTCCGGCAACCGATCCTCCGCGGTGGCTCTCATGGGTGAACGGTCCACGTGAAGCTCGAGAGGAATCAACATTATTAACGAAGAGTGGCCTTGGGTTCATGCGATTGACGGAATGCTTCCCGAAGACGGCCACCGGCTTGGCCGCAGCGGTGGCGAAGTGCCAGGTCTGCACCGGGGGACGGCCGATGCCGTTGCTGCGTCGCGGCGCGGGGACGTCGTGGTTGTGCTTCCCCTCGTAGGTGGTGATCACTGAACTGAGATTGTGAGACGCCCTCTCGACGTGCTTGCGGACGGAACAGCCCGCCATCGTGCACTTGTAGTAGCTCCTGCCGTCGAAGGGTAGGAAAGGTTATTAAGCCTGGGGGAGAAGCAAAATCGAATCTTGGTATACGATTAACTGATGAAAATTACCTTGGATTTGGATTCCCCTTCACTGACTTTTGCCCGTATTTTCTCCAACGGTAACCGTCTTCGAGGATGTCGACGTCGCTTGTGGTCTGCACGACGACTCTCGGTTTCTTCACCAACTTGTTGCCGGCGGCCGAGGCCCGCTCGCTTTCACCTTCTTTCTTCCTGAGGAGAAATTGAAAAAATGTCCCATTTGAAGACCAACCCCTATAATTTGACCAGTAATAATTTAAAAATTATTTATACCCTCGCTTGGGATCGGGTTCGTCTTCTGTCGATTCATGCACGGCGTCATCGTCGAAAGAAGCGGAATTATCCGGCGAGGCAACCGAACCTCGGCCATCAAGGATGCGTTCTGCAGCTTCGCTAACGACCGGGTCTAAAGATTGAGAGGAGGACGAACAGCTCCTTCGATTTGTCTGAGGCATGGTATGGTTGTGAGCTCCTTTGTAAAATATTTTGATGATTTCTCCTTCCAAGCTACTCTCCACCATCTTCTTCGTTGGGCATTCTGGAAAGTTGCATTTGTAGTAACATCGAGGGTTCTCGCTCCCCTTCAAAGGCTTCTGCCCGTATTTTCTCCAGTTATAGCCATCATCGAATTTCCTCTGTACACTAAAACAGGGTTCCGTTGGGCGATTCTCTGAAGAGATTGGAGCAGGGAGTTCGAGTTTCGTGCTGCTTTCTTGCTGATCAAATAAAGAAGAAACGTAGGTAAATCACCTGATTCAAGCATCAATTTCGCAAACGGAATTGTGAGCACAAGTAATAACACCTCATGGGTAGTATTGGGTTTGCTTTGGATTTGGAAGAAGAAATCAGTCTCTTTACTGTTTCTCACCCTGCCATCATCCTCATCGTTCCCAGCTGTTGGAGATGGACTGACATGCTAGAAAGAAAGAAAAATCTGTTAGCTCAAGGTTTTAAATGGGTGCAATTTGGGTTCTTGGTTCTTTCGACTTACTTCATGGGGGGAGAGAACAACGGGAGAGTTGAAAAGCTCGGTAGGGCTGAAGCCGGCGGGGGTGGCGAGGTAGAAGGAAAGAGGGCTGGCCGGAGGCGAGACTGGTTTTGTGGGAGGAGGAACAGACTTGAACTTACCTTCGCCGACGTCCAAGCCGGCACCGTCTAGGAAGGAGTAATAAGCAGGAGGGGTCTCGACGCCGCAAGTAGGAGAACCCATGGAGGAGAGAACGTGGAAAGCAGATAGAAGGGTATGCAGACTAGTGTAGTTAACAAAAGGGGGATGCAGAAGGAGGGAAGTACGCAGGGTTGACGAGCCGGGGAAGATGGGACGAGGACCGGGAAATTGATCTCTTTGTAGGAAGAAAAAGGTGAAGCCAACAATGTTGACCCGGTTTAGTCGAAACTTGATGGTTCACCTGCGGCGTTAAGCCGGCACTGCTTTGCAGGTTGGGCTGACCCCATGTGACAGAGACTAACATGGGGTTGACTTCGATGAAATGACGTTACCTCTTACTAATTATAAAAATAGAAAACATTTTTTGTTTTTTTATATATAATCTATTCGTAATTATTCAAGTAAGTTTTCTTAGTCATGATTTATCAAACAACACTATTTTTATAATGTCCACTTATATAGAAAGCTATTTTTCAAATTTTCCTATATCAGCCCCCTTTTTAATATATAATTTTTCAATAACACTTGGTATTATATTTCTAATTCTTTTATTAGTCACCTAAATAATCATCATTTAATAATTAATAATCGTGAAATCTTAATTATTTTATAAATAACAATTTTAGTAATTGAGAATATTTTAAAATTGGGCATAGTGTCTAAAAAAGGACAAATAAAAAAAATCATAGACAAAAATTTTAATACCAAAAAATGTTGTATTGCGTCATTTATTTGATATATTAATAAAAGCCCAACAAAAATTTATAGGTGGTCTTAGTTTGGAGTGTCTTGGGCTTGGCCCATCATAAACAAAGTTTGTTTTGTCAAAAGTAATTTAAAAAAAATTAATTCTTATTTTTACTTCATTTGAACATATAATTATTTAAAAAAGAAAAGCAAACCCTTACATTACTTAAAATGAAAAATTTAAAATTTTATTTAAAAAAATAAACTTTTGATATAATATTTTTCAAACAATGTTTTAAAATATCATTTAAAAATATGTTTTAATTATCAAAAACTATCATCAAACAAAACTTACAACACTAATAAAGATTATATAATTGGATCCAAAACAGTAGAAAAAATGATATTCTCTTTTGATAATCATCAAAAAATTAAAAGTATTCTTTTGGATGATTCTATTTGAAAAATAATTTAATATATGAATATTTTTTTATCTATATTTAAGTTTTTTTTATTAATAATAGAGATACTTGTTAAAATTTTTACTAACCTCCTTTCAAATTCCATTTAGAAAACTTTTCTGATTTATTTATTTTTTAATGCTTAATCTTTTTCGGAAATAAAATTACAATATTTTTTATCTTTATTTTCATAATTATCTTTATGGGTTTACAACAAAAGATATTTTTGACGTGGACAACAAAGGCATTTCTCATAACCCCACCAAAACATGAATTAGTAGTACGAGTCAAGCTGTCCAAGTGCATGATTGTTGTATTGTCACCATCCATTTTGTGTTAGCTATTCAATCCTATTCAAGGTTGGAAGAATAGTGTTTATTCGATTTGTTATTGATATGATCTAAGATTTAGATTAAAAGATTGATCAAATCATGGTTCAAACTATAGCCTAACTTAATTAAGTTATAGAGGAAGATGCAGATGTCGAGGGCATATGAAATAGAATGTGCAATTATTTGGTAAGTACTATTGCTAAAGCATAATGGTGTATTATTAAAATCAATCTAAGGTTTATATAAATTTTTTTTTATGAAGATTTGTTATATAAGAAAGAGCCTTGTTGATAAAATGCTTTATATTTGAAAATTTTACTATCAGAAAATATCAGATAGAGAATATCATCTAAAAATTATATATTATGAAAAAAATAAAATTTATCATCAAATAATTAAAAAAACAACATCATTATAAAAGCATTTTAAATTAAAATTTTATTAAGTTTTTTAAGATATGATTATTTTTTTTTAAAGTTTAGATTTTCATATAAATTTTTGTATAAATTTTATTTATTTTATGAACTTATTTATTTTTTTATATATTTTTTATGTCACATTTTCTCTAAAATTTTGTTGAATATTCTATTTTTCTTCATAATATGAAATAATGTAATGATAAATAATTTAATTATAGTGATTTGTCTTTACTATTATCTCTAAGAGCTCATTTATGACTCAAGTAGGATTTGTACTTAAATTCTCGATGAAATATTGGTTCATGTTAAATATTTAGTAAATTTTGATTAATATTTAATTTTTAATTAAAAGTTTTATTATAAAAAAATTATATAAATGATCATATTAGAAACACATTATATGTTATTAAAGTTTTACAAATTATTTTATTTGTATATTGAAATATTTTATATTGGTATGTATATTAATACAAATAAAAAATACTAAAGTGATTTTAATTCAATTCAGGTGGATATATGTTTTGCTTATGATCAATTTGCGACGCCTCGATCTGAGCTGAAATGAATTTGTTATTTACTTATTTTAGGAATTAGTAAAAAATAAATTTATCTTATATCCACCATTGGCCAAAACAAAAAAGTTAAATAATATCATTTAATATTATTATTAAATAAATTATCTAAAAATTAAATAATATTATATAAAAATATCTCTAAAATAGTTTTTAAATGAATTTTTTTGCAATATTATGAATAAATTTTACTCTTTTATTTGTGTATGGGTCCACACAACCACGTGTTTTTTCTACTGTGAATGTCAACGTCAGACAGCCTCAAAAAGGAACCTTCGCGGTTCTTTCATTAACATCGTTGAATATTTTTTTAAATAATAAAAACGAATATAAAAATTATTATTCTAAATTTATATTAAAATATTATGTATTTATAAATATATTATTACAAATACTTAATGAATGGTTTTAATGTGAAATGTTTTAAATATTCGCTGATTTTTAAATAAAAAAAGAATATTTTTTAATATTATTTTTTATTATTCCCATATGAACCACAAATGCACTAATAGGTGAAAAGAATTACATCAAAACCATTCCTGTTAGCACCACTTGTTACCGTTGGATTGTCCACCTCATCATTATTTACGGCTGTGATTGGCTAAAAACCGTGGGTTTTATGAATCGCAATATCTATAGTTGATATCATATTATCCTCATACTAAATAAATAATAAATAATATCAAATAGAATAATAATAAAAAAAAGTTTAGCTAGGATAGCATTAAAGTGAATTCCAAGTTGTTTAATACTTCATTTTACCAATATTTTTCGCTATATAAATAAAATTAACTTCTTATAAGATATTTGGAATATATCACATCATTTATTATAAAATATGTTAAATACCTATACTTTTAAATTGTTGAGTAGGGTTTGAAAAATAAGTTGATTGAACTATTGTTATGACCTCATTCTAATTTAGATCATTGTCGTTCCTTTAATTTTATGAGACTAACAAATAATAGTTAAAAGCATCACAATAGAACCCGTCTATCTCAAAAAAGATTGGGCCCTCTATTTATATAAATTATAAAATTAAAAAAAAATTAATATAAATTTATTTTAAAATTTTTTCAAGAAATGAATTAAAGTGGATAAGTGCAGTGTTTTAGTAAAAAATATGAGGCTAAAAAACAGATGAATGATAAAATAAGAAAATATTAGAAAAAAAGAGAGAAAAGATAAAGAAAAAATCTCATTGAGAAAAGACAAGCAAAATTAATGACATATTTATGCTTGTTATATAATTGGAATTCGTAATTGTCTATGCTCAAAATTTGAACCACGTGTCAACATCTTGTTGAGATAGGATGCATGGAGCAAAAGACTAATTAGTCATCGAGGCCAGCATAATACTTAAGGAAGTTTCCCTTTCAAATTGACAATACTACAATGTCTTTGAGCCAATGCTCGAATGCTCCAAGGTCAAATTTAGAATAAATATTGAGAAAGACAAGAAAAAAATTTGCATCTTTATTTTATCTAATAACTTTTAATGAGTATCATTTATGTTATAAATCGAGAGTTATTATATGCATGTGCTCAAATAATGTTCTAAGAAACAATAACGAAAGTAGAAGCACATAAATTTAAATACAAAAGTCTTGTATTATTGGAAAGGACTTGCTATTGAGTATCCCATGTTGGTAATGTTATCAAATTTCAATGATGATATGATCAAGTATGAGAATGCTTAATGCAAATTATAGATGGTTGTTAAATAAAAATTGGTTGACCCTAAATGTTTGGGTAAAATTAGAAAGTACCAAATGAGATAAGTCTAATGCTAATGTCGACATCGTAGTTGACCAATAAGTGGTTATTCACAATCCATGACCAACCTTTATTTTATAAAATTGTAAAACAAAATTCCTTGTGATGGTCTTAAGAAGCTAAGCCATTGAATTTTATGAGATTTACATGTATGATTGGCAAAATGATGAGTAATTTAATAAAGTGAATGAGAAGAAAAAGAAAGGGAGAAGAAAAAAATAAAAGAAAATCAATAAAAAAAAGGACAAAAAAATGATAAGAGGAAGAAAAACAAGAAGGGGAGGAACGAAAGAGGAAAATAAGGTAAGATGAAGAAGAGAATTTAAAAAAATAGGGAATAAACATATAAAGAAAAGGTTATTTTCATCATTGGTGTCAGATATCATTATTCTTAATTTCATTGCTCAGCTAAATTCTTAGATGGAAATAAGAAGGATTTTTTGTAGACTAAGAATGATGATATTATCACAAAGATTTATTTTTCTCTTTTATAGTCTAACATCATTTATATGTACATATTTACTACTTAAAGAAAGTTTAATGCTACCTCAAAAGTATAAAATGAACTACCATCTTTTCCTTATTGCAAATCTATACAAATGCACAATTTTTGTTCTTCCATAGTGGATGCTTACGTAGTCTCATTGTCACCTTGTATTATCTCTTTTAGTGTATTAGTGACATACCCTATAATATAATTATAATAGATGTAAGCAAAATAGCCTAACAAACAAATCATAAAAAAAATAATTAAGATAAATAAAGAATACAATAGCATTTATAAATCTTTCAAAAACACAAGTAGAGTTAGAATCATATAATCTTTTTTCTTTCTATTTTTTCCCAGTTGATTCTTTTTTTTTTTATTTTTTTTTTCTTTCTTTTATTTCTTTCTTTTCTTATTTTTTTTCTTTTATTATTTATTTTCCTATTGTCTCTTCATATTTTTGCTTTCTTTTGTTTGGACTTTGTTTTTCCTTAATATTATTACCTCATAATTTCTATTGTCTCGACCCTATCTACTGTTAATGTCATATTTTTTTTATTCTTGTCCTGGTTTACTTTTAGTGTCAATTTATTTTTTTCTTTTTCTTGCTTAGTTTCATTTACTGATAATGCCAACTTTCTTTTTTATTATCAGATAGTACATTTAGAAAAACAACAATTTTATTTTCTTATACATTTCTTTTATCTCTCAAATTGATTATCATAATTTTTTATTTATTTTATTTCTTTTTTACTTTTATTATACATAACAAAAGTAGATCTTACTTTTCAATTTATGTTATGAAATTATGATGTATGATTATATATATATATATATATATATATATATATATATATATATATATATATATATATATATATATATATATATATATATATATATATGGATGGTAAGTTATGGGTTTTATTTTAAGATTTCTTTTCAAGTCATACATCCATCACAAATGAGATGCAATTTATTAATATCATGTTATTCTTATTTTTTATTTATCATTCATATATTTTATCATATTCAACTCATATTTAAATCCTTAACATACCATTTGACTATTAGATCATACATCTATTAAGGCTTTCCTCTACCCTTGATAAATCATTTTATTTCACTTAGGGACCACTATTAAACATAATTTATCATATATTCCTATACTTTATATCATAAATGCCACATCGTGCTCAAAATAATTTGACAAAATTCTTTTATAATGTAAGTTTATTGAATTAATCAATGCTCATAATGAAAATGAGAACATATGATTATAATACTTCACATAATTAAATATCATAATTTGATACACTATAATTATTCATATAAATTCATGTCCACATCATAGTTTTATAGTTACTTATTAATCATTAGATATATCATATAATATATTCCATATAATATACACCATATAATAATTATAATATTCTTCCTTGGATTATGATTCTAATATGCCCAAAAAGTTAGTAAAAAAACTAAACCAATCGTCATAAGCTTAACAGGATAAATCTAATAATAAATATATATAAAAAAATGAATGTGGGACACATCATAACAATATCTAAATCACATAAATCAAATCAAAAAATAAATAATTAAAGCTTTAATTAAATTAAAAGTAATAAAAATATAATATACTATAAAGGAGATTATTGCAATCATAAGGAAATAAAGCTATATGCAATTCTTATTTATTTTCATTTCTTTCTCTTATTATGGTCTTATTATCAAGATTTATTTTTGCTTAACTAAGTAAATCTTATGATGACTGTACTTCTACTCTCACTCCCTTAAAGTAGTCAATTAGTATCATATTTTTAGTTTACTTAGTTATAACAAAAATATTATTTATTAATTAATTTTTATCATATTTACACAAAGATGCTGTCTTTTAATATTTTCAATATATATATTTTTGTAATAAATGTCAATTATATAATACAATAACTAAAAACTATCTCATAACAACAAATTCATATCATGTGATACATTGATTTCTAATCATTATTTTAGAGGCACGTCTTAATCTTATATTACATTAATTAGTAGTTACTATTATTATGACGTATTTTAATCATATGATACACTAGTCACTAATCATAAAGAATGAAGTATTTTAAGTAAAATAATTAACTGATTATTAAATCCATTTCAATTTCTTTAATTTAGATTTTATCTTCTTTAATCATATAAGTACAGGTGTTACAATTTCATGATATATAAGTAAATGTACATACTTAAAGCAACACATGGCATGTCACGCCTTCACATTTTAATTACAAGCCTGTTATTATCACACAAATAATGTTTTTCAATATAATTGAAATAAACACAACTAAATATCATATTTGTATATTTAAGTAGCAATAGAATAAGGCACAAGAAATAAGAAAATTTTGAAGTATGCACCCTAACATAAATTATATGCATATGTTTCATATAATACTAAATGATAGTTATATGACATAAGGTAAGAATTTTGCATAGTATTTATGATGCTTGATATATTGTTGTTGTGATTAAATTCATAAAATTGTGTAAAAAGTAGTGGTTTCACAAACTTTCTTCCAAATTGATAAAAAATTTTCTTATATTTTTTCTTTTCTTCCTTACTTATTTCTCTCTCTGACATTTTTTATTTGACATAGTTCAAACATTATTGAGCCAAACATTTCAAAATTTTTTGATAATTTTTCTTAAAAAAACTTGCAACAAGAAAAAATGTTGACTAAAACTTAATATTAGTAATTTTCATCTTGAATTCAATCTTACATCAAGCAAGTAGAGCCCAACCAAGAAAAACAAGTTAAATTTTCAAAATCAAGGTTTGAACAAGAGAGGATGCATGGAATCGAGTCTCACTTACCTAAAATGATATTTTATCTCCTCTATCTATTATTTCACATGAGAGAAGGAGCCTAGGCATTGAGAATAAGAAAGAGGAGAAGAAAATCTTTGTTCAAAAATTTCAAAATCATGTTATATTTTTAAATGAATAAAATAAAAATAATTATTTATAATAATTTAATTTTTTAATTTATGATAATTTCAAATAAACTCTAATTAAGATAAAATAAATATTATTAAACTAAATTATATTTAATTATATGTTCATTTTGATATTTTAGAATACTTTATTTTTAAATATTTTAGTATGCTTTATGAGATAATTTGATTCATATTTAGCTTGGAGATTTGGAGATATTATAATTTCATCCCATCAATTTGCAATCAAGAAGACTAAAAGTAGGTTTTAATACATTCCTTTTATCCAAAGGCTTGAACGACTTTAAACATCATCTAAAATCATGAAAGATATAGTATAACATGCAAAGAAAAGGTAGTATGATGGTTTGTTGTGGTATCTCATAGAAAGTTAAGTATGGATAACATGTGATAAATGATATGTTTAATTTGTCTTAAATTCATAAGGTGTTAACCTTTTTAATATTTTTTGGATATTAAAAAGAATAGCATCTAGGCATGACATGACTTGATAATGTTGGTTATGAGATACTAGTCTATGTACAAGTTGTTAAAAATTAATAAATTAATGTTTACTATATGCATGTTTTATATTGTCTAGAAAAGTGAAATAAAAAAGCTTTGTAAGGTATTAAAGCATATAAAGATGTTGATATAATATGCTACAGATAACTTTCTATATGTTAATAACAAGATAAGAACATTATTTTGTTAAAGAGTTTAAACATAAAAGAAATGCTTCTTGTAACAATAAAATCTATTAAATTATCAAAAGAAGTCATTCATATTGTAGTTAAAATAACATACTTTTAAAATTCACTTTTTTAAGGTGCAAGATATGAATAATTTTACAATTTTCAAAAGTGCATAAATTAAATATTATATTATAAGAAAATGATTTTGCTTTCATTATTCTTTACCATTATAGTTCACGTAATTATCCAACTAGTGGAGAGGATAAGCCTTGTGACCTAGTTATACTTATATAAATATAAATATTTATGTGGTACTATGTTTTGACTTCTTGTTTTCTTAAAAGATTCTTTTTAATTACTAAAATGCTAAAACTTATATTGTTGCATCAATTTTTTTTTTGCATTGATATAAAATGATGATAATAGTGTTTCGAATATTCTATTTTTGAAGGTTTTATCATTGAAAAAATGGTATCATTTTATATGATGTATCTTGGAGGAATGAGTCATCTTAAAACTAATAAATAAATTTTTTTCTATAATTTACAAATAAACATATTTGCTTAATAGTGGTGGTAAATTATTTGATAAAGAAGAGATTATTGTATCAAATGATATACCTCTTTTCTATGACATAGATTTGCAATTATATAATTCCTCTGATAATTGATTATTATTTATAATACTCAATTAATAGTCTCAAATTATAATAAAAATATTGCTTAATGACAACAAGATTATGAAACAACATAATGGACAAAATTTAATTAAATAAACTTTATCATAATATCTCTTAAATTGTAGCAAGAATAAATTGACAAAAAATTTTGATGTTATCAACATAATAATTGTTTTACATTTAAACTATTAAATGATATTACATCATTCTTACAAAACTAAATGAAATGAATGCATCTACAACATAATAATTTTAACAAGTCATTTCATAATGAGAGAAGTCTAAATGAAATCTTTTCTTATTTTTATCCAACATTGAACAATTATTTTATGTATAGGATGGTCAAAAGATACTAATTGCTCCAATAGAATACATACAAATTCAAGAGATTTATTTGATATAGATGACACATCAATTAAATAATTTTTATTATTGAATATATTTGTAATGATGTGATAAGTAATAATGACAACTCCTTAATTTATACTTAGGATATTATGAAAGAAAAATCATTACTACAACATGAAATATAAGCTTTTATATTGTAATTGTTTGCTCTATTGTTGATACATTTGTAAATTATATCTTATTGTGTAACAATTTTCATTTAACATTAGTTAGTTATAATATAATTCTGATTTTTATATACATATGAATAAAAATAAATTGCAAAACAAATTAATTAAGAAGATTTTTGTTATTTTCTTCTCACTTGGTGATAATTGGGACTCCAATTTCACACTTACAAATCAACCAATCAATTTATTTCTAAATAATATTTTTAATATAATTTTAAATGATTTTTAACAATATTATAGAATTATTTTATGCACCCAACATAACATAATAGTGTTTTAATAAAAGTCTACACAAGCACATGAATAACATATATTTGAAAATATTGTTAAATTTTCAAGCAAAAATTTTTTTTGCAAGGTGACATTCTAATTACATCTCATATCAAGTTATCAATGGAATATTCTTTGTTTTTTATGTTACATAGAATTGGCATATTTGCAAGTAGTTATACCATGCTTTTGGAGATTCTAAAATCATTCTTCAAGTAAGGTAACAAATGAGATCTTCAAATCTACACATAGTTGTCTTTTAGAAGTTCTCTTTTGCCTTGAAAAAAGGCCAACAAGAAAGTCATATAATTTTAATAAAAAAGATTGTTTTCATTTGCATTTAAGGTTCAAAAAATTTTCTTAAAAAATCTTTTTTAAACAAAAGAAGCTGTTATTAAGAGGAAGTCTTACAAAAAAATATAATTTTAATTAAATATTAACAATATAATTATAAAAACTATTTTCCAAAGATATTATAGCTCTAAAGATGCTACTTTTGATCTTTGATGGCAATCTCAATGTTAGGTAAAAGATAAAAGAGAAGACACAATCTATAATATTCTATTTGATTGAATTATCAAAGTGTCAAGTATAAGTGAGTTTTTACTTAGTCATATTTTATAAGTTTAGAGTATATTAGTGAGATCAATATATTCTTTATGCAAATGTTTAATTTATTTGAATTTGATATATTCATTTAATTATATATTAAATTCCAATAATATAATTCATTAACATGTGATACTAAATCCAAATAATATGTTACTCTAGTCTACCCCTTTCATTGTACTTAAGACATATTCTATAATACAACAAAAACAAATAATATGTATAAAGATCAATAGATTAATCTGAATAACAAAAAATATTTAAATAACAAGAAATCAGAATAAGTAATGCTACGATTACTAGATATCAAATATCATGTCATCTAAAGTGTATTATAATTAGTATGCATACTAGAAAGTTATTATAATTATGTTGAAATACAATGGAGACTAATGTCTATTTTTATATATATATAAGATGGGTTGTCCTAAGTAGTTCATTTTATTTCTACATGTGATTTTTTTGTTCATTTTTAGTATTAATGGGATTATAATAGGTCATATATAAGTATTATATATATTTTTTTTATCGCTTTGTGTATGCTTTTTTATTTTTTTAATTTTTTTATTTTTATTGGTTAGGTGTATTATTAAAATTTTACTTTTTGTCTATGATTAACCTTTGTATTTTTATAAATTTAACTTAATAAAATGATAATCATATGTGTTACTTAGGTTGTGAATATGGAGTTCTAGAGATGTTTATGACTAGAAGAGCATATCCTTATTTATAAATAGAAGATTATGCAAAGAAGAACGTACCCTTGCCAACAAAGTAAGAAGTTATCTTATGATTGAAAAAGCACATTCATACTACGTAGAAGAACACATCCTTTTCAATAAAGTAAGAAACCCTTATGTCACCTTTACTAACAAAGCAAAAAATTATATGCCCTCCCTTTTCTTTATCACTTCATCATTTTGTTTTTAAAGAAAATCTTGATCCAACTGCAAGATTTTTCCTCTTGCTCCCGCCTTCAAATTGATGTAGTGGAACTTTTTTATCATGTTTCTTTCTTTTGAACCTAGTTGAAAAAGGTATTGTAATAACAAACTTCTTTTTAATAACTTAAAAAATAATGAAACTCTATTTTTTATCATTGAGCTAGTGGCTACACATATGTTATTTATGATTCAAACCAAAAAATAAAATGTTCATTCTTTTGACTAAGAAAATATAAATTATCATCAATCTCATTAACATATATAATATTTGTAATTATTGTTAAATCCAAATAGTTTAAGACTAATCCAACAGTAGGAGTTTTTTTCCTACCCTCACCTCCAACATTTTGTATTATTACATCTTTTGTGATTTTCTAACCATTGCAAAGATCTGCCTTAACTAACCACTTTGCTTCTTTCACGACCCATTGCATCCAACCTACATCAATGTCACTTGTCATTAAGTCCATGCACATTTCCTTCATCTGCACCATGACCTTATAATGTTGCCATAGCCCACCCTCCTACGTCATTACTTCTTGCATAGCCTTGACAAGTGAGCTTGCAACAACTATTAAATCGCATATTTGAAGCTACTAGCATAGGCCTACATTTCTGCCTCGCACACGCCTTCATTGTTGCCTCTTATGTCACTACCTCAACTCTTGAACTAAATCAGGTGTCACTATTGCAACCAACCACTTGAATTGCATCTGATCCACTGGTGAAACCTAATTGTTGTTGCTTCGCACTTGGAAGTGATGAGCTATGCAAAAGATAAATCAAACATAGTGAACCAGACATTAAAGCAAATCGGGTCAGCACACCAAATGATCACATGTACTACATTTGCAAGTTCCAGATGCAGAATTACTTGGCTAAAATTGAACCATAAATGCTTGAATCAAATCTAGATACAACTTATTCCAAAATCAATTTGGGACAACATCTCATAATGATTATAAAGATCTTCATGAATTTTTTCTAATAAAGGCTAACAGAAAAAATAATAATGATACATTGGGAGTTTAAATTTGAAGACTAGAATTTTTGTAGGTACTAGAGAATTGTTGCAAGAAAGGTTGTATTTCATAATTGATTTTATGCTCACATAAGATTTTTTTGACTTTTTTTAAATTTATATCAGATTGTAATGAATCATATATAAAGCTCATACATTTTTTTATCATTTTTTCATGATTCTTTATGTTTGTATTTTCTATTAGTTAGAGGTGTTTTTATCATTCGATTTTTGCTTTAGATTTAGCTTTCCTACTTCTATAAGTTTGCTTTAATTGAATGAAAATAATATGTTAATTTGGTTGTAAATGCAAAGCTATAAAGAGCTTTATGTATAGAAGAGTAAATCTCTATTGATGGAGTAAGAGATTATCTACATGTCTAGAGGAGCATGCTCCTATCAATAGAATATGAAGTTATACTACGCTTGAAAGCACACATCCATGTCAATAGAATAGAAAATCTCTATGCCTAGAAAAACACATTCTTTTCAGTAAAGTAAGAAACTCTAGTGTTTAAAAGAGCACATCTCTATCAATATTGTAGAAAACCATCAATTCCAGTGTTTAAAAGAGCACATCTCTATCAATATTATAGAAAACTATCTCCCTTCTCTTTTTTTTCCCCCATTGTTTTGGTATCAAGGAAGATTGAGAATCTACTACATGAGTTTTTCTCTTATCCCCTTCTCCAAATTGATGTAATGAAAATGCACTTCCTTATTTCTTTCTTTTAAACTAAGTTGAATAACATATTGTAATAATAAATCTTCTTTGTAACTTAAAAGAGAATGAATCTTATTTTTATCATAAAACTAATGTCTACACATATGTTGATGACTATCTATCACTAAAATGCTAATTAACTTGTTTATCACTCAAACCAAAAAAGAGTATGTACACTAAGACATAATGTTTGTGATTGTTATTAAATCCCAATAATTTAAAGCTAATCCATGTAGGTGTCATGTTCAACCAAAATTTGCTTTAATGGAATAAAAAGTTTGTGTGTTGCTTTGCTTGCGAATATAGACTTGAATAATTTGTGTATTGGAAAGCACATCCATGTAGATAATATGAAACTATCTTCATTTTTCAAAGAATATACTCATATCAATAGAGTTTAAAATAATATTATATTTGAAAGAATACATTCTTGTCAATATAATAAAAACCCTATTAATAAAGTAAAAAACCCTCGTGTGTAAAAGATTATATTTCTATAAATAGAGTAAAAAATATATTTCCTCCCTTTTCTTTTCTACATTATTTTGATATCAAAAAAGATTTAGATCTAACTACATGAGTTTTCCTCTTACCCTCTTCTCTAAATAGATATAACAAAACTCTACTTTGTTGCTTCTTTTTATAACCTTAAATGAAGAAGGTATTAGAATAACAAAATCATCTTTATAACTTAAAAAAGATACGAAGAATCCTTATTACTTTTTATCATAAAACTAATGTCTACATACATGTTGATGATCATCTTCCCCTACAATGGGAAGTAACTTGTTTACCACTCAAAGCCACAAAAAGAAAGAGTTTATTCATTCTTTTGACTAATCAAATAGAAATTTGTCATTAATCTCACTCATTGTTATTAAATCCCAATAGTTTAAAGCTAATCCACTTAGATGCCGTCCTTAACCAAAACAAGGATAACAATGAGATGGTCACGTTTGTATAGCTAAATTCGTGGTGAGATCATAATGGTTTTATCATCACGCGGCAGCCCCTTTATCCAAACGTGGATCTTCTTCCCTTACCAACCTCCACTGATCCAACTTTCTCACGTCTTCGCTTCCATTCCGACATTAAATTAAAAAAAAATATGTGATCTTTCTTAAGCAGAATCGAGGTTTTGAAGTTCTTTTTCGCTTCAAATAAACAATCAAGTTCCCAACTTTTCTCCCTCCGAGGATGCCCCAAGAAAGAGCAGTTAATCTTATTCACCAAACGACGAAGAACAAACAGAGAACATTCGGCGATGGAAGAACGGCAGAGAAACATTCTCCCCCGCCTCATCTCGAACAACAAACCAGACAGAGATTAACAGACTGAAATCAAACAGAGGACAACACACACAAGCGTACAGAGCACACGAAGACACGGATGGAACTCAGCCCATTCGATCCGTGTCCTTATTCTAGCAGAAACTAGAGAAAAAGGGTCGGCCGAGGACGAATCAGATGGCGAGGACGATGGCGGGGTGGGACCTGCCGGCGGTGGAGGAGAGCCTGCTCTGCCACAGAGGGAGGCAGCGGGCGTCAGCGGGGGCGACGCGCGTGACGATGAGGGAGGTGTTGAAGTACTCCCTTACCTGGGTAATCACCCCATCGGAAACGGTCCAGGCGTGGACCCAGAACACGGTGCCGTTTAGGTCGTGGCCCTCGGCAACGACGGTGGGACCGAAGGCGTCGACGGAGTGGATAAGGAAGCAGAAACCGTCGTCCTCAGAGTCCCCGGTGAGGAGTCTCTTCAGGTGTTGGTGGGTTCGTGGGCCGTGGAACCACCAATCTAGGTCGGGGGCAAGCAGCGCCTTCACCCTCTCCGCGTCCCGCCGCTCTAAGGCCTCATAGAGCTGCAGCACCACCTCTCGGTTGCGCTGTCCAGCTTCTTGCTCCGCCTCCTCGATCTCGGTTATAAACGCCAGCTCCGGCCCGCTCCTCCGCCGAGGGATTTGCTTCACCTTCTCTTTTCTAGGGCAGATTAATAGTCGGTAGACCGAACGCGAACATCAAAGGAGATGTGGGGAAACCCTTTTATTACACTGGTCGGTGGTTGCGGGCCCCATCTAGATTACGTGGACAAGTCAAGTCGCTTCGCTGTTCTGTAGCAATCTTCATTTATATATAATTAATTTTTTTAAAAAAACACATTTTTTGTATAAAATTTATTTTTTTTATGATATTCGAGTCCAAATATCCATGAACCTTAAGCACGTATAAATATCATTTGTTATGATTATTATATTTATTTATTAAATAAATAAACGAAAGTACAAACAATAAGAAATGAAGCAGTATCCAATAGAAGGAGGAGGGCGGCAACTGGGCTGTGCCACTTGGTGTAGGGAACATCACAGCCAACTTATTTGTTTCTAATAAATAATTCATTTGCGTATATGACCATCTTTTTTAAATGATTTTTATTTTTTTGAATTTTCCTCTTTTAGTTAGTTATATAGTATAATATGTAAATATTATTTTTTATTATAAAAATAATTATTTTTTCTATTCATTTTCACATAATTATTGTGATCAAATACCTGCATTTCCAACAATGGAAATCTCGTGGGCATCAATCACGTGGGGGCTGCAAAACTTCCTTTGAAGAAATTTTCAACCTTTTAAACGTGATTGGTTAAAAAAATTATATAAAATATTTGTTCAAAATATATTTGATTAAATAAAAAAAGAGATTTATGTTCAAATTATTTGACAACATTTTTCTAAAGTACTTTGAAAAGAAGAAACTTTTATAAAGAGTTCCAAAATAATAGAAAATCTTCCCAAAATATTATAAATTGATTTTTTTATATAAATAATCTAAACATAAGATAAACCCATGAAAAGC